>CM071594.1:190276215-191526215 GCA_036435485.1 Saposhnikovia divaricata | reverse complement strand
ACATTCTTGAGGACAAAATACTGAAGAATTGTACAAGTCAGAAACCTGCAACAAGCCAGGATACTTTATTTGACTCTGTCCTATAAAGCATGCTGGAAAGCCTACAAAGAAGCTTGGAGAGATAAGACAAGGGACAAGGAGCTGAAGAAGTGGATCTAAACAGGCTTTTCAAAGTCAAATCTGTAGCCGTTTGGACTCTTACTAAAATGAGATAGACAGACTGGAAAGTGCTTTTGTTTTACCTACCTCATTTGTAGTAAGTGGGTGTATCCATGTCTATAAGGATACAGCCTCACTTCCTTAGCTGTTAAGGTTTTGAAGTTTCTCAAAAATATCCAGAAAATATCTCTCTGAGAAAAACGAAGCTGAGAATACTATCATTTGTATTCACAGATTGTAGCAAAATCTTTATCTAATAAAATATTAGATTAAAGTGATATTGTGTTGTGTTTGTCTTTAATTATCCGCATCTTCATATCTCACACACTCATCACTTATCTTGTTACAAAGATTCAAGAACGAAGAAAAATTCAAGAATCCATTCACCCCCCCCATCTGTATTCTTTTACTGTATTCAATACTCAACAAATGGTATCAGAGCAGGCTGTTTAATCTAAACAGAAAACGATCATGAGTTCGAATACACCAAAGACTACAGGTACGGTAAAGGTCCCTAAGTTCGACAAAGAGAATTACAACCTCTGGAAAATAAAAATGCTGTTGTTCATCAAAGCTGCCAATCCTCTCTACCCTGACATTCTCAAGAATGGTCCATTCATACCACAACAAGAAGTTGCTGAATCCACAGTGGGCGCAGTAGTCATTCCTAGATCATACGTTCCAAAAGAGCCATCCAAATGGACGGACTCAGAGAAGGAAAAGATTGCCCTAGACAGCCACCTCATGTTGTTAATCATAGACTCCATGGATATGTCGATGTTTGCCAACATAGCATCATGCAGATCAGCCAAGGACATGTGGAATCACATCGAGGTGTTATGTGAAGGGACAGAGGAGGTAAGAGAAAATAAGAAACAGATACTGGTCACACAGTATGAGGCGTTCATGGCACAGCCCAAGGAAAGTATCACTGATATGTTTGAAAGATTTCACAAGCTGGTGACTGAGCTCCAAATGAATGGGAAGGTTTACAGCACTAAGGAATTAAATATGAAGTTTCTACTATCGTCACCAAACCATCTAGAGCAAAGGGTCATATCTCTAAGAGAAAGAGATTTGAACAAAGTCACGTATGATGTGCTCTATGGGGTTTTAAAGACACACGAGCTTGAGTTGCTTCAAAAGAGGGCTATCCAAGCTAACCAAGGCAGAATGATAAACACATCCTGTGCCTTGATTGTCAACAAATCTATTCAAGACCTGGAAGCATCTGCAAGTCAGCTGAGAATAGAAGAGATAGTAGATGATGAAGAAACTGAGGAAGTAGTGACTGAACCTGCTGATGACAAGGAAGAAGATGAGTTCTACACTCTTGAAGAGCTGGATGGCATGGAAAATACATCATATGCTTTCATGGCTAGAAAATTCCCAAACATCAGATTCAAGAGGAATCAGCCCTTCAAGCCTAGACCTCAAAATCATTCATTCAACAAGAGCAAGGCACCTATGAAAACAAACAAGAACAGATTCAAAACCAGCTATGTGGATAGGTCGTCTGTAAGATGTTATAGATGCAATGACCTAGGGCATTTTGCCAGTGAATGCAAGAAGCCTAAAAAGAAGGATAAGGAGTTTCTTGAGCTTGAAGCTAAGTATGAGGCCCTTCTAAAGAAGCAGACACCAGGTAAGGCTTACATAGCTGAAGGGAAGTGTTGGGATGATTCTGACAGTGATGGGGAAGAACAAGAATTCTGCAACTATGCCTTGATGGCCAATTCCAAGGAAGAACCATCTGCATCAGACTCACAGGTACCATCTCTCACTACCATAGTCATGTCTGTTTCTGAATATAAATCTTTGGTTGAACAACTATCCGTTGAGATGTTTAACATTCATACTAGTATGACTGCTGCTAATGAAGAAATAGCTAAACTGTCTACTAGGAATGAATTGTTAAATAAGAGAAATGAGGAACTAGAGCTAACTACTGTGCAAATAGAAAATCTTAAACAAGAGATTGAGCATCTAAAGAACAAAGTTCTATGTGCTAGTCAAGTTGAGAAAGCTCTTAGGGATGAATTAGCTGAAAATGAATTTAAGTTGAAAACATTTAAGAATTCCTCTAGTCTATTGCAGTCTTATCATGAGAAAAATCTAGCTAGACCTAAGGCTGCCATTGGACTTGATTATGACACTCTTAAACAGAGGAAAGGCTATGCAGTCATTGAAGATGACATTGTTGTTCAAGAGGAGGTGCCTCAGGTTTTGAAAAAGACTGAGAATCCAATATTTAAAACACCAACACTTGAGATTGATGAGGATGCCTTACTCATCAAGCAAATGTTGGAGGATGAAGATGAGGCACAATCAAATGAACAACAACCATCCTCTGAGAGTAAGAATGTCAAAACCAAAGCCAAGGAGCCAGTAGGAGGTAGACCTAGACTTGAGAAATCTGTAAATTTTGTTTCAGCTGGAAATTATGAGACTAAGAAGAAAGTGACTAATAAGAGACCAAACAGGAATGGCAAATTAGGGATTAACAAAGATAACAACTATGCTTATGTGCCAAATGCCCCTAGGAAAGTTTGTCAAAACTGTTTTAGCTCTAATCATTTGACTCATGCTTGCAAGAAACCATCTGGTAGTGTTGCTAAACCATTCTATGATTGCTCTGTGCCTTTAAGACATAGAGACTCTCCTTTCTATGATAAACTTGATTGTATGCCATGTAACATGAATGTGATGACTAGTTGCTTTAATTTGAGAAGACAATTCATGGAGGGCTGTATCAATCATAATGTTCACACACACTACACAAGGACAAAGTCTTCAAGTCCTCCTAAAGTTAGGAAGGTACCTCTGTCACCTAAGTCTAAGAACCCTGATTCTAAGACTCCCAACAGTGACAAGAAGACCAACATCAAGAAAACTGATAAGCATGCTGATTTTGATAAAACTGTCACTAAGTCACATGGACCCAAACTCGTTTGGGTACCAAAGGAGAAGTAATACTTTTGTGTTTGCAGGGCAAAGAAAGTAAAAAGAAGGTCATGTGGATTTTGGACAGTGGATGCTCAAATCATATGACTGGTGATATGGCCCTGCTATCACAGTATGAGGAAAAGGCTGGCCCAATGGTTGCTTTTGGAGATGACAGCATTGGCAACACACCGGGATATGGCAAGTTGGAAATTGGAAATGTCATCATTGAGAATGTAGCACTGGTCAAGGGGCTCAAGCATAATCTACTGAGTGTTGGTCAATTCACTGACAGAGGCTTCAAAGTGAACTTTGACAAAGATGAATGTTTGATCACCCACAAGAAGACTGGTGATTTTGCTCTGTCTGGAGTAAGGAAAGGAAGCCTGTTTGTAGCCAATATGGACTCTGCAAGCAAGGACACAATTTGTTGCTTCTACTCAAAAGCATCAAATGAAGACAGTTGGCTGTGGCACAAGAAGCTATCACACCTGAACTTCAAAGCCATTAATTCCCTAGTCAAAAGGGAGTTAGTGAGAGGCATGCCCACACTTGAATTCTGTCAAGAAGGAGTGTGTGAGGCGTGTCAAAAGGGAAAAATGAAAAGATCAAGCCACAAGTCAAAAACAGTGACATCTATAACCAAGCCCCTGCAACTGATTCATATGGATTTGTTTGGGCCTGTCAATATTATGTCACTAGGAAGAAAGAAGTATGCTCTAGTGATGGTTGATGATTTTACAAGGTATACATGGGTAGAATTTCTGGCATCAAAGGATGAGGCTCCACAAGTAATCATTGAGCACATAAAGAAAGTTGACAAAGAAGCAAAGGCCATAAATGCAAGTGTGATTGCATTAAGAAGTGATAATGGGACAGAATTCAGAAATGCCATGCTTGGAGCATTCTGCAAAGAAAATGGTATTTCTCAACAATTCTCAGCTCCAAGGACTCCACAACAAAATGGAGTTGTTGAGAGAAAGAATAGGACTCTGATAGAGGCTGCTAGAACAATGCTACTTGATGCAAGAATGCCTACATGTTTTTGGGCTGAGGCTGTGAGCACTGCATGCTACATCCAAAACAGAACCCTCATCAACAAAAACACTGGAAAGACACCTTACAACTTGATGACTGGAAAGAAGCCTACTCTAAAGTATGTTCATACTTTTGGAAGCAAGTGCTTTGTGCTAAAAGATAATTCAGAATATGTTGGAAAGTTTGATGCAAAGGCATTTGAAGGAATCTTTCTTGGCTATTCTATGGAAAGAATTGCATACAAAGTTTATGTCATTTGTCAAAAGAAAGTAATGGAGAGCACAGATGTAACATTTGATGACAGCAAACTACCTGGATTAGAAGAAGCCAATGATGAAGATAAAGATCCCTTGAAGTTTGACAATCTAGATGATTCTGATGAGGAGATTGAAAGTGAATCTGAACTCATAATCCAACAAACTCAAGTGAATGAAGAACCTGTGTCAACCAACAATGAAGAAACAAGCATCCAAGATACACCTGTGAGGAGTGACAACTTCACAGGGGGAGGAAATGTAGATGATCATGATCTAAATGATGAAGCAACATCAAGGATGAGAAATCAATCTGAACATACAAGGAAATGGGATAGATCACACACTGCAGATCAGATAATTGGAAATCCAAATGCAGGAGTAAGGACAAGGAGAGCAACTATAAATGAATGTCTCTATGGCTGCTTTCTATCCCAAGTTGAGCCTAAGAAACTTGATGATGCATTGTTGGATCCTGACTGGATAATTGCTATGCAAGAGGAGCTAAATCAATTTGAAAGGAGCAAAGTATGGGAACTAGTGCCTGCACCAAAGGATAGAACCGTTGTTGGAACTAAATGGGTTCTAAGGAATAAGATGGATGAAAATGGTGTAGTCATAAGGAACAAAGCAAGGTTGGTTGCAAAAGGATACTCTCAACAGGAAGGTATTGACTATGATGAGACCTTTGCCCCTGTTGCTAGACTAGAAGCCATCAGAATTTTCTTGGCATTTGCTGCACATTCTAATTTCAAGGTCTATCAAATGGATGTCAAGAGTGCATTCCTGGATGGGGAGTTGGAAGAAGAAGTATATGTGCAACAACCACCTGGCTTTGAGGATCCACAGTTTCCCCACTTTGTCTACAGATTACTTAAAGCATTGTATGGACTCAAGCAAGCTCCTAGGGCATGGTATGACACACTATCACAATTTCTACTGGAGAATCAATTCACTAGAGGCACACTGGACAAGACACTGTTCTACAAGAAACATGATGATGATATTATCCTAGTTCAAATCTATGTGGATGATATCATATTTGGCTCTACAAATGAGAAGCTGTGTGAAAAATTCTCTAAGCTCATGCAAAGCAGATATGAGATGAGTATGATGGGAGAATTAACATTCTTTCTTGGACTGCAAGTTAGTCAAAGGAAGGATGGCATTTTTATAAGTCAAACCAAATACATTAAAGATTTACTGAAGAAATTTGATTTGGAAGAATGTTCACCTGCAAAGACACCCATGGCCACTGCCACCAAGTTAGATGATGACGCTAAGGGCAAAAAGGTAGATATCTCAATCTACAGAGGCATGGTTGGTTCTCTACTCTACCTCACTGCTAGTAGGCCAGATATCATGTTTGCTACATGCTTATGTGCAAGGTTTCAATCAAACCCAAAGGAATCACACATGATAGCAATAAAAAGGATCTTCAAATATCTGAAAGGCACACCAAACTTGGGGTTATGGTATCCTAAGGACACAGGGTTCAATCTGGTTGGTTATTCTGATGCTGATTATGCTGGATGCAGAGTGGATAGGAAAAGCACATCAGGTAGCTGCCAGTTTCTTGGACAAAGGTTAGTCTCTTGGTACAGCAAGAAACAACAATCTGTGTCAACTTCCACAGCTGAAGCTGAATACATAGCTGCTGGAAGTTGCTGTGCTCAAGTGCTTTGGATTAGAAACCAACTTAGAGATTATGGACTTGTGTTGGAAAGAATTCCTATCATGTGTGACAACACAAGTGCAATCTCTATAGTTGCCAATCCTGTCAATCATTCTAGGACAAAGCACATTGACATCAGATATCACTTCATAAGGGAGCATGCAACTAATGGAACCATTGAGTTACATTATGTTCCCACAGAAAAACAACTAGCTGACATATTCACTAAGCCACTAGATGAAGCCACCTTCACAAGGTTGGTTAGTGAGATTGGAATGCTGAATTCTTCAAATTCTGGCTAAGTGAATATATCAACTAGATTGTTGCAGCAGTAAATACTTACTTTATCAAATGCCTAATATTTCTGAAGTAAGTATTGGCTGGAGTATGATGTATAAATATTCCAATGCTGCACATGTTGAAAATCATAAATATGTAGCTTGAAATTTCTGTAAAAATTTTGAGTAAACCACTATTTAATTTGGTAGAATATTCGTCAATGAATATTTCTAGTAAATTTTAAAGGATAGTGGAAATTGAATTTTATGAGTGAAAAGTATAGTTCGATAAGTCAGACTTCTCGAATGGTTCATTGTTATGTCTTGGCTCGAGTTCTCGAATAGGCCTATCTAGAACCCTCTTGAGTTCTCGAATAGTGTCTTTTAGAGAAATCGAATAACACACTTTGAGTTCTCGAATAGAGTATTTTAGTTCTCTAATGATAGAGTTCTCGAATACTGCATTTGAGTTATCGAATCATTTGAAAAGGCTGATTTCTCGCTGACACTTAATCGCTTTTTGGATTTATATTCAAATCTTCATTTCACTCATAAAAATATATTTTACTTAACTTTGAATTTTTTTCTGAGTTAAATCACTGCCAGCTGTGAGTTAAAAACTGCCTGAGATATCGAATAAGCCTTTCTTGACTTCTCGAATAGTTGTTTCATACTTCTCGAATGACTTGTCGCTACAGAACACTTATCTATCGACAACTCAAGACATTCATATATATATATACAACTTCACAACTATTCAATTCATTTCGTTCGATTTCTCAAGCATCTCAACTCCTGAAACCTCTGAAAAACCCTAACTGCGAATTTCTTCTTCAATCCTAATTCTCTTTTCTTCTCTACCCAAATGGCAAACCCTAAACTCACCATACCATCCCAAACTAATTTCATCGCAATCACCAGTGATGTGGAAGCACCGAATGCCAATTTCAAGTGCTTTGTTCGGTGGTTGTCTGAATCATACATCAAGAGTGCGCTCTCAGCCAACCCAACTCTGTACATAGATCTATTGGAACAATTCTGGAGGACTGCTACTGTGGAGGTCATCGCTCTTGAGAATGCTATCACTTCTTATATTGTTCACTGCAAGATTCAAGGAGAGGAGATCACTATCACCACTGCAGACATGAATCAAGCCTTGGATATGCAGCAAGAGACGTATGATGCTCTGGCCTCCAATGATGAGTTGGAAGAATTCTTTGACTTCATCAACTACTCTGATACTATCAAGCTGGGAAAGTTGAATAGGAAGTTCTTAAGGAAAGAATGGAGCTTTGTATTTGCTACACTCCTTCATGTATTCACTGCACGAAAATCAAGCTTTGATCAGATTAGTACACCCGTGCAGCAGCTTGCCTATGCCTTGGCTCATGGGAGAAAGATAGATGTTGGACTTCTCATCCTACAGGAACTCTATGGGAGACTTGGTCAGACCACAGCCAAGAGAGGTAATGAAATTTTCTTTCCTCGCTTTATTCAATCAGTACTTAACTTTAAAAATGCTTCATTGATTGAATTGCCTGGAGTAGATAAGAGTAAAATAGGCTATCCTAGGTCCATGACCAAACTCATTTTTGGTAATTTGGAGACTAGGAATGATGTGGATGTAAGACTTAGCATAACTCCCCACATGGAGGGTTTGTTTAGGTCTTACCCCCACAACATGCCAATATTTGATTCAAAATCACAGTTAGCACAGCCTAAGCAAGGAGAACAAAGTGCTAACCCAAGGCCTGCTAACCAACCCCCTCAGCCAAACACTCTATCCAGCAAAGAGCCAACTGCATCATCCTCTCAAAAGGGTGATGTTAGTAAAAAGAAGAGAAAACAGGCTGCTTCTGAACCTTTAGAAATCTTAACTGAAGCAGCCTTGGCTGTAGAACTAGGGCTAGAAAGTGAGACACCTGAGTTACCTATCATAAGCCTAAAGAAGAAGAAGAAGTCTAAAACCACCTCTTCAGTCACTCAAATGGCTGAAGTTGTAAAATCAGGGGCACACAGCTCACTAGATGTATCCTCTCAACAGGATGCATCTATAGAATCAAGCATCCTCCCCAATGCACCTATCTGTAAAGAGTCAGCACAAGGGAGTGATAAGGCTGGTACAACACTGAGTGGAGAGCACATCATAACTGAAACTCCCTCTATTTCTCAGGGGGAGTTGCCAAAATCTTGTCTACAACACACTTCTCTTTCAGAATCTACCACTCATATTTCTTTGAAGCCTGCAACTCAAGCAATTAAGGAGCAAGGCATTGATCATCAAGAATTCTTCTCCTTTGATGAGCCAATGAATTCAAGTGACTTGGTGCATGACACCTTGCTCACCACCCAGGTACCACATTTGGATGGTCAGGGAATGCATGCTGGGGCATATCCTAATGACACCATCACAAACACAGAGGATTCACTAGTTCTTACTAGAGACTCTGTGCCTGTGTCAACTACTGTTGTACCTCATCCCACTTCTGTGGAGACAGCAGTAGTAGAGTCTGTTCATCCGGTTGCAGAAGTTGCATCTGTAACTGAGGAGCCTAGCAAGCCTAGCTCTAGCTCTAACTTTTTGTCTCAATGGCTGAAGCCTGTGCAACATGACAGTGCTTCAGGATCAGGGTCTGTTCCACCACAATTGACGGTTGAAGCACTTCAAAGCTTAGTTGTGGATCAGATCCCTGAGTTCACAAAAATTGCTCAGCACCTTCTCACTGCAAACATGCCAAATCCAGACTATGAAGCTATTCTCCTATGTCATAAAGAGGATGTAGAGCTACAGAAGGAGAAGATCATAGATGAAACTGAGAGAGATGGGAATATCGATGCTTGGCTGCAAGGAACCAATTCAATCCCTCTCTCAGAAGGTCTCCAGTATCTCAGAGAAGAGTACATCACTTCACTAGGGTCCAATGCCAAATCTCTCAACCCTACTGATGTGTATGAAGCAGTGAATGACAACTATAAAGGCATTCTCAAGGCTGCACACTATCTTGGTAAAGGCTTAAAGACAGAAATTAATGAAGTATGTTCAGCTACAACCAAGGAGGTGCATGAGATCAAGAGGACTTTTGATGCTAAATTCCCTCAATTGGAGACTGTTCTCAAGGACATTCGAACCTGCAATGCTACTTGCACCAGGATGGACAATGGTTTGGCTATTCTCAAGGATGCTGTCACAAGTCTGGGGCACAAATTTCAATCCTTATCAGATCAGACAACTGATGCCAATGCCATGCTCAGGACCCTCTTTGCAAATCAATATGGAGACAAGCTGGTCACTGAGGTTCCTGTGCATGAGATGTCAAGGTTCGAAGTGCAGAGACTGAAGGATCAATCCCTATCTGGTTTTAAGGCCAATGAACTCTTCATTAAAGTGGATACTCTTGAAAAGGAGGTAGTCTCTCTCCACAAGTCCAATGCTCATCTTACAGACACTGTGACAACTCTGACTGAGCAGTTGAACACTCAAGCCACCACCACAGCTGATGTTCTTCTGCATCAACAATCAATGTTGTCTGCAATGATGAAGCACATGGGTCTCCCTCTACCTAATGAATCTTCAACTCCAAAGGTGCCTCCTACAGTCCCTGTGTCTGTCAACAAGCCTAAGGGGGAGAAGAGGATATCAAAGAACTCAAATCCAAAGGGGGAGAGACCACTAGAAAAGGGCATCAAGATCACTGAGGGTGGCCATCAGAGAACTTTGAAATCTACTACTCATGTGCCTGGAAAAGGAAAGGACAAAGTTGATGAGCCTCCCACTTCTCTGCCAGTTGTCACTCTACCAACTGTGCACATCACTACTCCTGATGGTCAAAGGCAGTCTATCACAACCACAGTGGTTGCGGGGAGTATGCCATCTGACAAGCCTCGAATCTCAATATCTAAGAGTGCCAAGCCAGTAGAAGTGAAGGTGGTCACTGAGGCCAAGCTACAAGAAATTGCAAACTCAAATGTCTATCATGATGATGCATTCTTGGAGTTTCTGAAAGTCTCTAGAGAACAGGCTGGTGATGCTCTGCTATATCATGAGAGGTTGAAGAGTCAGATTGACTGTCTCACTGTAGTACCAAGGAGGCTTAATGATCTATGGCTCAAGGAGATATTGATGGTAGGAAAGAACAAGATATGGCACTTAACCATCAATACTCTACAGAGTCTAAAGCACTCAGAAGTGAATGTGCTCCTTGGACTAATTGAGAAGGGAAATGAGAACAACAAGAGTCTTCATGATGACTTGAGGAATGGTCAACCTTCAAGGCTACCTGAAGTTTTCACAGATCCTAGAACTATTATCTACCAGGCTGGAACAAGAATTGAAGATATCAAGCAGCTGGTCATTCCTAAGCATCTAACTCCTCAAAATAAAAATCTCATCATAGCCATCATTGAGAAACTGATCAAGAAGAAGGGATCAAGAACAGCAGAAGAATTAGAAGCTATATCTTATCTCAGGTCATATATTGCAACTGGCATTGTATCTGAGACTGCTAAGTTCAACCCAAGCAAAGATCAAGACAAGGATGAAGATAAAAGTGACGGAAGGGGAAGACATCACAGGAGTAATAAGGGTGATGAAGACAAGAAGAAGAAGAAGGATGATGAGAAGAGGAAGAATGATGATGATCAAGGTAAAGGCTCTGAGAGGAAAAGTGGAAGACAGCAAGCCTCAGGCATTGCTGACAGTAACCTCACCACAACGCAAGACTCTAAGTCTAGGGTGAATGCTGCCAGTAGTGACCTTTCAAAATTTGCATCTATGGCTTCTGCAACTGTCTTGCCACCTCAAGAAGAGAAGAAGATTCAAGTCAAGAAACCATCTATATGTTTCAAAAAGCAAACTGCTAATGGAATACTACAATGGTCTACAAACAAAGGTCACATACTGCTGCCAAGTAATCATGTAAAAAGAATCAAGTTCAAGCAAGCTGCAAGGAAATCAAAGCCAACCATATCAAAAACCCTGACAATCTATCCAGGCCTAAAACTCCAACCACTAGATGAAGATTATGATGTAGACCAACTGCAATTTTTGCAAGCTCAAAGAATCTATCATGTTGCCATTGTTGATAATTGCCTTGAGATTAAATATTCTGATGGAAGGGAGGAGAAATTCAAACAAGGAGGATGTCAACACTGGGGCAAGCTATATGACATAGAGAGAATCATTGCACTGTTGAGCTCAGAAGATAAAGTGGAGAGAGTATGGAAACTGTAGCTAATTGATTTTGTGAAAATGAAGAGAGATCATGAAGAAAAAGTCAGAAAAGAGTGTTTTGAGAAATGGCTGGCAAGGGAGAAAGAAATTGAGAGACTGGAAAGTGAAGCAGAAAAGCTGAGGAAAAAGGGTTTGTGTAGAGTTCAGTTCAACCCCTACATGGTAAAGTATAGGAGGAGGAATGGAAATCAAGTCAACATCAGAATGAATCTACTCAACCACTATCCTGCAAATATTCTGGAACCAGTACTTGAAGATTTCAAAGACTCAATTTTGCTTGAAGAATTGGATGCTATGGCAGAAATAATAAAAGCTATGGATGAGAATACAAGGAAGGAGAAAGAAAGAAGAGAGAAAGAATATGATGAATTTCAAGCCAAAGCTATGGAAAGGGAATCAAAAGACAATGGCTAGTTCTTCATCATAGGCTGTAAGATTACTCACTCTGTAGTTCTATCCAAATTGCTAATGGAAATTCATACCTGTACTGTCAAGTTTTATCTTTATGTATGATAGGCTTGTTATCAGACATGAAATTGTGACTAAGGGTCTTACTCACAATTTGGGGGAGATTGTTAGTCACAGAGGCATGCCTGAATACATCTAATAACAAGCCTAAGTATGTGTAATGCTATGCATTACCTACATGACCTCTTAACTGAGGGAACCTCTAGTTGTAGAGTTTCTATTTGTTCTGTACTTGTAATAGGCATCAAATTCTAGTTGTGTTACTGTAATTATAAAGTCAAGAATAATGCTTGAAAGAAGTTCCAAGGTTCATGCCTCAAGCAAGGAGATAAAGACTGCCAAATAATCACAGTTGGGATTTGAAGAAATGAAGAATTTGCCTAAGTACCAATTCGAGAAGTACATTTGTCTATTCGAGAAGTCTAGCATTCGAGAAGTCAGAGATTCGATATCTCAGAAGACACTATTCGATATCTCTGAATACACTGTTCGATATCTCAGGGATTCGATATGTCAAAATGCTCTATTCGATATCTCAGGGATTCGATATGTCAAAATGCTCTATTCGATATCTCAGGGATTCGATATGTCAAAATGCTCTATTCGATATCTCAAGGAGTCCCAGAGAAAAGAGCTATTCGAGAAGTGATTCGATATGTCAAGATAACACTATTCGAGAACTCAGAGTTATCGATCAAGTCAACTCCAGTTCTCGAATCACTCACTTAGTCACTTCTCGAATACATTCTTGAGGACAAAATACTGAAGAATTGTACAAGTCAGAAACCTGCAACAAGCCAGGATACTTTATTTGACTCTGTCCTATAAAGCATGCTGGAAAGCCTACAAAGAAGCTTGGAGAGATAAGACAAGGGACAAGGAGCTGAAGAAGTGGATCTAAACAGGCTTTTCAAAGTCAAATCTGTAGCCGTTTGGACTCTTACTAAAATGAGATAGACAGACTGGAAAGTGCTTTTGTTTTACCTACCTCATTTGTAGTAAGTGGGTGTATCCATGTCTATAAGGATACAGCCTCACTTCCTTAGCTGTTAAGGTTTTGAAGTTTCTCAAAAATATCCAGAAAATATCTCTCTGAGAAAAACGAAGCTGAGAATACTATCATTTGTATTCACAGATTGTAGCAAAATCTTTATCTAATAAAATATTAGATTAAAGTGATATTGTGTTGTGTTTTTCTTTAATTATCCGCATCTTCATATCTCACACACTCATCACTTATCTTGTTACAAAGATTCAAGAACGAAGAAAAATTCAAGAATCCATTCACCCCCTCTGTATTCTTTTACTGTATTCAATACTCAACATTTTTCATTTAAATAATACACCTCCATAAATATTATTACGAATATGCTTATTTGAACACTTTGTTATTCAAGATTAGGTATGTATCATTGAGAATATATTAATATTTATTTTTTTGCATCACTACGAAAAATGCTTATATTTTTTGATAGTATTATTTTCTAGATTGTAATTTTGCTGATGGATTGTATATATCCACAAATTACAAGATAATATTCTCGTATTTTATTGGTATTACGACAAATGTAGAGGATGATGATAAAAAATATAATGAGAAAATGAAGAACACATGGATGAAAAGTTAGATTAGATAAAAAACTATTTTGAATTATATATAATATTATTTTAATTTATATATGGATATCCTAAAATAAAGTAAATAAATAAAATCAATATAATCTTTGGAATTGTTTTTAGTCCACAAAAATCTTGATAAATCATTCCATTAAAATCGAATTTGTGGGGGCATGGTCTGCGTACAACCTACCCTCCCCAGACCCTGCTCTGAGCGGGATATACTGGGTATGTTTGGTTTGGTTTTATTAAAATCGAATTTGTGAAGATTTTAAGAAGTCTGTATGGAGTCTATCGTAGATTTTGAACAATCCGTAAATTTACAAAATTCGAATTATTAACAATTCATTAAATTATTAATTGAATACATTCCTCCTAGCCTTACAAAGTAATAGAAGGTTCTAGAAGGATCCAGAGAGTGTCTAGGACCTAGATAGGATTATTTTATTAGGTCCTTACCAGTCAAGCTCTCATATGTATGACTATGAATACCTCCCAACCCCACTTTATTTCTTCAGGCATTGCGAGTCAATGTTATGTTGATGTTTGTTCTCTAGAAACCCTCTCAAATCAATAGCTTAAATTGCAAAAAGGTTTTTAGGCGTTTAAGCTACTATACTAATAGTTTCTTCATTTTTTAAACTTCAATAATCTTCATTCCAGCTCGCCAAACACATACATTCGAAAAAAAATTTAGGCAGCCCCTAGATCCTTGTTAGACAGCCTTTAAGTGACCTTTGTAGCCTAGAAAAGTCACCATTGAATCCTCTTTCTAGCGACTATTTGGTGCGTTTTTGGCTTCGATCCCATCTTTTTCTCTTGTATTCTGTTTACCTTGGTTTATATATATGTTGTTATATCCATTTACAATTACGCGTATCTTGTATGTACTTATTTGTTAATTTTACTAGCATTCTTTGAATATATTTATCTAGAAAAGTGTAAAGAGAGAAGTTGCTTACCTAGTCTAAAATACCTTAGTATCTCGGAAACTTTATTTTCGTGCGAATAAGCATTAAGCCGATATTTGATTCCAGATCTAAAAGAAAGTATTCTTATTTTTACCTTATGTGATTTAAACTTGATATCTTAAGAATCAAAAGAGAGTTTTCTCTATTTGTTTTGTTAAAATAAATCCTTTTGAGTGTGAACCTTACTATATGAAAAGGGTTATATTTAATAAAATTATTCATACTTGGAAAGATTCCAAGTTCGTTTGGCCTTCTTGAATATCATTTTAGTCGAGTATACACTCTATGCTTGCTTCATTTTCTTTTCTTCATTTATTTACTCGTTCATGTGTGTTTAATGTAGTGGCCTTGTCAATGTTTTAATTTAACGAATGTGTGAGTTCAATATGATGGTCTTTTCCGGGTGCAATCTACTTAATTACGTATTTGTAAGAGTTTTAATTTTCGCCCTATTTTAATGCTTAATAGTGTTCTATGTGACTAGTACCGTAACATATTAGTTTTTACCCCGAGTCTTAAAATTCATCTCTTATATTTATATTTTTGTTGTTCGAATGATTGAATCATTCAATTATGATGTATATTATTGATCTCCCTTTATCTTTTTTTTATAAAAAGTTAATGAAAAATGAACATTGATATACTTCAATGTTCATTTTTCATCTGAATTAAAAGTGACATGTCAATTGAGGCTTGCTAGCTTTAATAGGGTTTGTAGAGGTTCAACAGTTGAGTACCCAATTTGAAGTTGAGTACCCAATTTGAAGATGAACGATTAGGTAAAGAAGCTTGGGCTCGTGACCATTGTTGAACATTATAGCTTTATATCTGGTAGATAGCGCCAACTTTATGGTTACATGTGGCAGAAGAGGGGGATTTGGATAGTTTCAACCAACATGCACATGGTCAATATCTTCTCAGTCTCGCTTGTGTCCAATATGTGGTTCAGTCAGTTTCCTTTTCCTTTTTGAATTATGTTATTATCCTCTTGTTTTTTGAATGCCTAGATAAATCACATCAAAAATTTGAGATGAGATCTTATGATGAAGAGCTGGTCATTAGCCAGGTGAAGCACATGAAGGAGGACATTCATCTTTTGACATTCATCTTCTGATCTGCTACAAGAATAAAGTCGTAAAGTTAACATAAGAGTTGGAAGTTCTTAGAGGGTCTTTTAAAGCAGTGGCCGAGAAGATACAGAAGGTCTCATATATAGGAGAATCTTATTGTCTGGCAGAGAACCAAATTGCATCACAAAGAAATTATGGAGGGGTAATTAGTGATCCTGTATAATCACTAGCATAAACATCTGATGACTGTCATTGCTAGAGCATGGTATACATATGAGATTGTTTATACCACTTATCATACAGGATCACTAATTACCTCCTCCTTAATTTCTTTCTAATGCAATTTGGTTCCGTGCCAGACAATACGATTCCCATCTAAGACCGTGCGTATCTATTCGCCCATTGCATTACAGGACCCTCTAAGAACTTCCAACTCTTTTGTAAACTTTTCGACTTTATTCTTGTAGCAAATCTGAAGATTATTGTCCTCCTTCATCTGCTTCAACTGGCTTATGACCACCTCCTCATAAGATCTCATCTCAAATTTTTGTAGTGGCTTATCTAGGCATTCAGAAAACAAGAGCATTATAACAAATTTCGAAAATAATAAAATAAAATAAAATAATTGAATGAACCTGCAATTTCAACAACACAAGAGAGACTGAGAAGATAGTGACCATCAGCATGCTGAGAAACTATCTAAGCCCCCCTTTTCTGCCATGTAACCATAAAGCAGGCGCTGTCGAGGAGGAATAAAGCTATAATGTCAACGAGCGTTACGAGCCCAAAAGCTACTTTACCTAATCCTTCATCCTCAAAATGGTTACTCAATCAAGAGGTAACCTTGAAAAAGAAACTGATGTCCCACCCTCGGGTAGCTTATGGCAACAACTGGATACAACAAGAGCTTTTCTTTTACCAGAGGTGAACCCCTTTTATCTTGGCTTTATATTACACATTTATTGTTTATCATTATCAATATTTGTGGTTGTTTAATCTTGTTTATGCCCTGATTAATTTGCTTATGTGTGTGTATTTGCGTGTGTGGTTTCCATGTATTTAGCCCATAAAGGATTTTTTTTGTTTGTATTCTACATAATGGTTTTAGCTATATGTACATTATTTGGGGAAGGTGTAATAGGATCCCAAGATGCCTCAAGCTTCTGGTGTAATGGGAACTCAAGATGCCTAAGCTATTATTTGGGGCCAATGCAGTGTACAAGGTTGAAGGAGTACGGAACTGTGATGGAAATGGATGCCTGGTGCTAAATTAATGGGAACTCAAGATGTTTAAGCTATTATTTGGGGCCAATGTAGTGTACAAGGTTGAAGGAGTACGGAACTGTGATGGAAATGGATGCCTGGTGCTAAAATTACCACAGAGTGTCCTTGCCTTTTTCGTTGTTTGTTGCAACTTCTGGAAGTTAATGTTGTTTTATAGTTGTGTAAAAAGAAAAAGGATGCGGATCTGCCACGGAGAAGGTTATTGAAAAGGTTTTGCCTTTTGATCCCAAAGATCCTTTTTTTAATACCTGCCTGTAATTTAACCTTATTGGACAGAGTTCACGGTTGCGCTAATTAACAAACCTCTATCTATGTTTAACCTGTCAGGTTAGAATCACAATTTTATGAGTAAACATAACCACATTTACTAATGCTAAGGTGTCTCTGGAAATTGCACTACAGTTCATATTCATTGTCAGTCAAGGTGTGTTAATTGCTGTCGGTTTAAGGCATTTCTATCAGAATAGTGTGTATGTGTGTACTTCTTACTGTTTTAAATGCTTTAACAAGGCCCTAGGGTTTATGGGACTTAACTAAGGACTTGGCCATGCTCATGTGTGTACTTAATGAAATATTGCAAAGATACCACAGATACTAACTTGTTATTCATTTCTTTGGACTCATACTTACTCTTCGTTAAATTTCACCAAGGTTTTTTTTTACAAAAACTCTTGCATTTTTTTAATAAGAATGTAAAATGGTCCGGGTGAACTTTTTATCGTAGATATAAGATTATACCAATTATTTCCTTTTAGAAATTAGAATATGGTGAAACATTTAATTAAGGTTGCCGTATGTATACAGAGTAGGGAAATCATCGATATTACATGTCTTTAAAGCTTCTTGTAGCTTATTTAGTATGTTACTGTTTTTGCCCAAGTGAAACAGATGACACTGTAGTGCCTATAGCATGAGAAACAAGGAAATTAATCTGTAAACAATCTTAATTCTTCACTCCAACACCTACTATTGTCGATTGTTCTTTATTATACATTATGGTCATGAACTATGTGCATGCTTATCTTTGAATTTCCTACTGTGAGATATACATACACAATGCCACAAAGTACTATGGTTTCTTTTAATCTTTAACCCGCCATTTTAATCACAAATGAACTGATTTAGTGACGCCATGTTGATGCAATTTATTTTCTTCCATTGCAGCTGGGTATTGATCATATCTTGAGTATACCCACTGCACAAGAAGCAGGGGATGAAGTGGTCAGCCGTCTCTCGTATTTATTTTGAGATGCGATATGCTTTCTTTCACAAAGAAATTAAGAGTTGCAGTATCTTAAATAGTATTAGTAGAAAACTGAACATCTTATCAGAGTTTTGCTATTTAGGATATTTACATGGACATTCAATAAATGATATATTTGTTAAGTTGGTGGCATGTTTTAAAGGAAAGAGATGGTCACTACATTAATGTTGAACTTTCTTTCTTTCATTGTGTGGCTTTAGTTTTATTGAATTTAAAATTTATCAAAAGATTGATTT
Organism: Saposhnikovia divaricata; assembly: GCA_036435485.1. Lineage (NCBI taxonomy): Eukaryota > Viridiplantae > Streptophyta > Magnoliopsida > Apiales > Apiaceae > Saposhnikovia > Saposhnikovia divaricata. The sequence continues at coordinate 191,507,728 of CM071594.1, read as the reverse complement.
TCGAAAGCATGGATAACAAATTTGATGAGGTTCTCTGCGCCTGTTCATTTGTGGAGTGGTCACTCCTTTCTGGGAAAGAATTAGTTATATGGATGGTTATGTTCCTGTTATATCCTTAGTTACGCAAATGTATCAATCCTAAGTTAAGTCCAATCCAGGGTTGGTGGTGCCACTAATTCTGAAGGCTTCTACCAGAGCACCTTTGTTGATTTCTGAAACTCATCTTTCGATGCGGAGGCCAAGTCCATATCCTCCTGAAGTTGTGAAGGCCATGGATAATCAGCTATCTAACTTGCCAGAAAGCACTTGCATTGAAGCAGTACGTGTGCCATGCTCATGTGATAAGATTGTTGAACCCTTGCTTCTCAATGTTTCTATTAACATGTATTATGTGGATGTTATTGCACAAGAGCTTGGTGTAACATATGCCTGTAAATTTCTCATTTCCCGGTTATGATAATGTTTCTGCTTGTACTTTAGCTTTCCTATTGTTTTCCCATGTTGCAAATCTTGTTTCTCTCAGTGGCATAATTTATTTTCCTTCTAAACCTTGACAATGTTGTCATGCACTGTTCTCAAGGCATATGAAATATAAGATAATGTTTTGGTGAGCACAATTCTTCTCTTGTTTTTCTTTGCAATGGGTTATGTTAGCTGGAAATGTAAAAAACTTTAGGTTATCATGCATTACAACGTTTAGATATTTAGTTCATCACTGAGCATGCTTAGACTTTGTTCATGCCGCATGTACACACAAGTCATGATATAGATAGATTGTTGCTAAATCTATTACTATATATTATACGCTGACACAAGGGTAAAAATTTACGTTTTATTACCAGTGAAATTACATAAATAACCTAAATAACCTTATCTTACTAAAAATAACAGAAGTACCCAGCCACGCTTTATTCTCCGATTCAATCCTATTATCCAATTCCAATTCAATCATAAATTTGCTCCGAGCATTCCCAGATTATCGGTGGTGTGGTCCGATCATATACCCGAAAGCGTTCGTCAATCTGTGTCAGCCCGGTGGTTGCTTCCGATGCTTTATTGGTGGAGGTGCTCGTCGTTGTTTCCACTCGCCCATCTTATCTACTGCTTTCAATCTATTCCCTGTCTCATTCCTCACTTTCATAATTTTATTTCCAGATTTCAAAGGTATGATTTTTGTTATTTACATATATGCTATATAATATATGTGTGTGTATATATGTGTGCTGATAATTATGGGTTAAACTCCAAATCCAGTAAGTTTAATCATGTTGGTAGCATTATACTTGCTATGATGCTCACCTTTGATTGTAGTGCCGCATTTACATTATTAAATGCCACTTAATTATATTTTCATTGTTTTGTTAACAATTCCTATTTTTAATCTGTACAGGTGATAACTGGATACCCATCACTTCCATTATCGACACACACACAGAGTATGTAATTTAGCTTATAAATAGTAATTTAGTGATTCTTCACCCTTTATGTGCTAAAAGTAAAAACAAAGTGTACATTTCAAATTTTTGCAAAGGATTTATTTCTTTTGACTGGCCGAAATATGTGGAAGAAAACAATGAGTCTAGGCTATCAAATTTCATACAAACTGTACTTCTGTTACGCTCCTACGGATGGTGTTAATAGTATGTAATTCTTATGCCAAATAATCAAAGTGCCAAAATATTCTATAATTCTCTTGAATCCTTCATCAGCACATACCAAGTTGGGAGTGTTATTATACAATACTCAACTATATTATTACTTTGAACTTTACTAGGTTACGTGAATCTTCTCTTGCTCTTAAATTATTTCTGCTATTCCTATTGTTTTTCACAGGCCGTGTATACATTCCACCACAGGCTCCGGCTCCAGTGCACGAATTTCTAACTACATCCATCTTATGTTCATCACTTATATAATTTTGAATTATTTTTAAAATTTCCCAAATATTTAAATCGATGTAAAATATGATTAGACGACCTTTATGACTTGTGCATCTATATAATATCTAAAATCAAATTTTTGGTTTCACCTTTTACTATTGAATGGAATTAAATCTATTTGCAAGAGGGATTCAATGTTACTGTTAATTTAGATTTAATTTTTCTAAAAATGTTGAAACTTGTCCCTATAGGTGCTAATTTATTAGTCCTAACCTCTTCTAATACATATCGTCAACATGATTTGTATTTTCTTATATATATGTACATATAGTTATTCTAATTATAATGGCTAATCAGGGTGGTTTGGAATATGCAGTTCATAATTTTTTCGCCTTGTTATATTTTAATTTTTCTGTGCAGGGGTGTAAACCAGATAGTGTACAACTTGATGCAACTAAATCAATAAACTAACACACAATCATTTACCAAAGTAGGTGTTCATCTGGTTTAAAAAAAAGTAAGTGTTCATCTTTTTCTAGCCTTTTTTTTGTTAATCGAATACAAAGATCATAGCTTCATCTTTCCTATTTTTCAGTTTCATTCTGTGGTTTTCTATCTTTCTACATTGCTTGATATGTTCTAATATCTTTCAATACACTTTATTTTGGCAGATGATGATGACGTTTAGGCCCCCTCCTTTAACTTTTCTTACCTTCCATCCACAAGAGAACAGTCCTTGTAGACGGCCTTGAGGACTCTTCAATACTAATATGTGACTCTAGAGTTAATGAGGTCTTTACGATCACTGATGCCTTATACATATCCCTTGATGAGCTATCTACTAAATTGCATAGAGAAAAAGCAAGTTAGAGGGTCATAAAAAAAGAGGAATCATCATGGTCTTTTCATATATTTTAAGTGCTCCTTTTATCATCAGGACCCGATGGTCAGGTATTTCTCTGGTTATGTTAAAAAGAAGCCCCCAAACATCTTTGCCACGTGTAGAAGATATTATATGGGTGTTCCATTATGATTAATGCCTCTACATGATCTATAGTAATTTAAGTTTCTTACATCTTTTAGATCTGTGTTTGTAGCATGGATAGATGGAAGAAGTAAGCGAAAACATTCGTGCATGTTTTTTCTAGCGGGGAATCAAATTCTATTGTACAGATCCGTGTTCAGTTTTATCAAGCCCAAACTTATCTGTTGGTTATCCATGAAAAGCTGACAGCAATCTACGAGGCAGTAAACCTTAAGTGCATTAAAGAGGTGCATTAAGTTTAGTGATTTAAAGTAGGATCCTAGGAGTCTCATGTGGCTTCATCACAATCTCTTATTTGCTTTTCAGTGATATTTTACAATTTCCCTGTTTAGTAATTTAAGGATTGTTATCAATGTAGAAACTCATAATTTTAGGCAGGAACTGGAAGGTACGGTCTTTGAAATCAAAGGTCCAGGCGAAAGTTCAAAGGTTTGGTCTTTTGGTTGTTCTGCTTCGGTTGGGAATTTGTTGAGGGTGGAAGTTTTTGTTGCGATTCCCAGTACTTAAATATATGCACTCCTATCGAGTCTCATAGTTCTCATCCTCACCCTGATGTTCTCAGAACCCACACAGCTCCCTTTAGTTTTAGCAATTACATCATAATATATGAAATCTTTAGTTTTACCTCTTACATTATACTATATAAAAATGGTAGATTTTTTTTTTAATTTTAAAAACTTGTTTTTCCCAACTGTATCTACAAAATTTTAGGTTAGCAAACTTGGCCTGCATAATAGCTTCCTATTTTATATTGCAGGCTTGAAGTAAGGCAATAGTGGGTGACAATGGCTTTCCGCAAATGTAACAAATAGGATTATACCATGTTTTCCAGAGGATCTGACCCATATGTTTGAGGTGTTTGCCCGTACCGCTAAAGTTTAGATTATAACTGTAAGAAAATCAATTATCTTCTACACTCAGTTTTGATAATAATAGATGTTATGCTATGTTGTTTTTCCTTAATTTTTTAAGTTTCACTACAAGTGTTGCTAATTTATATAATTAAGTTTGAGGTTCAGAAAATGAACAGCAAATGTAGCTTCTTGTAATTCACTTTTTATACTACAAGTTTTTTCCCCTACTAGGGCTGCATATTATTTTAAAGGGATCCCCACTGCAAAGCCAATAAACCTCGAAATTAAAACCATACGTACAAAATATCAGGACTTCAGACACCAATATTCATCTATTTTTGCTCTGGATTATTTTATTGAGGGATTTGGATTCATGAAATTCAAACCCGTAACCCGTGATCTTACGGGGTGTTCAGTTTTATGGTGTTTGATTTCGAGTAATAACATTCTAATTGTTATTTTCATGCGTTATATTTTATTGATAGAATTACTTTATAATTTACCCATTTTTTAACCTTTCATTCTCTTTTCTAATTATTCTGATTCCCCTTTGGATTAATAATGCAAGCAACAACGTAGTTTTTCTACAACATAGGTTTGCCATATTTTATTATAACCACATATCGTGAAATTAAGAATATGTCTGAATAAAAGAAAAACAGAAAATTTAGTATGCGGTAAGTTATTGTATTTTTAGGGTAGATTACTTGTGCACAACAAGGACAATTAAAGTTGGATATCAGTGTTTTCCTTTTCAGAGATTTCGGTTAGATTATAATGGTTTATTCAATCAGCAATGATTCCTTTGCCTGTTTCCAATGCATTTTGCAGATTTTGGTTTTTATATATACTCATAGAAACATATTACAGTTAATGCTCTAAAAACTTTTTCCCAAGTGCAAGGCTATTATGGCCAACGAAACTTGTAGTTTTATAATGGGAAACCAGGTGGAATATCGTACTGTGAATACGTTAAACTTACCTTCGAGGTTTTGAAAGGTTACATAAATTTATTATGGGAAATCATGTACAATAAGATTGTGTGAAGGAACTTTATTTGTATTTAATAAATATTTGCATCTTGTGTTCTTTCTCTAAGTTATCATTTTCCGAGCCCTAAAGATTTACCTTTTAAAGAGATTAGAATTTTTTTTAATAGTTATTATATCTCTTACTTGTGCACGATTTCATATTATAGAGGACTTGGTCTTTGCAAGGTTTTTTTTATTAGAACATGAAAGCAAATTCTACAATTTTAAATGAGTACCATCTGGATTTATAAGGTGTAAATAATTTAAACTAGCCTTGGATGTTGTCATTGCGCGCAGAAATCAATACAAAAATCAGGTGCGAATAGGATTGTGTCAACAAGCTTTTTGTCATGTTCCACAAACATATCTGTATTGTGTATTCAATTGTTAAGTTGTTATTTCTCGAATCCGTAAGTTTTGTCCTTTTATGAGGTTCCGGCTCTCTTTATTACTCCTCTGAACAATATAGTGGAATATAGGGATTGGGACACGGTGGTTACATTTTATTTAAGTGAAGCTTCTCCCACATTCTGCAGGAAGAGTACTAAGACAATCCCTAAATTTATTATTGCGAGTAAAGCACATATGTTTTAGTCCCAGATGTCTCCTGCACATCTATTTTTTTCATAAGCTTTTTCATGCATCCCGTTAGCTACTTATTATTCATACTTGCATTAATTGCTCATGTGATGCTCCACCATTTACATATTAGTGGGAAGTTATTGTCCTCACCCAGATTTTTCAAGAATAAAAAATATGTGTCAAGAACAAAATACCCAAAGTCCACGAAGAAATAGCTCACTTGCTGGTCATAGAAATCAAAGCTCCACAGCGTATTGTACTTGAACAATAGAATGAAATGGCATCGGCTTATGGATTTCATATAACTACTGTTTAGTATGTACTCGATAGATGTCAAGTTTATCGAACACCTTTATGTTCTTTAACAAGTTTCAAACCTATTAAAGCAGGATTTAGGGAAACATGATGTGGCTATTTTAGCATTCTTTCATCCTAATCTCATTAATTTTATAGGTATCATGGGTTTTAAACTCTTTAAATTTTTTAGGTACCATAGTTTGTTATTATGAGGGAATAGGGTATAAACATCTATTTGTGATTTCTTTGAGCAATTGTTCTGTTATTACTACAAATTAATTTTACAGAGTTTACCTTTCTCTCAATGTACATATTTATTCACTAAATTTCTTGAACACAGAAAGAGATACTTTGCGTCTGTTGCTAACTCTAGCCTCAGTGAAAGTCCGCAACGAGTCCATATAAATAAGTATGTATTAATTTTAATGCAGTATCATTGTGTGCAATTATTAACATTTATTCTGTACATTAATTCTTTTATCATGGTTGTTTTTATCGTTATTGTTCTTTAAATTGTTGCAATAGGTTTCGACGAAAGTGTCTTAGCGAAGAGATTAAGAGTTCAGCTCCACCAATATGCAAACGAGTTCCGCAATTGACTTTTAAATTATTATTGGTCACTTGCTTTTGCATTTTTTTTATTCTGATGCCTTTTTTGCCTACTACCTTTCAGATGGGTTTAATCAGGAAGTACAAGTGACAGATTGTACCATTGATTATGAGCTCTATGTTGTTGTCTTGTCATTCACTATGAGCTCTATTGACCGGAGCTCAATGTTGGATGAAGATAAATCTTATTGATGGATGAATGAATAGGCCCTAACATTACACAACAAACATGAATCACTGGTCAGGTCTTTCTTTTTTTCCCCAGGTAAAGGGTTCCCTACACCCGTCTATCATCTTTCTTTTACTACTTTATTGCTATCTTACTTCTTTTTTTTTGACGAAATCATACTTTTTTTATTGCTATCTTACTTTTTTTAATTTCAGAGCAATTTATGAAAATTAATGCATCTATTTGATAAAATGCTCAGGATAGATGCTCATAATGAATTCTTTGTGGTGGTCACAGATCACAGGTGTAACAACTCTCTGATGTTGCTGCCATAAACATTCAAATGACCTGGAGAATCATGTTTTTATGTTAGTGACGATCCCTTCCAATTGTTATTTAGGGATATAAAGAATGATTCTTTCCTACAAGGATCTACTTTTATTCATTTTTTTTTCATTTTGGCTTTAATGTATTCATATCGACTTGGTTATCTGAAAGTTCTGAATGTCGACACTTTAACTTTCATCCGGTTTATTATTGTGCAACTGTTAAAGATAAATCAAGTATTTTCATCGGTACTGCAACTGCTGCAAATCTAACTATATTAAAAAAAAGCTTGCGTAAGAATAAGTAGATACACAAAATATTATGAAATTGAAATTAATCCGTTAGAACATGATTATATATTTTAAAAAAGGATTATATTAATTATTTTATATTGTAAATTTTATTTATTTGCATTTAGTATATGAAGCCTCAAATTTTATATACTATTAGATTACAAATTTCGTCAGACCAATTTTTGCATAACTTATTGTACTCAACAATTTTTACGTTTTTTTACTTATATATAACGCTTTTACAAATGCTACTTAAGAAAGTGATATCCAAGTACATCTCCTACCAAAACGTTTACCAAAATGTTGTACAAGTTATATTCATTATATACAATTAGGGCTGCACAAAGGTCCAAAACCGGACCGGACCGGACCGACCCGGACCGGACCGAAGACCGGATTTTATTGAATTCATGGACCGGGGACCGGACCGGTCATAACCGGTCTTTGGGACCGGACCGGACCGGAAAAACCCGGACCGGACCGGAACCGGACCGGTTTGGACCGGTTAGTTAATATTTTATAAAAAAATTAATTTTTATAATTTAATTTTCATTCTTTGTTGATTTATAAATTACTTGGTAAGTTAATTTAAATTTAAAAATAAGTAAATGTCATATTATTTGTAAAGTAACATTAATTCGTAAACGTAATTATAAATTATATATAGTATGAAATATGAAATTTAATCATTTATATTATAGTGTTTATATATATTATTTCATAAATTTATTATTTACTAATTTGGATCACTAAAATATGTTATGTGTGAATATTTAATCATTAAATTATATAGTTTAAAAGACAAAATAGTGTAAAATTAACTATATACATAAAATCCGGTCCGATCCGGTCCGGACCGGGTGTTTTCAGGGTTTGGACCGGACCGGACCGAAGACCGGATTTTTTTGATTTTACGGACCGGGGACCGGACCGGTTATATTCGGTCCGGTCCGGTCCATGGACCGGTAGACCCGGTCCGGTCTAATTTACCGGTCCAGACCGGAAAGTTGTGCAGCCCTATATACAATATCACTTGTATAGCTCTTTTTAAAGCGCTATGTAAGTGACAATTTTTTTTAAAAAAAATATATAAAACCAATATTTTATTGTACTCAAGAGTTAAAATAAAATAACTTAGGATAAAAGGATAATATATTTTTGATTAGAAATCTGTACCATTAACAAATGGATTTAGAGTTAATAAAATTTCACAAGTATAAACTCTACCGATATTCTATCCTCACTTTCAGAGGAGAATTTTAAAAATGGTGGAAAACAGACGTAAAATTAGTGGACCGTGCTTTGTACGGGCTTCAATAAACCCTCTAAAAACTGTTCACACCCAAAATGATTATTCCTCTATACGACTCATTTCTATACAATTTTCTATGCAATCTTCATTACAACAGTATTAGTGGTGTCTATATACAGCTTGCACGGGCTGTTACGCTAGTTAACTATAAATAGCCAGATTTATTAATTTTAGTATGGGCACATGCTGCTATTTTTTGCGAAGCTAGGATTAAGACAATCCATTTTATCTTCATTTCTATTATATTCTGTTCCTGCATGTATTACTGGTTATGCATTTTGTATCATTGTCTAACACAGTTCAGAGCATTCCAATATTGACCCTTAGCATTTTTATCTAAGCATCCAAGAAATTTCCTTCAATATAAACAAAATGCATGATGAGAAACCTCTAGGTGCACGTAATGCATTTTACTCATACACTCCTATGTTGCTTCATTGGGTGAACTTATTCTAGATGATGCTTACAATGTACTTGTTTTAGAATATGGACAAGGCCTTAATATTCATTTCAGCCAATTAATTTTGGATAATTGGATTTAGTGTTAATTTTTATGTTTAATAGTATGTTGACTAATTAAGAAAGGCTATTGGATAGCCCAAGTGGTAAAGGGTGTTTCCTCTGTCGTCCCAGGTCATGGGTTCGACTCTCGCTCATCCCGAGAATTATTTTAGAACATAGACTATATATTTAAAAAAAAGGAAAAAAAGAAAAGAAAGAAAGGCCAAGTCGTTTGGAGGGTTATTGGAAATGAGAATAGAGGGTATGAGGATATGGTAAATGACTAAATGGAATGAGAATCTTGTGGAATCCCAACCAGCATTGAGGGTATGATTTACCTACCACTGACAAATGACAATTGAGATTGAGGTTCCGGTTCCCCCTGAATACGCCTGCTACCATGTTTTATTTTTCCTCGCCAGCCGCCATATCCTCTCGAAAACCCAGTGAAGCTTAAGTCTTGAACTCAAACCATTTTTGCATAACAAATTCAATCATATGCTTACCCACGTGCGTACAGTACATTCAACCCATTCTTAAGGTATGTTTTTCTTGCTTTACTTCTCATAACCCCTTTTATTTTTACGTTAATTTACACAATCAATATCTATCATCATCATATTTGCTTGTTTAATCTTGTAAGATTCTTTATAGTATTTTATCCCTCTTTGTTTAACGATATAATGTTCTACAGTATGTGTCCTCATTGATTTGGTAATGTGTGTGTTGTACATATATACATGCTATGTGGTTTCCATGTACACACATGGATTTTTTTGCTTGTATTTGACACGAGGGTTTTAGCCATTTTTACACATTTTCCTTTGTCAGAGTATAGGGTTGTGGATTATTTTGGAAAGGTGTAATACTGTAATGGGATCTCAAGGAACCTCAGCTCTCCCGTTGAATAAAAAAACCCTCATCCTGAAAGCTATTATACACCAAAGTTTTGGGGCCAATGCAGTATACAACCCATTCAACCCATTGGATGCCTGGGGGTAAACTTACCACAGAAGGGTCCTTGGCTTCTTTGTTGTTCCTTGTAACTTCCGGAAGTTATTTTCTTTCTGAGTTGTGTAAATAGAAGAATGATGCGGAGCAATAATTACCCTCCCTCTCAAACTGAAACCCCTCGTAATCACACATTTATTCACATCTGTACAGTAAATTCAACCCATTCTAAGGTATGATTTTCTTGCTCTACTTTTCATAAACACCTTTTATCTTTACTTTATTTTAGCACATTTTATGTTTATCATCATCTTTTTTGCTTGCTTAGTCTTGTTTATGCCCTGGCTAGTTTGCTTATGTGTGTGTAGGTTTCCACGTATTTAGCCCATAAAAGGTTTTCTTTAATTTGTATTTTACATCAGGGCTTTAGCTATTTATACTTAGTTTGCTTAGTCAGACTATGTGCATAATATGGTAAGCTAATATACACCAAAAGTTTATGGCCAATGTAGTATACAAATTTGAGGAAGTACAAAAATCTTACGAAAGTGAATGCCCGGGGATGAACATACTACAGAACGGCCTTACCTTTTTCGTTGTTCCTTTCAATTTCAGGAAGTTACTATTGTTTTCGAGATGTGTAAAAAGAAAAAGGATGCGGAGAAAGCTATTGAAAAGGTTGTATTTTGATCCCCAAAGATCCTTTTTTAATACCCGCCTGTAATCTTACCTTATAGGACAGCACACAATTGTTGCTAGTTGGTAAACCTCTATCTATGTTTAACTTGTAAGGTTAGAATCACAAATTTATGAGTAAACATAACCACATTTACTATTGCTTAAGCTGTCCTTGGAAACTACACTATACTTCATGTTCATTTTCAGTCAAGGTATGATACTTGCTGTTGCTTCTAGGCGTTGCTGTCAGAGAAGAGTGTGTATGTTCATAGTTGTCACTATATTTAATGCTTTAACTAGGGTTTTCAGGACTTGACTTAGGATTTGGCCATGCTTATGTGTGTACTTAATGAAATATTGCAAAGATAGTAACTTGTTATTAATTTCTTTGGAGTTGTAATTTCTTTCCATTAATTTTCACCAAGGTTTTTGAACAAAAATTCTTGCATTTGGTTTAAAAATGTACAATGGTCTGGGTGTATTCTTCAATTTGATATAAGGTTATACCAATTATTTCCCTTTAGAAATAAGAAAACTGTGAAACATTTAATAAATGATGCCATATATATGCACACAAATTAGGTGTATTATCTAGATTACATGTCTTTAAATCGTAAGTTACTGTTTTTACCCAAGTGAAACAAATGACACTGTAAGAGCATCTCCAAAGGGATGCAACTGTTAGCAATATTTTCTAGCTGGCACCTAATTTTACCTAATATTTACAAAATGGGCTTCTCCAAGGGAGCCCATCAGTTAGCCAAAATTTTAGATAACACCAATATATCATCTATATTTGTGGATCATTCACCTGTCATCTAAAAATATACACGTCACCTCCCGCCCGCTATTCTTCCTTCCCGCTTCGCTCTTCCCGCTATTCTGTAAAATCGTGTTCCTGTTACAGAGAATGGAGGGTTCATTCATATCTTTACTCAATAGCGACTCATTTGATGATGAAGATTTTGTATTTTCTCAGCCACCCCCTCAGTCTCAATCTCAATCCCAAACCAAACTCCAACCCCAGCAAGAAGGTGCGAAATCGAAGAAGGGAAAGAGATCAAAGAACTTCTTAATTGAAGAGGATATGTTGTTGATTTCTGCTTGGTTCAATATAAGCATGGATCCGGTACAAGGTAACAATCAAACACATACTTCTTATTGGAAGAGAATTTGGAAATATTTTGATGAAAATAAAGGAGATCTTGCAAGTGATCGAACTGCTATTTCATTGTGTAATCGATGGTGCACAATCAATGAAAAAGTGGCCAAGTTTATTGGATTTTACAACAAAATTATTGGAAGAAATGAAAGTGGATTAACTGAGCAAGATAAGGTACTCGATGTTTTATTTGAATTGTTTTTGATTAATAGTTGATGATGAGATAAGGAACTAAAAGCCCACCTTTCATTTCATCACTCTTGTAATACTACTACATATATATACTTACATATACACACAGTTCTACACGCACTCAAACATATAACAAGATAAAGACTTATCTGCAGAAAAGCTTCAATCTTTTGTTGAACAAACTATTGGGGTTTTGTAATATGTTATTTACCACAACAACTTGGTCCTCTTAATTCATTATAAAGGTCAGAACTTTAGCTTTCTTGGATTAAATTCTCTACTTTTATTATTGGTTTTTTCTTGATTCTTAATATGTTTTGGTTGTGGCTTAATCAACATTGTGTTATTGTTAATTCTTGTGGCTTTTAGTATGCTTGGTGTTGATTTTTATGACTTAAATTGAGATGGGTTGTGTAAAGTTGTGAACTTTAGTGTTGGTGAATTGAGGTTTATGGGAAAATTCTTGTGGAACCCATGATTGACATGGGTGGTCTGTATTTTTATCATGGTTTTTTCTAAAAGATTTTGGATTTTGGGTGGTCTGTATTTTTTGGTTGTTGATTTTTGCATGTCCCTTACCCGAAAATAATGATAATAATGTTGTATGGTGTATGATTTTGTCTTGGGCTGATGTGGTTCATGTGAAATTGGATTAATTAGGACTAAGGGGAAATGTATGTTTGTATATATCGATTACAACTACTTAGTTACATTAGTAAAATTTATGAAAACTGACTGTGATTGTTATGTTTGGTAAATGCAACTTTGTTATATCCCTATAGCACTAACTTACTCATTGCTTGATTGTTTTTCATCTATTAGTCTGAATCATGCATTTCACAAAGAGGGTAGCATATTGTATTGTGCCGATCACAACTTTGATATTGTTCTCACTTCTCAATAATTAGCTCTTTCAAGTTAGTAAAATATATGTATTGCTTTTCCCTCTTGATATTTAGTTTTAGAACTAATATTGATTCCTGCCTTGTTGATTTACTATTGTGCCTAGACATGTATTTGTTAGATCTCCTTAGGTGGTTGTTTTGGGTCAATTCGCCAAGTTAGTGTGGTAATTTCTTTCTTGTGTTCTCAGTTTCCCGTGGTAATTCTGTTGAATCAGGGATTTTGTGTGCTGAGTTAGGTTGAATCTTAAATTCCAATCATCTATTCATTTATTTGTAGTTTTGTACGCAGTCCATGCATGCATTTGAATTTCTATTTATCTCAGTACCACTTGCAAGATATAAAGACATGTTACTGTTTTTGTTTCAACAAATCAAGACTAGCTAGTTGCAACAAGTTGCTTATTTTGTTCACGGTCACGCGTTCCAAATATTTCCCAATTTTACCAACTTGCTATGTGCCTCTGTTGTAAAATGAATGTCCTGGTTTTTAGCACTAGAGGTTTATTTGGAATTGTTCTAATAAATTTGTCTCCGAACATTAAATGATACCTAGTGCACAAGTCTCCGGCATAAACAACTATTGAATACTTAGCATAAGTGTGTTGTCAACATCGTTCCGATCCGCTAATAACCACAACTGTGATAAATTTATCTGGATCCACATCAGAGGGCAGGGTTGGCCCCCTACTCACTACCACTGCCTTCCCAACTCATCAGACTACTCATTATTAAAATTATTCACCAAACTAACTTCACTTGTCTTCCTATTGATGTGTGAATTGTCTTCCTAGTTAAAATCAATTGTATATACACACGAGGATCCGTTACCTGTTGATTTGTCCTATGTTTGTCACTAGTAGTCTGTGTAGACAATATTAAGGAGATACACGTATATTTTAGTGGCACAGTAGCACCTAATTGCACATCTTGTTGACATTGGTCTTGAGCTCTAATTTCCTTGTCTCAATCTCTCTACGATTTTTATGTGAATTATGTCTTGCTTGATCTGTTTCAATTCAGATTTATCATGAGCCAACTTGGAGTCATTCTTTTGCTGCATGGATACGAGTTTATTTTTTTCCTTGATCCATCTCTAGGAGCTTTAAGCCTCTCCAATTCCTGTTTTTTTCACCAGTAGACTGAGTGTCCAGTCTAATTTTGTTCACAAACTTCAGTTTTGAGTGTCAGTAATCGTGATATTTCCATGTCATTCCACTTTCTCTCTCACTTAATCTCCGTCCAAAGTTATGCAGTCCAGGCCATCAGCTCTTGCAATATTTGTAGCACAGACTTTAGAAGTAGACCATGTATTAGTTTGAGTCAAGTACTTCTCCTTCGTCTCTTGAAACAAACAATGTTATTTACAAAATTAAGATGGGTTTCCTTTGTAAACAAGGAGATACACATATATTTTAGTGGCACAGTAGCACCTATTTACGTATATAAGAAAGAGTTTGTCCGGAAAGGAGTTGCTCATTGAGAAACTCAACTGCTGTCTGCAGGATGTAAATAGTAGATAATCCCTTTACTTGTTGTAGAGGCAGCAGCAATGCTGAGTGGGGAAAAAAGAGAGCGAACCAGCAAGCAAAACCAAAAAAATAACAAGAATCACAAACTGAGATTAGCAAAAAAATTAACAGAGAATGAGATGATGAGACAACAAAGTATCAATGTCCAGGTGATGTTAGTGTCTTGGTGAATACTGAATAATATTTGTCCCTTAGATTTAGGGCACAAAAGCAGTAGTAATTCATATCACATGTCTATGCATTATGCATTATGCAAAGCATCCCACTCAAATATAACGTGGGTTGCTTCATTGCTTGCACTACCTTTCACGCAAACACATCACATCTTGCATATCTGGTAAAAAGTACAGTACACTATTTGAGCATTTTCTGGACAGTTTGTTGATAATAGCCATGGTTATAATAAAAATAGAGGCCGAAGTTTTCAATTTTGATTTTACACCCTTTTAATTAATTGCTCTTCTGTAGTTTTTTTTTTGTGCAATCTTTTTTGTTATTGCAATTTTTGATGATTTAAACTTGCATGAATGAATTAGCTTTATGGATTTTGAGGGTTCATTTTATTAGTTGGGCAGTTGATGATCTGCACATGTATGAATGGCTCAGCTTTATGTGTCTTGTGTGTGGAAAAGAATAGAGCTTTTGTCTTGATAAGATTCTTTCCATTTTGTTTTTTTATCGTTCTGGAAACCAGTATTGCAGAATTCTGTGAGCATGAGCCCATTGTTATTATCAATGCTGCAGATTCTATTTAATTTGACTGATATAATCTGCATCTTACTCTATATGCAGGTTGATCGTGCAATAGAGATGTACGAGGGAATAATGAAAGAGAAATTCATGTTCATACGTCACTGGAATGCATTGCGATTTGCACCAAAATATCAAGCTACTTTGGTCAAGAAAAACAAGCTGACTAAGGATAATGATGTATCTTCACAATCGGTTGACAGTCAAATTCCTACAAACCTAGAATCTGATGGTATGATGGAACGTCCAATTGGAAGAAAAGCTGCAAAGAAGTTGAAGAGAGCTACAAATGAAGCAGCGGATGAGGAAGGCCTGCAACTTCTTAAAACAATGCAGAAAGATGCATTAGCTATTGCTTCTTCGAGGAGTGAATCAATTCAAATGAGCTTGCAAATGCAGAAGGAAATCATGCAGCTACAAAAAGAGGAGCTACAGATCCGCTTAGCGAAAGAGGAGCGTGAAAGACGGAAAGAGGAGCGAGAAAGACAGATTTACGAAGCATCCATCATGGCAATGGACACTAGTAAAATGTTGCCTGATCAAGCTAAATATTATGATGCCCTCAAAGCTGGGATCATGAAAAACATATCATAATTTAATTATGTATTTCACTTTAATGTTTGACTATTATGTATTAGACTATTTTATGTGTTAGACTTTAATTTGCTCATTTTATTAATAAATGCTCTTTATTGTTCGAGACAATTACAAAAGCAAAAATGAAAAGAAATTACATAGCAAATATGAAAGAAAATTACATAACAAATATTTAATTTATGTCACCACCGTGCATCTGCCAAAGATGTTCTATAAGATCATTTTGCAACTGAACATGAGCTTGTTTGTCTCGAATTTGCTGGTGCACTTGAATGAACTCCCTGAAGGTACTTGGATGACGTGGGATCTGTGTAATAGTTGGTATTTCAGCATTTGTATCAAAGTGTTCTTCTTCCATATGTAATTCCCTTTCATCTTCAATTATCATGTTGTGTAATATTATACAAGCGGTCATAATGTATTTCATTGTGCCCACGTCCCAAAATCGTGA
This sequence comes from Saposhnikovia divaricata, assembly GCA_036435485.1. Lineage (NCBI taxonomy): Eukaryota > Viridiplantae > Streptophyta > Magnoliopsida > Apiales > Apiaceae > Saposhnikovia > Saposhnikovia divaricata. Next base: position 191,491,613 of record CM071594.1, on the reverse strand, counting down.
TGGACCACGAATCATTGCAAACCGAGATTGCAACACTCCAAATGCTCTCTCAACATCCTTTCTAACAGATTCTTGTGCTTTTGCAAAAAAATTTTTTTTGTTGCCTTGAGGTTTTGAAATAGTTTTGACAAAAGTTGGCCAAGAGGGATATATACCATCTGCAAGATAATATCCCATGTTATATTCATGTCCATTGATGGTATACCTCACTTCAGGGCCACGACCTTCTGCCAAATCTTCAAAAAGATGAGACCGATCTAACACATTAATATCATTTAATGATCCCGGTAATCCAAAAAAAGAATGCCAAATCCACAAGTCTTTTGAAGCTATTGCTTCTAATATAATAGTTGGTTCATGAACATGACCTGTGTACATACCTTGCCAGCCAGTTGGACAATTCTTCCACTTCCAGTGCATACAATCAATACTACCCAACATTCCGGGAAAGCCTCGTTGTTCATTCTCTGCTAATAATCTAGACACATCTTCAGCATTTGGGCGTCTTAGATATTCAGTTCCAAAGACTTCAACAATTGCTTTAACAAACCTTTTTAAACACTCTATTGCTGTACTCTCACCAATTCTAACGTAATCATCAACAGCATCGGCTGCTGTACCATATGCAAGCATCCTAAGTGCAGCTGTCACTTTCTAAAGTGATGATAGTCCACGAATTCCCACAGCATCAGTTCGTTGAGTAAAATAATTGTCATGAGCTGTGACTGCTTCTTCAATTCGCATAAACAGTGACCTACGCATTCGAAACCTTCGACGAAATTGTGTCTCTGTATATGTAGGTGTATCAGTAAAATAATCACTATACAGTCTAGCATGACCTTCTCTATTGCGATCAATTACACGATGATTCATTGTGGAACCACCATGATTCGGGATAGAATTTGCTCTTTGACGCTGATTATGAAGATAAGCCGCACCCATTCTCATTCTTGCTTCCTGCTCTTCTTCTTCTGCCTGCATAATATCAAGAATCATTCGTGTAGTATTATCCATTACAAATGAGTATTCAGATGGGTGTGTTGTTTGTATGGTGTTTAGTTCTCAATCAGGGTAAAAAAAAATTCCTAACCCGACTACACACATGTTTATACGCATTGTTTACATCATTTTGATTTATCTATAAAAAAAATTATATTTTGATAAGAAAGTAATTTATATGTTATTTTTTGCTAACAAAATATGAAATTTTTATTTTTAAAATATTTTTAAAAAATTGGGAATGAAATTAAATTTTAAAAAAAATGTGCAATTTGTATTATAAAATAAAACTACTATAATTAATTAAATAATATATATCATTGTATATATAAAACCTTTATTTGATTGAATTTGACAATAGTAAAATAACATATTTTCAATTAATAAATATTTAAATTAATTAAATAACATATATTTTAATGTAAAAAGTTTATTTGATTGAATTTAGAAAAAAAATTATTTTTGAGTTTTATCCCGAATAAATAACTACTATTTGAAAATATAGCCGTTAGGATTTCAAAAATAATAAAGTAACAGATTTTTAAATATAGCTAACGTTTATAGCTAACACCGCCGGAGGACACAAGCTTACAGGTTCAGCAAATTTAACATAATCATCTATTTTTCTGATTTTAGCTAACAATTATAGCTATCTCCCTTGGAGATGCTCTAATGCCTATAGCATGAGAAACAAGAAGATTAAATTGAAAGCGATTATAATCCTTCACAACAACACCTGTTCAAAATTTTTCTTTATTTATGCTTTATGGTCATGAATCTGTGCACGCCACAAAGTTCTATGTTTTCTTTTAATCTTTAACCCATTATTGTAATGACAATGAACTGATTTAGTGACTCTATTTTGAGGCAACTAATTTCTATTCTGAAACAACATCCTGTTCGGATTGTTCTCCAAAAGCATAGCACTGCGCAGTGCCTATCTCATTTCCTATGTGTGGTACATATGTGGAGCATCTACTCCATGTTTTCATTGATTGTACGTTTGCTACACAATGTTGGCAACAAGTTGGAATCCAGTATAATATGTGGGAAGAGGAGGATGCTTCGATGAGGCTTTTGGATAAATTGAGTTCTGAAAGTCACGAACAACTGAGCTCAATTGCTATGACTCTGTGGGATTTGGTTTTTCCGGAATAAGAAGTTATGGGAAAATAAAATATTATCTCTGAGTTTTGTTATGAAATGGAGTTCGAAGGAACTTTCTGACTGGAAAGATGCTAATGGTAAGGTGATTCAATCGAGAGTACCTTTTGTGCTTAACAGCCACAGAGACAATGCAAGGGGTGGATAGCTCCAGAGAATAGTTGTGTGCGTAGAATCTGATTCCCTCCTGGCAATTCAAGCTATCAACAGAGGGATAGCATATCAGCTTGTGTTGGGTCACGTTCTTCATGCTTGTCGACTGAAGCTAGCATCCAGGAGCGGTTTGTGTGTTAAACATGTTAGAAGGTTAGCAAATAGGACATCCCACGTTTTTCTTGTGAGCTAAATAGCTAGGTTGAGGCTCGTTTTCCTTGTGAGCTAAATAGCTAGGTTGATTTTTTGTCTGCTCCACATCAAGTGTTCGAGTCGTTGATGTATATAGTTTTACCTGATTCATTGTTCACAATCTCTACCACGCCGTTGCGATAACCAGCTTTACCATCACATCGATCTACATCGTACAAGATGTGCTTCTTATCAACACAATACAAACGTTCCGCTACTATTATATAAATCTCTGTTAATGATGTAATGGTTTGACTATAGTGTTTTTTGTTTAACAGTGGTGATTTTTTGTTATTTTTTGCCGATTTGTTGATATTCAGATAATTTGTTAGCAGTTTAGGAGGCAGTGGTCGGATCCGGTGGTGATGTAGTGATTTTGTGGTTGTTTGTGATGGTTTGGTTGTGGTAATTTTTCTAAACAGGTGGTGATTTTTTGGGGTCACCCGAAGCAGTTTCCAGATGTGGTAGTTGGGTGGGGAATGGTTGTGCTTTGACAGTTACAATAAATGGGTATAAACGGGGAAGGTGATACATACATATATGTATATATGTATTTTAATTGGATGGTTAGGATTATAAAAAATGAAAGGTTAAGATTAGATCTCAATTCTCATTTTATTTGAGGTTCTCATTTGAATAATATCACACATATATATATATATATATATATATATATATGTTTTTGCTCAAATGAGAACTCTCATTTTTTGTGAGATATGAGATCTAATCTCATCCCTCCAAATTTTATTACCAACTTCTAATCTCAACCGTGCAATTAATTATTTTATAATAAATTACCAAGACAAATATTATGCGCACTAACTCTAACGACCTCCTCTCTTTTCTCACAGTCTCTCTCTCTCTCGTTCTCTCTCGCTCTCTCTCTCTCTCTCTCTCTCTCTCTCTCTCTCTCTCTCTCTCTCTCTCTCTCTCTCTCTCTCTCTCTCTCTCTCTCCATCTCTGAGCTTGATTTCACCGGAGATATCACTGAAGTTCTCAACTATGATTTTCACGAATTTGTTACAAGTCATCAGTTTTACAAATTCAATTCATATCGAAAATTACGGTTTTTGTTAGTCACAGAGGCATGCCTGAATACATCTAATAACAAGCCTAAGTATGTGTAATGCTATGCATTACCTACATGACCTCTTAACTGAGGGAACCTCTAGTTGTAGAGTTTCTATTTGTTCTGTACTTGTAATAGGCATCAAATCCTAGTTGTGTAACTGTACTTATAAAGTCAAGAATAATGCTTGAAAGAAGTTCCAAGGTTCATGCCTCAAGCAAGGAGATAAAGACTGCCAAATAATCACAGTTGCGATTTGAAGAAATGAAGAATTTGCCTAAGTACCAATTCGAGAAGTACATTTGTCTATTCGAGAAGTCTAGCATTCGAGAAGTCAGAGATTCGATACCTCAGAAGACACTATTCGATATCTCTGAATACACTGTTCGATATCTCATTCGATATCTCAGAGATTCGATATGTCTATTACTCTATTTGAGAACTCATGGAGTCAACAAGTGAAAGCATCATTCGAGTTCTCTAAGAGTCAACAAGTCAATGCTCTATTCGATATCTCAAGGACTAAAGAAGCTATTCGACATCTCAGGGATTCGATATGTCAAAATGCTCTATTCGATATCTCAAGGAGTCCCAGAGAAAAGAGCTATTCGAGAAGTGATTCGATATGTCAATATAACACTATTCGAGAACTCAGAGTTATCGATTAAGTCAATTCGAGTTCTCGAATCAATCACTTAGCCACTTCTCGAATACATTCTTGGAGACAAAATACTGAAGAATTGTACAAGTCAGAAACCTGCAACAAGCCAAGACGCTTTATTTGACTATGTACTATAAAGCACATTGGAAAGCCTACAAAGAAGCTTGGAGAGATAAGACAAAGGGACAAGGAGCTAAAGAAGTGGATCTGAACAGGTTTTGCAAAGTCAAATCTATAGCTGTTTGGACTCTTACTCAAATGAGTTAGACATACTGGAAAGTAGTTTGTTTTACCTACCTTATTTTGTAGTAAGTAGGTGTATCCATGTCTATAAGGATACAGCCTCACTTCCTTAGCAGATAAGTTTTTCAAGTACATCACAAGAAATATCTCTCTAAGAAAAACGAAGCTGAGAATACTATCATTTGTATTCACAGATTGTAGCAAAATCTTTATCTAATAAAATATTAGATTAAAGTGATATTGTGTTGTGTTTGTCTTTGTTATCTGTACTTACATATCTCACACACTCAACATATATCTTGTTGCAAAGATTTAAGAACAAGGAAAAGTTCAAGAATCCATTCACCCCCCTCTCTGTATTCTTTTACTGTATTCAATACTCAACAAGTGGTATCAGAGCAGGTTTAATCTAAACAGAAAATGATCATGAGTTCGAATACACCAAAGACCTAAGGTACGGTGAAGGTCCCTAAGTTCGATAAAGAAAATTACAACCTCTGGAAAATAAAAATGCTGTTGTTCATCAAAGCTGCCAATCCGCTCTACCCTGACATCCTCAAGAATGGTCCATTTGTACCACAACAAGAAATTGCTGAATCTACAGTGGGCACAATAGTCATTCCTAGATCATATGTTGCAAAAGAGCCATCCAAATGGACGGACTCAGAGAAGGAAAAGGTTGCCCTAGACAGTCATCTCATGTTGCTGATCATAGACTCCATGGATATGTCGATGTTTGCCAATATAGCATCATGCACATTAGCCAAGGACATGTGGAACCACATCGAGGTGTTATGTGAAGGGACAGAGGAGGTAAGAGAGAATAGGAAACAGATACTGGTCACACAGTATGAGGCTTTCATGGCACAGTCCAAAGAAAGTATTACTGATATGTTTGAGAGATTTCACAAGTTGGTGACAGAGCTTCAAATGAATGGGAAGGTTTACAGCACTAAGGAATTAAACATGAAGTTTCTACTATTTGCACCAAACCATCTAGAGCAAAGGGTCATATCTCTAAGAGAAAGAGACTTGAACAAAGTCACATATGATATGCTCTATGGGGTTTTAAAGACTCATGAGCTTGAGTTGCTTCAGAAGAGGGCTATCCAAGCCAACCAAGGCAGAATGATAAACACATCCTGTGCCTTGATTGTCAACAAATCCGTTCAAGACCTGGAAGCATCTACAAGTCAATTGAGAATAGAAGAGATAGTGGATGATGAAGAAACTGAAGATGAAGTGACTGAACCTGTTTGAAAAGGAAGAAGATGAGTTCTATACTCTTGAAGAGTTGGATGCCATGGAAAACACTTCATATGCTTTTATGGCTAGAAAATTCCCAAACATCAGATTTAAGAGGAACTAGCCCTTCATGTCTAGATCTCAAAATCGTTCATTCAACAAGAGCAAGGCACCTGTGAAAGCAAACAAGAACAAATTCAAAACCAGCTATGTGGATAGGTCATCTGTGAGATGTTATAGATGCAATGACCTAGGGCATTTTGCCAGTGAATGCAAGAAGCCTAAAAAGAAGGATAAGGAGTTTCTTGAGCTTGAAGCTAAGTATGAGGCTCTGCTAAAGAAGCATACACCAGGTAAGGCCTACATAGCTGAAGGGAAGTGTTGGGATGATTCTGATAGTGATGGAGAAGAACAAGAATTCTGCAACTATGCCTTGGTGGCAAACTCCAAGGAAGAACCATCTGAATCAGACTCTTAGGTACCATCCCTTACTACTATAGACATGTCTGTCTCTGAATACAAATCTATGGTTGAACAACTATCTGTTGAGATGTTTAATATTCATACTAGTATGACTGCTGCTAATGAAGAGATTGCTAAACTGTCTACTAAGAATGAACTGTTGAACAAGAGAAATGAGGAACTAGAACTAACTGCTATGAAAATAGAGAACCTTAAACAAGAAATAGAATATCTAAAGAATAAGGTTCAATGTGCTAGTCAAGTTGAGAAAGCTCTTAGGGATGAACTAGCTGAAAATGAATTTAAATTGAAAACATTTAAGAATTCCTCTAGTCTATTGCAGTCCTACCATGAGAAAAATCTAGCTAGACCTAAGGCTGCTATTGGACTTGATTATGACACTTTCAAACAGAGGAAAGGCTATGCAGTCATTGAAGATGACATTGTTGTTCAAGAGGAAGTGCCTCAGGTTTTGAAAAAGGCTGAGACCCCAATATTTAAAACACCAACACTTAAGATTGATGAGGATGCCTTACTCATTAAGCAAATGTTGGATGATGAAGATAATGCACAATTAAATGAACAACAAGCATCCTCTAAGAGTGAGAATGTCAAAACCAAAGCCATGGAGTCAGTAGGAGGTAGACCTAGACTTGAGAAATTTGTGAAGTTTGTTTCAGCTGGGAATAATGAGTTTGAGAAGAAAGTGGCTAAAAAGAAACAAAACAGGAATGGCAAATTAGGGATTAACAAGGACAACAATTATGCTTATGTGCCAAATGCCCCTAGGAAAGTTTGTCAAAATTGTTTTAGCACTAATCATTTAACTCATGCATGCAAGAAACCATCTGGTAGTGTTGCTAAACCATTCTATGATTGCTCTGTGCCTTTAAGACATAGATACTCTCCTTTCAGTGATAAATTTCATTGTATGCCATGTAACATGAATGTAATGACTAGTTGCTTTAATTTGAGAAGACAATTCATGGAAGGTTGCATCAGTCACAATGTTCACACACACTACACAAGAACAAAGTTTTCAAGTCCTCCTAAAGTTAGGAAGGTGCCTCTATCACCTAAGTCTAAGAACCCTGATTCTAAGACTTCTAACAGTGACAAGAAGACTAACATCAAGAAAATTGATAAGTATGCTATTTATGATAAAACTGTTGCTAAGCCACATGGACCCAAAATTGTTTGGGTACCAAAGGAGAAGTAATACCTTTGTGTTTGCAGGGCAAAGAAAGTGAAAGGAAGGTCATGTGGATTTTGGACAGTGGATGATCAAACCATATGACTGGTGATATGGCCCTGCTATCACAGTATGAGGAGAAGGCTGGCCCAATGGTTGCTTTTGGAGATGACAGCATTGGCAACACACTGGGATATGGCAAGTTGGAAATTGGAAATGTCATCATTGAAAATGTAGCACTGGTCAAGGGACTCAAGCACAATCTACTGAGTGTTGGTCAATTTACTGATAGAGGCTTCAAAGTGAATTTTGACAAAGATGAATGTTTGATCACTCACAAGAAGACTGGTGACTTTGCTCTATCTGGAGTAAGGAAAGGAAGTCTGTTTGTAGCCAATATGAACTCTGCAAATAAGGACAAAATTTGTTGCTTTTACTCAAAAGCATCAAATGAAGATAGTTGGCTGTGGCATAAGAAGCTATCACACTTGAACTTCAAAGACATTAATTCTCTAGTCAAAAGGGAGTTAGTGAGAGGCATGCCCGCACTTGAATTCTGTCAAGAAGGAGTGTGTGAGGCTTGTCAAAAGGGAAAAATGAAAAGATCAAGCCACAAGTCAAAGACAGTGACATCAATAACCAAGCCTCTACAACTAATTCATATGGACTTGTTTGGGCCTGTCAATATTGTGTCACTAGGAAGGAAAAAGTATGCTCTGGTGATGGTTGATGATTTCACAAGGTATACATGGGTAGAATTTCTGGCATCAAAGGATGAGGCTCCACAAGTAATCATTGAGCATATAAAGAAAATTGACAAGGAAGCAAAGGCCAACAATGCAAGTGTGATTGCATTAAGAAGTGATAATGGAACAGAGTTCAGAAATGCCATGCTTGAAGCATTCTGCAAAGAAAATGGTATTTCTCAACAATTCTCAGCTCCAAGGACTCCACAACAAAATGGAGTTGTTGAGAGAAAGAATAGAACTCTGATTGAGGCTGCTAGAACAATGTTACTTGATGCAAAGATGCCTACATGTTTTTGGGCTGAAACTGTGAGCACTGCATGCTATATCCAAAATAGAACCCTCATCAACAAAAACACTGGAAAGACACCTTACAACTTGATGACTGGAAAGAAGCCCACTCTAAAGTATGTTCATACTTTTGGAAGCAAATGCTTTATGTTAAAAGACAACTCAGAATATGTTGGAAAGTTTGATGCAAAAGCATTTGAAGGAATTTTTCTTGGCTACTCTATGGAAAGAATTGCATACAAAGTTTATGTCATCACTCAAAAGAAAGTTATGGAAAGCACAGATGTGACATTTGATGACAGCAAACTACCTGGATTAGAAGAAGCCAATGATGAAGATAAAGATCCTTTGAAGTTTGACAATCTAGATGATTCTGATGAGGAGATTGAAACTGAATTTGAGCCCACAATCCAACAAACTCAAGTGAATGGAGAACCTGTGTCAACCAACAATGAAGAAACAAGCATCCAAGACACACCTGTGATTAGTGGCAACTTCACAGGGGGGAGGAAATGTAAATGATCATGATCTGGATGATGAAGCAACATCAAGGCTGAGAAATCAATCTGAACATACAAGGAAATGGGATAGAACACATACTGCATATCAGATAATTGGAGATCCAAATACAGGAGTGAGGACAAGGAGAGCAACTCTAAATGAATGTCTCTATGGTTGCTTTCTATCCCAAGTTGAGCCTAAGAAACTTGATGATGCATTGTTGGATCCTGATTGGATAATTGCTATGCAAGAGGAGCTAAACCAATTTGAAAGAAGCAAAGTATGGGAACTTGTGCCTGCACCAAAGGATAAAACCATTGTTGGAACAAAATGGGTTCTAAGGAATAAGATGGATGAAAATGGTGTAGTCATAAGAAACAAAGCAAGGTTGGTTGCAAAAGGATACTCTCAACAGGAAGGCATTGACTATGATGAAACTTTTGCCCCTGTTGCTAGACTAGAGGCCATCAGAATTTTCTTGGCATTTGCTGCACATTCTAATTTCAAGGTTTATCAAATGGATGTCAAGAGTGCATTTCTGAATGGGGAGTTGGAAGAAGAAGTATATGTGCAACAACCACCTGGCTTTGAGGATCCACAATTCCCTCACTTTGTCTACAGATTGCTTAAAGCATTGTATGGACTTAATCAAGCTTCTAGGGCATGGTATGACACATTGTCACAATTTCTACTGGAGAATCAATTCACTAGAGGCACACTGGACAAGACACTGTTTTACAAGAAACATGGTGATGATATTATTTTAGTTCAAATCTATGTGGATGATATTATATTTGGCTCTACAAATGAGAAGCTGTGTGAGAAATTCTCTAAGCTTATGCAGAGCAGATATGAGATGAGTATGATGGGAGAATTAACATTCTTTCTTGGGCTGCAAGTAAGTCAAAGGAATGATGGAATTTTTATAAGTCAAACCAAATACATCAAGGATCTATTGAAGAAATTTGACTTAGAAGAATGCTCACCTGCAAAGACACCCATGGCCACTGCCACCAAGTTAGATGAAGATGTTAAGGGCAAGAAGATAGATATCTCAATCTACAGAGGCATGGTTGGTTCTTTACTATACCTCACTGCTAGTAGGCCAGACATCATGTTTGCAACATGCTTGTGTGCAAGGTTTCAATCAAATCCAAAGAATCACATATGATAGCAATAAAGAGGATTTTCAAATATCTGAAGGGCACACCAAACTTGGGGTTATGGTATCCTAAGGACACAGGGTTCAATCTGATTGGTTATTCTGATGGTGATTATGCAGGATGCAGAGTGGATAGGAAAAGCACCTCAGGTAGCTGCCAGTTTCTTGGACAAAGGTTAGTCTCTTGGTACAACAAGAAACAACAATCTATGTCAACTTCCACAGCTGAAGCTGAATACATAGCTGCTGGAAGTTGCTGTGCTCAAGTGCTTTGGATCAGAAACCAACTTAGAGATTATGGACTTGTGTTGGAAAGAATTCCAATCATGTGTGACAACACAAGTGCAATCTCTATAGTTTCCAATCCTGTCAATCATTCTAGGACAAAGCACATTGACAACAGATATCACTTCATAAGGGAGCATGCAACTAATGGAAGCATTGAGTTACATTATGTTCCCACAGAGAAACAACTAGCTGACATATTCACTAAGCCATTAGATGAAGCCACCTTCACAAGGTTGGTTAGTGAGATTGGAATGCTGAATTCTTCAAATTCTGGCTAAGTGAATATATCAACTAGATTGTTGCAGCAGTAAATACTTACTTTATCAAATGCTCAATATTTTTGAAGTAAGTATTGGCTGGAGTATGATTTATAAATATTCCACAATGCTGCATATGTTGAAAATCATACATCTTTAGCTTGAAATTTCTGTGAAATTTTGAGAGAATCACTATTTAATTTGGTAGAATATTCTTCATTGAATATTTCTGGTAAATTTTAAAAGATAGTGAAAATTGAATTTTATGAGTGAAAAGTATAGTTCGATAAGTCAGACTTCTCGAATGGCTCATTGTTTTGTCATGGCTCGAGTTCTCGAATAGGCCTATCTAGAACCCTCCTGAGTTCTCGAATAGTGTCTTTTGGAGAAATCGAATAGCACACTCTGAGTTCTCGAATAGAGTATTTTAGTTCTCTAATGATGGAGTTCTCGAATACTGTATTTGAGTTATCGAATCATTTGAAAAGGCTGATTTCTCGCTGACACTTAATCGCTTTTTGGATTTATATTCAAAATTTCATTTCGCTCATAAAAACATATTTTATTTAGCTTAGAATTATTTTCTGAGTTAAATAACTGCCAGATGTGAGTTACAAACTGCTCGAGATATCGAATAAGCCTTTCTTGACTTATCGAGTAGTTGTTTTATACTTCTCGAATGACTGTCTTGTCGATACAAAACTTAGATATATATATATACAATTTCACAACTGTTCAACTCATTTCGTTCGATTTCTCAAGCATCAAAACTCTTAAAACCTCTGAAAACCCTAACTGCGAATTTCTTCTTCAACCTTAATTCTCTTCTCTTCTCTACCCAAATGGCAAACACTCAACTCACCATACCATCCCAAACCAATTTCATCGCAATTACCAGTGATGTGGAAGCACCAAATGCTAATTTCAAGTGCTTTGTTCGATGGTTGTCTGAATCTTACATCAAGGGTGCATTATCAGCCAACCCAACCCTGTACATAGACTTATTAGAACAATTCTGGAGGACAGCTACAGTGGAGGTCATCGCCCTTGAGAATGTTATTACCTCATATGTTGTCTACTGCAAGATTCAAGGCGTGGATATTACTATCACTACCGCAGACATGAATGAAGCCTTGGATTTGCAGCAAGAGGCATATGACTCCCTGGCCACAGATGCTGAGTTGGAAGAATTCTTTGAATTTATCAACTACTCAGAGGCTATTAAACTTGGAAAGCTGAATAGGAAGTACTTGAGAAAGGAATGGAGCTATGTTTTTGCTACACTCCTTCAGGTATTCACTGCCAGGAAATCGAGCTTTGATCATATTAGTACACCTGTGCAGCAGCTTGCCTTTGCCTTGGCTCATGGGAGAAAGATAGATGTTGGACATCTCATCATACAAGAGCTATATGGGAGACTTGGTAAGAACACAGCCAAGAGAGGTACTGAAATTTTCTTTCCCCGCTTTATTCAATCAGTACTTAATTTTAAAAATGCTTCATTGATTGAATTGCCTGGATTAGATAAAAGTAAAATAGGCTATCCTAGGTCCATGACCAAACTTATTTTTGGTAACTTAGAGATTCGGAATGATGTGGATGTAAGGCTTAAGATAACTCCCCACATGGAGGGTTTGTTTAGGTCTTACCCCCACAACATGCCAATATTTGAGTCTAAGTCTCAGTTAGCACAGCCTAAGCAAGAAGAACACAATGCTAACCCAAGGCTTGCTAACCAACCCTCTCAGACAAATACTCTACCAAACACAGAGCCAACTGCATCATCCTCTCAAAAGGGTGATGTTAGTAAAAAGAAGAGAAAACAGGTTGCTTCTGAACATTTAACCATCTTAACTGAAGCAGCCTTGGCTGTAGAATTAGGTTTATGAGGTGAGGAAACTGAGTCACCTATCATTATCCTAAAGAAGAAGAAGAAATCTAAAACCACCTCTTCAGTCACCAAAATGGCTGAAGTTGTAAAATCATGGGCAAACAGCTCACTAGATGTATCCTCTCAACAGGGTGCATCTATAGAATCAAGCATCCTCCCCAATGCACCTATTTGTACAGAGTCAGCACATGGGAGTGATAAGGCTGGCACAACACTGAGTAGAGAGCACATCACAATTGAAACTCCCTCTATCTCTCAGGGGGAGTTGCCAAAATCTAATCTACAACACACTTCTCTTCTAGAATCTACCACTCATATTTCTTTGGAGCCTGCAACTCAAGCAATTGAGGAGCAAGGCATTGATCATCAAGAATTCTTTTCTCTTGATGAGCCAATGGATTCAAGTGACTTGGTGCATGACACCTTGCTCACCACCCAGGTACCACATTTAGATGGTCAGGGAATGCATGCTGGGGCATCTCCTAATGACACCATCACAAACACAGAGGATTCACTAGTTTTAACTAGAGACTCTGTGCCTGTGTCAACTACTGTTGTAACTCATCCCACTCCTGTGGAGACAACAGTAGTAGAGTCTTTCCATCCGGTTACAGAAGTTGCATCTGTAACTGAGGAGTCTAGCTTGCCTAGCTCTAGCTCTCACTTTCTGTCCCAATGGTTGAAGCCTGTGCAACATGACAGTACTTCAGGATCAGAGTCTGTTCCACCACAAATGTCCATTGAAGCTCTCCAAAGCTATGTTGTGGATCAGATTCCTGAGTTTGTAAAAATAGCCCAGAACCTTGTCACCTCCAACATCTCAAATCCAGATTATGAAGCCATCCTACTATGCCATAGGGATGATGTGGAGATGCAGAAGGCCAAGATTATTGATGATGCTGAGAGAGATGGAAATGTAGATGCCTGGATGCAAGGAAAGTATGATGTAACTCTCAGTGAAGCACTTCAATATCTTAGAGAGGAATACATCACTTCACTGGGTTCAAATGCAAAATCCCTGTCCCCTAGTGAAGTGTATGAAGCTGTCAATGATTCCTACAAGGGTTTCATTAAGGCTGCACACTACCTTGGCAAGGGAGTCAAAACTGAAGTCAACAAGGTGAGTGACAAGACAGCTACTTCAGTAGAAGAAGTAAAGAGGGCCTTTGATGCCAAATTTCCTCAACTAGACAGTGTGGTCAAAGATCTCAAACACTGCCACACCACCTGCACCAAGATGGATAATGGTCTAGCTCTACTTAAAGATACAGTCACAGGTCTAGGAAGCAAATTTCAAATTCTATCTGACCAGACTACAGAGGCCAATGCTATGTTGAGGACCATGTTCAAAAACCAATATGGAGACAAGCTAGTCACTGAAGTCCCTGTGAATGAACTGTCAAAGTATTAGTTCAAGAGACTACAAGATCAATCCCTAAATGGTTTCAAGGCCAAAGAGCTATTCACCATGGTTGATACTCTTGAAAGGGAGGTGGTGTCTCTCAAAGAATCCAATGCCCATCTGGCAGGAAAGGTTATAAATCTAACTGAGCAATTGAACACTCAAGCCACTACCACAGCTGATGTTCTTCTACATCAACAATCTATGCTGTCTGCCATGATGAAGCACATGGGTATCCCTCTATCTGAAGAGTCTTCAACTCCAAAGGCCCCTACTACAGCCTCTGTGCCTGATAACAAGCCTAAGGGGGAGAAGAGGATAACAAGGAATAAACCTAAGGGGTCTCAGACTAAGGGGGAGAAATCTCAATCTCAATCTAAAGGCATCAAGATTAATGAGGGTGGTCATCAACAAATTTCAAATCCTACATCTCATGTATCAGGCAAGGGCAAACTCAAGGTTGATGAACCTCCATCTTCTCTGCCAGTGGTCACTCTACCACCTGTGCACATCATTACACCTAGTGGCCAAAAGCAAACTGTCACTACTACAGTAGTGGCAGGTTCCATGCCAAGCAATCCAGTCCAAGTACCCAGACTTGAAGATGAGCCAGTGGAAGCTAAGGTGATTACAGAGGCCAAGCCGATAGAAGTAGCAAATTCAGAGATTTATCATGATGCTGCATTCTTGAAGTTTCTGCAAACCTCAAAAGCAAGGGTTGGAGGGGATACCTTATTTTACAAAAGAAGCCTGAGAGATCAAATCAAATATCTAACAGTTATTCCAAGAAAGCTAAATCAAAACTATCTCAAGGAAATCATGATGGTGACCAATGGCAAGATATGGCATCTATCATTTGAAACCTTGAAAGCCTTAAAATACTCTGAAATTGATGCTATCTTGGAACTAATTGAGCAGAAAGGGGAGAACAACCAAAGACTGTACACTGAACTAAAAGATGGTCAACTAACTAGATTGCCTGAAGTATGCACCAAACCAAGAACCATCTTTTATCAGTCTGGTACCAGAATTCAAGATGTCAAACAGCTGGTTATCCCCCATGATCTTAACCCTAAAAACCACAGACTCATCATTGCTATTATTGACCAGCTACAAAAGAAAGATGGAAACAGAAGTGCTGAAGAGTTGGAAGCACTTCACATCTTAAGAACATTCATAGCTACTGGTTCAATTCTGGAAATAGCTCAACCTAGGAGGAATAAGGATGATAAGGATGATGACAAGAGTGATGGAAGTAGAAGTCATCACCGGAGTGATAAGGGGGATGAGGATAAGAAAAAGAAGAAAGACAGCAAGGATAAGAAGGATGATGACCAAGGTAAAGTCTCTGAGAGGAAGAGTGGAAGACAGCAAGCCTTAGGCATTGCTGACAGTAACCTCACCACATCACAAGACTCTAAGTCTAGGGTGAATACTGTTAGTAGTGACCTACCAAAATCTACATCTATGGCTTCTGCAACTGTCTTGCCACCTCAAGAAGAGAAGAAGATTCAAGTCAAGAAACCATCTGTATATTTCAAAAAACAAACTGCTAATGGAATACTACAATGGTCCACAAATAAAGGTCACATGCTACTGCCAGGCAACCATGTTAAAAGGATCAAATTCAAACAAGCTGCAAGGAAACCAAAGCTATCCAAATCAAGGACTCTGACAATCTATCCAGGCTTAAAACTCCAACCACTAGATGAAGATTTTGATGAAGACCAACTGCAATTCTTACAAGCTCAAAGAATCTATCATGTTGCCATTGTTGATAACTGCCTTGAGATCAAATATACTGATGGAAGGGAGGCGAAATTCAAACAAGGAGGATGTCAACACTGGGGCAAGCTACATGACATAGAAAGAATCATTGCATTGTTGAGCTCAGAAGATAAAGTGGAAAGAGTATGGAAGCTAGAGCTAATTGATTTTGTGAAGATGAAGAGAGATCATGAGGAGAGAATCAGAAAAGAGTGTCTTGAGAAATGGCTAGCATGGGAGAAAGAAATTGAGAGACTGGAGATTGAAGCAGAAAAGCTAAGGGCAAAGGGATTGTGTAGAGTTCAGTTTAACCCCTATGTGGTGAAGTATAGGAGGAGAAATGGGGATCAGGTCCACATCAGAATGAATCTACTAAACCACTATCATGCAAACATTCTGAAACCAGTACTTGAAGATTTCAAAGACTCAATTTTGCCTGAAGAATTGGATGCTATGGCAGAAATAGTAAGAGCTATGGATGAGAATACAAGGAAGGAGAAAGAAAGAAGACAGAAAGCATATGATGATTTGCAAGCCAAAGCTATGGAAAGGGAAACAAATGATAATGGCTAGTACTTCATCATAGGCTGTAAGATTACTCACCCTGTAGTTTTATCCACATTGCTAATCAAAATTCATACATGTACTGTCAAGTTTTATCTTTATGTATGTTAGGCTTGTTATCAGACATGAAATTGTGACTAAGGGTCTTACTCACAATTTGGGGGAGATTGTTAGTCACAGAGGCATGCCTGAATACATCTAATAACAAGCATAAGTATGTGTAATGCTATGCATTACCTACATGACCTCTTAGCTGAGGGAACCTCTAGTTGTAGAGTTTCTATTTCTTCTGTACTTGTAATAGGCATCAAATTCTAGTTGTGTTACTGTACTTATAAAGTCAAGAATAATGCTTGAAAGAAGTTCCAAGGTTCATGCCTCAAGCAAGGAGATAAAGACTGCCAAATAATCACAGTTGGGATTTGAAGAAATGAAGAATTTGCCTAAGTACCAATTCGAGAAGTACATTTGTCTATTCGAGAAGTCTAGAATTCGAGAAGTCAGAGATTCGATATCTCAGAAGACACTATTCGATATCTATGAATACACTGTTCGATATCTCATTCGATATCTCAGAGATTCGATATGTCTATTACTCTATTCGAGAACTCATGGAGTCAACAAGTCAAAGCATCATTCGAGTTCTCTAAGAGTCAACAAGTCAATGCTCTATTCGATATCTCAAGGACTAAAGAAGCTATTCGACATCTCAGGGATTCGATATGTCAAAATGCTCTATTTGATATCTCAAGGAGTCCCAGAGAAAAGAGCTATTCGAGAAGTGATTCGATTGCTTTTTCAATTCAGAAGATTCGATTGCTTGTTCACTATAAACATATGTTTTTTTTCAATTTTTTGATATTCGATTTTGTTCACTGAGCTAAACAGTTACAAATCTGATTTATTTTGGTATGTGGTGATTTGATGGTGATTTCTATATCTTACATTTATTTTCATCTTTTTTGTGTTATCTGTGGTGATTTGTTCTAGATGTATTTATTTTATAAAGGTTTCTGCATATTGATACATTGATACTGATGATAATTAAGTTTTTATTTGTATTTTAGATTTCGTTAAAATTTGCGTAAGATTTTGTATTTTTTGTGGTGATTTTATCATGTGTACAATCAATTATCTGCATTTCACACTTACTTTGTATCGATTTTGTGATATCTGTATAAAATATTATGTGGTGATTTTGTCCTTTACTTCGGTGATTATTTGTATCTTACACTTATTCATAAAATTTTGATGTTATTATGTTGAGAGATTTGTTCTGTAACTATTTTTTTTTTTGAGGTTTTTGTTATAATTTGCATTACTTTTTTTGGACCTTGTTTTATAAGTAGTTATGTGCTTATTAGTTTCTTTTAAAAAAATTTGAGATTATTCAGTTTTCTTGATTTCTATGTTAAAGTGGTGATTTTGTCTATTATCTCAGTGATTGTATCATACTCTCATATTGTTTATATCGTATTGTGTTATTATGTTTATCTGTTGTTTTTTATTAAGTTTATACGATTTTTATTTGTTTTTATATCATTTTTTGCAGATGTTAGTTGTGTCCATAATAATTCTGATGTTAGTATCTACAGAATTGACAAATTTATGGTTTAATTTTCATAAATGTGTGACTAAAGCAGGAAGTGATCTTACTAAACTGAATTTTGTCAATAAAATAGTTAAGGATTTACATTCTGCTCTTGGTGATGATGGTGTTTTTAGTAAGAAAGATTTCATGGGAGGTATGATCGGTAAGCAACCAGCTGGAGAAATTACCATTCATCCACTTGTGTAGTGTAAGAAAAAAGGTTTTGGTTGGAAGAGGCATGTTAGTGAAAGGAAGAAAGCCACAACCAAAGCCAAGAAAAAGTAAAGAAAGTACAAATTATGTCATTTTGGTTATGCATGATCAAAGAACTTGTTAGGTCCCGAAGTATCGTAGAAGGGGGGGTTGAATACGATACTACCAAAAAAAAATAATTCCGAGAATATATCTTTATTGATAATAAACTCGAAGGGGTGTTACAACTTCTAATCCAATGGATTATCTTCAAAACCAGAACACTCCTAAGGATAGTTTAGGTACGAGGACCTTCTACCTGACACTTCCTGAAAGCGGGCTAAGCTGGCTTCCCTACTAGATGGACTGTCTAGCAGCTTACACAGAGAAATATAAGAGAGAGAAGAGAAAGTTGTGTGTTGAGGTGTGTATTGAAATGAAATACAACAGGCCTATTTATAGGTTATAGAAAGTCACTATGCTGTAATATTCCAGTGGGCCCCACTTGCATAGTAACCACTATTTCAACAACCCCAAAACCGTGTTTGCTGAATTAATTTTTGACGTGGGCCCCACCTGCATAGTAACCACTATTTTTTATATCTTTTGGGTTTCTCTCTTCTGTTTATTCTGCTGTTTTAATTTATCTCAGAAAATAATCCAAGTACCAGATTAGTTTAATTATTTTGTTATAAATAATTAATTAATCTGTTACTTATTTAATTTTCAGAGTAAATTAATTTTTGATAATACCTTGAGATATTATGTTTGTCCTTGATCATCAATAGGCTTTGGCAATTCTTTCTGTGAATTAATGTGTTGATTCTTCTCGTATGTGCTGACACTTAGTGCACTGGTCTGGTTCACAAGTGACTAGCACTGATCTTGATCTTCACACCTTCGTTACATTCCAATTGATTAGCCTGCTGTAGTATCTTCAAATAATATAAATACATAGAATCTTTTGGCCCTTCAACTGAATCATCTGTACATCTTATTCTGTCACTAAGGCTTGATCATGTTAATGAACTTCTTTCAGCGACTTGATCCTTGTTGATACCTGTTCTTCAAATTTCAAGATCCATGTATACAGTTAATATTATTTATCTTTTATCCTAATTGAGTTATATATGTCCTCTATTACATATTACATTACATTATGCTTTACAATCTCCCCTTATTTGATAGTTAGGGTTTGACAAGCAAATTCCTAGCGGATAACTCAACTGATACAACAACAACAAAAATAAAATTCAAAGATAAATAATATTAAAGTGCATTCTGGATCATATATATACATTTTCCAGATTTCTAAAATTAACCAAGTGCAAGACAATTATTCCTTTAGACTGAACAAATCTTCAAGTTTGCCTTTGCTTTCTTTCCACATAGCACTAATACTCCCATTAGTTTTTCCTTTCCCAAAATAAAGTTAATTCCGTGTCAACAACCTTTTTCTTGCCCTTACGCCAAGTAGATTTTTCTTGGTCATCCACCTTCTCCCCCTCAGTTGGGTTATCCTCCAGAGTAGTAGGATGTGGAGTTGGTAAATTAGACGAAGATGGCTTTACCAAGGAGTTGATTGCATCATTTAACTGGGTTGCCATGGTATTCAATTGAACCTGGAATACATCATGTTGAATAAGTTACAATTTTTTTATTTCTGCAATGGACTTACAGATATTTGGCAACTCTTTCTCCATTGTTTGGACCCATGTAAGGAGTCTGCTGTATTCCTTTCTGGTTACAGGTGCATGTGGTTGAGTAGGTTGCTCACTCGTACGTTCTGCAGGTGTTTCACTCAACACTCTATATTCACTCGATTTAGTGGTTTGGGTTACACTTACATGTTCTGTTCGTGTTTCCCTCAATTCTCCTTCAGAGCTTCCACCGATATGTGTACCTGCAAATGAAATCATCCAAGCCCCTTTTTCAGAGGTCACGGATGGTGCAATGAAAGTTCGTGAGCTTCCGTCCTTGCGTGAAGCGAGTTGCCGACCACTGGTAAAGAGTGGTAAATCTCTAAAGAGATCCAGAAATTTTCCCTCTGGGAGGTTAAACTTGAATTGATTAAATAGCACAAAACCCAAGTTTCCCTCGTATGTCTGTGAAGACACTTTGTTCATAAAAGAACCACCTACCGATGGATCTTTCTGTAAAATGGAAGATTCACTAGCAGTTATTGAGGTAGGTAATTCCACCTCGGATGCCTGTGAAGGCATTTGATCTTTAGAAAGATCATCAACCACTCTTATGTTCCGTGAAATGGAACTCAAGATAGTTGCTCCCATCAATTCAACCTCATTTACATTTGCACTCATTGGATAAGAAAGAATTGTTTCGCTAACAGTTGCCGTTATCTCAGGTTCATTGGGTTTACTCCGTTTAGAATGAGGTAGAGCGGCTGATGTAACTAAATCCTTAAGTGGTGCTGCTGAGGCACTATCTCCCTCAAAAGTGTTGATGGCTGGTCGTTTAAGTGACAATTGAGGTGTATGAGTTTGTTGTGTTTGTGTTTGCATTTGTAGAATGGGCTCTTCGACCTGTGTTAGAGTCGATGGGATTTCCTGCTCTCGGTCGGGTAAGATGGCCACTAGAGGCTGTAGAAACTATATTTCCTGTGACACAACAGGGAATACAGAGGTTGGAATAGCAGGGATTGAAATATTACCTTGTCGTATACCTGCTCTCACTGGTCTTGGTAACAACGGAAGTGGGACAGTCTTTAGATATTCAGTTAGGACTGTAGGCACATCTGTATAGTTTTTTTTTTGCTTATATAATTAATTACATTCGTCTTCATGTAAGATCATTCCACCTTTCGACCATTTTCCAAGTGTACCCTGTCTTCATCATTCAAAAAATCATTTAATATTAGCTGTAGAAACCTTGGATATAGACATTTGACATTTTGAGTCCGAACATCTCTTCTTCCCAAGTGTTTCATCTTTAAAATGATTTGACCAAGCATTATTTTTCCAAAATTAATCCTCAAATTATTGGCGACCGCATACCCTATTTTTTGAATAAATTCAGGTATTCGATCTTGATTTGTTCTATCTGAGGAAAAAACATGGTTAAGAATGTGAAAGAAGAAATTCCATTACTGGGTTAGAAACGTTCTAGAAAGATTACCAGTATTGAAATTGCCATCTTGGTACCTTATAAAACGAAAGAACATTTCAATCTGTTCAGGTGTAGGATCAGAAACGAGATTTTCCATAGGAAAATGAAGAATTCGATTAACATCTCGTTCAGTGACCCTAATCGACCTACCAAACAGTCGATATGTGATTGCACACCCGTCCTGTCCAGAAGTGTTAACCGCACTGCAATATAGTTCACGCAATGCATCATGGTTAAGCTGCACTTGTGTAACTAAAGCATAGTGAATTAATGAATGTTCATTCAGAAATTGTGTCCAAGCCCGAAATTGCTCATCCAGAATGGTTTCGATTTGCTGAATGGAAATAGGATTAACTTTAGCAATTAAAAAGCTTCCCTGCAATGCCATTTTCAAAACTTTGAGGAAATTCGAAAACAATGGTTAGTTTTTATAAAGGATGATGTATAAAGCAAGAATATGAAATCCGATCTAAAAACCACCAGCTAGATTGAGAGATCTTTCCGATCAAAGCTCGAAATATTCAGCAATTGTGTGTATATGCTCTGTATATCTGAAAAATTATGATGTTAAACACAAACAAAAACTCATCATTTATAAGGTTTCAAGGTTTAGTGGGTTAGGTGAGATAGTGACAGGTTATGTTTAAAGAATAACACCGTTCAATAATTTCTCACCTAACAACCTAATTAGCCGAAAAACATCTTATCACTGAAACCTGTCAGCCGAAAAACATCTTATCACCGAAACCTATCAGCCTATACACATATACACATATTTAATACTTTTAATTATTATGGATTTAAAACTAATCACGCAGTAAATCAAGAATTAATCCACAATAATCAGATAAACTCACAATTAAATAGGCATAAAATTAACAAAATATCATTAATTGATATATGTCAACAAAATATTTATTTAATTATGCTACAATGATATCTCCAGAATAATCATGCAGATAAGCAAATAAAACAAACAAAATCCAAAGAATGAAATTCACTGGCTGCAACTAATTGAACAGACATTTTAAAAGATCATGTGAAATTTAACAAGCTCACTTACCAACCTTGAAAAGGTTGCTTCATCCAAAGCTTTAGTAAAAATATCTGCCAACTGTTTTTCACTAGGAACAAAATGCAGTTCCATAGTGCCTTCCATCACATGCTCCCTGATGAAATGGTATCTGATGTCTATGTGCTTGGTTCTAGAATGCTACACTGGATTCTGTGATATTGCAATTGCACTAGTGTTGTCACAGAAAATTAGGATCTTTTCAACTTTAACTCCATAGTCAAGTAGTTGATTTCTCATCCATAGAATCTGTGCACAACAACTCCCAGCTGCTATGTATTCAGCCTCTGCAGTTGAGGTAGATACTGAGTTTTGCTTCTTACTAAACCATGAGACCAGCTTGTTTCCCAAGAATTGACAGGTTCTTGTGGTACTTTTTCTATCCATTTTGCAACCTGCATAATCTGCATCTGAGTAACCAATTAAATCAAAACCAGAATCTCTAGGGTACGAAATTCCAAGGTTTGGTGTTCCCTTGAGATATCTGAAAATCCTTTTAATAGCTACTAAGTGAGATTCCCTAGGATCATCTTGAAATCTAGCATATAAACATGTAGCAAACATAATATCAGGTCTACTAGCTGTTAAGTATAAAAGAGATCCAACCATGCCCCTATAGCTTGTCATGTCCACCTTCTTTTCCTTAGTATTCAGTTCAAGCTTAGTGGCAGTGGCCATGGGTGTTTTTGCAGAAGAGCAATCTGCTAAATCAAACATTTTTAAAAGATCATAAATGTATTTTGTTTGACTTATAAAAATTTCCTCATTCACTTGCTTAACTTGTAAACCATGAAAATAAGTTAATTCACCCATCATACTCATTTCATATCTACTTTACATGAGTTTGGCAAACCTCTTGCAAAGTTTCTCATCTATAGACCCAAATATTATATCATCTACATAAATTTGGACAAGTATCATAGAGCCATTGACATTTCTATAAAAGAGAGTTTTATCAACAGTACCTCGAATGAAGTGATTCCTATAAGGAACTATGAGAGTGTGTCATACCAGGCTCTAGGTGCTTGCTTCAGGCCATAGAGTGCTTTGAGTAGAAAGAACACATATTCTGGAAAGTCTGGATCTTCAAAACCAGGCGGTTGACTAACATACACCTCCTCCTCCAGAATAACATTCAGAATTGTACTCTTGACATCCATTTGATAGACTTTGAAATTGGCATGCGCTGCATAGGCCAGAAAGATCCTTATTGCTTCTAACCTTGCCACTGGTGCAAAGGTTTCTTCAAAGTCAATTCCTTCCTCTTGATAGTAGCCTTTAGCCACTAATCTAGCTTTATTCCTTGTGACTATGCCATTCTCATCCATCTTGTTCTTGAATACCCACTTAGTGCCAATCACTGATTTATCTTTAGGTTTGGGTACAAGTTTCCATACTTCATTTCTTTCAAACTGGTTTAGCTCTTCTTGCATTGCTAAAACCCAGTCTGGATCCAGAAGAGCATGTTCAACTCTCTTTGGTTCCTTTTTAGATAGAAAACTGCTATATAAACATTCTTCTTGAGTTGCTCTTCTGGTTTGGACCTTTGCATTACGATCTCCAATGATAAGCTCAAATGGATGATCCCTGGTCCATTTTCTTTGTGGTGGTAAGTTTGACCTTGATGAAGTGGCTTCATTTTCTCTGTATTGATCATTGTGGCTTGTTGTTGAGTTTTGACTGTGAGAAACTCCCTCTGAGTGTATGGCCCTGGAGATTGATGGAGTTCTTGCAGATTCATCAACAGATGTTTCTCTTTGAATTTCTACAGATGCTTTAAATTGATTTCCAACTGATGGTGTAAGTTGCCCTTCAACAGGTGGTTCATTCTGCACTTCAACCGATGATCCTTGTCTGTTTCTCACACCATTTGATCTCCATTCTTCATCATCATCTTCACTTTCTTCATCACTTCTCTCATTCTCAAATGAGAGAGACTCATGAAAACCTTCATCTACTAGACTAGATATTTTCTTGTCATCAAAGACAACATGTATGGACTCCATTACAATGTTTAGTCTTAGGTTGTAGACTCTATAGGATTTTCCAGCTGAGTATCCAACAAAGATAGCTTCATCTTCCTTTGAATCAAATTTTCCAAGATGCTCACCATGATTTTTCAGTACAAAGCATTTGCATCAAAAGACATGCAGAAAGTTGATTGTTGGTTTCTTGCCTTTGAAAAGTTGATAAGGTGTCACGCCTTTTGCTTGATTGACCAAAGAAATATTCTGAGTGTAGCATGCGGTGTTTATAGCTTCTGCCCAGAAGTATGTTGGTAGATTAGACTCTTCAAGCATTGTTCTTGCAGCTTCAATTAGAGTTCTGTTCTTTCTTTCCACTACACCATTTTGTTGAGGAATTCTTGGTGCAGAGAATTCTTGGATAATTCCTTCTTCTTCTTCACAAAACTCTCTTATTACAGAATTCTTGAACTCAGTTCCATTGTCACTTCTGATTCTCCTTACATTGAATAAAGGATTGTTGTTGACTATCTTGATGTGATTTATAATGACTTCACCTGCCTCATCCTTAGAGTGCAGAAAGAATGTCCAAGAGAATTTTGAGAAATCATCAATAATCACAAGACAGTATTTCTGCTTTGAGATTGACAACACATTGACTGGTCCAAAGAGATCCATATGAAGTAGTTGCAAGGGTTGATCAATTGATGACATTGAATTTGATTTGAAAGAGGCCTTCTTCTACTTCCCTTTCTGGCATGCATCACACAATCCATCCTTGGAGTAATCCAATTTTGGAATACCTCTAACCAAATCCTTCTTTACCAACTCATTCATTGCTTTAAAACTCAAGTGTGACAGTCTTTTATGCCAAAGCCAACCTTCATCTACACTTGCCTTGCTGAGAAGACATGTAGTCATGTTTGCATTTATTGAATTGAAGTCAACAATGTACACATATCCTCTTCTATCTCCTGTCAACACTACCTTGTTGTCACTTTTCTTGAAATTGACACAAGCTTCAGATGTGAACCAGACATTCTGGCATTTATCACACAGTTGACTGACACTTAGCAAGTTATGCTTAAGTCCATCAACCATTGCTACTTCTTCAATGATAACATTCCATTGTGAAATCAAGCCATATCCTTTAGTATATCCTTTGCTGTTGTCTCCAAAGGTAATGCTAGGGCTAGCTCTCTCCTCAAGCTTAGTGAGCAGGGTAGAATCTCCAGTCATATGCCTAGAACAACCACTATCCAGATACCAAAGATTTTTTCTATTTCCCTGTACACATCAAAACAAAATCAAGTTGATTTTGGTACCCAAGTTTTCTTGGGTCCTGCCTTGTTAGCCAATTTCTTATCCTTCAAATCCCTTTTAACCGAAATTTTAGATTGAGTTAAATCAATTTTGACTTTAGGTTTGGGCCTTTGAGAGACAGAATTTGATAGTTGCTCATATTTGTTATAGTTAATAGCATTGTTAGGCATAGTCTGTGCAAACATGTTATTCATCATCCATGGCATCTGTGTCATATTGAAATCATTGTAGAATCGATTATGCATGAATGGCATGTTAGTATATTGACTAGATGCATGAGCAGAGGGAGAATACATATTTGGCATAACATTCACAGCAGGCACAAGCATAGGCATGTTAGGCATCAAAGGATTTTTCATAGCTTTGTAGTTGGTAGATAAATGATTAATACTTCCACACTTTACACATTCTTTCCTAGTAGCATATTTATCAGGTGTGTAATTGTTGTGTTTGTTAATCCCTACCTTACCATTTCTGTTCTTTTTCTTGTCTTTAACACCTGACTTAACATTTTCTAGCTTGTCCTTCAATTGCTTGTGGGACAAGTTGCCTATGTTTCTTTTCTCAACTGATTCAGTATTGCTACATTCTCCATTAAAAAAGTTCTTGTTGACATGCCCGTACTTTTTATTCAATTTAGTTTAAGTTGCTTTGCTAACAGGATTAAATCTCAAAGAACTTTCTTTTTCGACTAAATCCCTGTCTGAAGTAACTTCCCTATCAACATCTAAGTTAGCTTCTGCTAATTTGAAGAAAGAATCAATTCCTTGAACATTATAAATTTCCTCAATTACAACTATTGATCCTTTCCACTTAGCAATCAGATTCTGTTCCTCTACTAACTGTTTCTTTAAAACTTCCTCTCTCTTTATAGCCTCAATCATTTCATTTTTAGCATCCAAGCAATCTCTTCTCATAGTTTCAAACTCAATAAACTGTGTTTCTATTAAAGCATTCCTATCATTTAACTTTTCATTAAGGTCTTTAATCCTCTTATTCTCTCCGTTAAGTGATTTCAAGGTAACATGCATGTTATACAATTCAATAGACATTTCATCAATTGTACTAGCACATTCAGCTTTAGAAAGATCAGTTAAGACTGTGGAGAATACCTGGTTGCTTGCTGAGCTAGCTTCTTCATCAGTTTCGTTTGCCATGAGTGCAAGATTGACAAACTCCTCTTCTGCATCTGAGTCACCTCCAGCAGCCCAGTCACTATCTTTTGACACGAATGCTCTCCCTTGTTGCTTGAGAAGATCAAAATATTTCTTCATGTAATCAACAGCTTCAAACTGCTTCTTCTCTTTCTCAGCTTGAGATTTCCTGCATTCATTGGCAAAGTGACCAGTAATTCCACAACTAAAGCACTTGATCTTCGATCTCTCAACCACATCTTTGGAGGGTTGATAGTTCTTTTTGAGTTGCCTTGCTCCTGATGGATTCTTCTTGAATCTGAGCTTTGAGAATCTTTTTGACAAAAATGCCAAATATTCATCCAGATCAGTAGACTCGTCTCCATTGGATGCATCAAGTTCTTCAATCATCTTGCCCTTGCCCTTGCTAGCTTCAGCTTCACCTTCAAAAGTTTTTGAACTTAGTGTGGCTTCTATACTCTTCATTCTTCCACCACCTTGGATTGTTGGATTATTGGCCATCAAGGCTATAGCTCCACTTTTCTTCTGGCTCTTTTCTACTTCATCATCTTGCTGCATTTCAAGCTCATATGTTTTTAGGATGCCATACAATCTCTCAAGTGAATATCTAAAGACTGTGCCACTTCCGTTGTTTCCAATTGTTAAGGTGGATGACCAAGAAAAATCTACTAGGCGTAAGGGCAAGGAAAAGGTTGTTGACACGGAATTAACTTTATTTTGGGAAAGGAAAAGCTAATGGGAGTGTTAGTGCTTTGTGGAAAGAAATCAAAGGCAAACTTGAAGATTTGTCCAGTCTAAAGGAACAATTGTCTTGTACTTTGTTAATTTTAGAAATCTGGAAAATGTATATATATGATCCAGAATGCACTTTAATATTATTTATCTTTGAACTTTATTTTGGCTTAATGACCTTTTGTCCCTTCAAGTTTATACATTTATACTAATAAAGCCCTACAGTTTTAAAGCGTTCCTTTTCGTCCCTCCAACTTCAGAAATGTACCTTTTTGCCACAAACCGTCGTCTATTCGCTCTAAAAAATGACAGTTTTGTGTCAAAAAGGCGACGGTTTTGTGGCTAAAAGGTACATTTCTGAAGTTGGAGGGGCGGAAAGACACGCTTTAAAAGTATAGGGCTTTACGGGTATAACTGTGCAAACTTGAAGGGCCAAAAGGTCATTAAGCCCTTTATTTTTTTGTTGTTGTATCAGTTGAGTTATCCTCTAGGAATTTGCTTGTCAAACCCTAACAATCAAATAGGGGAGATTGTAAAGCATAATGTAATGTAATATGTAATAAAAGACATATATAACTCAACTAGGATAAAAGATAAATAATATTAACTCTATACAGGGATCATGAAATTTGAAGAACATGCATCAACAAGGATCAAGTCGCTGAAAGAAATTCATTAACATGATCAAGCCTCAGTGACAGAATAAGATGTACAGATAATTCAGTTGAATGGCCAAAAGATTCTATGTATTTATATTATTTGAAGATACTGCTGCAGGCTAATCAATTGGAATGTAATGAAGGTGTGAAGATCAAGATCAGTGCTAGTCACTTGTGAACCAGACCAGTGCACTAAGTGTCAGCACATACGAGAAGGATCAACACATTAATTCACAGAAAGAATTGCCAAAGCCTATTGATGATCAAGGACAAACATAATATCTCAAGGTATTGTCAAAAATTAATTTACTCTGAAAATTAAATAAGTAACAGATTAATTAATTATTTATAACAAAATAATTAAATTAATCTGGTACTTGGATTATTTTCTGAGATAAATTAAAACAGCAGAATAAACAGAAGAGACAAACCCAAGAGATATAAAAAATAGTGGTTACTATGCAAATAGTGGTTACTGTACAAATAGTGGTTACTGTGCAAATAGTGGTTACTATGCAGGTGGGGCCCACATCCAAAATTAATTCAGCAAACACGGTTTTGGGGTTGTTGGAATAGTGGTTACTATGCAGGTGGGGCCTACTGGAATAGTACAGCATAGTGACTTTCTTTAACCTATAAATAGGCATGTTGTATTTCATTTCAATACACACCTCAACACACAACTTTCTCTTCTCTCTCTTATATCTTCTCTGTATAAGCTGCTAGACAGTCCATCTAGTAGGGAAGCCGGCTTAGCCCGCTTTCAGGAAGTGTCGGGTAGAAGGTCCTCGTGCCTAAACTATCCTTAGGAGTGTTCTGGTTTTGAAGCTAATCCATTGGATTAGAAGTTGTAACACCCTTTCGAGTTTATTATCAATAAAGATATATTCTCGGAATTTTTTTTGGTAGTATCGTATTCAACCCCCCCTTCTACGATACTTCGGGACCTAATAGAACTTGTCCGAATAAGAATCAGGTTGTGGTTGTGGGAGCAGGAAATGCGATCGTAGTTGTGGCCGTGGGAGCAGAACATGAGACCGGAACTATGGTTATGGGAGCAGAACAGGAGACAAAAGCGGCTTGAAGTATTTGAATACATGTAAAAAGTGATACTAAGATTAGATACATTTTTCGATTTTTTGTGGAATAGCTACATTCTTTGATATCATGTACTTTTATTTTTGTTTGGACATGATGTAATTTATTTTTCATAGCTTGATGATTTGTTGGGTGCTTTATTTAAATAACAAATTTTTTAACTTTATAAATTCAATATAGGTTTATTAGTATTGTTTTCAAGCATGTGTAAATTACTAGTGATTTTCAGCTACATAGGTTGGTGATTTTTCATTTTTATACAAGATTGTTGGTTATTTTCGGTAAATTGTGGTGATTTTTCGAACCGTGTCCTTGTGAAATATTCAAACTATCCAATTTGTCACCAATAAGTATCACCCTACATTCAAAAATTTTAAAATATACTAGCATGAAAATAAATACTAGAGGCAAACCCAGTGTGGTTAAAAAGATCCATATCCAACTGACAAACAACCATTAGTAAATTGTTGTGATTTTCTAAACTATTTCCTCATGAGATATTCTAACTAATCCAGTTTGTCACCTATAAGTATCATCCTACATTCAAAAAGTTTAAAGTGTACTAACATGAAAAAAGATTCTGGAGGCACACACATGGTGCTAACAAAGATTAACTGACAAACAACCGTATTCATTGATACCATTAAATTTTATAGCAATCCCATGGTACTAGTATCAACCAACCATACTAGCAAAATAGTACTTTTACATCCTTCAAATTCATGACAACATCGTTCATTGCGTTCTTATCTACAAAACTAGCTAGTACTTTGATTTTTTTCATCAGGCTTCTTGGGTTCCCTGCGTTGCGTCATCTGGAAACAAAACAGTTCCTTTAATTTGCTTCTCACAGTTTTACTAGTATTTGCATCCATAACAATATTCATCAATTTATCAGCTGCCATCTTATTGTACAAAATATTTGCTGCAGTGATAATCTCTTTCCTTTTCTCATTCAGTGGAGATGTCAATATAGCATTGCAGTACTTTGCACGTAATCTAACTGCCTTATTTGCCACAATTTCAACAAAGTAAAAATATTAGGATCTATTTTTATTTACTAAAATCTATATTAATACTTGACTATGACTTGATAGTTATTCTACCGAAGTTACCTGTTCCACTCTTAATCAGCATCCCAATTCTTCTTATCACCCTTACAGGTCTCCATGTGTCTTATCAAGAAGATTCCACACTCCGTGGAATTGGTTAATGATGGCATTTTCAGATTCGAAGCTTTTAGACTTTAAACTGTACTTGCTAACAAGCTGAAGTTGTTATCGTCCATGTTTTGACAAAGTTCTCATGTTGCAATTTACAAATTATATTATCAAATTATAGTAGTGATTTACATTAATGCTTGGTGATTTTAATTCCTTAATACAGTACTTATGGTGCCATTAAAATGTTTTGTGTATAGTAGTGATTTGCATTAATACTTGGTGATTTTAATATGTTTTTAATGTTTTTATTTGTGATTTAGATAATTCTTACCAATAGTCCAATTTTGGACCCATAATCTTGCCAACCATTCTTCCCTCTTCTGATGTTGTCAATTATCTACTCTAGCAATTTGTACAAGATCATTTTGTGTGCCAATGATTTCCTACTTAGAATTTTCTATTTCATCATCACCACCATCCAAATCAACATGCACGGGCTTGGTAATCGGATTTTTCAACCATTTTAATAGTTTGAGACGCGAGCTCTGGCATCTTGTACTAGCTGTGGATTACACAATATTATACACTTCCATTTATTAGAACAATGAGCACTAAACTAACCTAGCAATCAATAAATGCAGTAAACTACTTTAGCAGAGTATAGAATAGGAAAAATAATAAAGAACTGTGATTAATCACTACAATTAAACCAAGAAGAACACTGTACAATGAAATTTACAATAGTAAAACAATAAGTAAACTACGAGAATGAACACAAACTAAGTAAGTTATCACAAGTCACAAAATTAAAAACAGCAGTAGAAAATAAAAAAAAAAACATAACCAACAACAATGTTTTATATTTCTCTAAACAAATACAAAAGAATCACAAATAAAAAAATTTAGAAAATCACCACAATTCAAGAGAAAACTACAATGTGGAAGCAACTTAAAAACTCAATAAGCGTAATCACTACAAAAAGTAGAATATCACTACATTTTAAGAGAAAGCAACACTGTTTACGCAAGTTAAAAACTCAATAAGCATAATCACTACAAAAAAAGGAATATCACTACACTTTTAAGACATATCTACACTGTTTCCACAAGTTCAAAACTAAATATACATAATCACCACAAAACCTAGAATATCACTATCACTTTAAGCTATTTTTGACTTGATAAGCATATAATCATCCTAATAACCACAAAATAAACATTTAATCACCACAATAACATGAAATAAGCACATAATAATCATAATAATAACCAATAAAAGATCAAATCACTACAATATCATCAATAAACACATAATAAACATACCTTGAGGTATTTCAGCCATCAATACTACCAAAAAAGCTTCAAATCACCTAAATTTTCAATTATAAATGAAATAACAATTAGGAAATTGAAAAATGACATAAATTGAAAGTTGCCAATGATTATTGACTTACTAAAGCTCGACGGATGAGCAATTGAAACAGCAATAGTCGTTAAATTGGCGGTGATTCACCACCGGCGAACAAAAATCACCAGCTTCTCCTTCGAAATTTCAACCATATTCCACCATCATTTCCGGCCACCACTAACTCCGGCCACCACTAACTCCAGCCACCACTTCCGACTATTACCTATAAATCATCACTCCACCACTACCTCCAAGCATCCAAATTCAACACAAAATCACCACGTTTTCAACACAACCACCACTAATTACCACCGTCGTCTCCATTAATCACCACCGTCGACACAGTAATCACCACACAGCCACCATAACAGAAATTTCAGATTGCAAAAATTCACCCAAAAATAAATGAAAAATCACCACAAATCGGAGTACAGCAAATCGAAAAATTGTTTCGATTAAATAAGATAGAGATTCCCGATTAACAACCGGAATCGGCGAAGAGATAGGTGGTGGTGGTGGTGTTGGTGGGTGTAGGGAGGTGAGATAGAGAAGAGAGAGAGAGAGAGAGAGAGAGAGAGAGAGAGAGAGAGAGAGAGAGAGAGAGAGAGAGAGAGAGAGGGCAGCGAGCGGCGGGTGGGGTGGTGCAACGGCGGCGGCGGGAGGAAATCGATGGTAAGGTGGATGAGAAAGGCGGTCGTAGATGATGAATGAATGGAGTTGGGGAAGTGGAACTGTAATATCCGTAAATTTTTCGAATAAATTTTTCTTTCTATTCGATATTTATTTAAGAAACGATGCATTATTATTATTTTTTTTATTAGTACGTTTTGTAAAATTTTCTAAAAATTATATATTTGTATTATGTTTAATTATTTTAATTAATTAGTGTTTATTAAAAGAATTTGAGAAAAATTAGGATTTTATTTTTTTTCGTATTTAATTTAGAAAACGAAATTTAGTATCGTTTAATGGAAGAAAACGAGATCATTTTACCAATTATTTCATTAAATATAAGCGTAATCATTATTTTATTTTAATTATTTCAGCATAAATTTTTGTCCCCCACGTTTGTATTTTTTTTTCAATCCCACTAACAGAAAACAGGCCCCTTTTCCCGGAATGATTCCACCATTTTATGTAGTATTATTTTAGTTCCCCAACTTTTGACTCCTTCATTATTAATAGAAACCGGCCATTATTTTTACAAAAACACAGAACCCATATACATACAAATAGAGTTTAACGCAGTTAGTATATATTTCTTCTCTTATTTTCTCTGTTAATTGGCTTGTCAAAGTCGTGTATGATTTCTAGTAGGAACGAATTGTATTGGTGTTGTATGTGTCCGTGTAAGTGTTGGTTGTGTTCGGTGATGGAGAAATCGAGGGAGGGATCGAACGAGAGTTGAGAAAGGGCGAGAGGTCGAGAGGGAGAGGGATGATTGGAGTCGGTGCTGGTTGTGGTTGAAATCGTGTGGTGGTAGTGTTGTTGTTCTCATCGGGGTTATAAGGAGACGACCACCACCGTGTGGTGGTGGTGTTGTTTAATGTTGTTGGAGAAAAGAGGGATGTGGAAGGGAGGAGATGAGAGTTGTGCGGAGAGGAGAGAAGAGAGTGGAGAGATTGAGAGGAGAGAGATCGAGAGAACGAGAGATGGAGAGGGAGAGTAGGACAAGAAAGAGAGATGTTGAGGCGGGGAGAGAGAGATCAAAGAGATTGTTTTGGGTGAGATCGAGAGAGGGGTTGATCGGAGATTGAGAGAGGTGGTGGCGAGAGGAAGGAGAAGGGGATTGAGAAAGAGAGACGCGGGAGAGAGAAGCAGAGAGATCTGGGAGGGTGCAGAGAGATTCAAGAGAG
Source organism: Saposhnikovia divaricata (assembly GCA_036435485.1). Taxonomy (NCBI): domain Eukaryota; kingdom Viridiplantae; phylum Streptophyta; class Magnoliopsida; order Apiales; family Apiaceae; genus Saposhnikovia; species Saposhnikovia divaricata. Next base: position 191,458,026 of record CM071594.1, on the reverse strand, counting down.
AGGGAGAGAGAGAGAGAGAGAGAGAGAGAGAGAGAGAGAGAGAGAGAGAGAGAGAGAGAGAGAGAGAGAGAGAGAGAGATAGAGCAGAGAGATTGCGAGAGAGAACATGGGGAAGGGGAGGTCGAACAGTGTTGTGTTGTAGGTGGGTCCCACAGGTGGGTCCCACGTTTCTGTTAAGGTATAATATTAACGTACCCAATTTAGGACCATTCGTTTTATTCGTGTTTTAATTAAATGGGATTTAATTGGCCCGTTAAAATTGGAACGTTATTAAATTCAGAAGATTAAATAGTTTTATTAATAATGAGGTATTTAGACAAATAGTGATTGGTTTATTAATTAAATAGAATTTTAGATGTAATTTAGAATTTATTAATTTATTAATTAAATAAGTATTATTATGTGATTTTGAAAATAATTTAGAGATTTAATATATTGTCAATAAAAAAAAGGGTATATTTGTGAATATTAGAATAAAATATGCTTTATTTGGGAAAGCTGTTTTTTTTTTATATTTTTCGGTTTATTTTAATTAACCGGATCGAGTCAGATTTAATTTAGAGATTAATATTTTATTAAATAAATTAGGATTTGTGAGGTTTATTAAAAGAGGAATTCTTTGGTGAATTATTTTAAAAATGAGAATAATTATTTTGGATTTAAATCGAATAAAAATAGATTGTTGAATTTTTCATTTTGAGCAAAGAATTGAGATTTCCAGATATTAAAAATATGATATATTCTCCAGATTTAATTCCTGAGTTCGAAGAGATATTTATTTATTCCGGAATTAATTTCCGTTATTTATTCAGGAGATTTTTATGAGATATTATATTATTGGTATTTAAAATGATGAGGGTATTAAAGTAGAATAGTTATTATGGTTTTAAATCGGGTAAATAGGATTAATTGTGTCTTGAGGAATTATTTATTTAAGTTGAGGATTATTTATTGATTAAGTTTTCAATGGTATTATTTTAGAGGATTGGCATTTAGCATTTTTGGATCGAATCAGATTATTTTAGACTAAAACCGGGTTTATTATTAAATTATTATTTGTGAAATTTAAAAATGGAAAAGGTTTCGCGTAAAAATGTCGAGTTGGAATTATTCTGGGAACCATTTTAGGGTAGGATTTAGGATGAGTTAGGAGACTCGTTTGGAAAAACTTGAAGAACGAAAGTTGTAGATATGCAAGGGTATTATATATCGGTGAGTAGAAGTTGATTGAAAGGTGATCAGAAGTTGAGTTAAATAATAGCTGAACTAGGCCCGAAGAGGTGTAATGTCGAAGAACCAGAGTTGTGGAGCAGGTTGGAGTATCGTATCGCAGAACCAGGCAAGTTTACTAATTCGTACTCCATTGTTCGGGGTATTTATATTTTTAAATATGCTGATTAAATTTTTCGATTTACATAATCAAGTATTCTTTCGAGTGATTTATACCAGATTTTTATTCATGCAATTTACATTCATATATATTATTGCTGAGCTGTTATCCAGACATATTATATAATGAGGTGTTCAAATTTATTTCATGAGTTGTTCCATATTTGTTGGTACGTTTATTGAGATACGTCATTCGAATTTATATTTTAGAGTGGGGATATATATAAAGTAAGTTATGTATACTGATATGGGTCACCTCATTTCGACTCCATAATCAGGACAATTATTTTTCATAATATTTTCCTCTACTCATTCGAGAGGGAAACTATATTAATGGTGTCTATTGTTCATTGCTTATGAAAGCAAAAGTGACCGGAGTAACGCACCGGCCCAACTGAGGAGTATTTAGGGTGTGTTCGAGACGTCGGGGCATCCTTCTATCGACAGAAAACGAGTAGTGATAATGGATTGATCATCCATTACTTGAGTAGGCGTTACGAGCAGAAATTTAATCATTGACATCCTATCGGTTAACCGATGCCTGTGTGGTTCTGTTAACTAGGGTGTTGATCTGAGCAGTTGTTATAATATATTATCAATGGAGTATTTTGAGAAGTTATTGATTTATCTTCGAGCAGTATTTTGAGAAGTTATTGATTTATCTTCGAGCAGTATTTTGAGAAGTTATTGAGATATATTTATCTTTTCATTCGAGTAGTATTTTGAGAAATTATTGAGATATATTGGAGTTGAATTTCGAGATTTATAAAAAAAATTCCAAGTTGATCTCTTTTCAAAATATGTATATTATAGAGTGGTAAAAAGCCATACTTTGGTCAAATTGTTTTATTATATGATATCTATATGTACTTGCTGGGCATTCTTTGGCTCATTCTTGCTATTTAAATATTATAAAGCAGAGGCAATCAGAGTTGGCATTAGTACAGCAAATCGTGATTAAGGAAAGAGGAAGACCACTGATTCAACATGAAGCATCTATGGAGATTACAGGTTGGGAAGGTGTTGGTATAATGTTTTATTATCTAGTTCTTTGGAGTTGTAATAGTATTTTAGAGATTCTGGGAAGTGAACTTGAGATGTAATATCTTTTGGAATTATTGAGTACTTGTTCTAAGGTTATAGCCCGTGGAGTTGTTATTGTTGGTGTATACTGAAAATATTTATTTGAAGTATTTACATTTATTTATGGCCGGTTTAATTGAGAATCATTTAAATGTTTACATTTGTGTAAATATTATATATTGTGAATAATCTAGTATCAAATGGGATACAGAATATTAGATTATTAAATACGGTTTATATAATATAATAAGGTTCACAGCACAGGTGGAGTTAGACAATCCACTGGAATGGCTGTAGTATTATTTAGATTAGTTTATATTGACTAATAAATAATACTAGTATACTTTGTGTATATTGAACAGGATCAAATTTAGAATTGTTCCCTTATACTGATTAAGAAGGTGAACTAAGATTCTATGTTATTATTAATGCTTAGGTTCTTAATCCGGAAATAATAATTGACACGTATATATTATTTACATGCTTTGATTTATATATGAAATAATTCTTTTGATTTATTTCATTATATTTTGGGTGATGAAATAATATATATGGTGGGATATTATTTATTGAAGGAATCCATGTCCTGATAATATTCGGGTTAATGATGTCCCCTTGAAAGCTCAAAAGATTTAATTATGTGAAACCCTGCAGGTGGATTTATTCCGGCATAATTAAATAAAGGTTGAGTGGATGATCAAGGATAAAAGATATTAATTAAATGAATTATCAGTAATTTATTTAATTAATGGACATGCGATATTTTAAACATGGGGAATTTAATAAGCAAATAATATTGGAACCGAATTAATTGATTAAATTACGGTATTAGGAAAGGTAGTGCAAATATTAATTCTTTAGTGGATTGAATTAATATTTAATTACATTGGGCTAGGCTCAAGATGTAATTAGAAGGCCCAACCTAATTATCCATGATCCCTATTGTAGCCTATATATATTCCTATTCTCTTCTTGCTGGTGCTGGTCGAAAAAACTTTTGTAGCCACCCAGGAGCAAGAAGAGAGGATAACTTGAGAAGACGAAGGCCACACTTCGCTCAAGGGAATTTGGGAATACAATAGAAGAGCGTGGAATCAACCGTTAACAAGGTGATTTTTCTATTCGTACTCGTTAATTTATTGTATCAAAAATCGCAGTGCCAAGATCTGATTGTCCCAACAATTGGTATCAAGAGCCTGGTTCAATGGTTCTGCGATTTTTGATACGATGTCCATGTCGTAATTATATATGCATGTATGTATGGTGGTGTGCTTGGATAATAATCTTTTTGCAGGTTGTTTAGTATCCACTATTATGGCCATGTATTTTAATTATGTGTTTGGATCCCACGTGGTTTAATCGTGGTTATTTTGTTTGGTTTCCACGTGGTTTATCGTGGTTGTAAAACACGAGGGTTGATCGTGTTAGAATAGATTTACAAAATTAGTTTTGTATTAGATCTATTTTTTTGTAATTGTTTGTTGGATTTTATTAAGATCCGGATATTTTGTAACAATTACGTGCGATCGGAAATTGAAACGGAGAAAAAAATTTGTCCGCTGCGAAGCTGCTTGATGGCTGTGTTGATTAACTAAGTCGAACAAGAAACAGATCTGGAGCAACAGGCATCAGAAGAAGCAGGCGCTCGCGTGGAATTCTGGAAAAAGTGAGTAACGCAGGTCTGTCCTGCGTTACAATAGGTACCAGGGGTGTAACGCATGTTGCACATGCGCAACAGGGCTTCCAGGACCTGTAACGCATGTGCGTCATGCGCGACAAGACTTTCCAGGGCTGTAACGCAGGCTATGGATGCGCAACAGCAAGGTTTTGGCAGAAAAATGATTTTTTCAGCAGAACAGGGCTGGAAATTTATTTTTTTTAAGGGGCCATAATAGTGGATTTAAATTATGTTTTTTAATTTTAATTCCGCTATTTAATTTTTTAATTATTGCTTTAAATAATTATTATGTGTGTTGTTAATTATGTGTGTAATTTTAATTGCATGTTTAACATAATTAGGACGACATGGACATTAATTTTATTTATTGCTTTAATTTTATGATGCATGCTGCTATGTTATGTGTTCTTTGTATTGTTATTTTTATAACATGTAGACCTCGAAAAAATAACATAGGGCGATGCATCTAGATAAAATTCCTCAATTTTAAATAAAAATTCTAAGTGGGTGAGGGAATTAATTAGGAATTAAATCCCATGGTCTCCATTATTGTTTGTATGTAATTTAACACCGAGACGAATATAAATTATATACATGCCACCCATCGTGGCGTATGATTTATGGTGTCAGGTAGTGTTATGGATATTACTAGAACAAACTTCCTAAATTAATTATGAATATTGAAAGGTATACATGCCACCCATCGTGGCGTACCAAGTTTCATAGAATTCAATTAATTAGAAGGGTACCACTGATTGAATATAGATTTTGATATTGAGAGAAAGGATGATTCTGTCTAGAAAGGGGTCTTAAGTGATGCCTCTTGACAATGCTCCCCCCGATCTGGGAATTATCCTATTATCGATTATTGATTTGAAATATTTAATGGTGGTACCCAGTCTTTTTATTAATTTAAGATTTAATAATGGTATACACTTAGCTATGAAAAATAATATGTAGTCCACCCTAACGTGGCGTATTATTTAGTAATAGGACCGAAGTAATATTTAAACGAATTTAAGTGGTATATATGTCATCCATCGTGGCGTACCAGATACTTATGGTGTTTAAATATTAGTGCATTAATTTTAATTAATTGTTAGAGGAAACCAATAGGATTTAAGATTTATGCAACTATCTGATTATGTGTTACATGTATGATTCTCAGGATTAGATCACTATGGGCTTTAATCCACTATTCACCATACTTAAGGATAACAAACTTACTGGACCGAACTATATTGAATGGAAACGTAATTTGGACATAGTGTTGACTGCTGAGGAGTACAAATTTTGTACTTATGAACCCAAGCCAGACCAGCCTGCTGAAGATGCTCCTGAAAGTGAGAAGGAGTATTATAAGCGGTGGATTAAGGCTGATGAGATGACGCGATGTTACATTCTGGCAGCAATGTCGGGTGTTTTGCAGCATCAGCATCAGGCTATGCCCACTGCTTCAGATATGCTCTTTAATCTCAAGGAACTTTTTGGAGAACAGAATAGGGCTGCTAGGCAAGTAGCAATGAAGGCTTTAATGAACACTTAGATGGTTGAAGGAACACCTGTAAGGGATCATGTTCTCAGAATGATGTCTCATCTGAATGAGATGGAGATCCTTGGTGCTGATATTGATGGGGAAACCCAGATCGATATCATCCTTATGAGCTTGCCCAAAAGTTTTGAGCAGTTCCGCTTGAATTACACCATGAACAAAAGGATGTATAGTCTCGCGGAACTTCTGACAGAACTTCAGGCAGCTGAAGGACTCTTTAAGAAGAATGTTCAAGTGAATGTGGCCGAGAAAGCTTCTTCATCTAAGCCGAAAGGTAAGAAGAAGAAAAAGACTCAGACACAGAAAGCTGGAAAGGTTTCTAATGCAGTGGGAGTTCAGGTGGTGTGAAAAAGCCTAAGGGCAAGTGCTTCAGGTGCAAGCAATCAGGTCACTGGAAACAGGATTGTCCTCTTCCTAAGAAGACAAACAATACTGGTATGTCTCTTTCTCTAGTTACAGAAACATATATAGCGGCTATATCTACGAGCACTTGGTGTGTAGATACAGGAGCCACTGACCATGTTTGTAACTCTATGCAGGGGTTCCAGCAATCCAGAATGCTTAGAGATAGCGAGATATATGTGTTCATGGGAGATGCTACGAAAGTAGCAGTAGTTGCAGTTGGAATAATTACATTATCTTTTGGCGATGATAGGATTTTGGTTTTGAATAATTGTCTTTATGTACCTTCGTTTAGAAGGAATTTAATTTCGGTTTCTAAACTTGCCATGGATGGTTATAATGTTTGTTTGGATCGTAATGTTTCTATTATGATGAATAAACGAGTTATATGTTCTGGTACATTGCAAGACAATTTATATATTATTAATCCTATCCAACCAATGCTGCAACATAAGGAAACTAATAACATTCTTTCTAGCTCAAATAAAAGAAAGAAACCTTCTGAATTGAACCAAACATATCTTTGGCACTTAAGATTAGGTCATATTAACTTGAGGAGGATTCAAAGACTGGTAGTAGATGGGCCATTAGGCTCGTTGGCAGTGGAGCCATTTCCAGTTTGTGAATCCTGCTTGGAAGGTAAGATGACTAATAGGCCTTTTAAAGCAAAGGGGAATAGAGCTAAAGAAGTGTTAGAATTGGTTCATACTGATTTATGTGGACCTATGAGTATCCAAGCAAGAGGAGGTTATGAGTATTTTGTCACTTTCATTGACGATTATTCTAGATATGGGTACATTTATTTGTTGCGCCGTAAGTCTGAGTGCTTTGAAAAATTCAAAGAGTACAAAGCAAGTGCGGAGAAGCGACATCTTGGAAAATGTATCAAGTCACTACGATCAGATCGTGGTGGCGAATACTTGCTTGGAGAATTTAGGGAATATTTATCAGAAAATGGGATTGCATCCCAGTTGTCTGCACCTGGCACACCTCAGCAGAATGGTGTAGCAGAGAGAAGGAATCGGACTCTTTTAGAGAGTGTTAGATCGATGATGAGTTATTCAGATTTACCCAAGTCGTTTTGGGGATATGCTATAGAAACAACAGCTTACCTTCTGAACTTGGTTCCTTCTAAGTCGGTTCCCAAGACTCCAATAGAATTGTGGACTGGTAGCAAACCAAGTCTAAGACATATTCGGATTTGGGGTTGTCCAACACATGTGCTGAACAAGAACGCGACCAAGTTAGAATCTCGTACAGAAGTAAGGCTGTTTGTAGGCTATCCCATGGGAACGAAAGGTTATTCATTTTATAGTCCTAGGGATCGAGATATCATTGTTAGCACCAATGCTAGATTCTTAGAAGAAGACTATATAATGAACCACAAACCCATGAGTAGTATCGTTTTAGAGGAACTAGTGGGAGGGACAGATAATCCCTAAGTGCCAATAGTACAAGTAGATCAACCACAAGAAAATGCACAACCTGTCACTAATACCACACCGGTGCTTCGTCGTAGTGGGAGGGTTGTTCAACAACCTGATAGATTCATGTTTTTGGGAGAGTCCTCGGACTTGGTCTCTGGTGAACATGATGAGGATCCCAGGACATACGAAGAAGCAATTCTAGATAAAGATGCAGATCTTTGGCGAAAGGTAATGGAATCTGAGATGGAATCTATGTATTCTAATCAAGTTTGGGAGCTCGTGGAACCACCCAAAGGTGTAAAACCCATTGGATGTATGTGGATCTACAAGAAGAAGAGAGGATCTGACAAAAAGGTGAAAGCCTGGAAAGCACGACTTGTTGCGAAAGGGTATACTCAGAAAGAAGGGATCGATTATGAGGAAACCTTTTCGCCGGTTGTTATGCTTAAGTCGATCCGGATTCTTTTATCTATAGCAGCTCATCTCGATTATGAGATTTGGCAAATGGATGTCAAGACAACTTTCCTTAATGGAAGTCTTGAGGAAACCATCTATATGCAACAACCAAAAGGATTTATTAAGGAAGGCCAAGAGCATATTGTTTGTAAGCTTAAGAGGTCTATTTATGGACTAAAACAAGCTTCTAGGGACTGGAATATTTGTTTTGATCAGGCAGTCCAGTCATATGGATTTGATCAAAGTCCAAGCGAATCATGTGTGTATAAGAGAAGTGAGGGTAATGCAGTGGTTTTTCTAGTACTGTATGTGGATGACATTTTACTCATTGGAAACAATGTTAAGATGTTGTCATCAGTAAAGGCATGGTTGTTCAAACAATTTGAAATGAAGGACTTAGGTGAAGCAGCATACATCCTTGGGATCAAAGTAATAAGGGATCGCAAGAAAAGGATGTTGGCTTTATCTCAAGAGCCCTACATTGATGAAGTATTAGCTCGTTTTAACATGCAGAACTCTAAGAAAGGTTTTCTACCTTTTAAGCATGGAGTGGCTCTATCCAAGGAGCAGTGTCCTTCGACACCTAAGGATATAGAGAGCATGAAAGCAGTTCCTTATGCTTCGGCATGTGGAAGCTTAATGTATGCTATGTTATGTACGAGGCCTGACATCTGCTTTGCTGTAGGCATGGTTAGTAGATATCAGTCGAACCCCGGTCAGGAACATTGGAGTGCAGTAAAAACTATACTCAAGTACCTGAGAAGGACTAAGGAGTATATGTTAATTTACAAGGCCTCAGATCTATTTCCTTTGGGATATACTGATTCAGATTTCCAATCAGATAGGGATAAGAGGAAATCGACCTCGGGATATGTTTTTACTTTGGGAGGTGGAGCTGTTATATGGAGGAGTGTAAAGCAGAAATGCATTGCAGACTCTACCATGGAAGCCGAGTATGTGGCGGCCTCTGAGGCTGCAAAGGAGGCTGTATGGTTCAGGAACTTCCTTTTGGACTTGGATGTGGTACCTAATTTGCCTAGGAGCTTGACAGTGTATTGTGATAACACTGGTGCTGTGGCAAATTCGAAGGAACCGCGAGATCACAAGGTAGCTAAACATATTGAACGTAAGTATCATCTCATACGAGGAATCGTAAAGCGAGGAGATATAGTTGTGGCTCACATATCATCAGAAGACAACCGGGCAGATCCTTTCACAAAGAGCCTGCCAGCCAAAGTTTTTGACAGGCATGTGGAAGCGATAGGAGTCAGATGGATGGAAACATAGTTTTTTGTGTAATAGTGGATTAAATAAACACTGATATACTCATAGAATATTTTGAGTATAAGTGGGAGATTGTTGGTGTATACTGAAAATATTTATTTGAAGTATTTACATTTATTTATGGCCGGTTTAATTGAGAATCATTTAAATGTTTACATATTGTCTAAATATTATATATTGTGAATAATCTAGTATCAAATGGGATACAGAATTTTAGATTATTATATACGGTTTATATAATATAATAAGGTTCACAGCACAGGTGGAGTTAGACAATCCACTGGAATGGCTGTAGTATTATTTAGATTAGTTTATATTGACTAATAAATAATACTAGTATACTTTGTGTATATTGAACAGGATCAAATTTAGAATTGTTCCCTTATACTGATTAAGAAGGTGAACTAAGATTCTATGTTATTATTAATGCTTAGGTTCTTAATCCGGAAATAATAATTGACACGTATATATTATTTACATGCTTTGATTTATATATGAAATAATTCTTTTGATTTATTTCATTATATTTTGGGTGATGAAATAATATATATGGTGGGATATTATTTATTGAAGGAATCCATGTCCTCATAATATTCGGGTTAATGATGTCCCCTTGAAAGCTCAAAAGATTTAATTATGTGAAACCCTGCAGGTGGATTTATTCCGGCATAATTAAATAAAGGTTGAGTGGATGATCAAGGATAAAAGATATTAATTAAATGAATTATCAGTAATTTATTTAATTAATGGACATGCGATATTTTAAACATGGGGAATTTAATAAGCAAATAATATTGGAACCGAATTAATTGATTAAATTACGGTATTAGGAAAGGTAGTGCAAATATTAATTCTTTAGTGGATTGAATTAATATTTAATTACATTGGGCTAGGCTCAAGATGTAATTAGAAGGCCCAACCTAATTATCCATGATCCCTATTGTAGCCTATTTATATTCCTATTCTCTTCTTGATGGTGCTGGTCGAAAAAAATTTTGAGCCACCCAGGAGCAAGAAGAGAGGATAACTTGAGAAGACGAAGGCCACACTTCGCTCAAGGGAATTTGGGAATACAATAGAAGAGCGTGGAATCAACCGTTAACAAGGTGATTTTTCTATTCGTACTCGTTAATTTATTGTATCAAAAATCGCAGTGCCAAGATCTGATTGTTCCAACAGTTATGAATATTGTTATAGATTTCATTATGATCAGGAGATTGAATATTCCGCACGAGATGTGACGACCTGGATTCCTGTAGGGAATATGGGGGCGTTACAGGAACAGAGCTCTGCCTCTGCGTGTATACACATGATTGTTTTTTTTTTTTTTAGTTAAATAAGATATGTGGCTGTGATTGAAAAGATGTATAAAAATTGTAGGGCTGAGATTAGATCTCAGTTCTCACCATAATATAGGGTTCTCATTTGAGTAAGATCTATATATATATATATATATATATATATATATATATATATATACACTTATATGTCTTACAAATAAAATATGTAGAATGAACAAGAATCGAATCTAGAACTAAGATGACAAAAGACAGTCTTTTACCATTTAAGTTATCAAATCTAGAACTAAGATGACAAATTTACCATTTAAGTTATCTCATAACGCTCGAGTGAATTATATTTATTGCGCATTTGCGCCACCTCCAAATTAAAAATATACACTATTATAAAGGGTTTTGACCAACAATACCACAAAAAACATATATCACATAAAAAGAATATCACAAAGCACTGATGGTGGCCATAAATATCAGTCTATTACGCATTTGAAGAAAGGGTAACAATATTACGCATTTGATATTGAGGTAACTAAAATAATTTTTTTCCTTATTACGCATTTGGAGAATGGGTAACTTATCTGGCGGGACCTATTATCCATATGGAAAATGCGTAATATGTATAAAATCTATTACCCCTTTCTCAAATGCGTAATAAACTGGTATTTATGGCCAATATCAATATTTTATAATATTCTTGTCACTTTTGCTCAGTTTTGTGGTATTTATGTCATTCTTTCTATTATAAATAAAAGCAAAATATTTGAATAAAATTTATACACTATCTACAGATTAAAAAGCAAAACACATAATTTCAATATAACAAAACCTCTATCAATTAACGGGACAAGAAATATAAACACATCTTTAAAGTTTTCTTTTAATTTCTTTAAGAGCTTTCTTGTTTAAAACATAGTAACGTGCCATACTATTTTACCAATATATTCTAATTAAAGCACATATCACTCTAGATAAATAAATTTTTGACAACAAATTAGTTTAAAACTTAAATAACATGTTAAATAATTTTAAATATCTATCACAAGTAAGATATCTATAATATATTAATACAAATATATAAAAATATCTAGATCATAAATCAACTACTAATCATCTAATTTCTCATCATTCACAAAATTAAACATGAAAATACACTAAATAGTGAGAAAAGAGTATTAAATGAAAATAAAATAAAATTTCATTGACAAACTCGAACTCGACTCGGTTCGACTCAGATTCGACTCAAATCAAAATGTTCGTGAACAACTCGAACTCGACTCATTTGTTAATGTGCTCGAGTTCGAATAACAAAAATTTATCAACAAAGTAATCGAGTTTGACTCGTCTCGTTAAGTAAAAGTTTGAACTTGAACTCGAACTCGAACTCGATAAGCCAAAACTCAAACTCGAACTCAATTAGCAAAAACTCGATTCGAATCAGTTTGTTTACAATCCTAAAGATAAATAATAAAGCTTAACAATGTTCAAATTGAAATACATGAACATAATACGCGATATATATGAAAAATCTTCAAGAACCAATGAGAAGACACAATGTGAGTCCAAAATAAATTGAATTTTGAGTAAAGTTCTATGGAGTATTCATTTAATTGGAATACTTGGAGTACATATACATTTTGTATTCAAAATTTGGCAAATTTTATTATTTTGCAAAACTTATTAGATGGATATCACTATTTTATCGAAAATCTTGAAAATTTTGTATGTTTTGCTAACAAAATATTGCAAAACGAATTGTTCTGTGAAACATATTTGGGTTGCAAAACATATATGTTCTGATTGCAAAACATAAAAAATTTCAAGATGAATATATTTCAAAACATACATGATTTTCAAGATTATCAATGAAATTATGATATTCATATAACAAGACTTGCAAAATAATAAATTTTAAAATATTTTGAATGTAGAACTTATATGTACTCCAAGTACTCCAATTAAAAGAGTACTCCATAGAACTTTTCTCTTTAATTTTACCGTCTTAAAAACAAAAGCTTAACAACGTTCAAAATAGAATACATGAACATAATACGTACTCCCTCCGTCCCCCGTGGTTCTTTACATGGGGATGGACACGGAGACCGAGTAAAGTTAGATGAAAAGTGGGTAAAGTAGTGTGACCTATTAATATTTAATAATAGATTTGAGATAGTGGAGGAAAGTAGTGAGTGTAATAGTATTTTTTATTATTAAATATACGAGATAGTGGGTGTAATAGTGATAGAAACTTACTATTTTTGGAATGTAAAGAAATGAGAGGGTCACCACAAAACAGTAACCGTAAAGAATCTGGAGGGAAATCTTCAAGGACCAATGAGAATACATAGGGGGTGTTTGGCTCATCATATAAGTCGGCTTATATGATGAAAGCCCGTTCCCCATTTTCATAGCCTGTTTAGCAAAATAAGAGAAAGCTCATTTATTAAACTTATATGGGATAAGTTGAATGTTAAGAAATCCTAACATTCAACTTTCAACTTTTTCTTATTTCTCGATACACGCAATATATAATATCCTTCAAATCTTCAAAATCATATATCTTTTAATTCGTTCATTAGAAAATTGATATGTGCATATCAAATTTCTCTACTCATCGAGATCTATCCATTGATATCCACTTATATATATTAAAAAACAAATATTTTGAAAATATTTAAAAAAGTTAACTTATAAGTTCTGATTTACCAAACACTCTACTGACTTATAATTTTGATTTACCAAACACTCTATTAACTTATAAGTTTCTGATTTACTTATCACTTATATGATACTTATCACTTTAAATTATAAGTTACTTATTTTAAGGTAAGCCAAACAGGCCAGTCCAAAAAAAATTTATCTTGAAATTCTACGGTTCAAAATCATTCCACCGACAAGGTTATTTCCGTCCAGAAAATTATAGTCATTAGAAATTAGAAATATCTACAAGTTTGTACCAGTGTACAACTCCAGTCTGTGTCTCTCCGGGTCATCGACATTAAGAAAAAAAGGTATGTACGTTCTTTAATTTTTTTCCCTCTTTTTTTAGATCCCCAAAATCTAGCTAGGGTTTATCGATTTTCTTATATTTACTCACTATAATTTTACTCATTTAATATTTATAGGGCACTCAATTAATCAATTTAAAGCTCTTTCTTGTTTGATCCACCGCTGATTTTACCCCAGGTTAGTCGATTCTGCTTTTACTGCTGCTGTAATGTTTGTTTGTTTTTACTAGTTGATCCAGTTATGATCCCTGTGAATTTGGTGAATTAGAGCTATTTTTTTGAGTATTTATTTCTGCTTATTATGTTTAATTTTTTTTTTACCGCAATTTAACTCTGTGTTTTTGTCTTTGATCTCTATTCGTTATTCTTTATATAAATTTTCGAGATGGGCGTGTCGGTGGAGATGTTGTATGTTGTCCATTGAAAAATTCTGGTTGTGTATTTGTAATGTGGTAGTTACTTAATTGTAGGATGGATAACATGAGTAGTTATTGGCAACTGGGTGATGAGCTTCGAGGGTTGAATGTTTGGGAGGAGCACAAGTGGTTGATGGCTGCTTCTAAATTGGCTGAGCAGACTAGGTCGAAAGTTGAGCGTACGAACAATCTTGATCTTTCTAAAGGACTCGTTGAACCAAGGCCTAGGGATTTTAATGTGGGGTTTCAGGAAGAAAACAAATTTGAGAGTCTCAACTTTAATATGTTGAATTTGGACTCGAAAATGAATGATGCTGTTGGAAAGAGTGCTATCAGGAATGGTCTCTACAATATGAATGTTGGGTACCAAAAGAATACTTTTAACACTGCTGTTAATGTGAATGGTATCAAGCATATTGTTAATAACCACCACAAGGAGGCCATCAACAACCACAACTGCGAGAACGGTAATTTGAACAGTGCTGTTGACAAGAGGTTCAAGACCTTGCCTGCTGCAGAGACTCTCCCACGAGATGAAGTTCTTGGTGGATACATCTTTGTTTGCAATAACGATACTATGCAAGAAGATCTTAAACGTCACCTATTCGGTAATTATTCTGTCCTTTTTTTTATGTGTAATACCCATCGACTGATATTCTTAAACAAGTTACTTAGTTGTTTGGATTTTTACTCTTATTCCTGTGTACCTCTGTCTATTCTTGTTTTGCGAATTAGTAAGCAATAACTATATCCAGCACCAATGTTAGAGTGTTTGAAGTGTATAGACTTAACCGCCACGCTTGGACAAGAATCTAGTCAAATTATTCAAGTATTATCATTTGACTGACATGTGCATGTTAAATGCTTAATCTTTTGTAGGTTTACCGCCAAGATACAGGGATTCTGTTAGGGCAATAACACCTGGCTTACCACTGTTTCTGTACAATTACACCACTCACCAGTTGCATGGTATTTTTGAGGTCTGTTGATAACATTATGTTTTATTCTGTGCTAATTAGTACGCCATGCATTAGGCTGTGCGTAGTTGTACCGTATTACTCCTGTTTTCTACTAGATATGTTTAATTTAAGGACTTAATCTGTGCAAATGTTGTTCTTACTTGAGCAGATAAATTTAAAAAAGTTAAAAATAAGCAGGATTGTTGATGATGAAATCATATCTGCATAATTTTGAGTATTGTAGTAGACATCTCACGGACTGCCTCGGAAACATGGGTGATAAATAACTTTGACTTTCAGATGGGAAGGTTCCGAATAGAATGTTCTTACAGTTATCTGTCATTTTTGTATTATGCCTTTGCATACGAGGCAAGTTATAGTTCCAGTACATCTTCAATGGCATTTTTTGCTGACAGATATATGCTCTGTGTACAGGCTTCAGGTTTTGGAGGTTCAAACATTGATGCAACTGCTTGGGAAGATAAAAAGTGTAAAGGCGAGTCAAGGTTTCCTGCTCAGGTAAGCGAGAGCGATGATTATGTTTAAATTTAATTGATCACAATTGACAGTTTGTGCCACTTTAGTTAAACATCTTTAATTCTCTTCTAAATTAGGTGAGAATTCGGGTTAGAAAAATATGCAAGGCTTTGGAGGAAGATTCTTTTAGGCCTGTTTTGCATCATTATGATGGCCCAAAATTTCGTCTCGAGCTTTCAGTCCCTGAGGTACGCTAAAATCTAATATTATTTTAATTGTTGTCTGTTAGTTCCCCTCTGTCTAAACTGATGTGTTAAATTTGCTTGTCACCTCAGACACTAGATTTGCTTGACCTGTGTGAACAAGCTGGAGAGTAGAACACAGTACTGACTAGAAAATCCGGCACAAGTAAAATGTGAATGGAATAGGGTTTATGGCATCATGTGCTTTAAACAGATCTTACCATAAAGCGCAAGCTTGGGAGGCCAGTCTGTTTTGAGAGAATGTGAGTGTAGGGCTATACCTTTGTGGCAGTTAAATAATATAGTTGTGTTGTGAAAGTATCTTAAAAAGTTGTTTCATGCTGTGGTATTGTAATCAAGAAATCTTATAGTCAAGAATGGTTGTGTAATGGTGATGTCTTTAATATATGACAACCACTTTGATGTCTATTGTATTTGATTGGGCAGAGTGTCTTTGTACTAAGCGATCTTGTCATGTCAGGTCTTTCGATTTGATAATTTTGCCAAATAAAAAATTGTTGCGATCTTGTGAAAAGAACTTAATAAGAACATGGAAAAACTTATGCCACAGAATTTGAGACTTGCTTGGTGCGGATGGAAGGCAGGCCTATATTTCTTGGTGAGTAACATAATCACACAAAAGAATTTTACTCGGCCTCAATTCTGCTATGGGTCAAGCCCTTGGAGTTCTGTGTTGCCCCAAGCCCCCAACCAAAGGCAGGGCATTTGGAGAGGAGCACTGTTTTGACTTTTGAGGGAAGGAAAGGGTGGTTCACAAACTAGGCGGCTAGAATGCTTTCATCCAAGGATGCATGTGGACTGAACCATTTTAGTTACAAGTGGCGTGTGATTCTGACGGGTCGGTACAAAAGAGATTCACATTTAAAATACCTCACCCTGACCCCAAAAATGATGCATGTGGACTGAACCATTCCAGTTACAAGTGGTGTGTGATTCAGCCGGGATGGTACACAATAGATTCACACAGAATAATACACCGACCCCGAAATAGTCTAAACAAAAATATGGGTTCAAAGAATGCGAAGTGGACTGCATGGGTTATTTTGTTTGTTCATGTCATTTTGAGCTAACGGTCATTGTGCTTAAAATTTGGATCTTAATATATTTATGGTGTTCTAGGTCACTCTCCAGTCCATTTCATGGTGAAGGAGCATCCCATAACCCACTTTTGTCCTTTCATCTATCTACTCAAGTGTCATGAATAATATTTCCGGCTTTTATGATCTACTCCTTTCTAATCCACAGAACTTAAACACATAACATAAATGTACCTTGGTGGAAGTTCTTTTGGCAATTAAAACTGGAGGACAGACTGTAATAGACAAGCAACGACCTTGTTCCAATTAAAATTGAAAACAATCTCTAAATCATAAAATATCTTGATACAGTACTACAAATTTCAAGAACCTGTTATATCAAATCCCAGAAATTTCTCCCATGAAAGTACCAACTTCAAGTACAGATGGGATATATTCAATCTAAATGTCCTCAAGCAGACTGTCCTCTTAGGGGGATAGTGGTGGACTTAAACTTATCAACTGAGAAACTAGCCCCCATCTTGTGGGGATAATATTTAGCAGAAGTGAATTTCTCTCCTATCAGTAGTGTAATTTGAATTTTCATTGCACTGAAGAAAGCTTAAGCACACATAGTGAGATACAACAAATAATGGATTATGATGACACTCCTCCATTCCAGTTCTATCTTCAGAGTGCAGCAGAAACGAGAAAAGATTGAATTCTTTGTAACAGTTCAGCTTTTACTGATGCAGGAACTCTAGCTGCAAAGTGTAAATACTAAATATATTAGGGACAAGTATGAAGCTTTAAATGCAAATGACCAAGGAAACAAATGACTAAAGTTCAATACCAAAACTTCTGCCAACTAAAAGATATATCCTTGAACAGTAAGTTAAGAAACTAATATAGACACTGGATTAGCAAAAAGTAGTTTAACAAGTGCTAAAACATATATCAGCACAAAAGTAGTACAAGCGTCAACAATTTGTGATTTCCATATAATCACTCTATTTGAGGAAGCACAACTGAAATCACTAAAAGTATGAAATTTACTCTAAATGAAGGATTGCAAGGGCTTTAATTTCACAATAGTAATGTTTTATACTGTATAGATAGATGCACCAGCTAAAGGAAAAGGCACGACCAGTAAACTACATGTTTAATTCACTATAGACAATTGCATACAAGGGATTCTTCCAAGACTTCAACCACATAGGCTGGACTTTAGAAACTCAGAAAATAATCGTACAATGGCATTTTTACGAAATTATTCCACAGCAAAGGCAATGTCCAGCTGAATGTATTGTAGTATTGTACTATAGTCATTATATGCTAACTCATCTACAATGTTATATGTTTATCATACCCAACGACATCAACACAGTTTTACACTTTGGCTTTGATATTTATCCTCGAACATTGTTTCTCTTCAAACTCTCTTAATGAAAAAATTGCAGAATACCCTGGACCACTACAGTATCTAGGTACAGATTTGTTTTGAGATTTATTATTAACACTATTTCAAAATAAGAAAAAAAATTGCAATACTACAACATGTTATAACTGCAAACTTCAAAACATTGTAACTGAATAATCGTAGTTCCAAAAGATTAAAAAACTTCAAAACTTCAAAAGCTCAAAAGCATCATTAACCATATGCATGCTCACAATTCAAGGGCTCTATACCAAAAGAACTTAAACTCATTATAAATAACCAGCTCATTCTTGAACAAAGAGTAAAACCTTACCTCTGCCCTTTAGAGTAATCGCTTGAATAAGGTCATCCAGGGTAACATTATCCCTTCCCTCCTCCTTGATATATGCCCTAAGAAAGCCCAAATAAAAAACAA
Organism: Saposhnikovia divaricata; assembly: GCA_036435485.1. Classification (NCBI taxonomy): domain Eukaryota; kingdom Viridiplantae; phylum Streptophyta; class Magnoliopsida; order Apiales; family Apiaceae; genus Saposhnikovia; species Saposhnikovia divaricata. Next base: position 191,439,468 of record CM071594.1, on the reverse strand, counting down.
ATTATACAAAAAGTACTGAAAAGTTAAATCAACGTTATACTACAATCATTACCGAACTTCAATAACACTACAATGATTGAAGAATGTTGGATTATTAAAGTGGTTCCTATATTATAAGCAGTGTTGTAAAAGTCGGTGATTAGTCGGGATTAATCGCCGACTAATCGCTGTACGGTAGCTTACTGCACTGATTTTCACAAAATCGGGTCAAAAATCGTTTTTTGAAAAAATCAGTCAAAAATCGGCAATTCGGTCAAAAATCGGAAAAAATCGGTAAATTTTTTTTTAAAATTTAATTTTTTATTTATAAAAAAGTGATAAAATGATAAAACATTAAAATTATAAAAGTATAAAGACTAAAGTTAATATTTAAGCACTCAAAATTATTACAATCATATTATAATTTAAATATATTTGTATAAATATATAATGAATATATGTGTACAAAAAAACATATATATATATATATCTCACATCAATTCACATATTATAGCCCGTGCGATGCACGAAAATTTTTAAATATTTTTATCTTAATATTTGATTCATCTTATTATTTATAATTTTAATATGTGCTTTTTAATTAGTAAAAAAATAAAAAAATATAATAAAAAGTAATTGATAGTATTCTAAATGATAGTTTTTTGCTTGTATATTGAAAATAGATAAATAATTTTTTAAATTTAATATGTTGTTGATGGAAATTGAACTTTGAAATTATTGTACTAGTTTATAATATAATATAATATAAATGTTTAATAATAATATGGTGAAAATAGATAATATAAATTTTTAACTAAAATATGTTATTTACGAGAATCGAACAACCTTGAACTTTTAGTAGTTCAAGGAGTAATTTATAAAATGATATAAATGTTTAATAATAATAACTAGCTTATAGCCCGTGCAAAGCACGGGTTATTTTTATTTTTTTTTAAATTTGTTTATAGTTTAGTATATATAATATTTTAAACATTATTTTTAGTTTAGTATTAAATCTAAATTAATATGCTGTTGGTGGGAATCGAACCTTCAACCTTTCTATATAACATAATCTAGTATTAATTTTATATTAAAATGTTGTTGGCGGGATTCGAACCTTAGACCTTCAACTTTTAGTATTGTTGTATCTAACGGTCATGATCTATTTGAATTGAAGATCCAACGGTTGTGACTGAGGATAACCAAAAGGGAATAACCAAAAATAAGGGGATAACAAACTACAAATTATACCCCCTTTCTCGCTTATTATAATACTAGCTTATAACCCGTGCGAAGCACGGGCTTCTTTTGATAGGTTGTAAATTTATTTAGCATTATAATTATGTTTTTATATAATCCTTATTTTTAATAATTTTTAATTTTAATTTAATATAAATTTATATAATGATATGCATGGTTTAAAATTTATTTTGTAAAATTCTAAATTAAAAATGTCGTTGACGGGTTCGAACTTTGAATTTTTAGTAAATTAATTTAATCATATAATATATCTTATTATTAGATCTAACGATTCTTATTTATTACTAAAAAATAATGATTTGAATATATGGTGAGATATTTTGGGGTGTATATTAGTGATGGCAAGATTAATTTTAAATTAAAAAGTAACATGTTTTAATTACAAAAATTACTACAAAAAATAATTACGGAAAGATATGGTGTGATATTTTGGATATATATTAATTATAGTAATATTAGTTTTAAATTAAATGGTAAAGTGTTTTAATTAGAAGTAAAATCTTTAGAAAAAATGGGTAATTGAGTTGTTGGAGCAGAAAAAAGAGTCCATGTAGAAGTTCAATGTGGATGAAGGAATTTTAATCGGAATATAATTACGTTAACATGAGTAATTCGCTTTTTGAGTTGTTTTTGTAATTTAGTTATTTATACTTACACTTTAATGATATATATGGTGTTGCAAAAGAAGAGAAAAGCCGAAGAAACTTGTGTATTGAATTGATAAAGATGGTGTAAATTAGGTTTAGAAGAATAGAGTTCTGTGCGCAGTGTTCGTGAAGGCAACGGAGCTTTTAAGTTTAGCTGTATTAGTAATGGTGTAAATATAAACTACTATTGTGTCTTTAGGACTATAGCCAATAACGGATTAAAATTGATTTATTTTATATTTAAAATTAATTAAAAATTAATTAAAAATTAAATTAACCAAACCGAAAACCAAAATAAATAGGATAACCAAACCGAAAACCAAAACTTTCAATGTTTCGGCTTTAATATAATAGTATAGATATGTTGTTGACGGGATTCAAACCTTGAACCTATAAAAGTATTTTATATATTATAAAAAGAATATTATTTTAGCATTACATCCAACAGTTCTTTTTTATTTATCTTACAATCTAACGGCTATTATTGAATGTACCAAATAAAGTGACCAAACTACCAACCAACCAAATATACCATAGTTTGTTTATAATAGTATAGTATACATAGATATCTCACATTAATTCACATATTATACCTCACAATATATATATATATATATATATATATATATATATATATATATATATATATATATATATATAGGGTCTTGTTCTAATAGAAACTAACTCAGAATAGAAACTAGAAACTAAACCTAAATTAAATATTTCAAACTAATCTAATGACCAAATTAGGGGTACTCCAATACAAAAAACGTTTAAAATTATTGTCTCTATTCAACAAAAATATAAAAAAATAAAAAAATTTTTAAAAAAAAGTTACTGTTCACATGATGACGTGGCACGTGAACAGTAACTTTTTAAAAAAAAATTTATTTTTTTAAATATTTTTGTTGAATAGAGCCAAGAATTTTAAACGTTTTTTGTGAAGGTGCCCCTAGCGGGGCCATTAAAATAAATGAAATATAATTTATTTAGTGTAGGTTTCTAGTTTCTATTCTAAGGTTGGTTTCTATTTGAACGCTAGCCTATATATATATATATATATAGGCCATTATTCTAGAGAGTACCTCCTTATATAGAGAATATGAGAGAATCAATCTAAACCATTTATTTCCATTTATTTCTTAGGGTCCCGCCAGGGGCACCTTCACAAAAAAGTCTTATAATTCTACCCTCTATCTATTTATAAAAAAAATTACAAAAAAAAAAAGTTTTAAATTTTTTTTTAAAATGATGACATGGCAGCAGTTTTTTTAATTTTTTAAAAAAAAATTAATTTTTTTTTATTTTTTGATAAATGGATAGAGGATAGAATTATAAGATTTTTTTGTAAAAGGGCCCCGTCAGGGCTTTATATAAAGGGCAATTTTAATACATTTTAAGTGATTCTCTCATATTCTCCATGTAATAAATTCTCTCTAGAAGGGGACTATATATATATATATATATATATATATATATATAATCTCACATCAATTCACATGTTCATCAAATCTAAAGCTACGATATGTAACTGAAACTCCAAAAGGCAGAATGAACGAGCAAACAAAAAGTAAACCTGCAAAGATTTTTCATCTCATCCTTCCATCCGCATTCAGTTAGCCGTTCCCTCAACAGCTCCATCAATCTTTCTTTTTCTCCACTCTCGATCATCTAAAACGCCAATCAGTTACACATAAGTAGTCATAACATATAAAACCCAACTCCAAAACTACCTAATCATCACTAATCAACAATTTCATAGCATATCCAAAAAAGCAACACACAGGGACTAATATAACAAATTCCCTAGCTAATTGAAAAATGATCGAATATCGAAAAGCGTACATAGAAAACAAGAAAGGAAATTGGAGGACCTTAATGTTGATAGCCTCGGGAAGCGAATGCTCTGGTTCTTGATCATCACTTACATCTGGCGTGGGAGGTCGATTCACTGAGTGCCTCCTGTTTATATAACAGCATCATACACAATCAAACACACATATATACATACAACATATACACACAGATTAGATACGGGGGGGAGGGGAGGGGAGGGAGCATATACATGTTCAAAACAAATCAAACGAGAAGCTTCTCGATTTGCGACTTAATCGTTCACTCGGGCTAAACAAGAACCTTCATATAATGATATAAAGCCTATTAAGAAACAATAAAACGACGTCGGTTCGAAACATATTCTTGAATCACGATTTTACCCTCTTGTAAAATGACGATTTTACCCTTCTTTCGGCTTAACGGAAAACGATATGGCGGCAAATAAGTACCAAGGAGTACGGCTGTGGACACAAACCAAACTACGTAATTTATGTTACCATTGTTATTTTTGTAGTGGAGACTACAAGAGAGTAGCTTGTTCTTTTTTGTACGTTTCGGCTTTCGATTTTATTCCATGGCTATAATTTCTTATGCTTCTGTTAGTTTTGTTTCACCTTTGATCACTAAATCTCGATTTTGTGGTGCATTTCCTGGTGGAGTTGGATCGGTTAGGAAGAATCGCAGAGGTAAGTATTGTAAAGTCTCTGCTTCCGCTACTGTATTCCCGAGTCTCGATGCGGATGATTTTAGGCATCCTCTTGATAAACAGGTAGGTCCACTCATTTTTCCTTATCATATTTTTGTGTGTTGCTATGCTATACATTATTATATTTCTTATACTTTCTGTATTTCTTGTGGTTTAGAACACGGTGTTATTGCGAGCAATTCCAGGTTTGAACGATATCGGAAAGGCTTTTCTAGGTAAAATCTTTTCCTAAATTCTCCATTTTTATGATCAGTGATGTTATAATGATTTATACAAGGGTCAACTTTGCAATATGTACTTGTAGCTAATATAGATTGTAACGACTTGGCTACTAAAGTAAACAATGTGAACTAGGTCAACCAAAACTGTACTCATCAAGAATACAATAAACATTAACACACTTAGGAGTTAAATATACATATTTGCAGTGGCAGAGACAGAAAATAATTACAGGGTACTCCAAAAAAATTGAAAAGGGATTTGAACGGCCATTACTCAAAAAACCAGCTTGATTTAGGTACATAATGCAAGCTACAAAATTAATTACATGGGTGGGGATTCAAACTCCTGGTACTTGCTCACTAATGCTCATAATGTGATACTTTCAACCGCTACAGCAGCTTGATTTTGGTTAACAAAGTATACATATGGTAATTTTATACAAAAGGTACTAGAAAGAACCTGCTCGGTTCTTAGTGGCTCCGCCCCTGCATATTTGTGTAGAGGCTGAAGTTTACTTATCTACTTCTAAAGTTGTAAATGATTATCGAGAATCATATTACTGATTAGTTCTGTAATATTTCTCGTGTTTGAGATCAAGGGGAAATACACGGAACTAGGTACAATAGTACTAATACATTTGGATCAAAACTAACTATCTATATCGACCATATTCATCTTTATAATTGTCTAATCATATTGACCTTAACCGAGCCACTTTGGTGTGATTCGGGCACTTCAAGTTGATTTTTTTATCAGGTGCCAGTCGTGCCTCATTTGGGTTGTGACCATAATGCCAACAATTGCTTAATCCTTAAACTTCTTCCTTAAAACTATGGTTGCAGGTACCATAGCAGAGCAGGTCATGGTTCTGGAGAATATAGGGACATCAGTCCTTGTTTCTGAGAATCAGGTCAGTTGCTGCATAATAGACATCATTTAGTAAGTTCGGTGCATCATATGAATGCTTGTAATCATCTTCCTTTTGGAGATTTCTGACATTAAAAATTGCTTCCCTCATAATTTCCTTATGCTCCCGACAAGCACCTAGTTTAGATTTCCTGTGCTTTGGGGCCATTTTTGAGTTTGCTAAGTCCTACTGCAAAGCTTAGAATGATTTATATAGTAAACATGTTATAATCTTGTTCTCTCGATTATCCAATATATTATCCCCTTATATAAACCTATAATGCTCCATAGACGACACAGTTTTACTGATTCAAAACTTAACATAAATGTCCGTTACTGAATTTCTTGATATTCCTCGGTTAGTCCATTGATCCATTTTATGTCTCAGTTTATGTCTTGTGCCGAAAGTAAATATTGTTCTACTGGTTGTTAGTCATTTGATATTCCATGTAGGATACATTTTGTCATGGAAAGTGCAAAGCATATGTTCGCCTAATACTCTAATTTTTTGTGTCAGCTTTCTGAACTTCATCATTTAATGGTCGAGGCGGCTGGAATACTAAAAACTGAGGCACCTGATCTCTACATTCGTCAGAGTCCTGTACCTAATGCCTATACTCTAGCCGTCAGCGGTAAAAAGCCATTTGTTGTTGTTCATACAAGCCTTGTGGAGCTTTTGACCAGAAAGGAGCTGCAGGTCGTTCTTCTCCCAATATTATGAACATGCTTTAGTTTATTAATATTCCTATAAATAATTGCTTTTCATTTTAGAATATATCTGGTGTAATCAGTCACTTAAATCATTTGATTCTCAAATTTATAATATAAATCTGGTGTACTCAGTCAATTAAATCATTTGATTCTCAAATTTATAAATACAAATGTAATCTTATAAATGCTTTTATGTGTTAATATCAGGCAGTTTTGGCTCATGAGTTGGGTCACCTTAAATGTGACCATGGTGTATGGTTGACAGTTGCAAACATTCTTACGCTTGGGGCCTATAGCATTCCTGGTATGTACTTCTGTTTCTACAGATGCTTGTTCTCTCATTATGTAATTGTTTGTCATGGTATAATGTACCAGATTATCTGAAGTGCTAGATACAAGGTAGAATTTAGTTCCTTCCAATATCTCCATTTACACTATCAAGATGTTTTCAAAATTGTTTGTTGACAAGTTCTGAGATGATGAATTGTCAATTGACTGCACAAAATATACAGATTATCAGATTTAAATTCTCTCTCATATTTTTAAAATGGCTGCAAAGAGCAGTATTCTAAGAGGAGTTTATCCTTTAGCTTATGTTGATGTATGCATCTGTAAATGTGTGTTCTGTGGAGGAATGCATACACCAAATGCTCGAAACATTTCAGATAAGCTTATCTAGAGTTTTTTGAATATTAAGAAAAATGTTTCGTTGTACTTACTCTGCAAGCATGGTTTTGAATGATGGCAAGTTTTACCACCCTGACTAGGATTTCAAAGGTTAATGCAACACATACAATGATACAAGTCAAATGAGGTTGATATTATAGTTAGTCCTACACATTTTGTATTCATTAATTGCTTAATCTACTCTGTCTGAGTCACTTTGGTATCGATGCACTGAGCCACTTCCCTATGTATTATTTAATATGAATTTTTCTACTGATTTTTTATTTTTCACAAATATTGGATTTCTTTGATAGTATAATCCGGTTATGAGCAGGGCTTGGTGGAATAATAGCTCAAAGATTGGAAGAACAACTGTTTCGCTGGCTCCGAGCAGCAGAGCTTACTTGTGATCGTGCAGCTCTCCTTGTTGTTCAAGATCCAAAGGTATAGACTATTAAGAATCTGTTTTGGCATTATCCAACCATTTCTTCTTGTTGAGGGATATTTGTTTTCACTATCCATTTTTCTTATTGAAATCCCACAAGAGGTTGTCATCTCTGTACTGATGAAATTAGCTGGGGGCTGTCCATCTTTGGCTGATCAACTAAATGTGGATGCGTTCTTGGAGCAAGCCCGCTCTTATGACAAAGCATCTTCAAGTCCAGTTGGATGGTATATAAGGTAGGTAAAAGCAAGGCTATAACATCAGAAGTTTGAACATTTGGTCTATTAAAGTGTTTCTTATCAGTCTTAAAATTTTTCAGAAATGCTCAAACAAGGCAACTTTCGCACCCACTTCCTGTATTACGTGCTCGTGAGATTGATGAGTGGTCCAAAAGCCAAGATTATTTATCTCTTCTGAACCGTGCAGCTCGGATAAACAGTGCACAGAAAGTATAGATAGCGTTGAGTCCAATACGATAGATATTGAACAATTAATTATATCAATGGTTAGTTTCTAAAACTCTATACATTCCTTCAATTTTGCATATATTTGTATCTACATATTGGCCATGTTAAAACACTCTATAGGTATAAAATACTTAGTGAGCCAGTAGCAAGAAGAATGAGACAGGAAGTATTTACCACTTTTTAATATCACACCTGCAAGTTTGAAGGTGAACTGACATGACTGGGTTGCTGCGCAAGCTGCAAGGATAGGTCGCAATGCTAAGCTTGATTATTTGTCTTGGCTTGAGTTTGACTGTTTTCAGTTTAATTTACTTTTAATTGGCAACTTTTGACGTTGTGTTTGGTTGGGATGAATGAAAATGGAGGGAATGGAATGATATTTGAATTATGAAATAGGTAAATGTTCAAAATTTTCATTCCTTCCTCCATTCCATGCCTAAAAACCTGAACTATAGCTCAAACCCACCAATTTGAGAAGGAATGCTCCATTCGCCACCACAACCATTTTCCTCACAATTTTATCATTAATAAACTTGCACTCCCTCATTGTTATTCAAATCTTCCCTCCAACCTCCACTGTTTCCCTTTAATTTCATTCCATTCTCCCCAACCAAACACAACATAGTGTTGATATATTGGTATTTTTTTCTTAGTGTTGACATATTTTCTTAGAATTTTGGGGGGGGGGGGGGGGGGTGGATGCAAGAATCAAAATAACACTGAGAAAAATCTCGTGACCCTGAGGCACTCCTTGATTTTCATTGGTCAACTTTTCTTTATGCCAAGTCAGACTTTTCAAGATCTGGAAACCAAGTTTAATACTCTTGATTTTTTGTTTATCAGCAAATATTGGAATGCATAGCGTCCTGCATCTCCGGAGATGAAGTTTGTGGAGCGTGGACTTCTCTGCATAGTATCTGCCTACACAGATTCCTATTTGGATAGGTATTGTTGCATACTATTTTGCCAGTGCTATAGATTTAAGCAGTTGTTATAGTCCTGCATACAATGGCGCTATACTTGTATATATATAGATGTTGTATATAACTGTTAAAAAAGATAATTGGAAATTATAATTCTCGAAGACTCTCTTGCTACTTCCCAGTTCCCGACATCTCCATTGTTTTGTCGCACATGTAACTGCCAAGTATCAGACCTGATACATTTTGCTGTAGGTAGGGTGAAACCTTGAGATTGGCTTGTCTAATAATTAAAAACTTGAGTGGAAGCGAACTAAGTGCAGGAGTAGTACAGAGGGCTATAGCTCAATCAAAATTTCGAATTTAATGTCAGTAAATTTATATCTGTTGTTCTAGCTTAATCAGTAATGAAAACTAGGTACTACTAATATGTATATGTGGTTATATATGTACTACATTCGAATCTTGCAGAAGTTTAGGTGTTAACTTTGCATAAACTGTATTGCCTCCCCCCCTCCCCCAACCCTACTTTTTACCCTATTACTCATTTATTTTATCCCCTACCAAGTCTGCACCGTATTTCATAAGTCTACCTGTCAAAAGCATATTGTTATTCTATTTTAGCAACTAGCAAGATTTGGACATGGATAAGTTTGGATTCTTACTTAAAGTAGCTATCAATTTGATCCATATGCCTACAAACACCAAAAACACAAAGTGAATAACGGAATGTATATATATTTACAGTGTTACCAGCTAAAATATCAACACTTCCAGTTAAGGGTCTAATATCAAGCCCTTGAATATCGAGACCACACTTCCAGTTTTGATTTTACACTTGTTTCAGGGAAATCTCTAGTTCTCTATTCTCTCTGTCCCTGTCTTAATATTCGGCCAACTTAATGTGTGCCCATCCATCTTTTCTAATCATTGGTCTGGTGACATTTCTGCGCTGCACCCTACCTAGTACTTAATTTTCGCTCCAAATAAACACTGCACTTTATATTTTCATCGCCAATTATCCAACTGAAATATCTATTCGGTTGTCTTTGAACCCACAATGTACCACCGGTGGCCTATAGACAAGAAATGTGGTTTAGCTGTGTCCAGGGACGACAACGAAGTATTTTTTTTTCTTTCCACGGATTTCAAACCAACAACCATTGATTAGCGCCATCAGTGTTCCGAATCTTGATTCGGAATCAGCTTGACACCTCCAGTGCATAGGGTTGTTACCCCATGCAATCTTGAGCTCACTGTCTGCTATCATGAAACACTTTTTTCCTGTCCGCTTGTCTAAGTTAAAGCTCAGAGCACAGCCGTCGATGATTATAGGATGATGAGAAAGGAATAGATACAAATCCTTCTCAGGAGATAAGGTCAAGAGATCATGAACGTGGCCATGGTCATCTGACACAACAAATGAAATGAGTTCTTAATAATCAGGTGAGAGAAATCATTCCCAAACAGCATCAGAATCAGCAATCATACGAAAACTGGAAGCCACTAATGTGAGGCGAAAAGCGTCCACAGGTGTTGTATAAAACACGATATCAATTATACATCCTTCAGGATATTCAATTTTGTTCCCACTTTATCCAATGCTATTTTCACCATCTACAATCTTCTTCCCTCCATCTCCACTCTTTTTCCTACTGTCTTGTTGATTGTCGGTCACCCATGATACTTTGGGTAAAAATTTGGACGCTTATGTTTTTGTATTTGCAAGGGGAGTTTGGAGGAAGAGGAATCACCCTAATTTATACAGCAAAAATGAAAATAAATCTTAGGTGTTAAGGATTTTAATGTGCCTAGCTACTTAAGAAGCTGGGATATCAAACCACATGGTCTACATGGACAGGACTACATCCTTACCGTTCACCATGTAACTTCCAATTAGAAATAGCTGTGATTTCAATTTTTATTATTTTCTTTATATGAATTAGTAGTAAGTTGCACCATGAATACGAAGAATTATCATAGAATATAATTCTACAAGCAATTCCCCGTCTTTTCATCCAAAAAACCAGAACAGCTAAAAGTGAGAAATTCTGTCATAGATACAGATAATATGCATAAACTACCTCAGTACCAACAAAATATCAACTATTAAGTTACCATGACCTTAGGTCGGATCTCAATCCCCCGAATAATGAGGCCACTCTTCCAGTTTAAATTTTTCACTTCCCTCAAACTAATCTCTAGTTCTGTATTCTCCTCATCCTTGTTATAATATTCAGCCAATTCAATTTCTAACCATCCGTCTTTTCTTGTCCTTGAATCTCCGCTATCAACGTCTGCAGCAACTTGAGGTCTTGGTTGGGTTGCTCTGAATCTAAGGAAGAAACCTGTTTGCCTAGGAAACCTGGCATTTCTGCGTTCCACCACCCCATCTTTGTGATATAAATAAACAGTGCGGTTTATGCTTCCTTCCCCTATTATCCCAACCGAAATTTCTATTGGTTGGTCCTTGAACACGTAAAGGACTGATGATGGCTTATAGACAAGATATGTTGTGTAAGCCGTATGTGGTGAGAGCAAAGAAGTGTTAATCTTTCCATGAATTTCAAACCAACAAACGTCGATTAGCTCAACCACCTTGGTGAATCTTGATTCGAGATCCGAGCCCCAACTCCAGTACATATGGTTGTCACCCCATGCAATCTCTAGCTCACTGGCTGCTATCATGGCTGGTCACACAGAAACAGATATAAATCCTTTTTAGAAAAAAAAGTCAAATGATCATGAATAAGTCCATGATCGTCTGGCACAGCCCTCGCAATGAGTTGTCAGATAATCAGATGGCAGAAATTGTTCCCAAACGGAATCAGAATCAACGATCAAATGAAAACTGGAAGATACTGCTGTCATTCGACAAGCATCCACAGGTGTTGTATAAGATATCGTATCTGCTATACATCCTTCAGGTAACATGTCGAAATAATCAATCATTTTCCTACTTTCTTCTCTTCGTTGGTTAGATATTTGTGTTGGACAAAGATGTATATGCGTGCCTTTTGTAGTCGATGAGTAGAGTTAAAAATGTAAAGGAAAAGTTAGAGAAATGTATAGAGAACTGACGCAGGAAAATCAGAATTATGAGGTTGTTTTTGAGCCAAATATTTTCTTTTGTTCTTATAATTCCTGGACTAGTTCAATGTATCATTAAGTCTCTAAAACTGATATTAAGTATATTTATCAGTTTCCCAAGTTTAGAAAGTCAAAGGATTAGCATTTATTTCTAGTACATTGCATCTACCTAAGGCAGAAGGGATGTTTCTGGCCAGGTCTATATAAAGACTATCTCAGCTATGCAAGTAATAATTTGAAGTTTGAATACAAAAATTAATAATTTTCTTTGTGTTGGAAGATTATTGTTTTTTTTTATACTCTTATCCCTTAGGTTGGGTTCCTTTGGGTGGCGAGATTGCTCTTATCTTAAGGTGGATTCCTTAGAGTGGCGAGTGTTTTACCCCAATTCTACGTTATCAAGTACTTCCGGTGTCAATTTGGTATCAGAGCTATGCCTCCACGTCGAAGAAATGTGCGTGACATTGAATTAGAGGAGTTGAGAAGGCAAGTGGAGCAGCTGCAGCAGCAACTGCAGCAAAGAGAAGGCAGAGGACAAAACACAGGCAGCCATGACTTAGAAAACAATTCATCAACACAAGATGACGAGGACTACAATCCTTTTCATGAAAATTCAGATGATAACTCAAGTCGTGCATTTGTTCCTAGACGACCTCATCGCAGAAACAACAATTTTCAAGGTGATTACAATTTCAAAATCACAATTCCAGATTTTGAAGGAAGAAACCATCCAGATGAATTTCTTGATTGGCTTAACACGGTGGAAAGAGTTTTTGAATATAATGATGTTCATGATGAACAAAAAATTAAACTTGTGGCAGTGAATTTGAAGAAATATGCATCTTTATGGTAGGAACACCTTAAAAAGCAACGAGTTCGTGATGGAAAGAGAAAGATTCGCACTTGGGAAAAGATGAAGAAAGTGCTCCGGAGGAAATTTTTGCCAGACAATTATAAGCAAGATGCCTTTCTCAAATTTCATAATTTCAAACAAGGAAATCTGTCCGTGGAAGATTATATGACAGAGTTTGAAAATCTTATGATGCGTTGCGAGGTGATAGGACCCGAGGAACAAACCATTGCTCGATTTCTTGGTGGACTTAAGGAAGAAATTAGTGATGTTGTCAATTTACAACCTTTCTGGACTTATCAAGATGTTTGTAAGCTTGCTCTCAAGGTGGAGAAACAACAAAAGATGAAGGGGCGCAACAATCGATTCTCAAAACAAGCTTTGGATTCAACCCATTTAAGTGTTTCAATAAGATTTCCTTCTATTGATAAGGGATCAGCTCCTAAACCTTCAAGCAAAAATGATAACACAGCTGGTCCTAGTCGAGGAAGTATCACGAAAGCCTCAGTTAAGTGTTTTAAATGCCAAGGTTTTGGACACATCGCATCTGATTGTCCAAATCGTAAAGCTGTCACGGTTTTTGAGAAAGAAATAGCATGAGAGACTACATGGGATGCTGAATAAAATGAACATGAGGATGAGGAGATTACATATGGAGATCAGGGGGAATCTTTGGTCATCCGAAGAAGTTTAAATTCTATGCAATCGCAAGAAGATTCTTGGCTTCGTAGTAACATATTCCACACTAGATGCACTTCACAAGGAAAGGTGTGTAGTGTCATCATAGATGGAAGAAGCTGTGAGAACGTGGTGTCTACTGAGATGGTTCAAAAATTAAAGTTGAAGACGGAGAAACATCCTTGTCCGTATAAGCTTTCATGGTTTCGCAAAGGTAATGAGGTAAAAGTTGACAAACAATGTTTGGTGCAATTTTCTATTGGTAGAAAATATAAAGATGAAGTATTATGTGATGTTGTTCCTATGGATGCATGTCATTTACTTCTTGGTAGACCTTGGCAATATGATAGAAAGACTCAGCATGATGGTTTTAAAAATATTTATAGTTTTGTTAAAGATGGTGTGAAAGTTATCTTGGGCCCTTCAAAAATACATGGCATTCCTGAACCTTGTAAAGGGGAAGGAAATAATCTCTATCAAGGGTAGAAATTTGCAGGGCTGTTCATGAGTCCAGGGAAACGTTTGCTTTGGTTGTCCTAGAAGAAAATGAAGAGGTATTTGACATTTCAGCACTAGTGCAGCTTCTACTCCATGAATTTTCAGATGTGGTCCCTGAAGAAATACCTCCTGGGCTGCCTCCAATGAGAGACATACAACATTGCGTTGATCTTGTTCCGGGAGCTTCGTTGCCTAACAAAGCAGCCTATAGAATGAGTCCACAACAACATGAAGAATTGCAGCGCCAAGTTGATGATCTTTTGAACAAAGGAGTGGTGAAAGAAAGTAAGAGTCCTTGTGCAGTCCCTGCACTCCTTGTTCCAAAGAAAGACGGATCGTGGAGAATGTGTATTGATAGTAGAGCAGTCAATAAAATTACTATCAAGTACCGCTTTCCTATTTCACGTTTTGATGACCTAATTGACCAACTTTCGGGTCTAAGGTGCATAGAAAAATCGATTTACGTAGCGGCTATCACCAAATTCGTATAAGACTAGGAGATGAATGGAAGACGGCTTTCAATACAAGAGATGGGTTGTATGAATGGATGGTTATGCCTTTTAGAATGTCTAATGCTCCATCAACATTCATGAGGCTTATGAATGATATATTTAAACCTTTCATCAGAAAGTTTGTGGTTGTTTATTTCGACGACATTCTTGTCTATAATCGTGATTAACAACAACATTTAGAGTATCTCCGTAAAATTTTTCAGGTGCTAAGGGAGCAAAAATTATATGCAAATTTGAAGAAATGCCACTTCTTTGCAAAAAACCTTGTTTTCCTTGGATTTGTCGTATCAGCTAATGGATTGATGATGGATAACAATAAGGTTGAAGCAATAACTAGCTGGCCTGTACCAGCCTCCCTTCATGACATCCGAAGTTTTCATGGTTTAGCATCATTTTATCGATGATTCATAAGGAATTTCAACACGATCATTGCACCTATCATTGAATGTTTGAAAGGTAAGAGCTTTATATGGACCGAGGAAGCACAAAAGAATTTTGAGCTCCTAAAGAAGAAGGTATCTGAAGCTCCTATTCTTGCACTACCAGACTTTTGTAAAGTTTTTGAAGTTGATTGTGATGCCTCAAATGTTGGCATTGGCGCCGTGCTTAGCCAAGAAGGACAACCCATTGCCTACTTTAGTGAAAAATTGAATAATGGTCGTAAAAATTATTCAACTTATGACAAAGAATTCTACGCTGGTGTTCGAGCATTGGACCATTGGCAACATTATCTTTTGCATAAAGAGTTTATTATATTTTCTGATCACGAGGCGCTAAAGTATATAAACTTCCAACAGAAGCTAAGTGCTCGACATGCCAAGTGGGTTGAATTTCTTCAATCATTCACTTTTTCTATCAAGCATAAATCTGGTGTTCTAAACAAAGTAGCTGATGCGATAAGTCGAACGGTTGTTGTTGTCCACAATACAAGTAAAGGTGCTGGCATTTGAAGTTCTAAAGGAGTCATACAAAGATGATCCTTTTTTTGGTCAGATTTGGGAAAATTTGGCTAATAGACCAACTCGTGATTTTGTTATTCAAGATGGTTTTCTTTTCAAAAATAATCGTCTTTGCATTCCCACTTGTTCTTTAAGGGAAGCTATCATTTTGGAAGCTCATGGAGGAGGACTTGCTGGGCATTTTGGTAGAGACAAAACTCTTGCCCTTGTGCAAGAGAATTTTTATTGGCCAAGAATAGAACGTGACGTGAAACGGCATATAGAACGGTGTCGAACTTGCCACATCGCAAAAATTCATTCTCAAAATACAGGATTATACACCCCACTTCCTGTTCCGCTTGCACCTTGGGAAGATGTGAGTTTAGATTCTGTTGTAGGATTACCAAGAACTCAACGAAGCAAAGATGCAATCATGGTGGTGGTTGATCGATTTTCGAAAATGGCTCATTTTGTGCCATGTTCTAAAACATTAGATGCTTCTCATGTGGCTGATTTATACTTCAGAGAGATAGTGAAGCTTCATGCTGTTCCAAAGACAATAACTTCAGATCGTGATACAAAATTTACGGGTCACTTTTGGCGTACATTATGGAAGAAGCTGGGAACTCATCTGCAATTCAGTTCATCCCATCATCCACAAACGGACGGACAAACTGAAGTTGTTAATAGAAGCCTGGGAAATTTGTTGAAAAGCTTAGTTGGCAACAATCCCCGCCAATGGGATCTGACCTTAGCTCAAGCTGAGTTTGCTTATAATCGATCAACAAGTCAGACAACGGGAAGAAGTCCTTTTGAGGTTGTGTATGGTCAGAATCCTTCTAGTCCATTAGACTTAACTCCTCTACCTGTTACTCATCACTTCAGTGCTGATAAAGCCGATCATATCAAGAAACTCCATGAGTAGGTCAGATTAAAGATAACAAGGCAAAATGAGAAATATATGAAGCAAGCAAACAAGTTCAGAAAACCAACTATTTTTAAGGAAGGAGATTTAGTATGGATTCATCTTCGTAAAGAACACTTTCCTAGAGGAAGGTCCGGAAAGCTGAGTCCTAGAGCTGATGGACCATTCAAAGTGCTTCAAAGAATTGGTGAAAACGCCTACAAGATTGAACTCCTTGGTAACTATGGTGTATCTGCTACATTTAACGTGTCTGACCTCTCACCTTACATAGAGGATGACAGAAATATAGACTCGAGGACGAGTCCCATTCAACCCGGGGAGAATGACGCAGGAAAATCAGAATTATGAGGTTGTTTTTTAGCCAAATATTTTCTTTTGTTCTTATAATTCCTGGACTAGTTCAATGTATCATTAAGTCTCTAAAACTGATATTAAGTATATTTATCAGTTTCCCAAGTTTAGAAAGCCAAAGGAATAGCATTTATTTCTAGTACATTGCATCTACCTAAGGCAGAAGGGATGTTTCTGGCCAAGTCAATATAAAGACTATCTCAGCTATGCAAGTAATAATCTGAAGTTTGAATACAAAAATTAATAATTTTCTTTGTGTTGGAAGATTATTGTTTTTTTTATACTCTTATCCCTTAGGTTGGGTTCCTTTGGGTGGCGAGATTGCTCTTATCTTTAAGGTGGATTCCTTAGAGTGGCGAATGTTTTAACCCAATTCTACGTTATCAAGTATTCGATGTCAAGAACGGACTAGAAATATTAGGTGCTAAGGTTTTTGAACACAGTTAGCTTGACTGCTTCAACATCAACAGCGTCGTTACCAAACTTCCGAATTAAAATAGTTGTGATTTTTTTTTTGAAACTAAAAATAGCTGTGATTTTTGATATTTAACATTGGGAAAATGCTAAAGTTACATAAAGTTTAACAAAAATTTCACAAAATAATAAGTGTCTCAATTTGATTGGTTATAGTTGAATGGACCCCCTGCATTTACATTTATATCAACCAGTGAAAATAGTCAGTAGTGCAATCCAATTCATTATGTGAATTTTTCTGTACATATTTTCTGTGCACCTAGCACTACTCTTAACATTGTCTATATTAGAATTAAAAGTAACTTGTATAATCTACCAATGTCGTTGATACTACGGGTTAAATTTTTGTTCAAACTATTGAGAGTAGTTGCATTCAATTTTTATTCAAACTATTGAGAGTAGGTGAGTTCATATGCTTGGATATTATCGGCATTTTTGTCAATGTACAAAACATATTTTATGTGATTAAAAATTACTAGATTCCTAGCTTAGGAATATTTTCGACTCATTTCTTGAACTTAGGAGGACCAACCTTGGGTTGAGAAGTACGCACTCATCTATGTTAAAATACAACTCCTACAAAGATCATAGTCAAGATATTCATGCTACTACAAAGTCAGGGTCAAGATATTCATGCTTGATTTATAGTACCTGTAATGTTCTTTTCATATTAGCAGCTTGTTGTATATAATCAGCCACAATCATACTATGTAATTAAGCTTCACAGTGGTAATACAAGAGTTATATTTCTCTTTCATTACTTTCTTGCTTCACCATTTAATCGCACGTACACACACATTTATATTCTGATCTCATATATAACACAAGCACATAAGTTATATATTCACATCAGTTTTGTCATGGTATCAGGGCTATAAGCTTCTTACCTCCGTTTCCGGTATCAATCATCGTTTCTGGTGTACTCTCTCTTCCAGCAACAAAACCAAACTCGTTGCGACAATATATCAAACAGTTGGTGCAACCTTCTCATCAACGAGTCGCCACACTACAACAACAAACACATCAGTTTGTCTTCACTCATACAAACTCGTTCAAACTCACCGAGTAATCATTGACTCACCCAACTCGGCGACCTCCAATTTTGAGTTAACTCAGTGACGAGTTCTTCATCTTGTGGAGAGCTTTGGTCAAGTGTAATTCAACTTTTTACTAGTTTCAAACCTGTCCTTCTCCGAGTCAACTCAGTCTCAATAGGCTGAATCTCTTATCTCATCAACGAGTTCCCACACCGAGTTATTCAACTCGTGCGACTCACACCTCTTTATCAAGAGACCCATTTGTTGCTTCACAACAATTTCAAAGTTCTTAGGCCACAATCGCTGGAGTTCTGCGATGATTCCTTCGTGCTGTGTAGCCGTCATCAGTCCTTGGTAACACTAAACTCAAATATCAAATTACAGTATTATATCTCTGTGTTGATACATATATTTTGATATATAGCCGGTAGTTTGTTATATTGTGGTTAAAGTTACACACAAGTACCCAAACCGTTGCCTATATTTGATTTAATCCCTTAGCTTGTTAAATTTATAAATATGTCCTTGTAATTTATTACACTTACCTTTTTAAACCCAAAATTTATCATGAATAACGATAATAGTTCACCGATTCAAACCATTTGGAATGGCTCGAACTATTTAGCTTGGTCTCAAGCTATGAAAAGTTTTCTTAAAGGAAAAAGAATTTGGCACTATGTAGATGGGGATATTACTATTCCGATTAAAAGAAAAGATGAAGATGAGTCAAAGTTCAAAGATCGCACTGAGGAATGGGATGTCAAAAATCATCAAGCTATCACATTTTTTAGAAACTCTTCTGTTTCTAAAATTAATTTGCAATTCGGAAATTTTGAAACGACAAAAGAAATTTGGGATTTATTGGCATCTCGGTACACAACATTTGATCTTTCTCACCAATATCAGATTCTGAATTCCTTAAGTAAACAGAAGCAAGTGCCCGGTCAACCAGTAGCAGATTTTCTTTCCCAAATACAACCATTTTGGGATCAACTAACTTTGTCTGAACCTAAGTGGTTACACACAGAGGATGCCACACTCTATCAGGCGTATCGTGATCAACAACGACTCATCCAGTTTTTTATGGCTCTCACTCAGAATTTGAACCAGTTAGAGCTGCTCTTCTCCACCGTGTTTCGCTGCCCTCTTTGGAAAGTGCCTTAACTGAACTCATTTCCGAGGAAACTCGACTCAGCATTGGCAAAACCAGCGCCATGGCTGAAACTGTCCTTGCGGTACCTCTAGTACCTACTTCTGACAAACCTTTTTTGCAGGTTTTGTCGTCAAAATGGACACATAACTAAGGATTGTACAACACTTCGAAATCACACATGCCAACATTGCCATCAAAAGGGTCATTACTCGATTCAATTCTGCAAGAAAAAGCCATCTTTTCATCCAAACAAATTATCTTAGTCCTTTGTTGATGCAACCTCTGAATCTACATCAGACACTACACCTACAACATCCATTACTGAGCTTACTTCTTTACTCAAACAGGTTTTATCTAAAACCGGCTCTTCTTCCACTGCATTCTCTGCCACCTCAGTTAATTCTTGGTATTTTGATTCTTCTTGTTGCAATCATATGACAAATGATTCATCCATATTTACCACGAAGACACAGTGTTCTTTTCTTCCAACCATTCAAACAACAGATGATTCTAGCTTGAATGTGTCACACATCGGAAATGTATCTACTGAAGATCTTCCCCCCCTGACACATTTTTTATTCCAAATCTTTCACTTAATCTTATCTCTATTGGCCAAATTTGTGATCTTGGTCTTGATGTTATTTTTACCCCTTTTGGTTGTCAGGTACAGGATCCTCAGACAAATCAAACACTTGGGACAGGACGTAGATGTGGAAAGTTGTTTGAGCTCACTTCTCTTCATCTACCTACACCAAAATCATCATCTCATCTAGCTTGTACGATTTCATCTAGTACCTGGCACTCTCGGTTAGGCCATACGTCTTCCACTCGTTTGCATAATCTTGTTTCTAAGGGTCTCTTAGGGAGTGTAAGTGAAGACAAAATTGAATGTATGTCATGTAAACTAGCATGTACTTCCTTTTCCTATTCATTATGAAACATCATCTTCTACTTTTGATCTTATTCATTCTGATATTTGGGGTCCCTCTCCAACCCCCACTATGGGGGGATCGAGATATTATGTGATATTTATTGATGATTTTTCTCTTTTCACTTGGATATATATCCTGAAACATTGTTCAGAATTAGGAGAAACTTACAAAAATTTTGCCACAATGATTCATACTCAGTTTAAAAAGAAAATCAAAATCTTTCGTGCCGACAATGCCAAAGAATATAAAGAATCTGATCTTACAAATTTTTTAGCTTCTTATGGTACCCTTGCACAGAGTTCTTACCCTTACACATCTCACAAAATGGTTGGGCTGAACGTAAACATAGACACATTCTTGACACCATTCGAGCCCTTCTCATTTCTTCTTCTTGTCCAGAACACTTCTGGGGAGAAGCTGCACTCACTGCTTGTAACACCCCCAGATCCGGGATCAGGGATCTGGTGGTTACGGTCTTACATCCATTCATAATACTTGACTTGAGTCCACAATAAATAAATCACATGCTGTGACCCCACAATAATTACCACTCACACACACACAACAGTTATAGTCCCAGAGATGAAATTGAAATAAGTCTTACATTAAAGGGGGTTACGAATAAAAGTTATTACAATCCCAAAAGGATAACATCATAGGTTTAAAAGTTTTGCCGTTAATTACATTAATTATACATATAGTTAAACAGGAAACAAAAGCTGTCTAACTATGCTACCTCAGCAATGGCGGCTAGCATCTCAGCGGGTAGTCCGGTGGGTCGGGTAACCTGCTTGCGCCGAGTGCGCCTGACGCGAGCCATCTGTCCTAGCTGTTGTTGTGACATAATATAAACAAAGCAAGGGTGAGCGAAAGCCCACCAACAAATATATAACTGAACGATAATTTAAAACAGTTCAAAGCTATCTTTTAAACCATATGCCATGCATTTACGAAAATGATGCCAGTATAATATGAACGATGAAGTTACAAGGTAACTGAAAGTATTTGTTTGAAGAAATATCTGCTACATCAAGGTAAGCGAGATATTCTTATTGTTATTAAGAAGAGGAACTTGCAAGAAAAGGTTGCAATTCCAGTTATGACACTTTTCCAACTCTGCCAACAGTAATCATGTTGCAGGAAATAAATAAATTTGGATGATGAACCAATGATGGAGTATTCACCGCGCCCGCTGTTCCAATCTTGATGATCAGTCGAGATCGTACAGCTCAATTTAGATTTACTACCGGTAGAAGGAAGAACTGACGGCTTTACTTGTATACCGCCTTACTAGCTCTCCCCGGCCAACGGTTGGGCCAAAGGGGATGGACCGGCGCTACTCGGCCTCTTACACGACTCCTAGTTCAAATAGAATTCATGATTCTGAATGTAACGTTCGTCCCCCTTTCCCCAAGTATAATACTTGTTGATAAGACTCCACAAAGTAGTCGTATCTAGTTGGAAAGGAAAATTTGCCAATAACTCCCAAGCTATTACTTGGTAACGGATATCAACTTGTTCCAGTAATCTTACCCCTCGAAAGATGAGAAGGTAAGCAACGACTTAATAAGTCAACAGCACCCGAGTTGCGAGTGAAGGGAATACTTTATGACCGGGAAGTCGACAAGATAAATAACATTTTCCAAGTAAGGTTCCCTTATTATTAAGGAGATAGACTCAAAGAAGAATGATGTCTGAGAACCTTTCTTGATATAAGATTAATAATAATATGACTTCGAAATATTTTCTGTAATAATCGAAGAAGATAAACCTTATTGAGATTATTCTAAGTATGGAATAAATATTCAGAGAATATTTATTGAGTTAAAATATTTAAAGAATATTTGGGAATATGAAAGAATATCTTTAATCAGAGTATTTCTCAAAATAATCCCTGAAGAAATATCAGGAGAATATTTATTGAATAAATAAATATTTAACTGAATATTCAAAACAATATTCATTAATTAATAAGACCTGAAAAGAATATTTAAGGTAATATTCATAATTAATTAGGAATTTAAATGAATATTCAAAAGTAATATTCATTTAATGAATAATATCCTAAATGAATATCAAGTAATATTCATTTAGTAATCCAAGCCTTAAGGAATATTCGAGATAATATTCGATAATTAAATCAAGCTTCAGATGAATATTAAAATAATATTCATCAAGTATTTAATATCTTAAATGAATATTCAAAAGTAATATTTATTTAATAAAATAATATTCTAAAAGAATATCCAATTAATATTCATTTAATAGTCTCATCTTTAGAAGAATACTCGAAATAATAGTCGATAATCAATTCGACTCTGAATGAATATTGAGAAATATTATTCGTGGAATAGTTACGTTCAAATAATTATTTGAAGTAAGGATCATTAAATAAATAATCTCGAACGAATATTCAAATAATATTCGTCGCCTGAATAATAGAAAATATTTACTTAAATATTTTCCTCCGAGGTAATCTCGATATATCAAGGAATATTGACTCCCGGTCTATATTTGATTAATAAGATGTATACGCCCTTCTATGAGGGTCTTACAATAACCGGCTTATAACTGATATATAACTATCTAGCTTATAAGCCAACAATAACCTTCAGGGAACAAGTATATCAATTCAACTTGAAAGTAGGCATGCATGCACTGGCATATGTATATCAGCAATCATATATATATATATTTATTCAATCACAACAACAGCCTAAAAGAAGGGAATTGAAACTTGCCTGGTAGTCGAGTACGGTAAGGGGTAGTGGTAGCGGGTCCCGGTTCAGCTTGGTGATCTATAAATAGCCAAGGCATTCGGGATTAATCACTTAACATATTAAAAGTTAAGTTATACTTAAATCGAAACACGTTCTCGAGTTATCTCGTTATACCCCTTTTAGTGGATTACTTATTATCACTGATCCGACCCGACATTCGTTCGTTAATACGACATGTCACTGCACTTATACTTGGGACATACTTAAGTCATATGAGTTCTAAGGTTGATCGTTACGAACCAATATTATACTCCGAGTTTTATCGCCCGTTTTCTAAGTGTTTTACCAAAGTTATAAAAGAGTCGTCTTTTAGGGGTTCGTTCGCGTTTAACCTTGACTCGAACATTTTTTAATAAATCGAAAAATGCTCTTTTTGACATACGGTTTTCTTTCACACCTTCCTTCGTACCCCTAGTATTTATTTACCAACATTCGCCATGACGTTACATAGCTTACGAGGGTTCAATTTCCGTTACGAACTTTCGTTTACGGATTCGAACTACTTTTAGTAATTTGGTCATAAATCCTAAACCGTAAGTCCGTTTCACGTGATCTTTATATCAAAACGAAGCTTAGATCATTACCTATCCTATCATGGCAGATAAGGTCTCTGGACAGTAGGGGTTCGACATGTAAAATGGCATACAAAACATGGTATTGTAAAATCGGGCATTATAACGGCTGTAAATCGAATATCTATCAATTTCGAATCTTCCCATAAACATAGTATCCAACCCAAACAACATATACATGACTTATATACATGAACTGAGGCCAAGAAATGCCTTTCCGTTCATCTAGCTATTTACATCATTAATCCAAAATCCATACATAATCATGCTTATAATCTTAACATAACCATAACTAAGTTATAACTATCATAAACATGCTTAAATCTCAAACAAGGGTTAGGGTTTCAAGAGCTTTATACCTTCCTTAGATAGTGATATAGCCTTACTAAGCCTTGTATGGTCCTTAGGAGTGATTATGCTTGCTAGATTAACCATGGAAAATCAAGAAAACAAAGTTAGTACATGATGAACACTATTCACCCTCCTCTTGATTGATTTTTTTGAAAATGGAAAAGGATGAGTTTGAAGCTAAGATTTTGAGGAGATAAGTTTTATGAAATGTAAGACTCACCTTAATTATTTCAAGAACAAACAATGGTGGGATGGTGGAGTTTGGATTTGGAATTAAGGGTGAGGCCGAATGGTCTTGAAATGGGGGGGGGAGAGAGTTGCTTGGTTCCTTTGATTTTTTTGTGTTTTAATCTCATTCACTCTCATCCACTTACACATAATATCTTGTAAAAGTCACTTTATTAAACTGATGAGGTGTTGGATGATCAAATGGCAAGACATGTGTTGGTTAAAGCTTAACTAGGTAGTTACTTGCTAAGTACTTAGTTCTTCCGCTAAGGTGCTAGTTCCTTGCTTCTAGTTTAGTTACTAGATATTTATACTAGTAGCTTGCACAAGACTCTTGCTTCCTCTGCTTGTTTCTGTGTCCGGCTATTACCCGTTTCGATTGATCGTTCGTGAGAATATTTCACGGATTTCTAATTAGGGTTTACCGGGAATCCTCTTTAATATTAATACTTTCATTCTCCATCTTTCATTCTAACTTTCCATTTTATATTCCTTTAATCCATTCGTTAAATACTTAAGGCTATTAGTGTCCAGGGAACTCTCGGAGAAAATAAAAGTGCGGTTTTTCAGAATCCGACAGCTTTTACATACACTTATTTTCCCCCTGGATCACTAATACGAACTCGGAAATCCGTTCCGAATACTTCTATATAGTGTCGTCTCTTATTATTATATACTCCCACCAAAACACTATTCATTCTCTATTCTTTACTTGTTCTCTTAGGGTTGTATAATTGTCCGTATTCTCTTTCGATCGTTCCTTAACCTTTTTACGGAACTACTGGATTAATCGTTATCGATCTGGATGACATGAGAGTATTCTCTTGATTGAAGTTGCCATATCTTATTCCCTTAGAAGATAGATTATTCTTACCTATGTTGTCACCCTTTAGCATTCTTCAAGACATAAACATAATAAAGTCGAATTCCATTCATTCTTTCCCAATTATCAATTATTACATTGTAGCCATATCCACTATTCATTCTTACATCATTAAATACATAAAAGTTTTAATTCCACCCAAAATCTGGGTTCTTACAGTCTCCCCTCCTTAAAAGGATTCTGTCCCGGAATCAGTTTGAAAACAAGTGGGGGTACTTCTCTTGCATTGCGCTTTCAAGTTCCCAGGTGGATTCTTCTACATTGTGGTTCTGCCACAAAACTCTGACTAGCTGAATGACCTTGTTTCGGAGCACTTGTTCTTTCCGGTCTATGATTTCCACAGGTTGCTCCACATAGGTCAGGTCTGGTTGCATGTCCACTTGCTCATACTCTACAATATGCTTAGCATCCGGATTATACTTCCTCAGCATCGAAACATGGAACACATTGTGCACCTGCTGTAGATTCGGGGGCAATGCGAGCTCATAAGCTAGTTCCCCAATCCGTCTCAAGATCTCAAATGGTCCAATGTATCTGGGACTCAGCTTTCCTTTCTTCCCAAATCTCATTAAACCTTTCCAAGGTGACACTTTCAAGAACACTAGGTCCCCCACTTCGTATTCCTTGCCTTTCCGAGCTAAGTCGGCATATTTCTTTTGTCGATCCTGGGCTGCCACCAACCGTCCTCTGATTAGATCTACTGCATCTTTAGTTCGTTGGACCACTTCGGGCCCGAGCATCTTTCGCTCTCCAACTTCATCCCAATACAAGGGAGATCGACATTTTCTTCCATAAAGGGCCTCATAAGGTGGCATTCCAATGCTTGAATGATAACTGTTATTATAGGAGAACTCAACCAATGGCAAGTGATCATCCCAACTCCCCTTGAAGTCTATCGCACAGACTCTCAACATATCCTCTAGCGTTTGGATGGTCCTTTCACTTTGCCCATCTGTCTGGGGGTGGTAGGCTGTGCTCATGTTCAGCCGGGTCCCTACACATTCTTGAAAACTTCTCCAAAACTTGGAGTTAAATCTAGGATCTCGATCGGATACTATTGCGACTGGGACTCCATGTCGCGCCACTATCTCTTTTAAGTAGATGTCCATTAGTCTGTCGACCGTGTACCTTTCGTTGATCGGGAGAAAGTGAGCCGATTTCGTCAGTCGATCTACAATTACCCATATGGCGTCATGATTAGCCTTGGTCCTTGGTAAACCTACTACGAAATCCATGGCTATATGTTCCCATTTCCATTCTGGAATCTCTAAGGGATGTAGAAGTCCGCTGGGTTTCTGGTGCTCTGCCTTCACTCGTTGGCAGGTCAAGCATCTGCTTACCCACTCTGCTACGTCCTTTTTCATATTGGGCCACCAGTAATACTCCTTCAAATCCCTATACATTTTGGTGCTACCGGGGTGCACTGAGTATCTTGAGTTGTGTGCCTCATTTAAAATCTCATCCTTGAGTTCCTGAACATTTGGGATCCATATCCTATATGTGTACCTCATGATCCCTTCCTTGTCTCTTTCGCACTTAATTTCCTCCCCGGTCATTAGCTCTTCTGTGGAGTTCTTTTCTTCCTCCATCATCCGTTCCTGGCACAGTCTAATCTTTTCTAGCAATGGAGGTTGGATTCTAATTTCCATCAACTTTTCTTAGCCCTCTCCAGGTAACTTAACCTCGATTTCCAACTTCTCAAAATCCTTCACTAGCTCTTTTTCTGAAGTTATCATCTTGAGCTTCTCTTTCCGACTAAGGGCGTCAGCCACCACATTGGCTTTGCCCGGGTGATAGCGAATTTCACAGTCGTAATCCTTGATTAACTCTA
Source organism: Saposhnikovia divaricata (assembly GCA_036435485.1). Taxonomy (NCBI): domain Eukaryota; kingdom Viridiplantae; phylum Streptophyta; class Magnoliopsida; order Apiales; family Apiaceae; genus Saposhnikovia; species Saposhnikovia divaricata. The sequence goes on along the minus strand of CM071594.1, from coordinate 191,412,620 downwards.
ACCATCTCCTCTGGCGCATGTTAAGCTCCTTCTGAGTGAAAATGTATTTGAGGCTCTTATGGTCTGTGTAAATCTCGCATTTTTCCCCATACAGGTAGTGTCTCCAAATCTTTAAAGCGAAGACTATGGCTGCTAGTTCTAGATCATGCGTGGGATATCTGACTTCATAATCCTTCAATTGCCTAGACGCATACGCTATTACCTTGCCGTGCTGCATAAGCACGCATCCCAGTCCTTTATGCGAAGCATCACTGTAAATCACGAAATCTCCTTTTCCATCAGGTAATGCCAGTACTGGGGCTGTCACCAGCCTCTTCTTTAACTCCTGGAAACTCTTCTCGCATTTCTCAGTCCATTCAAATTTCTCGGTTTTACGGGTAAGTCGAGTTAATGGAGCTGCGATTTTCGCAAAGTCTTGGACAAATCTCCTGTAATATCCGGCCAGTCCAATGAAACTCCTCACCTCGGTTGGAGTAGTTGGCCGTTCCCAGTTTGAAACTGCTTCTATCTTGGAGGGGTCAACCAACACTCCTTCTCTATTGATCACGTGCCCTAAGAATTGTACCTCATTTTTCCAAAACTCACACTTAGAGAACTTGGCATATAACTGCTCCTTCCTGAGTATTTCTAAGGTTATCCTTAAATGTTCAGCGTGTTCTGCCTCTGTCTTTGAGTAGATGAGAATATCATCAATGAAAACTATCACGAATTTGTCCAAATATTCCTTGAACACTCTATTCATTAGGTCCATGAAGGCTGCTGGGGCGTTGGTCAATCCAAATGACATAACTAAGAACTCATAATGTCCATATCTGGTGCGGAATGCAGTCTTCGGGATATCTTCAGGTTTGATCTTCAGTTGGTGATATCCCGTTCTCAAATCAATCTTAGAGAAGTATTCAGCTCCTCTTAGCTGGTCAAACAAATCGTCTATCCTGGGCAATGGATACTTATTCTTTATGGTTAGCTTGTTCAATTCTCTGTAGTCGATGCATAACCTCATACTTCCATCCTTTTTCTTAACAAACAACACTGGTGCTCCCCAAGGCGACACACTGGGCCTTATCATGCCCTTATCCAACAATTCCTGTAATTGTTCAGCTAGCTCCTTCATTTCTACTGGGGCTAGTCGGTACGGGGCCTTCGAAACTGGCGCCGTCCCCGGGGCTAACTCGATGGCAAACTCAATCACCCTATCAGGTGGTAGTTCGGGAAGATCTTGTGGGAACACGTCCTCGAACTCATTAACTACCAGAATGTCTTGCAATCTTGGCACTTCCTTCTGAGTATCTATAACGTAGGCTAAATAAGCCTCGTTCCCTTTTCGTAACAATCTCTTGGTTTGCGCCATGGTCAGGATTTTCTGGGTCTGTCGCATCCCCTTAAACACTATTTCTTTCTTCCCTGGGGTTTTCAACTTAACCTTTTTCCCTTTACAATCTATCCGCGCATCATTGCGAGACAACCAATCCATACCCAAAATGACATCGAATTCCCTTAGCTTAAAAGGAATTAAATCGACATAGAAGGATCGTCCTCCTATTTCTAGCTTACAATCGGGGTGAATTTGATTAACCGGTACGATTTCCTGATTAGCTATTTCTACTAGTAAGGAATCTCTTAGTTGCTGGGTTTTAAGTTTCAACTTATGCGCAAAATCTCTAGATATAAAAGACTTAGTTGCTCCTGAATCAAATAAGACATTTGCACTGACTGAATTGAGAGAAAAAGTACCTGCTATCACATCTGTGTCCCTCACGGCATCTTGTACTGACATATTGAAAGTCCTAGCAGTTGGTGGCCTATTTGAGGCAACCTTGCTTGCTCCTGATGCTGCTGGTTTGCTCTTTGGGCAATCCTTCCTCATGTGCCCTCGCTGTCCACACTGGAAACAGGTTGTGCTGTTAGGGATGACCGTGGTGCAAGAGGTAGCATAATGCCCAGCTCGCCCACACTTATAACAGTTTATCTACTTCAGGTTGCACACCCCGGAGTGCCTCTTCCCACAAGTAGCACACAATGGCAATGGAGGTCGAGAAGGGTTGGAACGGGACATTCCTGATTGGTGGCCGCCCTGGCTCACACTTACACTCGCAGATGGTTTAAACCCTACATTCCTCCCTGGTAGGGAAACCGCTCCTCGATTAAACTTGGTTGGGGGTTTTCCTCCAGCGGATCTTCCGCCCATACTAACATGCTTTCTCTTTATCCCCCCTTTCTCTCTCTCTCTCTGTGCATCTGATCACTACCAGCCTCCACAATGGTTGCCTTCTGCACCAAGGTGGCATAATCTGTAATCTCTAAAACAGCCACCCTATTCTGGATCCACTGCTTCAGCCCTTATTGAAACCTGTTAGCTTTCTTCTCTTCTGTGTCTACAAACTCTGGCACAAATCTCGATAGCTCAGTAAATTTATCCTCATAGTCAGCCACTGACATATTGTTCTGTTTCAGTTCCAAGAACTTAAGTTCCATCTGGGTTTTCATGAACTTCGGGAAGTACTTCTCCAGGAATAATTGTTTGAACCTTTCCCAGGCTTACAGCATCAGTCTCCATGTTTTTCTTGGCTTTCCACCAATAATTGGCCTCTCCCTTTAGTAGGTAAGTAGCAAAAACAGTCTTCTGAGCCTCATTGATACTCAGAATCTCAAAAGACTTTTCCATTTCTTTGATCCAGGCCCTCGCCTCAACGGGATCAGCCGATCCGTGGAACTCTGGGGGCTTAAGGGACTTAAAGGCCCTAAAGGAATTTGCCACTGAAGTGTTGTTGCTTGGTGGTGGTTGGGGGTATTGGTTCAAATTCTGCCTAAGTAGATCCATAAACTGGCCCATGGGGTTTTCGCCCTGGTTCTCCCCTTCCTGTTCTACTTCAGTTTCTCCACCCTCTATTTCCCTTTCAAATTCTTCAGAGTACAGGGGTTCATCCTCTGCTCCATACTGGGAATCTTCTTGCTCATTATAGTCCTGATATTGTTCTCCACTACTTTCACGGTTTTCCTCGTGTTGGTTGTGACTCTCTTGGTCAGTAGATTCGCGGGGGTTAGCCCTAGTGCCCATTCGTCTTGGAGGAATTTTACTGAAAATTTGGAAAATTATACGTTAGGTTCACTTACCTGTTTTAAAGGATTTTTCCTTGCATAATTCTTTACATGATTGGGTTTAAAATCCCACAGTTTTATATCTCATGGCAACTTAATCGAAAAGTAATACATATGCTAATAAACTCGTGATCACATCCCAACAAAATTGTAATGACTGAAATGGAAACAAATATATACCAGGTACCGAAAAGGTACAACATCCGAGTTACAACGATAGTTTAAAGTACAGCCATCCTAACAACAACAACAAGTCAAAAGTGAAATACGCTGTCTATCTGTCTAGTCTGCAAAAAGGAAAAACAAGTACATGAAAACCATCCCTACAAAAGCCGGCACTACTATGTCCGTACATGACTAGATAACTAGACCACTGCATCACTACATCTGAAATCAGCCGCCACGACGAAACATCCTCCGAACCCTCCCCATGGCGATGCGGAAAACCTCCTCAGCCTTTGCTCTGTCTACCCTACCATGCCCATCAGTAGGCAACTGTCGCACCCTCACCCGAGCCCTCAGCTCGATGCGGGTCACAGCCCTATACCCAACTCTGTCACTGATAGTCCTCCTGCCCTGCAACCTCATCCGGGCGGCTCTCTCTGCTGCTAACTCACTCCTAGACTCTGCCAACCTGGCATCTACCACAGACAACTCTCTATAAAGCCCGTTCACAATCAAGTTTTGAACACATACTGGGACTCCTCCTATCGGGGCATGAGGTGGGGTGGATGGCTCAGCTGGAGCGGCAGTCTCTGTCTGCTGGGGCTCTGGGGTAAGCTCCTCAAACTCGTCGGGGTACGGGCTCACAGGTAGAGGTGGTGGGGTAGGGGCTCTCTCAACAGGGAGGAGTGGCACAAAAAGTCCAGAACTCCCTACAGCACCAACTACTGGCTCATCTATATCTCCCTCAACACCCTCATCTACCGGCACCACCTGATCCGTGGTCATGTCAGTGTCATCTCCCAAAGTCCTGATCTCAGTCACAACCCAATAATCATCATCCTCAACCACTAACTCAGCATCCTGTCCTGTCTGGATCCCCTCCGGGTCCTCCTCCCCCTCAGTCTCAACAACATCTGTGTCAGCATCATCCTGGACCTCCTCAGGGTCCTCCTCCTCAGACTCGATCACATCAGTATCAGCATCAACCTGGACCTCCTCAGCGTCCTCCTCCTCAGGCTCAGTATCCTCCTCAGGCAAGTGCTCATAGTATGGGTCCCTAGTTCGGAACATGTCCTCATCATGCTGTCTCGCAGCTGCCTCCTGGGCCCACAAGTCGCTCGCCTACACAAGACGAACTATGTTACTATCATGATACTTAAAAAGTTCCCGTAAGGGTTTTAGGTGAACCTGGCAAGGGTTCTTATTATATTATTGAATTTATTATTATATAACGTCGTATCATCTCTTGGGATATATAACTCTCGCTCTGATACCATCTCTGTAACACCCCCAGATCCGGGGTCAGGGATCTGGTGGTTACGGTCTTAAATCCATTCATAATACTTGACTTGAGTCCACAATAAATAAATCACATGCTGTGACCCCACAATAATTACCACTCACACACACACAACAGTTATAGTCCCAGAGATGAAATTGAAATAAGTCTTACATTAAAGGGGGTTACGAATAAAAGTTATTACAATCCCAAAAGGATAACATCATAGGTTTAAAAGTTTTGCCGTTAATTACATTAATTATACATATAGTTAAACAGGAAACAAAAGCTGTCTAACTATGCTACCTCAGCAATGGCGGCTAGCATCTCAGCGGGTAGTCCGGTGGGTCGGGTAACCTGCTTGCGCCGAGTGCGCCTGACGCGAGCCATCTGTCCTAGCTGTTGTTGTGACATAATATAAACAAAGCAAGGGTGAGCGAAAGCCCACCAACAAATATATAACTGAACGATAATTTAAAACAGTTCAAAGCTATCTTTTAAACCATATGCCATGCATTTACGGAAATGATGCCAGTATAATATGAACGATGAAGTTACAAGGTAACTTAAAGTATTTGTTTGAAGAAATATCTGCTACATCAAGGTAAGCGAGATATTCTTATTGTTATTAAGAAGAGGAACTTGCAAGAAAAGGTTGCAATTCCAGTTATGACACTTTTCCAACTCTGCCAACAGTAATCATGTTGCAGGAAATAAATAAATTTGGATGATGAACCAATGATGGAGTATTCACCGCGCCCGCTGTTCCAATCTTGATGATCAGTCGAGATCGTACAGCTCAATTTAGATTTACTACCGGTAGAAGGAAGAACTGACGGCTTTACTTGTATACCGCCTTACTAGCTCTCCCCGGCCAACGGTTGGGCCAAAGGGGATGGACCGGCGCTACTCGGCCTCTTACACGACTCCTAGTTCAAATAGAATTCATGATTCTGAATATAACGTTCGTCCCCCTTTCCCCAAGTATAATACTTGTTGATAAGACTCCACAAAGTAGTCGTATCTAGTTGGAAAGGAAAATTTGCCAATAACTCCCAAGCTATTACTTGGTAACGGATATCAACTTGTTCCAGTAATCTTACCCCTCGAAAGATGAGAAGGTAAGCAACGACTTAATAAGTCAACAGCACCCGAGTTGAGAGTGAAGGGAATACTTTATGACCGGGAAGTCGACAAGATAAATAACATTTTCCAAGTAAGGTTCCCTTATTATTAAGGAGATAGACTCAAAGAAGAATGATGTCTGAGAACCATTCTTGATATAAGATTAATAATAATATGACTTCGAAATATTTTCTGTAATAATCGAAGAAGATAAACCTTATTGAGATTATTCTAAGTATGGAATAAATATTCAGAGAATATTTATTGAGTTAAAATATTTAAAGAATATTTGGGAATATGAAAGAATATCTTTAATCAGAGTATTTCTCAAAATAATCCCTGAAGAAATATCAGGAGAATATTTATTGAATAAATAAATATTTAAATGAATATTCAAAACAATATTCATTAATTAATAAGACCTGAAAAGTATATTTAAGGTAATATTCATAATTAATTAGGAATTTAAATGAATATTCAAAAGTAATATTCATTTAATGAATAATATCCTAAATGAATATCAAGTAATATTCATTTAGTAATCCAAGCCTTAAGGAATATTCGAGATAATATTCGATAATTAAATCAAGCTTCAGATGAATATTAAAATAATATTCATCAAGTATTTAATATCTTAAATGAATATTCAAAAGTAATATTTATTTAATAAAATAATATTCTAAAAGAATATCCAATTAATATTCATTTAATAGTCTCATCTTTAGAAGAATACTCGAAATAATAGTCGATAATCAATTCGACTCTGAATGAATATTGAGAAATATTATTCGTTGAATAGTTACGTTCAAATAATTATTTGAAGTAAGGATCATTAAATAAATAATCTCGAACGAATATTCAAATAATATTCGTCGCCTGAATAATAGAAAATATTTACTTAAATATTTTCCTCCGAGGTAATCTCGATATATCAAGGAATATTGACTCCCGGTCTATATTTGATTAATAAGATGTATACGCCCTTCTATGAGGGTCTTACAATAACCGGCTTATAACTGATATATAACTATCTAGCTTATAAGCCAACAATAACCTTCAAGGAACAAGTATATCAATTCAACTTGAAAGTAGGCATGCATGCACTGGCATATGTATATCAGCAATCATATATATATATATTTATTCAATCACAACAACAACCTAAAAGAAGGGAATTGAAACTTGCCTGGTAGTCGAGTACAGTAAGGGGTAGTGGTAGCGGGTCCCGGTTCAGCTTGGTGATCTATTAATAGCCAAGGCATTCGGGATTAATCACTTAACATATTAAAAGTTAAGTTATACTTAAATCGAAACACGTTCTCGAGTTATCTCGTTATACCCCTTTTAGTGGATTACTTATTATCACTGATCCGACCCGACATTCGTTCGTTAATACGACATGTCACTGCACTTATACTTGGGACATACTTAAGTCATATGAGTTCTAAGGTTGATCGTTACGAACCAATATTATACTCCGAGTTTTATCGCCCGTTTTCTAAGTGTTTTACCAAAGTTATAAAAGAGTCGTCTTTTAGGGGTTCGTTCGCGTTTAACCTTGACTCGAACATTTTTTAATAAATCGAAAAATGATCTTTTTGACATATGGTTTTCTTTCACACCTTCCTTCTTACCCCTAGTATTTATTTACCAAGATTCGCCATGATGTTACATAGCTTACGAGGGTTCAATTTCCGTTACGAACTTTCGTTCACGGATTCGAAATACTTTTAGTAATTTGGTCATAAATCCTAAACCGTAAGTCCGTTTCACGTGATCTTTATATCAAAACGAAGCTTAGATCATTACCTATCCTATCATGGCAGATAAGGTCTCTGGACAGTAGGGGTTCGACATGTAAAATGGCATACAAAACATGGTATTGTAAAATCGGGCATTATAACGGCTGTAAATCGAATATCTATCAATTTCGAATCTTCCCATAAACATAGTATCCAACCCAAACAACATATACATGACTTATATACATGAACTGAGGCCAAGCAATTCCTTTCCGTTCATCTAGCTATTTACGTCATTTATCCAAAATCCATACATAATCATGCTTATAATCTTAACCATAACCATAACTAAGTTATAACTATCATAAACATGCTTAAATCTCAAACAAGGGTTAGGGTTTCAAGAGCTTTATACCTTCCTTAGATAGTGATATAGCCTTACTAAGCCTTGTATGGTCCTTAGGAGTGATTATGCTTGCTAGATTAACCAAGGAAAATCAAGAAAACGAAGTTAGTACATGATGAACACTATTCACCCTCCTCTTGATTGATTTTTTTGAAAATGGAAAAGGTTGAGTTTGAAGCTAAGATTTTGAGGAGATAAGTTTTATGAAATGTAAGACTCACCTTAATTATTTCAAGAACAAACAATGGTGGGAAGGTGTTTGGATTTGGAATTAAGGGTGAGGCCGAATGGTCTTGAAATGGGGGGGGAGAGAGTTGCTTGGTTCCTTTGATTTTTTTGTGTTTTAATCTCATTCACTCTCATCCACTTACACATAATATCTTGTAAAAGTCACTTTATTAAAGTGATGAGGTGTTGGATGATCAAATGGCAAGACATGTGTTGGTTTTGTGGTGGTTAAAGCTTAACTAGGTAGTTACTTGCTAAGTACTTAGTTCTTCCTCTAAGGTGCTAGTTCCTTGCTTCTAGTTTAGTTACTAGATATTTATACTAGTAGCTTGCACAAGACTCTTGCTTCCTCTGCTTGTTTCTGTGTCCGGTTATTACCCGTTTCGATTGATCGTTCGTGAGAATATTTCACGGATTTCTAATTAGGGTTTACCGGGAATCCTCTTTAATATTAATACTTTCATTCTCCATCTTTCATTCTAACTTTCCATTTTATATTCCTTTAATCCATTCGTTAAATACTTAAGGCTATCAGTGTCCAGGGAACTCTCGGAGAAAATAAAAGTGCGGTTTTTCAGAATCCGACAGCTTTTACATACACTTATTTTCCCCCTGGATCACTAATACGAACTCGGAAATCCGTTCCGAATACTTCTATATAGTGTCGTCTCATATTATTATATACTCCCACCAAAACACTATTCATTCTCTATTCTTTACTTGTTCTCTTAGGGTTGTATAATTGTCCGTATTCTCTTTCGATCGTTCCTTAACCTTTTTACGGAACTACTGGATTAATCGTTATCGATCTGGATGACATGAGAGTATTCTCTTGCTTGAAGTTGCCATATCTTATTCCCTTAGAAGATAGATTATTCTTACCTATGTTGTCACCCTTTAGCATTCTTCAAGACATAAACATAATAAAGTCAAATTCCATTCATTCTTTCCCAATTATCAATTATTACATTGTAGCCATATCCACTATTCATTCTTACATCATTAAATACATAAAAGTTTTAATTCCACCCAAAATCTGGGTTCTTACACTGCTGTTCACACCATAAACATGATTCCTTCTCCTGTTATTAATAATGTTTTCCCTTCTGAAAAATTATATGAAGAACCTCCATCATATGATTCTCTTAAGGTTTTTGGTTCTACTTGTTTTGTTCTTCTTCCTCCACATGAGAGGACAAAACTTGAACCACATGCTCGTCTTTGTTGTTTTATTGGCTATGGTAGTGGTCAGAAAGGATACCGATGTTAGGATCCTATTTCACAACATCTTCGTGTCTCTCGTAATGTCACTTTTTGGGAGCATAAAATGTTCTCATCTATGTCAGAATTTCACATTGACACCTCTACTAGCATTTCTCACTTTACAGATCCTTTTATTGATCTTCATCCCAGTGATGAATATGTAGAATCTCCAATATCTTCTTCTGATATACATTCAGTAGATCCTTCAGTTGAGCACACACAACCATCTCCATCTACTACTATCCCTACAGCAGGACAGTCTGAGGATTCCAGTACCGAGCCTCCCATTTTACCATCCTCTTCAGATGAGCATGCTCATCGATCTACTCGGGTAAGAAAACCTTCTGTTCGTCTTACTGATTATCATGTATATTCTGTTATAGAATCATTGCACGAGCCTCAAACATATGGAGAGGCAAGTGTTAACCCTTTTTGGCAGGAGGCTATGACAGAAGAACTTCAGGCATTAGACAAAAATCACACTTGGGATGTGGTTACCTTGCCTCCTGGCAAAATAGCTGTGGGTTGTTGATGGACCTATAAAATTAAGACAAATGCTGATGGCTCTATTAAGAGATATAAAGCTCGTCTAGTTCCTAGAGGCTTTACCCAGGAATATGTCATTGATTATGAGGAGACTTTTGCACCAGTTGCTCGTCTTACATCGGTTCGAAGTTTACTCGCTGTTGGAGCATCAGAATAGTGGGATATGTGGCAAATTGATGTCAAAAATGCTTTCCTTAATGGCGACTTAGATGAAGAAGTTTATCTCAAACCTCCTCCCGATTTTGATCTCTCTCCGGGTCAAGTGCTCAAGCTTAACAAGGCGTTGTATGGTCTTAAACAAGCACCTCGAGCATGGTTCGAGAAATTTAGCAAAGTCATTAGTGAGCTGGGATTTTCTTCTAGTCCATATGATCATGCTCTCTTCATTCGTCGAACAGATCGAGGAACTGTTCTCCTCCTCCTCTATGTGGATGATATGATTATCACTGGAGATGATACTGCAGGTATATCTGAACTTAAACAATTTCTCAGTCATCAATTTGAAATGAAAGACCTTGGTTCATTAAGCTACTTCTTGGGTCTTGAGGTTTCTTCTATACCCACTGGCTACACCCTTACTCAAGTTAAGTATGCATCTGATCTTTTGTTGAAATCTAGAATCAGCGACACTAAGATTACATCTACACCTTTGGAATACGGGGTCAAATTTAACTCCAAAGATGGTGACCTACTTGACAACCCTACATTGTATCGTCAGTTGGTAGGAAGTCTGATTTATCTTACTATCACTCGTCCCGACATTGCTCATGTCGTTCACATTATCAGTCAATTTATGGCAGCTCCCCGCACTCCTCACTATACGGTGGTCCTTCACATACTTCGTTATGTTAAAGGCACCATCTTTCATGGACTATATTATTCACACAATTCCTCACTTGAGTTACATGCCTACTCTGATGCTGATTGGGGTGGTGATCCCACTACTAGATGTTCCACTACAGGATTTTGCTTCTTTCTGGGTGACTCTCTTATCTCTTGGCGTAGTAAGAAACAATCCTTTGTCTCAAAATCCAGTGCCGAGTCAAAATATCGAGCTCTGGCTGACACCACACATGAATTAATTTGGCTACGATGGTTACATGAAGAAATGACTGTAACTCATTCTCCAGCCACTATTATCTACTATGATAGCAAAAGTGCCAGGGACATTGCTCACAATGATGTCTTTCATGAATGCACTAAACATATAGAGATTGATTGTCATTTCACCCGTCAACAGATTGCAAAAGGAACAGTTCGTCTTCATGCTATCTCTAGTGCAGATAATATTGCAGATATTTTCACGAAATCTCTTCCTCCTGGTTCATTTCGTGACTGCAAACTCAAGTTGGTTTTTCAACCATCTTAAGTTTGAGGGGGGGTGTTCAAATACAGCTCCTACAAAGATCATAGTCAAGATATTCATGCTACTACAAAGTCAGGGTCAAGATATTCATGCTTGATTTATAGTACCTGTAATGTTCTTTTCATATTAGCAGCTTGCTGTATATAATCAGCCACAATCATACTATGTAATTAAGCTTCACTGTGGTAATACAAGAGTTATATTTCTCTTTCATTACTTTCTTGCTTCACCATTTAATCACACATACACACACATTCATATTCTGATCTCATATATAAGACAAGCACATAAGTTATATATTCACATCAGTTTTGTCAATCTAGTTGACGAAAAAAGAAACTCATCCACAACACATCCCTCTTCTTTGTAGCCTTCACAGTGAACTTCGCAAAACTTCTATTCCTAGTAGGACTAGGATCACAAAATAGTCGGGACTCAAATGAAATATTCCTAATTTTTAGAGCCTAACTGGGATTTAAAGTAAATTTTCTACTCTCTCTGTCCCTCCAGATTCTTTACAGTTACTATTTTGGGGTGTCCCTCTCATTTCTTTACATTTCAAAAATAGTAAGTTTCTCCCACTATTACACCCACCATCTCATATATTTAATAATAAAAAAAACTATTACACCCACTACTTTCCTCCATTATCTCAAATCTAGGAAACTGATATGTGCACACCCATCACTTATAGGTGCACACCTATTATAATGAAAGAGACAAGAATACCCTTAACTTGCATTTCCAAATAATAGAATCATATTTAACACATTGAGAAATAAAAACTAATGACCAATGAATAATGATATATGAATTAAAATTATTAATCATATTTTTATGCTTTTTTTAAAGTACATATGCACTTTTCATGCTTGATTTTTTTTACTATGGTAATATGATTTTTGAATATTGAAATTATATTTTTTTTGGCAACACACTACAAGAAAAACGTCCATCAGCGACCGACTATCAGCGACCGTACCCGGTCGCTGATGGCTATCAGCGACCGCTATCGCTGATAGCGGTCGCATAAGAACTGGTCGCTAAAAGGCTCTTCTGCGACCACTTTTGGCGACCGGGGTTTCAGCGACCGCTATCAGCGACCGGAGTCGGTAGCTAATGTGTAGCGACCCCTATCAGCGACAGATGCGGTAGCTAATGCTTAGCGACGGCTATCCGCGACCGAACGCGGTCGCTAATACTTTATGCGTCTGTTTTAGCTTCAGTTGACGCATAAAGTGTTATTTTATGCGTCAGTTTATCAGCTACCGCATTCGGTCGCTAATAGCGGTCGCTGATGTAAAATTATTTTTTTTAAAAAAAACAGCAGCTTCTGCTGCTGCACCGACCAGGAAGAACAGGCCTGATAATTCCCAGATTCCGGTACCGGATTCAAAATCCGACGAATCCAAAACTCAACAGAAAATTCCGAAAAAAACATATACACTCCATAACATCTCGACTATGCATAAACTAAACCAAAATTTCGAACAAATATATTAAAGGCTCGATTCCGGCCAACTATAATTATTTCCGACGATCTCAAATATTTACAAAAAAAACAAAATTAATATATATGCATCTACAACCTATGATCTATACATTGGCTAAAACAAAATTCCGAAATACATAATAAAACTCAGATTCCGGTCACCTCAAGAAATATTCGGCGAAGAAAAAAATTCTCAGAAAAATCTGAAAATAATCTACATGCAGTAACGGAACCCGACTTTTAACCTCATGTGCTCGGAATCACCAAAATCAACCTCTAAATCAAGAACCGAATTAAAATAAAAAACAGCCCAAAAAAAAATTAGTTCAAAACTTGAAGATATATATATCACTGGAAAGCTCTTGATTTGTAGAACACATACATATAAAAATCACTGATTTTCATTAAGTAAATTGAGAAATGTGATTTTTTGAAGATTAAATGTATATATATGGGTGTGTGTATTGTGATAGCAGAGAGAGAGAGAGTGATTTGGGGGGGGGGGCTGTTGGTTAGATAAAATGATGGGGTGGGTAGGTTAGTGTGTGTTTTTTGACTTTTAGTGTATTTTTTTTATGTTGTTAAATGTGGGTCGTTGGATGTTGCTTCTTTAATTTCAATCAAAGGCTATAAATTGACAAGAGTTGGCAATCCTTGTGATAAGTATTCAACCAATAGCATCTTGCCACATGTCATTAACAGATTGTTTTTATTTTTTCATTTCACCAATAAAAAAGAAACAACTTAATATATTAAATAAATACCCATAGAATCAAAAATGCTCTAATGAAAGGCATATGACACAGCCTATTTGTAGTTCGAGGACTCAACTCAACTTAAGCTTAGTTTGTAATAAGTAAATAACTTTAATTGTCACAGGAATCTCAGGAGGTACTATCTGTCAGAAGAAAAACCCTAAGTCAATCTATAGTTTTGATGTTTTACACTGGAAGAAGTTCAGATTGCTGATCAAGCCTCAGTATAGCATCAAAGAAGTGGATTTATTTCTAAGACAGAGATTTCTAGAGTGACAGGTTCAGACAGTATACAGTGAAGTACAAGAAGGAGAAAGAGATGAGAAGAAAAATGAATCACATTTTTAATGTGAAAATTAAAGGACAGTCATTGAAGTTAGTCGTTCATGAACCAGACCGTGCATGGAACGTCAACAAAATATTCAGTGGTATTCCTTTATTTCTTTCAGTGATTCAGAAAAGAATTAAGACAATCCAAGGATATATAATTATTCTTGTTTAATTAATTTAAATCAAGTAGTCAATTTAATTAATTAATTAATTCATCTTGAATTAATTCTTTAATTAAATTAATTATTAGATTAATTAAATCTGATTAATTATTTAAGTAAGAATAAATTAAAATGATTATTTATTAATCAATTTTAATTTAATTCTGAAAAATGAACTAGCAAGACAATCCCTGATTGTCTTGCCGATTGTCTTGAAGATTTAAATCAGAACAGCAAGACAATAGGAGATTGTCTTGCCGATTGTATTGAAGAAGAAATCAATAAAGCAAGACAATTTCTGATTGTCTTGCCGATTGTCTTGATAATGATATTGTCTAAAAGCTTTTGAAAAGTAGAATAAAAATCTGATTGGATTGTCTTGACGATTGTCTTGGCAGTTCAATTTGATTGTCTTGATAATGATCAAAAAGAAAAAGCTTCAGACAGAATGATAATTTTGATAAAGCAAGACAAAGATCTCAGAATTTGATTGTCTTGCCGATTGTCTTGGAAGAACCTGATTGTCTTGACGACTGTATTGCCTATTGTCTTGGCAGTATAAAACTGGTTGTCTTGGAAGAAGAAATTGTATTGACGATTGTCTTGACAGTTATAATTGAAGATAAAGATGCAGGGATTATTATATATCAAGACATATCGACAGAAGCAATCAGCAAGAAAAAAAACAGATCAAAAACATTACATTCAAGAACAGATTTCTCTCTTCTCTCTCATCAAGAACACAGCACAAGAAGCAGAAAAATTATATAGAAAATCAAGTTCATCTTATTTTTAATATCTGATCCGATAGAATTGATTTACTTGATACTCTTGTACTATTAGCGAGTTTTTACTCCTAATCTGTATCTTGATTTTTATTAACAAATCTAGAAAAATTCATGTCGAATTTTCTAATTTGTTTTTATTAACTAGATATAAATTCTGTACTGTATTTGTAACAAACCCCTCAAGTTAATATAATTTTATATTCAACTTGAATTTTGTTTCATTTAATTCCGCTCAAATTTGTCAACATATAAATTAAATTATCCGGACAAATTTCGATAAACAGTACTGTTTGTATTCAACCCCCCCTTCTACAAACATATTGGACCTAACAATTGGTATCAGAGCCGATTGGTTGATACACAAATCAAAGATCCCATTTTACTCGATTAAAAATCATCCCCGAAATTTTTAACTCTCTTAAAAAATTCATCATGTCTTCTAAAGTTGGAACTGTGAAAATTCCCATATATGACAAAAATAGTTATGATATGTGGAAGAACAAAATGTTAATGTTCCTCGAGGTTGCAAATCCTAAATACATGAAAGTCTTATCAGAAGGACCAATAATACCTTTTGGATTAATTCCTGAAGTTGTTACTGATGGAAAAGTTGTTGCCCCTGCAAAGTTTGTACACAAAGATTCTTCTGAATTCACTCTTGTTGAAAGAGAGGAAGCTGGACTTGACATTAATTTAAGACTGATCTTAATAGATTCTCTAGACTCTGTAATGTACAATCATGTGATTAACTGCAAGACTACAAAGCAAATGTGGGAAACCATTGAAACGGTAAATGAAGGAACAGAGGAAGTTAGGGAGAATCGACTAGAAATTCTGACATCTGAGTATGAACACTTTCGATCAGCATCCAATGAAAGTATTCAAGATGTGTTTGAAAGATATAACAAACTTGTCAACAATTTACAGATGCATGGCAAGTACTATACTCAGAAAGAGATCAACAGAAAATTTATACTGTCAATGCCTGTTCATCTAGAACATAGGATTACAGCTATCAGATAGTCGAGGAATCTAAGTGAAATTACTGTAGAAAGACTCTTTGGTGTTTTAAAAACCTATGAACTGGAACAATCTCAACAAAAGGAGATTTATGGAAAAGGAAGAGTTGTTAATACTTCTACAGCTCTTATTGTTGAGAACAAACAGGAAGTGGAAGATAAGGTTATTCAACCTTGTAGTGTTGACAGTGGCAAACTTGAAGTTGAAGTTGGTCAAACGAATGCTAGTCCAGATGAAGGAGACTTCTATTCGTTAGAAGAGCTAGATCAGTTGGAAGATGAGTCCATGGCTTTGCTGGTAAGGAAATTCAGTAATTTCAGATTCAGGAAGAATCCCAAGTTCAGGTACAAATCTAACTATAACAGGTTCCAAAGAGGAGGTTCTTCATCCTCAAGTAACAGAGGAGGTTACAAAACTGGAACAGTTGAAAGAAGTAAAATTAGATGCTACAACTGTAATGAACTTGGACATTTCGCTACTGAATGTCAGAAGCCAAAACAAAACCAAAGAAAAGACTTTGGATCTGAGAAGAAGAAGACAGGTAGAGCCTATGTGGCTGCTGGAAAGAGTTGGGATGATACAGACTCTGAAGATGAAGAGTATGGCAATCTTGCCCTGATGGCAAAATCTGATAACTCTAGTGGTACTTCATCTGAGGTATCACGTACTGAAAGTCAATATATTTATCAACTTAGTGATACACTAGGTAATGCTAATAGAGAGATTGAAAGGATCAATTTGTTAAATACAGATCTTAGTAATCAATTTTCAGAATTACACGATGTACAAAATTGCCATGATAAACAAAAATCAGAAATAAGAATTCTAAAAGAACTTGAGAGGTCTTTAGCGTTGATAGTGGTTCAACAACGTGAAACAATAGCTGACTTGAAATAAGGGTTAGTGCTACTTCTAATTCATGCAAAGTGGCTAAAGAGTTGTTTAACCAACAAGCTATTAATCAAACCGTGGGTATTGGGTTTGATTATAATGAAGCTATTGGACGAAAAAGCATTATTACCCCTAATCGTGTCAGTGCTATAGAAAGGGGTATACCAATAGTGCTTAAGGGTGTTAGTAATCCACTCTTTAAGACATCCATAGCAGAACCTTTGGATACTACATCTTTAATCATTAAGGAAGAGATGCGCATTGAGGATTTAGCTAATGGCGTAGTCTTAGAAAGTAATCAAGTTGTTAAAAATGATGAAGATAGAAAGACTGTGTTTAAGAAAACAGAAAGAGTTGGTGAGTCTACTAGTTCCTTGAAAACTAGTAGTAGAAGTAACAACATGAATAAATGCAATAACACACCTACCATGAATGTTATTCCTGTTATTGATACTGCTCATAAGAAATGCAATGATGTTAATTGCATGTCTTGTGCTTTTAATATAATGTCTGCTTACTTTAACGGTAATCATGCATGTGTTGATAAGGATGTTCCTAGACAGCATATGAGCAGAAATAAACATGTTAGATCCAGGACTGTAACACCACCTAATTCTAAGATTAGGACTCCAAGTCCTTCTCAGGATATGGTGAAGACATGGTTACCCAAGCTGAAACCAAAACAAGTTAAAGCTGTTTACAGGGTTAAATGTCCAGTACCTGAAGAAAATGTTGTTAAAATAAAAAGTGTTGCTTTGCCTGATAAAGGCCAATTCTTTAAGTGCTCCGGACCCAATCAAATTTGGGTTCCGAAGAAAGTCTAACCAATTTGTCATTGCAGGGTTTAAAATAGGTTGAACGAGTCATGTGGATTCTAGACAGTGGATGTTCAAGGCATATGACCGGAGATGGAGCCCTGCTGACAAATGTGGTGGAGAAGGTCGGCCCAGTCGTTACCTTTGGAGATAACAACAAAGGTAAAACTGATGGATATGGCAGATTAGAAGCTGGAAATGTTATCGTTGAAGATGTCTCTTTTGTGAACGGCCTTGAGCACAATTTGCTCAGTATTAGTCAATTCTGTGATAAAGGTTATGAAGTTCATTTCAACAAGAAGAATTGTCTAATATCACACAAGAGAAATGAAAGGCCACAGTTGACTGGAGTAAGAAAAGGAAACTTGTACATAGCCAATATGAATTCTGGAAGCACAGAAGAAATTAGATGTTTTTATTCAAAGGCATCCACTGATGAAAGTTGGTTATGGCACAAGAAACTTTCTCACCTAAACTTCAAAACAATGAATTCTCTGGTGAAAAGAGAGTTGGTGAGAGGTTTACCTTCGATTGAATTTACTCAGGAAGGTCTATGTGATGCTTGTCAAAAAGGAAAGTTAAAAAGGGCAACTCACAGAAGCATTAACACATCATTAATAACTGAACCATTACAACTTCTCCATATGGATTTGTTTGGTCCAGTTAGTGTGATGTCCATGTCAAGAAAAAGATGTGCTCTAGTGATTGTTGATGATTTCTCAAAATTCACATGGGTACTATTTCTGAACTCAAAAGATGAAACTCCACAACTGGTAGTTAATCACATTAAGTTAATTGAGCTGGACTCTAATCGTCCAGTAAGAGCTATAAGGTCAGACAACGGAACTGAATTCAAGAATGCAGTTCTGAATGACTTTTGCACTGAAAAGGGTATAACTAGACAGTACTCAGCTCCCAGAACTCCTCAACAAAATGGGGCAGTTGAAAGAAAGAATAGAACCTTGATTGAAGCTGCACGTACTATGCTATGTGAATCAAGTCAAACTGGCAACAACTCAGGGGGAGATAATGAAGGGTCAACAAGTCATACTCAACATCATACTGAAGATCAAGGCGAATCATCAAGATCAATTCTTCCCAGACAAAATGTTTGGAATAGAGCTCATCCTTTTGAGTTGATTCTTGGTGATCCAGATGTTGGTGTGAAAACAAGAAGAGCTTATCAGAATCAATGTAACTATTCTGGGTTCCTGTCTGTCATGGAACCTAAGAAAGTAGAAGAAGCTCTATCTGATACTGATTGGGTGATTTCTATGCAAGATGAACTCAATCAATTTAAGCAACTAGAAGTATGGAAGCTGGTACCCAGACCTAAAGATAGAAAAGTGGTGGACACAAGATGGGTATTCAGAAACAAACTAGATGAAGATGGCACTGTGATAAGAAACAAAGCAAGACTGGTAGCTAAAGGTTATTCTCAAGCCGAAGGCATTGATTATGATGAGACCTATGCTCCAGTGGCAAGACTTGAGGCCATCAGAATATTCTTGGCATTTGCATCCTATTCAAGATTCAAAGTTTATCAAATGGATGTCAAGAGTGCCTTTCTGAATGGTAAGCTAGATGAAGAAGTGTATGTAGAACAGCCCCCTGGTTTTGAAGATCAAGATCATCTGGACTATGTCTACTTTCTTTACAAAGCTATCTATGGTCTTAAGCAAGCCCCAAGAAAATGGTATGACACTCTTTCTGAATTTCTATTAGAAAATGGTTTTATAAGAGGTGTCATAGACAAAACGCTCTTCACTAAAAGACATAAGAATGATATAATACTAGTCCAAGTCTATGTGGACGATATTATATTTGGGTCTACTAATGAGCTTCTATGCAAGAAGTTTTCTAAGTTAATGCAGGGTAGGTTTGAAATGAGCATGATGGGAGAATTGAAATTCTTTCTTGGATTACAAATAAGTCAGAGACAAGATGGAATATTTATTTGTCAATCCAAGTACATTAAGGAGCTCCTCAAGAAATATCACATGGAGGAGTGCTCATCAGCAAAGACACCATCAACTATAGCTGTCAAAATTGGTTTATGTGAAAGTTCTGCCAAGGTAGATATCACAGGCTATAGAGGTATGATTGGCTCATTGCTTTACCTAACTGCTAGTAGACCAGATATAATGTTTGCCACATGCTTGTGTGCAAGGTTCCAAGCGAACCCTAAAGAAATCCATCTCACTGCTGTCAAAAGAATCTTAAGATATCTAAAGGGTACGCCTAATTTAGGCATCTGGTACCCTAATGAATCTGGTTTTACTTTAATTGGATATACAGATTCTGACTATGCAGGAAGTGTTGTAGACAGGAAAAGTACATCTGGGAGTTGTCAATACCTAGGTGGAAGATTGGTATCCTGGTTCAGTAAGAAACAGCAAACAGTTTCCAACTCTACAGCCGAAGCTGAATATATAGCTGCTGGAAGCTGTTGTGCTCAGATCTTAGGGATTAGAAATCAATTAATGGACTATGGCATTGTATTGGAAAATATCCCTATTTTATGTGATAATACAAGTGCCATAGCAATCGCCAGCAATCCTGTGCAGCACTCAAGGACAAAGCACATTGACATAAGGTATCATTTTATAAGAGAGCAAGTAATGAATGGTACAGTGGAACTACTTTTTGTAGGCTCTGGAGATCAAACTGCAGATATTTTTACTAAGTCGCTTAATGAATCCTCATTCACTAGAATTGTTAGTGAATTGGGTATGTTAAACAGTCCTAGTAATTAATATTGTTAATATCTGAAATTTGATCTTTAATAATTTTGCAAGTGATTATTATGTGAATATTTGTTGTTTGAAATCACTTGTATAATTATTTTACCAACTGATTTTCTTGCTTGTTTAGTTATTTTTCACTCTGTTTATTCATATTATTTAATACTTCATATTTCTGTATTTTTAGAATATTTGTAGATATTTATTTCTATTTTAATAATTATTTTATTAAATGTTTTGTAGTGTTTGTCCTTTTGTTATTTATATTTGTTCTCGTAAAAAGATTAATCCATGTTTCTGTAAAATATTTATTTATAGTATTTTTAATAATATATTAGAGTGTATTTTAATTGGATTAATTATGCACATTAATTTGTATTTTATTAGCAGTCTAATTAATTGTCTTGTTTGTGATTATAATATCAAGATAATCGCCAAGACAATCCACAGATTGTCTTGGAAGATTATTTTGTTGATAATAAAATATTTTTCAAATTTTTATTCTGTTTTTATTTTGTTTTACTCAAAACAAACGATTGTCTTGATAGTTTTGAACTACCAAGACAATCGGTAAGACAATCACCTGATTGTCTTGGAGTGTCTTTTCGATATTTTTTCAAAATTAAAAAAAAAATGTGTGTTAATTTGTTGTTAATCAGTTAAATAATTGATTGTCTTGATAGTATTTATACTACCAAGACAATCGACAAGACAATCAACTGATTGTCTTGTAATGTTAGTGTGTGTTTTAATAAAATTAAAAATATATATATATATATATATATATATATATATATATATATATATTTCATTTTATTTTATTTATTAGAATTGTAAACGATTGTCTTGATAGTGTTTATACTACCAAGACAATCGGCAAGACAATCAAACCGATTGTCTTGTAGTGTTGTTTGGTACTTAATAAAAAAAAAAACAGAAATCTCAAACACATCTCAGCCAAGACAATCTCTCGTGTCTTTACACAGAGCTCTCAACATATATACATACAATACACGCAGTCTTGTACTGAATCGCTGCTAAAATTTCCTCAACCAAACTGAAAAACAAGACTAGATTTAAGTAGATCGTTCAATTATCCTTCTTTTGAACCGATCATCTTCAAGTTTGGTTAAGTTTTTGAAAATCAAATTTTTCAAAAGTTGAATCGGGTTTTAGGTGTTTTAAGAGTTCTAGATTTTTTTTGAGAATTCTAAAAATAGATTGAGACTCCCAGTGATCAAGAAAACAACATATAAATTTTTGGGATTTTTCTGACAACTTTGAATTAATTCGAATGTTTAATTAATTTTAATTAATTATTAATTCTGAAAATTTTCGAATTGTTTTAATTTTCTTAAAATTGAAGTGTGTTTTTGTGTTTAAAAATGGCTGATAATTTTGAGATAATGAAACATAATTTGGTTGGCTATTTTAATCCGAACGATTGTCCCTACGATCGATTTAGGCCTTGGATACGATTTTTGAATGACGATTCAATTATCCGAACTGCCATTTCGATTGAAGCCCCAATTAAGATAGGACCACTGAGATTGATTTGCACAGAAGCTGTGGTGTCTGAAGACTTGACCTCATTTTCTTTTGATGGTACACACCACGTTGTGACAGAATCAACCCTTACTACTGTATTGGGCCTTCCTGCGGATAATTTTGATCCACTTCCAACCAGTGAACAACTCTATCAATTCTTCATTGATATTAATTATCATGGAGCAATTGATATGAACAACCTGAGCAAAAGGAATCTGGTTCAACAATGGGATGCATTCTTCGACACGATCTCCAAGGTATTTGCTAATTCAGCCAGAGGTAATTTTCACTTACTCACCTCTATGTTACAAACTATTGGTTATGCTGTTGCTAACAACCGTAGAATCAATATTGGTAACCTACTTTGGAATACTATTATTAACAGGATTGTTAAGGCCAGAAGGGATTTTGATGAGGGTAAGAAAGTTCTATGTTATTATCCTAGATTTTTAACTCTGTTATTTAATCATCTTGTTCCTGTTGGTCAACGAACAGTTTTTAGGAATGACAACCCTATGGTATCAGGCAGGCAAACCAAGAAAATATTCACTAGCCTTGATACACATAGAAAGTTGATAAATGTGTCAGTGTATATTACACCATATTTGTCTAACTTCATAAATCTATCTGTCATTCCTCGACTTTTGAATGCACCTGAACCTGAACCTCTAAATGTACCTGTCCCTGAACATCAACATCAAATGGAACAATCTATTCCTTCAGGTACAGCTACTGCATCAATGGAGCATGTATTGCCTTCTGTCTCTCAAACTATTTCTGGAGCCCAAGTGGCTGATAGGTCAGACTAAGAGGTTGGAGAACCACAGCCTCTATCCCAGGTCTTAGAGCCAAACACTGTGTCTAACCAAATCTCTAAACCTAAAGCCAGAAGCAAGTTGTTGACAAAAAGAGCTGATAGAAGAAGTGATAATGTGAGTGATCCCACAGCTCTGCCTCCACCAAAGAAGAGAAGAAACCTACTACTTGAGGCATCTGTTAGCCCATCCATTTCCTCCCAACAGGACTTGGATATTGAAATGGCCGATGAACTGTTACTAATTTCATCCTCTCAACAGGATGCAATTATTGAAATTCGCCAAAGGGTCGTGGCACCTTGTACAGAGTCAAGCACACCTCTATTACTCACAATGGGGGAAAACATTACCGTAGAATCTGATGTTGCTAAGGACACTGAGCAAGGAGTGCACGATAGGATTGTTACAGTACCTACCATTGTTACGGTAGAAGAGCCTTCACAGGCTTCTGAGGGAAATCTTGACTCTCTGCCAGTTATAATAGAGTCATCATCTCCCCTCCCAGGAGGAACATTCCTGGCTCCCTCAAGGGATTCTTCACTCGCAGATTTATCTGGAGAAAGTGAAAGGCAACTTGGTCATCCTATCACTGAAGAAATTCAGCTATCAAATCCAAATGAATTGATAGAGATGACTGAGGATTGGGAATTGCGAACTCCCATTGCACCACCACTGACCTCTCCAGAAGAGGCTAGGGTGATTTCTTATGCAGGTACAGCTCAAGGAAAGGAGCTAGTGTTGAGTGATGTGAGGACCACCATAAATATGAGTGAAACACATGCACGAAAGGAGAGTGACATATCCTTGAGTGAACATCAGGTGAGCGCACACACTGACACAAACACTTTGTCTCTAATGGCTCAAATCAAAGATCTGCAAAAGAAATTGATGGAAACTGAGGCTGAAAAACAAGTTTTAAAAGCACAAGTGGATGAACGGTCTTCTTCTTCCACCTCTGTCAACAATCAGCTCATGATCATTCGTGACGATGTCCACAACATAAAGACTACACTCACTCCAGCAATCAATACATTGATACAATCCAACTCTCAGGCATCTACAGAAAGAACAGATATTCTAAATGCTATTGACAGACTCTCTAATAGGGTGGATGAACTTCAAGTGGAAATGCATGAAACTGCTCAATCATATTCGACAACCTTTGCGAATCTTGAAGAAAAGTATGATTACATGTTTGAAGGACTTGATCATCTATACAACATTGTTAAACCTACTCATAATATCACACCAGAACAAAGAGCATATTTTGAAGACTATGATGATGATAATGAAGGGGATAATGATGCAAATAGGGAGCTTGATAGTCAAAGGAAGTCTGTAGAGGATTCCTCAACTAAGGGGGAGAAGTCTGGAGATGGAGGAGCAGGTAAGTCTGGATCTGGAGAAGCAGGAGGAAGTAAGTCAGGAGATCAAGGGAGGCATAAGGAGAGGTCTGAGAAGTCTACCAAGGGAAAAGAAAAAGCTGCTCATGATCAGGATGCATTCGAGTTTGATTTCGATCTCAAGAATAGTAAGTTTGAATTACAACAGTTAAATGATATCGAAGAAGATCTTTCAAACTGGCAAGATGATCCTGAGTTTGAGAAGGAACTTCAAGAGGAGAAAGCTGATCGTCAGATGAGACAAGCTAAGCTTGAGAAGACCAGACAGGTAGTGAATGAGAGGTTGAAGCTGAAGCAAGCTGAAGATGCAGAAAAAAAAAAGCTACATGCAATCAGTGTACAGGAAAGAAAAAGAGATATTCAGTTGAAGATTGGTCCAAAGTGGGATAGAGCAAGAGAAATTTTTTATTATATTCAGAACACTGCTAATGATGATGAATGTTTTCTCCAACTACTTCAACAGTTTCAAGAGACCAATCCAGATTACTTGCAATATATGGATGCACTGATGCTGGAAATCTCAAGGATAGTAGCTGGGTTTGACAGATGTGCAGATCAACTGATAATTCAGATTGACTCTCGTACAATGGGTTCTCTCTATGTGTCACTTCAAATCTTTCAACAGAGAAGCTTGATGGAACTGTGGATTATGTCCATAAAGGTAAAAAGGTTTTCTGAACTGAATATTTTACTTCATGAAAGACTTTTGGAGTTTGCGCAAAGGAATAGTCCACAAGTTATTCAAACTCCACATCATGTTAAGTTTCTCAAGGGTAGTACACTACACTCTTGTTTCCTTGATTCTAAGTCGATGAAATTATACACTGCATCTCATCTGGTCTGGTTAGAACATATGCTGAGGACTACAGGATTCGAAGATAAAGAAAGTATCTTTGTTGCTGACATTATTCGATCATATGCTTTAACTGGCTTTGAAAAGAAATATTACATTCTTCGG
This sequence comes from Saposhnikovia divaricata, assembly GCA_036435485.1. Lineage (NCBI taxonomy): Eukaryota > Viridiplantae > Streptophyta > Magnoliopsida > Apiales > Apiaceae > Saposhnikovia > Saposhnikovia divaricata. The sequence goes on along the minus strand of CM071594.1, from coordinate 191,387,681 downwards.
AATCGGCTATGGGGTAACCTTGGAATCTTGCCTAAGAAACCAAAAGGTCTTGTGTCAGATTATGAACGTGTATTTGACAAGGATTTGATCAAAACCTTGGATGATCAAGAACGATTTGACACAGAGAATATCAGAAGATTCCTAGAGCAAGAAGATGAAGTTGAACCTGGAGAGATAAGGGATGAAGAAACTTCAAAGTGAAGATCAGCTCTACATGTGATATCTTTAGAGCTTAGATAGGTCAAGATAGAAAACTGTATTATATGATCAGTCTAGAGGATCATCTATCTTGTATTTATCTTTTATGTTTGAATCTGGACAATGTTAAATATAAACCAGAACTTTTCTTTTATTTACTTAGTGTTTAAAGTTTTATCTTTTACTAAGTTAAGTTGAGTTAGTTGAGTAATCCTCTAGGTATTTGCTTGTTATCTTCTAACAAACAAATAGGGGGAGATTGAAAGGCATATGACACAACCTATTTGTAGTTCGAGGACTCAACTCAACTTAAGCTTAGTTTGTAATAAGTAAATAACTTTCACTGTCACAGGAATCTCAGGAGGTACTATCTGTCAGAAGAAAAACCCTAAAGTCAATCTATAGTTTTGATGTTTTAAACTGGAAGAAGTTCAGATTGCTGATCAAGCCTCAGTATAGCATCAAAGAAGTGGATTTATTTCTAAGACAGAGATTTCTAGAGTGACAGGTTCAGACAGTATACAGTGAAGTACAAGAAGGAGAAAGAGATGAGAAGAAAAATGAATCACATTTTTAATGTGAAAATTAAAGGACAGTCATTGAAGTTAGTCGTTCATGAACAAGACCGTGCATGGAACGTCAACAAAATATTCAGTGGTATTCCTTTATTTCTTTCAGTGATTCAGAAAAGAATTAAGACAATCCAAGGATATATAATTATTCTTGTTTAATTAATTTAAATCAAGTAGTCAATTTAATTAATTAATTAATTAATTCATCTTGAATTAATTCTTTAATTAAATTAATTATTAGATTAATTAAATCTGATTAATTATTTAAGTAAGAATAAATTAAAATGATTATTTATTAATCAATTTTAATTTAATTCTGAAAAATGAACTAGCAAGACAATCCCTGATTGTCTTGCCGATTGTCTTGAAGATTTAAATCAGAACAGCAAGACAATAGGAGATTGTCTTGCCGATTGTATTGAAGAAGAAATCAATAAAGCAAGACAATTTCTGATTGTCTTGCTGATTGTCTTGATAATGATATTGTCTAAAAAGCTTTTGAAAAGTAGAATAAAAATCTGATTGGATTGTCTTGACGATTGTCTTGGCAGTTCAATTTGATTGTCTTGATAATGATCAAAAAGAAAAAGCTTCAGACAGAATGATAATTTTGATAAAGCAAGACAAAGATCTCAGAATTTGATTGTCTTGCCGATTGTCTTGGAAGAACCTGATTGTATTGACGACTGTATTGCCTATTGTCTTGGAAGAAGAAATTGTATTGACGATTGTCTTGACAGTTATAATTGAAGATAAAGATGCAGGGATTATTATATATCAAGACATATCGACAGAAGCAATCAACAAGAAAAAAACAGATCAAAAACATTACATTCAAGAACAGATTTCTCTCTTCTCTCTCATCAAGAACACAGCACAAGAAGCAGAAAAATTATATAGAAAATCAAGTTCATCTTATTTTTAATATCTGATCCGATAGAACTGATTTACTTGATACTCTTGTACTATTAGCGAGTTTTTACTCCTAATCTATATCTTGATTTTTATTAACAAATCTAGAAAAATTCATGTCGAATTTTCTAATTTGTTTTTATTAACTAGATATAAATTCTGTACTGTATTTGTAACAAACCCCTCAAGTTAATATAATTTTATATTCAACTTGAATTTTGTTTCATTTAATTCCGCTCAAATTTGTCAACATATAAATTAAATTATCCGGACAAATTTCGATAAACAGTACTGTTTGTATTCAACCCCCCTTCTACAAACATATTGGACCTAACATCTAAAAATTATGAATTTTTTTCCAGAACTTTGAAATATTAAAAAAAAAGTTCCCTCTAAATTTGGTCAGTTTTCGTTGAAGTTTAGTTAACCGTTTGATTTTTTAACTTACGGGCTTTTTTAACCATATTATTTTATCTATTTTTTAAAAAATATTTTTTGACGTTCCAACCATACGTATGTCAAGATATATATAATGTAATGAAATCCCTAAATTTTCAAAAAATAAAAAATTAATTTGGTTGGAGATCTTAGTATATCACTACTAATCTCAATTATACTCGTAACTAGTGCTTTGTCCCATATTATTTTATCTATTTTTTAAAAAATATTTTTTGACGTTCCAACCATACGTATGTCAAGATATATATAATGTAATGATATCCCTAAATTTTCAAAAAATAAAAAATTAATTTGGTTGGAGATCTTGGTATATCACTACTAATCTCAATTATACTCGTAACTGGTGCTTTGTCCCATATTATTATATCTATTTTTAAAAAATATTTTTTGACGTTCCAACCATACATATGTCAAGATATATATAATTTAATGATATCCCCAAATTTTCAAAAATTAAAAATTAATTTGGTTGGAGATCTTAGTATATCACTACTAATCTCAATTATACTCGTAACTGGTGCTTTGTCACATATTATTGTATCTATTTTTAAAAAAATATTTTTTTATGTTCCAACCATACGTATGTCATGATATATATAATGTAATGATATCCCCAAATTTTCAAAAAATAACAAATTAATTTGGTTGGAGATCTTAGTATATCACTACGAATCTCAATTATACTCGTAACTGGTGCTTTGTCACATATTATTGTATCTATTGTTAAAAAAATATTTTTTGACGTTCCAACCATACGTATGTCAAGATATATATAATGTAATGATATCCCCAAATTTTAAAAAAATAAAAAATTAATTTAGTTGGAGAACTAATCAATTTTAATTTTTATTGTGGGTATCAGCGACCGCTATCAGCGACCGACGCGGTAGCTGATGGACGCTTTAGCGACGAATTTGCCCTCGGTCGGTGATAGAGGTCGCTGATGGGGGTCGCTGATAGTGGTCGCTGATATGGGTCGCTGATAGCGACGCGGTAACCTAAGATCCTTAGTTGGGAGTTGGGGTCAAAGAGCTTTTGATTGAGTTTTTATTTTTATTTCAGTTTTATTTTGATTTCAGATTTTTAGTTTAGTATTCAGCAGGTTTATGTTGTATTTACGAATACATCATGGCCAATTTTTTTGTTAGAATTATTGAGTTTGTTAGCGTGACGCCCAAATCTACTGACCCCGGATTTGGGGGCGTTACATTAATCGCCGCCTAATCGATTATTCCTGCCTAACTAATTAAACCGCCTAATATCGCCTAATTCGGCCTAGGTCCGCCTAGGCGCCGTCTAATCAAAAAATGCCTAATGACCGACTTTTGCAAAATTTAGGCGTTTTCAGGCCGCCTATCGCCTAGGCGACGATTAATCGGCCGTCTAGGCCGATTTTTAGAACACGGGTAATAAGTTAGAAAATAACTTAAAGTTAAAAAAACAGTTTAGAGCTAGAAGTTGGTATGAGGTACTTTTTTGAATGAATTTTTTTATTTTGATGATTTTATTTGATAAAAATTAATATCATCATTCAAATTAATAATTATCAAATTTATTTTGATTTTTACATTTTTTAATAAATAATAAATTACTCATTATACAAAATTACCCAAATAGATATTGATTTAAAATTTTTCTTTTCCACTAGTCAGTTTAAGCAACTTTAAATCATAAATAATAATTCTAAGTTTACCTAAACCACCTCTAAGCATGGTTCTAAAAATCCCCGATTTAGCCAATTAATCCCCGATTAATCCTCTATAAGGTACATAACCTATTCGATTTTTAAAATCCGACTAATCCTATGAATTTATTTCACTACAAGAAAAACGTCCATCAGCGACCGACTATCAGCGACCGTATCCGGTCGCTGATGGCTATCAGCGACCGATTCCAGTCGCTGATAGCGGTCGCATAAGAACTGGTCGCTAAAAGGCTCTTCTGCGACCACTTTTGGCGACCGGGGTTTCAGCGACCGCTATCAGCGACCGGAGTTGGTAGCTAATGTGTAGCGACCCCTATCAGCGACAGATGCGGTAGCTAATGCTTAGCGACGGCTATCCGTAACCGAACGCGGTCGCTAATACTTTATGCGTCTGTTTTAAAAAAATATTTTTTGTATCTATTTTAAAAAAAATATTTTTTGACGTTCCAACCATACGTATGTCAAGATATATATAATGTAATGATATCCCCAAATTTTAAAAAAATAAAAAATTAATTTAGTTGGAGAACTAATCAATTTTAATTTTTATTGTGGGTATCAGCGACCGCTATCAGCGACCGACGCGGTAGCTGATGGACGCTTTAGCGACGAATTTGCCCTCGGTCGGTGATAGCGGTCGCTGATGGGGGTCGCTGATAGCGGTCGCTGATATGGGTCGCTGATAGCGGTCGCTGATGAAAATTGGTTGCTAAAAAACAACGCGCCATTTTTTCGTGCCATTTTTTTGGCGGGATTTTTTTTGGCGACCGATTAGCGACCGACTGCAGTTGCTATGACACATTAGCGACGGAATTTCTTCCGGTCGCTGATGGCGGTCGCTGATACTGATTATCTGCGACGGAAATTGCGGTCGCTGATAGACCTGTTTCTTGTAGTGACAATCGTTCAACAAGTACACACCTACCTATCACCAGAAATTACTATTATTTTATTATTACCATTCAATAAATTAATATATTATTATTGAAAATTCATCATTTGCAAAATAGTTACCATTTTATAGTCCAATTACTAAAAATTATTATTTATTATTTTCTCAAACCCGCAATAATAGTCATATTTGATTTTCAGTGGTCAATTTGACCCATCTTTAATTAAAATATAATTTTTATTGTAATTTTAGAAAATTTATTATATTGTAAAATGGGTTAAATATAATTTCTTATAATAATACCAAATTTTATAATTTATGTATGATTCATGAAAAAGACATATATTTGAATATATCACATATTCTTAAATTAAAAATTAAAATGTAAAATTAAAACTAAATTTCACTAAAAAAAAAGTTTATTCACATATTCAACTAATTTATTATAAAATTATAATTTAAATTAAAATTTAGATGTAAAATTAAAACTAAATTTCATTAAAAAAAAGTTTATTCACTTGTTCAACTAATTTATCATAAAATTATAATTGAACTAGTAATTAAATGAAAATATAAGTTAAGGGTATTTTGATCATATTGGGTGTGCACGTGTAAGTGTGGGGTGTGCATATATCAACTCCCCAAATCTATTATTAAATATTAATAGGTTCCACCACTTTACCCACTTTTCATCTAACTTTACTCATTTATACATTTTCATTTTCTTGGTATCTGTATCCATCCCCATGTAAAAAGAACCACGGGGATATCATTTTACAAAAAATTCCTACAAAAAATTTCAACTTAGCTGATGTTTGAGCCTAGGTTAGCCCCACTGGTTGTAATAATTTAACCAGGCTATAGTGTGGCATTTGGAGCAATCTAAACAAGCGATTAATAAGTCATATATATAATCTTAGCTGCTGGACCACTTGGTCGATTTTACGAGCACGTTAAACCGGGAGTGAGTGTGAGAGTTGCACAAACCTCTGATGTTTTGCACTTGCTTTTAGCCTTTTAATACTATATACCTTCTAACTGGACTTGATCACGATGCTTTTTCATAAGAGCGAGCTTGCTCCAACAATGCATCCACATTAAGTTGATCAACATATCTTTTATAAGACAACATTTAGAAACTCTGGGTTCGAGGACCAAAGAATACAAATTGTTTGCGATAATTCATTATTTAAAGCTTCTTTATTCACAATTAAATTATCATTGCATTATTCAAACGTTACATAAGTGATGCTCAATTAGAAAAACCCTTTCAACACACAAGAATAAATACACAAATACAAAAATAGAACATATGTTTCGTGATGATCCTTCGGTTTGAAAAGTTACGCTGCTTAAACACGAATCTGAGCCACCAAAACCAAGTGCTCGATACGAGGAATTGTTAGGCCAAACTGCTCAGTCATGTCCAAGTCATCAGCTGATTTTCCAACCGGTAACTCCCAGTCGAAACAATGTAGCAACTGCGCCAGCACAAGTTGAACACTGAGCAGCCCTAGTTGCATACCAGGACACCCTCTTCTACCAGAACCAAACGGTAAGAGCTCAAAATCACGTCCTCGAAGGTCTATTTTACTCTCAGCAAACCTCTCCGGAATGAATTCCAGAACTTTATCACCCCACACCTTAGAATCTCGTCCTATAGCCCATGCATTCACGATTATTCGTGACTTCTGAGGGATATGATATCCATTTATCACAATATCCTCTTTAGCTTCGTGGGGACCAAGTAATGGTACAATCGGGTGCAGTCTCATACCTTCTTTCACAACCATGTAAAGATATTCTAGTTTGGGCAGATCCGTCTCCTCCACCATTCTATCAAGTCCAACAACGGAAGCTAGCTCCTCTTGACACTTTTTCATTGCGATTGGGTTTCTCATCAGTTCTGTTAGTATCCATTCAATTGATGTAAATGAGGTGTCAATTGATGCTGTAATGATATCGATCATGATAGACTTGATACTAGGTCTGTCAATCAGTTTGGCCAGCTCTTGATAGTTTCCAGAAGAGTTGTTTCTAGACAGTGAAATCATTTCATCGACAATGTCTCGATTATTTTTATGAGTGCCAGCATTTAAATTTTGCTCATGCTCATCAATAATTATCTCCAACATTGCATCAAGCTTCTTGCTTGATTCCTTGTACTTTCGAGTCAATCCCTGTATAAGAGGTAATGTTTAGATTATGTTGATACTAGCTAGAGAGGATGAAGCCGAAAAAGTTTAAATACACAAGCTAAGGAAATTGATTAACAGCGATATGTATGTACCTGGAGGTCAAATGGCTTTAGGAAGGGTACAAAGTCCGCAATGTTAAAGTGTCCGGCCAAAGTGAAGGCTTCCGTCATGATACCTTTAAGATCAAATCGATCATCTTTGCTTCGTCCCAAAAGGAACCTAAAAGTCATGTTCTCAATCAAACACCCCACCTTATCACTGACATTCACCACCTCACCAGCCATCGCAGCTTTCCTAATCTCCTCCACAACTAAGCCAACCTCCTCTTTTCTCATCCCTTGAAAAGAATTAACTTTTGCGGGAGCTAAAAGCTCTTGCACAACAAATTTCCTGACGTGCCTCCAGTACGTACCATTGGTGAAGCTAATGCCATTGTTACCATAGGACATATGTGCAACAGCCTCCATTTGTGGTCGTGCTGCAAAAACACTGTCATGAGTTTTTAGGAAAAGTTGAGCAGCTTCAGGGGAGGAGACAACTATAGCTGGGACCGAACCCATGCGTAAAGACATAATAGGACCATACTTCTTCGATAACTCTTGGAAAGTGCGGTGGGGAAGGCTACCCAAACTAAACAGGCTACCAACAATGGGTAATCCTCTGGGGCCTGGTGGGAGTAGCTTACGCTGCCTGGTATCTAGTATCCACCAAAACGCAGCACCAAGAACGAGGAACAGGAATGAAAAGGCCAAAGAAAGTATTATCTTTAAATTAAAGAAAAATAAATAAAGTGTTAAAAGCTAGACTGAAGCCGTTGATTGGTATGTATGTAACTCAAATGTAGTTGCTTGTTGTTAATTGTGTGGTGTTGAGTAAGGCTAGGAGTTGGTTTATATAGGCCAGAGCAGAGCAGCCAAAATAAACAACGTAAACTACATGCAGTGTTTTCAAGTCTAGGAAACCTATTCAAAGTCCAGTGTTTAATTTACTTTGGCTTGTTTTTGTTAGATCTAAATAAATAATCACGGATCATCTTATGCGATATTATTAAGGTTACACGATATAACTGTAATACGAAAGCGTACCTAATTCCATGACGGTAGATTATGTATACGGATTCGGGACTTGATCTTCCACAGACTTGATTCGCCTCTAATCGTATCTCGCTCTAACGATGGGAATAGAGGAGTAGAGGTTGTGAATAGCCCTTGGGGACCAAGACCCTATTATGTTCTTTATATAGTACTCTAATTAGACCCCATTAACTCTAATTAAATTACTATTGGGTATTACACATTACAAACCCCATACCGAATAAGATGTTATTGGACCCTTTATTTTAGACCACTTAATTAGTCCAAATAGAATAAACATTAAATATAATTATCTTTAATTTATAAGCTCATAATTATTATTAGATTATAAAAAATAATCTAACAGTTTTATCTTTTAAAAATTTGACGCCATGTCTCTCTCTGTCTAATAATACAATGCCGCCCTCACACATGTCTGCAGAATCATTTGAATGTTTAAAGAGGTCAAGAGTTGAGGTCGAATATTTATCTAATGTTGATATTGGAATAAGCAAATTAATAGGTCCGAAGGTATTATTCAATGATGATATACATTTTTTAAGCAAACCTGTACGTCCAAACTCATTTGAGCAGAGAGAAGTTAAGAGCACATTCAGAACTGGAAACATGGGATTATTCCTTGAGCTGTGCTTGATATAGGAATAAAGTGGTCGCTGTTGTCCGTAAAGTGTCTCCAGTATGTAATCCCTCTAGATTCTAGTATTTCCTAAAAACATGTAGTCCTTTTGCCATTAAACATAAGTTCAAATTCCAGTTTCTCTTTGTTGTAAAAATGAGATCCCTATTTTTTGTTTAATATACAAATAAATGAGTCCTATTTAAATAATATGAAAAAGTGAGATGCTATTGCTGTAGTTTCTGCAAAAAGATGCAATCGCTTATGGGTGAGTTTAAGTGACCATTTTGCTTGATGCAAGCAATCAGAACTCATTTTTATTTGTTATTTCATCTATTCTTGTCCTTGCAATTAATCTGTGTTATTTTCTGTTTTTTTTTCCTGTAAATACCGGAAAGCTGGATGGAAGACGGTTGCTTTTTAAAGAATTTTCCTATATTGAGGAGCGGTTTAATTAGGGGTAATAAACAAAGGGAAAGGTAATGAATTGGACTCATTTTGTTGTGTTTGTTTTGTAAAAATGATTATTCCCTTTCATCTTTTTAAGTTTTAGAATTACACAATATTCCTCATATCCCATTCCACACCCTCACTAGGTAATTTGTTTCCATTTCCTTTTTTTTTTCTTTTTCATTTTCAATTATAATTTTTATCTTAAACAATCAAAACATAGATTTACATGTAAATTATTTTTAAAAATAAAAATTAATTTTTAATTTAATTTTTATAAATTAAAAATAATTTTGATATAAATTTTGATTCCGTTTCTGGATCAGAACCTGTGACAACCCGGATCAAATCCCGAGCCTTTTTCGAAAATCGGGTCGAGTCCCGGTTCCGAATCCGAAATAAGCCAAAGTAAACTGGCCCAAATACAGCCAACTTGGGTAAACCACAAGCCCACCACAGGCCCCCAAAAGATCATGATTTGTTGGTGCAATTAGTAGTATTATTTTGCCTTATAAACTGAACAGAAGTCCCAAATCTATTCGATGTGGGACAGAGGTGTTACAAACTCCCCCACTTAAACTCTTGACGTCCTCGTCAGGCCTGAACGGATATCTCATTGGTCCAAGATCGTTCCTCTCTAGCCATTGTGGGATAATACCGGCTGGCTTCGTGTCCCCACCTCTGGATCTCTGTCCATTGTGGGATAATACCACCAGCCTTCGTGTCCCCACCTCCGGCAACTTGACGTGTCAAGCTTTCGAGAGTCGGCTTTGATACCATATGTGACAACCCGGGTCAAATCCCGAGCCTTTTTCGAAAATCGGGTCGAGTCCCGGTTCCGAATCCGAAATAAGCCAAAGTAAACTAGCCCAAATACAGCCAACTTGGGTAAACCACAAGCCCACCACAGGCCCCCAAAAGATCATGATTTGTTGGTGCAATTAGTAGTATTATTTTGCCTTATAAACTGAACAGAAGTCCCAAATCTATTCGATGTGGGACAGGGGTGTTACAGAACCAAACACGTAAAACAATTCAGATCATTCCTTTCCTTTCTCCTTATTACCCTTTCTGAATACCATTTCGTTTCCTTATATTAAAACCTATATATATATATATATATATATATATATATATATATATATATATATATATATATATATATATATATAGGATTTAATATAAACTTTTCTTAAATACAAACTTGCAAACTTTTTTTATTCAACACATTTATAACTTCGGTTCAACATCGATTATCAAATAATAACTAAAATTTTATTGAATACACATAATTAAATTATTCAAAATCCTTTTGGGGTTTACCAATACCAAATTAGGGTAGAGAAATATAAAATTTTATTTGTTTAATATGAGGTGTGTTGAACCCTAGTTCAAAAATTTTTGAACAGATATTACAAAATTCTCAACTATCCTTTCGGGGTTCACCAATGCTCAATTAGGGTATAGAAATATGGAATATTATTAATTTAATACACTTTTCTTAATTATACTAATGTAAAATTAGTTTATGTATTTGGATTCAACACATTTCTAACTTCGGTTCAACATCGATTATCAAATAATAACTAAAATTTTCATAAAAAATATTGCAAATATGTTTTCAATAAATTATAAAATGTTATAAATATGTTTCCAATTTCAATTCTATGTATTCAATAAAATCTTAATTATTATTTTTTAAATGATGTTGAACCGAAATTATATATGTGTTGAATAAATTTTTTTTGTAAGTTTGTATTTAAGAAATGATTTCTTTTCATGGAATTACTCAAATTCAAGATGATTTTAGTAGAGTTATTAGAAGTCATGTTAAATCTTATTAAAAAGCTCATGACTTTTTTTTCAAGGGATATAGTTATAATTTTTGTTAAAAGTCATTAAAAGTCATTCTCATTAAAAATCATTGACTTTTTGAATAACACGATACTTATAAAGAGTCTATAAATGTCTAAATTCAATATCACCCTACTTTTATAAGTCTTAATTGAATAACACCGTACTTTTAAATATTTCTTAAAAGTCTTAATTGAATAACACCATATTTTTAAAGACTATTTAAATGTTAAAATTGAACTCATGACTTTTAAAATCATTAAAAGTTTTTAAAAATCTTAATACAATAACACCCCTTAAGACGTTCACACACCCACTTTGTCCTTGACAAGATTCGAATCCTCAACTTTCCTTAAAAGGCTCTGTAAAAAAAGGAGGAAGATACCGCTACTAAGAGGTGAGAGGTATGTAATTATATTAATTAAGTGGCCTTCAGAAGTTAATGAAAGCTCTTGAACGGAAATTTGTTATAAATTAGACAAGTAGACAAACAATGAGATGCTTGGTTCTGTTCAATCATTAAACACATTAAGAACAAAACAAAACGATGATCAAGAAGAATGCATATTATGCAACTTGCATTAGATTTGAGGAATGAAATGAACTAGCTGTGTCTAGCATAAATCATTTATAAATGAATTTACAACTTGTGGGACAGTTACAGGCTTCTTGTATGGACAATGAGTATTGTATTATTAGATTATTACATATTCGTTTTAGAATAATGTTGTAATCTTTATCTTTTTACTATTTGCTAAATTAATATATTGCCTTCAAAACCTTTCTTTTTGTGGTTTCCACTTGGTTATTATTCTCTTTATTTATGCTCCTTATTTCTTTCACCGCTTTAAATAGTATATTTGTACTTGCATCCTGCAACTAATCAATTCAGCACCTTTGTTTGTAGTCCTCCGTAGAAGAATGTGAGCAGTTCATCGCATGATTAAAGTTACTAGCTAATATATATCGTAAAGAAAAAGATGAAATCGACCGTGGATAGTGTTTCTGGTGGTTATCTGTCTTCAACTTGCCTATGAGAGTCTTTGAGAATTTGTGTGTTCATTTAGTCTTGAAAAAGAGTTTATTCATGTTTTTGATAATAAAATTTCGATATCTTGTTCCATTTGTAACTACAATGAAGAGTGTTGTAGCAAAGAGAGAAGTTAAGAGCATTTCACCTCCCCTACTCGAAATCGATGCCAACGCATTTTTAAGTTGGGGGTTGAAAATTTCAGATTTCAAAATCGGAAACGGGAAGTAACATAAAAAAAATTTGGAGATCGGGATGTGAACAGAATTAAATTTGGAGATCGGGATGTGAACAGAATTAGGGTATTCCAGAGATCATCGATCATCATTCCCCGATTTATATATTTGCTAGCTTTATATCCGTGTGATTTACGGATAATTTTATTAATATTTTATAGTATATTTTTTATTATATTATTTTTCTTGTAAAATTACTTTTATAGCATTTTGGATAATTTATTTTTACTTTTAATAATAATAATAATAATACATAATTTGTAGTATACATATGGTTGTAATATAGGGTAAAAGCACATTTTCACCACTGTACTATTTTTGGATTTGCAATTACACTACTGTACTACAAACAGACTACTGTACTTTAGCATTTTTAGCAACTTCACCACTCCCGTAAGTCAAATTATAACTCCGTTGGGTTGACTAACGGGAGGGTGATGTGGCAGTCCTAGTTGTCCCTCCACATCAGCAATTACAACATAGCTGCATAAATCCAAATTAAACACTTCCCCCAATTAAACACTTCAGCAATTAAACCCAAATTAAACACTTCCCCCAATTAAACACTTCCCCCAATTTGAAACTTCTCCAGACGCGATCGAGGAGGCGGAGCCGATTGGAATTGCTCACAGGCGATTTGACACCATACCACTACTGAGAGCCATGTAAGTCGTTCTTTTCTTCGTACATTATCTCTCTTCGTACTGTGTTTGATAATATGTATGCATGTGTTCATAGTCGTGCTTGTACAAATCTAGGGTTCGTGCTTTTACAAATTTAGGGTTTATAGTCGTTCATTATTTACAGGAAAGCACCTACGAACTTCTTGTTGAATGTTTACTACGGTGGGCACTTTATGACTTGTGAACGATACAAGTATGCTGGGCCAAAATGGAAGCAGTTTAAAAAAATTGATGTTGGGAAGTTGAGTGTTGAAGAAATTCGGGGCATGGTGAAGGATGTAATAAGTAGTGAGGATAGGCTTTTTTATATGAGGGATGGGGTAACTCCTCAGCAGGGGTATAGGGAATTGATTAATGATGATAATGTAGCTGAAATGGTGTATGCTTCAAGGCACACTGGTGTGTGTAAGATACATGTGTACCATGAGGGATCTGTGGCTGAATTTCCACACATAGTTGCTGTACCATGCCCTTTTAAACTGTGGGTATCATATGTTAAATCTGAAGATTTATGGATAATAAAAACCCTAGTGCCTGACCATAATTGTTTGTATGAGTATAGGAACAAATTGGTGTCTGTCAAATTTCTTGCCAATTTGTATGGTGAAAGGATTAGGAAAAATCCTAATTGGAAAATGAGTGAGATGCAAGAGGAAATTAGAAGGGACTTAAAGGTGGATGTAAAGGCTTGTATGATTGGGAGAGTGAGGAAGTTGGCTTTGAGTGGTGTGAAGGCACAGTTGGCTAAGCACTATGAAGGTGTGAGAAGATTTGGTGGTGAGATCCTAAGGAGTAATAAGGAGAACACCGTGAAGATCACTACAACCAGGGAGAACCCTGAGGATCCTAGCCATTTCCAAAGGTTCTATGTCTGTTATGCAGAGTTGAAGAAGGCATGGAGAGATGGATGTAGACCAGTGTTGGGACTGGATGGCTGTTTCCTGAAGACTGTGTGTGGAGGCCAACTCCTATCAGCAGTGGGGAGGGATGGCAACAATGCAATCTTTCCTGTTGCTATGGCAGTTGTAGAAGGTGAGTCATATGCTAGCTGGAAATGGTTCTTGGAATTGCTGGTAGAAGACCTTCAAATAGGCAATGGCTATAAACATACAATAATTTCAGACCAACAGAAGGTATATTCAACTTCATCCATCTCATATAAATCATTATTATGAGGCATGCTACTTTTAGTACATTCATTTGTATGTGTAGGGATTAGACAAGGCTGTTAAGGAATTACTGCCATATGTTGAGCACAGGAATTGCACTAGACACCTCTACTTAAATTTAGGGGGAAAGTTTCCTTCTGAAGATGTCAAAAGTGCATTCTATGAGGCATGCAATGCTACTTTTCCTGAGGCATTTTATGCTGCCATGAAGAAGATGGAGTTGGCTTCTCCAGAAGCATATGCAAAGATGAGCACACTTAATCCAAAGGTTTGGTCAAAAGCTTTTTTTGAAACTCATTCCAAGACAGATTCCACAGAAAACAACATGTCTGAGTGCTTTAATTCTTGGATTTTGAGAGCAAGGTATATTTTATCATTTAATGTTATGTATGCAGAAGATTATATATGTTATTAATTCTTAGATTTTGAACTTGACATATGCTTTTGTGTTGTAGGTACATGCCAATTATTGACATGTTGAGTGCAATCCATGATCTTGTCATGGAAAGAATACATCAAAAAAGAGATGCCAGGAAGAATGTGGATAGTGTGCTCATACCAGGAATAAGGAGACAGTTGGAGCATGTGATTAAAAATAGCTGTGAGTGTAGATGTTTGTGGGATGGGAGGCAGGACTATGAGGTTAAATGGAGGGGGATAGGGTTTTGTGTGAACTTGCAGGAACATACATGTTCATGTAGGGTGTGGCAACTAACAGGTATACCCTGCATCCATGGTGTTACAGCCATTCTTAATTGCAGCCTCAATCCACTTAATTTTGTTTCACATTATTACACAAAAGCTACATATATGAAGTGCTACAACCACTATTTAGAAGTGCTTCAAGGGGAACCTTTCTGGGAGAAGGTCCTAGGGGACACCATCCTTCCACCTCCAATTTCCAAAGTACTGAGGGGTAGGCCTAAAAGAAAAAGAAGAAAGGAAGGTTGGGAGAGGCAAACTTCTACTTCACAACCCATGCACAAGATTTCAAGAGTAGGCAGAGTAATGCATTGTGGCAACTGTGGGGTTGCAGGGCACAACTCCAGGAAATGTCCTCGACAACCAAGGGCACAACCAATGCCACAAAAAAAGAGGGGAAGGAGGACCAATGAGGAAAGGGCAGAGGAAGGGCAAATTGTAGAGGAGGTCAACACTGGGGAATTTCAACTTATGGAGGAGGCAATGAGGCAGCAAACAGCAACTCAAGCTTCTCAAGCTAACTCTTCTATTGTGGACTGAACATGTGCTATTCTGTTTAGTATTAATAACATTTTGTGACTTTTGGTATCGAGACTATTGTACTGCTATGTGCTTTTGTGCTATTGTGTTTGGTATCAAGACTATGGTTAATTAGTGTGTTTGGTATCAAGACTATGTAATATTATCTTTTGGTTAATGAGTAATGGTATGCAGCTGTGTTGTAATTGCTGATGTGGAGGGACAACTAGGACTGCCACATCACCCTCCCGTTAGTCAACCCAACGGAGTTATAATTTGACTGACGGGAGTGGTGAAGTTGCTAAAAATGCTAAAGTACTGTAGTCTGTTTGTAGTACAGTAGTGTAACTGCAAATCCAAAAATAGTACAGTGGTGAAAATGTGCTTTTACCCTTGTAATATATATTTGTTTTTTTCTTGTAAATGTTTTTTTATAATTTATATTTCAAATTTAGACTAACATATTTGTTAGTATGTCATAATTATATCCGATTTTTTTTATTTTATTAGATTACGTATGATATAATTGAATCATATTGATACTATATTCGTGTAACAATTTATTGTTTTTTTTAATCTTTTTGATTATGTAATTTAATGGTTATCTTAAAATTTTTAGATCTTTTGTTATAGTGTTTTTAATTTTTAAAGGTATTTTTTTAACTTTTTTGGAAATATGCGTGGTATTAAACTTTTTTATTTTGCTTTTATATTGATTATTTTTTTCATGTTAATTTTATATTTTTGCCATATGTGGTGTTTATTATGTGTTTTTGTTTGGAGTAATATTAGGGGTTTTCTTGTTGTATTATATTTAGATATTAATATAAATTTATTTTATGGGGTTTGGATTGTTTTTTAATTTAAAATATGTTCATTTATTAATTTGTGTTCACTTTTTTTAATTAAAATTTTTTCTTTGCAAAGTAAGAATTTGCTTTTTTGTTATTTGTACTTATTTTTCTTTAAAGAAGTTTGTATTATCTTTTATATTTTTATGTTGGTTTTTATTTGTTTTAAGTGCATTATATTAATGGCCTGTTTGGTAACTTGGAATTCATTTGAAATCCTGGAATTGATCAAATTTAGTGTTTGACAAGAATAAAAAAATTTGGAATTGGAATTGATGAATTCCATACCAATTAAATATTAGCTATTTTTTTGTAATTTGAAATTACAAATAAAAGGTAGTCATTTGAAATTCTTCTCTACCAAACTATACTACCATCACTCCTTTTTTGGGAATTTTTTAGAGAAATAATTTTTGAAACTTTTATTCTCGAGAAATATTTTTCTGAGGAAATTTTTCCGAGAAAATTTTCTTGAGAAATTTTTTTCCGGAATAATTTTCTCCAGAATTTTTCTCCCGGGAAAATTTTTTCGGGAAAAAATTTCTCGAGAAAATTTTATCGAGAAGTTTTTTCCCGGAAAAATTTTCTCGAGAAATATTTACCCGGGAAAATTTTCTCGAGAAATTTTTCCTCGGGAAAATTTTCTCGAAAATTTTTTTCCAGGGAAAATTTTCTTGAGAATTTTTTTTCTTGAATAATTTTCTCGAGAATTTTTTTCTCGAATAATTTTCTCGAGAATGTTTTTTCCGGGAAAATTTTCTCGAGAAATTTTTTCCCGGGAAAATTTTCTCGAGAAATGTTTTCCCGGGAAAATTTTCTCTAGAAATTTTTTCCATGGAAAATTTTTTCGAGAAATTTTTTTCCAGAATAATTTTCTCGAGAATGTTTTTCCCGGAAAAATTTCTCGAGAAATTTTATTATGGAAAAATTTTCTAGGGAATTTTTTTCCGGAAAAATTTTCTCGAGGAATTTTTTTTGAGAAAAGTTTCTCGAGAAATTTATTCAAGGAATATTTTCTCCATATTTAAAATTTCTGAATTTGAAATTCTTGTACTTACCAAACGAAAAATTTGGATTTGAAATTATGGATTTGAAATTCTGAATTTAAAATCTTGGATTTGAAATGAAATTCAAGTTTCCAAACACTACCTAAAGTTAATTGCTGATTGTAGATTTTTAAATTTAGATATTTTTTTTGAATTAGCGTGTATTTTTTAGATTACATTTTGTTGAATTTTGGTGTTATTTCCAATTATGACATGTTTTTTTATTACTTTTTTAATATTTTATTTTGCCATATATTTTCTTTAAAAAATTTTGTTTTGTAATTAAATGTAAATTCTTGTTTTTTGAAAAATTATGTTTTGAACTGAAATTCTGTTGGTATACTTTGTTTACTTATTTATTATATATAAATAATGAATTTGTAACTTATTTTTAATTACAGGTTTTGCTATTTTTATTTGTGACTTATCTATTTCCTATAACTTGAATTTACAATTGTTCGCACTAAATCACGCAAGCGTACGCGGTCACAAGTAATATAGAATAAAATTGAGTTCGTTCCCACAGAGACTGGTATAAAATAGAATATGCACCTATGCAACAATATATGATTTCTATTCACTGCTAAGACAAGTATCAAATTTGAGTTTTAGTTATCTAAATTATCTATAAACCAATTTAACACTATTAAGATCTAATTAACTAACGTGGCTTAAATTACTTATGAGAAAATAAACATGGGATCCTAACTTCATTAAATACTTCGCTTAGAGTTGATGCCTTTAATCAATGCATGTGATGGTTATGATATCTGATCGGACAACACGAAACAAGTATAGGTTACTTGTCAGTATACGAATACCAAACTACTCATACATCCACAAAATAGATAGAAGATGGGTAGACACCAATTATGCTTAGATCCTATAGGTCTATAAGATTTGAAAACATAACTGTTTAAGCACAAGTTATCCATTGAGATCACATAGGGTAGCATAAGATGGTTAAAATTACGCTACAAATCATGATGTCAAAACATATATAATCCTATGCTAGCATGGCAAGTTCTAAATCTCAATATTCACTGTCGCTTCAATAGAGATTAACAATTTAGATGTTAGCTACGCATCTAACAATTAAGCACAACCATACGAGGATATAAAATATACATCACACTCAGATCTTTAAAGTATCAAAATACTAAACTCCATAAATAAATCCGTTAGAATCCCATGACAACGATTAGTTCATAATCGAACGACTCGTCATCATGGGAGCTTGTGATAACATGATGTAAAACAAAGTCTGAATAATAATAATGCTAAAGTAATAGAGTTAGGAAAACAAATCCCAAAAACATCCAAGAGTATCGCCTAATAGAAGAATTCAAAAGATGAAGTAGATCTAGATCTCCGTTGCTTGTCCCGAGCGTTGGGAATCCTTCTCCAAGTCTCTCTTGTCTCCCTCTCTGTAAAAACGTCATTTTATGGATGCCTAGACGTGTTTATATAGCCCTGGCGTCTTGTCCTACAAGAAAACGTCCAAAAATACGTTTTTAAGTCAAAATTGGAATTTTCCAGCGGGCCGCCGCGCTCCTGCGCTCCCCACGCGCACCTGCGCGCTCCAGTTTGCTGTCATGCGCGCCTGCGCGCTTCTCTCCGCAGCTGCGCGCCCTAAAATTGCCGGAAAGCTGATTTTTGCTGTTTTCTTCGTTTTAACTCCTTTTTCTTCCGTTCCTTTTGCATGAGTTGCTGTTCTTCAACTACTTGGCTCAAAACAATCATAGTACCATAGGAAAAGTCTACGTCCTTCACTTCAAAGCTAAAATCCACTCCAGGATCAAAGAAAATGCCAACCCTAACCAAAGTATATAATCCTGCACAACTAGACGAAAACATATCAAAAACAAGACATACTTGAGGCCAAGTAAATCAATTCAAGCCGATCTGAAGCGTTCCAAGTGGATATGAAATCCACTTATCACACCCCCAAACTTAAACCGATGCTTGTCCTCCAGCATAAAACAAACTCGATATTACCTAATGCAATGCAATACCTAAATGCAACTAATATGAAAATGCAACGATCCCCTCAGACTAACCAAAACCACTCAGCAAACAAATATCTCAAAGAATGCAACTAACTCCAAACAGAGCTCGACTAAGTCCCCGTATACTAATAGTACATGAACAGAAACGTGGGTGTGTGCGATGCTCATCAGATATACTCCCAAAACTAGATCAAAGCCCTACCTATTCTTCGCCAAGACAATCACAGGTTTATAAACAGGATGAACGCTAGACACTTCATAACCTAGAAACACCTCCATCATCATTTGAGTTAGACAGGAATTCATGCTTTATTACTAAAAAACTACTATCACACATACACAATACATATGCTTATTTGACCGTGCAATGGATGAGGCCCCGAAAGACTTATGCAATAATACCCATATAGTGAGCGTTAGGTCAGTGGATCCCAGACCGTTAAAGCCTTAGGTCACTAGGCACAAAGTCCCCTAGTACTTAATTGCTCGAGTATTAAAGAGCTCACCCTGGTCAATTCTGCAATTAATACTCACATAACACTTTTTTTCTGATTTTTTTTCGACTCTTTTTTTTTTCCTCAATGCAATCTGGAATGAGTATTCTCATCCAACCCTAGACTACTCATAAAATATGAGCGGCTACTAGCCATTTGACGCCTAGCCATTATTGACAACTATTAATAATTAGTATGAAATCCCTTGTTTCCCCCAAACTTATATTTTAGTGCTCCTACGCCATCAAGGGAATAAAGGACATTCTAGATATAAACAAGTGATTAAATCTCAAAACAACCAAAAAAGTATGACTCGATCTAGCCCAAAAGCAAACTATGGGTTGTGTAAAGATTTTGTTTTTGACACATGCAAGTTAATTTCATAGAAACTTAAATCAACCTTCTATTCATCATTACCACACTCAAATCAACATCGACCTACCAAACGGAAATATCTCATCCTAAGGGATCACGAAATATGCTATGCAAATGCAACTAATCATGGACTCACATGGTATATAACAAATATGCAAAACAAATGCTCTATATGAAACAAACATGCAAAATATGAATTCCTATATGAACAAAACACACTACTATCTACCTTCCCTCAAATCACCCCCAAACTTAAAATATTCAATGTCCCCATTGAAGGCAATAAAAAGGATAGTAGAGAACATACCTAACTGTCGGCAGGGCCACCCTCCTCGGGTGATGGATCAGGTGGTGGCTCCTCGGGTGGTAATGGCATGAGTTCAAGTGCAAAAGCTTCCTCACTTGACAACTTACGTAGCACCTGAAAATTATTAGAATCAACTAACCTATGACACTTATGCAGAATGTCAACTCTTCTTTCCCATGGAGTTTCATCCAACAACTGAAATAGCCCCTTTCTTTCTTCATTCTCAATGCCAAAGATCCCTCTTGAAGCTTTTTCCACGGAATCTGATTTTTTTAGCTGTTCCATCTCCTTCTTCACAATCTTATCAACAACGTCCACCTTGAAACACTCCGCTGAATCTGATTGATATTTTGCTACCTTGAACACATTGAAAGTGACTTTCTGATCATGCACTCTCATGGTAGCTCTCCTTTTTGCACATCGATGAGAGTTCGGCCCGTAGCTAGAAATGGCCTTCCCAAGATGATAGGAATCTTCTTATCTTCTTCGAAGTTTAGAATAACAAAATCAACAGGGAAGATGAGCTTATCAACTTTTACCAAGACATCCTCCACTATACCTCTCGGATATGTGATCGACCGATCAGCTAGCTGTAAGGAGATGTTTGTAGGGTTAGGATCAGGCAGACCAAGTTGCATGAAGATAGACAAAGGCGTGAGATTGATGCTAGCTCCTAAGTCACACAAACACTTGTCGAAAGATAAGTTGCCAATAGTGCACGGGATGGTGAAATTTCCCGGATCTTTAAGTTTAGGAGGCAACTTTTGCTGCAGAACATCACTGCACTCTTCTGTCAAAGCAACGGTTTCCAATTCCTCGAGCTTCAAATTTCGTGAGAGAATACCCTTCATGAACTTGGGATAGCTCGGCATCTATTCAAGAGCTCTCGCAAAAGGTATGTTGATTTGCAACTTCTTGAAAACCTCAAGAAACTTGGAAAATTGCTTGTCCAACTTCTGCTTCTGGAGTCTTTTAGGATATGGAGGAGATGGGTAGATCTGATTACTCTTTGTAGACTGCTCCGGAGTAGACTTTTCAACAGATTTCTTACTCTTTTCCACTTCACCATCCAACTGATTAGCCACCACGTCAGACTTTTCAATTTCTGGTCCTGCAGATTTTTCAACTTGCTGATTATGAATTTCTTCATCTTTCTTAGCTGCTGATTTCTGATCGGTTGTAACTTTTCCAGATCTTAAAGTTACTGCTTTCACCTGTTCTTTGACTTCCCTCTTGCCTGTATTAGCCTCCGTGTCACTAGGCAGAGTTCCTTGTGGCCTATTCAACAATGCATTAGCAATTTGACCAATCTGATTCTCCAAGGTTTTGATCGAAACTGCTTGGCTTTTACACATCAACCTCAATTCTTTTAATTAAGATTTTTCGGTAGAAGACTGCCCCGCACTTGCATGAGGCTGTTGTTGAAATCCCGGAGGTTGTAATTGTTGCCTTGGAGCATACTGCTGCTGATAACCTTGATTGTACGGCTTAGCTCCATATTGCTGACCTTGAAACTGCTTATAAGGCTACTGTGGTTGTTGCATACCACCTTGATTATTGCTCCAGCTGAAATTAGGATGGTTCCTGTTGTTCGGATGATAAGTGGCTGGAGCTGGTTGCGAAGGTCACTGAAAGTTACTCACAAACTGTGTCGATTCACTAGATATGGCATACTGATTTGTCTCATGTGCACCCGCACAAAGCTCACACACACTTGCAACCTGTTGCACTCCATAATTAGTCAGAGAATCCACCTTCATAGTCAAAGCCTTCAACTGAGCTGCTATAGCTGTAGCTGCATCCACTTCCAGAATTCCTGCTACTTTGCCTTGTGGTAGTCTCTGAGTTGGATTCTGATATTCATTAGCAATCATCGTCTCAATTAGCTCATAAGATTCCTTGTAGCTCTTTGCCCATAAAGCTCCACCTAATACTGCATCTAACAATGGTCTAGATTGTGCTCCCAGCCCATTATAGAAACCATTGATCACCATCCAGTCGGGCATACCATGATGAGGACACATCCTAAGCATCTCCTTGTAGCGCTCCCAAGCTTCACATAAAGATTCTCTAGACTGCTGTGCAAATTGAGTAAGAGCGTTCCTGTAGTAATAGAACCGGCTGGTAAAGAGTGTAACCAGCCCTTATCTTTATCCCTCAAAGAAAATGGGAAAAGTCTCAATTTCACAGCATCTTCCGACACACCATTGAACTTGAAAGTGTCACAAATCTCGATAAAGTTCCGGATGTGCATGTTGGGATCTTTCGTTGGAGCACCCCCAAACTGAACTGAATTCTGTACCATTTGAATCGTACCAGGCTTGATTTCGAAGGTATTAGCTGCAATGGCTGGTCTGACAATGCTAGATTGGATGTCATTAATCTTCGGCTGAGAATAGTCCTTCAAAGCCTTAACTGCTGCTGCTGGTTCTCCCATATCTACTGTTGCTTCAAGTTCTTCTTCTGCCAGTTTATCCTTACGAGACTGAGAACGTGTTCGCATACACGCTCAAGTACCTGAAACAAACAGAACAAAACAAACTACGTAAGAAAATAATCCGAGTCAGTGAACATTAATGACCACTGACGACAAGCACATAAACTATAATAAACACCGAGTCCCCGGCGGTGGCGCCAAAAACTTGTTCGCACTAAATCACGCAAGCGTACGCGGTCACAAGTAATATAGAAAATAATTGAGTTCATTCCCACAGAGACTAGTATAAAACAGAATATGCACCTATGCAACAATGTATGATTTCTATTCAATGCTAAGACAAGTACCAAATTTCAGTTCTAGTTATCTAAATTATCTAAAAAGCAATTTAACACTATTAAGATCTAATTAAATAACGTGGCTTAAAACTGAATTAATTATGAGAAAATAAACATGGGATCCTAACTTCATTAAATACTTCGCTTAGAGTTGATGCCTTTAATCAATGCATGTGATGGTTATGATATCTGATCGGACAACACGAAACAAGTATATGTTACTTGTCAGTATACGAATACCAAACTACTCACACATCCACAAAATAGATAGAAGATGGGTAGACACCTATTATGCTTAGATCCTATATGTCTATAAGATTTGAAAACATAACAGTTTAAGCACAAGTTATCCATTGAGATCACATAGGATAGCATAAGATGGTTAAAATTACGCTACAAATCATGATGTCAAAACATACATAATCCTATGCTAGCATGGCAATTTCTAAATCTCAATATTCACTGTCGCTTCAATAGAGATTAACAATTTAGATGTTAGCTACGCATCTAACAATTAAGCACCACCATACGAGGATATCAAATATACATCACACTCAGATTTTGAAAGCATCAAAATACTAAACTCCATAAATAAATCGGTTAGAATCCCATGACAACGATTAGTTCATAATCGAACGGCTCGTCATCATGGGAGCTTGTGATAACATGATGTAAAACAAAGTCTGAATAATAATAATACTAAAGTAATAGAGTTAGGAAAACAAATCCCAAAAACATCCAAGAGTATCGCCTAATAGAAGAATTCAAAAGATGAAGTAGATCTAGAACTCCTTTTTCTTCCGTTCCTTTTGCATGAGTTGCTGTTCTTCAACTACTTGGCTCAAAACTATCATAGTACCATAGGAAAAGTCTACGTCCTTCACTTCAAAGCTAAAATCCACTCCAGGATCAAAGAAAACGCCAACCCTAACCAAAGTATATAATCCTACACAACTAGACGAAAACATATCAAAAACATGACATACTTGAGGCCAAGTAAATCAATTTAAGCCGATCCGAAGCGTTCCTAGTGGATATGAAATCCACTTATCAACTATATTACCCATGACGACCAGACGACGACCACGAGAACTTCCTTACGCCAATTATATATACGATATAATTTAAAATATTATTATATATATATATATATATATTATAATATATATATATATATTATAATATATATATATATATATATAACTAAATTATTAAAAATAAATATAGTTTACACATTTTTATGGTTTTATATTTTTTGATTCATTTCACTCATTGAAAACTTTCATCGTACAATATAATTGATAATAATAATACTTTTTATTTTTTATTTTTATTATAAATACATGTTAATTTGAAATTTATAATATTATATTAAAATCGAAATATTGAGATTTTGTTGGTTTGGTTTTCGGTACGATTATCCTAATTATTAAAATTAAATAATGATATTTCGGTTACCAAAAACTAATTATTTTCTTTTTCATATAAAACAGGTTAATATTATGATTATCAATAATTAATTAATTTTCTTCTTCATGTAAAATGTGTTACCTGTTCTATTCTTTTTATAACTAATCAATTTCATTTTTCAAGTAAAACATATTGTCATTCATATTTCATTTAGATAAATTTCTCTTTTTTTAAAAATATTAAGAGTAATTGTATATAATGAAATTACGTAATATGTAATCTTCTAATACCAAACTAATTATCTTTCTCAACTAAAACATGTTAGCTTTTCTATTTTTTCTAACTAAAACTTCTCATTTTTCAATTATATTACGGGCGGTTCAATTTCATAAAATAAAATAATAAATAATCGATTACCTTTTTTAGTTGAAACGTATCATCTTTTCTATAATTTTAAACTAAAATCCATCATTTTCTTATAATATCATGGATAACATTAGATGTAATTATTATCAAATCATATCGTTTAAAAATTGAAGTTTATAAAATTCTTTTCTTAAAAAATTAAATTTAAATTAAAAAAAATATAAAATATTGGAAAATCGTATATCGCACGGATTTTAAGCTACTATAATATTAAATTCAAAACAAATGTTACATAGAATGATTTACTAAATAAATTTTATTAGAAAATGTTTTATAAACATTTGACAAAATTTAGATTAGCAATATACATATTGTATTATTTATAAAAAAAGGAAAAAAAAATGTTAGAATGCTCAAAAAAATTCTTAAAATTGTTCATAAAAACTTAGTTGGCATTGAATACATATTTTTAAAATAAAACTTTCATGTATTCGTAGAGCTCCATTAATTTAAAAAATGACATTTTGTATTCGAAACAATAATAAAAAAGTTCGATAATCGTTTTCGAGAAATCGGATGATACGAAAATCGAGTTTATGTTCAAAATTTTGGGGGGAAGATAACACTCCTGGCCCCAAATGATTCCATGTCCAACCTTATTTGCAAGTTGCAACTGGTGAGTATCAATTTTTGTGAAGAAAGAAAAAAAATTGCACTAAAATTACCACTAATTCCAAAATACCCCAGCATAATTGGCACATCATAGTTTTTTGCATTTGCATGTATATGAAATTAGAAGTATATATAGCGGACGTACATTGTAACTGGCACTAGGCGGTAGGGCTGTAAACGAACCGAGCTGGTCGATAAGATACTCGACTCGACTCGGTAAGAAACTCGACTCGGCTCGGTTAGGATCGGTAACGAGCTCGAGTTCGAACAGCCAATTTTGTTCGATAAGATTAACGAGTCGGTCCGAGTTTTTTTGTTGTTCGACTCGACTCGACTCGTTATCGACTCGAAATCGGGTTCGACTCGATAAACTCGGTTCGACTCGATAAACTACTTACATTTTAAAAAAAATATATCCCAGCAGGCCAGCACCAACAAATAAACATTCATTTATATGATCATACTACTTTAGTTACACCACTTAACAAGTCAGAATTCCAAATATTAGTACTATACTACTTTAGTACTCTAGGTTACAAGCAGTCTAGTAGCACTTTGGTGAATCTGCATAACATCACAAGTCAAAATGGTGGTCATTGGCTCACTGCACTGCAACACTGTCATTCCAATTCCTAGAAGATGCTTAAAAATTAAAATCCAACACCTGCATAAAGTGAAAGTTGAACGAAATATCACTTTGACAAACTAGTTGCATTTGACAACTAAACTAGACAAATAGCAATGTTGGACTTGATATAAATTGAAATTAAGTAATTAACAGGAGTATAGGACCTTCACCTTTGTATAAGTAAATAGCAATGGTTGTGTTGCAGTTGATATAGTCAACAAGTACTCAAGTAGTCACTTTATCGAAATCCAATTCGATCTCAATAACTTCTGTCACTTTGGGGGCATCCTGCAACAAAATGGCCACTATCAGATTACAAACATGAAACAACTATTAGGATACTTTGCATAAAACATTCAGACATGCCATAGACACTAAAATTGCATTCAAATAAAGTTGGTCCTTGGATCTTACAGTGGCCCTATTAATATTACCAAAAGCCAAAGGCTAAACAACATTCAGTCAGATGCATTTATTTGTATAACTACTGTCATGACTCATGATAAACTGGAAACTCTAAAGTCAAAGTGACAATAAAGAAAATATATACCTTTGGTTTCTTCAGCCCATATAGTTCGCGTACCCAGTCAGCACCACACAATAGCATCTCTACAGTCTAAGGTTTTAAACAGGAGCGATGTGGTTCAATCACTCTTTTCCCAGCGCTGAAAGTCGATTCCGAAGCAACTGTGCTCATCGGAATACCCAAGATATCGCGAGCCATTTTTGACAAGATAGGATACTTTGCACTGTTTCCTTTCCACCAAGCTAATACATCAAAAGTTTTTGAACAATTAGGAGCAGGAATCAAAATTTTTTCAGCTAAATAGTCATCTAATTCTGATTTCATGGGTTCAAAAATTGCACCACTCTCACGAATGAAACTTTCATATTCATTTATTCCTTGTGGTGTGTCTCCTTCATCCATGTTGATGTGATTATCAGATAATATTGGATCTGACTCAAACAAATCAGTTGATTTAGCTCGATCTTCAAGATAGTATTCTTGATAAAGTTCATTCAACACATCTTGTAAATAAGCAATATTTCGATCTGCCTCACCTTCACGCGGATAAACAGCACCTATAGACATTACCAGATTGCACTGACCCCAGTATTTATCAAATTTAAGTTTCATTTCAGCTACCATCTCTCTTATCCTTGAATTCTGATCAAAAGTATTCTTATCCAGAATCTGTTTAACTTTCCTTATTTCTGCCAAAAACAAGTTTGATGTCGGATAATGAGTACCTGACACAATATTAGTGACAACATTGAATGTTTCTAAGATACTACAAACTCCTTCAACCCGTTCCCAATCCTCCGCATCAGGAACATAATCCTCAAATCCTTTATCAGACGAGGGAAATCGTTCAAAAACTTGTTTAAATTCAACAGCACATTGCAGCATTTTAAAAGTAGAATTCCAACGAGTCGGAACATCTAAAATTAACTTTTTATTCTTCAAATGTAGGAGTTTAGCAATTTCAGCAAACTTTATCCTACGACCTTCAGAAGCAGCCACATATTTTACACCATCTCGAATTTTATCAATAATTTTTTCTATCGGATCCAATCCATCTTGCACACATAAATTTAGTATGTGTGCACAACATCGCACCTGAAACAATTTCCCTCCAATTGGCAAAGTTGTCTTTCTAATATTGTACATATCTTTTAAAGTTCGCAAGGCAACATCATTTGCCTTTGCATTATCTACACTCACTATTCCTATTTTATTTTCAATCTCCCATTCGTTCAAACATTTAGATATAGCATCTGCAATTACATAACCACTGTGAGGAGGGGGGACATTACAGAAACTAATAACCCTCATATTTAGCTTCCAGTCGCAGTCTATCCAATGGGCTGTAATAACCATATACCCTATTTTCTGAGTTGACGAGGTCCACATATCTGTTGTTATATTAATCCTCTTGACAGACTTAAAAACTTCTTTTAACTTTGTCTTCTCAATTTCATACGTAACCATACAATCAGATCTAACAGCGGCCCTACTAATTTTCTGCCAGTGGGGAGTTGCTTTCCTCATAAGCTCATTAAACATATAACTCTCAACATGAATAAAGGGTAATTCATTTACCAATACATAATGAGAGACAGTTTTTCTCATTTCCCCATGGTCATACCTGAAATTAGCAAGTGTTACCTCCGATGAACTATCTCCAGCTTGAAATTGGAGTTGCGCCTGCTTTTGGAATCCGATACCATGTGTTGCCTTGCACTTGTTCACATGTCTGTTCAAAGCCGATGTTGAACAGGTTTCACCACGTTTTAATTCAGACTTGCAAAGTTTGCACTTTGCAAACTTGACACCATCAATCACAACTTCGTCTAGAAACTTCCAAGCTTGAGACCTCTTTTTCCTTGGCTTTTTTGTGTAAGGAAGATCTGCAGCTTGTGGAATCTCATGTTCGCTCGTAAGTCCACTTGCTTTTTCTTTATCTTTAGATGATGCATTCGAACTTCTTGTTCTCTTTCTCTTTCGATTACTGAGGGCCTCCTGCTGGTCACCTATGTCATCATCGGATGGAGTTTCATCTCCGAAACTTCCTACATTTTCTTGAAACTCAGCATCTTCTGGGATTACTTCTATGTACTTTCTAGATCTTTTTGATGTCATTTCTACTCTGAAAATCAGATAAAACAAAGTCAACTACTCAACTTTAGTAAGAACTAAGAATTAATCAATTAATCAATGTATGGAAAATTGGAAAGTGGAAACAAAAGTCAGGCAGCTTAAATGGCTTCAGATATGTCATTCATGTAGGGAAAGGGGAGTCAGCCCTCTAAATTAAATGCAATAGATATGGCCAGAGGCCAGTGAAGCCAAAGAGAGAGGGAAAGATTATCTAAGAACACAAAACCACATATCTACTTGAATTCATCATTCATGTAACAAATTCAAGTATTCTTAAATTTTTATTCTTAAATATAGGCAGATAATGGTGTAGAGATATAACATGACAGTTGGTGCAGAAACAGATAGTGTGTCAGTAATTGTTCTCAGGCAATCTAAGCTTGTGTTAACTTAAAAGGAAAGGACTTGGGAGGAGGGGATTATCAAACAAATAATGTACAGGAAAACATTGGTGGAAAGGATACGATTACTGGACATTGGAAAGGATACGATTACTGGACATGATAACAAACTAATAAATTGCCAAAGACCACATCAGAGATCAACATACTTGAAGCAGACTTATGTTTACTTTGTTTAATATTATAAGTTACTCTTTTCATATAGGTCACTTTCGATATACTTTGTATCTGTTCTGCAATTTAAAAATCCTTGGGTAGCGACTTTACTCAAACTGATTCACCCAAGCTCATATTTCATTATTATTTCATAAACACATTCCTTTTGACTCTTCAACTTGTCCAACAAACATCTCGAATCTAGCTCACTCCATATAAGATACTATGACAATTGACAAGTATGATAAGAGAGCTGCTATAATGTACATACACATCTATTACGGCTAGGCAAGCTATTGGACTGACAAGAGATTCTACAACCAAGTAATTTACATACAATCGTACTCGTACATGATACATACATATATATAAACCCTAAAACAAATTCATCAAGTAGAGAATGAATTAATAGATAAGAATTATACCAAAAGAGGATAATCGAACGACGATGACCACGGATTGACGGAAGACGGAAGACAGGAACTCGGAAGAGGAAGTCGTAATGTTAGATCTGGATTCTGGATTAGTCGATAATGGTGTACTGATGGATAAAATAATTGAATTTTACTTTTTAATTTTTAGTTTATACTTTTATTTTATGTTGTTTACTTTGGGTTTGGCCGTTTGGGTCGTTGTAATTCAGTAGTTGGGCTCAGTCAGTCAGCCCAAAACAAAAAACAAAAATAAAAGTTTAACGACTTGCTCGGTTCGACTCGAACTCGGGATCGATAGTAAAGCTCGTTAAAAACTCGGTACTCGACTCGGTTGATAACGAACTCGAGTTCGAACTGAATATTCTGATCGATAGTGTTAACGAGCTTGGCTCGGTTCGATAAAAAAAAAAACTCGACTCGAACTCGAACTCGACAAAACTCGGTTCGACTCGGTTCGTTTACAGCCCTACTAGGCGGCTTAAGCCGGCATAAACTTAAATAGTGGCACTTGAGCAAAAAATTACAGAATAGTGGGACCCGACTTATAGTGGCTGCATGAGTCTCTCTTTCATTCCAAGGTCACACATTCCCTTCTCTTTTGAGAGATAAGATCACACATACACGGCATCACAATATTTTGGTGTGGATCAATAAGTTAGATCGGATCAGATTTATAAATACATGACTCGGATTGGATCGTGTATTGCCATCAGTTTTGGATCCATAAAATAAAAAAAATTCAATCATCAATTCGATCCGGTCCAAATTTTGAAAAAGTACGGGTTTGACTGTATTTTATGTATATAGATATTTTTTATACTACTTACTTTTTAAAATATCTAATATGTAGATTAAATTTCTAAATACATCATAATTTGACAAGCCAAATTAGTTGAAAATAAATTGATAAAATAGTCGCGATCAACATTACAATCTGAATGATTAAATGATTAAATGCCATACTATATACAATAAATACTTGACACTCGCATGTTTAAAAATTAAGAGTATTTCACAAAAAATAAGATATGAACTTTATTTTTAAACTTATATTAACTTTTAAAGTAATTTATTTATTTAATGCATTCAAAAAATATTAAATCATAAAAAATTATTTTTTAACAAAGAAATTAACTAACCGGTCTATACTGGTACGGTTCCGTTCCGGTCCAGATTTTTTCGGTCCATTCTGGTCCCAAAACCGATTATAACAAGTTCGGTCCTCGGTCCAAGAAATTAAAAAAATTCGGTCTTCGATCCGATCCGGTTTTTGACCTTTGTACAGCCCTAATCACACATTCTTGTAAATAAGCGAGTTAATAATTAGAGTATTTCAAGAGAGATTGGCCACGCCCGTCGTCGACGCGCCAAATTGAAAATAAATGTTTATGCTCTACTATGTTCGCACTTAACTATAAAATATAGCAAATGTGGCAAGTAGGAATCGAACCCAAGGGAATAGTGTTCAATACTAGTGTAAAGTAAATTGGTGGGGGGGGGATTTTGAGTTGGTTGTGGTATTTTATCAAACACCTTGAATTCAAGAAATAACTTACTAGAGAAATATAACTAAGTAATTTGCAATCATCCAATTCTACCAACACAACTAGGCACAATAAGTGAATTAGCAAGATAAAGAGATATTTGACCCAAGGATTATGGAAACTCAAGTACTTTACCCAAACACATATAAGCAGGATATAATCAACTCTACCTAACCAAGATAATTGGTGAAGCACACAATCACTTATTTCTCTTCTATAAACACTAATTTAGTTAAGCACATAAATTAGCTCTCTTGACACTAGCAACCAATAATGAAGCACTATCAATTTAACCAAGTAAAGGAATTAAACAAATAGAGGTTAGGATAAACCCAAGGATGAGAAGCTCAACCTAGGTATTTGCACTTGAATTTTGTGGATTCAGATACACTAAATCTTGTGCTACTATAATGAATGAACTAACGATTACGTATTAGAACAAACAATTAGCAATTGAAGATACAAGAAGAGTAAGGTGAAGCAACTTACAAATCTCCAAGCAAAATCATAAACAATACATCACAAGCATTCAAGATAGAGTGAAATAGATCTTACTTAAAATGAAATGGATTTAGTACAAGAGCTCCTTCCTTGAGCCAAATATATGAAGTTTGTTACTCATAATCAATGCTAGATTACAAGTAATTAATACTTCTCTCTACTCCTACTAACCCTAATTTAATGTTCTTGAAGAGGCAAAGATGAGATGAAAAAACAATATGTAGATCTCAAGATGTGTTATATTGTTGGGTTTTACTTCTTTTAATACACAGCAAGCGTTGCACGGCCTGTTGAACGATCGTACAGTAGCCCTTGCAAAAGACTGCCCAATCTACACTACTTGGAACACTCTGCACGACCTGTTGAATGGCCGTACAGCAACCCGTATAGTTGACTGCTCTTTTTAAACTCATTGAAACCTTACGAACGGCCGTGCGAGACAAAATCTTCAAGATTATACAATAAAAACCTCCCGGCAACGCGAGCTTGCAACTTCTAACTTCCCTCTTGAATAATCTTTGCTTTCAAGCCCAAAATAAGCCATCTTTTCAACAATTAAGCACGAGGCACTGAAAGATGAAAAACGTAATTAATATCGATAAAACAACATTCGAAACTAACAAAAATGTAAGAGAATGAGAGATAAACACGTTATCAAATCTTCCCCCACTTGAACTTTGCTAGTCCCAAGCAAACTACTCTTAACAACGAGATAATTAAACTAAATTTATTATTCCAAATGAGAAAATGGTTGAACAAAAGCATTCAAACCATCGTTTAAACCCCCAAGTAGCTTTGGTGGACGAGTTTCGTCTCATGAGGGTTTATAAATGATGTATCCATAAAATCACAAAAGTCACTAACAAACAAGAAACTAACAATACCTACTAACTAAGCTAACTACTACACCTACATGTCCGAATCGTCTTACAAATAGGAAACAAGCCAAGCATGGTGATATATCTACTTGAAACTAAAATCAAACATATAGAGCTATTCACCATGTCATCCACTATAACGAGCTAACAACCAATTCAAGAATCAAGATAACACACCTTGTGCAAAATGTAACCATGACATTAAAGCTAGAATGAATGCACTTCAATCGTGAAAACAAGACAAGATTATCACAAGGCATACATGGCTTCGCATTATGAAGATGAAATTTTTATGGTGAAAAATCTCACATCTCTCAATTATGCATCACACAAGTATGGGCTAGAGATTTCACTCAACTCCAAGTCTAAATGCATGCGCTCTACTTGACCTTGCATGTTCACCTAAATTCCGGATTGCACCAAAAACAAGGAATTCATAAAATGAGTTGTAATGAGGCTAGGCTGAAGGTGTGAAACTTTAGGTTCAAGGAAGGTGTAGAAGTCTCGCTAGTTGAGTCAAAGCGACACTTACTCTCTTCATACACCAAATTCTGAAACTAAAGCATATCTCCACTCATTTACGATTACAAAACACAACCACATTTACCAAGAAAATTGAATCAAAATAAAGTACAAAGATTTATTATTATTGTTCTCTTTTTTTTCCTTTTTTTTCATTTTTTTAACATACCCCTTTACTTATTGCTTTTTTTTAGCAAAGGGGATGCGCATTACATATATAAATATTACAAAGTACCTTGAACCACATCTAAACATGCATATCAAACTAGTTCCCACTTACAATAAATAGCATTCTTCCTCTTCACAACATCTCCAAATTCTCATGCTCAACAATCAATTCTTTCCAAGACTCAACTAGCTGAACTAGGTCGAGAGTGAAGTATTTGGCTATGGCTCATGTATAAAAGGGGAAAGTGACGAAGAAAAACATGGATATAAGCTTCAAAGGGGTAACTAGGGATTATTTTCATGGTTCACAAGCTAAAAAGGCCAAAATGGTTATCCTAAAAAGAATTTCCTTATTATGGTGCTTCCATGAATTAAGGTTTAATGCAAGCCCTAGAGTAAAAACACACATAAAGAGGGAGAAACACACAAGCAAAAGAAATCATCGTTCAAGGCCTTACAAGGTTTACGTTGTAATAACATCTTCCTGATTTGATTCCATGCATGCTAAGAGATAACCGTCATGTTCACAATTTAATTACAACAATCTAGACTTTTCATGCCCTTTCAAGTGTGTGTTTGTGCAAAAAGGTGTATCAAACTTATAGATTCACATCAAATTGGTAATGCTAGGCACGAAATAGGAGAAAACATGGTTACAAGCTCACAATGACTTAAATTTAATAAGCTTTATGACTAAACTTGTTCCCAAATGCAAACGAATGGACATCAAAATAAATAATCCTTCCCCCACTTAAAACATGGCATATCCTCATTCATGACAAATAAAAATGAGGTAGAAATAAAAGTGAAAGAAAACTCCCCTAAAATTAAGAAACAAGGACCATGGGTGAAGCCAAGAAACTCAAGCGTCATGAGGAGGATCCAAGGGTGGATCCCTAGAGCTAGTCTGACACTGAGCCGTCATCGAGGCACAAAACTGCTCCATCCACACCCGATGCTCAGAAAACCACATATCAACATGGTCCTTAATGGACTGTTCCATGCGCTGTAAGTAGGCCTGTTGAGGTGCAGAGAACTCCGTAGTAGGACCATGATAGAAAGAACCCCCTCGATCAATCTCTAAAGGCAATGCCTGAGAAACCGGTTCCTCCTCGGTGCGAAAAAGAGATGAGGGACAAAGGAGTTGAGATGATTTGTGGCCCGTCTATCGAAAATTCTCAAAAGTCCCGTAGATAACACCCATATTCTTTAAAACCGTGTAGTCAATAGTAGCAACGGGATCTCGACCTTCTAACTATGGAATATGAGAACAACCCCGGTCAAGAACTCCCAAGCTAGAGGCAATACGGGTGATAAACCCACCAAAGACAAGGGAACCCGTTCTCCGCCTCGAAAGCTCCAACATGCGTGTAACAAATAAATAAACCCAATCAACGCGGTACCCCTCATGCAAAAAATAAAGGACCCCAAGTTCGGCCATTGAAACGACGCTATTGGACCCTTCATTACCATATAAGGAATTTGTCATCACACGATGAATGTAACTCAAACTAGGGCTCTTGATTTTGGTGGACTTACTCCGACTTGAAGACCATTCGGAGTCCGAAGAAATGGCTGGCCAAATATAATTTTGGAATTGGCGGGGAGGTTTATGAGTACCACACTTGTGTTCCCATCCAAACCAATCACAAATCTCTTCCAACCGAACACTAAACCATAAACCCATCATCCTAAAAATGATTCGAGAGGCTAAGCTTAAATTATTCCCAACTTCAACATCACACTTCGCGGTAGTAAAGAATTCGTAAACCAAAGTCGGACAAGTAGGCTCATCCATATCTAACCATGTAGGCCAACCGGAAGTAGTCAAGATGGTCTTAACCTCATCCCAAATACCAAGCTTTTCCATAACATGTTTATCAAAATAACGAAACGGTAAAACCTTAAGTGAGGAAATGGAATTATACCGCTTTAGGGCATCACCCAAGAATGATAGGTTAGGCTTGGCGGATTGCAAATCAAGCCCATAATGGCAAGGAGATAAAGGAAGATACTTATCCTCGCATTCTTTGCGAGTGAGAAAAATTTGAGGTTCCGATGTTGAAAGAGAAGTCCTTTGCCGTTTAGGTGGAGCCTTGCCCTTGTGTTTACCCCGTTTAGAAGTAGCACCACTCATGATTATCAAATTATAACTCCAAATTACATGCCAAATAACCATCCAATATAAGCACCAAACACAACCACAATGATAACCAACAATCCAACCGCTAACTCCACAATCAATTCGCAACCAAATTCAACACCCTCCAAAGCAACTCATTACACGAATCAAGGGCAGATAAATAAGTAAGCTATTCATTTTTGTATTTGTTTTTTTAAAAGATATATACAATAAATAAAATAAAATAAGATAAAATAAAACAATTAACCAATTAATAATAAAATCAAAAATCAAATTTAAAGTAAATTTAATTTGATTCTTAACTTTATAAAAATTGTTTAGTTAGAAAATTAAAAACTAATAATCAAAATCAAAATGAAAATTGAAACAAAAATAAAACAAAAGTAAAATAAAATTAAAGAAAACTAAAAACAAAATTAAAACAAAAGTTAAAACAGGGGAGGGGGGCTGTAATTGTTTCGTTTAGAAAAGCAGGGAGGAAAGGAGATACGGGATTGGTGTAGTTTTGGGGGTGAAAGAAAAGGGAAAGAGGATGCAGTGATAGTGTTGGGGAGTTTAGTGCAGTGGTGTTGAAGGAGTGATTGGAGGTGATGGCTGGCGTGGCAGCTGGGTGTAGAGGCGGAGGGTGAAGGAGGATGGAGTCGCGAGGGAGATGGGGCGGTGATTGCAGGTCGGCGGTGCTATGGTGTGGGTGAGTTGAGGGGAAAGCAGTTGTGGGCGGATTAAGGTAGGAGAAAGAGATGGGAAATGGGCGGAGGTGAAAGAGAATGAAGATAGGTGGGAGGTTACGGGTTGAATGAAGCAGGGGATATAGTGGCTGATGCGGGTTGTTTGTGTAGCAGTAGTGGTGCAGGGGTGGGGTTTGGGACGAAGTTGAATGAGAACAGCGGAAGGGGAGAAGAAGGAGATGTGAGGTGGTGTTGGTCGGATAATGAAGGAAGAATGGAAGAGATGGTCGGTGTTTGATGAAGGACAGAAAAGGCGAACGGAGGTGAGGCTGCGGTGGAAGTGAAGCAGGGGAGGTAAAGGGAGTTGAGGTGGAGAGGAATAGAAGGGGCTGCTGTTGAATATGGGTGAGGATATGTTTGGTGGTAGATTGGTTGGTGAACGGTGAAGAAGAGGTGGAAAGGTGATTGTGTTTAGGCGTGGTTGTGGTTGTAGAAGGAGAAGATGGTGTTTGAAATGGGGCGGCGGGGAGACAGGGGAGATAAGAGATGAGGGATTGTTGTTTTTGTCTTAAAAAAAAAAATATTTTGCACGGCCGTGCAACTATGCATAGGCAAGGAGGTAGGGAGCAGTTTTATGCAGAATGGCCCAATAAACTCACGGCTTGCTGCACAGTCTAGTGCATGACCATACGCTCCAGAATGGATGTGAATGGTTTTAACAGGAAGGTTCCGAAAATGCACGGCCTGCTACAGGGGTTATTGAACGCCCGTGCAATTCCAAAATTGTAGAAAATTGTATATACTCTTTTTTTTAAACGCACACAAATTCTTGAAAGCTTGAATAAAATATTAAATCCTGAAAACATGCAACAAACACATCAAGGCAAGTGTGGAATAGATATAAAAATAATAAAAATTAGAATTAATGACACTAAACATTATTGAGTGAGGCATTTTTTTATGCTTTTATTATTATTATTATTATTATTATTATTATTATTATTATTATTATTATTATTATTATTATTATTATTATTATTTTGTTTTTGTTTTTTTTAAGATCTATTATAAAATCCATTAGTCACACCACAAAAATACATAATAATTAATTATTATATATTTTTGGGTCATTTTTCTTATGAATTATAATAGATGAAAGAGAAACCTCCACTTACTAATACTTAGATCAATCCTCAAACCCACAATATGTATAACACCCTACATAAATGCAAGTGAGGAACAAAATTTGACACACGCATAATATATAAATACATGCGTACCTTGGGTTGCCTCCCAAAAAGCGCTTTTGTTTAATGTCATTGGCTCGACTTCCCGGATGTGCCTCAGAGCACCAACACACAAACTAACAAAGAGAGCTCATTCATGGATGGTTTTCGCTAGTGAGATGACATCAACGGTAGATTCTTGCAATCTTTCATAAAAAGGTTTGAGATGATAACCATTCACCTTGAATTCTTTGTTAGTAGATAAACTCCGTAAATGCACCGCTCCATGAGGGTAGATTTTCATAACAAAAAATGGGCCCAACCAACGAGAACGAAGCTTCCAGGGCATTAACTTGAGATGAGAGTTGTAGAGAAGAACCTTTTGCCCAACATAAAATGATTTAGGGATGAGTGAACGATCTTGGAAGTCTTTCACTCTAGCCTTATATGAATGAGCATTTTCATAGGCATTGTTACGAATTTCCTCCAATTCAAGCAAATTAAGTTTCCGATGAACTACGGCAATATTAAGATCCATATTACAAGCTTTAATTGCCCAATAAGCTTTGTGCTCTAACTCAACGGGAAGATGACAAGATTTACCAAAAACCAACTTGTATGGAGACATGCCAATAGGAGTTTTAAATGCCATCCTACAGGCCCATAAAGCATCTTCAAGATGAACACACCAATCCTTCCTAGAGGGTTTCACCACCTTCTCAAGAATAGACTTAATCTCCCTATTAGAAACTTCGGCTTGACCATTAGATTGAGGATGATAAGCCGTTGCCATTCGATGATAGACCCCATAAGATTTAAGAAGATTCCTTACCAATTTGTTACAAAAGTGGGTACCTTGATCACTTATGATAGCTTTAGGAACACCAAATCGATTGAAGACATGAGATTTGAGAAATTCAATAACTGCCTTACCATCATCCGATTTTGTTGCCTTGGCCTCCACCCACTTAGAGACATAATCCACGGCCAAGAGAATATAGAGATTTCCATGAGAAGAAGATGGGAATGGTCCCATAAAATCAATACCCCACACATCAAAGATTTCTACCATGATAATTGGAGTTTGGGGCATTTCGTTCCTTTTTGCAATATTGCCGGTTCTTTGACAAGGTTCACATTGCTTACAAAAATTGTGAGAGTCACGAAAAAGGGTCGGCCATGTAAATCCGCATTCAAGCACCTTCCTTGCCGTTCGATCTTTCCCAAAATGACCTCCACAAGCATAAGAATTAAAAAATTGAAGGATGGAATCAATTTCCGACTTGGGGACACACCTTCTTAAGACTTGATCCGCACAATGTTTCCAAAGATAAGGATCATCCCAAATGTAGTGTTTGGCTTCACTTTTTAATTTCTCCCTTTGATACTTAGGCATTCCATTAGGAAATTTTTTGCAGACGATATAGTTTACAAGATCTGCATACCATGGTACCTCGGTTTGAATTCCAAATAAGTGCTCATCTGGAAATAATTCTTGTAGAGGGGAAGCATCTTCCTCCCTCACAAGTTGACTCAAGTGGTCCGCCACTAAGTTCTCGGTACCGATTTTATCTTTGATCACTAAGTCAAACTCTTGGAGAAGAAGGATCCACCAAATCAACCTAGGCTTTGACTCTTTCTTCGCCAAGAGATGTCTTAAGGCGGCATGATCCGTGTACAAAATGACTTTGTAACCAAGGAGATATGAACAAAACTTGTCAAGAGCAAAGACAATAGCAAGCAATTCTTTTTCGGTGGTGGTGTAGTTTACTTGGGCGAAATTTAGTGTGCGCGAGGCATAATAGATCATATGAGATCGTTTGTCAACTTTTTTCCCCAATACCGCACCAACCGCATAATTGCTAGCATCACACATAATCTCAAAGGAAGAGACCAATCCGGAGCTTTAATGATAGGAGCCAAAGTTAAAGCTTCCTTGAGATGGTCAAAAGCTACCTTGCATTTCTCATCAATTTTAAATTCCACATCGTTTTGTAGAAGAGATGATAGGGGAAGAGCAACTTTGGAGAAATCCTTGATAAACCTTCTATAGAATCTGGCATGACCAAGAAAAAAACGCACATCCTTGACATTTGAAGGGTATGGAAGACTTGCAATAACATCAACTTTTTCCTTGTCAACCTCAATGCCCTTTCTAGACACAATATGCCCCAATACAATACCTTCTTGGACCATAAAATGACATTTTTCGTAATTGAGCACTAGATTAGTCTCTAAGCATCGATCCAAAGCATGTGTAAGAATTTGAAGACATTCATCAAAAGAATCACCTGAAATAGAGAAATTATCCATAAAGACTTCAATTCCATTCTCTATCATATCGGAGAAAATACTTACCATACACCTTTGAAAAGTTACGGGAGCACCACATAAGCCAAAGGAGAGTTTACGAAATGCAAATGTGCCAAACGGACAAGTGAACGTGGTTTTGTCTTGATCTTCGGGAGCAATGACAATTTGATAATATCCACTAAATCCATCTAGAAAGCAATAGAATTCCTTCCCGGCTAACCTTTCTAACATTTGATCAATGAAGGGAAGAGGAAAATGGTCTTTCCGAGTTACCGCATCCAACTTGCGATAATCTATGCACATTCGCCACCCATTTTGGACTCGGGTAGACACAAGCTCACCCTTAAGATTCTCCTCAAGAGTGATACCCGCCTTCTTAGGAACACAATGCACCGGACTCACCCATTCGCTATCCGAGATTGGAAAAATGATTCCACATCAAGTAGCTTGAGAATCTCCTTTTTGACAACTTCCATCATTGCTGGGTTAATTATTCTTTGAGGGTCTCTAGTAGGCTTAGCTCCATCCTCAAAGAGTATGCGATGCATGCATGTGGAAGGGCTAATTCCCTTAATATCGGCAATGGTCCACCCAATAGCACTTTTGTGAACTTTAAGGACCCGTAAAAGGCGTTCTTCTTGCACATTACTCAAATTAGAAGCTATGATTACGGGAAGAGTTCCATTGTCCCCAAGATAAGCATACTTGATATGGTTAGGCAATAGTTTCAATTCCAAAGTAGGAGGGTTCTTAATAGAAGGGAGTAATTTAAAATAAGACAAGGGAAGATCAATTTTACAAGATCACACCTTTGGGGTAAAGGTTGCAATGCATTGAGCTCCATAATTACCTCATTGGCCTCTTCCGAATTAGGGAATCCATCATCTTAATTTGCACATCCCTCAATAATCACTTGGAGAGCTTCTTTATTTCCCATGTCAAAAGCTTGTTGGGCTAAACCATCAATAACATCCATGGAGCAAATTGAGTGTAACTCACTATGAAATTTCATAGCATCATAAATATTGAACTTGACAACTTCATCGCCAAACTCCATAGTGAGAGAACCATCATCCATATTAATCATGGTCTTCGCTGTTTTAAGAAATGGACGCCCAAAGAGAATTGGTGCAGACTTGATGTTTGATGGACCATCTTCCATTTTCAAGATGTAAAAGTCAGTGGGGAAAACCATTTGATCAACATGAATAAGCACATCTTCAATTACCCCCTCGGGATAGGCATTTGATCTATCTGCAAGTTGAATGATTACATTCGTATTCTCAAGTGCCCCCAAATTTAAAGTTTGGAATATGGAAAGGGGCATCACATTGATCGAGGCACCCAAATGAAGCATATCTCTTTCAAAGAATTTACCTCCAATCTTGCAAGGAATGGTGAATGTGCCCGGATCCGAACAATTTTTAGGTAACCTCCTTTGAATCACGGCCGAGACGTTCTCATCCACCACTATAGTTTTATCACATCTTAATTTCCTCTTGTTGGTACATAAATCCTTGAGAAACTTTGCATACTTCGGAACTTGGTTTATGGCATCTAGGAGTGGGAGAGTGATTTCCACTTTTCGGAAGGTCTAAAGCATCTCCTTGTCAACAATGTCTTTCTTAGGCTAAAAATTTTTTGAGGGGAATGGAGGTCCAATAACCACATCATTAATGAACCTTGGCTTCTTTGCTTGTGGAACGTCCTCTTGAACACTTGATTCTTTACCCACATCAACTTTCTCTTCCTCAATTTCCATATCATCTTCAAGGTTTTCATCTTTAGCCTCCAAGATTTCATCATTTTCAACCTTTCCACCCTCATTATCATTCACCATCTTACCTTTGGCATTAGCATGAAGGTCCTCCAATTCTTTCCCACTCCTTAAAGTCATGGCACTAGCATTTTCTTTGGGATTCACCTCCGCTTGAGAAGGAAGTTGCCTAGAACATTGGCTTTGCAATCAATTCACGGTTGTGGCTAGTTGGCTAATTTGCTTCTCCAAGTTAGATATACTTTGAGAAGTGTTATTTTCCAAGTTGGAAGTGTTCTTTTCCAATTTGGATATACTTTGAGAAGTGATATTTTAAAATTGGAGGTTATTTGTCGCCATTTGTTTCATCATTTCTTCAAGTGATGACAATGTAGATGAAGAAGACCCATGATGGTCTTGAGGATTATATTGAGATAGTGGTGGGATTGCTTGAAAATTTTTATTGGGACACTTTTGTTAGTATGGATGAAGGTTGATTTTGGGTGTTGTAAGTGTTTGGATTTTGGGATTGGTATTGGTTAGAGTTTGGTGTGTTGGGGTTTCAATATCGAAAATTGGGATGGTCTCTCCAACCGGGATTGTAGGTGTTACTATAGGGGTCATACTTTCTTTGAGGTGGTTGTCCCGAAAAACCTCCAATAGCATTAATTTGCTCTTCGGGTTGTTGGAATGATAAGCGTTCGTTAGTTGCATGATCCGACATATTGCAAACACTACAATACTTTTGCTGTTGGAAATTCCCAACGGCTAATTGACGAACCAATGATGTAAGGTCCAAGATTTGGCCCTCTAACTTTTGAGTTGACACTTCATTCACAGAAGGATTCTTGACATGCTCTTGCCGATCCCTAAATTGGTGAGAATTTGTGACAATCTTGGTTATCAACTTCCTAGCTTCATCCGACGTTTTATCCACAAGAACTCCACCACTTGAAGCATCAAGGTGCAATTTAGCACTATATTCCAAGCCTCCATAGAAGTAGTGAATAACAACTCTTCTGATAT
Source organism: Saposhnikovia divaricata (assembly GCA_036435485.1). Classification (NCBI taxonomy): domain Eukaryota; kingdom Viridiplantae; phylum Streptophyta; class Magnoliopsida; order Apiales; family Apiaceae; genus Saposhnikovia; species Saposhnikovia divaricata. The sequence continues at coordinate 191,345,061 of CM071594.1, read as the reverse complement.
CAAGTGTGGAGGACAACTTGGGCAAAGTTTTTGAAACCTTTCCCAATACTCATACAATGTTTCTCCGGAGTATTGCCGAATGGCACAAATGTCTTTGGAGATGCCCGTAGCTTTTGATGTAGGGAAGAATTTCTCCAAGAAAGTACTTCGCATTTGCTCCCATGTATTGATTGAGTTTGGAGGAAGAAAAAATAGCCATGCCTTGGCGTTGTCTCTCAAGGCGAAGGGAAATGCGTTTAACTTCACTTGTTCTTCCGTAGCATTGCTTGGTCTCATTGAAGAACACACCATTTCAAATTCTTGTAGATGCCTAAAAGGATCTTCTGTACCTTCACCTCCAAACTTGGGAAGGAGAGCAATAAGACCACCCTTTAACTCAAATGGTTGTCCTCCCGGAAAAACAATGCATAGCGGTAGTTGAACGGAACTAGGAGAAGCAATCTCCTTGAGTGTGCGTTGATGAGGATTTTCCATGTCTTGTTCAATGGCGTCGTCCGGTGATGAGATAGGAATGACAAGGGGAGGACCCTCGTCCAACTCCTCTTCCGAAGGCGTACTAGAAGTAAATTGATTTGATGAAGCTATATTGGCACTTGAATTCCTTAGATTCCTTCGCAAGAGTCTCTCAGGATTAGATGAATATGCAAGATCACCTAAACAAGAGGATCGAGTCATACATAGCAAAAATTCCTAAAAACCACGAGAAATAGATAAATATGCACAATTAAACTAAAACAATCTTAATTTTATACGTGCGCTAATATTGAACTAAAACTTTTCCCCGGCAGCGGCGCCAAAATTTGGCCACGCCCGTCGTCGACGCGCCAAATTGAAAATAAATGTTTATGCTCTACTATGTTCGCACTTAACTATAAAATATAGCAAATGTGGCAAGTAGGGATCGAACCCAAGGGAATAGTGTTCAATACTAGTGTAAAGTAAATTGGTGGGGGGGGGGGGGTTTGAGTTGGTTTTGGTATTTTATCAAACACCTTGAATTCAAGAAATAAATTGCTAGAGAAATATAACTAAGTAATTTGCAATCATCCAATTTTACCAACACAACTAGGCACAATAAGTGAATTAGCAAGATAAAGAGATATTTGACCCAAGGATTATGGAAACTCAAGTACTTTACACAAACACATATAAGCAGGATATAATCAACTCTACCTAACCAAGATAATTGGTGAAGCACACAATCACTTATTTCTCTTCTATAAACACTAATTTAGTGAAGCACATAAATTAGCTCTCTTGACACTAGCAACTAATAATGAAGCACTATCAATTTAACCAAGTCAAGGAATTAAACAAAGAGAGGTTAGGACAAACCCAAGGATGAGAAGCTCAACCTAGGTATTTGCACTTGAATTTTGTGGATTTAGGTACACTAAATCTTGTGCTACCATAATGAATGAACTACCGATTACGTATTAGAACAAACAATTAGCAATTGAAGATACAAGAAGAGTAAGGTGAAGCAACTTACAAATCTCCAAGCAAAATCATAAACAATACATCACAAGCATTGAAGATAGAGTGAAACAGATCTTACTTAAAATGAATTGGATTTAGTACAAGAGCTCCTTCCTTGAGCCAAATATATGAAGTTAGTTACTCATAATCAATGCTAGATTACAAGTAATTAATATTTCTCTCTACTCCTACTAACCCTAATTTAATTTTCTTGAAGAGGCAAAGATGAGATGAAAAAATAAGATGTAGATCTCAAGATGTGTTATATTGTTGGGTGTTAGGAACAATTCATGAGTTGTTATGTTAAGAATATAATTTGCTAATACTTCTTGTATATCCTGATCTTATAAAGGATTTAGCACTTTGTATAGGATATATGTGTTAGACAGTAACTTGTAGAGTTTAGTCAGGAACAGTGCGTCAAAGACTACATTTCAGGAACTAAGAGCAGATCCTGATACAGCAAGTCAGATCCTGATCAAATACTGATGGGATAATCAGATCCTGATGCAATAGGAAATCCTGATATCAGTCGTGTTACTGATGATGTCATTATGGATGCTACAGAAACTGGTAGGTAGCATTATAAATACTTTCTCAATATTATTGTAAAAAGAGCGAATTGTGAATTTTAGAGTGCATATCGGGTGAAGCTCTGTATAAGGTTTGTATTCGAGAGTTCGAAACAAACAGAGAGAGAGAGATTTGTATTGTCAGCAGCTGCTAAAGGCATTGTACACCTTTGGTAGAGTTTGTATTTGATTTATTTAATACAAACAAAGTTTGATTCATTTGTTTGTTCTTGTTCATCTAATCAAGCAAAAATCAGACACAATTATATAACTTGTATTCAACCCCCCTTCTACAAGTTATTCGAGTTAACAATTGGTATCAGAGCAGGTTGATTTTGAATAATCATAAAGATCTGCAATCATGTCTGGTTATAAGGATGGTAATACTAAGATCCCTATGCTCAAGAGAAACGAATATACTTTATGGGAAGTGAAGATGTTGCATCACCTGGAAGCAACAGATCCTGATTATCTTGATAGAATCAGAGATGGGCCTTTTGTTCCAACAAGGCTTGTTCCTCAAGCAACTGTCGAAGGAAAAGTTGTTCCAGAACATACAGCAGAGAAGCCTAAATCTGAATGGACAGATAAGGAAAAGGAGAACGTTCTTAAGGATGCTAAAGTGAGAAACATACTATTCAACAGTCTTGATTGTATTCTCACTAACTATATTCTCTCTTGTAAAACTGCTAAGGAGATATGGGACAATCTAAAGGTTCACTGTGAAGGAACAAAACCTGTCAGGAAGAATATGAGGACACTTCTCATACAACAGTATGAGTACTTTGAATCCAAGTCTGGTGAGTCACTTACTGACACCTTTGATAGGTTTACTAAACTCATCAATGAGATGGCCATGCATGGAATATATTATGACTTGGAGGATATGAATACTAAGTTCATGAAAGCTCACAATGAGAAGATATCTGCAATTGAGGAAGCTATTGATCTGGATGAAATATCATTAGAAGCAGTTTATGGAAAATTGAGAGCTTATGAACTTGACAGGCAGCAGAAAAAGAGCAGGAGTGAAGGAAAGATGAAAACTGTTGCACTCACTACTCAATCTAAATCAAAAAAGCTTCCAGAAGAAAAGTCTGAATCTACTGAAAGAGACTTGAGGAAGAAGAAGAGCAAAGAAAGTTCTGAGTCAGAGACTACAGATATAGACTCTGAAGATAATGATTCTGAATCAGAGATGCAAGAACTCTTTGCAATGTTTGCTAAAGCTTTCAAGAAAGGAAGATTCAACAGGAGAAGATTTAGCAAAGGATCTTTTCAGAAGAAAGAGGAGAAGAAGAGTGACAAAGGCAAGAGTACAATTATCAAGCTTGATAAAGCCAAGATCAAGTGCTTTAAGTGCAGTGAGCTTGGACACTTTGCTAGTGAGTGCAAGAAGCCTAGGAATTCAGGGAAGGGTAATGCACTCATGGTCACACAGAAGGATTGGGCAGACTCCAGTAATTCTGAAGATGAATTGGATTATGACAACATTGCATTGATGGCAAGTGCTTCAGACAAGCCTGGATCTCCAACGAAAACTTCTTTATCTTCTGTTAAGGTATCACTTCACTCTCTTGATTCATTTGATAGCTTAGATTCTGATGATATTAGATCTATTCATGTTGAGTTTAAGAATCTTATGACTAATTTCAAAATTCTTGCTAGTGAAAAAGATGAACTTAAGGCTAAGAATGATGAATTAGTTAGTAGAAATAATTTTCTTGAATTTGAGTTAATTCAAATGGAAGAATATAGGTTAAGTTCTGATAAAGCTAAGCATGATTATAGTGTTATTCTTGAGGCTTATGACTATGTCAGAAAAGAACTAGAGGAAGAGAGAGATGTGATTAAAACCATTAACAATTCTGGTAAAAAGACTCAAGAAATCATTGAAAATCAAATTCTTGGTAAAGTTAATGGTTTAGGTTTTGATAAGTCTAGGCAAGAAGATACTGTAGCTATTGTCAATGATGATAGTAAAATTGAAGCTAGCACATCTAAGTCTGAAGGTAAGAAGATAGTTTCTGAACCTAAACATGTTAAATTTGTTGATTCTAAAGGTACCCCAGTTGTGCACAAAAGAATTAACAATAGCAATTCAGATAAGAGAGTGTTAGAAAAACCTAAGAATGTCAACATACGTTTTCTTTCTAAGTCTCAGTTGAAACAAAGACTAGAAGGTATTTCAGAGTCTAGCAAGATCAGAAGAAATAGGAATGGAAAAGAAAGTATTAACAAAGAGAATAATTACAAGAATGTACCTGATGCACCTAGGAAGAAATGCTATAAATGTGGAAATCATAATCATGTGGCCCTAGACTACAATCAAAAACCTTCTTGGAAAACTGAGTCCAGATTCCCCAAGACTCATAGAATTCAATACCAACCACAAGAACCGTATTATCACTGTGGTAGTTTACTTCATTCCATTTATATGTGTAAGGAATATCATGAACTGTATTTTGACTATTATTCTCTGAAATCTGAAACTCCTAGTCACAAACAGTTTGTGAAATCAGAGTCTAAGGTTGACTCTGCAACAGGTAAATCAAAAGCAAAATCTTCAAAGCCTGTTGGTTCAAAAGTTAGTAAGAAAGGATCCAATCAAAGTTGGGTCTAAAAAATTCTAACTATCTACTTTTTGTTTGCAGGGCACTGGAAAGAAGCATTCAATTATCTTGGACAGTGGATGCTCTGGACATATGACTGGAAAGAAGTCCCTGCTTACAAAGTTTGAGAGGAAAGCTGGCCCAGTAATATCCTTTTGAGATGACACCAAAGGAGAAACTCTGGGATATGGCTCAATTATTTTGGGAAATGTCATCATAGAAAACGTAGCACTGGTTGAAGGCTTGAAACACACACTTCTAAGCATAAGTCAACTGGTTGATAAGGGTTACCAATCAATCTTTGATAGTGAAAGGTGCAAAATCATGAATATGAAGAATGGAGACATTGTTCTGACTGGTCAGAGACATGGTAACATATATGAAGCTAGCTTGAGTGTCTGTCACATGTCTTTACAGCAAGACATCAAATGATGAAAGCTGGAACTGGCACAAGAAGTTCTCACATCTCAACTTCAAGAAGCTTAATCAACTTGTTAAGCACCATCTGGTGAGAGGCCTACCTCAGGAAAATTATGTGCAAGATGGACTTTGTGATGCTTGCCAGCTTGGAAAACAAAGAAGAACCACTTTCAAGAGCAAGACAGAAAATTCAATTACTGAACCATTTCACATGCTACATCTTGATTTATTTGGTCCAGTAAACATTATGTCTATCATCAAGAAAAGATATGCTCTAGTTATAGTGGATGATTACACAAGGTTCACATGGGTATTCTTTTTACACAACAAGGATGAAGCTCCTCAGCAAATCATTGAACTTGTCAAGAATATTCAAAATAGCTCTGAGTACAAGGTCAAAGTGCTCAGAAGTGACAATGGTACAGAATTTAAGAATTCTACAATGGAGGAGTATTGTGCAGACAATGGAATTACTCAACAGTTTTCTGCACCTGGAACACCTCAGCAGAATGGTGTAGTAGAAAGAAAGAACAGAACTCTCATAGAGGCAGCAAGAACCATGCTTGCAGATACAAAGCTTCCAACCTATTTCTGGGTAGAAGCTATAAACACTGCATGTTTCACTCAAAACCGTACCTTGGTGAATGCTCATGGTAAGACTCCCTATGAGATGATCAAAGGAAAGAAACCAAGTGTGAAATACTTTCACATCTTTGGATGCAAATGCTATGTCCTGAAAGTTCATCCAGATCAACTTAGAAAATTTGAAGCCAAATCGGATGAAGCAATCTTTCTAGGATATTCAGCTTCAAAGGCCTTCAAAGTATACAATCTCAGAACTCACATTGTTATGGAATCAATTCATGTTGCATTTGATGATAAGAAGTTTGGAATTTTGCAAACTGATGAAACCCATGACAATCTGGAATTTGAAAATCTTAAGAATTTTGAGATTCTCTCCATTGATGATGAAGGTTCTCCAGAGGAAATCTTTATTGCTTCTCAAAGGAATGCTACTGTTGGGGGGGAGCAATTCAATCAAGGAGAACACAGTACTGGTCAGGATCAGACTAGTCTTTCAGAGTCTACTTCATCATGAACTGATCCTTCAGAGTCTAATGAAGGAAGATCAGAAACTAGTAGCAGTATTGAATCCAATGATTCTACTGATCAAGGGGGAGCTTTTGAAGGAAATGAACACTCTTCTACAAGAAATACCACTAACTTAGGGGGAGAGTCTAGCAGGAGCAATCTACCACCTGTTAAAAAATGGACAAGGGATCATACTGAAGATTTGATTATTGGTGATCCAAATAGTGGTGTTCGAACTAGAAGATCAATTCAAAATGAATGCTTGTACAGTTGTTTTCTCTCCAAGAATGAACCTAAGAAGGTTGAAGAAGCCTTACAGGATCCTGATTGGGTAATAGCAATGCAGGAAGAATTGAATGTGTTTGAGAGGAACAAAGTTTGGAAACTGGTACCAAGACCTAAAGATAGATCTATTGTTGGTGCTAAATGGGTTTTCAGAAACAAGCTAGATGAATCTGGTATGATTGTAAGAAACAAAGCAAGATTGGTGGCCAAGGTTATTCTCAGGAAGAAGGAATTGACTATGATGAAACCTTTGCACCTATAGCAAGATTGGAAGCAATCAGAATGTTTCTTGCATTTGCAACTCATTCAAAATTCGAGGTATACCAGATGGATATAAAGAGTGCTTTTCTTAATGGCAAGCTTGATGAGGAAGTGTATGTGGAACAACCACCTGGTTTTGTTGATCCATAGTTTCCAAATCATGTCTACAAACTTGACAAGGCACTCTATGGACTAAAGTAGGCACCAAGAGCATGGTATGAGACTTTGTCTAAATTTCTTCTTGAAAATGGCTTCACAAGAGGTACAATTGACAAAACTCTATTCTTTAGAAAGATAAAAGGTGATTTGCTTTTAGTTCAAGTTTATGTTGATGATATTATATTTGGTTCTACTAATGAAAAGTTATGTGCTAAGTTTAGCAAGCTTATGCAGTCTAAGTATCAGATGAGCATGATGGGTGAACTAAATTACTTTTTAGGCTTGCAGGTCAAACAGACTGAGACTGGTATTTTCATTAATCAGTCAAAGTATATCAAAGATCTTTCAAAAAGGTATGACTTTCAAAATTGTGCAATTGCAAAGACACCCATGGCAACAGCCACTAAGCTAGACTCTGATCCTAAGGGAAAGAGTGTTGATAACACTAGCTATAGAGGCATGAAAGGTTAACTGTTATATCTAACTGAAAGTTAACCTGATATAATGTTCTCTACCTGTTTATGTGCTAGATTCCAAAGTGATCCTACGGAATCTCATTTAATTGATGTGAAGAGAATTTTTAGATATCTCAAGGGAACTCCAAATCTTGGTTTGTGGTATCCAAGAGAATCTGATTTCTCCCTAATTGGCTATTCAGACTCTGATTATACATGGTGTAAAATAGACAGGAAAAGCACTACAGGTACATGTCAATTCTTGGGAAACAGATTGATTTCTTGGGCAAGCAAGAAGCAGAAATCAGTTTCAACCTCAACTGCAGAAGCTGAATACATTGCAGTAGGCAGTTGTTGTGCTCAACTCCTTTGGATAAGAAATCAGTTGATGGATTATGGTATGACATTTAGTAATATTCCTATGTATTGTGATAATACTAGTGCTATCAAAATTGCAGAAAATCCAGTTCAACACTCAAGGACTAAGCACATTGATGTCAGGTATCATTTTATTAGAGAACATATTGAAAATGGTACTGTGGAACTTCATTTTGTTCCTACTGACAAACAGCTTGCAGATATTCTAACTAAACCACTTGATGAGGCTACATTCATTAGATTGGTTAGTGAGTTAGGAATGTTAAATTTTTAGATCTTTAACATCTGCACAAGTAGCAAGGTATGTTGTTTCAGCTTATAGACTTGATATATTTGTCAGGATCTATATTTGATTGTTAAATGCTTAAGCTGTAACACTTTACTTTGATAAATTACAGTATGATAGACTCATTAATAAACATCAGGATCAGGATTGCTATCAGGAAACTGACGTCATCAGTATTGATATCAGGATTGTGAAATTTGTGTGTCTTACTATTTTAAATCCTGAAGATCATTCTATACAGTGATTCAATTATGAGTTTTGTTAAAGTCTATGTTAGCAAGTTTAATCACATGCATACTGATAATTTATATCATTATTCAGGTCAGTCAATAAACAACGATAAACAAGTAGATAATAAGAAAACTTGTATTTTCATTAATCAAAAGCATTACATACATGGAAATGAAATACAATTCTTCTTTTTGTCTAACTACTATTGATAATTCTATTCTTGTCTAAAGTTGTTACTGCTTCAATCCTCAACAATCGACTTCAGGACAAGGAGCATCTCAAGATTGGATTCCTTGTCTGGGCGACTTGAATGAAAGCAGTTGACTCATCTTCATACTTATTGAAGAAGATGAATAGCATCTCCATCAAGATCAACCTCAGACTCTTTGCCAAATTCTTCATCCTCAAGGTGTGAAGAGATTAGAGGAGGATTGTATCCGACTGGTAGATGTTTTAGAGGAGATTCGTGGAAATCATCTGGGTTAAGACCAATCATATCTGACTCGACGAGAAAAGTCATCTCTTCTAAGAGATAGTTTACTTGCTCCTGATCATCAAGAGTAAAGAACTTCTCAGTAGTAATGAACCAAAAGCTAGGGTTCATATGAAGATTTGGGTTGAAAGCCATGACGGAAAGAGAAAAGAATGAAAAGGTTTTGAAGAATGGAATAAGACGTCGGTTTCTTTTATAGAAAGACATGAGAAGCTGAACAGTCGTTTGGGGAATATCAATGCAGTCAGTCATAATTATGTGTGACTGTATTTCTTGTATTTTCAAGAAATATTAAACGAATTTAACCAATTGATTTTGTTCAGATTTTATTTATTTCTTTTACAGGTAAAAGAAAATGCCATGTGGAAACTCCATTTAGTCTCTGGAATCAGGATTATATTGATCAGGAATACAAGTGTGTTCACATCAGGATTAGTAATTCTTTCTATTCAGAAATTACATTGAATTGTGTGATTATCTTGATGAGAAGATCACATCAGGAAAAGGAAGCTGATCAGTATTGATTTTTATCTTGATTTTACCTTGATTTATTTACTTGAAATTAATTTTGGATTTTATTTTCCAAAAGTCGTGGGTAACTGTATTTTTCAGGGACAGACACCTGTCAACCTACGTGTCAACGTGGGATAATGGGTCTGAATGATTTTTGAAATTTAATTATTTTGACACTCTAATCGTATAATTGCTTTCTCTAATTTCATTCTCTAAAGCAAACACACTCTCGAGTTCTCAAAATCACTAATCAATTTCAAAGATTTCTTAATTTCTTTTCAGATCAAAATGGCAACTCAAAGAAGACTACCCAAATCAGTAGCTTTCAAGTTTGGTGACTTTGATTTTATGATGAACAATCATGTTGCAGCTATCACCAACAAGGAAGGGGTGTCAACTGGTTTTCACCCAATTATGGACTTTATGGCGAAAGGACTATTAAGTTATGCCTTGATAGCATCTCCACAAATTAATCAAGTAGCTGTTTCAAAAGCTTGGGAGAATGCTGAGGTAATTGATTCTACTCAGAGTCAATCAGGTAAGATAGTTCTATACTTAGGACAAGACTCATTTGATATTACTGAATCGGTTGTTAATTCAGTACTTCACTTACCTGTTAGTACGAATTTTGAGAATGTACCATCTAATGATGATGTGAGAACTATGTTATCTGAATTAGGTTATAATGGACCTCTAGATAACATGAGCCAGTTAAATAGATCCTTTCTTAGGAAAGAATGGTCTTTCTTCTTTGACCAACTTGCTAAATGTTTTACTGGTAAATGTAGTTCTTTTCAACAAATTACTGATGTTACATCACATATTGCATATGGCTTGCTTTATAACAGAGTAATTAATTTTGGTCACATTATCTTTAGTCAGATGTGTATTAAACTTGGGTCAAGAGATCATGATAGGAATATGGTTTATTATCACAGATTCATGCAACTGTTTATTAACCATTTCATTCCTCATGTTGAAGCTAGATTTGGTAGAAAATATTGTGTTTCTTCTTATGTACAGCAAAAGAGAATTTTCTCTGACATTACAAAGAAGGACAATGAAAAGAATCTAGATGAAATACCTGCATTACACTATCCAAATCATGTTCGGGTACTTCTAAGAACTCATCTTCCTACTATCTATAATTCTTCTTTCTTTGGTGGTGAAATGACTCAGGAATCTCAATTGGAGGAGAACCCCCCTGTGTCTACCCAAGTAGCCAAAAACATTACAGTCTCTGAAACAATTCTAGAACCAAATTTTGATCCACAGCCTATTGTTTCAAAGAAGCCAACCTCTGGTGTTTCTCAAAAGACATCAGTTGTAAGGAAGAGAAGATTTGTTATTTCAAGTAGTAGTTCTAGTGAAGATGATGATAATATATCTCTTGATGAGAGAGCAGAATTGAAGGCTGAAATTCAACTTTCTAAGCTAGGACAAAGAGATGGAACACCTAGTCACAGCCAGGCTACAGTCTCCCAAAAGGCTGTAGTTCTTAAAAAGGGAAAACAATTACTGGATACTGTCTCTCAAAAGACCGTGTCTATTGAAAAAGGATCTCATCCCAAGATCACTTCTGTGTCTACACCTCTTGAGTCTTCTCAAGATAAATCTGTTGCTCACTATACTAGGAGAACAAGGAGAAAGATTCATTTGTCACCTACACACACAATGTCAAGTCCAACTAACATTATGCAGGTCTCTACAAATAAGGCTATATCCATGTCAGTATCTGACAAGAGAGATCTGGATCTTGATTCTTCATGGGAAACAACATTGACATACAGACTGGCTATGGAACTTATTTCTCTATAAGTGAAGCTTTCCAAGCCTGTTCTAAATTTTTTGATTGAAAGAGTTCCCAAACGTTCATTTCCTGGAGAATATGGACTGTTACATCAAAGACTTGACTTAATGAAGATGTACTTCTATGTATCAATCAGAAAGGAATTACACAAGAAATTTGGACTTCCTAAGCATGTTGCACTTCAATCACTTCATGCATATCTATTTGACAAGGATGTCATTGTTGAAGATGCTTCAGCTCAAGGTGAACAAGAGGAGGTAGTTGATAGAGGGAAGCAGTCAATAGAAGATACTATTGCTCCAGTGGTGAACAGTAGAATAGATCAGATCACAGTCACTGCAACACAAGAACCATCTAGTCAGAGGTTGGATAACTCAGGAACTGTGATGGCTGATGCTGGAAGATCTTCTGTGATGACTGAAATTGCAAGTGAGAATCCCTATGATATGGGAGGAATGACTTTGATTGATTTTCCTGAAGATCAAACCAATATTGTTCTTTCAGAGTCTATCCATCTTGAGGGTGTGTCTCAGCAACCAACACTTAAAGATGGTGACATACTAGCTATGGTGTCTAATGAAGTATTACTGAAGACATCAGAGTCTATTGTAAAACCTGAAAGTGGTATACTGGAGCCTGTAGTTTCTGGAAAGAAAGTAGATGTTTGTAATGGTTCAGAGACTATAGCAGCTCACTCCTTGGAGAAAACCTCAAGCCCCATGCCATATGTGGAACCCTCTCTCCATGTGAGTTCAGGTATAAAAACTTCTTCTAACCCCTATTTTTCTGTAGGTCATGAGAGCACTTATCCAAATTTGAGTGATACACTTGAAAAGATGGACATAGATCCACACACAGAGAGGCTGGCTCCTGACCAGGCAAAAGGAGAGGTAGAAAGAGTGTTGACTTTAGATAGTCAAAGTGAGAATGAGGGTATGGATGATCAACTCCATAGTGAGGGAGAGAAAATTAGGAAACCACCATCGTTTGATTTCTGGGATCAGGTTTTTCCTGAATCTTGGTCTGAAAATCTTGGTATGGATGCTGGTACTTATTCTTTTATCAAGATGTATGAGAAGAATGACTTAGCACATCACGATGCAAAGCCAGAAGTTAAAGCTCAGAAACAGAAAGAAAGGCTTGCAGGAATCATCAACAGAAGATGTGAAAGGCTAAGACAAACTTCTACTCAACCAGTACCAGAAGATATTCCTAATGATCCTAGTATTCCTTTGTATGTACTTCCAATATCAGCTAGAATTAAGACATCAACAGTATTTGATCAATCTAAGGAGGAGTCAGGATTTGTAGATGTTAGTACACAGAATACTGGTGAAGGACAGGATGATCATACTTCAGCTCCAAATCAGAAAGATGAAGATGTTTGTACTTCTACTCAAGTATTATTACTTGAATATCATTCTATATAGGCAACTTCTTCTACAAGGATTGAAGATAAGATTCTTTCTGAATCTGAATCTGAAGATACAACAAGCACTTCCAACATTGAAGTTAATTCTGAACTTCTTAAGGACATTCAGAAATCTCAAAGTGATATTCAATCGAGACTTCAGATTCTTGAAGATAACCAAGTCACTATTATGGACAATCAAGCAGTTCTGCTGAATCTTATTTGTTCTGTTTCTGAATCTCTCGGAATTAATGTTGCTGATGTCAAAAAGGGGGAGATAAAGACAATTCAGAAACAACAACAACAACAGACTGGGGAAGATAAACAGACTGGGAGAAGATCTAAGGGTGACAGAATTGGTAAATTTCATCATGGAAGTGGTAAAGGAAAAGAAGCATCAAATAGTTGAATTCTTTCTTTTAAGTACTAGATACATATCTACATCTGAAGAAGGAGGTACTTAACTTCATGATCTTAAATTCATAAATTCTATTCTGGTTGTATTGTTATATGTTTTGACATCTATAACTTAGATTTATGCTTCAGATTCTAAAGCATAAATAGGGGGAGATTGTTAGGAACAATTCATGAGTTGCGATGTTAAGAATAGAATTTGCTAATACTTCTTGTATATCCTGATATTATAAAGGATTTAGCACTTTGTATAGGATATATGTGTTAGATAGTAATCTGTAGAGTTTAGTCAGGAACAGTGCGTCAAAGACTACATTTCAAGAACTAAGAGCAGATCCTGATACAGCAAGTCAGATCCTGATCAAATACTGATGGGATGATCAGATCCTGATGCAATGGGAAATCCTGATATCAATCGTGTTACTGATGATGTCATTATGGATGCTACAGAAACTGGCAAGTGCTATAAAACAGGATCTTTGTTCTAGAGAACAAGCAAGAAGATATCGTGAAGGAAACGAATTCTCTATTGATGGAAACTATCAACTAGACGGCTGAACATTGTCATAGATAGATTATAATTATGTTATTAGTTGATAGGTAGCATTATAAATACTTTCTCAATATTATTGTAAAAAGAGCGAATTGTGAATTTTAGAGTGCATATCGGGTGAAGCTCTGTATAAGGTTTGTATTCGAGAGTTCGAAACAAACAGAGAGAGAGAGATTTGTATTGTCAGCAGCTGTTAAAGGTATTGTACACCTTTGGTAGAGTTTGTATTTGATTTATTTAATACAAACAAAGTTTGATTCATTCATTTGTTCTTGTTCATCTAATCAAGCAAAAATCAGACACGATTATATAACTTGTATTCAACCCCCCTTCTACAAGTTATTCGAGTTAACACTGGGTTTTACTTCTTTTAATACACAGCAAGCTGCACGGCCTGTTGAACGGTCGTACAGCAGCCCGTGCAAAAGACTCCCCAATCTGCACTACTTGGAACACTCTGTACGGCCTGTTGAATGGCCGTACAACAGCCCGTACAGTTGACTGCTCCTTTTAAGCTCATTAAACGACCTTACGAACGGCCGTGCGAGACAAAATCTTCAAGATTATACAATAAAAACCTCCCGGAAACGCGAGCTTGCAACTTCTAACTTCCCTCTTGAATAATCTTTGCTTTCAAGCCAAAAATAAGCCATCTTTTCAACAATTAAGCACGAGGCACTGAAAGATGAAAAACGTAATTAATATCGATAAAACAACATTCGAAACTAATAAAAATGTAAGAGAATGTGAGACAAAACGTGTATGAAATACACGTTATCAGAGATACCTAAACTTTAAGGTGTTGTTGTGGGATAAAACCTAGGATCTGCGTATATTTAACGCTATGGTTTGTGAGTTTCGAGCTTTAATGGTTGTTCTCGTGTTTGTGGCTCAATTTGCCTTCAAAAGATGCCTGCGTACCTCGATGAATATCAAGAATCAAGCCAAAACATAGTTCTTGGTGATGCCCTCAGGGGCTATGACGGTTAGAGGACACCAAGGACGTAGTGGCTTCGAGGATTAAGCCTGAAACGTTGGCGACGTATTAAGCTGTGCCCAAAAACGTTCCCATGATGTTGAGGGGTCAAGCCCTTATATAGATCTTGCCAACGTGATTGTTGGGTTAGGGTTTGGAGACTTAGAGGACAAGTCTCCTATTTAGATGGTAACTTTAATTCCTTAAGACGGTGGGTTCTCGATCCTTCCACAAGGTAGTACTTTCCTTGTTGGATTAGGTGTTCAAAACATGGATCATGTTTGGATCATGGGTCATGTTCGAATCATGGGTCATGTTCATGGGTTGTCAGTTTAGGCATGTACCAGGCATCCTCGATACTGGTCACGTTTCAAACATCACCCACGTTTTAATGTTCGTAATTGGGCTTCGGGCCTAGACTTTTCGAACAATACTAAGCAAAATTAATGCAACATTAATTATGTCCTTATGGTTTATTTTCAACCCATATCATTTGCCCCCCAACCTTCGGGAAAACTCTACGAGTTATCGCGAAAGTTATAACGGTCTTCTTCGAGACTTGAGGTCTCATCAGCCCTTCTTGGATTTCGTCTTATTGTAAAGTATGGAGTGACTTACATGTTTATGGCAAATTCAATTATTTCTTAAGCGATTACTGCCTCTTAGCCTTCATACAGGTCAAATATTGGGCGAATGATGCTAAAAAACACTTAAATAATGTTCGACGACGCTAATCGGCGTTAAACGATGCTAAATGGCACCAAACAGCGCTGAACGATAATTAAACAGTGCTAAGAGATGCAAAATGCACTGAAAGGTGCTACACGACACTAAACAGCGCTAAACGGTGCTAAATGGTACTAAACATCATTAAACGACACATAAACGGTGTTAAACGGTGTTAAACGGCACTAATCAGTGCTAAACAATGCTTAAATAGTGTTAAACAACATTAAACAGTGCTAAACGGCACTAAACAGCACTAAACGACATTTAAATGGTGTTAAACGTCGTTAAACGGTGCTAAATAGCACTAAACGACGTTTGAACGATGTTAAACGATGCTAAACGATGCTAAATGGTGCTAAATAGCGCTAAACAACACTAAACGACATTTAAACGGTGTTAAATGATGTTAAACAATGCTAAACAGCACTAAACGACATTTAAACGGCATTGAGCGATGCTAAATGGCGATAAACGATTCTAAACGGTACTAAACAGCACTAAATGACATTTAAACAATGTTAAACGACGTTAAACGGTGCTACATGGCGGCTCTGGTCCCCCCTTGTGGTCTGCTGGAGCCTCTAGGTGGCACCGATCGCCCCCTTGTGGTCGGCTAGAACCTTCGGGTGATGCCGTTCGCCCCCTTGTCATCGGTTGGAGCCTCTAGGTCGCCCCTTTATGGTCCGAGACCTCCCCAGGGGTGTTTCAAACTCCCTCCAAGGCTTCACGATCGTTCGTTTTAAGTCAAATCACCTTGATTACTGTAGACTTCAAGTTTAGAAGTTGAGTACATGAGTCAATCATGTTTTTGATTATGAATTCAGAGTTGTTATGGATTGGCTTTCTCAGCTTTATTGGCTTTCAACTGCTTCAACTTAGTTCCTTAGTTCTTGACTCAAGACTCAAAACTAAGATTTTAAGCTTTTATAAAATTATCAACCAAGAATTCAAAGTTCATGTTTGAATGTTCAAGGTTGATGTTCGAATGTGGAATGTTGATGTTCGAATGTTGAACGTTGATGTTCGAAATCAAGAATTTTCAACCTCAAGCAAGTTCTTTAAGCTCTAACCTTGAAGTTTGAGTCTCTCTTAATGAAAGAGAGCATATTGGACTACAATCACATGGTTTCAAGTCAAGTTTTGAGCGTTTCATATCAAAAGAACATCAGTCAGGGGAAACGAACCACCACCAAACATTTCTGGTCAGCGAAGCCTTCAGAAATGGGGTGGTCTTGAACCATCCCCGGAGGAGTTTAAAACATCCTTTCAAGGTTATGGTTTATTCACATACATCATCATATCTCTTCAGGACTTCATGTCTAAAGAGCATGATTGAGTGTAATAACCCGGATTTTTCAAGAAATGATTTTATTATTATTTTAATAGTAATAATGATTTTCCTAAATGAGGAGGATTTTTTTTGTTATTATTCATTATTCCAGTTTAAGGAATTTCAAAAATGAATTATGTAATTATTTTCCGGTTCAGTGGAATCGGGTAATTTTACTGATCGAGTAAGTATCTCGAGTCGGTATTTTATTTCGGGCAAAAGGTAAATTTTGAAGTGTGGATTTATTTAGTAAAGATTTTATTTTAAATTACTGAATAATTTGGAGATTTTAAAATCTGTGGTAAATGATTATTTTTAATTATTTGGGGATTTATAGAAATTACTCGATTAATATATAAAGATCGAGAATTTGAGGTTTTACTAAAACAATAATAATTTTGGTATTTTACGAAGCCCCGTAATTATTATTTTTAGAGTTGCATTTACAAATTATTAATAATTTGTAAAATGCATATCAATTCAGAAAAATTAGATTTAATTCTAATTCTTTCTCCAAAAGTCTTTAAAAATATTCTACTATTTAATTATGCTGGAATTATTATTTTTACAGACCGAGATTTTCTAACTCAAATTATTATTTTATTCGAGTAATATTTTGCTGGTTTAAAATTAGTAATGTTTGAAGTGGGCCTAGAAGTATTATTGTTAGTAGTGATAAATAGTAATGGGCTTCAAGCCCATTATGTAAGAACCCCAAATTTTGGATATAATTAAAACTTTTTATTAAGTAATGATAAAATGAGGAACAATGATTCCGACAACAAGGTCACCAGCTCTAATGAATGGTGGTTTTAAAGAACAATGATTGTAATGAATGGATATTGCTTTGGACAATGATCCTGATGCATTGGTATATTGTCAGAATAGAGTAATTCGATGGTTGAGGACCTAGATAAGAATAATCTACCATCCAGGAGGGAGCTAATGGATCCTTGAAGGGAAATGAGTACGTGCATAGTATTTCCCGTACGTGCATAGTGTTTCCCGTATGTGCATAGTGTTTCCGTACGTGCATAGTGTTTCCTGTACGTGCATAGTAATTTGGTGGATGAATAGCGATTTTGTAAGTTGGAAAACTTTTCACGCCACCCTATGTACGGGACGTGATATGGATGTTTCGAAGTCATTTTAGTAATACGCGGTATAATATTTGACCGGACAGTGGATTAAATATTATTATAATCCAAGAATTGATATATTAACCTTGAGGATTTGATATTTTGGGATGTTATTATATTTGATTTAAGAATAAGGGTAGGAAACCACTGAGGCAGTGAAGCAAGCGTTCTAGAAACCGCTTAAACGTTATAACGAGATTAATCAATAAAGCGAACGAATCCTAGATTACGGATTAAGTTCGTATCGAGATTAAATATCCTACATGGTCACCACGAGGATTATATTAAGGATTGGGGAAGGTATTATGAATATCGAGAAATTTCCCGGTAAACCCTAGAGGTGAAACTACTTAGTTATTCGTCCGAACGATCAATGAATTGAGCAATAACCGGAAAAAGAGACAAGCAGAGGGCCAAGAGGTATGATGAGCTAGTGGAAGGTGACATAATCACTTTATGCAAGATAAGATCAAAGAGACCAAGCTAGTTACAAAGCTAACTAGCAATCTTAGCAATCAAACCAAGTACTTAGCATGCTTTCTCATCCTACCACACCAAATTAAACACTTGTCCACCAAGATGATGTATGCCATGACCTAGTACCTTTAATAAAGCAACTTTATGTTAGATATTTTCATAATAATGCAAGAGAGCAAGCAACCAAGGCAAAGAACACAAACTCTCTCAAGAATAAGCCATTCGGCTATTTCCTTAATTCAAAATCCAAAGTCCAAGCTCCCACCATCATTTGATCTTGTAATTTTTAAGGTGAGTTCTATATTTCAAGAAAGTAATCTCCTAGAAATTTCAAGTTCAAACTCTATGTTTTCCATTTTCAAAGAAATCATCAAAGACTAGGGTGAATAGTGATTTTCAAGAACAACTCTTGATTTTCTTGATTTCTGGGATGATCTAAGCTTGGTTATGGGTATACAAGGACTATGCAAAGCTTAGAAAGGTCTTTACACACTCCAAGGAAGGTATAAAGCTCTTGAAACCCTAACCCTTGTTTGAGATTTAAGCATGTTTATGATAGTTATAACTTAGTTATGGTTATGTTAAGATTATAAGCATGATTATGTATGGATTTTGGATTAATGATGTAAATAGCTAGATGAAAGGAAAGGCATTGCTTGGCCTCAGTTCATGTATATAAGTCATGTATATGTTGTTTAGGTTGGATACTATGTTTATGGGAAGATTCGAAATTGGTAGATATTCGATTTACAGCCGTTATAATGCCCGATTTTACAATACCATGTTTTGTATGCCATTTTCCATGTCGAACCCCTACTGTCCAGAGACCTTATCTGCAATGATAGGATAGGTAATGTTCTAAGCTTCGTTTTGATATAAAGATCACGTGAAACGGACTTACGGTTTAGGATTTATGACCAAATTACTAAAAGTAGTTCGAATCCGTAAACGAAAGTTCATAACTGTAATTGAACCCTCGTAAACTATGTAACGTCATGGCGAATCTTGGTAAATGAATACTATAGGTAAAAAGGAAGGTGTGAAAGAAAACCGTATGTCAAAAGGATCATTTTTCGATTTATTAAAAATGTTCGAGTCGAGGTTAAACGCGAACGAACCCCTAAAAGACGACTCTTTTATAACTTCGGTAAAACACTTAGAAAACGGGCTATAAAACTCGGAGTATAGTATTGGTTCGTAACGATCGACCTTAGAACTCATATGACTTAAGTATGTCCCAAGTATAAGTACAATGACATGTCGTATTAACGAACGAATGTCGGGTCGGATCAGTGATAAAAGTAATCCACTAAAAGGGGTATAACGAGATAACTCGAGAACGTGTTTCGAATTAGGTATAACTTAACTTTTAATATGTTAAGTGATTAATCCCGAATGCCTTGGCTATTTATAGATCACCAAGCTGAACCGGGACCCGCTACCACTACCCCTTACCGTACTCGACTACCAGGCAAGTTTCAATTCCCTTCTTTTAGGCTGTTGTTGTGATTGAATAAATATATATATATGATTGCTGATATACATATGCCATTGCATGCATGCCTACTTTCAAGTTGAATTGATATACTTGTTCCCTGAATGTTATTGTTGGCTTATAAGCTAGATAGTTATATATCAGTTATAAGCCGGTTATTGTAAGACCCTCATAGAAGGGCGTATACATCTTATTAATCAAAAATAGACCGGGAGTCAATATTCCTTGATATATCGAGATTACCTCGGAGGAAAATATTTAAGTAAATATTTTCTATTATTTGGGCGACGAATATTATTTGAATATTCGTTCGAGACTAATTATTTTAACGATCCTTACTTCAAATAATTATTTGAACGTAACTATTCAACGAATAATATTTCTCAATATTCATTCAGAGTCGAATTAATTATCGATTATTATTTTGAATATTCTTCTAAAGATGAGACTACTAAATGAATATTATTTGGATATTCTTTTAGAATATTATTTTATTAAATAAATATTACTTTTGAATATTCATTTAAGATATTGAATACTTGATGAATATTATTCTAATATTCATCTGAAGCTTGATTTAATTATCGAATACTCCTTAAGGCTTGGATTACTAAATGAATATTACTTGATATTCATTTAGGATATTATTCATTAAATAAATATTACTTTTGAATATTCATTTAAATTCCTAATTAATTATGAATATTACCTTAAATATTCTTTTCAGGTCTTATTAATTAATGAATATTGTTTTGAATATTCATTTAAATATTTATTTATTCAATAAATATTCTCCTCATATTTCTTCAGGGATTATTTTGAGAAATACTCTGATTAAAGATATTCTTTCATATTCCCAAATATTCTTTAAATATTTTAACTCAATAAATATTCCCTGAATATTTATTCCATACTTAGAATAATCTCGATAAGGTTTATCTTCTTCGATTATTACGAAAAATATTTCGGAGTCCTATTATTATTAATCCTATATCAAGAAAGGTTCTCAGACATCATTCTTCTTTGAGTCTATCTCCTTAATAATAAGGGAACCTTACTTGGAAAATGTTATTTATCTTGTCGACTTCCCGGTCATAAAGTATTCTCTTCACTCGCAACTCGGGTGCTGTTGACTTATTAAGTCGTTGCTTACCTTCTCATCTTTCGAGGGGTAAGATTACTGGAACAAGTTGATATCCGTTACCAAGTAATAGCTTGGGAGTTATTGGTAAATTTTCCTTTCCAACTAGATACGACTACTTTGTGGAGTCTTATCAACAAGTATTATACTTGGGGAAAGGGGGACGAACGTTACATTCAGAATCATGAATTCTATTTGAACTAGGAGTCGTGTAAGAGGCCGAGTAGCGCCGGTCCATCCCCTTTGGCCCAACCGTTGGCCGGGGAGAGCTAGTAAGGCGGTACACAAGTAAAGCCGTCAGTTCTTCCTTCTACCGGTAGTAAATCTAAATTGAGCTGTACGATCTTGACTGATCATCAAGATTGGAACAGCGGGCGCGGTGAATACTCCATCATTGGTTCATCATCCAAATTTATTTATTTCCTGCAACATGATTACTGTTGGCAGAGTTGGAAAAGGGTCATAACTGGAATTGCAACCTTTTCTTGCAAGTTCCTCTTCTTAATAACAATAAAAATATCTCGCTTACTTTGATGTAGCAGATATTTCTACAAACAAATACTTTAAGTTACCTTGTAACTTAATCGTTCATATTATACTGGCATCATTTCCGTAAATGCATGGCATATGGTTTGAAAGATACTTTTGAACTGTTATACATTATCGTTCAGTTATATTTTATTGTTGGTGGGCTATTGCTCACCCTTGCTTTATTATTATATCACAACAACAGCTAGACCAGATGACTCGCACAAGGCGCACTCGACGCGGGCGAGGATGATGAGACTACCAGAGCTGAAGAAGAAGCTATTGGTAGGGTATATTTATTCTTTCAGTACCAAAAATATGGTCTAGTATGACTTATGTAAATGAATGGCAAAGAGCATGTATTTATATTGAAATTCTTTTGGATTGTAAGAACTCATAATGCGATTAATAAAAATTGAATTGTTACTCTGATTTCATCTCTGGGACTATAACGGGTGTGTTTTATATTGTTGTGTTGGGTTATAGAGGCGTAATTTATTTTATGTTAAGGAAAGTTCAATTGTTGTGGACAGAATTGGAAACCGTAACCACCGGATCCCGGACCCCGGATCTGGGGGTGTTACATAAGTGGTATCAGAGCGTACGTTATAAACCCCAGAGATGAGGTGACGTTAAAACAATAAATTCAATAAGATAATAAGAACTCTTGCCAAGTTCATAGTCGGACTACTTAATGTAGTGATGACATATAAAACCCTTATGGGAACTCGTAAGTATCATGATAGTAACTTAGCTCGATATCGTATCGACGAGTAAGGTGACAGACCTTGAGGCATACGAGCAGCAACGCGATGATGCTTTATATGCTGAAGATCAGCGGGTAATTCGATGGAGTACCCTACTGGAGACCCGGAAGAGGTTCCAGTAGATAAGGAAAAATCCTGTTAGGATAAGTAGCTTACCCTGTGGATAGTCCTATTTACGAATACTACATGACGAAATTTTCTAAAAATCCCCTGCATTTAAATTTATTTAACTTATTTGATTTCAATGGTTTAAAGGTATGCTTTGGGTGTTAACTATTTATGTGTATATGTGTTAAGTGAATTAATTCGA
The DNA here is from genome assembly GCA_036435485.1 of Saposhnikovia divaricata. Classification (NCBI taxonomy): domain Eukaryota; kingdom Viridiplantae; phylum Streptophyta; class Magnoliopsida; order Apiales; family Apiaceae; genus Saposhnikovia; species Saposhnikovia divaricata. Next base: position 191,322,745 of record CM071594.1, on the reverse strand, counting down.
GGGTAATTGTTGTCTCGAGGATTTATGTGCAAAGTTGAGGATTAATTGTGTTTTGAGGATTATATATTAATTAAGTTTTGTCATAGAATGTCAATGGTATTATAGTTGTATATGTTAAGTGAAGTTGATTAAGTTGTTGTAGGGTTATGATGTGTTTAGTACCAGGAATTGTCCACTTTATAAAAGGGGACTCTTTCCGTGTCGTTTGCTATTACTAAATGTGTTATGTGCATTAAGTGGTATTAGATTAATCAACTATAGGGAGGACACCTATAGTTTGACTTTATGTGACCTAGTGGTAATTCTGAGTTGTGTTTACTCGAGATACGAGGTTGGACTAACATGTACTCGTAACCATTTCAGTACCATTAGGGCGTAATAAAGTTGGAATGACGTGCATCAAAAAGGAAGGATCGAGGCATCGTATGAAGAAAGGAAAATTACCTGCATGGAATTGCTTGGATGAGGTACGAAGGATTTATTCACGATTTTCTGTTCTCTACTAAGGACCAGAGGCAAGTTTATTTATGCATACTCTATTGTTCAGAGTATACATATATTTTGAAATATATGAAACGTATTGGATAAGTTTGATCCATGATTTCAAGTCCTCCAACCTTGTACCTTTATTCTCAAAATTCTTATATTCTCGGTTTGCTAGCGTAGTTGAATTTTCTTATACCAATTATCAAAACCCCATGACTTATAATACTGTTAAGGGGCATCGATATTTTTATGACTCCACCCCCTGATCTGTATCTTGTTTATATAATACTTCAAATATTATACTTTGGATATTTTGAGGTTTAAGTAATATTGATAAATATAATGTTTATGTTTATTTAATTAAATGTATATTAGTTTAAATATCCTTTTAAAAAGAATTAGGGATTGTCTAATGTTTGTTTTATGAGCAGTGTCGGAAACCCGAAATAATGTCGGAGATAGTTTATTTTCGATTACGGATTAAAGATATTCCAATAGATATAAATGAGATATTTTCGGTTAAGAATATCTGGAATGATATTGATAAAGGTTATTTGAATGTTATTCAATGAATATTAATTATAATATTCATTTAAAAAGAATTTTTATACGTGGTATTTATTTCTTATTGACCGAGAGTCAGTAGTAATTATTTTGATAAAGTGCTTAAAGTCCGGAGATTGCCGGAGAGGTAATGTCTTGATTTTGATTAGAAATATTCCAAGAGTTATATTTGGGTGTTTTGAGGTTATTAAATATTTCAATATTAGTAGTAAATATTATTTGAATATTTATTTTAATAAATGATTATTAATTTGAATATTCTTTTAAAAAAGGGTTTATTAAACACTTATTATTTAATAAATATTACTTAAATATTTGTTAAATTTTCTGAATTAGTTAAAGGTTGTAAAATACTATTTAAAGAGTATTTAAGGACTTTCAAGGTCATTTAAAATATTTTCTGATCCTCAGAAAACCTATTTAAAAATATCAGAGGTTCCTAGTGAGTAATTGTGAATAAACCACTAGTCAGTAAAGGCTTCGATTTTCCTTCAAAACGTAGGGACCAAGGTTTTGGGAGTAAAAATAGTGATTTCTCCCTTCTCTCATCACTCGAATGACTTCAAAACTCCGACTAATTCCCCCGCATGTTTTCAAAATGAGTTCAATGTCAAAGAGAATCTGTTGACGAAGGTCAACCCTCATATCTATCCTACTTCCTCAAATACTTCCGGAAGTAAAGATTAAAAAGGTTTCGTTCCGAATCTGGATAAGATTACTCCTTGGATTGGAGGGTGATGAAGGTGTAAGAGGCTTGCAAGTGGGCGAGTCCATCCAGATATACATATATCGAAGTGTAAGAGGCCCGCAGGTAGGCGAGTCCATCAAGATATATTTACAAGTGTAAGAGGCTTGCAGGTAAGCAAGTCCATCATAAGACCCGAATGCGGTCAGGGCCACGACCTCCGTAGTAGGTTTGTCTCCCATCTTCTAGTAGCGAAGTTTTGTACGATATAATGGCTGATCACCTTGTATCGGGGTGTACTCCAAAATAATCCCATTCTTCCAATTGGAAATGTACTGCAATACTGTAATGAAAGCCTAGGTGCTCAATTACCGATAGTATTGACAGTGGTATGAACTTTCAAAGTTATTCAATATTTCGAACAAAAGCTTTCGAAAGGAATAAAGGAAAAGGTTTGAAAATGATGTTTTCTATACCTTGGATGGTATAAAATGTTTTGACGGAAGAGTCATGGTTTCAAACTCCAGCTGTTATACTGAAAAGTGTTATTGAATTCAAAACTTTGCAAATTATCGATTTATAAATCGTCGATCTTGCACTCGGTAATAAATAAGTATTTCGAAATGTGTGCTCCTTATACAATATCTTGAATTGTATGGTTTTTAAACGGAAGTTTTTTTTTTTTATATATTTTGGACCTCATGTTAGCATTTATTTATGAGTTTTAAACTTATCAAGTGGTTAAAGAACTTATACCCTGTACAGAATATTGAACTGCAGGGTGTTTTGACGAAAATGATATATGTATATGTATGTACTTCCAGACTTGAGTTATACTGAACGGGAACCTTATAAAGGTTCGATTTGTGTATGATAAAGAGCAACCGCCATAGCAGTATATTGAACCGCATATTTTGAAAGTTTTCTAAAAGACTAGCAAAACTATAGTATATACTATTTTGCTAAGATATGAAGATTATCCCTGTTATTATGAACCTAATCTATTCATTTGATGTTATTTTAAACGTTATACTTCCTCTACTGAAGTTTCATGGTTATAAATGTTTCAAGGATGATATTAAGTATCAGTTGAGTGTTGAAAACTCCATGCGTATGATGGGATATTTTGTTAAACTCTAGTAATAACTTTCTGAGCAATTCTTTCGCTCATACTTGCTTGTTTTCAAATATTAACCTTTCAGAGGAAGGTAGATGGACGAGGCTTAACTGTATAGCGCGGAAGAAGCAGGCAGTGACTACAGGTCGTTTAATGTTATTAAACAGTTGATTTGATATTGAGGATTTCCGCGTGACGACCAAATCCTTGACCCCGAATTTGGGGGTGTTACATTGACTCTTAGGTGTCCATATGTACATGAACTCCTTGATATTCAAATGCTGACTAGCTTCTTGATGTTCAGATGTTGACATTAAGAAATTGTCTTGGACCACCAATACATGGTTTTAGGTCAAATAGAGGCACTTCAAGCAATCAGAATCAAAATTGGACTCCCGGAACATGCCTAGGATCCATTCTCGTCGGCTGATGATCTTTAAAATAGCCTAGTCGGTTGAAAGTGGTCGGCCAGAGCCCTTCAAAATGGCTCTTTTCGACTAAGTGTGGTATACAAGGTCCATTCTCAAGGATCAATGTTGACTTCCTTCTTTAGGTTCGTAGTCATGGCTTCCAACCTTGTTTTCAACCCTTATTTCAATGTTCTTATTGAAGATTGAATGTTGAGGGTTGAACTTCGAAGGTTGAATATCGTGTCTTCATGACAGCATTGTACCATGCTCCCCAAGATTCAAAGGTGCCCTAAACTTTGATGACATTCTCTTACACCAATTGGTGTTACTAAATTGAATCGATGGTCGGGACCTTCAGGACTTGGAAGTGGACACTTCTAGCGTATCTCTGTATTCCAAAATAAGCAAACTTAGACAAAGCATCGGCCTTCACATTCTCTTATCTAGGAATGTGTTCCACATAGCACTCATCAAACTGAGTCATCACGACTTCTTTTGATACTTAGCCATGGTTTCATCCTTGATTTCAAACTCACCATTCACTTGTGAGACTGACCAATCTCGGATCTTCAAAGACCTTAAGGTTCTTAACCCTCAGGATTATGGTCAAGCCTAGTCCGGCTATCAAGGCTTCATATTTGGTTTCACTATTAGTCATTGGAAAATCCAGCTTCAGAGCGTATAATACTATGAACCCATCAGGGCTTTGCAAGACTAGGATTGCACTACTTGATTTTATTTTTGATGCTCCATCAAAATAGAGCACCCAGTATTCCTTCTGATGAGATACATGTTCTTCATCCTTGCTTCATAGTTGAAGGCCTTCACGGGGTACTATCTCTTGCAACCTAACTTCATGGTTGTCAATGTTACATTTAACCACGAAGTCAGATAATGCATGAGACTTAATGGTTGTTCGAGGCTTATACTTGATATTGAACTTTTCTAGCTCAACTGCCCACTTGATTAGCCTTCACTGGCTTTCGCACTATGCAGTTTATTTCTCAATACTTGGTCTATCAAGACTTTGATTTTGTGTGCCTAGAAATTTGGGTATAGCTTCCTTAAAGCAGTCACCAATGCCAAAGCAAACTTCTTAATGGAAGAATAATTCAGTTATGCGCCATACATAGTAGTGGGTTTCTGCACCTTGTGTTCTTCCGTTACAAGAACAACACTTAAAGCTTACTCGAGGACTGCCAAGTACAAGTAAAAAGTCTCCCCCGGGCTTGGTTTGGCCAACAACGGGGCTTCAGCCATGTATTTCTTAAACCGCTCAAAGGCCTCTTGGCTCTCTACTATCCGTTTGAAATCTTTAACCTTCTTCAAGGTTTTAAAGAATGGTGAGCAGTTGTCACCAAACTTGGAGATGCACTTCTCCCAGTTACTTCCTGAACATCCAGAATGCAGAAGTTCCATATCTAGGATTGTTTAGATCTTGTCGGGGTTAGCTTCGATCCCTTGAATTTCTCGTCTTCTCGGACATCTATGTCTTCAATCAAGAGGACTTGCCCCCCGACTTTATCAGGCCTTAACGCAGCTACATAACCACTCATAGCCATCTTGTGGTCACCTCTCTATTCTCTCACACCATTCCTTATTGGGAACTTGATCTTCAACTGATAAGTTGAGGCCACAGCCTTAAAAGTATGGAGTCCTATCCTCCCTAGGATGACATTGTAGGTGGAAGAAGCCTTGATGACTAGGAAATTCAACATCTATATGGCCTCTCTTGTCTCTTGCCCAATAGTCATGGGTAACTGGATTATTTCTTCAACCTTAGACTCCACTCGTATAAGGGCATGTTAAAAGGGCTCAATTGGGACTCGGTGTATCTAATCTTCAGAGATGCATCATGGAAGAGGATGTCAACAGAAGCTTCGTTGTCTATCAAGACTCACTTCACATCAGAATCCCCTATCACAGGAGTAACGACCAATGGGTCGTCATTAGGAAAATTCACCCCTTCCAGGTCTGAATCATCAAACGTGATTGCTACCTCAGTTCTTACACACTTGGGTGCCTCTCCAACAATCTGCATCACCTCACGACATATGCTTTCTGAGAGTTCCTTGTCGTCCCAGCCGTCATCGGGCCTCCGGGGATCATGCCGATTATTGGCCTCGGGGTTGTGGGTTGCGTTCACAATCATCCCTTTTATTATAATCCCGTCTAAGGTTATTCCGATTTCCATCTTTGTAGAACTTGATCAGTTTCCCTCTTCGGATCAGGTACTCAATTTCATCTTAGAGCAGCTATAATCGTCAATGTCATTAGCCACATTTTTATGGAATCTGTAATACTGATTCTTGCTTTGCTTTTCAAGATCAGTCCTTAGTGGCTTCGACCATAAAAAATCCTTGTATTTTTCAATGTTCAAGAGGATTTGGCTCTTCGATTATTCAATCTTATATACTCAGTGAACCTCGGCCCTGGTTGTTCTTCTTAGTAGCAGAATCGGAGTCTCTGGCCGTACGAGGATACTTGTCCTAGGCATCATACTCCTGCTCCGTCTTTTGCTTTTAAGCGTTATTGATGTTTCCATTGGTTCCACTATTGCCAACCGTGACTTCTCCTTAGCTCATGCTTTCCTCAGCTTTTATATACTTTCTAACCCTCTTTTGGAGTTCAGCCATGCTCTCCGGAGGGTGTTTGGCCAACAACATCTTGAAAAAAACATCTGTGGCTCCTTATTACAAGGCTATCACAGTCGCTCAATCATTCAAGTTTGGAACCTTTAATGTTTCCTCAAGATTCGATTTAGTTAATCCCTCAAATGTTCATTCGTTGGATTAGTTAATTTTGGGTCACCCTTTTGGGATCACCCCTTGGCGATGCATATCTGGGGGAGCTGTTAGTGGTGAAAATACCATGGTAGAGATCATGTAAGTCTGCTAGAGATTATAGGCAAAATTGTGCCTAGGATTGGAAATCCATCCCTTAAGAGTTTAGAATTTTTCTTTTCAGTTCCTTGGAGTCTCGTTTAAATTATCGTTCAACGGTGTGGGCATTCTTCACTTTCTCAATAAAAGGAGGGGTAGGATCATTCTGATGTCCTGGATGCATCAAATCATTGGGTTCAACCCTTGGGATCTCTATCCTTGGGACCTCAATCCTTCTATGTCTCCTTGAAGGCCTTTCTAAATTGACAAAATGAATCTCTCCTATTCTTGAAGTAGGAGGCAATTTTACCTCTGTTGTTCCTTCTACTCCAGGTCTTATTTTAACTTTTGGATCTCGGCTTCATAAACCTTAACCCTATCTTGTACCATTCTTGGCACTCTGCTCAAAGTTTCTCGGGCACACCCAGCAGTGGATTTCTTATCTGCACGCCTCCTCATTGGGGCCTGATCTCGATCATCCTTAGATGATGAATCCTCGATATAGGGTCTTGAATAATCTTGGTACCCTCCTTCATAGACAGGGCCTAGGCCTGTGCTGTGTGGGGATATATATAGCTTGTGCGCTCTCTATGCATGGCTATTTCCTCCAATGTCTTCTACGTTTGAGGGATGTATGGGTGGCCCGTAGGCTGGATTTGTGTTTGCAAGAATCACGATGGTTGAGATCTATGCTCCATGGGGGTAGGCTGTATCCTAGAAGGGAAACAACCATTTGAAAGGGATTCGTCTCCTGGCCTTGGGGATTCATCCCTATGGGCTGCGATCCCTCGACATGGGTTTCAGTATTTTGGAGATTCGTCCTTAGGGTTGAGAACCCGGAATCTGGGTACTCGTTTAAAGGGGTACAGACCCTTGTTCCGTAGCCACGGGTACAGAAGTGCTAGTGGTGGTGTTCGTAGTCACTGGTGTTCTCCGTGTTTTCATCATGGTTGATGTTGTTTTTCCACAGACGGTGCCAAATGTTGTGGGATAAAAACTAGGGTCTACATGTATTTAATGTTAAGACAGGTAAGTTTTGAGCTTTAACGGATGTTCTCGTGTTCGTGGCTCAGTTTGCCTTCACAAGATGCCTACGTACCTTGATGATATCAAGAATCAAGCCAAAACGTAGTTCTTGGTGATGCCCTCTCGACTATGGTGGCTAGGGCACACCAAGGATGCAGTGGCTTGTATGTCCTTATCCGAGGATTAAGCCTGAAATGTTGGCTACGTATTAAGCTGTGCCAAAAAATGTTCTCCTGATGTTGAGGGATCAGGCCCTTTATATTGATGCTGCCAACGTGAGTGTTAGATTAGGGTTTGGAGACTTGGAGGACAAGTCTCCTATTTAGATGGTAACTTGGATTACTCAAGGCGGTGGATTCTAGATCCTTCCACAAGATAGTACTTTCCATGTTAGATTAGGTGTTCGAAACATGGATCACGTTTGGATCATGGGTAATGTTCGAATCATGGGTCATGTTCATAGGTTGTCAGTTTGTGCCTGTACCAGGCATCCCCGATACTAGTCACGTTTTAAACATCACCCATGTTTTAATGTTCGTAATTGGGCTTCAGACCTAAACTTTTCAAATAGGACTAAGCAAAATTAATGCAACATTAATTATGTTTTTAGAGTTCATTTTAAACACATATCAGGTGTCAAATATTGCTAATACTGTATATTAAAAATAAAATTTCATTCATCCTTTCAAAAACACTACGTCAAATTTTGGCTTTCGCCACATAAAATATGTGTGGCTATGAACTTTACGTCACTCTTTAATTTTTCAGCCAAGTGTCACCTAAGGTCGAATCATTTTACGCCCCCTACGGACAAACTTTTACGCCCCCTACGGACACACCTCGGTTGTGTGAGTGTAAGTTAAAATAGGGTGACTAAAGCATACCACCATTGGGTCTGACAACCCCCATTTTAAGCTCAAAAGTGTGACTAAATACCAACTTGTAGCCACAGGATACATAGTGGCTAAAGAGAATTAATAATGTGGATAAATACCAACATTCATCAAAGGCTTAGTTTTGGTCGCACTATTTATTGGTAAATCGTGGCAAAAAGCTTTGGTATGGCCATATTCTATAATTTTTGTGTGGTTGTTTCTATGTTATATACACTATTAAATAAATGCGCAGTGGAAAGGGATGCTAGTCGAGCTCGGTGAAGTTGTAGGCCCCAATAAAGAAGATCCAGATTGATTCCTCGCCTATCCTGTTAACTGATTTTAGTCACTAATAATTGTAGTAACTATCGCCCAATATAATATAGATTGTTTGTAATAGGTAGTGAGGCTGAAGGTAATGTGGCTGAAGGTAGTGTGGCTGAAGTGTGGTACTAGCCATACATACTTAACCAAATTACAAAAAGATTTCATTTGTATTATAAATGACCACCGTACGAAAAGGCCAGTACCAATCACAATACCAAAAGGCCACAATCCAATCCAAAACGGCCACAATATGCAAACAACTAAAATGCCAAAATACAACTAAGTAAACAAAAATGCCAAATTCCAAACTAGTCATAATCCATATTAAAACCATACTACTAATCCATAATCCATAAAAACCATACTAAATCCATGATCCATAACAACCATATGGAGTAAGTATACTTACTCCACAATCCATAAAAATCACATAACCAGAGTACATAAAATTAACTAGAGTACAAAAAATTAACAAGTTATCGAAAAGTTCACAGTGGCTTGTATGTCCTTATCCGAGGATTAAGCCTGAAATGTTGGCGACGTATTAAGCTGTGCCAAAAAACGTTCTCCTGATGTTGAGGGATCAGGCCCTTTATATTGATGTGGCCAACGTGAGTGTTAGATTAGGGTTTGGGGACTTGGAGGACAAGTCTCCTATTTAAATGGTAACTTGGATTCCCCAAGGCGGTGGATTCTAGATCCTTCCACAAGATAGTACTTTCCATGTTAGATTAGGTGTTCGAAACATGGATCACGTTTGGATCATGGGTCATGTTCGAATCATGGGTCATGTTCATGGGTTGTCAGTTTGTGCCTGTACCAGGCATCCCCGATACTGGTCACGTTTTAAACATCACCCATGTTTCGATGTTCGTAATTGGGCTTCAGACCTAAACTTTACAAACAGGACTATGCAATATTAATTATGTTTTTAGAGTTTATTTTAAACCCATATCAGGTGTCAAATATTGCTAATACTGTATATTAAAAATAAAGTTTCATTCATCCTTTCAAAAACGCTACATCAAATTTTGGCTTCCGCCACATAAAATATGTATGGCTATGAACTTTACGTCACTCTTTAATTTTTCAGCCAAGTGTCACCTAAGGTCGGATCATTTTACGCCCCCTACGGACACACTTTTACGCCCCCTACGGACACACCCCGGTTGTGTGGCTGTAACTCAAAACAGAGTGACTAAAGCATACCACCATTTGGGTCTGACAGCCCACATTTTAAGCTCAAAAGTGTGACTAAATACCAACTTGCAGCCACATGATACGTAGTGGATAAAGAGAATTAATAACGTGGATAAATACCAGCATTCATCAAAGGCTTAGTTTTGGTCGCAGTATTTATTGGTAAATCGTGGCAAAAAACTTTGGTATGGCCACATTCTATAATTTTTGTGTGGTCGTTTCTATGTTATATACACTATTAAATAAATACGCAGTGGAAAGGGATGCTAGTCGGGCTCGGTGAAGTTGTAGGCCCCAATAAAGAAGATCCAGATTGATTCCTCGCCTATCCTGTTAACTGATTTTAGTCACTAATAATTGTAACAACTATCGCCCAATATAATATAGATTGTTTGTAATAGGTAGTGTGGCTAAAGGTAATGTGGCTGAAGTGTGGTACTAGCCACACATACTTAACCAAATTACAAAAAGGTTTCATTTGTATTATAAATGACCACCGTACGAAAAGGCCAGTACCAATCACAATACCAAAAGGCCACAATCCAATCCAAAAAGGCCACAATATGCAAACAACTAAAATGCCAAAATACAACTAAGTAAACAAAAATGCCAAATTCAAAACTAGTCATAATCCATATTAAAACCATACTACTAATCCATAATCCATAAAAACCATACTAAATCCATGATCCATAACAACCATATGGAGTAAGTATACTTACTCCACAATCCATAAAAACCACATAACTAGAGTACAGAAAATTAACTAGAGTACAGAAAATTAACAAGTTATCGAAAAGTTCACAAGTAACCAGAAAACCACATTAACATGAGTCAAATTGAGTTTACAATTCCACCACCACCAGCTTTTGCTTCTTCCTCAGCTTGTTTGCCTTGTTCGCCTTAGCCTTTGAACGTGTTACTTGGGAATCAGTAATAGTATTACATCTCTTCCTCTTCTTAGCTAGATCTGCGCTATGTTCTTCCTTAGCTTGAGCTGCACTATGTTCTTCCCCTTCCCCATTGGCCGTTGGATTTGGTACCTAGAGTAAAACATGAAAACAAATACGATGATCATTCTAACAGCCCTTAAGTTAAGACCATTCTAACACAAGTAATGTAATTCTATAGATAAGCAAAATATAGACAAGCTCCCATCTCTACAGGCTACAGATAGTTCGTGCTACTTATATTAATAAATATGTAATTATATCTCTCCTTATATATGTGTACATAAACATGTAAACATCAAAACAGAAGGAAAACAGACAATACAGAGTTTCAAATATTATTATTTAATTAAAGCTCCATCAGTTCAGGAAATTTCAGAATCATATAAGCAACAATTTACACAAGTACATTTGAAAAAAATAAGCATTTTAAACAAAATTATAAACGAGGAGAATAAATGCACACAACCAAAATGGAATGTAAAGTAAGAAACGTACTTGATGATCAATTTTCTTGGTAAGGGTTTTGGGCCAAGCCACAAAAGAACCCAAAGCTTCCTCAACTGTCCGCATATCACCGGCTTCATAAGGTAAGAATGCTGCCCCCTTAACAACTTCGTCAACAAAAACTCTATAGCAATCATCTTGTAGGGGGACTTCATGAATGGTTTCTCCTTGCTGGTCTGAAAGGAAAGCCATACCACGTGCAACCGGGTTGTTCAAATTCAACGTATACAGAGTAGACTTCATTGGCTACAAAAGTTAGTGGCATAATTAACATCATAAAGGTAAAGTGATGAATTAATATACATGCGCATTTAGAAATATAATGCATACCAATTGGACAAATGTTGAGGTTTGATTTGACTGAGATGGCATTTGACCAGAGATAGTGCTAGGATGAGATAAATTAATCTTCTTCCTAGTTCCGGATCTAATCACCTTTTCCTACAAAAGTAGTAACATAATTTCCAACACATTAAAGTTAAAGTTAATCTCAATATACATGTGCATTTAGCAATATTGTAATACCTGTTGCACAATTGTTGGATCTTGTTGGGATTTGAGAATATACGGGATTTGATCACATTTAGTGGTACGCGGAGATAGATAAACTTTCCTCCTAGTGGTGATCACCTTTTGCACCATTATAGATGTGTCGGCAGTAGGAGTCACTTTCTTTTCCACAGATTTAACCTACAATTTAAGAAATTTGGACAAGAAATCAGCAATTACTTAGAAAAAATTAAAAAGAAATTAAATTAGCCATTACTTACAGGTGTTAAAAACTCTTTCGATGTTGGGATGGTAACATTAATGCAGCTGTCCCTCGAAGCATTCCCACTTATCGGTGTTCCCTACAGAATGTAACATCAAATGGGAAAGTCAAGTGATAACACCAGTTTTGTAAACTAAGTACAGGAATATAGACACAAGATAACTAAATTCGAACACAAAAAACTCCAACAATTTACGTAGTGCATATATATTTATTGTACTCAGATTTGGATTCTGAATTCAGTTCAGTTAGTCCTTACATATTGTTTTCTTGCTGAAAGCAGTCCTTGCGAATCCAATTGAGCCAAGACTTTATTCAGTTTATTGTTCGTTGCCTCGATCTAAAACGACAAGTTCTTCAGTTCTTCATCCTTCTTCTCACGCAACAATTTCTCATTTTCCAATTGAAGGTCCAGAATCTTGAATTTATCTTTTCCTGTTGTCCTTTGCCGAGGACAATGCCAGTACGTACTGGGAGTGACTCCACAACCAACACCTCTCAAGGATGCACCCTGCTCCTTGCCAAAAACCACTCTAAGGGCATCCTCATCCGGCCCAATCTTGATTCCTCCATCCTTTATCAGTGCTTCAATATCCATCTGTAAAGAAAAAAGTGAAGAAAATTAGTAACAACGACATGTTCTTCACTTTAGGATATACTAACTCTCATATTTAAACTTAATAAATAATCTGCCATGTTCTTCACTTTAGGATCTACCATCTCTCCATCTTTGTTTTCCCTCCCCTTCCTCCACATAAAAGCACGGGTGGGGACCTCATCAACTGCAATTTCATTTTTCGAAACCTTGCATAATGCAAGGACGACACAATCAGACATTTAATGTCCAAAATAATCAATAGTACCACAAAAAAACACACATCTGAATTACCAATTTTTCTCTGAGACGAGGGTATCCTCCTCGTCCCAAGCAATGATCTTAAACGGACTGTGATCGCGCTTTTTTCGTAGTTTCGGAGACATCCTTCCAATAGACAAAAGAATTATTTCAACAAAGTGCATTGGAAATATACGTAAATTCAAACGATGATCCGTATATTAAAGGATTACAACCATGAATTTTTTCGTTTACGTGTAGGCTACGAACCTATCCCAATCAGCTTGCTCAACCAGTGTACGATACTGCCTAGGAACTTTTTCAAGTTTTGCTGGTTTATTAAGGTTAGGTCGTATGAATCCTGCATACATCTTTCTTCTGAAATTGCAAAGCAGCCCACCAAACTGAGTCATTACAAACTTTCGACGACAAAGTTCTATATCAAAAAAATGCTGCAATATATAATACATGGTGTTAATTCACATAAAAGGCAAGCAGATAAGTTGAAAAATAGTGTTTCATATTGAAAATGTAACATATATTTAGAGTAATTAATTCGAAGTAGCTGATTTACCGTTATTTGATCCCACCGCTTAGCCTTCACTTCTTTTGGCACCTCCTTCCATGTTAAAAATCTTAATCCCACATGATCCCTGACCGTGTCTCCCAAAAAGCTCATAAATTCTTATCTGTATTCCCCCGTTAACCTACCAAGTGAGTCAAATTCAACCTCATGTCTTTTTCCACCAGAGTTTGTAAACCTGGTACGCAGCTTTGGCAACCTGGTTAGCCCCCTCTTAGCTTTGACAGCATTCTTTTGTTGCTCCTGTTTGCATTCTTCTTCTGCGCTTTCTCCTTCTTCTGTTCTTTCTCCTTCTTCTTCGCTACACTCTTCCGTTGAATATTGATCCTCAAATTTCTCATTGCCCCCACATACAACCAGTATAAGAACCCTTAGTAATTACAGGATTGATCTGTTCAATATATATACATATGAATAAATATGAGAAGTAAAAAATGAGTCTACCTATGTATTCTTCTTCAACGCAAACTGGTGCAGTAACTGTGGACCAGGAATGGAAGACATGAATCTTGCAGACTCCAGTCATGTTAGAAGCAATAGCCAACTCTTTTAAGTGACTGTCTCGAAGCAATAAACCATATCCATTATCTGGGGTCACCCCATCTTTCATGAAATAAAGCTTATCATCATCCAAAACTACATCCACTACCAAATCCCTAACTTGTTTAACAGTCATGTTGTAGACTTCCATTCCTTCGAACACCTTTGACTTAGGACCAGTGTATTTCCAATTAACACATGTCATGAACTCACCCCTTTAGTAAACAACTAACCTGTACCTCTTTCCCATGGTACTCAAATTAGTTGTAGACAACAAGCACAACAATGTCAGAATATTAATACATCAACATTAAAGCGAAAGTCAAATATAACAACAGATGATAACAAATATAACAAAAACTATGCTTTCTCTCGATTTCTATCTCTCCGTGTCTCAAATATAACAAAAAATATTCAATCTCTCAAACCATAACACAAATATAACACAAATAACACAAATATAACTCGAATAACTCAAATAAGTTTACAGGTAATGTATACATGTAACAATATTCATGCATACCCACACAAAGTTTATCGTAGAGAAAGGATGGAAGTGTCTCAAATAGTAGTATTTATTCATATAATTACATCAACATTAAAGCGAAAGTCAAATAGTCTCAATCTCTCAAATACAACTCAAACATATATCTCTCAAACATGCTATCTCTTAAACCATATATCTGAAATACAACTTACATAACTCATATAACACAAATATAAAACTAATAGTCTGTGGAAAGAATGGTTTACCTGCGATAAGCAAGGTGATTTAAACGACGGTGGAAAAAGCCCTAATTTCACCCAAGAAGATGTGTAACCTAATTTCACCGATTAAAAGTTATGGAGAGATTATGGTCCACAGAGAGGGAGAATTTGAAAGTGAATTGGGGGTAAAGTGAATTTGGGGGTAAAGTGATGTTGAAAGTGAATTGGGGGGAAGTTTGAGTTATTTTGGGAAAGTTTAGCCGCCTCTGTTTTTAGACAAACTGTAAAATATAAAGTAAACTGTATTAAAGTAGCGTGTAATAAAATAAAATGTATTAAAATTGAGAATTATTTATATATCAATATATTGTACTATCTATATTCATATTTGTAATTTATTATTTTATTAAAATTAATTAAGATATATGAATTTATTATTAAAATCAAGAATTATTTGGATCATCGAAAAAATATTTAAAAAATATATTTTCACTTTCGGGGACGAATCTCGTTATATGAAGTAGTACTTTGACGAGATCTTTGTAAAAACATCGTACAAGATAAATTCTTGATTTTTTGATTATTTTTCCCCAACATCACAATGCGTATCTATTAACATCCGTACGGTTGGATCGTCGAAAAATGCATTTAAAAAAATATTTTCACTTTTGGGGACGAATCTCGTTAGAGGGAGTAGTACTTTGACGAGATCTTTGTAAAAATGTCGTACAAGATAAATTCCTGATTTTTCGATTATTTTTCCCCAACATCACAATGCGTATCCATTAACATCCGTATGGTTGGATGGTCGAAAAATACATTTAAAAAATATTTTCACTTTCGGGGACGAATCTCGTTATAGGGAGTAGTACTTTGACGAGATCTTTGTAAAAACGTCGTACAAGATAAATTCCTGATTTTTCAATTATTTTTCCCCAACATCACAATGAGTATCTATTAACATCCGTACAGTTGGATCATCGAAAAATGCATTTAAAAAAATATTTTCACTTTCGAGGACGAATCTCGTTATAGGGAGTAGTACTTTGACGAGGTCTTTGTAAAAACGTCGTACAAGATAAATTTCTGATTTTTCGATTATTGATAAATGGATTTTATATCCACTTGGAACACTCCATATCGGCTTAAATTGGTGTACTTGGACTCAAGTTTGTGGTATTTTTGATGTGTTTTGCTTAAATGTGCAGGTTTGCAAGAATGTCGATTAGGGATGAATTTTCCGTTGTTTGGAGTTGATTTATGATATGGAATGAAGAATGGCGTCTTAATATCAACTACCAAGAGGGTTATGATTCAAGGAATTGAAGACGGGAAGTTCGTGCAAAAAGAACGGAAGAAAATGGCTCAAAAATGAAGAAAATGAAGGAAAATTAGCCTCGGGCAGGAATTATGCACGCCTGGAGCGCGTAAATGGGCGCCTGGAACGGCAAGTTTGTGTGCCTGGAGCGCATAAACACGCGCCTGGAGCGCATAAAGTCGCTGGAAAACATCCTGAAATGTCCGTTTTGCCCCTATTTCGAATTCTAGTTGTATTTTTGGTACCCAAACCTATTTCTAATTGTATTGTAGGTTGTTTTTCTTGTTGGGCAAGATATGTAGGCCTATAAAAACACATCTTAGATTTGTAAATTAGATTATTCATTGTAACTTAGAATTGCAAGGGAGAGAGTGGAAAAGGATTCAACGCTCGGTGACAAGCACGGATCTAGATCTACTTCATCTTTTGTATACGTTGAAACATAGATTTGTTTTCTCAACTCTTCTCTTTATTAATATTATTGCTTCTTTCTTTCATATCTTGTTTATAATCATGTTTCCATCAAATCCCATGACGATGAACGGTTCAATTATGAGCTAATCTTTGTCATGGGATCCTAGCGGATTTATCTATGTAGCTTAGTAGTTTGTATGCTTTAAAGATTTATGTGTGGTGAATTCTTGATATCCTCGTATGGTTGTGATTCATGTATTTAGATGCATCGCGAACATCTAATTTGTTAATCTTTTGTGAAACGAGAGTGGATCTTGAGATTTAGAACTTGCCATGCTAGCATAGGATAGGTTGATGTTTTAACATCATGATTTGTGGCGTAAATAGAGATATTATGCTGCCCTATGTGATCTATATGGATAACTTGTGCTTAAACCTCTATGTTTTCAAATTCTATAGAGATATAGGGTCTAAACATAATAGGTGTCTACTCATCTTCTATCTCTTTTGTGGATGTATATGTAGTTTGGTGCTAGTATACCGAGAGGTAACTTTCACTTGTTTCGTGTTATCCGATCAGATATCAAAACCACCACATGTATTGATTAAAGGCATCGACTCTAAGTGAAGTAGATAATGAAGTTAGGATTCCATGTTTATTCTCATATTAGTAATTCGATTTCAACCTCATTAGTTACCTTAATTCTTAGTTTAGTATTTGCATCCTAGTTTAATTTAGATAATCAACCCCAAATTAGTTATTTGTCTAGGAAGTGAAGTATAATCATACATTGGTGCATAGGTGCATTATTCTACTAAACAAAACCAAAATCAGTCTCTGTGGGAACGAACTTAATTTTATTCTATATTACTTGTGACCGCGTACGCTTGCGTGTATTAGTGTTAACAAGTTTTTGGCGCCGCTGCCGGGGACTCGGTGTTTTGTTTTATTAGTTTATGTGCTTGTCATTAGTGGTCGTTAGAGTTCACTGACTTGGATTGGTTACTTACACAGCTTGTTTGTTGGTGTGATTTTCAGGTACTTGAGCGTGTATGTGAACACGTTCGCAAACTCGTAGGGATAATTTGGAAGACATTGATTTAGTTGCAGATAATAAAGAAAAGGAAGAACTTGAAACAACAGTTAAGATGGGTGATCGAATAGCAGCCGCAGAGGAGACTAAGGCTTTGAAGGATTATTCTCAGCTAAAGATTATGGACATCCAATCCAGCATTGTTAGGCCGGCTATCGCAACTAACAATTTCGAAATCAGGCCTGGTACTATTCAGATGATTCAGAATTCAGTTCAGTTTGGGGGTGCTCCTACGGAGGATCCTAATATGCACATCCGGGATTTTATTGAGATCTGTGACACCTTCAAGTTTAATGGTGTGTCTGAAGATGCTGTAAAGCTGAGGCTTTTCCCATTCTCTCTCAGGGACAAAGCTAAGGGTTGGTTGCATTCTTTACCAGCAGGTTCTATCACTACTTGGGATGATCTTGCTCAGAAGTTTCTTGTCAAATTCTTTCCAATGGCTAAAACTGCAGCAATCAGGAATGCTCTTACTCAGTTTACACAGCAGTCTGGTGAAACTTTGTGTGAAGCTTGGGAACGATATAAGGAGATGCTGCGAAAGTGCCCTCATCATGGTATGCCTGACTGGATGGTGATTAATTCTTTCTATAATGGGTTGGGAGCACAGACTAGACCCATGCTTGATGCAGCTTCTGGCGGAGCTCTATGGGCGAAGAGTTATAATGAGGCGTATGAGTTGATTGAGATGATGGCTGCGAATGAATATCAGAATCCAGCCCAAAGGCTTTCTCAAGGCAAGATAGCAGGTATTTTTGAAGTGGATACAACTTCAGCTATTGCAGCTTAGTTGAAGGCGTTGACTATGAAGGTGGATTCTCTTGCTAATTATGGAGTTCAGCAGGTGGCTAGTGTTTTTGAGCTATGTGTGGGCGCACATGAGACAAATCAGTGTGCTATCTCTTCTGAATCAGCATAGTTCGTGAGTAATTTCCAGAGACCGGTTGCACCAGTTCCAGCCACTTATCATCCTAATAATAGGAATCATCCCAATTTTAGCTGGAGTAATACTCAAGGTGCTCAACAACCTTATCAACAACAGTTTCAGGGACAGCAAGCGAAGCCATTCAATCAGGGCTATCAACAGCCATATGCTCCAAGGCCACCATATCAACCTCCGGGATTTCAGCAGCAACAGCCCCAGGCTCATGTGGGGCAATCTTCTAATGAAAAATCAGAAATGGATGAGTTGAGGATGATGATTAAAAGCTTGTCAGTTTCTCAAAAGACCTTGGAAAACCAGATGGGATAGCTTGAAAGTGCTTTGCTTAGTAGGCCACAAGGAACTCTTCCTAGTGATACCGAGACTAATCCAGGCAGGAGGGATGGCAAAGAACAGGTGAAGGCTGTGACTTTGAGATCGGGAAAGGTTACAACAGATCACAATTCAGCCGCTAAGGAAGATGAAAAAGTGCAGAATCAGAAAGTTGAAAAATCTGCAGTGCCCGAGATTGAGAAATCTGAATTAGCAGCTGATGAGTTAGATGGTGAAGTAGAAAAGGGCAAGAAATCTGTTAAATCTTCTCCGGAGCAGCCTACAAAGAATACTTAGATCTATCCTCCACCTCCATATCCTAGAATACTCCAGAAGCAACAGTTGGATATGAAATTTGCTAAGTTCTTAGAGGTGTTCAAGAAGCTGCAGATTAACATTCCATTTGCGGAAGCTCTTGAACAGATGCCAAGCTATGCCAAGTTCATGAAAGGTATTCTCTCTCGTAAGTTGAATCTTGAGGAATTAGAGACCGTTGCTCTAACGGAAGAATGCAGTGTTGTTCTACAGCAGAAATTGCCTCCGAAGCTAAAGGATCCGGGTAGCTTTACTATTCCATGCACGATTGGTAATCTATCTTTTGAGAAGTGCTTGTGTGACTTGGGAGCTAGCATCAATCTCATGCCCTTGTCAGTCTATATGCAACTTGGTCTACCAGAACCAAAGCCTACCAACATCTCCTTGCAGTTGGCTGATCGTTTAGTTACATATCCTAAAGGCATAGTGGAGGATGTTTTGGTAAAAGTTGACAAACTCATATTTCCTGCTGATTTTGTTATCTTGGATTTCGAGGAAGATAAGAAGATTCCCATAATCTTGGGAAGACCATTCTTGGCTACGGGGAGGACCTTGATCGATGTGTAGAAGGGGGAACTCACGATGAGGGTGCAAGACCAGAATGTCACCTTTAATGTCTTTAATGTCTTTAATGCAATGAAATTTCCCTTAGATGAAGAAGAATGCTTGAAGGTGGATTTGGTTGATTCTGCAGTTACTATGGAAATTGAGCAGTTGCTTAAATCAGATTCTTTGGAAAAAGTTTTAGTTGGTGACTCTGATTTTGAAGATGAGGAAATATCCGAGCAACTTTAGCAGCTAAATTCAGCTCCTTGGAAAAGGAGATTTGATTTACCTTTTGAATTTCTTGGGTTAGTAGAACTTAAAAATTCAGAGGGGCGTCTGAAACCATCTATTGAGGAAGCTCCTACACTTGAACTTAAACCACTTCCGGAACACTTGAGGTATGATTTTCTTGGTGATGCATCTACATTACCTGTTATTATTGCCTCTAACTTGTCAGCTAGTGCGGAAGAAAAGCTCTTGCGAATTCTGAGGGAGTTCAAGTCAGCAATTGGTTGGAATATAGCAGATATCAAGGGGGTTAGCCCTTCTTATTGCATGCACAAAATTCTGTTAGAGGAGGGAGCTAAGCCTACTGTTGAGCATCAGCGGAGACTTAATCCGATTATGAAAGAGGTGGTGAAAAAGAAAATTCTAAAGTGGCTTGATGCGGGTATTATATATCCTATCTCAGACAGTTCTTGGGTGAGCCCGGTTCAATGTGTGCCAAAGAAATGAGGCATGACAGTTGTTGCTAATGATAAGAATGAGCTTATCCCTACTCGAACAGTCACGGGGTGGAGAGTTTGCATGGACTATAGGAAGCTCAACAAAGCCACGAGAAAAGATCACTTTCCTCTTTCATTCATTGATCAGATGTTAGACAGATTGGCTGGCCACGAGTACTATTGCTTTCTTGATGGGTATTCAGGTTACAATCAGATTTGCATTGCTTCGGAAGATCAAGAGAAGACCACGTTCACATGTCCTTTTGGCATCTTTGCTTTTCGACGTGTTTCTTTCGGACTTTGTGGTGCTCCCGCCACTTTTCAAAGGTGCATGATGGCAATTTTCTCAGACATGACTGGCTCAAATGTGGAGGTTTTTATGGATGACTTCTCAAATTTTGGTACTTCGTATGATGAGTGCTTGCATAATCTTGGCTTGGTTTTGAAGCGTTGTGTGGAGACCAATTTGGTACTTAATTGGGAGAAGTGTCACTTTATGGTGTAAGAGGGGATAATTCTTGGGCACAAGGTATCTGGTAAGTGGCTTGAAGTGGATAAAGCCAAGGTGTAGACTATTGAAAATCTTCCTCCTCCTATCTCTGTTAAAGGAATTCGCAGTTTTCTTGGTCATGCAGGATTCTATCGGTGATTCATTCAAGACTTCTCAAAAATCTCTAAACCCTTGTGTAACTTGTTGGAGAAGGATGTTCCGTTCCAGTTTGATGATGAGTGCTTAGCTGCTTTTGAGCTTTTGAAGAAGAAGTTAACAACTAAACCAGTCATCACCGCACCTAATTAGGAGGAACCTTTCGAGTTAATGTGTGATGCTAGTGACTATGCTTGTAACACCCCTAGATCCGGGGTCCGGGATCCGGTCGTTACGGTCTCCAATTCTGTCCACAATACTTGAACTTACCTCAACATAAAATAATATACATCTTTATGACCCAACACAACAATATAAAACACACCCGTTATAGTCCCAGAGATGAAATCAGAGTAACAATCAAATTTTATTAATCACATTATGAGTTTTTACAATCCAAAAGAATTTCAATATAAATACATACTCTTTGCCATCCAGTTACATAAGTCATACTAGACCATATACTTGGTACTGAAAGAATAAATCTATCCTACCAATAGCTGTCTCTTTGGCTCTGGTAGTCTCATCGTCCTCGCCAGCGTCGAGTGCGCCTTGTGCGAGTCATCTGGTCTAGCTGTTGTTGTGATATAATAATAAAGCAAGGGTGAGCAATAGATCACCAACAATAATATATAACTGAACGATAATATATAACAGTTCAAAAGTATCTTTCAAACCATATGCCATGCATTTACGGAAATGATGCCAGTATAATATGAACGATGAAGTTACGAGGTAACTCAAAGTATTTGTTTGTAGAAATATCTGCTACATCAAAAGTAAGCGAGATATTCTCATTGCCATTAAAAGAGGAACTTGCATGAAAAGATTGCAATTCCAGTTATGAACACTTTTCCAGCTCTGCCAACAGTAATCATGTTGTAGGAAATAAATAAGTTTGGATGATGAACCAATGATGGAGTATTCACCGCGCCCGCTGTTCCAATCTTGATGATCAGTCGAGATCGTACAACTCAAATTAGATTTACTACCGGTAGAAGGAAGAACTGACGGCTTTACTTGTTTACCGCCTTACTAGCTCTCCCCGGCCAACGGTTGGGCCAAAGGGGATGGACCGGCGCTACTCGGCCTCTTACACGACTCCTAGTTCAAATAGAATTCATGATTCTGAATGTAACGTTCGTCCCCCTTTCCCCAAGTATAATACTTGTTGATAAGACTCCACAAAGTAGTCTTATCTAGTTGGAAAGGAAAATTCACCAATAACTTCCAAGCTATTGCTTGGTAACGAATATCAACTTGTTCCAACAATCTTACCCCTCGGAAGATGAGAGGGTACACAACGACTTAATAAGTCAATAGCACCCGCGTTGCGGGTGAAGAGAATATTTTATGACCGGGAAGTCGACAAGATAAATAACATTTTCCAAGTAAGGTTCCCTTATTATTAGGGAGATAGACTCAAAGAAGAATGATGTCTGAGAACCTTTCTTGATATAAGATTAATAATAATATGACTCCGAAATATTTTTCGTAATAATCGAAGAAGATAAACCTTATTGAGGTTATTCTAAGTATGGAATAAATATTCAGAGATTATTTATTGAATTAAAAATATTTAAAGAATATTTAGGAATATGAAAGAATATCTTTAATCAGAGTGTTTTTCAAAATAATCCCTGAAGAAATATCAGGAGAATATTTATTGAATAAATAAATATTTAAATGAATATTCAAATAATATTCATTAATTAATAAGGCCTGAAAGAAATATTTAAGATAATATTCATAATTAATTAGTAATTTAAATGAATATTCAAAAAGTAATATTCATTTAATGAATAATATTCTAAATGAATATCAAGTAATATTCATTTAGTAATCCAAGCCTCATAGGAATATTCGAGATAATATTCGATAAATAAATCAAGTTTCAGATGAATATTAGAATAATATTCACCAAGTAATTAATATCTTAAATGAATATTCAAAAGTAATATTCATTTAATAAAATAATATTCTAAATGGATATTCAAATAATATTCCTTTAGTAGTCAAATCTTGAGAAGAATATTCGGAATAATAATCGATAATCTATTCGACTCTGAATGAATATTGAAAAATATTATTCGTCGAATGGTTACGTTCAAATAATCATTTGAAGTAAGGATCGTTAAATAAATAATCTCGAACGAATATTCAATTAATATTCGTCGCCCAAATAATGGAAAATATTTACTTAAATATTTTCCTCCGAGGTAATCTCGATATATCAAGAAATATTGACTCCCGGTCTATATTCGATGAATAAGATGCATACGCCCTTCTATGAGGGTCTTACGATAACCGGCTTATAATTGATACGTTAGCTATCTAATTTATAAGCCAATAAACAATCAGGGAACAAGCATAACGATATAACTTGAAAGTAGGCATGCATGCAATGGCATATGTATATCAGCAATCATATATATAATATTATCACAACAACAGTTCCAAAGTATTGGAAACTTGCCTGGTAATCCTATAGGGGTAGTGTGCCTCGGGTCGATCCGGTGATCTATCAATTGTCACAGTATCCGAGGTTAATCACTTAATATTTCGAAAGGCTAAGTATAAACTTAAATTAAGTCGACGCACGTTTTCGAATTATCTTGTTATACACCCTTTAGTGTAACTCTTTTTACTATCGACACGATCCGATACTTGTTCGTTATTACGGCATGCCATGACACTTACACTAGGTAGGTACTTATCCACAAAAGTGCTAAGGTCGGTCGTTTACGAATCAAGATTATACCTTGAGTTTTATCGCCCGTTTTCTGAGTGATTTATGAAAGTTATCACCAAGTGTACTTTTAAGGGGTTCGTTCGCGTTTAACCTTGATTCGAACATTTTTATAAAATCGAAAAACGATCCGATCGACATGTGGTTTTCACTCACACCTTCCTTTTTATCTCTATTATTTAATTACCAAGATTCACCACCGAATTACCCGTCTTACGAGGGTTCAATTTCCATTACGAACTTTCGATTACGGTTACGAACCACTTTTACGAATTCAGGCATATCTCCTAAACCGTAAGTCAGAATGCCTCAATTCTTGCGCCAAAACGATCTATGGCTCGAGAACTATAAGGACATGTTAATTAAGCAACAAGGTCAAACATTTAACCCTACTGTCAATTTTGGTTTCTAAAGGTTTAACAAAATTCGGGCATTACGACGGCTATAAATCAAACGTTTCAAAAATCATCACATCGATACCAAGCCACACCGGGCATACCATTCATTATTCATCAAAAACTCATCTCCTAATTCTAGTCTACTGATTATATATCAAGTCCATCATACCTCTTTAAATCACAAAAATCAATTACTTAATCATGCTTAAAACATCACCAAAATCATACTAAACTAACAATCATCAAGAACAAGCATATACTTAAAATCAAGCCTAGGGTTTCAAGAGTGTTATACCTTCCTTGGGGTGTATGTGAGTCTAACAATCCTTGATCTAGTCCTTAGAACACCTTAATATGGCCTAGATCATCAAAAGAAAACAAGAACTCAAAGTTAGTTTCTTGGATTTACTATTCATCATTAATCTTGTAAAATTCATAATAATTCGAAAAATGAGAGTTTGATGCTCAAATTTTTACCACATCTTGGCCTCTTCACAGGCTTTGTTTTGAGTCCTAGTTCATCAAATTTGAAGCTTCCTAGCTAGGGTTTTGAGCTCCCTTTTTCCGTTGGTCAGAAACTGTCCAGAACAGGCAGGTTGGTTTCTTCAACTTGGGGAGGCAATTTGACTAGGCTATACTCATTAGATTGCCATGAAATTTGGAACGAACCTTGCCCATGGAGTGGAGAAGCTATGGTTAAAATTTGGTGATTTTAGAATGGATAGAAATGGAGATATGAATTTTTTTCTTGAGAGTGTTTCTGCTGGGCAGTTTTGAAGAAATGGAGAGAATGGAGTTTGCTTTGGCTTCTCTTGCACTAATCTAGCATAAAGTGATTTATTATGATAATATCTTGGCATAAAGTAGCTTTAATAAAGGTGGTATGTCATGCATGATGTATTTGGATGGACAAATGTCTTGATATTGTGGTAGGATGATGAAATGAAGCTAAGTACTTGGTTTGATTCTAATATTGCTAGTTCCTCTTGTAACTAACTTGGTTACTTGATATTATCCACTTGCTCATGCATGCATCTTGATCCTTGCTTGTTTCTTTGTCCGGTTATTGCTCAATTTGATTGATCGTTCGAAGGAATATCTCAAGGATTTCTAGTTAGGGTTTTACCGGAAACCTCCTTAATATTTATACTACCATTCTCATTCCTCCTTCATAATCTTTGAATTTAAATTCCTTAAATCCTCTTAATAAATTATTAAGTCTTTCGGTGTCCAGGGAAATCTTGGAGAAAATAAAAGTGCTATTTTTCAGAATCCGACAGCTTTTACATACACTTATTTTCCCCCTGGATCACTAATACGAACTCAGAAATCCGTTCTGAATACTTCTATATAGCGTCGTCTAATAATATTATCATTTTAACCAAAACACTATTCATTCTTTATTCCATCTTTATTCCTTACCTTTATAAAAATGTCCTTGTTCTCCTTCGGGCGTTCCTTAACCCTTTCACGGAATCACTGGACTACTAACAGATATTGATTTGGATGACATGAGAATATTTCCTCTACTTGGAATTTTCATATCTTATCTTTCTAGGAGATAGATTATTCTAATCTAGGTTGTCAACCCGTTGCATTCTTCCTAACATATAAACCTTGGAATCTATATCCATGCAACAATCATTCATTAGAACTGTTACTACCTTGGAGTCGGAATCATTGTTCCTTCTTTTCTCAAAACTTAATAAAAAGTTTTATTTCTACCAAAAATTTGGGTTCTTACAGTCTCCCCTCCTTAAAAGGTTTCCGTCCCGGAATCAGGTAGAAGACAATTGAGTACTTGTTGGTTATTTCATTTTCCAGTTCCATATAGTCAATCCTTAATCAATCCCAAAACACATTTTACTAGTGCTACAATACATTCTTTATCCTTTTTCATTAATCTTCGCTACTTTTCGTACAATACACTATCTGGTTTATGCTCTTTCCCAGTCATATGCTATTTTCCTTATTGGTATCGGTAGTGACTTTGGTATCACTATCGCGCTGCGAATTTAGAGATAACCTCACTCGTAATTACGCATTTCCTAATCGCTTTAATCTTCGCAATCTCGATCAATATAGAGAATTAGAGGAATTTATTGAGAGATCACTATGATCAGTGAACATTCGTCCTATTGCATAGTTAGTAGAGAAGGTGGCCAACCTTTAGTACTTGACAAGCAATTTAGACAAGTTATGGTATTCCACTTAGACTTCTATCACATAGACAGGTAGTCACGTAGCAGTACCTCCCCTCCTTAAAGGGTTGTTCTTCCCAATTTAGAAGAAGATAAATAAGAGAGAAAAAAAAAGAAAGAATTTCCAGGAGTTATAGAAAATTTTCATGATTGTAAAATATCATACTTAGAATTTACCTCTGAACTATAGAGGTTCATTAGAGAAGAAAATAATTATATCCGTATCTAATATCACGTTATCGAAATTTCACGTGTCGGCATATTCTTACCGTTCTGTCCATCATTCTATGGACTCATGCTCTTGTTCATTCTCATTAATATTCTCTTTTGAAATCTTTTCCAATCTTTAGAATTTAATCCTGGGTTCCTCACTTGACCCCATTGTTATTGGAATTCCTCGTCTTACCACGATTTCCGTCGTATACATAATAGTACCCTATCCGGTTTTAACCCTGGGAGATCGTTAGAAATACCTCTATAATCTGTTCATAACATTCCTTGTTGTACGCTTCATAGTTACCTTCATAATCCTTCCACATCAGTTATATCCTTCTTATTACTCAATACACAAATATTTCCTTTACTTATCTCGACCGTCATCTCATTACGGGGATATTATGTGTACTTGATATTTCCCCATTGGTATCTCGTCACATATGCTCAATAGGCATCACATCCTAGGGTTTCAAATTCCCCTTGGTTTAGCAATCTAGATTCTTGCTTTCTCACCTCCCCCTTCTATCATTATTAATCCAATTATCCATTCCAAATTTTCTTCGAATTCCTTCTCCTTAAAGGAAATTTAATCTATATACCGCTTATGCTTTCAAATCGTTGTGACTAACAACACTCACCATGATAATTTACTACTTTCTCTATCTGCCTTGCCAAGGCTCCTTAGGAGTTCGCATGCCTAACTCCCCTATTGATCCTCAACTCTATTTCTTTTATATCAGCCGTCTTGTTTCTATTTCAACTACAATCTCTTTATGGGCCATCATGGCATTATTATCTCTTTCAAACATCACGTCATTCGAAACTTAATTCATCCGAACTATCCGTGACGATTCTCTAACTTGGATTCAATGCAATCTATTTTCGGTTCGTCATTCTGATATTTCCACAGTCGTTCGATTCACCATCGTTTGTGGTTTACGTAGTGCCTTAATGGCTAACCATATGGGTTTCGTAATCGTCAAACTAAAATCTTCTAGGAAGACAAAATAATCACTATTCCTTGACCATAAGGGAATACTTCCTGAACTTGATGTATATATTACATGAAGTAGATAAAATTGCAGAAGAGTTTCAAGCATCGCAGCTATGTCAGCTTGATGAAACTACCACTCATGCAGCTTCCATAAAGGACTAGAAACTTGACGGTTTACTTTGTCAGTTTTGTATCATGGTCCCAGTTTGCCTCAAAACGGGACCTTCTAAGGTACGTAATATGCTTAAGACCCATCAGGAATCGAATCTTTACTTAAACTACTATTACCGTCGATTCTTGCACAATCATCAGAAGGAATGTAAATTCCTCCACTCTGATATTACCTTCAAGGTCCTTCCAAATATCATTCTGTTTCTTCGGTATGAACCTTTGTAATTATTCCTCTATACTTAGACTGTCGACCACCTCATTGGCCTTTCCTGATAATACTAATTTCTGGTAATCCTTGTTCTCCAGATACATTTCAATTCAAATTTTTCTACCTCATTCTCATCACTGTTGGGCGAAAGCATTCTCCCTTAATGCTCTGTTGAAGGAGAAAAATATAACTATCAGTCTTTTTCCATAAGTCATTGCCTCCACCTTCCTGTGGGAATTTTATCAAAGTTACCCTCAATCATGCCTAGGATATTTGTTTTCTTAGTTCTTTCTTGTACTAGGATAATCTCAACCTTCTTTGGTTCAATCCATACCTCATCATGGTTTCATACATGCCTCATCTGGTATTATTGTTATTGTGCCTTACATTCTCATCCAAACTTCTGGTTGGAAACTCAGAATATTAACTTTTCCTTGTAAGGTTTCCTAGGTCGTCCTCATCATTCCTCCTGTATTTTCTAGGTACAGGGTATATCAAAACGTCATTGATCAATACTCTAATAATTCTATCTATGTCCTTTCCAGAACTCTTTTTAATAATCCTTACCGGTCATTGTTGCCTTAGCAAGTCCAACTCATATCATCTGAATTCATAATGTCTTTATTAGGGTTAATGCCATCCCTTATGCATTCCCCAGGGTTTGTCTTAATTTATGGATATCCTATCCTTAATTCAACTGCCAAGGAATTCTTGCATCCTATATTTGGCAATCAGATCATGTATCCCTAATAAGGGTGTCTTTTCAATCATTCTCATTTGATAATCGATTGGTAACTTAATGCCACCCTCTTTTTTCAGATAGTTATCAGCCTATTTGGCCTTCCAAAAGGCAATGTATGCCTATCTGCTCTCTTACAGAACTTGGTAATGGTAGCAAGGATGTTTTGGAAGATATTGGTCGAGTTCAACGTGAATCTCTTAGTACTTATCGTTCTTCTCAAATGTACTTGCCTTAGACAAAATTTCTACAGCATACTGATCCATCTCTGACCATTTCCATACTCTCTTCATAAACCTTCGTTGTTTACTTTCCTTAGTCATAATATATTCATGGTATTTATAATACCCTAACATCAAACATCTCAAGTCACTATACTTCTATTTTTACTCGTAATCTTGGATAATCATATATACATGAATCACTTTAGTACGGGTGACCCTATACAAAAAAAATCTAGCAAATTCCCAATCAAAACATGGGTTGCAAAGGGTTCAATAGAAGATTCCTACGATCTCATTAATGTTTCCTTTATATCAGAAGCCCTTGCAGTCGGTGCTTTCTTAGAAGTAACCCTGCTTTGTCCTTTCATTGCTGGTCTAGTCACTTGATAATCCTTTGTGACTTGGCCTCAACTGGCCACACTAATAAAAAAAATATTTGATTTTAGGGGTTGGCTAATAGCATTACTTTTCTAGCAATTACTGGCATAGTGCCTTCTTCTTTGATACCTTTCTACCTTTATAAAACTTTACTTCATATAAGTCTTAATCGGTTACTCAGCGCCGTCTCCGGTCACCTTTCCTCTATTTTTATCTTTTCAACTATTCTTATCAATCCCGCGTGCCACGCAAGCTTACCATTCCTGGCATAACAGCCTTTTCACTTAAGTCAATCCCGGAGTTTCTCCGTCCGGCTAATTTCTTACTTACATTTCCTGTTTTCGTCCAATCTCACTTCATCATTTTATCACTACCGTCGATTGTAATGCTCAGGGTCCGTTTACTAACCCATTTTACAGCATCCTTACCCAAATCACAGGGTTCGCTCCAGTTTCTACTCTCTTCCATGAAATTCTCTGATAATCAGAAAGACAAGGTTTGCCAAAATTCACCGAATTCCTTTCCAGACTCAGGGAAATTCTGGTCAATCTATCCATCAACTGGTAACATTTAAGGAGACCAGTTTCGAAACCTGAAGAATAATCCTATGAACCACCAAGCAGGTAGAACCATAAGCAGTCATTGTTAACGAAATAATTGTCATCAGATTGGAAGTTTAACCATTGGAGAGGAACCAATTATATACATCACTTAGAAGGGAAATAACAGTTTCAAACTGAAACCTGTCACAACGTCCTGATACCTATACGTCCTGAGATTCAATATTACCAAATGTCAGTCTACCTGACCACTAGTCTCAGAAGGAACATTACCGTCGGAGTGGGTTGTTCCACAGAATTGGCACTACTATGGCCATCCGATCTGGTGGACCGTGCTGTCTGAATGCATCCGCAAGTACTTTGTCGTGTTGCGCAAGCACACATCCTAATCCTTTATGCGAAGCGTCGTTGGAAGCACAAAGTCTCCTTTTTCTATTAAGTAATGCCAACTCTTGGTCATTACCAATTCCACCTTTTAGCTCCAGGAAGATTTTCTCACATTTTTTTTATTTAACTACTGATCGTATTACTTGATCCATTATAATTCCGTGTCGGAGTAAACTTAAGGTAACTACTATAATTCATTCAAAGAAAGAATTTAATATTCCTCTGAATCACATGCATCTAACATTTCTGGTTCATCATTTAACTGAGTTGAATTAACTCTATACTCAGTCTCTGATAGTAGTCTCATTACGAGTTCATCTTGACTCACTGGTCTTATCTTCCGGTAGGTTCTGAGATCATTGCCTTGCCTACTACTTCCTTATATAACTTTATCCAATCATGCTGTCACTCCCCAATGCCTTTACTTTCTAACTGATTCATTTATAAAATGAACATTTCCCTTAATAAAACAACTTCATTAACCTCAATTTGGTCCCATAAATTACAACCTATGACATCTGCCTTCTCATGGCGAATTATTACTGACAATATTCATACTAATTCATTTGTCAAATGATATGGCACTTACTGCCTCTTTTCAACTATTCCTAGGGACTCTGCTCTTCGTCTTATATCGGTGCCTTTGATAATCATACATCCTTCTATCACTCTTTTCGTTAATATGAAAGTCTCTTTGGATTCTCGTCTATTCCCGTATAAGATCTCAAGTAATTCTTCCAATCCGTCTTACTCGCTGGTACTACATCCAGTAGTCCGGCTACGAATCCAGCACGAATCTTTAGTTCTCTTACTAGTAGCTTAGTTCTTTATGCTCACTTTTCTGAGCACCATATCTTAATCATCACAGTCTTTCTGGCTGCGGCCCACATTCCTCAAGGGTAAGCTCCTTATCCTAACAGGATTTTCCTTATCTGCTGGAACCTCTTCCGGGTATCCAGTAGGGTACTCCATCGAATTTACCCGCTGATCTTCAGCACATAAAGCATCATCGCGCTGCTGCTCTTATGCCTCAAGGTCTGTCGCCTTATTCGTCGATACGATATCGAGCTAAGTTACTATCATGATACTTAAGAGTTCCCATAAGGGTTTTATACGTCATCACTACCTTAAGTAGTCCGACTATGAACTTGGCAAGAGTTCTTATTATCTTAGTGAATTTATTGTTTTAACGTCGCCTCATCTCTGGGGTTTATAACGTATGCTCTGATACCACTTCTGTAACACCCCCAGATCCGGGGTCCGGGATCCGGTCGTTACGGTCTCCAATTCTGTCCACAATACTTGAACTTACCTCAACATAAAATAATATACATCTTTATGACCCAACACAACAATATAAAACACACCCGTTATAGTCCCAGAGATGAAATCAGAGTAACAATCAAATTTTATTAATCACATTATGAGTTTTTACAATCCAAAAGAATTTCAATATAAATACATACTCTTTGCCATCCATTTACATAAGTCATACTAGACCATATACTTGGTACTGAAAGAATAAATCTATCCTACCAATAGCTGTCTCTTTGGCTCTGGTAGTCTCATCGTCCTCGCCAGCGTCGAGTGCGCCTTGTGCGAGTCATCTGGTCTAGCTGTTGTTGTGATATAATAATAAAGCAAGGGTGAGCAATAGCCCACCAACAATAATATATAACTGAACGATAATATATAACAGTTCAAAAGTATCTTTCAAACCATATGCCATGCATTTACGGAAATGATGCCAGTATAATATGAACGATGAAGTTACGAGGTAACTCAAAGTATTTGTTTGTAGAAATATCTGCTACATCAAAAGTAAGCGAGATATTCTCATTGCCATTAAAAGAGGAACTTGCATGAAAAGATTGCAATTCCAGTTATGAACACTTTTCCAGCTCTGCCAACAGTAATCATGTTGCAGGAAATAAATAAGTTTGGATGATGAACCAATGATGGAGTATTCACCGCGCCCGCTGTTCCAATCTTGATGATCAGTCGAGATCGTATAGCTCAAATTAGATTTACTACCGGTAGAAGGAAGAACTGACGGCTTTACTTGTTTACCGCCTTACTAGCTCTCCCCGGCCAACGGTTGGGCCAAAGGGGATGGACCGGCGCTACTCGACCTCTTACATGACTCCTAGTTCAAATAGAATTCATGATTCTGAATGTAACGTTCGTCCCCCTTTCCCCAAGTATAATACTTGTTGATAAGACTCCACAAAGTAGTCGTATCTAGTTGGAAAGGAAAATTCACCAATAACTTCCAAGCTATTGCTTGGTAACGAATATCAACTTGTTCCAACAATCTTACCCCTCGGAAGATGAGAGGGTACACAACGACTTAATAAGTCAATAGCACCCGCGTTGCGGGTGAAGAGAATATTTTATGACCGGGAAGTCGACAAGATAAATAACATTTTCCAAGTAAGGTTCCCTTATTATTAGGGAGATAGACTCAAAGAAGAATGATGTCTGAGAACCTTTCTTGATATAAGATTAATAATAATATGACTCCGAAATATTTTTCGTAATAATCGAAGAAGATAAACCTTATTGAGGTTATTCTAAGTATGGAATAAATATTCAGAGATTATTTATTGAATTAAAAATATTTAAAGAATATTTAGGAATATGAAAGAATATCTTTAATCAGAGTGTTTTTCAAAATAATCCCTGAAGAAATATCAGGAGAATATTTATTGAATAAATAAATATTTAAATGAATATTCAAATAATATTCATTAATTAATAAGGCCTGAAAGAAATATTTAAGATAATATTCATAATTAATTAGTAATTTAAATGAATATTCAAAAAGTAATATTCATTTAATGAATAATATTCTAAATGAATATCAAGTAATATTCATTTAGTAATCCAAGCCTCATAGGAATATTCGAGATAATATTCGATAAATAAATCAAGTTTCAGATGAATATTAGAATAATATTCACCAAGTAATTAATATCTTAAATGAATATTCAAAAGTAATATTCATTTAATAAAATAATATTCTAAATGGATATTCAAATAATATTCCTTTAGTAGTCAAATCTTGAGAAGAATATTCGGAATAATAATCGATAATCTATTCGACTCTGAATGAATATTGAAAAATATTATTCGTCGAATGGTTACGTTCAAATAATCATTTGAAGTAAGGATCGTTAAATAAATAATCTCGAACGAATATTCAATTAATATTCGTCGCCCAAATAATGGAAAATATTTACTTAAATATTTTCCTCCGAGGTAATCTCGATATATCAAGAAATATTGACTCCCGGTCTATATTCGATGAATAAGATGCATACGCCCTTCTATGAGGGTCTTACAATAACCGGCTTATAATTGATACGTTAGCTATCTAATTTATAAGCCAATAAACAATCAGGGAACAAGCATAACGATATAACTTGAAAGTAGGCATGCATGCAATGGCATATGTATATCAGCAATCATATATATAATATTATCACAACAACAAGTATTGGAAACTTGCCTGGTAATCCTATAGGGGTAGTGTGCCTCGGGTCGATCCGGTGATCTATCAATTGTCACAGTATCCGAGGTTAATCACTTAATATTTCGAAAGGCTAAGTATAAACTTAACTTAAGTCGACGCACGTTTTCGAATTATCTTGTTATACACCCTTTAGTGTAACTCTTTTTACTATCGACACGATCCGATACTTGTTCGTTATTACGGCATGCCATGACACTTACACTAGGTAGGTACTTATCCACAAAAGTGCTAAGGTCGGTCGTTTACGAATCAAGATTATACCTTGAGTTTTATCGCCCGTTTTCTGAGTGATTTATGAAAGTTATCACCAAGTGTACTTTTAAGGGGTTCGTTCGCGTTTAACCTTGATTCGAACATTTTTATAAAATCGAAAAACGATCCGATCGACATGTGGTTTTCACTCACACCTTCCTTTTTATCTCTATTATTTAATTACCAAGATTCACCACCGAATTACCCGTCTTACGAGGGTTCAATTTCCATTACGAACTTTCGATTACGGTTACGAACCACTTTTACGAATTCAGGCATATCTCCTAAACCGTAAGTCAGAATGCCTCAATTCTTGCGCCAAAACGATCTATGGCTCGAGAACTATAAGGACATGTTAATTAAGCAACAAGGTCAAACATTTAACCCTACTGTCAATTTTGGTTTCTAAAGGTTTAACAAAATTCGGGCATTACGACGGCTATAAATCAAACGTTTCAAAAATCATCACATCGATACCAAGCCACACCGGGCATACCATTCATTATTCATCAAAAACTCATCTCCTAATTCAAGGCTACTGATTATATATCAAGTCCATCATACCTCTTTAAATCACAAAAATCAATTACTTAATCATGCTTAAAACATCACCAAAATCATACTAAACTAACAATCATCAAGAACAAGCATATACTTAAAATCAAGCCTAGGGTTTCAAGAGTGTTATACCTTCCTTGGGGTGTATGTGAGTCTAACAATCCTTGATCTAGTCCTTAGAACACCTTAATATGGCTTAGATCATCAAAAGAAAACAAGAACTCAAAGTTAGTTTCTTGGATTTACTATTCATCATTAATCTTGTAAAATTCATAATAATTCGAAAAATGAGAGTTTGATGCTCAAATTTTTACCACATCTTGGCCTCTTCACAGGCTTTGTTTTGAGTCCTAGTTCATCAAATTTGAAGCTTCCTAGCTAGGGTTTTGAGCTCCCTTTTTCCGTTGGTCAGAAACTGTCCAGAACAGGCAGGTTGGTTTCTTCAACTTGGGGAGGCGATTTGACTAGGCTATACTCATTAGATTGCCATGAAATTTGGAACGAACCTTGACCATGGAGTGGAGAAGCTATGGTTAAAATTTGGTGATTTTAGAATGGATAGAAATGGAGATATGAATTTTTTTCTTGAGAGTGTTTCTGCTGGGCAGTTTTGAAGAAATGGAGAGAATGGAGTTTGCTTTGGCTTCTCTTGCACTAATCTAGCATAAAGTGATTTATTATGATAATATCTTGGCATAAAGTAGCTTTAATAAAGGTGGTATGTCATGCATGATGTATTTGGATGGACAAATGTCTTGATCTTGTGGTAGGATGATGAAATGAAGCTAAGTACTTGGTTTGATTCTAATATTGCTAGTTCCTCTTGTAACTAACTTGGTTACTTGATATTATCCACTTGCTCATGCATGCATCTTGATCCTTGCTTGTTTCTTTGTCCGGTTATTGCTCAATTTGATTGATCGTTCGAAGGAATATCTCAAGGATTTCTAGTTAGGGTTTTACCGGAAACCTCCTTAATATTTATACTACCATTCTCATTCCTCCTTCATAATCTTTGAATTTAAATTCCTTAAATCCTCTTAATAAATTATTAAGTCTTTCGGTGTCCAGGGAAATCTCGGAGAAAATAAAAGTGCTATTTTTCAGAATCCGATAGCTTTTACATACACTTATTTCCCCCCTGGATCACTAATACGAACTCAGAAATCCGTTCTGAATACTTCTATATAGCGTCGTCTAATAATATTATCATTTTAACCAAAACACTATTCATTCTTTATTCCATCTTTATTCCTTACCTTTATAAAAATGTCCTTGTTCTCCTTCGGGCGTTCCTTAACCCTTTCACGGAATCACTGGACTACTAACAGATATTGATTTGGATGACATGAGAATATTTCCTCTACTTGGAATTTTCATATCTTATCTTTCTAGGAGATAGATTATTCTAATCTAGGTTGCCAACCCGTTGCATTCTTCCTAACATATAAACCTTGGAATCTATATCCATGCAACACTCATTCATTAGAACTGTTACTACCTTGGAGTCGGAATCATTGTTCCTTCTTTTCTCAAAACTTAATAAAAAGTTTTATTTCTACCAAAAATTTGGGTTCTTACAATGCTGTTGGAGCTGTGCTTGGACAAAGGAAGGATAAAATTTTTCATGTGGTTTACTATGCTAGTAAAACCCTCAATGATGCACAGCTGAACTACACTACTACGGAAAAGGAATTGCTAGCAGTTGTCTACGCTTTTGAGAAATTCAAATCATACTTGCTTGGGACGAAGGTGATTGTGTATACGAATCATGATGCTATTCGATATCTCATGTCGAAGAAGGATTCAAAGCCTAGATTGATTCGTTGGGTGCTTCTATTGCAAGAGTTTGATGTGGAAATCAAAGATAGGAAAGGCACGAAAAATCAAGTAGTTGATCATCTATCACGATTGGAGGACCACGGTAAGGAAGCGCATAACAAATCTATTATTAATGAATCTTTTCCAGATGATCAGCTTTAAGGGGTGCAAGGTGAAGAGCCATAGTTTGCAGATTTTGTGAACTATCTTGTGAGTAATGTCATCCCTCCGGAATTCTCATATGCTCAAAAGAAGAAGTTTCTGCATGATGTGAAGTGGTACCGTTGGGATGAGCCATTCTTGTTCAAGCTTGGGATGGATCAGATTTTGAGGAGGTGCATTCCGTATAGTGAAACGGAAGGTATTTTGCATGATTGTCATTCTACCACATATGGAGGCCACTATGGTGGTGATAAAAAAAGCTCAGAAAGTACTTCAAGCGGGATTTTATTGGCCAACTCTGTTTAAAAATTCTCGTAGGTTCGTGATGAGTTGTGATCGATGTCAAAGGGTGGGTAATATTTTTAGGAGGAACGAGATGCCTCTTAGTACGATTCTTGAAGTTGAGGTTTTTGATGTGTGGGGAATTGATTTCATGGGTCCGTTTGTTTCGTCTTGCAACAATCAGTACATTCTCTTAGCAGTGGATTACATGTCTAAATGGGTCGAGGTGAAGGCTTTACCGACCAATGATGCTAAGGTGGTGCCGAATTTTCTTCACAAGCAGATTTTCACGCGTTTTGGGACTCCACGAGCTATAATCAGTGATGAGGGAACACACTTCTATAATCGTCAATTTACTGCCATGATGGCAAGGTATAATGTGACGCATCGTGTTGCCACTGCTTATCATCCTCAAACTAATGGTCAAGAGGAGGTTTCGAATCGTGAGATCAAGAGAATTCTCGAGAAAGTGGTAAATCCATCAAGGAAGGATTGGTCTTTAAAGTTAGACGAAGCAGTTTGGGCATATAGAACTGCTTATAAGACACCCCTAGGTATGTGTCCTAATCAGTTGGTTTTTGGTAAGGCTTGTCATTTTCCAGCCAAGTTAGAATATAAGGCATATTGGGCGTTGAAGAAGTTAAACTTAGATATTTCAGCTGCGGGTGAGAAACGTCTACTTCAGTTAAATGAGCTTGAGGAATTTCGTGAGCAAGCTTACGAGAATGCGAAAATGTACAAGAAGAAGGTCAAGAGGTGGCATGATAGGAAGTTGGTGCATAAGTCGTTTGTACCGGGCCAATAGGTTTTGCTTTATAATTCTCGCCTTAAACTTTTTTCGGGTAAGCTCAAGTCAAAGTGGTCGGGACCGTTCACGGTTAAGTCGGTATTTCCACATGGAGCAGTAGAGATATATAGGGGTTCTATTGATGATGCTTTCAAGGTAAATGGACAGAGACTTAAGCCGTATTATGGAGGAATGGTGAACCGTGAGAAGGTTGCCGCAGTTTTATCTTGTTTGTGATTTTTCAAGGAAGAATGTCAAACTAATGACATTAAACGAGCGCTTCTTGGGAAGGCAACCCCAGCCTTGTGTATATCATGTATATGCTTCTTTCTTTAAAAAATAATAATAAAAATTGAACAGTAACTTTACGCGCTCCCAACGCACGTATATGCGTCTGCAGCGCACAACACCCCTGCCCAGCACGTTTTTTGGACTCAAAACACCCAAAATTTATATCTTTTACCCCAAATTCTATTCCTATCTCCTAATTCAATCCTAAATCAAAACCCCAACATATCCTACTCCTATTTCATCTCCTAATCCAGGCCTAGATTCATACCTACATCTCCTATATATACATATACCCCTAAATACTTACAACTCCTCTCTACAATCAAAGATTTTCAAGCTTCATCAATTTCAAGAGTGTGGGAGGCTTAATTCGAATTCTTGGGGATTGATTGTTGCAAGTTCACCTCTACAATTCGTGGGTAATGATCTAAACTCTCTTTGTTATTAAGTCCGAATTGTGTTCTTGCTAATTTAGTGGAATTTCGAATTTTGGGGTTTGTATTGTTCTTGGTTGGAGATTGTTGTTGGGTGATTATTGTGTGATATTGTCATGGCTCCTAAAAGGCAACGATTAGTGGTTAGTAGTAGTGGTACTCGTCCGACTTCGGATGAGGATTCGAACTCGGGAGGTAAGATGAAGAAATTTGTATCTCCGGAGGCCGAGGCGGAGTTTACTCGGTTGTTAGAAAAGGGGGTTGTTAGGGAGAGGATGTTTTTACCAACAAAGTCGGTGGAGATGCGTGCAATGATTCGAGAGAGGGGATGGGCTTATTTCTTTGAGTTTGCCAATGATGTCCCGTTGAATGTAGTTAGGTAATTTTATGCAAATGCGAAGGTGGACAAGAATGATGTCACGGTGGTTAGGGGTATGGCGGTTGATTATTCGCCTCGTGCTATTCGAACACTCATTGGGCAACAGCCTAAACCTATAGGTGCTTCAGATTGGTCCAAGAAGACGAGGGAGGATGTTGATTTAGATGTGGTGATTGCTGAGATTTGTATTCCAGGCACTGTGTGGAAGTTCAGGACGGGTGTTACTAAGACTTATTTTTCTAAGATGTCGTTGACTAAATTTGCACGAGTTTGGTATTTATTTATTTGTCATAATGTTCTACCCACTTCGCACACGTCTGAGGTGACTGTTGAGAGGGCCATTTTTCTTTGGGGACTTCTTAAAGGTGAATATATTAATCTTGGTTATGTGCTTAATCAGGGTATGCTCAGATTTATGGGAACCACAGCGAGTAGTATGCCTTCTGCATCGATTGTTGCGAGGTTGTGTGAAGTTGTGGGAGTTAAGTATTATGAGGATGAGCCTGTTCAGACAGCCATGGGCCCTATTGTTGATAATACGATTGATCGGATGTCGGATTGGGATGGAGGAGTTCCACATCCGAGGGGGCTTGGTTATGATGTTCGTGGTGTTGGTACTAGTGGTCAAGGAGCGGGCGCTCCGCCGCCACGTGCACCGAGAGTTGATATAGCTGAGAGTTCCAGAGCAGCTCCACCTCAGGGTATGGTGGATATGGCAGTTCTGGATAATTACTTTCGCGGCATGACTCGTAGGTTGGATTCTATGACTAGGAGGATGGATGCTATGCATGTTAGCAGCCGACAGTATTCCGAGGACATGGCCATTGCATTGGATGCAGCTTTTCAGTCACCAAGTACAGCAGTACAGCGGCCTATTTTTGGAGCGCGGACTCAGTATCCACCAGATTCACCCGAGGAGGGTGATGACTCTGATGAGTAGGTATGTTTTCTGCTATCCTTCGTATTTACTTCCATTCAATGAGGGCATTGAATATTTTAAGTTCGGGGGTGATTTGGGGGATTAGTAGTTGTATTTGTTGTTGTATTATGTGTTCATATAGGATATCATGCTTTGCATATTAGTAGTAGTTCATGCATATATGTTTGTATTATCTACGTTTGTTTCATGTAGGACATTTTGTTTTGTTTTTTTTTTATTTTTCGTAAACCATGTGAGTTCATTTTAGTTGCATTTTCA
Organism: Saposhnikovia divaricata; assembly: GCA_036435485.1. Taxonomy (NCBI): domain Eukaryota; kingdom Viridiplantae; phylum Streptophyta; class Magnoliopsida; order Apiales; family Apiaceae; genus Saposhnikovia; species Saposhnikovia divaricata. The sequence goes on along the minus strand of CM071594.1, from coordinate 191,283,041 downwards.
TGGCATGCATATTTCATGATCCCTTAGAACGAGCTGATTTTGATTGATAGGTAGATGTTTAATTGAGTGTGGTGATGATGAGTAGAGGGCTGATTTATAGTTCCTAGGAATTGACTTGCATGTTACGGGAACAAAATTTTTACACAAACTCATTGGGTGCTTTTGGGCTAGGTTAGGGTCATGCTTGTTTGGATGCTTTGAGATTTAATCACCTAATTATATTTAGAATTTTCGTTATTCCCTTGATAGCGTAGGAGCACTTAAGTCTAAGTTTGGGGGAAACTAGGGATTTCATGCTAATAATTGTCAATAATGGCTAGGTGTCAAATGGCTAGTAGCCGGCTCATATTTATATGAGTAGTCTAGGGTTGGAAATGAGAAAGGCTCATTCCAGATGGCATGCATAAAAAAATCAGAAAAAAAGGAAGAAAAAACAAAAAAAAATTCAAAAGTGTAAATTGTTTATATGCAAAATTAACCAGAGTGAGCTCTTTAATACTCGAGTTATTAAGTCTGAGGGGACTTAGTCCTAGTAACCTAAAGCCCATGTGGTTTGGGATTGCTGACCTAACACTCGCTACATGGGTATTATTGTATAAGCCTTTAGTGGTCTCATTCATTGCACGGTTAAATAAGCATGCTTGTATATACGTGTCGTAGTAGTTAGTAATAAAGCATGAATTCCTGGCTAACTTGAATAAGGATGGAGGTGTTCCTAGGTTATGAAGTGTCTACAGTCTATTCTATTTATAAACCTGTGATTGTCTTGGCGAAGGATATGTATGATTTTTGACCTAGTTTTTGAAGTATTTCTGATGAGTATTGCACACACGCACGTTTCTGTCATGTACTGTTAGTATACGGGGACTTAGTCGAGCTCTGCTTGGATTTATTCGCATTCTTTGAGATATTTGCTTGTTTGTTGGTTTTGGTGAGTTTGAAGGGGATCTTTGCATTTTCCATATTAGTTGCATTCATGCATTGCATTGCATTAGGTTAAATGGATTTTGTGGGTACATTCTCTATAGGCCCTCACGAGACCTTACTCGTCCACTAGGGCTGCCTAGGGGTTTAAAGGGCTTGTTGCATATGCCAAATGCAACCGTGATCACCTACGGAAGTGGTACTAGTTAGTTAGTTAGTTGTAATTGTTTATGCTTGAGGACAAGCATCGGTTTAAGTTTGTGGGTGTGATAAGTAGATTTTATATCCACTTGGAACACTCCATATCGGCTTAAATTGGTGTACTTGGACTCAAGTTTGTGGTATTTTTGATGTGTTTTGCTTAAATGTGCAGGTTTGCAAGAATGTCGATTAGGGATGAATTTTCCGTTGTTTGGAGTTGATTTATGATATGGAATGAAGAATGGCGTCTTAATATCAACTACCAAGAGGGTTATGATTCAAGGAATTGAAGATGGGAAGTTCGTGCAAAAAGAACGGAAGAAAACGGCTCAAAAATGAAGAAAATGGAGGAAAATCAGCCTCGGGCAGGAATTATGCGAGCCTGGAGCGCGTGGAACAGCAAGTTTGTGCGCCTAGAGCGCATAAACACGCGCCTAGAGCGCATAAAGTCACTCGAAAACATCCTGAAATGTCCGTTTTGCCCCTATTTCGAATTCTAGTTGTATTTTTGGTACCCAAACCTATTTCTAATTGTATTGTAGGTTGTTTTTCTTGTTGGGCAAGATATGTAGGCCTATAAAAACACATCTTAGCCTTTTAAATTAGATTATTCATTGTAACTTAGAATTGCAAGGGAGAGAGTGGAAAAGGATTCAACGCTCGGTGACAAGCACGGATCTAGATCTACTTCATCTTTTTTATACGTTGAAACATAGATTTGTTTTCTCAACTCTTCTCTTTATTAATATTATTGCTTCTTTCTTTCATATCTTGTTTATAATCATGTTTCCATCAAATTCCATGATGATGAACGGTTCAATTATGAGCTAATCGTTGTCATGGGATCCTAGCGGATTTATCTATGTAGCTTAGTAGTTTGTATGCTTTAAAGATTTATGTGTGGTGAATTCTTGATATCCTCGTATGGTTGTGATTCATGTATTTAGATGCGTCATGAACATCTAATTTGTTAATCTTTTGTGAAACGAGAGTGGATCTTGAGATTTAGAACTTGCCATGCTAGCATAGGATAGGTTGATGTTTTAACATCATGATTTGTGGCGTAAATAGAGATATTATGCTGCCTTATGTGATCTATGTGGATAACTTGTGCTTAAACCTCTATGTTTTCAAATTCTATAGAGATATAGGGTCTAAACATAATAGGTGTCTACTCATCTTCTATCTCTTTTGTGGATGTATGTGTAGTTTGGTTCTAGTATACCGAGAGGTAACTTTCACTTGTTTCGTGTTATTCGATCAGATATCAAAACCACCACATGTATTGATTAAAGGCATCGACTCTAAGTGAAGTAGATAATGAAGTTAGGATTCCATGTTTATTCTCATATTAGTAATTTGATTTCAACCTCATTAGTTACCTTAATTCTTAGTTTAATATTTGCATCCTAGTTTAATTTAGATAATCAACCCCAAATTATTTATTTGTCTAGGTAGTGAAGTATAATCATACATTGGTGCATAGGTGCATTATTCTACTAAACAAAACCAAAATCAGTCTCCGTGGGAACGAACTTAATTTTATTCTATATTACTTGTGACCGTGTACGCTTGCGTGTATTAGTGTTAACAATTATTTTTCCCCAACATCACAATGCGTATCTATTAACATCCTTACGGTTGGATCGTCGAAAAATGCATTTAAAAAAAAAAATTTCACTTTCGGGGACGAATCTCGTTAGAGGGAGTAGTACTTTGACGAGATTTTGTAAAAATGTCGTACAAGATAAATTCCTAATTTTTCAATTATTTTTTCCCCAACATCACAATGCGTATATATTAACATCCGTACGGTTGGATCGTTGAAAAATGCATTTAAAGAAAATATTTTCACTTTCCGGGACGAATCTCATTTTAGGGAGTAGTACTTTGACCAGATCTTTGCAAAAACGTACTACAAGATAAATTCCTGATTTTTCGATTATTTTTCCCCAACATCACGTATCTATTAACATCCGCACAGTTGGATCATCGAAAAATTCATTTAAAAAAAATATTTTCACTTTCGGGCCTTAAATATTCTATTTGGGCCAACACTATTCTAATTGACCAACACTATTCTAATTGGGCCTTAATCAAGTTCAATCCAAACAAGTAGCCGCTATGGTGGTCAAATACCTAAATGGAAAGTTTATTCTAGCACTTGGAAACTACACTCTCGGATTCAAGCAAGTTTATTCTTCGACTTGGCATTTCCACAGACGGGGTTGACGTAAACAGAGGGAATAGGAATCACAGTGTGTGGCCAGTATTAACTGTCATTTACAACCTTCCACCTTGGTTGTGTATGAAAAGAAAGTTCATCATGCTTTCGTTATTAATATCGGGAATGCCTGGAAACGATATCGATGTGTTTTTGGGTCCTTTGATCGATGATCTGGAGCTCTTGTTTGAAGAAGGAGTTGAAACATATGATGCTTATGCACAAGAAAAGTTCACTTTACGTGCAGTTGTCTTATGGACGATTAATGATTACCCTGCTCTTGGTGCATTATGTGGCTGTCCTTATATTGGATTCCATGGTTGTTGGTGTGCAGGAAAGAAACTCATTGTGTAAGACTTCCGTTCTTTGCCAAGCAGAGTTATGGTGGTCATCAAAGATATCTACCTTATAGTCATCCCTTCAGAAAGCAAACTAAGGCGTTCAATGGAAAAGAAGAGTGGGGAACTGCTGCAGATCCTATGACCGGGAAAGAAATATTCAGCGGGGTTAAATTTGTTCAGAATAAGTGTGGGAAGGGATTTAAGGATAAAGATTTAGAACTCATGGTCACTTCGACTGGAAGAGGGGGGAAAACAAAAAAGAGAAAATCAAAAGGGGGTGGTAGCTCAAATTCCGGACAGAAAGAACAGACCTATTGGAAGAAATTCAACATATGGAATCGACGACTTAGGTATTGGCGGTATAATTTGGTCCAACATTCTATTGATTTCATGCACACAGAGAAGAATGTGGCTGAGAGTATTATCGGAACATTACTAAATGTTCCGGGCAAGACGAAATATGGGTTGCAAGCTCGAAAGGATCTGGCACGTTTTGGGATAAGACAAGAGTTGCAGGCTAAAAGTCAAGGCGACAAGACATTACTTCCTGCAGCCTGCTACATATTAACTAAAGATGAAAAAGACATGTTCTATGACACATTACAAAACTTAAGGGCTCCGCAAGGTTATTGTTCCAACTTTTCTAGTTTGGTGAATCAAAAGGATAAGAAGCTTGTGGGACTTAAATCACATGATTACCATATGCTTATGCAACAGTTCTTGCCAATTACAATACGGTCTATCATGCCTAAACCCACAAGATATGATATTATCAGACTTTGTTTTTTTTTTTCAAATCAATATGTAGCAAAGAAATAAATGTAGAAGACTCGATGAATTGCATGAGGAACTTTGTGTGACACTGTGCTTGATGGATAAATACTTTACCCCATCCTTTCTTGATGTTATGCTTCATCTAACTGTGCACCTTGTTAGAGAGGTAAAATTATGTGGCCCAATATGCTTTCGGTGGATGTATCCCTTTGAGAGGATGATGAAAGTTATTAAAGGGCATGTGCGGAACAAAGCTTACCCAGAAGGATGCATTGCTGAGGAGCATATTGTAGAAGAAACAATTGAGTTCTTCAACGAATACCAACAAGTCATGAGCTCTATTGGTATTCCAGAACACCAGCACAACACATCTGAAAATGGTAATGGAGAGGGAATTCCTTTGTCAGCTGGTAAACCAGTTGAAGTTTCTCAAGATCTCTACATGAAAGCACATTTCTATGTATTGCAAAATACGCCTGAAGTTGTGCCGTATATTGAGTAAGGACTCCTAGTGAACATGTTTATTTGTGTTTTCCTTTTATTTAACAGTAGGATCAGATTTGATACTCATTTTTGTACTTGAAAACAACATATGACATTTTTGAAAAACAAACATCCTAGTAAACGACAAGCATGGCTGGAGAAAGAGCATAGCACAACGTTCGGTCACTGGTTACGCAACAAGGTAATATTTAAATCAGTATGATCTTAGTTTTTTCTCAATTGTAATTTGTGTAAGCTGAATCTCATCCTTGTTATTGTGTAATTTAGGTTGAAAGTGAGTTATCGATCTCCAAAGAAAGTGTATCAGAAACAGTGAAGTGAATCTCAAATGGAGCACGCAGAATCGTGAACAAATACGATGTATATGACATCAATGACTATACATTTCGTACAAAAATTTGTGATGGAAGAATTCACCAGAACAGCGGGGTTTGTTTAGAGGCAACTGAGATGCACATTTCTAAAGATGTAGTAACCTATGGAAAGAACTTTTATTATGGGGTTCTACGAGAGACATGGGTACTAGATTATCATATTAAGAAAATGTTAGGCCGAATACACACTTATAATCAACTAAGTATGAGAGAATAACAATAAGTTCTTTAAAAGCTTTAAAAACTGTTTGAAAATAACTTCTCTTTCAGTGATGTAAATTATCACAAAGAGCTGCTTAGGTTACAATGAATAATATGATATTACACGATCGATACCCTTCTAGGGTTAACTTAACTGTATTTATAAAGTATACAGCTGCTATACAATCGATAATTGATACTCCTATAAATTAGCTATACAATTGATATCAATTACGATTGCTACTCGTCTCCTTAGTCAACTCAATCTCTTTGACAGTTATCCAATCTTCAAAGATATTGCTTCCATAATAAATCTTCAATCACTGTTGACCAGTAGACGCTGCCTCCAGACAGAGTTTAACAAACTCTGTCGAGCTTCCAACAGTCAGCGTATAGCAAACTCTGTTTATCTTCTATCTGTCAGAGTTTAACTAAACTCTGACTACTTCCTGTTTAAACTCTGTTTTTCCCTTCAAAACTTAAACACTGATATTAACCATATCAATTATATTTAACAATCTCCCCCAACTTGTTCATTAGTAAAAATGCACAAGTTAACAATAATTGATGATGTCAAAACAATTTCATACAAACACAGTGTTTATTAAAATAAGCAGAGCTTAAACTTGACTTAACAAAAGTCTACAAATAACAAGAAAATTCTTACAGACTTTAATCTCTAATCTCTTCAAGATCTGGCATTGTTCTGAGATAATCTATGAGTAATCTTCTTTCTGCATTTTTAAGCATAATCTCCATAGCTTCTTTAATCTCTCTTAGCTGAGGATCACTCTCATCTGTCTGATAGATAGCAGATCTAAGATCATAGATTTTGTTTCTTCTCATCTCATTTCCCAGTCTAATAAATTTGACTTCTTCTGACTGTGAATTGAAGTCAAGTACTGTGATTCCCAAATCAGTCTTTAATTTCGCAGTACCCTTCTTCATTTCAATAAGATTTCCATTCCAATCCCTGTACTTAAGAACATATCTGCTATTGCACTTCATCCCTCTGATTGCCAAATTCTGGAGCATTTTCTTTCTGAGCACATTTGCAACTGATTGAGTCCTTTGACTATTCACCTTGAAAAGATATAGAACATATTCTAATTCTTCCCAATATTTCAAGCCAATATCATTCTCACCAATTCTAAATACTGTCCCATCAGCCATGAAGTACAAGAGAAAGTCCTTCTTTAAACTCTTCTGATAAACTAACTGTACTGATTCCAGTATGTCCAAACTCTCTTGGGTGACACCACGACCTGGAACAGCCAGTGAAGAAGGATCTCTTGAGTTTGATCCAGAATTTTCAGTTGACTCACTATCAGAATTTGAGTCATCACTATGATCATGCTCCCCCTCAACTGGTTCTCCTCTTCGTTCAGACTGTACTATTTCTTCTGTGTGTACCAGTAGAGGTTCAGAGTTTGCAGCAACAGAGTTTGTTGGACTAGTGTCATCAGAGTTTATTTCATCAGAGATTAGATCTTCATTTTCGAAATGCAATTGATCATGTTCTTCAACATCTTCAAGTCCAGTGATTTTTCTGTCATCAAATGACACATGAATAGATTCCATAATCACCCTTGTTCTCAGATTGTAAACTCTGAATGCCTTGGTTGACACTGGATAGCCAACAAAAATTCCTTCATCTGCTTTCAACTCAAACTTGGTCAACTGTTCAGGATGAGTTTTCAGCACAAAGCATTTGCACCCAAAAATATGAAAATATTTCAGGTTTGGCTTCTTTTCCCTCACCATCTCATATGGTTTTTTTCCATGCTTGTTGATCAGTGTTGCATTTTGAGTAAAACAAGCAGTTTGAACTGCCTCTGCCCAGAAATAGGTTGGCAATTTTGCTTCATCAAGCATAGTTCTTGCAGCTTCTATCAAGGTTCTGTTCTTCCTCTCAACTACACCATTTTGCTGTGGTGTACCAGGTGCTGAAAATTCTTGCTTAACTCCTCTGTTCTTGCAGAATTCTTCCATTGTTGTATTTCGGAATTCAGTTCCATTATCACTTCTGATTATTTTGACTTTGTGTTTTGATCCTTTGTCCAGTAGCTTTACATGCTCCATCAGTGTTAATGCAGTTTCATCCTTCTTTGCTAGAAAATACACCCAAGTGTATCTGGTATATTCATCAACAATAACTAGAGCATATTTCTTTCTTCCAATTGACAAGACATTTACTGGTCCAAAAAGATCAACATGTAAAAGATGATATGGATCAACAATTGAAGATTCAGAATTGCTCTTGAAAGTGGTCTTCCTCTATTTGGCCTTTTGACATGAATCACACAGACCATCGACATTTAGTAAAGATTTTGGAAGTCCTCTAACAAGATCCTTTCTTATCAGCTCATTGATGTTGTTCAGATTCAAATGAGAAAGTTTCTTATGCCACTTCCAACTCTCCTCATTGGACATTCTTGTTGACAGGCACATTGTTTTTCCATCAGAGTTTGTCAACAAGCTTGCTTCATAGATATTGTTGCGCCTTTGTCCAACTAAAACAACTTTCCCTGTGGTTTTGCTGATAACCTCACATTATTCAGGTTGAAAATCTACATGAAAACCTCTGTCACAGATTTGACTCACAGATAGCAGATCATGCTTGAGTCCTGGAACCAGAGCTACATTTGTGATGATGACACTTCCAAGATTAATATTTCCATATCCCCGAGAATGTCCTATGTTGCCATCTCCATAGGAAACTTTTGGGCCAGCCTTCTCCACATACTCTGATAGCAGGGCTTTATTTCCAGTCATGTGTCCTGAACATCCACTGTCCATTACTAGGATGCTTTCCCTGATGCCCTGCAATCACAAACAATTACTGAGGATTAGTTTTAAAGATCCAAACTTGCTTGGATCCTTTGGCTTTCTTAATTCTGTTAGCTTTAGCAGCGGAATTTTCATTATCAGAGTTTAATCTAACTTTATTAGAGTTTACACTTGCAGAATTAACTCTAACCCATTTCAGATTAGGTTTCAGTTCATAGTAATTATGATAAATAGCATGATAATTTCTGCAAGTATAAATCGAATGCCAAGTGCTTCCACAATGTTTGCATAAAGTCTGTGGTTTAGTTCTAACATTATCTTTCTTTACTTCAGACTTGGAAGGTAAAGAATTAATGTCTTTGTTCTTCCTGCAAAAACTAGCAAGATGGTTAGTACTACCACAGTTATGACATGTCTTTCTTGGAGCTAAAGTAGTAAGCATTGGATAGTTGCCTTGAGTAATGCCTACTTTACCATTTCTGTTCTTTCTAGACACTTTCTGTTTCTTAACAGATTTTAACTCCTTAAGCTTATGCTTAAGTTGTTTATCTGTCATTAAACCAATATTAACCTGTTTAACATTAGTTTTTACTGGTTCATTCTTAACAGCTTCTTTTCCACCTTCAAATCTAGGTTCATTTATTCCATTAACAAATGTTTCAAATTTCTTAGATGGAAGAGGTGGTCTAATCTTAACTGTATTCTGAAATCTAAGTTCATCTTTCTCAAAATAACCTAGACCTACAGTGTCAGATTGAAAAACTTCTTGAGTGTCTTTTCCTGAGTGAGTCCAAGTTTTAATAATGTGATTTGCCTTTTCCAACTCAGATTCTAGTTGTTTATACTGACTTAACAACTCTTGTTCAAGATAGACAGCATCATCTCTCTCCTTTTGAACTTGCTGCATCTTAACAAGTTTCTCTTCTACAACCTTATTTCTCTCTTTGAGTTCAGAATTCTCAGTTTTGATTCTCTCATTCTCTAAAGTCTGATCCCTATAACTGATATGCAAGGACTTAAGATAAATTCTTAATTCAGTTATATCATCAATGTTATAAGCATAGGTAGTTAGAGGTACCTTGTTTTCAGAATCTACAGCTTCATCAACAGTAGTAGCCATGAGAGCATAGTTTACATCCTCATCTGAGTCAGAGGTATCTGCCCAATCTCTGCCTTTAGTGAAGAGTGCCTTCTCAGTTTTACCCTTCTTGCACTCAGGAGCATAATGACCCATCTCCTTACACTTGTAGCATTGAATCTCAGACTTGTCTCTTTTCCCAGATTTGGTATCGTTTCTCTCAGATTTTCTGAAATTCTTCTTGTCAAACTTTGAATCATTCTTGGAGAATTTCTTTCCTTTCTTGAAGTTCTTGAAACCCATCTTCTTGAAAGTCTTTACCATCAAAGCAGCCATTTCCATCATTTCCTCATCATCTTCAGAATCAGATGATTCATCTGCATTTGAGTCAACATCAGAGTTTGATGACTCACTTTCAGAATGAATGACCAAGGCTTTTCCTTTTGCCTTCTTCCTGAATGCTTCCTTCTTTGAGGGTCTTTCTTCAACTCTTAGAGCAACAGATTTTGACTTTCTACCTGATCTTCTGCTTCTCTGTTCCATTTCTAGTTCATGAGTTTTGAGCAGCCCATAGATCTCATCAATATCAGTATCAGCCAGATCATAATTGTCTCTAATAGTGGTTGTTTTGATATCCCACTTTTCAGGTAGAGAAAGAAGAAACTTGAGATTTGAATCTTCTAGATCATATTCTTTATTAACCAGTGATAGATCATTAAGTAGCTTACAGAATCTGTCAAAGGTTTCTGTCATTGATTCTTCAGATTTAGCCTTAAAGTGTTCATACTCCTGTGTGAGTATGTTCCTTCTATTCTTCTTAATTGCAGCAGTTCCCTGACATCTAACCTCTAGAGCATCCCAAATCTCTTTTGAAGTTTTACAATTGATCACTTTGTTAGACATAACATTATCCAAAGAACTATGAAGGAGATGTCTAACCTTTGCATCCTTTCCAATGGATGAAATATCCTCAGGAGTCAAATCTTTCTTCTCCTTTGGAATAGATTTAGCTTCCTGTCCAGCAGCAACAACGGATAATTTTGTAGGCTTATGAGGGCCTTCATAAATTCTGTCAAGATATTCTGGATCTGTAGCTTCCAGAAACATAGCCATTTTCACCTTCTAGGTTGAGTATTCTGCTGGCTTAAGAATAGGAACCCTGATTGTTTCATATCGACTCACAGTTGCAGGTTGAGCCTTTTCAGCACTAGAGCCTGATGTAGGAGGAGGAATTTCCGCCATTGATTATAGGGGTGTGTGTGTGTGTGTGGATCTTAAACTGTATTAAATTAACAGATCAAGCTCTGATACCAATTGTTAGGCCGAATACACACTTATAATCAACTAAGTATGAGAGAATAACAATAAGTTCTTTAAAAGCTTTAAAAACTGTTTGAAAATAACTTCTCTCTCAGTGATGTAAATTATCACAGAGAGCTGCTTAGGTTACAATGAATAATATGATATTACACGATCGATACCCTTCTAGGGTTAACCTAACTGTATTTATAAAGTATACAGCTGCTATACAATCGATAATTGATACTCCTATAAATTAGCTATACAATTGATATCAATTACGATTGCTACTCGTCTCCTTAGTCAACTCAATCTCTTTGACAGTTATCCAATCTTCAAAGATATTGCTTCCATAATAAATCTTCAATCACTGTTGACCAGTAGACGCTGCCTCCAGACAGAGTTTAACAAACTCTGTCGAGCTTCCAACATTCAGCGTATAGCAAACTCTGTTTAGCTTCTAACTGTCAGAGTTTAACTAAACTCTTACTGCTTCCTGTTTAAACTCTGTTTTTCCCTGCAAAAATTAAACACTGATATTAACCATATCAATTATATTTAACAAAAAATTCTTCTTTTCATGTGCGACTGGGTTGACAATAGAAACGGTGTTAAACAAGGTGGCATGGGTTACACGTTGGTCGAACTTAACAGATTAGGCCATAAGGATGATCCGTTCGTATTGGCCTCACAAGCACGACAGGTGTTTTATGTTAAAGACCAGTTGGATAAAAAAATGTATATTATCTTGATGACACCTCCCAAGAATTATAGAGATCTGTACGATGATGTCAATGAGGATTTCAATACTGTAATTCTTCCTCACAATGATAATATATTACCACCTGTAGATCCACGTGACTTGGGTAATGAATCTCGTGATGATTACTTTAGACAGGACTGTAAGGGTATTATTATACATAATGTTAACTGAATCCGGTAGTTATTATCATTATATTTGTCATTTTCCATGTTTTGTATGTAATGCTAAATTCTATTGTTTGGTTAAATTCTGTTGGTTAAATTCTATGCTCTGTTTTAATTCCTGTTTTTTTCTCCAGGTGTGTGCAAAGAAAAAGGCCTGATCATGATGTCGTCTTCAAATTCCTACAGCTCAAACCAAAATCGAAGTGATCTCTGCTACTACGGTCTTCCTGCTCGGATTAGAACATCAAACACACTTGACAACCCTGGAAGAAGATTTCGGGTGTGCCATAAATCAAATTCATTGGTAAGCTGATGTTTATGAGTTTCATCTGTTTAATTTAATAAACAGTTTTTAATTTGAATTCCCTTTTCAAGTCTTCTAGACCCAAATGTTCGTTTTGGAAATGGATTGATCCTGAACCAGTTGTCATGAAGATCAAGATCCAGAAAGAAGTTGATGATGTGAAGACTGAGCTGCAAAACTACATGTCAACAGTTGAAGATCTTCGAAAGGAGGTTCATGTCATATATGGGAAGTTGTATAATATTATCATTTTCTTTGTCATTTTCTTTTTTTATTTGATGAAGAATTAATATGTAATGGTGAATTCTAATGTTGGCCGAAGGACATGGATTTGTTGAATTGTTCTAGTTTTAAGCTTCATTATCTTTGTAATTGCCAGAATTATTATGGCATATCATGATATGGTCATCTGGTATGCAACTTGGATGAATCAAGTTTGTGTTTATCATTTGTGGTTAATCTGCTATACCAATACTTCATGTCCAGTTGGTCAAATATTTTGCCACACACAAATGTAATAATGTGATAGATCAGTTGGAAAAGATGATCTTGAAAACAGAGGATACTTTGTTTCAAGAGGGTACTCCGGAAAACAGAGTACATTGTAGTCACACAATAATACAGTCACTAGTTTTTACCTTCTTTAAGCGAACAAAGCTCTAACATATGCAGAAAACTCTACTTTTTAGTCACATAAAAATGTAGTGACCATAGGTTATTTCCCATTTAGCCACATCACCGAAAATGACTGTGACCGTTTTCTAACATTTAGACACAGCAAAGAAGCGTCACTAGTTATTGTCACACTTTTATCTCTCAAGCATGACTATAATTTTTGGAATTGGTCAAAGTCAACAAAGAACCATGTTGTTTTATCATATTTGGTCACATATTTGGAACGTGGCTAAATATTGTCACAAATTTTTTTAAGTTGTGAATGAATCTTCCAAAAAATGTGTTTTCGGTCACTCGAAAAACAATTGTGTGGCTAAAACTTGGGACGATCACCTTTAGCCACTCGTTTTTTCCAAAGTGTCACAGCCCTTACTGTACAAAATAGTGGCGAAAGCCCAAATTTGATGTAGTGAACGTAGTGATTTATAAATTTTTAAAATTAAAAATATTCAAGTTTGATTGTAAATTATATACTATTAATTTATAATTTACAAATGGAAATATTAAATATGTCAGTAAGTTATATTTTTACTGATAATTTTTTTCATAACTTTGATATTTAACATTAAATTTTGTTTATCGATAAAAACGCGTTAGTTTGACTTTAAATTTCGTAACATACCTGTTTTTTGTGGGACAAGAAGAATTAATATTTTATTTTTATTTTATTCATGACATATTTTGCATTCTCCAACTGATCCAATATTTATTAGTACTCCCTCCGTCCCCTCATTTGTTTACATTGAAAGGGGGCACCATCCCCTCATTTGTTTACATTGAATGGGGGCACGGAGACCAATACAATGCATAAAAAATGAGTAAAGTTAGATGAAAAGTGGGTAAAGTAGTGGGACTTATCAATATTTAATAATAGATTTGAGATAGTGGAGGAAAGTAGTGGATGTAATAGTACTTTTTATTATTAAATATGAGATTGTGGGGAAAGTAGTGAGTGTAATAGTGGGATAAACTTACTATTTATGGTAACGTAAATAAATGAAAGGGACAATCCAAAATAGTAACCGTAAAGAAGTGAGAGGGACGGAGTAAGTATGTTTCTAGAGTTGTCATCCCTGCAATTGGAAAGTTAGAGAAATGTATTCAGAGAACGGATAATTAGAAAAATTTTCTGGAAAAGTGATAAAGTGAATAGGCTCGTAGGTGCGCGCTAAGGTTTTCAATGCAATTAGCTTGAATGTTTCAGCATCTAGCGTCGGCACCAAACTTTCGAATATTAAAATAGTTCTGAATTTAAATATTTAACATTTGTCTAACTTATAGATTAATAGTGACTTCTTGCGCAATCAACCAAGGTCATGGATACTACCTGTTAAATTGTTGTTCAATCTATTGAGAGTAGTTGTTCAGATGCTTAATTAGATGTTAGTGGCACTAAATTTTTTCAATGTCCAAAATATATTTTATTTGATAAAAAAATTACTAAATTATCCCTTTTTCCTATTCTAAATATAAGTGATATGGGCTAAAAATAAGCCCTAAAGACACATTTATTGTTGCATTAATTAGACCCGATATGGTCCAAACGTGGGGCCCACCAACAGGGCCCAAAATCCTATTTTAAATATTAATTTCGTAATTAATATTAAGGGTAATAAACAGCTCGGCAAATAAGAGTTGGATAAGGATAATATCCCCTTCAGACTTATCCACCAAGGCATCCAATTCAATATGGAAACTGATTCCTATATGGAATAGATCTAGAACCTTCCTCAAAGACTTGCCCACCAAGTCTCCAAATCCTACCATAATTCTAAGGCTTCTCAGCCTATATAAAGGGCCTGACCCCTCATTCTCAGAACTACGTTTTCTTGGCTTGATTCTCTAATACAGAGATACGTAGGCATTCTGTGAGGACCGATCAGTATCGAACGCAGAAGCAGCCATTAAAGCTCGAAGCTCAACCACCCTAGCATTAATTAAAAATCGTAAACTAGTTTTTATTCCACAACATTTGGCGCCGTCTGTGGGAAGAAAACATCAACCATGGTTCAAACACGAAGGACAACATCAACCGAGGCCGTGCCCCTTAACTCTGCTCCACCAGCCACTTCAGATTCGCTCATCGTCACTGAGGAAGGACAAATACTCCCATCAACAGGGACGGTCATTCAACCTCTGCCCACTCAGCCCCCAGGGACGACTCCCCATGTAGAGGGGACTCACTCAGTGATTGTCCATCAAGGCCAAGAAACTAACCCTCTCCAGATGGTGGTTTCTCCTCTTGGTAACGTTGATCGCACGGGGGTACAGATCCATACCACGGATCTCCCTTTGAACACCAACCCTATGTATGGGCTGCCTAACTATCCCCCTCGACGAAGGGAACCTGGACCGAGCGGACACGCCTTACAGATCCGGGATCGAGAATATGATGATTACTCGGGTCCCTATACTGATGATTCATCGTCATCTGAGGATGATGATCGAGATGAAGCCCCAAGGAGGCGACGTGCTAGCAAGGAACCTCTAAGAAGAACACGAAGAATCCATGATGGACCTCCACAAACGATTGAGGAAAGGATTAAGGCTCATGAGGCTGAGATCCAAAGGCTGAAGGATGATATAGCAAGGGAACAGGCAAGACAGAGTCTGACTCGACCCCCTCCAATCTCAGGAAGGATTCCCGTTATAGATTTGGAGAGGTCCTCAAGAAGACAGAAGAGGGCTGATGTCCCAACAAGAGAAGCTATGAGGGTGGAAACCCCCAGGAGTAACCCCAAAGATCTGATGCCACTTGGGGACCCTGATGATCCCACACCTCCGTTTACTGAGGAGGTGATGAATGCCCACATCTCGAGGAAGTTTAAGATGCCAACTATTAAGGCCTATGATGGAACGGGCGATCCCGCAAATCATGTCAGAACATTCTCAAACGCACTACTATTGCAGCCCGCTAGTGATGCCTTAAAGTGTAGGGCGTTCCCTCAAACTCTGTCAGGCATGGCTCAAAGATGGTATAGCCGTCTACCTGCAAACTCGATTGGCTCTTTTAAGGAGTTGAGCGCTGCCTTCGTCAGCCAATTCATCAGTGGGAGAATTCATGAGAAAAGTTCTGCATCCCTTATGTATGTAGTGCAGGGAAAGAATGAGAACTTAAGGGATTATCTCAAGCGATTCACCAAGGAGACGTTGAATATCACCGATCTGGAAAATAAGGTGGCCATGGTAGCCCTGGAACACGGAACCACTGACCTCTTCTTCAAAAGGTCTTTGGCAAAACACCCTCCTGAGAACATGGCCGAGCTCCAGAGAAGAGCCGATAAATATATCAAGGCTGAGGACAGCATTAAGAAGGAAACCACAGGAGGTAATGGCAAGGGATCTAATGATTCAAAGAAAAGAAAGTCAGAACAAGAGTACGACGCTAGGGACAAGTATCCCCGGACTGGCAAGGACTCCGATTCATCACCCAAGAAGGGTTTTGGGCCAAGGTTTTCTGATTATGCAAGGTTGAACGCTCCTAGGAGCCAAATTTTGTTGGACATTGAGAAGGATAAGGACTTTCGCTGGCCTAAACCGCTCAGGGGTGATCCCGAAAAGAGAAACAAAGATCTGTATTGTAGATTCCATAAGGATGTGGGGCATGACACAGATGACTGCAGACACTTAAAGGATGAAATTGAGTTTTTAATCCGGAAGGGAAAGTTAAACAAGTTCACCAAGGGTGAAGACCGTGGAACCCAGAAAAGGGATTATGATAAAAGAGACAATGATAGGAGGGATAACGATCGCAATCGTAACCCGCAGCCTCGAGGGCCAGTAATCAATATGATTTGGGGAGGACCAACAGCGGCCGGTACAACTCGAAACTCTCGAAAGGCGTATGCCAGAGAAGTGATGCACATCGTGGGAGAAGCCCCGAAACGTGCTAGAACCGAAATAGCAATTGGTTTTGATGATTCTGACCTTGAAGGGGTGAAGTTCCCCCATGACGATCCGTTGGTCATAACCCCTGTGATTGGGAACTCGGAAGTGAAACGAGTTTTGATAGACAATGGAGCTTCTGTTGATATTTTGTTTCATGATGCATTTATGAAGATGGGGTATACTGATTCTCAACTGACCCCGTCCAACATGCCGATTTATGGATTTAATGGAGTTGAGTCCAAAGTTGAAGGAACAATCCAGTTACCTATGACTATTGGGCAAGAACCCAGAGAGGCTACTCAGATGTTGAATTTTCTGGTGATTAAGGCATCCTCTACCTACAATGCAATCCTGGGAAGGACTGGACTTCATGCGTTCAAGGCTGTTGCCTCTACCTATCACATGAAGATTAAGTTCCCAACCCGGAATGGAGTGGGAGAACAGAAAGGTGACCAGAAAATGGCAAGGAGTTGTTATGTGTCCGCACTGAGATCTGATGGAATCGGGGGGCAGGTACTTCCGATTGAAGACATGGATGTCCGTGATGATGATGAACACCGAGGGAAGCCAGCAGAGGATTTGGTTCCCATACCTCTAAAGCCAGGCGACCCTGAGAAAGTTACTTATGTAGGAGCATCTCTGAAGGAACCCCTGAAAGGCGAGTTGACGACGTTCTTGCAAGAGAACAACGACGTGTTTGCTTGGACAGCAGCTGACATGCCAGGGATTGACCCTCAACTTATAACTCATAGGTTGAATGTTGATCCTGAACGGAAGAAGATAAAACAGAAAAAGAGGAATTTTGCTCCTGAAAGGCAAGAGGCCATTAAGCAAGAAGTTGATAAGTTGCTGGAAGCTGGTTTAATTGAAGAAATTCAGTTTCCCGAATGGTTAGCTAACCCTGTGATGGTCAAGAAGGCGAATAGGAAGTGGAGGATGTGTATTGATTTTACCGATCTGAATGATGCCTGTCCAAAGGATTGTTTTCCCCTACCAAGGATTGACATGTTGATAGATGCCACGGCTGGACATGAGATGCTGAGTTTCATGGATGGTTTCAGTGGATACAATCAGATTAAGATGCACAAGGATGACATCCCAAAGGTATCTTTCATAACAGATTTTGGTGTTTTCTGCTATCTTGTTATGGCTTTTGGTCTAAAGAATGCAGTTGCTACTTATCAACGACTGGTGAATAAGATATTTGCCCACCTAATTGGAAAAACCATGGAGGTCTATGTTGATGACATGTTGGTCAAGAGCCTTTGCCAAGCAGATCACATTAAGCACCTCCGAGAGGCATTCGAAGTGCTGAGGCACCACAAGATGATGTTGAATCCAGCCAAGTGTGCTTTTGGTGTTGGATCAGGAAAATTCTTGGGGTTGATGGTTTCGAAGAGAGGCATAGAGGCTAATCCTGACAAGATCAAAGCAATTTTGGACATGGAACCACCCCGCTCTATACGAGATGTACAGAAGCTAACTGGCCGAGTTGCAGCCCTAGGGAGATTCATCTCCAAGTCTGGTGATAAGTGCTTGCCTTTCTTTCAGGCTTTGAAGAAAGTGAAAGATTTTGAGTGGACTACAGAAAGCCAAGAGGCCTTTGAGCAGCTGAAGAAGTACATGGTTGAAGCCCCGTTGTTGGCCAAACCAAGTCCCGGGGAGACTCTCTACCTATACCTGGCGGTATCTGAGCAAGCATTGAGTGCTGTTCTTGTGCGAGAAGAGAAAAAGATTCAGAAACCGATTTATTATGTGAGTAAGGTTTTGCACGGGGCTGAATTGAATTACTCAACCATAGAGAAATTCGCTTTGGCATTGCTGACAGCCTCGAGAAAATTGCGACCTTATTTTCAGGCACATAAAATTCAAGTCTTGACAGACCAACAATTGAGGAACATATTGCATAGCCCTAAGGCCAGTGGAAGGCTAATCAAGTGGGCAGTTGAGTTAGGGGAATTTGATATCACATACAAGCCTCGGACAGCCATTAAGGCTCAGGCATTGGCTGACTTCGTGGTTGAATGCACCATTAGCAACCAAGAAGTCGGGGGGCAGGAGATAGTAACCACCTCTGAAAGTGGAGATAAAAATGAAGAACTTGTATCTGATACGAAGGAATATTGGGTGCTCTATTTTGATGGAGCATCAAAAACAAAGTCTAGTGGTGCAGGTTTGGTTCTGCAAAGCCCCGATGGGTTCACAGTTGAGTATGCTTTGAAGTTGGATTTTCCTACTACCAACAATGAGGCTGAGTATGAAGCATTGATAGCCGGATTGGGCTTGGCTAGACTCATGAGGGCCAAGAACCTCAAAGTATGTGGAGATTCAAGACTGGTAGTTTCGCAAGTGAATGGCGAATTTGAGGCCAAGGATGAGACTATGGCAAAATACCTGAGAGTCGTGAAAGCTGTTATGACTCAGTTTGAGGAATGCTATGTTGAACACATCCCGAGAGAAGAGAACGTTAAAGCTGATGCCTTGTCTAAATTTGCTTCTTCTGAAATTGAGAATTATGCAGGGAGTGTCTACTTCCAGGTCTTGAAGGCCCCGACTATCGACTCCAAGTTAGTGGCACCTATTGATGTAGGAAGTTGCTGGATTGATCCTATCAAAGCTCACCTCGAGACTGGATGGCTCCCTGACAATGCCTTGGAGGCACGAAAACTGTCAGTAAGAGCAACAAGATATGCCCTGATCGAAGGCCTCCTGTACAAGAGATCGTTTGTTATCCCGTATTTAAAGTGTTTAAGGCCCCAAGAGGCTAAAGAAGCCCTGGAAGAAGTTCACGAAGGAATCTGTGGGCAACACTTGGGGGGCAGAGCCCTAGCCCACAAGATCACTCGTTTGGGATACTATTGGCCTGAGATGTTGGCAGATGCGCAAAGTTATGTCAAGAAGTGTGATCGATGTCAAAAGCACGCCCCCATTGTAAGGCAGCCGCCTGAGATGTTAACCTCTGTAAACTCTCCCATACCATTCGCCATGTAGGGGATGGACATACTTGGTCCTTTCCCAGTGGCGTCAGCCCAAAGGAAGTTTTTGATAGTGGCCATTGACTATTTCACTAAATGGATTGAGGCTAAACCTCTAGCCAAGATAACCACCAAGCAAGTTGCTCAGTTCTTTTGGGAGAACATCATCTGCAGATATGGAATTCCACGAATCCTTGTAACGGATAATGGAACCCAGTTCAACAATGAAGAGTTCAAAAAATATTGTGAAGAAAACGCTATTGAGCTTCGCTTTACTTCAGTAGCACATCCACAAGCTAATGGACAAGCCGAGGTAGCCAATCGAATTATCCTTGATGGACTAAAGAAAAGGGTTGAACGCTCAAGGAACACTTGGGTGGATGAGCTATTGCCTATACTCTGGGCATATCGCACCACTTGTAAGGTAACAACAGGAGCAACCCCATTTTTACTCGCTTACGGAGCCGAGGCAGTGGTGCCCTTAGAGATCATGCATACATCACCTCGGGTTGAGGCATATGAACAAGAGACCAATGAAGAAGGCATGAGGCTCGCCCTAGATCTAATTGATGAAGTCAGGGATGAAGCAAATGCCAGGAACGCTGAGCATCAAAAGAAGGCATCTTTCCACTACAACCAAAGGGTTAAGGAGAGGTTCTTTCGACAAAGTGACTTGGTTCTAAGGAAGATAGAAGCCTCAGGAGTTGGCCAGAAAGGCAAGCTAGCCCCAAACTGGGAAGGACCGTATCGAGTTAAGAAGGTGCTGGGACGAGGATCATACAAACTGGAAACGTTAGATGGGGTTGAGGTACCCCGAACTTGGCATGCAGTGAACCTCAAGATTTATTATGTGTAAGCCTTCCTAGTAAGGACTTGGATTTTATCCATCTATTAGGAGAAGTAGAAATAAGGTTCCATGAAACCATTGCAGAGCATGTTGCTCCCAGTAGGAGATAGAGTATTTATGTAAGGGTTGAACCCACTTCAAGTTATTAATGCAAGTTTGTTTTCCATTTTTGATTGTGTAATTTTATTTATGTGCCAAGCACCTAATGAATGCAAGTCAAAGATGACCAAGTAACGAAAATAAAGATCCACAAGTGGAAATGAAACAAGTGCATAAATAAACACCCCCATGGGGCTAAGGTCAAAGTTAAATTACATCACCAAATAAAAGTTAAGTCCCGAAGGACCTTGATTGAAAGCAGAAAAACATAAAGCCACAAGCGGCCAACAAGGCCGTGCAAGGCCATTCACTCTTCGGCGGATTCCTCCACCACCTCCTCGCCCTCTTCTTCCCCGGAGCTCTCCTCATCTGCCTCAGCTTCTTCGGCCTCTATCTCCATCAGCTGCTTCCCTCTCTTTGTCGCGTCCCCTTCCTCTTCTGAAGTCTCGGTTGATGAATCGACTCAGGCACGAAGTTGCTTGCCGGGAAAAGCTCGCCTTGCAGCTGCTTCCCTCTCTGACATAGTTTTCTTCCCAGCAGAACGGGAAGAGGTCGAACTGGAGCTAACAACATTGGGTGCCCTCCTCATACCAGAAGGACGGCGGCTACCCCCACAGCCTGACGCAGGATCTGCGTCTTGATTTCCGCTAGTAACAGCCCAGGTAGGGCAGGGGAAGTCCGCTGGATTCACTACCGAAGGGTACTTGTTGCTCACAATGTCAATAGCTTTGTTCCACCCAACTGACATGTTAAAAGGCCGTACCTCATCATCATGCTTGTCCATAAAATTAATGAAATCCTCCGACTTGCGATACGAGTCAATTATCTTGTTAGCATCAGAAAGTTTCTTCCTGCCAAGCGAGTGAAGTTGCTTTTGATAAGATAAGCTGTTGGCCTCAGAACGAACAACTCTAGAGTTCAGATCTTGGATTTGCTCCTTGAACGTTGCTTGCTCCTTCTTCAGTTCCTCATTGCTGTCCCTATAGGCTCGGCCTTGACGAGTAGCAGACTGAAGATAAGCATTGGCCTGTAATAGAGAAATTAGTAAGAATTCTTTAAAAAAAATGCAGATGAGGAGATCGAATGTAAAAGTTGGTACCTGATAAAGAGCTTGAGCACCAAGGCGCTCAGCTTCATCAACCTTGTCCCCTGCCGTTACCGTTAGGAGATCAGGGGCGGTGATCGAGAGCCTGGACCAGGACACGGCTAAATCGGTACTCCCTAAGATGGAGTCTTGCTCGCAGATACCCCAATCTGGGGCAAAAGGGACTCTCATGCTCTCACCAGCGTTACGGGACCTTTTCCCCCCTTGGGAACATCCCTCTAGGAATGAAGGAACCCTTCGGTCAGGAGGGTTCAGTTGCTCTGTCGCCTTCTTTATCATTCTTCTAGTAACTTGAGGTTGATTTTCGGGTCGGCTATCTATCTCCTCAGCAGCTGAAAAATGAAGGGAAAACATTGGAATAAGAACTAACATAGTTCATAATGGTAGAATGAAAGAAAAATTACCCTCTAAAGAAAGGAAGCTTAAGCCAGCTTCAATGAGTTTCTTTTCTGTCAAGATGGTTTTATAGTGGGTGCGACCATCATCAACAAGTAGCCTATCTCGGTCTGCCAACTCTTTGAGGTCAAGATCACACACGAAGTGTGAACTATCCTCCACAATTCCGAATCTCTTAACGAAGAAGTGACCCCAGTCGCCACCTTCCCACTCTAAAACAACAAAGTCCCTCTACCAGAAATGGTGGGAGTCAGGGAAAGAGAAAGAGTTTACTATATGTGGAAGCTTGCTTCTAAGCTGAAAGCCGATCCACCCCGGCTTAGTCTCAGGAGAGTTCTTGACCGCGAAGATGCTTCTGAACATGGTTGTACTCCAAGGAATTTCCAACTCGTGGCATCTTAACAAGAAAATGATCAGAAACCTCCAAGAATTAGGGTAAAGTTGGCAAGGATGGACTTGAAGTTCTGCCAGGAACCTGATGATAAATGGGTGGACGGGGAACCTAAATCCCGCCTCCAATGCTCCTTTCATGACGCAAATCCTTTCGGGATGCCAGTTGCAGGTTCTGTCTCCTGGATTAGGAAGGCATACTTTGATGGCGCTTGGAAAGCCATAAGTGTTTCTAATCTTCTCAACATCCTTCTTTCTTAATTTAGAAGGGCTATTAAAAGCAACTAAGCTGGAGCTGTTTGGGAATGACTCTCCCATACTGTTTAGCAAATCTAGCGTAGACTCAAACCGACGTTCAATGTATTTAGGGGGCATGAGTTTTAGCTTACCTTTCATTGTTCGCGCCATGCTCCTTTTTCTGAAAGCCTCCTCCATGGAGAGTTGGGGGGCAGCAGCTTGCTTGTCAGCCATCTGGAACCTTGAATCTTGAAACTTGAAGCTTGAACTTGGAAGCTTGGAAACTAGAGAACTCAAGAGCTTTAGAACTTAAGAAAGTTTGAGAAGTGAAGAAGTGAAGAGAAATGAAGGATGTTCCCCTCCTTTTATAAGGAAAAGGTAACCTGTAATCTCAGGCTGAAACACAGCTCGGTTCGCGTTTACAGGTCAAGTATCGTTTAAATACGAAAAGGGAGCAAAAGTTATCTGTTATGGACGGAAAGAGTCGTTAAAACTCATGATTTGTTGGGAAAGAAACGAAGATTTTTTGGCAAAATATTCTACCAGAGCAGTCAGATAAGCTTTGAAAGATAAGTATGCTTAAAAAAGTTTAATGGGAAGGTAATACTAACCACCGGATTAGTGATTAGAATCAAGGTACTATATAAAACCTCAAATAGAGCCATGAAGGGCCAACATTGATTCCATATCGATGATCGATATCGATATGCGAAAGTAAGTAACTCTAGCCATGAATGGCCAAACATTGATTCCATATCGATGGTCGAAGCCGGTATGCAAAAATTGGAAATCCCTAATAGTGACTAAGTCGGTTTCATGTCGATGGTTGGTACGAAAAAAATTTTGTAGCTGACCGAAGTCTCGGCCGACCGGCCCTCCGGGAAGCCCTCCAGCCGACCGACGTCGACCGCCAGCATAGATATTGAACCGGCCGACCGGTGTCCCAGCCGACTGGCCTTCCGTGCACACGTCGGCCGACCGACGTCACCGGTTGGTATGGGTTCGACATAAAAAAAAAAATAAAAAATAAAAAATAAATAAAAAATTTCAGCCGACCGGGTCACCGGCCGACCGGGTCACCGGCCGACCGGCCTCCCCGGACATGCTCCAGCCGACTGGAATCAGCTCTCGGTACGGGCTCGGTCCAGCCGACCGGCTCCTCAGCCGACCGCCCCTCCGGTGAACCTTCCAGCCGACCGAGTTCGGTCATCGATACGGGTTTTCTGCCTTCGTTTCAAAAAAAAAAAAAAAAAAAAAAAAAAAAAAACCAGCCGACCGGGGCTCCGGCCGACCGGCCCCTTGTAACACCCTCCAGCCGACCGGGAGTGATGGTCGGTACGGGTTTTTGCCCGGCCGACCGACAGCGATGTTCGAGTTGGGTTCGCAAAATTTCATTTTTTGTTATTTGTTTTTCTGATTTGGTAATTAAGGGAAGTGAAAACTAAGCACCGATTAGTGCCGATTAAGCGCTGTTTAAGCATTGTTTAATGCATATTAGCACTGTTTAGCGCTGTTTAGTGCCATTAGTGCCGTCGAAAAATGTGAAGTTTCCTGATCGAAATTTGTAATTAAAATTCAGAAATTTGAGTCGAAATGATAATTTCTGAATAGTACTAGCCCTTGGAAATAAAAAATTTCCAAGCTGACCCCAGCCAGGGGCTCTGCCCCTTGGACCCCGCCAGGGGCTGCCGCCCCTTGGACCCCGCCCGGGGGCTGCTGCCCCCGGACCCCCGCTAGTGCCGTTTAGCACCGTTTAAGCGCCGTTTAGAATCGCTTAACATTGTTTAAATGTCGTTAAGGCTGATTAGTGCCGATTAGCATCGAATTAACATTGTCGTAAACGCGTCGGTCGCTCCACGCTTTACATAAAGACAATACTCGTGAAACACTAGTGTATAAAGATGAACCCTGACCCGAGTCTTGGAAAGGACCGATTAAAACTTCAAGGAAAACCTGATCAGTTTTCCTAGAAGTTGGGGGGGCAAATGATATGGGCTAAAAATAAGCCCTAAAGACACATTTATTGTTGCATTAATTAGACCCGATATGGTCCAAACGTGGGGCCCACCAACAGGGCCCAAAATCCTATTTTAAATATTAATTTCGTAATTAATATTAAGGGTAATAAACAGCTCGGCAAATAAGAGTTGGATAAGGATAATATCCCCTTCAGACTTATCCACCAAGGCATCCAATTCAATATGGAAACTGATTCCTATATGGAATAGATCTAGAACCTTCCTCAAAGACTTGCCCACCAAGTCTCCAAATCCTACCATAATTCTAAGGCTTCTCAGCCTATATAAAGGGCCTGACCCCTCATTCTCAGAACTACGTTTTCTTGGCTTGATTCTCTAATACAGAGATACGTAGGCATTCTGTGAGGACCGATCAGTCTCGAACGCAGAAGCAGCCATTAAAGCTCGAAGCTCAACCACCCTAGCATTAATTAAAAATCGTAAACTAGTTTTTATTCCACAACAATAAGTGCGTTTGGAGAAAATGTTTTTGAATTTTAAACATTTGTTTTTTTTTTGAAACGCGTAGACATTTGTTTGGGTTATTAACAAATAGCAATTAATTGAACTAGATGATATTCCGTGCCAAACACGGCTTCGAGATAGAAAATTAATTTAAATTGATTATTTATGTATTATTTTGATTTATTTCTGCATTATTTATGTAATTTAATGAATTATAAAAGTATTGTATTTCAACAATATTCGAAGATTTGAATCTCGGGGTGAAATTAATGTAGAGATGAAAGATATCACTTATTAATAAAAATTAATTAATTTATAATTTATTTAACTCTTTTAAAAAATAAAACATACATGATTCTCATCAATACGTTATTTCTGTAATTTAGTGGGAATATAATTATAGAATTATAATTATTATATGATTTCAACACTTTTTTTATTTATTTAAAAAATAATATATAAAATTTTAGTAAAAATATAAGGATGAAACAAAATAAAGGTGAAATCGGTATCGAAATATATTAATTAAAAGGGGTTTTGCTTCGTAGATGCATCCTTTAGCCTCTTTCTCATGGATTTCAACAACAATCCTATAAAACTACCCAAATATTATCATTCATACATATGGTGACAATAAAACTTCCATCAAATAAACATTTCAGTAAACAAATTTGGTACATCAGCGAGGTACGTTATTGTTTTATAAAAGAAATAAATAATTTAAAAATATTACAAATGATTAAGAGACACTTTCTTACCGGAATGAATTGAATAAATAGAGATATTTAATGTTAGATAAATATGATGATAGTACTTCTGTTTCTAAGCTAACCATGCTCATATACGAATCTTTGGCACCAAAACCAAGTGCTCGAGACGAGGAATTGTTAGGCCAAACTGCTCAGTCATATCCAAGTCATCAGTTGATTTCCCCACAGGTAACTCCCAGTCAAAACAATGTAGCAACTGAGCCAACACAAGCTGAACACTGAGCAGCCCTAGTTGCATACCCGGACAACCTCTTCTACCCGAACCAAACGGTAAGAGCTCAAAATCACGTCCTCGAAGGTCTATTTTACTCTCAGCAAACCTCTCCGGAATGAATTCCAGAACTTTGTCACCCCACACCTTAGAATCTCGTCCTATAGCCCATGCATTCACGATTATTCGTGACTTTTGAGGGATATGATATCCATTAATCACAATATCCTCTTTAGCTTCGTGGGGACCAAGTAATGGTACAATCGGGTGCAGTCTCATACCTTCTTTCACAACCATGTAAAGATATTCTAGTTTGGGCAGATCCATCTCCTCCACCATTCTATCAAGTCCAACAACGGAAGCTAGCTCCTCTTGACACTTTTTCATTGCGATTGGGTTTCTCATCAGTTCTGTTAGTATCCATTCAATTGATGTAAATGAGGTGTCAATTGATGCTGTAATGATATCGATCATGATAGACTTGATACTAGGTCTGTCAATCAGTTTGGCCAGCTCTTGATAGTTTCCAGAAGAGTTGTTTCTAGACAGTGAAATCATTTCATCGACAATGTCTCGATTATTCTTATGAGTGCCAGCATTTAAATTTTGCTCATGCTCATCAATAATCAGCTCCAACATTGCATCAAGTTTCTTGCTTGATTCCTTGTACTTTCGAGTCAATCCCTGTATATATAAGAGGTAATGTTTAGATGATGTTGATACTAGCTAGCTAGAGAGGATGAACTTAATTGGACGAACAAGTTAAGAGTACACAAAGCAAAAGGAAATTTATTAGCAGCGATATATATATATATATATATATATATATATATATATATATATATATATATATATTGTGGAGATATGGATGGTCGAAACAAAAAAGACCTAACTTATTAAGTAATATAGGCCTCTACAGTTCATTCCATCCATGCATCCAACGATGTCAGATATATGTACGTCAAATGGAAAAAATAGAATTCCTTGACAATATATGTACCTGGAGGTCAAATGGCTTCAGGAAGGGCACAAAATCTGCAATGTTAAACTGTCCAGCCAAAGTGAAGGCTTCGGTCATGATACCTTTAAGATCAAATCGATCATCTTTGCTTCGTCCCAAAAGGAACCTAAAAGTCATGTTCTCAATCAAACACCCCACCTTATCACTGACATTCAACACCTCACCAGCCATCGCAGCTTTCCTAATCTCCTCCACAACTAAGCCAACCTCCTCTTTTCTCATCCCTTGAAAAGAATTAACTTTTGCGGGAGCTAAAAGCTCTTGCACAACAAATTTCCTGACGTGCCTCCAGTACGTACCATTGGTGAAGCTAATGCCATTGTTACCATAGGACATATGTGCAACAGCCTCCATTTGTGGTCGTACGGCAAAAACACTGTCATGAGTTTTTAGGAAAAGTTGAGCAGCCTCAGGAGAGGAGACAACGATAGCTGGAACCGAACCCATGCGTAAAGACATAATAGGACCATACTTGTTCGATAACTCATGGAAAGTGCGGTGGGGAAGGCTACCCAAACTAAACAGGCTACCAACAATGGGTAATCCTCTGGGGCCTGGTGGGAGTAACTTACGCTGCCTAGTATCTAGTATCCACCAAAACGCAGCACCGAGAACGAGGAATAGGAATGAAAAAGCCAAAGAAAGTATCATCTTTAAATTAAAGAAAAATAAATAAAGTGTTAAAAGCTAGACTGAAGCTGTTGATTGGTATGTGTATGTAACTCAAATGGAGTTGCTGCAATTGTTAATTGTGTGGTGTTCAGTAAGGCTAGGAGTTGGTTTATATAGGCCAGAGCAGGGAGGGCCGGGTGAGCAGAGCAGCCAAAATGAACTACGTAAATTACATGCAGTGTTGGGGTTGATTTGTTCCGCATGCTAAATTACATTCCAAGTCTAGGAAAGTTTCTGCTAGTCTCATTTACGATTTTTAAATGTCCTCTTGCTAGATTTTCCTGTTATTTTTTGTCGCCAACAACGACTTCAAACATTCAGAAACATGTACGTACAGATCATTTGCTATCAAAAACATGTACGTTACAGATCATTCGCTATCAATAATTGCAATTAAAAGTCGTACTCAGAACCCATATTTTAAATGTTGTAACAATGTAAAGATTCTAACCAATCCACCTATTTAATTCATAAATGTCCATTTACGGTTTTAACTATTACTTGGTGTTTGCTTTTCGTTACCCTCTTCCAGATTAGTTTAAGATTAAATTGACTTTAACGAGGGAAGTGACGCACAATTAAAATAATGTAATACTAGCACATAATTCAAGTACACGGGCCGCCTATTCCAACTTTTTTATTAGGTCTAATTAGTACTTATCATCTTATATCCCCAGCAGACTGCTCTTAATATTTTTTTTTGTTTTGTTTTATAAATGTCAACTTGTATTAATTTTCAATATAATTAGATCGGTTTTTGAATAAGCTAGTTTCAGAGATATTTTTAAATCAAAATATTTATATGTTTATTGATTAAAAATAATTAGTCTTGTTAAAATAGTTCAGTGAATTAAAATTTTATATTTTACTAAATAATGTAGTATCAAATTTGTTATGTTAGAATTTTTAAGAATTTTAGTGAAAGTAATGAAAACAAAATTAAAATAAAATAAGACAACAAAGGAGTAAAATTTAAATGTTTTATAAAGATTGAAGATTAAAGTACAGAGTTTTGGCCAACATTAAAAAGTAATAAATTTGAAAAACAAACACTACAAGAAAAACGACCTTTTCCTACCGTCAAATCGGTAGGAAAAGGCCCAAAATCGGTAGGAAATGTCGCATTTTCTACCGGCCCCGTGCGGTAGGAAATGCTTAAGTAGGAAATGCCCCGTGTGGCGTTGTGGGTCCCGTTCAACTCATTTCCTACCGATTTCGGTAGGAAATGTCTACACATTTCCTACCGACTAGTGGTCCGGTAGGAAATAGCCGTTTGACTTGAAAATCGGTAGGAATTGGTCGGTAGGAAATGCGTCGGTAGGAAAAAAATGGTAGGAAAAGCCCGTTTTTCTTGTAGTGAAAGGTGTTAATTCAATAATGAAAAGGCCAAAGAAAGTATCATCTTTAAATTAAAAATTCAAAAGAAAAATAAATAAAGTGTCAAAAGCTAGACTGAAGCTCTTGATTGGAATGTATGGAACTCAAATGGAGTTGCTTGTTAATTGTGTGGTGTTGAGTAAGGTTAGGAGTCCAAAAACAAATTTGTGCGGGGATCACGATCCAAAGCTAACAATATCATACTAAGTTAATGGATGTTATGGCCCAACAGTTTTTTCCTTTAAAAATTTGACACCAACGACTTACTTAAACGCCCACACACACATGTCTACAAAATTATTTGAATGTTTAGAAGAGGTCAAGAGTGGAGGTTAGAATTTTTTATCTAATATGAATATTGGAATAAACAAATAATTAGGTCCCAGTGTGATTTTCAATGATATATTTTTTTTTTCAGAAAACCTGTCCAAACTCGTTGGTAATGGGAGGGGGTGTGAGTGACAAGTTTTGTGAGAAAACGGCCAAAGTATAAACCACTAAATTAAAAACTAATTCTAAAATACCACAGCATAAATAAGCACTAAAATTAACACTAATTCCAAAATAGCAGTAGTAAAAGGTGGCACAATCATACATAGCTTGCATTAAAAAGTATATATTGACATTGTAATCGGCACCAGGCGGCTGAAGACGGATTTCTAGTAGCTGCATGTGTTTCAAAAGTCAGATCAGACATTCTCGTAGCGTAGGCAAGTGTGTTAACTACTAGGGTTGAGTAAAAATCCGAATCCGAATTCGTTAAAAATTGCTAAAATTCGATTCATATAAAACAGATCCGAAACCGAAATCAAAAAATT
Source organism: Saposhnikovia divaricata (assembly GCA_036435485.1). Taxonomy (NCBI): domain Eukaryota; kingdom Viridiplantae; phylum Streptophyta; class Magnoliopsida; order Apiales; family Apiaceae; genus Saposhnikovia; species Saposhnikovia divaricata. The sequence continues at coordinate 191,253,136 of CM071594.1, read as the reverse complement.
AAAAATCGAAACCGAATCCGATTATGCGGTTTCGGTTTCTTGTCGGATCCGATCCGAAAAAACCCAAATACGATCCAATTAAAATAAATAAATAAATTATATATATAGGTTCTGAGTAATTCTAAGGAATAGGTTCTGAAGTAAAACCAGGTTTGTGTATTTCGACTGGATCACAGCAAATTGGGCCTTCTGTATTTGATTTTAATCAGGTTTTGTCAATTTATTTCAATAACACCTAGTAGCCCAGCAGTGTTCAACACAGCACAAATATCTAATGCTCCTTCAATTTTTCAGAACTCAACACAAACAGATAATGCAAGTCTGTAACAAACAGTTGCATATGGAAAATCCAGTGCTAACTATAAAACATGGCGAATATTGGAATACAGATCAAACAAGGAATATTTTCATTTATGTAGTTTGTGTAAAACTGTTTGGAAGTGTTTCTTCTTTAGTTAACAATTGTTTTTAATTTCTCACAATATCACTTACTCTCAATTTCTCTGTGCATGAACAATTTTTTTTTTTTCATTTGGTCTTTATTTATTGACTACTATTATTTTAATTTGAGTCGGGTTTAAAACCGAAACCGAACCGATTGCATCCGATTCGACAATTTTGAATTCGAAACCGACCGCCGGTTTCGATTACGGTTTCGGTTTTAGATTTTAAAACCCAAAGAATTTCGGTTTTGATTTTACCATAAATCCGATCCGATCCGATTCGTGCTCTCCCCTATTAACTACAGTCTATAGGAGTGTACTCCAAGCACTTTGCTGCCAACGCATGTACTACGTGCGTTGTGACGTCGTGTTATTATAAATTATAAAGTCAAAGATGGCCTTTTAGAAAAACAAGGTTGAATTATTTTTTTTCCCTCCCTCCTAATTTAATTTTGCAACATAGGGGTAAATATAATATTGTTCATTTAAGTCAAATCCAGATACTTAAAAAAATATTTACTATTTATTTTTTAAAAATAAAAAAAATTATAAAATAAAAAATAAAGAGTAAATAAATTTTTTAAAATCTAAGTATATGATTTAAAATACTAGAATTCAACAACTTTTCATTTGGTTACGATATCAACAAAAATGTATGAAACTCAACAAATAATTATTTTTACTTCACGTACACATATTTAGATGTATTTATTTCATATTTATTTTGACTTTGGTGATGCACATGATATCCCGTTAAGATTGGTGAGTAAATTAAGTGATATATGATCTCCACTTGAATGATCAACTATTATAATATATGAGTCATATTAGTGATTTTTAATCGACCAATCATTTAGATTTTTAGCTATTAAAATGTATGATTGATCTAAAATCATAAACATTTTAAAATATACGAAAATTGATCGAATTTATGTTAAAAAGGTGGAACTCTAAAAATAGGATCTATGTTATCTTTAAAAAATAGCGTAATTAATTTTCAAAATTAAAAGAAAAAAAAATATGATTGTTTGAAATATCACAAAATTGCAATAATTATTAACAATTACTATTAAGATTATAACTCAACTACAAATTATGATAATATGAAATTGATCAATATTATATATGATGGTTGAGTTATAACATGTAATTAGATCAATATGTGATGAAACCAAACAATCTGATCTTAGATTTCATATAAATGCACGTCATAATGGTTGTTAAATAGTATTTTACATTAATTGAAATATTTAGAAATATATAAAAAAATGTTTCAATTTACCTGTTAGTTGTAGAGGTATGCTTGTACATCAATTATAACAAGCCTATTTATTTGTAATACTTTGCATTACTTACAAGACCCCTTAACTGAGTAACCCTTTAGTTAGGTTTTCTATCTTGTAAATTGTACTTATAGTACGCATCAACTTTATCTGTATGTTGTACAAAAAGTCATGAAATAATGCTCGAAAGAAGATCCATGAATCATGCCTCAATTTTGAAGAACACGACTGAAGAAATAAACACAGTTGGAGTTTGAAAATTGAAAATTTGCGTAAGTACAAATTCGAGAAGTCAAGGATTCGAGACACTGTTCGATATCTCAAGATGTCAATAAGTCAAAACTCAATTCAACTTCTCAAGGTTTCGACTTGTCATGGAACTCTATTTGAGAACTCAAGAAGTCAGCAAGTCAGAGTTTCATCACTACTAGAAAAAGTAGAATAGACATCGCCCCTATAACATTGGTACATGAGGTTACCGATGTAAAAGCTATCAATGACATCGGTCAAAACAAAATTGATGTCTTCGATATATTATGAAATCACATTGCAAGCCAACCGATGTTATTGACATATCAATGACATCGGTCAAAAAACAACTAATGTCCTTGACATATTATGACACCGGTCAGAAAACAACTGATGTCTAAAGTAAGCTTAAAAAAATTGTTTTCCGCGCCCACACACAACTTTCCCCGCTTAATACCCATAAAAATTCAATTCCGCCTTTTTTTAGCTCCTCTTTTAGACAAAAAAGAAAAACAAAAACAAATTAAAACAAAAAAAAATCTCACCCCCTCTCTCTCCCACCTCACCTTTCTCGACGGCCTCACTATTGTGAAATAAAAACTAGGTTACGATTTGTAATTAATGCTAAGGTGGTTGAGCTTCGAGCTTTAATGGTTGTTTCCGTGTTACGAGACTGATCGGTCCTCATAGAGTGCCTACGTATCTTGTTATTGAGAATCAAGCCAGGACGTAGTTCTAGGTGATGGTGCCCTCGAGGCTATAGAGGTGAGAGCTCACCTAGGACGCAGTGGCTTGCATGTCCTTATTCGAGGATTAAGCCAAAACGTGGTGGGTAACGTATGGAGCTGTGTCCAAAACGTAAGTGACGTATTGAGCTCTTCCCAAAAACGTAGTTCTGAGATGAGGGGTTAGACCCTTTATATAGGCTGAGAAGCCCTAGAATTATGGTAGGAGTCAGAGACTTGGTGGACAAGTCTTCCTTGAGGAAGGTTCTAGATCTCTTCCTTATAGGAATCAGTTTCCATGTTGAAATATGAATCTTGGAGGCTAAGTCAGGCAAGAGTAATATCCTTGTTTGACTCTTATTTACTGAGCTGTTTATTACCCTTAATATTAATTACGAAATTAATATTATAAATAGGGTTTCGGCCCATCTGGTGGGCCCCACGTTTGGACCATTCCGGGTCTAATTAATGCCACATTAAATGTGTCTTTAGTGCTTACTTTTAGCCCATATCATTTGCCCCCCAACTTCTAGGAAAACTGATCAGGTTTTCCTTGAAGTTTTAACGGCCTTTTTCGAGACTTGGGTCAGGGTTCATCTTTGTACACTAGTGTTTCATGAGTATTGTCTTTATGTAAAGCGTGGAGCGACCGACGCGTTCACGACAATGTTAATTCGATGCTAATCGGCACTAATCAGCCTTAACGATACTTAAACAATGTTTAAACGACGTTAAACGGCACTAAACGGCGCTAAACGGCACTAGACGGTGCTAAACAGCCTTAAACAATGTTTAAACAGTGTTAAACAATGTTAAAAGGATAAAATGGCACTCACGGTGCTAAACGACACTACTCGGTGCTAATCGGCACTAAACGGTGCTTAAACGACACTAATCGGTGCTAATCGGCACTAAACGGTGCTTAAACGACACTAATCGGTGCTAATCGGCACTAAACGGTGCTAATGACATTATCGGTGCTATCGGCACTAACGGTGCTATCGGCACTAACGGTGCTTACAGCACTAACGGTGCTATCGGCACTAACGGTGCTTACAGCACTAACGGTGCTATCGCCACCAACGGTGTTATCGGCACTAATGGCGCTAAATGGTGATCGGCTGACGTTTTCTGAAAATGTTGAATCATCATTGTCATGTTTGAATCATCACTAACGTGTTTCAATGTTCTGAACCACTTTAGTGAGGTATGAAGCGAGTCAGGGGTGTTCTGAATATCAAAGTGATTTTTCAAGGTTGACGGACCATCAGCATCCACTTCCAGTTGGCTAAGGCCCTCAAAAAATGAGGTGGTCGGCAAGGATGGTCCAAGACTATAGAAAATTCAATTAGCTTCGCGTGGACTGTAAGATCATCCAAATCTGACATCCGGAGCTCAAGATATGGCCAAAACAGCGTCAACAGTCCGTGTAGGACTGAAAAATCAGTCTTGGTCGGCTGACGCCCTCCTTGGAGCTTGGTCGGACAAGAGATGGTCGGCTAGTGGTCTCCAAGACTATAGAAAACTCAGAGATCTTCGCGTGGACTGTAAGATCATCCAAATCTGATACCCGGAGCTCAAGATATGGCCCAAACAGCGTCAACAGTCCATGTAGGACTGAAAATCAGTCTTGGTCGGCTGACGCCCTCCTCGGAGCTTGGTCGGCCAAGAGATGGTCGGCTAGTAAATTCGGACTTGAAAACCATCCGTGGCCTTGAGGATCAAGAATATTGATCTTGATCTCAAGTTACTATCTCGGTCATTCGTGACTTCGTTACCTTAATGATCAAGAACCTTGATCTTGATCTTAAGTCGTCAAAGATCTAGGATCTAAAATCATCCGTGATCCTAAGGATTAAGAACCTTGATCTTGATCTTTAGTCGTCAGTTTGGTCTTTCGTGACTCCTAACGATATTACTCCTTAATTCATGATTAGCACTGCTAATCTTGTGCTTAAGGCTAAACTCGTTACTTAACTTCTTAAGCGCAATCATCCTTTTGAAGGTCGTCCGTTTCGTGACTTCAGCAAATATATCAGCTGTTTCTTCTCCGTCTTGTATGAATTATAACGATTCTTTCTATAGAACGTGGGTAATTTCTGCCCTTTTTTCATCTATAAACGATAGATGACCATGGCTCAGAATTGAAAATCAGTCTTGGTATGTTGATGGAGGTGTTTGCTATGCCTTGAAGGGTTTCGTGAACCTTGAACTCAAACGACTTGTTTCTTAATCTTCGTGACCTTCCGGGCTTTAACTTGTTTACTGAATTCTTGGTCTTAAGGTTATCATCAAACCTTGACTCTCATCCTTGTGATGAAGTTCTTTAGTTCTTACATCATCCTTTTTTCTCATGGAGGAGGTCTTCCTTCTCGGTTGATCATTAAGATAGTTCACTTGCTTCTTAGCGCTTGATATTAGGTCTGGTATGCCTTTATTGGTTTTCAACCCTTTAGCTTGATTCAAGGTTTCCAACCTTCTTCTTATGCTCATATAACCTTTCTTAGGTCTCAACTTGACTGACGACTCTTGATTTGAGTCCTTGAACTCAAACGACAAGCTCGATTGGAGGCAGTCAGCCTTGTTGGCCATCAAGGCTTAAATTTTGTGTCGGGATTTGAGATTCAAGATTTTAAGTATGGAATGACAAAGGACCTCTTATCTCAACATTCTCACTAATAGTTTCTGTGCTTTCAAGGCATTATCAAGGGGACAACGAATCTTAAGATGAGCTTTGAGAGGGGTCTATCCTTCAGCTTACATCAATTGGTGCTACCAATTTCGAATCGATGGTGGGGTCTTCAGGACCTGGAAGTAAAAACTCTCCGCATAATTTTCTATCTTAGAAGAAGCAAACTTTGAGAGGGCATCGGCCTTAACGTTCTCTTCCCTCGGAATGTGCTCTACACAACACTCATCAAACTGAGTCATAACGGCCTTCACGACTCTCAAGTCCTTGGCCATAGTTTCATCCTTAGCTTCAAATTCACCATTCACTTGTGAGACTACCACTCTTGAATATCCACAAACTTTGAGGTTCTTGACTCTCATGATTCTGGCCAAGCCCAATCCGGCTATCAAAGATTTATACTCAGCTTCGTTGTTGATTATCGAAAAATCCAACTTCAAGGAATACTCAGCTGTGAACCCATCGGGGCTTTGCAAAACTAAACCTTTACCACTAGATTTTGTTTTTGATGCTTCATCAAAATAGAGCACCCAAGATTCCTTCTGATCAGGTACAAGCTCCTCATCTTTATCCTCCCTTCCAGGGGTGGTTACTATCTCCTGCCCCCCGACTTCTTGGTTGCGAATGGTACATTCAACCACGAAGTCAGCCAATGCTTGAGCCTTTATGACAGTTCGAGGCTTATATGTGATGTCAAATTCTCCAAGCTCAATTGCCCACTTGATCAGCCTTCCACTTGCATTCAGGATATGCAATAGGTTCCTCAACTAGTGGTCCATCAGAACTTCAATCTTATGTGCCTGGAAGTACGGGCGTAACTTCCTCGAGGCTGTTATCAATGCCAAGGCGAACTTCTCAATGGGAGAGTAATTCAACTCGTCTCCGTGGAGCACCTTGCTTACATAGTAGATAGGCCTCTGAACCTTGTTCTCTTCCTTAACGAGGACGACACTCAATGCTTGTTCAGACATTGCTAGATACAGATAAAGAGTCTCTCTGGGACTTGGCGTGGCCAACAACGGGGCTTCGGCCATGTACTTCTTCAACTGTTCAAAGGCCTCTTGGCTTTTACTAGTCCATTCAAAATTTTTCACCTTCTTCAATGCTTGAAAGAAAGGCAAGCACTTATCACCAGACTTGGAGATGAATCTTCCTAGAGCGGCCACTCTGCCGGTTAACTTCTGTACGTCCCTCACAGAACGGGGTGGTTCCATGTTTAAGATTGCTTTGATCTTGTCGGGATTGGCCTCTATGCCTCTTTTCGAAACCATTAAACCCAAGAACTTTCCAGACCCAATGCCAAAAGCACACTTGGCTGGATTCAACATCATCTTGTGGTGCCTCAGCACTTCAAATGCCTCTCTGACGTGCTTAATGTGATCTGCCTTGAGTAGGCTCTTGACTAACATGTCATCAACATAGACTTCCATGGTTTTTTCAATCAGATGGGCGAATATCTTATTCACCAATCGTTGGTAAGTAGCTCCTGCATTCTTTAGACCAAAAGCCATAACAATATAGCAGAAAACACCAAAGTCAGTTATGAAAGATACCTTAGGGATCTCATCCTCGTGCATCTTAATCTGATTGTAGCCGTTGAACCGATCCATGAAGCTCAACATTTCATGTCCAGCTGTGGCGTCTATCAACATGTCTATCATTGGCAGGGGAAAACAATCCTTTGGACATGCATCTTTCAAATCAGTGAAGTCTATACACATCCTCCACTTTCCATTCGCTTTCTTGACCATCACCGGGTTAGCTAACCATTCGGGAAACTGAAGCTCTTCAACAAACCCAGCCTCTAAGAGCTTGTCAACTTCTTGTATAATGGCCTCCTGCCTTTCAGGAGCAAATTTCTCTTTTCTGTTTTATTATCTTCCGCCCCGGATCAATATTCAACTTGTGAGTTATGAGTTGGGGATCAATCCCTGGCATATCAGCTACAGTCCAAGCAAACACATCGCTATTTTCTTGCAAGAATGCTATCAACTTGCCCTTCAGGGGTTCTTTCAAAGATGCTCCCATATAAGTAACTTCTCAGCTCGCTTGGCCATCATGGCTTCAATGTTTGTCTTGGTCTTGGGTGTTGAACGTCGATGTTCAAAGGTTGAACGCCAAAGTTTGAAATCAAGGGTTTTCAATCTCAATGGTGTTCTAAATCATCGAAATATCTATCAGAGCTGCTGGTCCAAGGCCAGGGGGTTTCTGGTTAGACCCACGAGGTCTTGAACCTTCTCTAAGAGGTTTTCAAAATTACATATTGGTTTTCAAGTCAACATGAAGTTTCAACCTTTGGATATTAATTGGAGGTTCATGACCCCCCTCAAGTTTGGCCTTCATAACTAACCTTGGCCTTCATGGCTAACAACTTCTGTTCTTCAACCTAGGATTCGGGGTTGATTCCTCGATACAGATTTCGATAAATGCAATCCCGTTGGCTTCTTGCCTTTTAAACTTCTGAGACGAGAGCTTGCTTGAACTTCTTAATCCTTGCTTAAGGTTATCTATTGGCCTTCATCCTTGGATCCCTAATCCAGGTCCTTAATAAGTTTTGAAGAGTAGCTAGTCCATAACATCCTCGGCCTTTCATGGCTTTGATTGTTGCGTGTGGCTTTTATCTTCTTTTCTTTTATCCAGGGTCCTTCATGAACTTAAACTATTATTTGGTCGTGTAGTGACCTAACTCTTAACCCTTCGGGGTCTTTATTTATGCATTTGTTTGTTTTCCATTCATGTATTCTTTTATTTTCGGTACTCAGTCATCCTTGACTTGCACTCATCAGGTGCTTGGCACACAATCAATGAATGGAAAACAAACTTGCATTAATAACTTGAAATGGGTTCAACCCTTACATGAAGTACTACTGTCCTACTCGGAGCAACATGCTCTGCAATGGTTTCAATGAAACCTTATTTCTACTTCTAATAGATAAATATAAAGATAAGTCCTACTAGGATAACTTGAACCCATCGGGGCTTTGCAAGACTAGGCATGCACCACTTGATTTTATTTTTGATGCTCCATCAAATAGAGTGCTAACCACTCCTTCTAGTCTCCTCATCTTATTCTGAAGTTCACTTCCGGCTTGGGGTACTACCTCTTGCCCCCCGACTTCTTGGTTGCCAATAGTACATTCAACCACGAAGTCAGTTAATGCCTTAGCCTCAATGGCTGTCCGAGGCTTCTGTGTGATGTCCTCTGCTGGCCTTTCTTGGTGTTCCTTACCACCGTGGACATCCATGTCTTCGATCGGAAGGACCTACCCCCCGACTCCATCAGGCCTTAACGAGGCTACATAACAGCTTCGTGCCATCTTTTGATCACCTTTATGTTCTCCAACACCATTCCTGGTTGGGAACTTGATCTTCATATGATAAGTTGAAGCAACAACCTTGAATGCATGAAGTCCAGTCCTTCCGAAAATAGAGTTGTACGTTGAAACCGCCTTCATTACCAAGAAGTTCAACATCTGAATGGACTCCTTGGGCTCCTGTCCAATAGTTATAGGCAACTGAATAGTCCCTTCAACTTTGGATTCTACTCCATTAAATCCATATATAGGCATGTTATTAGGGGTCAATTGAAAATCATTGTACCCCATCTTCACAAATGTATCATGAAACAAAATGTCAACGGAAGCTCCATTGTCCATCAAGACTCGTTCCACTTCCGAGTTTCCAATCACAGGGGTTATGACCAACGGGTCGTCATGGGGAAACTTCACCCCTTCGAGGTCTGAGTCATCGAAACCAATTGCTATCTCAGTCCTGGCACGCTTCGGGGCTTCTCCCACGATGTGCATCACTTCTCTGGCATACGCCTTTCGAGAGTTTCGGGTTATACCGGCCGCTGTCGGGCCTCCCCAAATCATGTTAGTAACTGGCCCTCGGGGCTGTGGGTTACGATCCCGACCTCGATCATCATCCCTTCTATCACTGTCTCTTCTATCATATTCCCTCATTTGAGTTCCACGATCATCACCCTTAGTGAATTTGTTCAGCTTTCCTTTTCGGATCAAGAATTCAATCTCATCCTTTAACTGCCTACAATCATCTGTATCATGCCCCACATCGCGGTGGAATCTACAGTACAGATCCTTGTTTCTCTTTGCGGGATCACCCCTAGGTGGCTTCGGCCATCGAAAATCTTTGTCTTTCTCAATATCTAACAAGATCTGACTCCTAGGAGCATTCAGTCTTGCATAGTCATTGAATCTTGGTCCCAAACTCTTCTTCGGTGGTGATTTAGAATCCTTGCTAGTCCGGGGATACTTGTCCCTAGAATCATACTCTTGTTCTTTTTTCCGTTTCTTAAAGTCATTGGAGCCCTTGCCATTGCCTCCAGCAGCTTCTTTTTTCATGCTATCCTCTGCCTTGATATACTTGTCGGCCCTTCGTTGGAGCTCGGCCATGTTCTCAGGAGGATGCTTTGCCAAAGACCTCTTGAAGAAAGGATCAGTGGTTCCGTGTTCCAAGGCTACCATGGCCACTTTATTCTCCAGATCTGTAATATTCAATGTCTCCTTGGTGATTCGCTTGAGATAATCCCTTTAGATTCTCGTTCTTCCCCTGCACCACATACATGAGGGATGCAGAACTTTTTTCATGAACTCTTCCACTAATGAATTATCTAACAATGGCATTCTTCAACTCCTTGAAAGAGCCAATCGAATTTTCAGGTAGCCTGCTATACCACCTTTGAGTCATACCCGATAGGGTTTGAGGGAACGCCCTACACTTTAAGGCGTCAATAGCAGGTTGCAGCAGTAGTGCAGCTGTGAACGTCCTGACATGAGTTTCAGGATCGCCTGTTCCATCATAGGCCTTGATCGTCGGCATCTGGAATTTCTTTGAGATGCGGGCTTCATCACCTCCTCAGTGAACGAAGGTGTTGGATCATCAAGATATAGCGGCATCAGATCCTTGGGGTTGTTTCTGGGGGTTTCCGCCCTCGTTGCTCCTTCAGTTGAGGTATCGGCCCTTCTTCGTCTCCTAGACGACCTCTCCAGATCTATGACGGGAACCCTTCCTGAGATTGGAGGAGGTCGATGTAGACTTTGATTCTGCCTTGCTTGCTCTCTGGCGGCGTCATCTTTCAGCCTCTGGATCTCAGCCTCATGAGCCTTGATCCTTTCCTCAGTCGTTTGTGGAGGTCCATCATGGATTCTTTGGGCCCTCCTTCGGGGCTCTCTACTAGCACGTCGCCTCCTTGGGGCCTCGTCACGGTCATCATCGTCATCCTCAGATGTCGAATCAGTAGTATAGGGGCCGGAGTAGTCTAGGTACTCGCGATCTTGGATCTGCAAAGCATGACCACTCGGTCCAGGTTCTCGAACAGGGGGTAGTTGGGCAACCCATACATTGGGTTGGTATTCATGGGGAGATCCGTAGTATGGATCTGTATCCCAGATAGAGGGTGGTTAGGATCAACCAGGGGAGAGATCACCATCTGAAGAGAGTTGGTTCCCTGTTCTGGATGGACAACCATAGGCAGCGTACTCCCAGCAGGGGGATTCGTCCCTGGAGGCTGAGAAACTTGAGTTTGGGGGATCGTCCCTTGTTCAAACGTGGTTGTCCCAGAGGTAAGAGGCGGAGCGGAGCTGATTGGTAAAGCTTCGGTAGAGCCTGGTGTAGTTCTTCGTGTGCTAACCATGGTTGATGTCTTCTTCCCACAGACGGCGCCAAATGTTGTGGAATAAAAACTAGGTTACGATTTGTAATTAATGCTAGGGTGGTTGAGCTTCGAGCTTTAATGGCTGTTTCCGTGTTACGAGACTGATCGGTCCTCACAGAGTGCCTACGTATCTCGTTATTGAGAATCAAGCCAGGACGTAGTTCTAGGTGATGGTGTCCTCGAGGCTATAGAGGCGAGAGCTCACCTAGGACGCAGTGGCTTGCATGTCCTTATTCGAGGATTAAGCCAAAACGTGGTGGGTAACGTATGGAGTTGTGTCCAAAACGTAAGTGACGTATTGAGCTCTGCCCAAAAACGTAGTTCTGAGATGAGGGGTTAGACCCTTTATATAGGCTGAGAAGCCCTAGAATTATGGTAGGAGTCAGAGACTTGGTGGACAAGTCTTCCTTGTGGAAGGTTCTAGATCTCTTCCTTATAGGAATCAGTTTCCATGTTGAAATATGTATCTTGGAGGCTAAGTCAGGCAAGAGTAATATCCTTGTTTGACTCTTATTTGCTGAGCTGTTTATTACCCTTAATATTAATTACGAAATTAATATTATAAATAGGGTTTGGGCCCATCTGGTGGGCCCCACGTTTGGACCATTCCGGGTCTAATTAATGCCACATTAAATGTGTCTTTAGGCTTACTTTTAGCCCATATCACTCACCCTCTCTCTCTTTCACTCACTCTTTCACTCTCAATTGAAAGCTCAATTCGTAATCTCTCTCTCTCTCTCTCTCTCTCTCTCTCTCTCTCTCTCTCGTATCTTTCTCTCTTTTAATCGATCCAATTTGAAGCAGTTCATCAAACCCTAATATTTGAAAATTGGGGATCTTTTAAATCATGTTAATTGGTGATTCCTGTTGCGCCCAAAATCTCCATGGACTAGATTTAGGCCCATTGGGATTAAGTATCCAATCCGTATGATTAATATGGGTTATGATTGAGGTCCCTTAAGATAAATGGGGCCAAATAGCATGTGAAATGGAACTGGACAGGTTCAGGTTCTGGAGAGATAGCTTCCCGGGAGACAGGTTCTTGCAGACAGGTTCCTGAGAGATAGCTTCCTGTACGAGAACAGATTAATGCCAGCAGAATTTTGGTGTGATTAAGCCTCCTATTCTTTAGGAGAAAGTTATGAACGTCAACTCCTTGTTGGAATGTATTTCTTGGGCGCAGATGATCCTTGAATACTTCTAATAGAACTAGAACTAGTAAAGACACTCCTAGCCGGGCTAGAACTTGAGTTCTACTCGACTTAGGTCGCCTATTCGTGGCTGAATCTGGAGAAAAGGAGTTCCCCATGAATTAGGAACATAGATTATTGCTGCCTAACCAGACTTCTAGTATAAAAAGAATTACGTGAACTTGATCCCTATATAAATAGGGTACGTAGGCACCTTGAGAACATGTTTTTGCAAGCCTCGCAATAGGCACTTACGAGATTCTTGAGAACACACGACACAAGCCTCAAGGGAACCCGCGAGATTCTTGTAAACGCTCTCGAGCTTAGTTCAACTCCCACAAAAAACCTCCATTCTCCATAGATTAGTTGATCATTAGCCTTTACAACTTACCATAAACCTCTCAAAAGTTGTTACGAAATCCACTCATCAACATTTGCGCTAGAAGGAGGGGAGAGTTATCATCTTAAGAGTGGAAATATGGCAGGCAGTTCTGATAACGAAGCAACACAATCTGTATAGAAAAATCAAACCCCGATATTGAAGAAGATTACTCATGCTGACGTCCTAGAGCATCTCAAGTCAATTGGAGAAAGACTTACAACCCTCGAACATACAACACAAAAGAAGAAATAGAATTCGAAGTTGGCATCAAGCAAGAAGGGTAAGAAAGGTGAGATTTATCCCAAGCAGTTGGACGTTGATGAAGAAGATCGTGAAGAAAAGGCCGAGGAAGAGATCGAAGACCTAAAGAAAGATGCTGAAGGTGAAGAAGATGATGAACCCAAGGATAAACATCCTCTTATTAAGAAAACTCGGTTACAGATCTTTGCAGGACTTAAGAGTAAGAAGGCTACGAAATCAGGAGCATCTTCTTAGAAAAAGAAAAAAGCAAAGGAACCCTCTATTGAGATAATTAAAGATGATTCAAGTTTAGACGAGATCGCGAACGATTCGAGTATAGCAGAATCACAAGAAGCTGATGATGAAGATAAGGAAGCAAACGATGATGGTACTGGTGATTTGAATATGGAAGACCTTAAGAAGATTCTGGTAAAGCTCAAGGAAGAAATGCAATCTGCAACAAGTGCGATAACCTCGTCCCCATTCACTAAGAAGGTTAGAAAATCCCCGTTACCTAAATCCTATCATATGTCAAACGAGTTTAAATTTGATGGCACTACGGATCCTGTGGAGTATCTGGGTCATTTCAATACCGAGATGGAAGTTTATCAAGTTAAGGAGCCAACAAAGTGTAGATTACTGGGATGCAACCCTTCATGGTGGTGCTCATCAGTGGTTCAAGAGGTTACCATCAGATTCTATAGATTCTTGGGAGAATATGGGAAGCTCTTCGTTACGCAGTTTAGAGCTTCCATGGCTTTTGCACCTCCAACCAATACCTTGGCCAACATCAAATAAAGAGCAGATGAGACCTTGACAGAGTACCTCAAATGTTTCAATGCAGAGGTTCCCAGAGTTAAGAAAGCTCTTGACGAGATCATTATGAGCTTCCTTAAAGTAGAGTTGAGAGACCTTTAGTTATATATGTAGTTCCTTATTAGAACTGGGGGGTAGTGCATGTATACCTCCCTAGCAAGCAAACCTATTTCTTTCGAGTAGTTTTCAATGAAATTATGAGTAGTTCTTTTCCTTGTATTTAGCTTGTAAAACAAGGAACGTACCTCATTCAATTCAGTAAGCTACTAGAAATACTTCACAAGTAATCTCTTTAAGTATCTCTTATTTCTTACAATGAGTTAGCTCGTGTAAGCTTAGAGGTGCTGCATTGGGATATTTGTATTAGATATAGAGGTTCATTCTTAGCATGTTTCGTAAGAGGTTAAAGAAGAAAAGAGAAGATATGTAAAAGCTACAAGTGGGAATGATGTGAAGAAGTTATAGTATCTATTTGAGCGTTAAGGAAAATTCGACATAGTTGAGGATTTTGATGAAGAGTAGCTACAAGAATCTGATATGAGCATCTTGAAGAAAACACACAGTACTCAACTTCATGGATGAATATTCAACTACTTATTAGAGATTATCAAAGAATTGTGAAGCTTCCCAGAGTTAGTTCTTCATCAAAGACAGGCTTCCCTGAAGAACTGGGGGGGGTAGTATAATTACTATAAGACATGGTAGTTTGAAAGTTGAGGATTTCAAAACTTTAAGAATTCAGGTCCAGGAAGCTCACGATTTGGTTCACGAACCTCGCAGCTAGGATGCAGTTTGGGAACCTCATGGCTCATATTTGGCTCAGGAGCCTTGAGAATTGATTTGATTTAATATCTTGAAGAGCAGCATGCTTGCATCATGAACATGTCAATGAGCTTTCAAATCTTAATGGAGGCTTCCACTTCACTTCTGATCAGTCTACAGAAAGATCCAGGCGATACCTCTCCTTTTATGCTTACATATTCGTAGAAAACCTCCCAGGTACGCACACCAAACTCTTACTATACATGCTTAAATAGTTATGCTATCGTGGTCTTATATGTAATAAAGCTATGATTATGTTTTGATTATGTTTATAATGTTAGAATACAAATATACCTAACAGATACAGGTTCCTTGATATTTACCTACACCTCACAGGTTCCTTGTTATTTATCTGAAGCTTGCAGGTTCCTTGATATTTACTTGTAGCTCACAGGTTCTTTGACATTTGCCTGCATCTCGCAAGTTCCTTGATTTTTACCTGTAGTTTCCAGCTTCCAGGTTCATTGACATTTGTTAGAAGCCAATTGTTGATAGCTTCTGATTAGCAGCTTCCTGCTTGAAGTTCCCAGCGAGCCGATACCTAAATAGAAGAAATTGTACTTATAGCAAGAGCTCCATGTCTTTAGAGGATTAATTTAGTGCCCTTATGGATTCTCTTTGTGCTCCATTCAAGGATTCACTTAGAGCCCAGCAGGATTCACTAGGTTTCCCAAGAATTTTTTGAAAGAGAAGTGTCCTAAATCCAATCATGGATGATGAGTTAGGATAAACTTTCTTGTAATCTTAGTAGGTTTTATGATTATTAGTGAAAGACATATTTATCTTTATATGGGCTTTATTTATTTAAAGTGTTTTAAATCATATGTTCCATAGTTTAGAGTAATGCTTCTAGAATTATAATGAGATTATAATAATGAGATCTAGAAGATGATAACACTAGACTTAAACTGTTCCTGGTCATAGGATAACTAATTGGAAGTTAGTTAATCCGTAAAGATCAGTACATACTATGCTAGCTTCCTAGGAAGGATGTCTGTTCTCATAGGCATTTGTGTGGCGACACTATAGCTAGTATGTAGGTGCTTATTAGAGAATAAGTTCACTGAACATGACTTGATCAGTGGAGCAACTAATGGAGTTTACTCACGTGTCGACAGTTGTTCACTAAGTGATAGTTGTACAAGTGTCCTTAGACTTGAGATCGTTAGAGTAATCTTGTATATAATGAACTATTCTTTGGTTTAGTCCTTAGTCTCAAAGACACCCATTAGGTCTATTCTGGGCATAGGGATTTGTGTATGGAGATAGTTAACGATCAATAAAGGATCTACCCCTTCCAGTAAAGGAAGAGAATATCCTATGCTATTCTTATTATGCTAGTTCCGGAATCTCTGGCCAGAGTGAATGAAATTAGAAAGGAGTTTCTAATTTGCATAAACATGAACTATGCATTATGAATAAGGAATTATATTATTAAATTTGATAGGCTTGACACGAGTTCCATGCCTTGTATTTAATCGGGATATTGTAGGGTGGAAGGAATTGATTGTACGGTAACTATTCACTGACTAGGTTCTAGGTATTCTAAGTAGTGAATTCATATTATCCGGATAATCGCGATATGCTGAGAAGTATCCCTCACGATGTAGAATAAATATGATTAATTATTTAATTAATTATATTTAATGAATTAGAAGAATTCATGTAAATAATAATAAAATAGTTTTATTATTATTTATTTCTACTACCGGCTTAATATTGAACTTACAGGGTCACACTATAAAAGAGACTGATTTATTGGTGGAGGGATCAATTAATAATGGCTAGTAATTATTTATTTGTGAAATAAATAATTTATTAGCAATTTTTATAATTGATTAAATAAGATTTAACTGATTATAAATTAATTAAGAAGAGTTCTTAATATTATTAATTAATGATTTAATTTAAGAAATTAAATCAAGTGAGAGAATTATTTTCTAAAGAGTTTAGAAAAAGAATTATCGATTAAAAGAGTTTTAATTATTAATTAATTGATTAATGAGATTAATTAATTAAAAGGCTTAATAATTATAAGGAAAATATCAGCTGAGATATTTCCCTATAAATATAAGTTATAAACCCTTTTAGCCTCAGTAGTTTTTACGTAAGATTTCAGAAGAAGGAGGCATCATGTTGAATCAAGTGATCCCCTGGAAAATAGAGGTATCTCTGAAAAATAAGAATGTGTTTAAATGAATATGAAAAATTCGTCAACAATTGAAATATAGTTGATTATCAAAGGTGATGGGGTATTATCAAAATAAGAAGAAACATAAAGAAAGGTTGAATCTCCGTTATCAATAAATTAAATGAAATCAACGGCTAGTAATGAATAACCGCGCCATTCCTTCAACCCATGCCAGTAATCGCATTTCACATCTTTTTTACAATCCTTTTGCACTTTCTATATCGCTTGCGGGGGTAACAAAAGTCACAAAAGAAACTCTAGAAGGTAAACGAGGGTCTGCACAAAGAGTCTCCCAAGCTGATAGCTCCGGTCGTCAAATTACCGTATGCTGTTCCGAATTATCTACCTCGTCCTAAATTGAGTTTCCGGATGAATCGAAATCCTGCTCGCGCGATATGTCGGAATACTAAATAACGTCGTAATACTCGTCGTAATAACATAAGATGAACCTTACCCTAAATCATTCTATCTAACGTCTAACCTAAATATGTGCACCTAATCATCCTAACTTGTTTCAGTGACCATAACCTGTTGCTCTGATACCAACCTGTAACGCCCCGACTTCCCAATACTGAAAATAAACTTTTCATAATAAAATATACTTCGATATAGGGAAATTTTAGAAAATTCCGGCATGAAGTATACGTAAATCGGACTATCCACCTGTAATTCAACCCAACCCAAATTCCCATTTAACAAATACAAATAAAACTTAATACACCAACGATTCCTCACCGAGGATCGATTCCAGGTTATGGTATGAAACAAGAATCTAAATTATACAAATTATTACAACTTCTATCAATACTCTGAATAAAAATCTACTATGCCATCTAATCTGTGCCTTAATCTCAATCCGCACTTACCCGCTCTGACATCGAATTCTATCCTGAATATAATGCCTCATAGCTCTCATATGATTTGCACGCTACAGACACCCACCTTTAATCCTAACTGAAAGGTTAGGGAATTATAAAGCAAGAGTGAGCCGACAATGCTCAGCAAGTTAATAATATAGTGAAACAATAATAGTTCAATGATTCATTGATGAGCAATATCAATGAACAACAATTTTCAATGGATTAATTCAATTTCCATCATAGGATATGACTTTTCATTTTCATCAAATCATAAAATTCATGAAAACATTCCTTTTCTTAAAACCATTCCATTATTAAAACATACTTTTCATAAACTTGTTAAAACATTTAATTTGATTGGAGTTTTTCCACGACTCCGGACAATACGGGTGATCAGCCACGTAAAGTCCCCATATCGGACACGAAGTCCCTCTGGACCTTGAAATTAGGTTCCCAATTAGGAAACACATTGGCCTTTCAAATGCTGGACTGGGCACTCCCCCAGCCTCTTACGCTAAAAAAAATGCTGGACTGGCGTCACCCGACCTTTTACGCCTCCAATCTGAAGGAATCCGTAGAAAACATTTAGACGGAATTCCCTCACAATAAAATCTTTAAAACCCTTAAAAATATTTTACTTTTAAGTCCTTTATACTCACTGATAACAGATCTGCCCAGTATAAGGAATTTTAAAACATATTTAAATAATTAATCCATTTTAATGAGTAACCATATAAGATTAAGAGTCAGGGAAGCAATTGATATGAGGAATTACAAACAGGGAAAGCAACAAGATTAAACTAACATGATAAGGTTCAGCAAGCCATAATCGTATATCAACAAGGAAACATAAATCAATGAAATAACGGAGTAATTATTAACATACTAGAACTGGAACAGCAATTATAAAGAAATCAGAGAATACAGAGAATTCGAAGTTCAACAAAAAATTTAACTTACTGCACTGATTATAACCACTCATTTCAAAGATTATCAATTGATGAAAATCCGTTACAAAGTTTGAACAAACATGAAAGATTCGAATAGTTTAAAATGAAGATTTAAGAAGTTCTCAATTACTTAAGGTCTCACTCTTGTCAGCTAAATAATCATAGGCTTTAGCTGCCAAAATCGGCATGACAATAATGAGTTTAAATAATTAAGAAGATCTCAATTCATTCTTGGCTTTAACCGTCACTGAGCAACACATGCTCAACGATAGTATAAACCTCGAATTAATTTACAATAATTTGGAGAAAAATGCTCTTTGAAGAATATTAATAAAGACGAGGAATATTTATATAAAATAATTTTAAAAGAATCAACACCTGAATGATAGGTGAAAAGAAGAAACAATGACAGAATAATTTGAGAATGTATGTTCATGAATTAATAGAAGAAGAATGTCACTGAAAATAAAAATCAAAGGTACAGACGCTAGCAAAATAATTTGAAAAGAATAACATACAATTAACGGATCAGGTTCACATTATTAAGACTAGAAACGAAAGGTATAAATGCTTGCAAGAAAGGATTTGGAAAGAACAAATAAATAATACAAAAGGTTTCACATCACTTGAACAATAAGTGAGGTATAGTAAACTTGCCTCAATACACAGGGTTTCCATTTCCAATACTTTAACTCCTTATCACTTTACATCCGTCTCTACTTCTTTACACATTGGCCATTATTCCATCATACATCCGTCTTTCCTTTATCACTTGTCAGCTTCTACTCGAGCACACTCGTTCATTCCGATAATTCTTTCCTTCCGCTACATCCTGTATACCCTTGCACTGGCTCTTAGCCGGCCTCTTACTCGTACCTATATACAAGTAAAGTACTATTTCAGTACGCGTATAACCTTAACCGTCTAATTCTATTCCCAATCGTGTAATATTATGTTTTACAACTTGTAACACCACCAGATCCGGGGTCCGGGATCCGGTCGTTACGGTCTCCAATTCTGTCCACAATACTTGGACTTACTTCAACATACAATAAATTACATCTTTAACCCAACACAACAATATAAAACACACCAGTTATAGTCCCAGAGATGAAATCAGAGTAATAACCAAATTTTATTAAACACATTATGAGTTCTTACAACCCAAAAGAATTACAATATGAATACATACTCTTTGCCATCCATTTGCATAAGTCATACTAGACCATATACTTGGTACTGAAAGAATGAATCTATCCTACCAATAGCTTCTTCTTCAGCTCTGGTAGTCTCATCGTCCTCGCCCGCGTCGAGTGCGCCTTGTGCGAGTCATCTGGTCTAGCTGTTGTTGTGATATAATAATAAAGCAAGGGTGAGCAATAGCCCACCAACAATAATATTTAACTGAATGATAACAGTTCAAAGGTATCTTTCAAACCATATGCCATGCATTTACGGAAATGATGCCAGTATAATATGAACGATGAAGTTACAAGGTAACTCAAAATGTAAATATATGAGGGAATATCTGCTATGTCGAAAATAAGCAAGATATTATCAGTTATCATATAAAGAGGGCCTTGCAAGGAAAATATTGCAATTCCATTTATTAACATTTTTCGAAGTCCTACAACCTGAAAGAAGTCTCTTCGATACGTGTTGCGGAAGACACCGTCAACCTGAAAGAAGTCTCTTCGATACGTGTTGCAGGGGATTCCCAATTTGGGAGATGAACCAATACTGGAGTTATCACGCGCCAGCTGTCCCACTCCCTGATGATCAGTCGGGGATGGTACAACCCAATATAGTTTACTACCGGTAGAAGGAAGAACTGACGGCTCCACTTGTAGATTGTCTTTAATAGTAACTACCTGGCCAATGGTTAGGCCTTGTGATGGACCGCGCGACTCGGCCTCTTACACACGACTCCTAGTTCGAATAAATCCACAGCATTGAAACGTAGAGTTTGTCCTCCCTTCCCCAAGTGAAATACTTGTTGATAAGACTCCACAAAGTAGTCGTATCTAGTTGGAAAGAAAAATTTACCAACATTTCCCAAGCTTTTGCTTGTTAATGGATATCAACTTGTTCCAACAATCTTACCCCTCGAATGATGAGAAGGTACACACAGACTTAATGAGTCCATAGCAACCAAGTTGCGAGTGAAAAGGATAAATTATGACCGGGAAGTCAACAAGATAAATAACCTTTCTCAAGTAAGGTTCCCTTATAATATGGAAGTTTGAGCGAGCATTTAAATCCTTTTAAGATAGATTTAAATGAAAAATAAAGAGTTGGGAACCTTTCCTTGATAAAATAGTCGTAAAAAGACTCCGAAATATTTTACATAATATCTGGAGGTGAAAGATAATCTCCGAATAATATAAATTATTTTAAAAAGAATTTAAAAGAATTAAATAAATATTCCAAGAATATTTATTAAATCAATAATAATTACAGAATATTATTAAATCATAATATTGCTCGTAAGTAATCCTCGAATGAATATATAGAATTATTCACTAAATAAATCCCTCCTTAAATGAATATTCAAAATAATATTCATTAAATAATTAAACAACAATAAATATTTAAAATAATATTCAATAAATAAGTCAAACCTTAAATGAATATTTGAAAATAATATTCATTTAGTAAATAATCTTCTAAATGAATATCCAAATAATATTCATTTAGTAATCAAAACTTTAAAGGAATAATCGAAAACAATCAGAACATTCGAGATTAACCACTTCACACGTTTTAAAAGTCTAGGTATAACTTCATTAAAATCGAAACACGTTTTCGAATTATCTCGTTATACACCTTTTAGTGTAACTCTTTTTATTACTGATACGATCCGACATTTGTTCATTATTACGACATGTCATCATACCCACGCTCGGTATATACCTAGGTCGTATAAGTTCTAAAGTCGATCGATTACGAACCGAGATTATACCTCGAGTTTTATCGTTTGTTTTCTAAGTATTTTACCAAAGTTATAACCAAGCGGGTTTTTAGGGGTTCGTTCGCGTTTAACTTTGATTCCAACATTTTATAAAATCGGAAAACGATCCGTTTCACATGAGGTTTTTTCTCACACCTTCCTTTTTACCTCTAGTATTTAATTACCAAGATTCGCCACTAACTTACGTATTTTACGAGGGTTCAATTTCAGTTACGAATTCTCGTTTACGGTTTCGAACTACTTTTCGTAATTTGACCATAACTCCTAAACCGTAAGTCAGAATGTTTCGATTCTCGCGCCAAAACGATCTATGGCTCGATATCTACAAGGACCAGTCATAATATTATCAAGGTCAGGAATTTATATTTACTGTCATGCTCGGTCTCTAAGTGTTAACAAAAATTCGACATTACGACGGCTATAAATCGGACGTTTTTAAAATCGTAACAACACAACCAAGCCACACCGGGCATCAACACAATTCATAAACATGATTCTCATATCCACAAGTCCTAGAACCACTGATCTTAACCTCAAAATCATCAAGGACTTGAATCATGACTAAATAACTACTAAGAACAACTACATGATCATGTAAACATGCTTATACTAACATCATCACCAAATCTCATCTAAAACTCCATTAAAACTCAAAACAAAAACTTGGGTTCTTGAAGTTTATACCTTCCTTGGAGTCTGTATGCACTTAGTAAGCCTTGTATAGTCCATAGATTTCCTTAACAAAGCTTAGATCATCCAAAAGAATCAAGAAAAACAATGTTAGTTTCTTGAAAGTTACTATTCACCCTAAACTTGTAAGAATCATAGAAAATCGAAAAATAAGAGTTTGGCTCTCAAATTTTTATCACATCTTGGCCTCTTCATAAGCTTTGTTTCGAGTCCTAGTTCATCAAATTTGAAGCTTCCTAGCTAGGGTTTTAAGCCCCCTTTTTCCGCTGGACAGAAACTGTCAAGAACAGGGCAGTTTGGTTTCTTCAACTTGGGGAGGAGATTTGATTAGGCTATACTCATTAGATTGCCATGAAATTTTGAGCGAATATTGCCCATGGAATGGAGAGGCTGTGGTAAAAATTTGGTGATTTTATCATGGATAGAAATGGAGATATGAATTTTCTTCTTTGAGGGTGTTCTGCTGGACAGTTTGAACAAAATGGAGAGAATGGAGTTTTTGATCTTTGATTGCTTGGTTCTCTTGCATAATACACCTCATCTTGATAATATCTAGCTAAAGTAGCTTTATTAAATGTGGTGTGGTCATGCATGATGCAATCCAAGAGACATGTGTTGATATTTAGTGGTAGGATGGTGTAATCTTGCTAAGTACTTGGTTTAACTTGCTAAGTATACTAGTTGCTCATGTAACTACTTAGTTACTTGATCTTATCCTTTTGCACATGCATGTATCTTGATTCCTTGCTTGTTTCTTTGTCTGGTTATTGCTCAATTCATTGATCGTTCGGAGAAATATCTCAAAAATTTCTGGTTAGGGTTTTACCGGAAACCGTCTTAATATTTACACCATCATTTTAATTTCTCTTTAATAATTCTTGAACCTATATTCCTTAAATCCCTTCATTAAATTCTTAAGTCTATCAGTGTCCAGGGAAATCTCGGGGAAAATAAAAGTGTTGTTTTTCAGAATTCAACAGCTTTTACATACACTCTTTTCCCCCTGGATCACTAATACGAACTCAGAATTTCGTTCCGGGTACTTCTATATAGCGTCGTCTAATAATATTCCTACATCCACCAAAATCACTATTCACCACTTATTCTTTACTTATTCTTTTAGGATTATATAGATGTCCCGGTTCTCTTTCGATCGTTCCTTAACCCTTTTACGGAACCACTGGACCAATAACAGATATCGATTTGGATGACATAAAAATAATCTTCTCCTTTTAGGATTATCAAATCTCAATTCCCTAGGAGATAGATAATTCTTATCTAAAGTGTCAACCAATAGTATTCTTCATGAAATATAAACATTTGAATCCAAATCTATTCCTTTCATTCATTATCTCAATCGTTACATCGTAGTCGAAATCACTATTCACCATTACCTTAGTACAGAATAAAAAGTTTTAATTATATCCAAAATTTGGGGTTCTTACACAACTTAACACATAATATGTATATATCAAAATCCGGTCAGAAGATACATTTAACTCATTTTATACAATCATGAAACATGTACCACACCTGATCACTTAATCACTTATATCTTTTGTCAGACTATCCTCAAGATAAAATCATTTCATGAAAGTTTTTGGTTTCCAACAACATTGCAAGTAATATGATGCTTAGATAAAATTATCGTTAATCCTTAAATATGTATATACTATGCATACTAGATTCGTAATCAATTATCATTAATCAATATTAATCACACCAATTTCAAATGTACACATTTATCCCCACCAAGTAATTACAACACTAGTTACTAACACATATAATTAACTAAGCACCCTTACAACCATTCAAGCATTTGGACTAAACCAGGATGACATATACTACCATACTTTCCTTACTTCACCTCTTCACGCTATAAGAACACACCGAAATATCCCCATTCCCCCTTCTCCCATTTTTAATCCCTTCTCTACTACCATACGCGACCCTCACGGACATACAGATACTATATTCACACACAACAACATCATCGATCACCACTGCACTCCTGCCTCCTCCTTCGAAAATACTCACAAAGAACCCACTTCTCAAACACACCCACACTAAGAATAAACACACACGAATAATCACAATTTCCTACATCTCATTCAACCCTTAACAATGCATACACTCTCCTACGCCTGGTCACACCCACCTGTACTCAGACTATCCCATACACGAACCCAACTTCAGAGACACAATTAACACACCTTAAACCAGCCCACTTCATACACAACCGAGACATCAAAACCATACACTCTCCTGCCTCCTTTCTCCCTCAACCTGCCACCATAACATACCCCTAACAAGATCTTTGTTTTTGCCGAGACACCCTCTCATCACACTTACGCAATAATCACACACGATTCCACACCCAATTGAACTACAACATACGCCCCCATCACCCACTGAACCCACCATCGCCACTAACTCACCGCCTCTCTTACTTCCACCAGCAACATTCCTTTACTATCTTTTCCTCAATCCGCCTCCCTCAGCCCACCCAAGACAGCACCGTGACCCCTCTACACCGACCCTTCTCTGCACACACTCAACCAAGCATATACTGTAGTTTTTCGCACATCCACACTCTATTAACACCCATATACAGCACATACATACCTTGGCTACACTACAATAGCATACGAACACACCCATCACTGAATTGCGATTTGTAAGTAAAGGGAAAAAGATTGGGTCGTGGAAGGGAGACAACACAACAGGGCCGAGATAGACTCCACTAGGACTGTTTATGAATTTGAAGGTTTTTATTTGTAGCCATTGAAAAGATAGATGTGGGATATTGAGAGGGAATCGGGAGAGATTGAGGAGAGAAATGGGAGAGAGACTTGAGAGATAAAAATGAGAGAGAGAGAGAGAGAGAGAGAGAGTGTGTGTGTCGAGAGGTTAGAGATTAGAACAGAACTCGCAAGAATAATCTAGACATTGCTGGGTTTCAAGATGTAAAAAAAAATAAGTGCATTTTAATAAGTTACAAAAATGAGAATCTAGTTAAAACAATTTATCATTTTTTTTAAAATTCGATATCAAATAGAAAATGGGGTGGAAAAATAAACTTTTCGTTTTTAAAATAAAGAGCGTAAAATTACGAACTCCCTCATATTTTTTGATAAATATAATTGATGTGGTTAATATCAGTGTTTAAGTTTTACAGGGAAAAACAGAGTTTAACTTGAAACTGGAAGCAGTCAGAGTTTAGTTAAACTCTGACAGTTGGAAGCTCGACAGAGTCTACTAAACGCTGACAAGAGGAAGCAGCTAAACTCTGTTGAAGAGAAGCGTTTGCTGGTCAGTAACAGAATTATTGAAGATAATTATGGAAGCGATATCTTTGAAGATTGGATAGCTGTCAAAGAAGTCGTGCTGACTAGAAAGATGTGTAGCAATCGTAATTGATAATATTTGTATAGCTGATTTATAGGAGAATCAATTATCGATTGTACATAGCTGTATATCTTTATAAATACAGTTAGGTTAATCCTAGAAGGGTATCATGTAACGCAATATCATTTCATTCTAACCTAAGCAGCTCTTTGTGATATTTTTCATCACTGAGAGAGGAGTTAATTCCAAAACAGTTTTTAAAGTCTTTTAAGAACTTATTGTTATTCGCTCATACTTATTTGATTTTAATTGTGTATTCGGCCTAACAATTGGTATCAAAGCCAATCTGTTAATTTAATACAGTTTAAGATCCACACACACACACAACTATAATCAATGACAGAAATTCCTCCTCCAACAACAGGCTCTAGTGCTGAAAAGGCTCAACCTACAACTGTGAGCCGATATGATACAATCATGGTTCCTATTCTCAGGCCAGCAGAATACTCAACCTGAGAGGTGAAAATGGCTATGTTTCTGGAGGCTACAGATCCAGAATATCTTGACAGAATTTATGAAGGCCCTCATAAGCCTACAAAATTATTTGTCGTTACTGCTGGACAGGAAGCTAAATCTATTCCAAAGGAGAAGAAAGATTTGACTCCTGAGGACATTTCATCCATTGCTAAGGATGCAAAGGTTAGACATCTGCTTCATAGTTCATTGGATAATGTTATGTCTAACAAAGTGATCAATTGTAAAACTGCAAAAGAGATCTGGGATGCCCTGGAGGTTAGATGTCAGGGAATGCTGCAATGAAGAAGAATAGAAGGAACATACTCACACAGGAGTATGAAAACTTTGAGGCTAGATCTGAAGAATCAATGACATAAACCTCTGACAGATTCTGTAAGCTACTCAATGATCTGTCACTGGTTAATAAAGAGTATGATCTGGAAGACTCAAATCTAAAATTTCTTCTTGCTTTACCTGAAAAGTGGGATGTGAAGACAACCACCATAAGAGATAACTATGATCTTGCTGATACTGAGATTGATGAAATCTATGGGCTGCTCAAAACTCATGAATTGGAATTGGAACAGAGAAACAGGAGATCAGGTAAGAAGTCAAAGTCTGTTGCTCTAAGAGTTGAAGAAAGACAGATGGATCATCTGATTCTGAAGATGATGAGGAAATGATGCAAATGGCTGCTTTGATAGTAAAGACCTTCAAGAAGATGGGATTTAAGAACTTCAAGAAGGGAAAGAGATTCTCCAAGAATGATTCAAAGTCTGACAGGAAGAATTTCAGCAAATCTGAGAGAAATGATACCAAATCTGGGAAGAGAGACAAGTCTGAGATTCAATGCTACAAGTGTAAGAAGATGGGCCACTATGCTCCTGAGAGCAAGAAGGGTAAAACTGAGAAGGCACTCTTCACTAAAGGCAGAGATTGGGCAGACACCTCTGACTCAGATGAGGATGTGAACTATGCTCTCATGGCTACTACTGTTGATGAAGCTGAAGATTCTAAAAACAAGGTACCTCTAACTACCTATGCTTATAATACTGATATTATAACTGAATTGAGAATCTATCTTAAAGCTTTGCATATCAGTTATAGGGATCAGACTTTAGAGAATGAGAGAGGAGTTATTAATTCCAAACAGTTTTTAAACGCGTATTCTATTGTTAATCTCTCATACAATCTTGATTATAATTGTGTATCCGGCGAAACTTTTGCTCCAGTTGCAAGGTTGGAGGCAATAAGAATTTTTCTAGCATATGCTTCTCACAAGAAATTCAAGGTTTTTCAGATGGATGTGAAAAGTGCTTTTCTGAATGGAAAACTTGAAGAAGAAGTGTTTGTTTAACAACCACCAGGATTTGTAGTTCCCAAGTATCCAGATTATGTCTACAGGCTTGACAAGGCACTCTATGGACTTAAGCAGGCATCAAGAGCATGGTATGAGACTTTGGCTCAATTTCTTTTAGAAAGTGGGTTCAACAGAGGAGTCAAACAAGAGTTTTCTGCACCTGGCACTCCACAGCAGAATGGTGTAGTTGAGAGGAAGAACAGAACTTTGATAGAAGCTACCAGGACTATGCTTGATGAAGCAAAATTGCCAACCTATTTCTGGGCAGAAGCAATTCAAACTGCCTATTTTACTCAAAATTCTACTCTGATCAACAGACATGGGAGGGCCTTTACTTCGAAACCATATCAGATGGTGAAGGAGAAGAAGCCTAACCTGAAATATTTTCATATTTTTGGGTGCAAATGCTTTGTGTTGAAGAATCATCCTGAACAGTTGACCAAATTTGAGTTGAAAGCAGATGAAGGAATTTTTGTTGGCTATCCAGTGTCAACCAAGGCATTCAGAGTTTATAATCTGAGAACAAAGGTGATTATGGAATCTATTCATGTGTCATTTAATGACAAGAAAATAACTGGACTTGAAGATGTTGATGAACATGATCAGTTGCACTTTGAAAATGAAGATCTAATCTCTGATGAAATAAACTCTGATGAAACCAGTCCAACAAACTCTGTTGATGCAAAATCTGAACCTCTACTGGTACACACAAAAGAAACCGTATAGACAGAACAAAGGAGAGAACCAGTTGAGGGGGAGCATGCAGAACAAATCTCTGATGACTCACATTCTGAAAGTGAGTCACTTGAAAAATCTGGATCAATCTCTGATGACTCAAACTCTGATAGTTCAAAATCTGACAACTTAAACTCTGAGCGATCAAATTCAGGGGGAGCCTCAGAGAATGAAGAAAGACAACAAGATGATCAGGAGAACATTGATCAAGGGGGAGGATCAACTCTTGATAGAAGTCATTTACCTACAGCTAGGAAATGGACAAAATCTCATACACCTGATCTAATAATTGGAGATCCAGATGCAAAAGTCAGGACAAGAAGTGCTACAACAAATGAATGTCTGTTTCATGCATTTTTGTCCAAATCTGAACCAAAGAAAGTGGAAGAAGCTCTTCAAGATGCTGACTGGATAAAAGCAATGCAGGAGGAGTTGAATGAATTTGAAAGAAATAAGGTTTGGACCCTTGTACCAAGACCAAAGAATCAAATCTAAAAATTCTGAACTTAAAGTGAGAAATAAAATTGTTGAAGAGAAACTTGAAAACATGCAACAAGTTCAGAAAGAAAGAGATGATGCTGTTTATCTAGAACAGGATTTGCTAGGAAAATATAAGCAACTTAAATCTGAATTGGAGAAGGCAAATCATATAATTAAAACTTGGACTCATTCTGGAAAAGACACTCAGGAGGTTTTTCAGTCAGACACAGTTGGTTTAGGTTACTGTGAGGGTGATGAACTTAGGTTTCACAACAAAGTCAAAATAAGAACACATCTCCCGTCTACAAAATTTGTTCATGGAATAAATGAACCTAAGTTTGAAGCTGAAAAAGAAGCTGTTAAAAAAGAACCAGTAAAAACTAGTGTTAAACAGGTTAATATTAGTTCAATGACAGATAAACAACTCAAGCATAAGCCTAAGGAGTTAAAATCTATAAAGAAAGAGAAAGTGTCTAGGAAAAATAGAAATGGTAAAGTAGGCATTACTCAAGGTAATTTTCTAATGCTTGCTACTTTTGCTCCAAGAAAGACATGTCATAACTGTAGTAGTACTAACCATCTTGCTAGTTTCTGCAGGAAGAACAAAAACATTAATTCTTTACCTTCCAAGTCTGAAGTAAAGAAAAATAATGTTAGAACTAGACCACAGACTTTATGTAAACATTGTGGAAGTACTTGGCATTCTATTTATACTTGCAGGGATTATCATGCTGTTTATCATAATTACTATGAACTTAAGCCCAATTTGAAATGGGTTAAGGTTAATTATGCAAGTGTAAACTCTGATAAAGTTAGCTTAATCTCTGATAATGTAAATTCCGCTGCTAGAGCTAACAAAATTAAGAAAGCCAAAGGATCCAAGCAAGTCTGGATCTAAATCTAATCTTCAGTAATTGTTTGTGATTGCAGGGCATCAGGGAGAGTACCCTAGTCGTGGATAGTGGATGTTCAGGACACATGACTGGAAATAAAGCCTTGCTATCAGAGTATGTGGAGAAGGCCGGCCCAAAAGTTTCCTATGGAGATGGCAACATAGGACGTACTCTGGGATATGGCAATATCAATCTTGGAAGTGTCATCATCACAAATGTAGCTCTGGTTCCAGGACTCAAGCATGATCTGCTATCTATGATTCAAATCTGTGACAGAGGATATCATGTAGATTTTCAGCCTGAATACTGTGAAATCATCAGTAAATCTACAGGAGAAGTTGTTCTAGTTGGACACAGGCACAATAATATCTATGAAGCAAAGTTATTGGCAAACTCTGATGGAAAAGCTGTGTGCCTGTCCATAAGAATATCTAGTGAAGAGAGTTGGAAGTGGCATAAGAAACTCTCTCATCTTAATCTGAACAACATCAATGTGTTGATAAGAAATGATCTTGTAAGAGGACTTCCAAAGTCTTTATTAAATGTTGATGGCCCGTGTGATTCCTGTCAAAAGGCCAAACAAAGGAAGTCATCTTTCAAGAGCAAGTCTGAATCTTCAATTGTTGATCCTTATCATCTTCTACATGTTGATCTCTTTGGACCAGTGAATGTCTTTTCAATTGGAAGAAAGAAATATGCTCTAGTCTTTGTTGATGAACACACCAGATATACCTGGGTGTATTTTCTAGCAAAGAAGGATGAAACTGCATTAACTCTGATAGAGAATGTAAAGCTGCTGGACAAAGGATCAAAACATAAAGTCAAAATAATCAGGAGTGATAATGGAACTGAATTCAGGAATGCAACAATGGAAGAATTCTGCAAGAACAGAGGATATCTCTAAGAAGACTCCTGCTGTTGAGATAGAGGTTATCTTAGAACCTACTGTAGCAGAACCTGAACTAAGAATTGATGAACCTGTACTTGCTGAGGTTCAGATTGAAAAAGATGCTAGAACTGAGTTACCTGCAATGGAAGAGTTTGATGAAAATTTCATGTCATTCTCTGTTGAAGTTGAAGATCCTACTCCAACACCCACGGCTGCAAACTCTGCTGATACTGGTGTTGCTGATCAACCTATTGTGTGTGTGACTTATCATGATTGCTTAGATTATTTGCCAGGAGACATGAGAAAAGTACGAAGTGCTATTTGTATATCCTATCTCTTCTTTCTTTTTCCTAAGTTGCTTATCATAAATGAACAAGGAAGTAACAGGTATTTGGATATTTGGTTGATTTATGGGTGTTTTATGTATGATTTTCTTAAATGCATGTGACATTTTTCGGACGAGCTGGGGTTTGTGCACTTGGTGCTGATATATCTAAAAATATGGTAGATGCTAAGATGCTTGATTACTACTTAACCAAGTTTAAGGTGGTACCTAGCATCTTCAACTCTGTTAGAGTTTCACTATTATTTACTAGTATAAGGCATGTACTTTATTTAATTGACAAAATTATTTTTTTAAAAAGATTGAGCTGCCGAAAGATCTCCCTAATGAATTATTTTTTGGGAGAGCAGGATTCTTATGGACATGTTTATATCTTAATAAAAATATAGGCAAGGATACAATTTCTTCTGCCTTCATGGTTAAACTTTAATCTGATGTATCTGTCATCTCAGTTTGTTTTTAGATGGATAAAATGTAACATGTGGTGGAATGATTATTTTCTTTACGTGTGCGAATGTGACAGGGTGTAGTTGCCGATGAAATTATAGCAAATGGAAGGATAATGGGCTTCAAATATAGGATAATAGAATGATTATTTTCTTTACGTGGAGCTCTTGGGATTGCACTAACACTAGTCAAAACCGCTCAGTTCCGACCAATTTAATGTCTACCAATTTAATGTTTGCTTTGTAATTTTAACTTAAACTTTTCTTGAAAATTATATATGCACATAGCCTTAGGTTCAGAATATATGCTCATTTTTTTACATATATATATAGTGGACCCTGTGGATTTTTAGTGGAGCATGACTCTATCCAGACACTTGTGTTGCATGTTCAGTTGTATCGTTTAGTAAAAATAATTAGGCTATCAAAGTGTTTATATTTCCTTAAAACATGAGTTTTATTTTTTAATTCTTCCTCCTCTATTTTAAAGTACTCCTGGAGCTTATATTGTTCCATGATTTGGGAGTAGAAAGTTTTATTAATTCAGGTGTTGTATGTGGAACTAGAACTACTATTACAGTTGGTCCCTCTACAGTGCTTATGTTATACTTAACATGATTATAAACATTCTAGGTATATAATGTTCAGTAATTGGAATCTAATAATACTTTCAAAGATATTAATCATCGTAAATATTTGATCAATTACCTATTGTTGTATCAATATTGCAGGATGTTCTTCATCCTAACCAAGATAGGGTGTTAACTATCCGTGAAAATGCACATTTGCAAGGTTTTCCAGACTGCTATAGATTATATGGCCATGTTAAAGAGAAGTACTCTCATGCCTCCTTATCTAATGTCATTCATAGTCTCTTTCCCATGATATTAAAAAAGTTTATCATTTTTGTATTTTTAATTCTTTAAAGGTTTTAGTTATGCCAAACCATGTTATCTAAAATGTGCATTACATCCAATTGAAAGTTCGAAACTATGCCCGCATTTCTTATTAATTAATTAAAACTAAGTTATTTGTGTTTCTTTTTGTTTCAGATGCATGCAGATTGGCAATGCAATTGCATTTCCTGTATCAATGGCCATAGGATATACTCTATATAGGCGAAGCTATCGAAGGAGTTGACAGCAACCAACCTTTATATCTCTCATTCAAGTTTCCCGATTGTCTTGGCCAACTATCGGCCTCCAACAAGAATTCAGAAGTATCAGATTAGTGATATATGAAAACTCTTGTAATCTTTAGCCTTAAGTTTGTTCACACTTTATCATATGGACCTATCTCCTTTTTTTTTACAAATTCAAGAACGCTTACTTTATTAATTATCAACTTTGCACCATGAGCACAATACTCTCTGTTTACTACTACTTAGTATTCTGTTTTGCTTACTGCAAAAATAAAAATTAAGTCGATTGGTACGTTTGTGAATAGATAAATAAAAAATCAAAATATTAAATTTTAGTTGATTTTTGACATCAGTTTATAACTGATGTCTAATAGGGCTTAAGTCAACATTTCATAAACAGAAATTGTTGTTGAAGGATGCTATATGCAACGAAAAGTTTAAAGAACTGATGTCTTTTACTATGTTTAATATTGTTTCTTTCCTTGAGTTGATGTTAATATATATGATACACATCGTTTAGTTTCCAGTATATGATGTGCCAGATACTAATTGATATCAGTTAGTTGCTAGTAAATGATGTGCCAGATACTATTTGGCATCGGTTAATAACCGATGTAAAAGCTTTGGATCTTTCTCTACACCCACATAGACATCGGTTGAAAAATGGCCAGACATCGGTTTTTAGCCGATGTCTATTGACATTTTTCTAGTAGTGCATTCGAGTTCTCAAGAGGTCAATCAAGTCAAAGCCATATTCGATACCGCAAGGATTCAGAAGCTATTCGATCTCAAGGATTCCATAAGTAAAGAAGTTATTCGATATCTGAAGGATTCGAGAAGTAAAGACTCATTCGAGAACTAATTCGATATCTCTAAAAAGGCTTGTTCGACAACCTGTTACTTTTCTTTTATTAAGCAACCAACTTTACATATAGTAAAAAATCCAATTTTTCATGCAAGGATAAAGTAAATTGAGGTTGATTGTCACTTCATACGGGATAATGTATGTGACGCAACCAATACAATTAAGTATAACTTAATTATACAGACGACCCCTCAACAAGGATCGATCTCAGGTTATAGTATGAAACAAGAATCTAAATCACAACAACTATTATAACTATTATACCTTCTTATCTGAAGCGCGGTCCATGCTGACTTTGTAATATATTCTTTAGAGAACACCTCATCATTCTCAATCGAATTGTCATTCGTAGGTAGTCAATCCATAACCCTAACTGAAATGGGAGGGAAAATAAAGCAAGAATGAGCGAACAATGCTCAGCAAGTTAATAATATAGTGAAACAATCAATATCTCGATAATTCATTGATGAACAATATCAATGATCAATTAATTGAAGGGAGTAATTCAATTTCCATCAAAGGATTAGACTTTTCATTCTTCAAAACATAACTGATACTGACACCTGAATATGACAGGGAATCAACTGATAACAAAATAGAAATAGATATGCTGGAAACGGTAAAAGCAATACTGGCATTTGATAATGACAGGGCATCATTTGATAAACAGAATAGCAATTGATAATTCAAAGATGTGTAAAGCAATTAACATTTCAAATAGTAAACCAATTTCATTTCATAGTAAATTAAATATAATCATCAATTTAAGAAAACTGATTGGAGGTTTTTAATTAGTAATAGACAATACGGGCGATCAGCCCATAAAGTCCCCATACCGGACACAAAGTCCCTCTGGACATTAATCCACTCATTAGGATAGCTTTGGTTCCCAAGAGGCAACACATTGGCCTATAAAGGTGTCGAACTGGATAAACCAGAACTACACTAATACATACACAAACCGACGGAACCAGCATTACCCGTTCGCCCCGTCTCTCCAATCGTCAGGAATCCGTGGAAACCATTTGGACGGAGTTCCTAACATTTTATAAAATTTCATTTTTAAAACATTAAGATTTGCAAAACACTTTTTAATTTCATAAAAGCATTTTAATACTTAATCTCTTCAAAAACCTTTACTTCAAAGTACCTTCGACTCTCTGATAACAGATCAGCCCAGTCTAAGTAACTCCAAGTATTTTAAGAAAACAACTCATTTTGATTTGCAATGATAAAAGTCAAAGGTTTGACTAAGTCTTCTGACAACAAGGAAATAGGTACAAGTCTGAATCAACAGATATAGACTCCAATGGAATCAAGGCTTCGATCAAGGTACAAGGGAACAATTCAAGTCAAAGGTCAAAGATGTGAATTATGAGTAGTTTAAAGGTAACTGATCAAGTTATATGATTCAAGAACAATAATGATGGTAATTAAGTTTTTAAAACATTAAAGTAGGGTAATAAATCAGTTTATGAAGAAAAAGGTCTTGCATCAATAAATCAATGGTTAGATAGGGCATAATAAATAATTCTCACTTTTCTAAATCAAGGTTCGTTTGATTATGAGTTTCAAACAGGCTTGAATAGCATATATGATAAGTGGATTTTATATCCACTTGGATCGCTTCAATTCGGCTTAAATTGATTGTCTTGGACTCAAGTTTGTTGTATTTTTTATGTGTTTTGTTTAATTGTGCAGGGTTGAAGAAATATCGATTAAGGGTGTAGTTTCCGTCATTTTTGGAGTTGATTTATGATATGGAATGAAGAATGGAGGCTAATGTCAGCTACCAAGAAGTATACAAGTCAATAAGGATTAAAGACGGAAGCTCATGCAAAAGGAACGGGAAGAAAAAGCTGAAAAACGAAGAAAAAATAATTCCCGCAGATTGAGGCCGAGCAGGGTGCTCCATTTGAGCAGTCTGCGCCATTTTTATGCAGTTTACAGTCGAGTAGGGTGCTCCATTTGAGCAGTCTGCGCCAAGATGTGCTGGAAATTTCCAGTTTTGCCCTTTTTCGATCTGAAATTGTATTTTACGTAGTTTTTGACTCCTAAATCGAATTCTAATTGTAATAGAAGGTAATTTCTTGCTGGCCACGAAATCTAAAGCCTATATAAACACATCCAACCCCTTGTAAATTAGACAATTAGACAATTAGATATCTTGTACATAATATAGCTTAGATCTGTAAGGGAGAAAAGGGGAGAAAGATTCAACGCTCGTGACAAGCAACGGATCTAAATCTACTTCATCTTTTGTATCATAGATTTGTTTTCTCAACTCTTAGTTTTAATAATATTATTGCTTCTTTCGTTCATACTTTGTTTATTATCATGGTTTCATCAGATCCCATGATGACGAGCGGTTCGATTATGAGCTAATCGTTGTCATGGGATTCTAACAGATTTATCTATGTAGCTTAGTAGTTTGATTGCTTTAAAGATTTATGTGTGGTGAATTCTTGATATCCTCGTATGGTTGTGTTTCATGTGTTTAGATGCGTCATGAACATCTAATTTGTTAATCTCTTGCGAAACGAGAGTGGATCTTGAGATTTAGAACTTGCCATGCTAGCATAGGATAGGTTGATGTTTAACATCATGATTTGTAGCGTAAATAGAGATATTATGCTGCCCTATGTGATCAATATGGATAACTTGTTCTTCAACCGTTATGTTTTCAAATTCTATAGAGATATAGGGTCTAAGCATGATTGGTGTCTATTCATCTTCTATCTCTTTTGTAGATGTATGTTTAGTTTGGTATTCGTATACTGAGAAGTAGCATATACTTGTTCCCTGTTGTCTGATTAGATATCAAAACCATAACATGCATTGATTAAAGGCATCAACTCTAAGTGAAGTAGATGATGAAGTTAGGATTCCATGTTTTCTCGCATATAAGTAATTCAACGTTAATTCTCATTAGTTAGTAATTTTTAGTTTATTAATTTGTATCTTAGTTAATTATAGTTAGTAAAAACTTAATCTTGTTATTTGTCTTAGCAGTGAATAATAATCATACATTGTTGCATAGGTGCATGAACTGAATTGAAACCTAACCAGATCTCTGTGGGAACGAACTTGACTTCTATCTATATTACTTGTGACCACGTACGCTTGCGTGTTTTAGTGTAAACAAGTTTTTGGCGCCGCTGCCGGGGATCATCGGTGTTTTATTTTTGGTTTATGTGCTTGTCAATAGTGGTTGTTAGAATTCATTGACTCAGATTTTTCTTACCTATCTTGTTTAGTTCGGTGTGTTTCAGGTACTTGAGTGTTTGAAGATGGCATGCGAGGAGTTGCCATGGTGGGCATATTCGAGGACATCCATGCCTCAGCAATGTGAGCAGTGTTTGGGTGTTCATGATCCCTCATAATATTGTTACTACGAAGGAGTTGATCCATATGTCACTTATGAGGAACAACCATATTTTCAATACCATCCTCAACAGTACCAACAAGATGTTCCAGATATGTCATATTTCTTTGGAAGTGAAGAGTTTCAACATCAGCAACCTACTCCTACTTTTCAGTTAGATGAGGTTGTTACTATGGAGGAGCTTAGGATGCTTGTAAAGAGTAGTGAGGAGTCTATCAAATTTTTGGAGATTCTAGTTGCTCGAGCTGTGAGTGCTGTGGAACAAGAGAAACAACAATTCATACTAGATGCAATTCCAGAAAATAACGGTGACTTGGAGCAAGGTACTGCATGCTTAGTTAAAGAAGATAAATTCCAAGGTGAGGTGAGCGTTCACAAGCCATGTGAAGAATTTGATCAAGCTAGTGAGGTGGATGATTTGGAAAGGGCACAATTCGGAACAGACACTGAAGAACTACACAAATTTCAAGAATTGGTATGTGCGTACCAAGAGGACACTGATGAGCTACGCAAATTTCAAGAATTGGTACGTGCGTTCCAAGAGGCTGATGATCATGGGAAAGATGCAGGTCTTCTACTTGTCTCAGAGTTTAAAGATGGAGGTAGCGCATTAGAGCCAATGGAGGAAGTTCTCTTTGAGGAACCAAAGGCTTCAGCAACTTACATTTACCCTCCTCCATTATATTCAAGCGAAGCCCGCGAATGTGTGTTGTTCTACAAATTGACAGATTTTAGGTCAACCGATGAAGGCATTGGAATTGGACATAGTTGTTATACGAATAGGCCAAGCGAGGAGAAGGGGTAGAAAGTGTGCCACCGTGATGACGATGAAATCTCACGAAGAGAGGACCAGGCAAACTATTATCATCCGTAATGGAGGCTTGGAAGTAACGTCAAGCTAATGACATTAAAGAAGCGCTTCTTGGGAGGCAACCCAAGCATTGTTGTATACTGGTATGTTTTCTACTTTCCCTCGTATTTACTTCCATTCAATGCGGACATTGAATATTTTAAGTTTGGGGGTGGTTTGGGGGATTAGTAGTTGTTGTTGTATTATGTGTTCATGTAGGATTTCATGCTTTGCATATTAGTAGTAGTAAATTATGCATTTATGTTCGTGTTATCTACGTTTGTTTCATATAGGACATTCTGTTTTCATATTCGTATATCATGTGAGTTCATAATAGTTTGCATTTGCACCCATGCTTGATAAGAATTTTGTGTTGTTGACGCTTTTGATTGAGAAGTGATATGCTTTGATCTTGTGCACACACATACACTAGTAAGTTAAAGCTAGTAGACTTATTGAATGTTGTGAGTAATTAGAAGGACATGAATATGTGCAAGTTGATTTAGTTTGCATTCTTTGAATACAAGTCGGTGCATTAGAGAGATTTTTGCTTGGGATTGAGTATGTTTTTCCCGCCAAGTGAGCTTTTGAGCCATATTGCATTTGTTGCAATTTTATTCGTTTGCTTGAGTGGCCACGGATTGCTTGCATTGCTAGCAGTTGTTTGAGATCTTCTTGAAACGCATGACATTATTTGACGATTAAAATGATAAAGGCATTAGGAATAACCACATATTTTCCCATATTACTACACCATGTTTACATGATCAATTAGATAACCCGTTGAGCTTAATCCTATTTTTTCGGTGACATGCCACATTACTTGCCAAGACCTTTTTCTTGTATTGGCCTTACATTAATTTGAACCCACATTGTCAAAGGCTAGTAGAGTGCTTAAGGGAGTAATAAGGTGTGCAAGGAGGGGTTTATTGTTGGTTATAATTTTGGGGGAATATTGAAATTTGGGTTTGGTTGTTTGCTTGATAGTCGGCATGTGTAATAAAATCGTGGGATCATTGTGTTGTCTATATTATTGTTGCTTTAGCTCTCGAAAAAAAAGAAAAAAAAAGAAGAAAAAAAAGAGCAATATATATATATATATATATATTTATTATGAGAGCATATTTGTGTTATTGTGATCCTACTTTAGTCGGCTAGTCGAGTGTTTTGTTGGAAGAAGAATAGTAAAATTATGTGGGGGAAAAATAGGTGGTTGTGTACGATTTATAAGTTCCTACTAGCTTTTGACACTTCACCTGTTTTGGATTATTTGACTTACCTTGTCCCTAGCCCCGTTACAACCCAAATAAAGACCTTTTGATTATCATCATTGATGTATGTTGTGTTAAGAGTTAGATTGATACCAAATGTCAAGCATGCTTATGATTTTGTTGGAATTGAGTGATACACTTACCCTTGTTCTTGAGTGAATATGTTTTTTTGAGTGGATTGTGAGTGTTTGCTTGTTGTTGCGTATGAGATCCCGAGTTTTGTCTCAAAGATGTACTCTTGTAGGCTTAGCATGTTTACTAACTTATTCTTACACTTGACATGGACTTGTGAGAACTTATGCATGTTCATTGAGTAGACTATGTGAATACTTGCACTTTGATTCTTAAGTTGATATGGCATGAGAGGATTTGAAAGTATGGTAGGATATTAGTAGTAAATCATTTTCATTTTTCATATTAGTTGCATTCATGCATTGCATTGCATTGGATTTTGTGGGTACATTCGTTATAGGCCCTCACGAGACCTTACTCATCCACTAGGGCTGCCTAGGGGTTTAAAGGGCTTGTTGCATATGCCAAATGCAACCGTGATTGTTAGTGTAGGTGCCCTAGAGGCAATACAATGTTTCTTAAATAAACCTTATGTCATTTGATTATTAAATAAATGTATTTAGTATGAC
Organism: Saposhnikovia divaricata; assembly: GCA_036435485.1. Lineage (NCBI taxonomy): Eukaryota > Viridiplantae > Streptophyta > Magnoliopsida > Apiales > Apiaceae > Saposhnikovia > Saposhnikovia divaricata. The sequence continues at coordinate 191,213,795 of CM071594.1, read as the reverse complement.
TTTAATTACTGCGATATATTTGTTAGCATAATAAATGTCCTTAGAATCATGATACATATTGTATAGTTTAAGTACATGACTTGAACTTGAGATTATATAATATATCATATTCTTAAAGGTCCCTAGTTGATTATTATTATATCAGGACAATAATAATATATATAGACTAGTATGTTGTTTGACAGATAACCACATCTCATTGGTTATAAGTATGGAGATACTAAAGTCAATACATAGGTACATGTAGGAGTACATGGTACTGGACAGACCCACAGTGAGATTCTTCATGTTTAATAAAGTCATAAGAATAACTCACAGTGGTAATGGTGTAATGATCCTTTGACTTGAGATCATTATATTTCTATACGAGGATTAATATACTTTGACTACATTAAAAGTTACCTTTGACCGGGTGATGATAAAAGTGGACATCGGGTATATTATGAGTCGTATGAGAAATATGAATGATAGATAAAGGATTTAACCCTCCTATAATTAGGAGAGATATTATTGGCCTCTTGATTGAGTGAGACTATAAAATGCATGGCCGTGCTCAAATAATGATTTGTCTTAATAGTCTACTCATGTATCAAGTAAACCCGAATTAAATTATGAAGAGGATGACAATAAACATGCCTCAAGTTTAATCTATAATATTTGGTTAAAGGGATTATAGTACACGGGAACATTAATCACAAAAGGTTTTATCGAATCACGATTTAATTATTATTTAATTGGGTAGCAATGATGTATTACTAGATGCCGCTCATTGTTTATAATTTTATTGGAGAATAAAATTATTACCAATTAAATAATAACCTATAGGGTCACACACATAGAACATTTAAAGGAAGAATTAATTTAAATTATGAATTTAAATTAATTAATGATAAAGATGGATTTTATTATATTAATTAAGTGGGACTTAATTAAGCTATAATAAAATGCAAAGACTTATGAGATATGTTTTTATGATTTTAATAATTGAGTATGACTTAATTATTATTTATTTAAATAATAGGATTTTATTCTATTATTTAATAAATCAGATTTGGGTTAGGTTTTTGACAAGGGCTTTTGGCTTTACACAATCACATATATAATGATATTGTGTGATGGTTTTAAGGCGTGATAAAATCAGCAGAGCCGTAGTCCAAAACCAAAACCTTAATAATTATACTTTCATTAGAGGCTAGTACCTCTCTTCCGGACAAGATCGTGGGACGCTCTTGAAGGTGTTCGTGTGGATACCGTAGAGGAGGTTTCGAAGTGGAACGCTCAGTGATCGTGGGATCTTTTTCATCATTATAATCATACAAACGTAAAGCTTCGATAAGGTAAACGTTCTATCTACCATATTATCGATATATTATACATGGATCCGGGGCTTGGTTTCGATTTTATTTACTGTTTTTCGCTGCGTATTGATGATCGAAACCATCAATGGTATCAGAGCTACTTGTATAATATGATAATCTGGTTAAATATGCAGTACACGATCTGTTTTATGAATTAAAAGTTCTGAATTTTTTTTCCCCGAAGAACCCTAATGCATGAAACGAATTGCATACTTCTGTTAGTCTGGTTTTGCTTGTGTCTGCGATCTTTTGCAACCTGCTGTGTATTAATGAGATTAAAACATGACTTAAACTTCTGGAAACCAGTCGCTTAGCATGATAATAGGAGGCATAAGAACAGTTCATGCATGTGTATTACGTAAGTATATATATATACATACGAGTTCATGAAAATCTGAAAAAAAAAAACATCTTTGTTGGTCGTTCAAGATTGATGTTATATGTTTGTGTTGTTACTGTAAGAGTAATCGTAGGTCTGTAGAAGCAAAATCGCGATCATAATGACGAATACGATCAAACTGGGTCTTCTAGAAATCTGCAGAAAATATGAACGTACAGGTGATGCGCATACTGGGTATGCGTATCTACTAGGGTTTCAGTCATACACGCATACGTAGAATGCGTGTCTGGTAGTATTAACAGATTAGGTCATTTGCGCATACTGTTAATGCGTATCTGCTATTTTTTTAATAATAAAAAAAAATTCAGCTAGGTTTTGCATGCTAGATTAAATTACAAATGTTAATCCTTAACTTGGAGTATGAAAAATTTTATTAATTAGTAATTTTGATTACTAGATTAATATTTAATTAAAGTGCGTTAATTTTATTATTTATGATTTGATCATATTTAATGTTGTATAAAATTGTGATTTTACATTATGTGATGCTTTTAATTGCTATGTGAGCATGATGCATGGTTATGGCCCCAAGACCTAGTTTTCAATTTATTTTATTAATTTTAATTTATGGTTTGTAATAATTAAATACGACTTGCATGTCGTTTTTTTTTTCTTTTTGTAATTATTTTATCTCGAATGCAACTCGAGTTCTTTTGTAAAATGTTTCAAGAGGAGCTTGGAGGCAATTAAGGCAATTTTGGAAGCGAAGCAAGAGATTATGTAATAATTAGTTATTACCACCATAGATTGACCTTGATTTTTCCATTAGCTTGGAAAAATCGCATAGGATTGGGCCATAACCATAACATATTAATTTATGTGATGCACTTTACATTTGATGTATGTGTAGAGTAGAAAAATGTATGCATGTTTTAATTAGATTAATGATGTATGCATGTATTAGATACGACACCCATCACCATGCTTGCCATGCTAAACAAGATAAAATCTGTAACGATTCGAAATTTTAAAATGAACAAACGATCATGAGATTTCTGTGTTTACGAAACACGGAATTAAATACGAATTTTCAATTATTTTGATATGGGGAGATTTTGTCAAAAATGGGTTTTACCTATAAGGAAGTTGGGTATTAAGTGAGGCCACTTGTGACTCCTCCAACAACCTGGAAATCAAACTATTGATGAATATTGATTTGAAGTATTTAATTCAAGGAAAAATTGGGAATCTCTTTATGATGGGATCATGGTCGTTTTAATTTTGAAACCCCTTAACAAAAATATTAATTTTTAATCGGATGCTTTCCAATAAATGAACACTCATTGAATCCTAGATCGATAAGGGGAATGACTGCCAGTGGCAGGGGACTCCTGTCTATCGTAGTGAGATGTGACGAATATAAGCGGTTATATTCGACCGTTGTTTCATTGGGTTTAACTTAACTGAGTCGTCATAATAAGATGAAAATAAACGGTTATATTCAATTATTATGAACTTAGAAGCATAGAGTTTGGTTCAAAATCTATTAGATAGACAAGAACAATTGTTGTTCACCAAACTATCCAAGAATTATATATGATATAATTGACAACTGTTGTCTACCTAAATAATCATGTTTTAAGGACTACCAGTGGTTGACTTAGGATATGACGAAATATGGATCTTGGCTCACTAGAAAGATTTATGAGATATTCTTTTCGATTTAATAGTAAGGGCTATTAATTTGATAAAAATAGTGGGAGATATATTATGAATATGTCATAATCACTTGAACATAATTAATGTAACAATCTGACTTATCTTATGCATTTTATCGTTGTAGAAATACAAATGGCACAAAATACAAACAACACTTTCTCTGTCCGATCAGTCCTTGAGAAGGACAAGCTGACAGGATCGAACTTCCTTGACTGGTCTAGGAATTTGAGAATTGTTCTCATGCAGGAAAAGAAATCTTATGTGATTGATATTCCTCCACCGGCAGCCCCTGCTAACAATGCCACTGCTGCTCAACGAAATGCTTATCAGAAGCATATTGATGATGCAACTGATGTGGCTTGTCTTATGCTTGCTACTATGGATGTTGAGCTTCAGAAGCAGCATTTTGATATGAATTCTTATACTATGTTTGAACATCTTTCAACGATGTTTCAATCACAGGCTCGTGTTGAAAAGTTCAACACAAGCAAAGCACTCTTCTCTTGCAAGCAGGGCAATGGACCAGTCGGACCACATGTTCTAAAGATGATTGGGTATTGTGATTACCTTGCTCGTTAGGGTTTCCCGCTTCAGCGAGAGGCTCAAGTCGATATAATCTTGCAATCTTTGAACAGCGACTATGCTCAGTTCATAATGACTTTTAATATGACTGAGCAAGATAAGACTCCTATGGAATTGTTGGCCATGCTGAGGACCACTGAAGCAAATATGATCAAGGCACCTGAGAAAGCTCCCATAATGATGGTGGGCAAGAAAGATGCTAAGGGAAAGGGGAAATGGAAGGGCAAGAAAAAGGTTACACCGAAAGATCTTGGTCCTTCTAAGCCCTCTTTCAAAAAGGCTAAAAAGCCGAAAGGAGATGTCGCAAAGGCTGACAAAGGTGATTGTCACTATTGTCACAAGCCTGGTCACTGGAAGAGAAACTGTCATGCTTACTTGGAGGATCTGAAGAAATTAAAGGGTGTTCAGATTTCTGGATAAGGTATTTATGTTATAGAAGTCAATCTGTCTATTTCTACATCTTGGGTATTGGATAGTAGATGTGCTTCTCACATTTGTATAAATGTGCAGGAACTGCAGAGAAGTAGGACTTTGGCTAAGGGAGAAGTGGACCTACGAGTAGGCAATGGAGCAAGAGTTGCTGCATTAGCCGTAGGAACTTATTATTTATCTTTGCCCTCTCGGCTTGTTTTAGAACTTGAAGACTGTTTTTACGTGCCTGCGATTCGCAGAAACATTATTTCTGTTTCTTGTTTGGACAAGAAAGGTTTTTCGTTTATATTAAAGAACAATAGTTGCTCTTTTACTTTGAATGATTTAACCTATGGTGTTGCGCATTTATTTAATGGTTTATATGTTCTTGATTTAGATAATCCTGTCTGTAACATAGAAAACAAACGACTTAAAGTTAATGACTCAAATCAAACATACCTCTGGCATTGTCGTCTAGGCCATATAAATGAGAAACGCATATCCAAATTACATAAGGATGGATACTTGGATAAGTTTGATTTTGAATCATACGAAAAATGCGAATCTTGTTTGCTTTGTAAGATGACTAAAGTCCCTTTTACTGGTAAGGGTCAAAGGGCCACTGAATGTTTGGAGCTAATACATAGTGATGTATGTGGCCCAATGCGTGTGATGGCTAGAGGAGGCTACTACTACTTCATAACATTTACTGATGACTTCAGTAGATATGGATATGTGTATCTTATGAAGAATAAATCCGATTCTTATGAAAAATTCAAAGAATACAAGGCTGAAGTAGAGAAGCAAATAGGCGGAGGTGCAAGTATTAAAATCTTACGATCCGATCGTGGGGGTGAATACTTAAGCACCGAATTTAAAGAGTATTTAAAGGAGTGTGGTATTGTATCACAACTCACTCCGCCAGGTACACCTCAATGGAATGGAGTTTCAGAGAGGAGAAATCGTACCCTGTTGGACATGGTACGATCGATGATGAGTCATGCAGATCTTCCAATAAGTTTCTGGGGTTACGCTCTAGAAACAGCGGCTTTCACACTTAACCGTGTTCCAACTAAGAAGGTTCAAAAGACTCCATATGAGATATGGGAAGAGAAACGGTCAAGCATGAACTTTATGAAAGTTTGGGGATGCAAGGCGTTTGTAAAACGTCAAGTATCTGACAAGCTTGGATCTAAATCCGAACTGTGCAATTTTGTGGGATACCCTAAAGAAACAAAGGCGTATTATTTTTATAGTCCTTCTGAGCAGAAAGTGTTCATTTCTCGAGATGCTGTCTTCATGGAAAGAGATTTTGTTTCCAAAAGAAAAAGTGGGAGGACTATAGATCTCGATGAAGATCGAGAACCACAAAATAGAATTGAACCTGAGGTGGAACAAGAGCAGAATAACGATAATGCTCAAGAAACACAGGTTGTTCGTAGATCTGGTAGAATTCACCATGAGCCAGAGAGATATGGATTTCTTTTGACTCAATGTGGGGATTTGATGCTCATAGATGAAGATGAGCCTCTCACATATCAAGATGCTATGAACAGTCCAGACTCTAAGAGATGGCTTGAAGCCATGAAATCCGAGATGGATTCCATGTACGAAAACCAAGTTTGGGATTTGGTTGACCCACCTGAAGGGGTAAAACCTGTAGGGTGCAAATGGGTTTTCAAGAAGAAAACTGACATGGAAGGAAATGTTCAGACCTATAAAGCAAGACTGGTTGCGAAAGGGTTCAAACAAATTCATGGTATTGATTATGATGAAACTTTCTCACCAGTTGCAATGGTCAAGTCCATACGGATTTTTCTTGCAATTGCAGCATTCCATGATTACGAAATCTGGCAAATGGATGTCAAAACAGCTTTCCTTAATGGGAGCCTTGAAGAGGATGTGTACATGACACAACCTGAAGGTTTTGTCGATCCAAGGAATGTTGGCAAGGTATGTAAATTACGTCGATCCATTTACGGATTGAAGCAAGCCTCTAGGAGATGGAATATTCGTTTTGATGAAACAGTCAAGGAGTATGGCTTTATTCAAAACGAGGATGAACCTTGTGTTTACAAGAAGGTTAGTGGGAGCCATGTGGCATTCATAGTACTGTATGTTGATGACATACTACTAATGGGGAATGACATACCTTCTCTAAAGGCTGTTAAGACTTGGTTAGGGAGCAATTTCTCTATGAAAGACTTAGGAGAGGCAACCTACATTCTAGGAATGAGGATCTATAGAGATAGATCTAAAAGGATGATCTGTCTAAGTCAGAGTACATTACATTGATAAGGTTTTGCATCGTTTTGGTATGCAAAACGCTAAAAAGGGATATGTCCCTGTGTCTCAAGGGATAACGATCTCTAAAGACCAGTGTCTGAAATCATTAGATGAGAAGGACCACATGAATAAAGTTCCATATGCATCAGCAATTGGATCTATAATGTATGCAATGATATGTACTCGCCCAGATGTTTCATATGCTTTGAGCATGACGAGCAGATACCAGTCTAATCCAGGTGAAGGTCACTGGACGGCAGTTAAGAATATTCTAAAGTACCTGAAAAGGACTAAAGATTCATTCTTGGTGTATGGAGGAGAGGAGAAACTGGTTGTAAAAGGTTACACCAATGCAAGTTTCCAAACAGACAGGGATGATACTGTATCACAGTCTGGTTTTGTGTTTTGTCTAAATGGAGGTGCTGTAAGCTGGAAGAGTTCAAAGCAAGAAACAGTAGTTGATTCTACAATGGAGGCTGAGTACATTGCAGCTTGTGAAGCAGCTAAGGAGGCTGTTTGGATTCGAAAATTCATTTCTGATTTGGAAGTGGTTCCATCGATTGCAGATCCCATTGATCTATACTGCCCATTGATCTATACTGCGATAATAATGGGGCCATCGCACAGGCTAGAGAGCCTAGATCGCACTCCCGATCCAAACATATACTCAAAAGATATCACCTCATACGAGAGATTAATGAAAGGGGTGAAATACACATATGTAAATTGCATACAAATGATAACATTGCAGATCCACTGACCAAAGGCCTGTCACAGCAGAAGCACGACGGTCACACTAGTTCCATGGGTATTAGATACATGGGTGATTGGCTCTAGTGCAAGTGGGAGATTGTTAGTGTAGGTGCCCTAGAGGCAATACATTGTTTCTTAAATAAACCTTATGTCATTTGATTATTAAATAAATGTATTTATTATGACTTTAATTACTGCGATATATTTGTTAGCATAATAAATGTCCTTAGAATCATGATACATATTGTATAGTTTAAGTACATGACTTGAACTTGAGATTATATAATATATCATATTCTTAAAGGTCCCTAGTTGATTATTATTATATCAGGACAATAATAATATATATAGACTAGTATGTTGTTTGACAGATAACCACATCTCATTGGTTATAAGTATGGAGATACTAAAGTCAATACATAGGTACATGTAGGAGTACATAGTACTGGACAGACCCACAGTGAGATTCTTCATGTTTAATAAAGTCATAAGAATAACTCACAGTGGTAATGGTGTAATGATCCTTTGACTTGAGATCATTATATTTCTAATGAGGATTAATATACTTTAACAACATTAAAAGTTACCTTTGACCGGGTGATGATAAAAGTGGACATCGGGTATATTATGAGTCGTATGAGAAATATGAATGATAGATAAAGGATTTAACCCTCCCTATAATTAGGAGAGATATTATTGGCCTCTTGATTGAGTGAGACTATAAAATGCATGGCCGTGCTCAAATAATGATTTGTCTTAATAGTATACTCATGTATCAAGTAAACCCGGATTAAATTATGAAGAGGATGACAATAAACATGCCTCGAGTTTAATCTATAATATTTGGTTAAAGGGATTATATTACACGGGAACATTAATCACGAAAGGTTTTATCGAATCATGATTTAATTATTATTTAATTGGGTAGCAATGATGTATTACTAGATGCCGCTCATTGTTTATAATTTTATTGGAGAATAAAATTATTACCAATTAAATAATAACCTATAGGGTCACACACATAGAACATTTAAAGGAAGAATTAATTTAAATTATGAATTTAAATTAATTAATGATAAAGATGGAATTTATTATATTAATTAAGTGGGACTTAATTAAGCCATAATAAAATGCAAAGACATATGAGATATATTTTTATGATTTTAAAAATTGAGTATGACTTAATTATTATTTATTTAAATAATAGGATTTTATTCTATTATTTAATAAATCAGATTTGGGTTAGGTTTTTGACAAGGGCTTTTGGCTTTACACAATCACATATATAATGATATTGTGTGATGGTTTTAAGGCGTGAGAAAATCAGCAGAGCCGCAGTCCAAAACCAAAACCCTAATAATTATACTTTCATTAGAGGCTAGTACCTCTCTTCCGGACAAGATCATGGGACGCTCTTGAAGGTGTTCGTGTGGATACCGTAGAGGAGGTTTCGAAGAGGAACGCTCAGTGATCGTGGGATCTTTTTCATCATTATAATCATACAAACGTAAAGCTTCGATAAGGTAAACATTCTATCTACCATATTACCGATATATTATACATGGATCCGGGGCTAGGTTTCGATTTTATTTACTGTTTTTCGCTGCGTATTGATGATCGAAACCATCAGTGATCACCTACGGAATTGGTACTAGTTAGTTAGTTAGTGTTAGATGTTTATGCTTGAGGACAAGCATCGGTTTAAGTTTGGGGTGTGATAAGTGGATTTTATATCCACTTGGATCGCTTAAATTCGGCTTAAATTGATTGTCTTGGACTCAAGTTTGTTGTATTTTTTATGTGTTTTGTTTAATTGTGCAGGGTTGAAGAAATATCGATTAAGGGTGTAGTTTCCGTCATTTTTGGAGTTGATTTATGATATGGAATGAAGAATGGAGGCTAATGTCAGCTACCAAGAAGTATACAAGTCAATAGGGATTAAAGACGGAAGCTCATGCAAAAGGAACGGGAAGAAAAAGCTGAAAAACGAAGAAAAAATAATTCCCGCAGATTGAGGCTGAGCAGGGTGCTCCATTTGCGCAGTCTGCGCCATTTTTATGCAGTTTACAGTCGAGCAGGGTGCTCCATTTGAGCAGTCTGCGCCAAGATGCGCTGGAAATTTCCAGTTTTGCCCTTTTTCGATCTGAAATTGTATTTTACGTAGTTTTTGACTCCTAAATCGAATTCTAATTGTAATAGAAGGTAATTTCTTGCTGGCCAAGAAATCTAGAGCCTATATAAACACATCCAACCCCTTGTAAATTGGACAATTAGACAATTAGATATCTTGTACATAATATAGCTTAGATCTGCAAGGGAGAAAAGGGGAGAAAGATTCAACACTCGTGACAAGCAACGGATCTAGATCTACTTCATCTTTTGTATCATAGATTTGTTTTCTCAACTCTTAGTTTTAATAATATTATTGCTTCTTTCTTTCATAGTTTGTTTATTATCATGGTGATATGGGCTAAAAATAAGCCCTAAAGGCACATTTAATGTTGCATTAATTAGACCCAGCATGGTCCAAACGTGGGGCCCACCAGATGGACCCAAAACCCCAATTATAATATTAATTTCGTAATTAATATTGGGGGAAATAAACAGCTCAGCAATAAGAGTTGGATAAGGATATTATCTCCATTAGACTTAGCCACCAAGGCATCCAATTCGATATGGAAACTGATTCCTACAAGGAATAGATCTGGAACCTTCCTCAAGGAAGACTTGTCCACCAAGTCTCTGACTCCTACCATAATTCTAAGGTTTCTCAGCCTATATAAAGGGCCAGACCCCTCATCTCAGAACTACGTTTTTGGCTTGATCTTTGATATTCATCAAAGTACGTAGGCATCTTGTAAAGGCAGATTCAGCTACGAGCACAAGAGCAGCCATTAAAGCTCGAAGCTCCCACAAACCTTAGTAGTTAATACGCAATAAATATACCCTGCTTTTTATTCCACAACATTTGGCGCCGTCTGTGGGAAGACAACATCAACCATGGTTCAAACACGAAGAACAACACCAGTTGTAACTGAGGCCGTGCCACTCAGCTCTGTTCCACCCCTCACCAAACAGGCTCCCCCAGCATCAGGGGCGATCATCCAATAGGCTCCCCCAGCATCAGGGGCGATCATCCAACAGGCTCCCCCAGCATCAGGGGTGATCACCCAGTCTCAAGTTTCTCAACAATCAGGGGCGATTCTCCACGTTAAGAGTACGGGGCCTCTGATCGACCAAGCAGGACGAGGAACCAACCCTCTTCAGATGGTGGTCTCTCCTCTTTATAATACTGACAACCCACCACCAGGGGTACAGTTCCACACCACGGATCTCCCCTTGAATACTAACCCGAGGTATGGTCTGCCTAACCACCCTCCAGCTGCTTGGAGAGCAGGCCCAAGCGGACATGCCATGCAAACACAGGATCCATCCTATATTAGAGGATTGGGTCCTTATCAGGACGACTACTCTGGCCCCTATTCTGATGATTCGTCATCTGAGGATGATGATCATGATGAACATTCAAGGAGGCGACGTGTTAGCAGAGAACCTCGAGCGACGACCCAAGGAATCCATGATGGACCTCCACAAACGGCTGAGGAGAGGATTAAGGCTCATGAGGCTGAGATCCAAAGGCTAAAGGATGATATAGCAAGGGAACATGTAACACCCCCAGATCCGGGGTCCGGGATCCGGTGGTTACGGTTTCCAATTCTGTCCACAACAATTGAACTTTCCTTAATCATAAAATAAATTACGTCTCTATAACCCAACACAACAATATAAAACACACCCGTTATAGTCCCAGAGATGGAATCAGAGTAACAATCAAATTTTTATTAATCACATTATGAGTTCTTACAATCCAAAAGAATTTCAATATAATACATACTCTTTGCCATCCATTTACATAAGTCATACTAGACCATATTCTTGGTACTGAAAGAATAAATATACCCTACCAATAGCTTCTTCTTCAGCTCTGGTAGTCTCATCGTCCTCGCCCGCGTCGAGTGCACCTTGTGCGAGTCATCTGGTCTAGCTGTTGTTGTGATATAATAATAAAGCAAGGGTGAGCAATAGCCCACCAACAATAATATATAACTGAACAATAATGTATAACAGTTCAAAAGTATCTTTCAAACCATATGTCATGCATTTACGGAAATGATGCCAGTATAATATGAACGATGAAGTTACAAGGTAACTTAAAGTATTTGTTTGAAGAAATATCTGCTACATCAAAGTAAGCGAGATATTCTTATTGTTATTAAGAAAAAGAACTTGCAAGAAAAGGGTTGCAATTCCAGTTATGACACTATTCCAACTCTGCCAACAGTAATCATGTTGCAGGAAATAAATAAATTTGGATGATGAACCAATGATGGAGTATTCACCGCGCCCGCTGTTCCAATCTTGATGATCAGTCGAGATCGTACAGCTCAATTTAGATTTACTACCGGTAGAAGGAAGAACTGACGGCTTTACTTGTATACCGCCTTACTAGCTCTCCCCGGCCAACGGTTGGGCCAAAGGGGATGGACCGGCGCTACTCGGCCTCTTACACGACTCCTAGTTCAAATAGAATTCATGATTCTGAATGTAACGTTCGTCCCCCTTTCCCCAAGTATAATACTTGTTGATAAGACTCCACAAAGTAGTCGTATCTAATTGGAAAGGAAAATTTACCAATAACTCCCAAGCTATTACTTGGTAACGGATATCAACTTGTTCCAGTAATCTTACCCCTCGAAAGATGAGAAGGTAAGCAACGACTTAATAAGTCAACAGCACCCGAGTTGCGGGTGAAGGGAATACTTTATGACCGGGAAGTCGACAAGATAAATAACATTTTCCAAGTAAGGTTCCCTTATTATTAAGGAGATAGACTCAAAGAAGAATGATGTCTGAGAACCTTTCTTGATATAAGATTAATAATAATATGACTCCGAGATATTTTCTGTAATAATCGAGGAAGATAAACCTTATCGAGATTATTCTAAGTATGGAATAAATATTCAGAGAATATTTATTGAGTTAAAATATTTAAAGAATATTTGGGAATATGAAAGAATAACTTTAATCAGAGTATTTCTCAAAATAATCCCTGAAGAAATATCAGGAGAATATTTATTGAATAAATAAATATTTAAATGAATACTCAAAACAATATTCCTTAATTAATAAGACCCGAAAAGAATATTTAAGGTAATATTCATAATTAATTAGAAATTTAAATGAATATTCAAAAGTAATATTTATTTAATGAATAATATCCTAAATGAATATCAAGTAATATTCATTTAGTAATCCAAGCCTTAAGGAATATTCGAGATAATATTCGATAATTAACTCAAGCTTCAGATGAATATTAAAATAATATTCATCAAGTATTCAATATCTTAAATGAATATTCAAAAGTAATATTTATTTAATAAAATAATATTCTAAAAGAATATCCAAATAATATTCATTTAGTAGGCTCATCTTTAGAAGAATATTCGAAATAATAATCGATAATCAATTCGACTCTGAATGAATACTGAGAAATATTATTCGTTGAATAGTTACGTTCAAATAATTATTTGAAGTAAGGATCGTTAAAATAAATAATCTCGAACGAATATTCAAATATTATTCGTCGCCTGAATAATAGAAAATATTTACTTAAATATTTTCCTCCGAGGTAATCTCGATATATCAAGGAATATTGACTCCCGGTCTAAATTTGATTAATAAGATGTATACGCCCTTCTATGAGGGTCTTACAATAACCGGCTTATAACTGATATATAACTATCTAGCTTATAAGCCAACAATAACATTCAGGGAACAAGTATATCAATTCAACTTGAAAGTAGGCATGCATGCAATGGCATATGTATATCAGCAATCATATATATATATTTATTCAATCACAACAACAGCCTAAAAGAAGGGAATTGAAGCTTGCCTGGTAGTCGAGTACGGTAAGGGGTAGTGGTAGCGGGTCCCGGTTCACCTTGGTGATCTATAAATAGCCAAGGCATTCGGGATTAATCACTTAACATATTAAAAGTTAAGTTATACTTAAATCAAAACACGTTCTCGAGTTATCTCGTTATACCCCCCTTTAGTGGATTACTTATTATCACTGATCCGACCCGACATTCGTTCGTTAATACGACATGTCACTGCATTTATACTTGGGACATACTTAAGTCATATGAGTTCTAAGGTTGATCGTTACGAACCAATATTATACTCCGAGTTTTATCGCCCGTTTTCTAAGTGTTTTACCGAAGTTATAAAAGAGTCGTCGTTTAGGGGTTCGTTCGCGTTTAACCTCGACTCGAACATTTTTAATAAATCGAAAAATGATCCTTTTGACATACGGTTTTCTTTCACGCCTTCCTTTTTACCTCTAGTATTTATTTACCAAGATTCGCCATGACGTTACATAGTTTACGAGGGTTCAATTACAGTTACGAACTTTCGTTTACGGATTCGAACTACTTTTAGTAATTTGGTCATAAATCCTAAACCGTAAGTCCGTTTCACGTGATCTTTATATCAAAACGAAGCTTAGAACATTACCTATCCTATCACGGCAGATAAGGTTTCTGGAGAGTAGGGGTTCGACATGGAAAATGGCATACAAAACATGGTATTGTAAAATCGGGCATTATAACGGCTGTAAATCGAATATCTACAAATTTCGAATCTTCCCATAAACATAGTATCCAACCCAAACATCATATACATGACTTATACACATGAACTGAGGCCAAGCAATGCCTTTCCGTTCATCCAGCTATTTACATCATTAATCCAAAATCCATACATAATCATGCTTATAATCTTAACATAACCATAACTAAGTTATAACTATCATAAACATGCTTAAATCTCAAACAAGGGTTAGGGTTTCAAGAGCTTTATACCTTCCTTAGATAGTGATATAGCCTTACTAAGCCTTGTATAGTCCTTGTATAGCCTCCATGAAGCTTGGATCATCAACCAAAATCAAGATACAAGAATTTTGTTCTTGAGGTTACTATTCATCCTCCACTTTCTTGTTTTTTTTTGAAAATGGAAAAGGTGATGTTTGAGGCTAAGATTTTTAGGGTATCATTTTTATGAAATATAGGATCTATGATAAATTTTTGGAGATCAAACAATGGTGGGAAGGATGATTTTGTTTCTTGAATTAAGCCAAAAGGCCGAATGGTGTAGAATGGAGAAGACATGGTTTTTGCTTGGTTGATTTCTTGGTAATAATGCATAAAGTAGCTTGGCTTGGATAATATCTCATCTTGCCTTACTTTATTAAAGTGATGATGCATGGAGTGATGTATTTGTGAGGACAAGTGTTGGAGATTGGATGGTTTAAGGCTAACCAAGTAGTTTGTTTTCTAAGGACTAGTTTCCTTGCTAAGTATCCTAGTTACTTTAGTCCACTTGGTTGCTAGATCTTTTCTAGTGGCTTATGCATGACTCTTGCTTCCTCTGCTTGTTTCTGTGTCCGGTTATTACCCGTTTCGATTGATCGTTCGTAGGAATATTTCACGGATTTCTAATTAGGGTTTACCGGGAATCCTCTTTAATAATAATACTTTCATTCTCCATCTTTCATTCCAACTTTCCAATTTATATTCCTTAAATCCATTCGTTAAATACTTAAGGCTATCAGTGTCCAGGGAACTCTCGGAGAAAATAAAAGTGCGGTTTTTCAGAATCCGACAGCTTTTACATACACTTATTTTCCCCCTGGATCACTAATACGAACTCGGAAATCCGTTCCGAATACTTCTATATAGTGTCGTCTCATATTATTATATACTCCCACCAAAACACTATTCATTCTGTATTCTTTACTTGTTCTCTTAGGGTGGTACAATTGTCCGTATTCTCTTTCGATCGTTCCTTATCCTTTTTACGGAACTACTGGATTAATCGTTACCGATCTGGATGACATGAGAATATTTTCCTGCTTGAAATTGCCATATCTTATTCCCTTAGAAGATAGATTATTCTTACCTATGTTGTCACCCTTTAGCGTTCTTCAAGACATAGAAATAATAAAGTCGAATTCCATTCATTCTTTCCAAATATCAATTATTACATTGCAGCCATAACCACTCCTCAGTGGTTTCCTACCTTCATTCTTAAATCAAATATAATAACATCCCAAAATATCAAATCCTCAAAGTTAATATCTCAATTCTTGGATTATAATAATATTTAATCCACTGTCCGGTCAAATATTATTCCGAAAAAGAATTTGGAATTTCTGAATTCCGATCGTCTCTGCATTCACTTATTTCCTCCGCGTATTAATAATATGACTTCGAAACATCCATATCACGTCCCGTACATAGGGTGGCGTGAAAAGTTTTCCAACTTACAAAATCACTAATCATCCACCAAATTACTATGCACGTACAGGAAACACTATGCACGTACGGGAAACACTATGCACGTACGGGAAATACTATGCACGTACGGGAAATACTATGCACGTACTCATTTCCCTTCAAGGATCCATTAGCTCCTTCCTGGATGGTAGATTATTCTTATCTAGGTCCTCAACCATCGAATTACTCTATTCTGACAATATACCAATGCATCAAGATCATTGTCCAGAGTAATATCCATTCATTACAATCGTTGTTCCTCATTTTATCATTACTTAATAAAAAGTTTTAATTATATCCAAAATTTGGGGTTCTTACAGAACAGGCAAGACAGAGTCTAATTCGACCCCCTCCAATCTCAGGAAGGATTCCCGTTATAGATTTGGAGAGGTCCTCAAGAAGACAGAAGAGGGCTAATGTCCCAACAAGAGAAGCTATGAGGGTGGAAACCCCCAGGAGTAACCCCAAGGATCTCATGCCACTTGGAGATCCTGATGATCCAACACCCCTGTTTACTGAGGAGGTGATGAATGCTCATATTTCTAGGAAGTTTAAGATGCCGACAATTAAGGCTTATGATGGAACGGGTGATCCCGCAAATCACGTCAGGACGTTCTCAAACGCACTGTTGCTGCAGCCTGCAAGTGATGCCCTAAAGTGCAGAGCGTTCCCCCAAACCCTGTTGGGAATGGCTCAGAGATGGTATAGCCGATTGCCTGCGAACTCTATTGGCTCTTTTAAGGAGTTGAGTGTCGCCTTCGTTAGCCAATTCATTAGCGGAAGGGTGCATGAGAAGAGCTCCGCATCTCTTATGTATGTAGTGCAAGGAAAGAATGAAAATCTGAGGGATTACCTCAAGCGATTCACTAAGGAGACCCTGAATATCACTGATTTGGAAAATAAGGTGGCAATGGTAGCCCTGGAACACGGAACCACTGACCTCTTCTTCAAGAGATCATTGGCGAAACATCCCCCTGAGAACATGGCTGAGCTTCAACGAAGGGCTGATAAGTATATTAAAGCTGAGGATAGCTTGAAGAAAGAAACCACCGTAGGTGGAGGAGGAGGTAACAATGACTCCAAGAAGCGAAAGCAAGACCAAGACTATGATGATCAAGAGTATGATGCTAGGGACAAGTATCCCCGAACTAGCGAGGACTCCGACTCTGCCCCTAAGAAGAACCAAGGGTCAAGGTTCACTGAGTATGCAAGGTTGAATACTCCTAGGAGTCGAATCTTGTTGGACATTGAGAATGATAAGGATTTCAGATGGCCGAAGCCACTCAGGGGTGATCCCGCAAAGAGAAACCAAAATCAGTATTGCATATTCCATAGAGACGTGGGGCATGACACTGACGATTGTAAGCAACTCAAAGATGAGATCGAGTTTTTGATCCGTAGAGGGAAGCTGAGGCACTTCACTAAGGGTGAAGACCGTGGTAATCAGAGAAGAGACTATAATAGAAGGGATGACGATCAAGATCGCAACCCACAGCCCCGAGGGCCAGTAATCAACATGATCTCAGGAGGCCCGACTGCGGCCGGGACAACTAGGAACTCTGGAAAGGCTTATGCCCGAGAGGTATTGCACATCGTGGTTGAGGCCCCGAAGCGTGCAAAAACTGAGGTAGCGATTAGCTTTGATGACTCAGACTTGAAAGGGCTGAAGTTCCCCCATGACGACCCGTTGGTCATAACTCCTGTGATTGGAAACTCAGAGGTGAAGCGAGTCTTGATAGACAATGGAGCTTCCGTTGACATTCTGTTTCATGATGCGTTTGCGAAGATGGGATACACTGATTCTCAGTTGACCCCCAATAACATGCCTATATACGGATTTAATGGAGTAAAATCCAAAGTTGAAGGGACTATTCAGCTGCCTGTAACTATTGGGCAAGAGCCCAAGGAGGCCACTCAGATGTTGAACTTCCTGGTAATCAAGGCGGATTCAACGTACAACGCTATCCTTGGAAGGACTGGACTTCATGCATTTAAGGCTGTTGCCTCAACCTATCATGTGATGATCAAGTTCCCTAACAGGAATGGTGTTGGAGAACATAAAGGTGATCAGAAGATGGCACGAAGCTGTTATGTAGCCTCGTTAAGGCCTGATGGAGTCGGGGGGCAGGTCCTTCCGATTGAAGACATGGAAGTCCACAGTGGTAAGGACACAAAGAAAGGTCAGCAGAGGACATCACACAGAAGCCTCGGACAGCCATTGAGGCTAAGGCGTTAACTGACTTTGTGGTTGAGTGTACCATTGGCAACCAAGAAGTTGGGGGCAGGAGGTAGTACCCCGAGCAGGAAGTGAACTGCAGAATAAGAATGAGGAGACGAGAAGGAGTGGCGGGTGCTCAATTTTGATGGAGCATCAAAAACAAAATCAAGTGGTGTAGGCCTAGTCTTGCAAAACCCCGATTGGGCTTAAGTTATCCTAGTAGGACTTAGCTTCATATTTATATAGTAGAAGTAGAAATAAGGTTCATTAAAACCATTGCAGAGCATGTTGCACCGAGTAGGACAGTAGTACTCTATGTAAGGGTTGAACCCATTTCATGTTATTAATGCAAGTTTA
Source organism: Saposhnikovia divaricata (assembly GCA_036435485.1). NCBI lineage: Eukaryota > Viridiplantae > Streptophyta > Magnoliopsida > Apiales > Apiaceae > Saposhnikovia > Saposhnikovia divaricata. The sequence goes on along the minus strand of CM071594.1, from coordinate 191,195,372 downwards.
TTTTCCATTCATTGATTGTGTATGTGCCAAGCACCTGATGTGTGAGTCAAAGATGACTAAGTACCGAAAATAAAAGAATACACGAATGGAAATAAACAAATGCATACCCCGAAGGGTAGAGTTAGGTTACAGCAGATAAGAGTTTAAGTCCTTCAAGGACCCTGGAAAAAAAAGACAAACATTGAAGTCCTGATGGAACACCCTGAAAATACACCTAGAGGGGGGGGTGAATAGGTGTTATGACTAACAATGACCAAATAAAAAAAAATATTCTGCCTAAGAAAATATATACTGGCAGTTAGCTGGGTACGATAGGCAGCTAACTGGGTTCACCAAAAGAGACAGATTAATGAATAGGCAGCTAGCTGTGATATGCAATGCAGAAGGACAAAATTGCAGTAAGTAAAGAACACCAAGACTTTTAGCTAGGTTCGACCCCTAATCGTCTATGGTCTACGTCCTAGTCCCTTACCAACTTGGTAAGAGAATATATTATTGATCACACGAAAAACCAATTACAAGACTCAATAATATATCTTCCTTATCACCCAGTTACTAACTGCAGCTAGCTGGAACCTCTTGTTTCCTGAACACAGCTCTCTAAGTTCTATACTTAAACCAAGTATAAACTTCTCTAGCCTAATGCTCCTTGAATCCTGGTTCCACCAGCTCAACAATTCAGCAACTACTTATCTTTACAAGATGAACAATACAATGGATAAAAATAATTACAACTCAAGGATTCGAACTCTATAAAGACTCGATGTATATATTATAGTACAGGAGCTCTTTTGAAATGAGGTGCAGAGTTGTTTCTTGTAATCTTGAATATAGCTTGAAGGTTCTTATTCTCTGGTTTTTTCTTTCAATGAAGAACCACGCAGCCCTTTATAGTGAAGTGTAGGAGATGAAATCTTGAACAATCTTGCAACGGTCTTGAAGAAATCTTCTCACGTGTGGCTTTGTTCAAATTAAATGCCCTACAAACGTTCACCTGCAGGTTTGATATATATAAAACTGAAGATACAAAATATATTCAGTGGAGAGAGATGAGAACAAAGCCTTTTGTTCTTGAATAAATCCGTTAGTGACAAATAAAGAAAACAATAGATAGATAATGAATGCATGTGTTTTCTTTGAAGACTTTTCTGTAAGACAACTGGTGGTGGAGATGTTGTAGCATGAATTATTTGACTTTAAGAGAGCATGCTTGAAAAGTAAGCACATGGGTTGTCTTGGTGGAACATTAAAGAAATAAAAAGATTCCTTTAATGAGAGAAAGTTGTCTAGCATGATACTTCTAGTTGAGTAGTGCTCTAATATATATAATATCATGTTTAAATTTATTAGACAAATCTTACAACTGATTTCCACAATATTTCCTAAAAAAAACGTACTCCCCTTTATATTCTGGACAGACTGCCAGCTTGCTGTGTTGTACTGTCAGCTAGCTGTGTTATCTGTCAGCTTGCTGTGTTATAAGAACTCTTGTACTGTCAGCTAGCTGAGATACCCTGTTTTGCTAAGAAATAATATAAGTAATAATCCTGCAAAACAATATTAGTCCAGTACATATATCCAGCATGTTAACATCTTTGTATATAGCATAACTTATATGTCCTGCAAAATAGAATTAGAAATATACACAAGAAGCTTGCTACAATATACCATTACAAGCGTAGCAGCTTGGTAACTATGTTATCATCAAAACTAAGATTTTGAGATTGAGCTAAAAACTCCCCCTCAATCAAAGAATCCTGCAAAATAAAGTTTGATAGCAGGCTAATATATTAAGTAACAAGCAATCAGCTTGTTGTATTGTGTCATCATCAAAACCAAGCAGTCAGCTTGCTGCATTGTGTCATCATCAAAACCAAACAGTCAGCTTGCTGCATTGTGTCATCATCAAAACCAATAGGGTTTCAATCTCCCCCTTTTTGATGATTACACACCAATATTCAGGAGTTAAATACTCCCCCTGAATTTATGCTTCCCCTGCAAAAAGATTAGCAATCTATACAAGCAGTTAAGCATAAGAAGTATAGTCGCATGGCATCACATAAACATTTAGCATTAAACCATATGATCCCAGCAAAGTACGTGAAGTAAAGAGTTACAAGAATAAATAAATATCAACTCTCAACTCCCCCTAAATCACACATACTTTTAATCCTGAATTTTCTCCCCCTTATTCATCAAAAAGGATATCCACATGCAATCATTTAATATACAAATTCAAGTAAGCATGGATTATCAAGTTCACATATAATGAATTAAATTAACCACTTAAAAAAATAAAACAACATTTAGCAAATAAAACAAGTAAGTGGATTAGATTTTACACAATAATCAAAATATATATGAGAAATAATAGCACAAGAGAGTGTACCAAACTTCCATAGAAGCTAGCTGGTTAGACATGAAAGCTTTCCAAACTTCCATAGCAGCTAGCTGGCTAGACATTACACATGCCTAATTCGCGACGCAGCACTGTAAAACGCTCCTCGGCTAGTGGCTTTGTGAAGATGTCAGCTAGCTGGTACTCTGTACTTACAAAGATCAGCTCAACTTTTCCCTTTGCAACATTGTCTCTCAAGAAATGATGTCGAACGTCGATATGCTTTGTTCTTGAGTGATTCACTGGATTCTTTGATATGTTGATAGTGCTTGTATTGTCACAATAAATGGGGACTTTGCCACATTTAATTCCAAAATCTAGAAGTGTTTGTCTCATCCATAGCATTTGAGAGCAACAACTTCCAGCTGCTAAATACTCCCCTTCAGCTGTGGATAATGCAACAGAAGTTTGCTTCTTGCTTTGCCAAGATACTAAACTCTGTCCTAAAAATGCACAAACACCACTTGTACTCTTTCGATCAGTTTGACAACCTGCATAATCTGCATCACTATACCCAACAAGATCAAATGCATTTGTGATGGGATAAAATAAACCAAGAGTAGTAGTTCCACTTAAATATTTAAAAATTCTTTTAATAGCATTCAAGTGAGATTCTTTTGGTTGAGCTTGAAACCTAGCACAAACACATACACTATACATAATATCAGGTCTAGAGGTTGTAAGATATAATAAACTTCCAATCATACCTCTATACTTTCGAACATCTACATCTTTACCTCTTTCATCTGCAGCCAGCTTGCTGGCAGAACCCATAGGTGTAGATTTTGCCTTGATATTCTCATATCCAAACTTCTTTAGCAAGTTCTTGATGTATTTGGACTGATGTACATATATTCCATCTTGAATTTGCTTGATTTGGAGCCCCAAAAAGTAGTTGAGCTCACCCATCATACTCATGTCAAACTCACTATGCATACACTTAGAAAACCACTTGCACATCTTATCATTAGTTGATCCAAATATAATATCATCTACATATATTTGCACAACTAGAATATCATTACCAGTAAGTTTAGTAAACAATGTAGGATCGATTTTACCTCGAATGAACCCATTCTTTATCAAAAACTTACTTAGCCTTTCATACCAAGATCTAGGAGCTTGTCGTAATCCATATAATGCCTTCTTTAATTTGAAAACATAATTAGGAAATTGATCACTCTCAAATCCAGGAGGTTGCTTGACATATACTTCTTCTTTCAAGTACCCATTAAGAAATGCACTTTTCACGTCCATTTGATGTAGCTTGAACTTCTTGAAGCATGCAAATGATAGTAACATCCTTATTGATTCTAGCCTTGCAACCGGGGCATAAGTTTCATCAAAATCGATTCCTTCTTGTTGATTATATCCTTGTGCAACAAGCCTTGCTTTGTTCCTAGTAACCGTTCCTTCTTCATCAACTTTGTTTTTGAAAACCCATTTAGTACCAATGATTGAAACATCTTTAGGTGGCTCTACAAGTTCCCAAACATCACATCTTTCAAATTGATTAAGTTCATCTTGCATTGCCATGTTCCAATTATCATCTTTTAGTGCTTCATTTACATTCTTTGGTTCCTCTTGAGCTAGGAAGGCCGAAAATGCACAAAAGTTAGCTTGGCTTCTCCTTGTCTTGATGCCTTCTGATTTATCACCAATAATCAACTCTGGAGGATGATTCTTTACTGTCCTTGTTGACTTTGGAAAATGATGATGAGCCATAACTTCTTCATTGGCTCTAATTCTCTTGGATGGAGGAGGGGATTCATCCCCATTATAAATTGGCATCTTTTCTTGTGATCTCTGGCCTCTAGAATCTTCCAAGGTGAGTTTTGACACCTTATCACAAGTTTCATCTACTGGAGGAGAGATTTCAGCTTGATTATCATTAGCTGAACTTGATTCAGTTTCTACTGCAGCTCGCTGGGTTGCTGCATTTCCTGAGTCTGCTTCATTGGCAGCTCGCTGAGTTGCTGTATTTTTGGAATCTGCTTCTTTGTCAGCTAGCTGAGTTGCTGTATCTGACCTTGGCAGCTCGCTGGCATCATTTGAACCTGCAATATCTTCCTCATCTCTTGACAGATCAACATTAGATTCTTGAAATGAGACATCAATTGACTCTTCAACAGTACGTTTAGATATATTATAAACTCTATATGCACGACTTGTTGTAGAATAACCCAAAAATATAACTTCATATGATTTGGCATCAAATTTACCATCTCTATCAATGGATTTGAGTACAAAGCACCTGGATCCAAAGACCTTGAAGTAGCCTATGTTTGGCTTCTGGTTCTTTAGCAATTCATAAGGAGTCTTGTTGAGAATAGGTCTGATTAGTACTCTGTTAAGAACATAGCTAGCTGTGTTCACTGCTTCTGCCCAGAAACTCCTTGGCAGCTTGCTTTCTTGCAGCAATGTTCTAGCTGTTTCTTGCAATGACCTGTTCTTTCTCTCCACAACTCCATTTTGTTGTGGGGTTCTTGGAGCAGAGAATTCATGTGAAATGCCTCTATCTTCACAATATGAGATAAAGTCCTTTTGGAATTCACCACCTCGATCACTCCTTATTCTCACAAGTCTTAACTTAAACTTGTTCTCAAGTAACTTAATTAGCTTTTCAAATTCACTGAAAGCACAATCTTTAGTACGAAGAAACAATACCCAAGTATATCTAGAATAATCATCTACTATAACAAATGCATATTGTTTACCTCCAATGCTTTTATATGCTTCCGGACCAAATAAATCTAAATGAAGTAGTTCTAAAGGTTTAGAAGTTGATACCATCTTCTTTGATTTATGTGGAGTCCTGATTTGTTTGCCTAATTGGCAAGCCGAACAAGTTTCCATTTTGACATACTTCAATTTTGGCAATCCTCTAACTAGCTTCTTCGAAGACAGCTTGCTGAGTAAGTCCATATGAGCATGTCCAAGCCTTCTATGCCAAATTTCTGGATTTGAATCAACAGCAGCTAGACAACAAGATGAATCCTGCATTTCAAAGTCCAAAATATATATATTTCCTTCCCTTCTAGCAACTAGGGGGACTTTGTTAGTGCCAAAAATAATAGTACACTTTTCCTTATCAAAAAGAACAGAATGTCCATCATTATATAACTGACTTACACTAAGCAAATTATATTTAAGACCTTGAACATATTGAACTTTATCAATAGAAATGACACTATTACCAATTTTCCCTTTCCCAAGAATCTGGAGTGTTTTGCTATCACCAATGGTGACATTTCCACCCTTTTTCTTACTGAGAGACAGGAATTGTGATTTATCACCACTCATATGTCTTGTGCATCCACTATCCAAAATCCATTGATTTGATCTCACTTTGACAACAAGACATACCTACAAAACAAATAAAGAGCCAACTCAACGTTTTGGTACCCATATTTGCTTGGGTCCAGAATGGTTAGTTGATAGAACATATAAAACATTTAAATCAGATTTCTTGATCCACATTTGGATCACTTTAGAAGCTGTATTTCTTGTTCCATCTGTTCTGTCAGCTAGCTGCCTGTGACCTGTCTGTCTGTTCCAGCTAGCTGGGTTGGCATTCTGAGTTTTGCAATGATTTGCCAAATGGCCTTTATTTCCACATTTATGGCAAATTCTCCATGGCATGGCATAGTCATAGGGGATTCCATGTTTGCCATCATACTTTAGAGGTGTTTTGGAAGACGATCCAACTCCTTCTCTTTCGATTGGAACTTTTGCATATCTCATCATTGTTTTGAGAGTATCTTCTCCTTGAATGAATTTTCCCATTCCTTTCTGGAGGTCCTTGATTTCCGTTTCCAATTCTTTGATTCTTTCAGCTTGTTGAGATATTTCCTTTGAGCATGATTCCCTTGGACTAAATGCCTCTAAACATGCATCTTGAGCTTCTATTTCTGTTCTCAGCTCGCTGAGTTCCTTCATAAGTGTATCATTTCTCTTGATAAGCACTTTGTTTACACCTTCAAGCTGGGATATCTCAGCCTTAAGATCAGTAAGCTTTTGAGTATGATTTGTAGCAGGTGTCTTCTCATCCATTAACTCAGATATGATCTTCTTAAGTTGAGTATTTTTCTTCTTGAGTTTATCATTCTCATATCTTAATTCTTCAACCACTTCATTTGATAGATTACTATGATCCTGCATGGTTAATTCATCTAACTTTGAGGAATGAGAATACATATCAGAAAAATAATTTACCTCACTATTGTTGTCATCCGAATCCGAGACATCACTATCTACAAGGCCATCTTGAAAAATTCCTTGAGCATTATTCTCATCATCAAGACCAACAAGAGCTAGGTTCACCATCTCATCACTTGACTCATTATCAGAATCCGAATTTTCATCATCACTCCATGTCAAAAATGCCTTAGCTTTCCTTTTGTCTTTAGAGGCAGCTAGCTGCTTCTGCTTATTTTTCAGCTTATAGCAGTCTCTTTTGTAGTGTCCTTTCTTGCCACATTCAAAACATGCTTCATCTTTGACATCTTTCTTCGTTCCAGAAGCTCTACCTTTCTCCTTCTTTAGCTTGTTCCTTAAGTCAAGCATCTTCTTGATTTTTCTGGATAGAAGTGCTAGTTCTTCATCAGAATCTGATTCTGATTCTGAATCCAGCTTGCTGCTACTGGAGTGCAAAGCTAAATTCTTCATCTTTTCAACTGGAGCCTTGACTGATTCCATCTTGCTACTGTTGATTTTGCTTTCAAATTGTTCCAATTCTGCAAATACGGCCAAATGATCCATAGAATCAATGAAGGGACTTGATTCCAATGCAGTGACTTTAGCTTCGAATATAAATGGGACTGCACTTAGAATTTTCATGTTTATTTCATCTTGAGGAATGGTTTTTCCAAGTCTCTTCAGAGTGTTGATAGTGATTTGAAACCTTGCTTGGCTCTCTTTGATAGTTTCACCATTCTTGAGCTTGAAATTTCCGAAGTCATTCATCAATTTGCTAAGTTTAACTTTTCTCAAAGTTTTCGAACCTTCGTGATAGGATTCCAAAGCATCCCACATTTCTTTTGCTGTTTTTAGAGAGGATACCTTGTCATATTCAGATTGATCAAGTGCATTCATTATGGAGTTTCTTGCTTCTCCATTATAGCCACACTTGATAATCTCATCGAGAGTGAGATCATCAACATCTTTTGGTTCGTTTTTGTCATTGAGAAATTCATAGTTCCCTTTCTGCACAACTCTTAGAACCAGAGGTTTCTTGGACAAATAAGTCTCCATTCTGCATTTCCACCAACTATAGTTTTCTGATCCAGTGAGAAGTGGAGCCTTATAATCCGACCTGCCTTCTAGGTAATTGTCAGCCATTTGATCGATACTTTTCCTGTTACAGAAATATAAGTATACCAAAGCTCTGATACCAAATGAAAATACACCTAGAGGGGGGTGAATAGGTGTTATGACTAACAATGACCAAATAAAAAAAAATATTCTGCCTAAGAAAATATATACTGGCAGTTAGCTGGGTACGATAGGCAGCTAACTGGGTTCACCAAAAGAAACAGATTAATGAATAGGCAGCTAGCTGTGATATGCAATGCAGAAGGACAAAATTGCAGTAAGTAAAGAACACCAAGACTTTTAGCTAGGTTCGACCCCTAATCGTCTATGGTCTACGTCCTAGTCCCTTACCAACTTGGTAAGAGAATATATTATTGATCACACGAAAAACCAATTACAAGACTCAATAATATATCTTCCTTATCACCCAGTTACTAACTGCAGCTAGCTGGAACCTCTTGTTTCCTGAACACAGCTCTCTAAGTTCTATACTTAAACCAAGTATAAACTTCTCTAGCCTAATGCTCCTTGAATCCTGGTTCCACCAGCTCAACAATTCAGCAACTACTTATCTTTACAAGATGAACAATACAATGGATAAAAATAATTACAACTCAAGGATTCGAACTCTATAAAGACTCGATGTATATATTATAGTACAGGAGCTCTTTTGAAATGAGGTGCAGAGTTGTTTCTTGTATTCTTGAATATAGCTTGAAGGTTCTTATTCTCTGGTTTTTTCTTTCAATGAAGAACCACGCAGCCCTTTATAGTGAAGTGTAGGAGATGAAATCTTGAACAATCTTGCAACGGTCTTGAAGAAATCTTCTCACGTGTGGCTTTGTTCAAATTAAATGCCCTACAAACGTTCACCTGCAGGTTTGATATATATAAAACTGAAGATACAAAATATATTCAGTGGAGAGAGATGAGAACAAAGCCTTTTGTTCTTGAATAAATCCGTTAGTGACAAATAAAGAAAACAATAGATAGATAATGAATGCATGTGTTTTCTTCGAAGACTTTTCTGTAAGACAACTGGTGGTGGAGATGTTGTAGCATGAATTATTTGACTTTAAGAGAGCATGCTTGAAAAGTAAGCACATGGGTTGTCTTGGTGGAACATTAAAGAAATAAAAAGATTCCTTTAATGAGAGAAAGTTGTCTAGCATGATACTTCTAGTTGAGTAGTGCTCTAATATATATATAATATCATGTTTAAATTTATTAGACAAATCTTACAACTGATTTCCACAATATTTCCTAAAAAAAACGTACTCCCCTTTATATTCTGGACAGACTGCCAGCTTGTTGTGTTGTACTGTCAGCTAGCTGTGTTATCTGTCAGCTTGCTGTGTTATAAGAACTCTTGTACTGTCAGCTAGCTGAGATACCCTGTTTTGCTAAGAAATAATATAAGTAATAATCCTGCAAAACAATATTAGTCCAGTACATATATCCAGCATGTTAACATCTTTGTATATAGCATAACTTATATGTCCTGCAAAATAGAATTAGAAATATACACAAGAAGCTTGCTACAATATACCATTACAAGCGTAGCAGCTTGCTAACTATGTTATCATCAAAACTAAGATTTTGAGATTGAGCTAAAAACTCCCCCTCAATCAAAGCATCCTGCAAAATAAAGTTTGATAGCAGGCTAATATATTAAGTAACAAGCAATCAGCTTGTTGTATTGTGTCATCATCAAAACCAAGCAGTCAGCTTGCTGCATTGTGTCATCATCAAAACCAAACAGTCAGCTTGCTGCATTGTGTCATCATCAAAACCAATAGGGTTTCACACCCGCTGAAGAAACATATTGCATAGCCCGAAAGCCAATGGAAGGCTCATCAAGTGGGCAATCAAATTAGGAGAATTCGATGTTAAGTACAAGCCTAGGACGACCATCAAAGCCCAGGCTCTAGCTGACTTCGTGATTGAATATACCATTGACAACCAAGAAGTTGGGGGGCAGGAGGTAATAGACCAGGAAGGTCAGCAAGGTGAGAAACCCCTGGAAGACAAGAAGGAATATTGGATGCTCTATTTTGATGGGGCATCAAAAACAAAAAGCTATATTTTCATGGGGCATCAAAAACAAAAACCAGTGGTGCAGGTTAAGTTCTGCAAAGCCCCGATGGGTTCACACTCGAGTATGACTTGAAGTTGGACTTCCAAACAACCTACAACGAGGCGGAGTATGAAGCTCTGATAGCCGACCTTAGACTGACAAGAGCCCTGAGGGTCAAGAACCTGAAAGTCTGTGGAGACTCAAAGTTGGTAGTCTCACAAGTCAATGGAGACTTTGAGGTTAGAGAAAAGAATATGGCCAAATACTTGAGGATTGTGAAAGCTGCGATAGCCCAGTTAGATGAGTGCCAGGTATATCCCAAGGGAGGAGAATACAAAGGTCGATGGCTTATCTCAATTCAAGGGTCGAGACCCATTCTGGGAGCGTCTACTTCCAAGTCCTGAAGACCCCCACCATCGATTCGAAGTTGGTGGCACCGTTTGATGTAGGAAGCTGTCAGATAGACCCTATCAAAGCTCATCTTAAGACTGGTTGGCTCCTTGATATTTCCTTGAAAGCACAGAAACTGTCTGTGAGAGTGTTAAGATACGCATTGGTTGAAGGTCTCCTCTATAAGAGGTCCATTGTCATTACATACTTAAAGTCTTGAATTTCAAATCCCGACACAAAATTTAAGCCTTGATGGCCAACAACGTAGTCTGTCTCCAATCGAGCTTGTCATTAGAAATTAAGAGCCGCCAGCCAAAATTGAAACTTAAGCAAGGTCCTATGAGTATAAGAAGAAGGTTGAAATAATGATAGAGGGTTGACAACCAGCCAAGGCACACCAGACTTGAAGTCAAGTGCTCAGTGGCAAGTGAACTTCTTGAACGATCAACCGAGAAGCAAGACCTCCACTATATGAAGCAAGGGGGCAAAAACTAAGGGACTCCATCATTTCAACATCTTAGAATGAGAGTTAAAGGTTGAATGGTTGATGATAACCAACAACCACGAATGAATTCTCGTTTTCGAATCAAGGACTCAGCAAACGAATTAAGGCCCTGAAGGTCACGAAAGCTAAGAAACGGGTCGTTTCAAGGTTCCGCAAGAAACTCAAAAATTCGAAAATAATAAGGCTGGGAGCCCGACAAAAGCCAAAGAAACGGTCCACAAATGAAAATTGGCCCAAAGGATACGAGCCTAGAACACCAACGCCCAAGAAGCTAAATCTCCTAGGCGTTGGATCAAATAAAGCCTCCTTGGAGGGGATACCCACGCCAAGGCTGGAGTAACAAATGAAGGGTATTAAAGTACCCACGCCAAGAAGACTTAAAATCATAAGACAAGGTATCACAAAGTGCCTCCTTGGCGGGGGTACCCACGCCAAGGTTGTACGAATTGAGGGTGAAAAATACCCACGGTCAGGAAGCCATATCTCCTAGACGTGGTTGGCAAAAACATCTCCTTGGTGGGGATACCCACGCCTAGAGTGGTTGTACAAATGAAGGCATGAAATACCCACGCCCAGGAGACCAACTTCCTTGGCATGCCTAAGGAGAAGTTCTCCTTGGCGGGGGTACCCACGCCCAGAACGAATTTTGAAAATTGAAGGCATGAAATACCCACGCCCAGGAGACCAACTTCCTTGGCGTGCCTATGGAGAAGGTCTCCTTGGCGGGGGTACCCACGCCCAGGGCTCCTCTTCAAACGACATGCCATTTTTCAGAAATTAAAAAAGGAATAAAATCCTTAAAAATTTTGAAAATAGGCTAGAAATGATGATAAAAATAGGTAAAAATACCTATTAAATCAAGAAAAAATAAGGAAATAATTTATAAAATTATTTCTAAGGCATGAGGCCCAATATTTTATTTTTGGTAAAAATTATCGAAAATAAAATGTATAAAACCTGAAGGTTCAAAAAAAAAGAAAAAAAAAGAGAGAAGAAGAAGAAGAAACAAAAAAAAAAAAGAAAAATACTCACCCACGCTACCCAGGCCAATACTCCTGGGCGTGGAGTAGGAAGATGGTTGGTACGCGGGTGTACCCCCGCCAAGCCTCTATCATGAGGTTGAATGGCTAAAGTGCAATTAGGTACCTGAAGTTTTGGTCATTTGCAAAATGGTCCCTGATGCTAAAAAAAAATCCTAAATTATTAGAAATAATTTAGAAAAATACCTGTTGGTACATAAAAATTCCTAAATTATTAGGAAAAATTACGAAAAATACCTGTGGGTACCTAAAAATTCCTAAATTATTAGGAATAATTAAGGAAAATACCTGCTGGTACATAAAAATTCCTAAATTATTAGAAATAATTTAGAAAAATACCTGTGGGTACATTAAAAATTCCTAAATTATTAGGAATAATTTAGAAAAATACCTGTTGGTACATAAAAATTCCTAAATTATTAGGAAAAATTACGAAAAATACCTGTGGGTACCTAAAAATTCCTAAATTATTAGAAATAATTAAGGAAAATACCCGTGGGTACATAAAAATTCTTAAATTATTAGGAATAATTAAGGAAAATACCTGCTGGTACATAAAAATTCCTAAATTATTAGAAATAATTTAGAAAAATACTTGTGGGTACATTAAAAATTCCTAAATTATTAGGAATAATTTAGAAAAATACCTGTTGGTACATAAAAATTCCTAAATTATTAGGAAAAATTACGAAAAATACATGTGGGTACCTAACAATTCCTAAATAATTAGGAATAATTAAGGAAAATACCCGTGGGTACATAAAAATTCCTAAATTGTTAGGAATAATTAAGGAAAATACCTGTTGGTACATAAAAATTCCTAAATTATTAGGAAAAATTAAGGAAAATACCTGTTGGTACATAAAAATTTAGGTATTAGGAAATATTACGAAAAATACCTGTGGGTACATTAAAAATTCCTAAATTATTAGGATTAATTTAGAAAAATACCTGTTGGTACATAAAAATTCCTAAATTATTAGGAAAAATTACGAAAAATACATGTGGTTACCTAAAAATTCCTAAATTATTAGGAATAATTAAGGAAAATACCCGTGGGTACATAAAAATTCCTAAATTATTAGAAATAATTAAGGAAAATACCTGTTGGTACATAAAAATTCCTAATTTATTAGGAAAAATTAAGGAAAATACCTATTGGTACATAAAAATTCCTAAATTATTAGGAAAAATTACGAAAAATACCTGTGGGTACATTAAAAATTCCTAAATTATTAGGAATAATTTAGAAAAATACCTGTTGGTACATAAAAATTCCTAAATTATTAGGAAAAATTACGAAAAATACCTGTGGGTACCCAAAAATTCCTAAATTATTAGGAATAATTAAGGAAAATACTCGTGGGTACATAAAAATTCATAAATTATTAGGAATAATTAAAGAAAATACCTGTTGGTATATAAAAATTCCTAAATTATTAGGAAAAATTAAGGAAAATACCTGTTGGTACATAAAAATTCCTAAATTATTAGGAAAAATTAAGGAAAATACCTGTTGGTACATAAAAATTCCTAAATTATTAGGAAAAATTACGAAAAATACCTGTGAGTACATAAAAATTCCTAAAATATTAGGAAAAGTACAGAAAAATACGAGGAAAATTATAGAAATATTTTCTTGACAAATTGAGCAATAATTTATGCTAATAATGCATAAAAGCTCTATGAAAGTGCCGAAATTGCTAAAACAAGCACAAATTAAAGCCTCGAATAAGGCAAATCGTCGTAAATGTGTAGGTCGCTCCACACTTTACAATCAAGACGATACTCGTGAAACACTAGTGTAAACCAAAATTCCCATATAAGGGTAGGAAAATTAAGAAGTCCCAGGTAAGGGATAAAAACGACCCCGAGTCTCGATTAAGGCAAATATAACTTCTACGAAAACCTGATCAGTTTTCCTAGAAGTTGGGGGGCAAATGATATGGGATAAAAATAAGCCCTAAAGGCACATTTAATGTTGCATTAATTAGACCCAGCATGGTCCAAACGTGGGGCCCACCAGATGGACCCAAAACCCCAATTATAATATTAATTTCGTAATTAATATTGGGGGAAATAAACAGCTCAGCAATAAGAGTTGGATAAGGATATTATCTCCATCAGACTTAGCCACCAAGGCATCCAATTCGATATGAAAACTGATTCCTACAAGGAATGGATCTGGAACCTTCCTCAAGGAAGACTTGTCCACCAAGTCTCTGACTCCTACCATAATTCTAAGGTTTTTCAGCCTATATAAAGGGCTAGACCCCTCATCTCAGAACTACGTTTTTGGCTTGATCTTTGATATTCATCAAAGTATGTAGGCATCTTGTTAAGGCAGATTCAGCCACGAGCACAAGAGCAGCCATTAAAGCTCGAAGCTCCCACAAACCTTAGTAGTTAATACGCAATAAATATACCCTACTTTTTATTCCACAACACATGGTTTCATCAGATCCCATGATGACGAGCAGTTCGATTATGAGCTAATCGTTGTCATGGGATTCTAAAGGATTTATCTATGTAGCTTAGTAGTTGATTGCTTTAAAGATTTATGTGTGGTGAATTCTTGATTTCCTCGTATGGTTGTGTTTCATGTGTTTAGATGCGTCATGAACATCTAATTTGTTAATCTCTTGCGAAACGAGAGTGGATCTTGAGATTTATAACTTGTCATGCTAGCATAGGATAGGTTGATGTTTTAACATCATGATTTGTAGCGTAAATAGAGATATTATGCCGCCCTATGTGATCAATATGGATAACTTGTTCTTCAACCGTTATGTTTTCAAATTCTATAGAGATATAGGGTCTAAGCATGATTGGTGTCTATTCATCTTCTATCTCTTTTGTAGATGTATGTTTAGTTTGGTATTCGTATACTGAGAAGTAGCGTATACTTGTTCCGTGTTGTCTGATCAGATATCAAAACTATCACATGCATTGATTAAAGGCATCAACTCTAAGTGAAGTAGATGATGAAGTTAGGATTCCGTGTTTTCTCGCATATAAGTAATTCAACGTTAATTCTCATTAGTTAGTAATTTATAGTTTGTTAATTTGTATCTTATTTAATTATAGTTAGTAAAAACTTAATCTTTTTATTTGTCTTAGCAGTGAATAATAATCATACATTGTTGCATAGGTGCATGAACTGAATTGAAACCTAACCAGATCTCTGTGGGAACGAACTTGACTTCTATCTATATTACTTGTGACCACGTACGCTTGCGTGTTTTAGTGTAAACAATATAGCTTCTTAAAACAAGGTTCGTTGAAGTAAAATTCATTAAAAGCCAAGTTTAGTAAAATACGATTCCTTAAACATGGGTTGTTAAAACCTGGTTCTTTTAAAACAAAGGTTTAGTGAAACTTGGTTTACTAAAAGAAGGTTCAGTAAGATAGAAATTAATAAAACATGAGTTAGTAATACTTGAGTTAAATAAAACATGGTTTGATAAACTTGAAGAAGTTATTAATCAATAAATTATAAAACAAGTGTTAAGTTTTAGAAATCGTATTTAAAATTTGAAAAGTCCAATTGGGTTCATAGGGTATAAAATTATAGAGATAACAAAGGTCTAACTTTGAAGCAGGGGACAAATTATAGAATCAAAGTTCAGTGTTAAAGAAAGGTAGTGATAGGGTGCATAGCAATAAATGTATATCAAAAGACATATCACAATACAGCTCAATAGAATGACACCGAATGGTACAGGTTACTTGCACATTGATTTGAATGCAACGTATGATAAATAACAGGAGCAGATGTGCTTCACTTGAACAATAAGTGAAGGATAGAAACACTTGCCTTAATACATTTATTCCTGATTTCAACACATTGATTCATTAATCTCTATACGTCAATCTCTGCGAGCCTGCACTTCCGTCTTTCTTCTATAATTCGTCAGTCTCATTACTAGTAAACTTATCAACTCCGATAACTATCTGCCTTCTCAAGATTCCATTTCCTCTCGTACTGGATCTTAACCAGCCTCTTTCTAGTACCTATACAAAGGTAAAGTACTACTTCAGTATACTTATGCCCTTAATTATCTAACTCTATTCTACCCAAACGATTCATATAACGCTTTATCACTTAACACATATAACACGTACTTGTTATATTTAACAAACAACTTAGTACAATCAAGTAAGCACTTAAGCATATATCACATACCATACAGAATATACCAATCACATATATCATTTAAACACTTCACATATATCATTTAAACACTTAGTAGATAATGTCAACTTGATTTATAAGTAGATTATAATATAGTACTATATACTTTACAATTACAATTTTAACGGAAAACGGGCAGCATCTCCTTTCTAAAGTGGACTAGCCCGTCGGAACATAACCGACCCAAACAAGCAATCCTGTTATCTGATATCAACTTCAACTCAACTTATAATTACAATCACTTATTCAATTTATTCAATTTATACCATTCAAAAAATTCTAATATTCCACATAATCGACATACATACATTTACTACACATAATCCGACTAAAGCACATATACAACTAGTTATAGAACTTAAAAATAAACATGTTATATATAACATTTAGCACTTATTATGTAGCATGTAATAATACATGTACATACCAAAAATAGTCTAACGATCACTTATATTAGCACAAAAACCATATGTCTAGTCATAACATACAAAATAGCCATTGACTTAAAAATTCAGGTTTGATTAGTTTGAAAGAAGAACATTTTACCACATCTAGATGGACTCAAACAGAAAAGTTTAAAACATAAAAGTTGTAGAACGTTTCGAGACCTTTCCAGAATGGTTAAGCTCAAAATTTTTGAACATATTTTCAATTTAATACAAATTTTCAAAGATGGAGGTTCAGAATTCGGAATCATACTGACAGGATTTACAAATCGCAGAAAAACTTATACTTCCATGTCAAATCTCAGAAAACTTAAACCATGAAAGTTGTAGAGAATTCAAAACCCTTTCCAAAAAGTTTGAAATCACTCATTTTGTACATATAATTAATTTAATATCGAATTTATAAGAATTCAGATCAAGTAAATATCAAATACTTGCTAACATACTCAAAACTTTCCAAAAACTAGCAAACCCTCACATGCATCAAGAATCAACCAATTAATAGCACTTAACAACATTTATCTTAACTGCAATTTACAGAAATCAATTCAAACAAGTACTCATTAACCATAATTAACCATAAAATTCATATCTAGATATATACATAATCGAATTTCTTCATGTAAATGTAAAACTCTTGCATGCAATCAGATTTAGCAAGAATTAACACTCCAATTTAATCATAAAGGTTGTAATATCACTAGACCGTCACCACACCACCACCACTCGCCGTAAACTCCATGATCGGTGGTGAGGGTTTTCGACCCAAGCTTCAAAACAACACAAAAACTCATCTTCAAGCCATAACTAGTATCATAGCATCATTTAATCATTGATTTAATACTTTACCAGCCTTGCATGTCAAAACTCACATGTATACACACACAGTTTTATATATATATATATATATATATATATATATATATATAAATTGAGCGTTTCTTATCACAACCCTTTTTCGTAGCAGAAGTTTTTCGAAGGTTGGGTGTTAATTAAAATCACACTTTTTAATAATTATATTTTTCGGATGAACATAAAAGAAAAGGGTAAGATTTCCAAAAGCTATTTACGTAGGAGAATAAGTCATCGCTTGCGGCTTCCCGCTTTGCATCTCATTTACGATGACAAGTAATTTCCTTTATTATTGTATTGATTTGAAAGTGGCAAAGAAGGACTTCTTTTTAATCCTAGATGCAAAGATTTACTATAATCTACTTTTTAGTTGGAACTTTAGGCGGTTCTCTAAAAAAGATAGCGAAAATTCCTCTATCTAACTCCCCTTCAGCGGGACCGGAAAAAGGGGTCAGGGCATTTCACCCCTAACCACAACTCATCCGTTGATTCTTCCCTACGCTAAATCAAAGGAGCTACTAGAACAGCTAAGGTAGTAGCCTTTGATTTAGCTCTAGCAGCTAGACTCAACTTTGCGAAAGCGGGTTCCGGCGCTTGTTTATATTTCGCACTTTGAGGAAAAAACCTCAACCCAAAAGCCAAAACTGAGTGGGAGAAGAAACTAGAGGAGTGTATGATTGTTTTAAGGTCAAAATCAAGAAAAACGGGCAAGAAAAAGTTGTTGCATGTAGCTGTTGAAGGAAGAACCGAGCGAGAGAGGCTCACGGACAAGAACAGAGCAAAAGAGAGCAGTAGTAGTCGACAGCAAGGAGAAGAAGAGAGACTGGGTTTTGTTTTAATAAGCCCAGGGGTGAAAATGGTCATTTGCCATTTACTGAAAAATTCTTTTAAAAATTGATTTTTAATCCTTTATTTTAATCCTTTAAAATAAAGTTTATGAAATTACAAACCTCCCCATATTTTTAAAATAATTTTTGAGTCAAAAATGAATTCTATATGAACTTTCCAAGTTTAACAGCTTTAAATGCAATAAAGCTTTTTAAATCATTTTAAAATACCAAAACACACAATTAAATATTCACACTAATTTTAAAAACTAAATCATATCACAAAGATGATTATGCAAAAGATTTCATGACTCAAAACAACTCCAATGATTTTATATGATTTTCTGAAGATTAAAAATGCACTTTAAAAATACTTTTAATGCTATAAAAATACAAATAAAATTCCACAAATATATACGACACATATCAATCATAACATAATCACATAAATATGATTTCACATACATATTGACTTTACAAAATATCCATATCACATAATTCACATTTATCAATTTAATAAACATTTATAAAATCGCGAAAAATTCTAGATCATTATAATGTACTTAAAGGTTTAATTTAATTAACTTATTTGTCTAAGAGGCTTCAACTAACGGATGTGTCTACTAAGACAGTTCCATCTCCTGATCAGCTCCATTAGCGATTGTCCAAGTTGGGTATATATGATCCTTCATCTCATACATCCTCCAACTTTGAGGAAGGAAATTGGACAATTAAGTCAAACAAAAGAGTCAACACTATTTGCTAGTTCAGTCAGTTCAGTCTGCTTGTACAATCATCGGCCATCTCAATATTTTCATAATTAATTTTCCCGTCAATAGTTAGGTAGCAGTAGAGATAGAACTCAGCTTTTGTATAGTTTATTTCTTGATCATTTTCATTCCACCTGTACATAATACCTTTTTTATATCTTTATTTTTATCAATTACAATGAGTTGATCTTTTAAAAAATAGTAACAATTATCAAAACTACTACATTCAATGTAAACATTTTTGTGAAAGTAATATACATATGTAGTTGTTGGTTTAAACTGCTACTATACCTCATCTTTATGTAACTTGGTCCGATATTTATTTTTTGAAGGAGGTGAATTCTATCATCATTAACCCTTGTTTTTCATTATTCTTTTAACAAAATTGCTACATATTTTTAAATTATTTAATGAAAAATTTTATTTGTTAGATGTAATATTATAAATTTTCCAACACAAATTGTACAGTAATTAAAAAGAAGATTAAAATCATATCCTTATCTATACTATTATATTACAACCGAAAGATTCATAGTTTGTCGGTTTGATTTTTGGTTTGATTATCCTAATTATTAAAATAAATAATATTATTATTATATTATAAAAACAACAACTCAAAAAGCTAATTACTAATGTTAACGTAATTTTAATCGAAATATAATTATGCTAACATTGAGTCCAAGAAGAAGCTCAATGCAGATGGAGGAATTTTAGTCGAAATATAATTATGTTAACATTAGTAATTAGCTTTTTTAGTTGTTGTTTTTATAATATAATAATATTATTATTTATTTTATGATTAAGATAACCAAACCGAAAACCAAACCGACAAACTTTCAATCCTTCGGCTTTAATATAATAGTTTTTAATAATTAGGATAACCAAACCGACAAACTTATAATCGTTCGACTTTAATATAATAGTAGAGATATATTATACGATTAAATTATTTTACTAAAAATTCAAGGTTCAAACCCGTCAACGGTATTTTTAATTTAGAATTTTACAACATAAATTTTAAACCATGTATATCCTTATTTAAATTTATATTAAATTAAAATTAAAAAAATATTAAAAATAATGTTTATATAAAAACATAATTATAATATTAAATAAAATTTATAACATATCAAAAAAACCCCGTGCTTCGCAGGGGTTATAAGCTAGTACATAATAAGCATAAAAGGCATGTTATACATAATTTTGGTCTGAACTAAAATAATAAGGACCTTTAGATCTTAGAATCATAGGATACAGTATTATAAAAAAAATATTTGATTGTGTTGTGGAATAAAAACGAGAGTTATTAAATTGCGGATAGGGTTTGTATGTATTAAATACAAGGGATGGTGAGCTTCAAGCTTTAATTGTTGTTTTCGTGTTTCGAGAGTGATCGGTCCTCACAGAATGCCTACATATCTCGTTGTGGAGAATCAAGCCAAAAACGCAGTTCTGAGAATGAGGGGATAGGCCCTTATATAGGTGTTGGAAGCCTTAGAATTGGAGTAGGGTTAGGTGACTTGGTGGGCAGGTCACCGCCTTGAATCAATTCTAGAATGTTCCATATAGGAAGCAGATTCCTTATAGGTTTAGTTGTCTTGGAGGGCAAGCCTCTTTCTTGGACTCAAAAAAGGAGTCGGTGCCATATACGGCCTTGATTCTAGATCGTTCTTTGTTCTATGGATCAGGCCCATGTTAGAAAACAAGCTAATACCAGGCATCCCCGGTTTGGGCTGTTTCTTGGACTTAATCATTAACTACGAATTTAATACCCAACTAAGGTTTCAGGCCTCATTAATGGGCCATTAAATGCAACATTAAATATGTCTTTAGGGATTATTTTTCACCACATCATTTGCCCCCCAACTTCTGGGAAAACTTGTTTTCGTAGAAGTTAAGGTCATATCAGCCCTTCTTCGGGTGTCGTCTTATAGCAAAGTGTGGAGCGACCTACACATTTACAACGACTATAACTAAAATTCTTTCCAAAGTTAGTACTTAAGAAAGTCAAACATTCCTTGGCCTGTCGAACCCCTTTGTCAAGGTTTCTGGGCCTTTCGGGAATAGGATTAGTGTCATTTTAAGCTCGTAAACACTAATCCAAGTGCATTTCGTGCATAGGATCTTTGAACATAAGTTCATTAGTGATTTATTACCCTCCACTTATCTAAGTTGGGGTTAGTATCGGTGGTTGTTGTTCGTAAACCTTAATAAAGGCTAATTATCGAGCAAAAGACACCAATTCTGCCCTAAGCGGGGCTAAACAACCCTAAATGGGGCTATAAAGACCTTAACCAAGGTTAACTAATTCCTCATTGAGATAATTTTTACTAGGATAACCCTTTATAACCTTAAAATAGGTTAAGTTTTGAGTGGAAGTCCTTAAACGTCGCTAATCGAGGTTAATCACCCCTTAACTGTGATTAGTGAAATCCTAACCTCAAATTTTGAAGTCAAGTTCGTCCAGTAGAGATTCTTATAATCTCCTTATTGGAGAAAGAATCACATGAATATACCCAATTTTGAGTGCTCTAGACAAGAAATACGGTCCCCTAGACCTTGTTTTCAAACAAGACCTTGTTTTTCATCAGTGGTGACCCCTATCCTCAAATTTTGAATTCGAGCTCATATGATAGGGATTCTTATAATCTCCTTGTTCGAAGAAGAATCACATGAAAACATGCATTTTTGAACGTTTTGGAGGCGAAATACCTCCTCCTAAGCCTGTTTTCAAACAAGACCTTGTTTTCAAACAAGGTTTTTCAAAACTTCAAGAGACAATTGGGGCACCCACATAAGCTTGTAGAGGGCCTTAAAAGGTTCTTGATTCTCAATTTTGAATGCCATCGGACCATTTTTGAGCGTTCAGGGTCGATTCAAAGTCTGTTCAGGGGAACCTTGTTTTCAAACAAGCTTTGTTTGAAAACAAGATTTTCAAAATTTCCTCCAAGGGTACCTTGACTGGCCACCCCCAAAAATATTTTTTTATATTTTTTTCTTTTTTTGGGTCAATAGTTGACTTTTGACCTTGACTTTGACTTTGACCAAAGTCAAAACTTATCTTTGGCTCACCCCTTTGTTTCTAGAGTGGATATAACGAGGTAGAATTATTCGCAATTTTATAAGTATTTATTTATATTGATAAATGTGAATTATATGATATGGATATCTTGTGAAGTCAAGTTATGTGTGGAATCATGATTATATGATTTTATGACTAGTGTTATGTGTCGTATATGTTAGTAGAATTTTAATTTCATTTTTGGTGCATTAAAATTATTTTAAATATGCATTTTCAATCTTCCAAAAATCTTATAAAATCATTGGAGTCATTTAAATTCATGAAATCGTTTGCATTATCATCTTTGTGATATTAGTTAGTTTCTAAAATTAGTGGGAGTATTTAATTATTTGTTTAAGTATTTTAAATTGATTTAAAAAGCCATATTTCTTTTAAAGGCCCTTTATTTCAAAAAATTCATATAAAATTCATTTTTGACTCAAAAATTATTTTAAAAATATGGGGAGGTTTGTAATTTCATAAACTTTATTTTAGAATTTTAAAAATTATATTTTCCCAAATTCTTCTATTTTATTTTGGTTTAAGATGAGTTAAAAACAGATTTTTGTAAAAGAATTTTCAGCAATTATGTATTTACATTTTTGCCCCCGGGTTTATACATCAAAAACATCAATATCTCTTCTTTCCTATCCACCTGCTACTCTAGTCTCTCTCTCGACCGACTCTCTCGGTTCTTCTTCTTCTTATTGCTCCGATACCACCTCAAACTTATATCAAACTTCAATTTTATTACATAATCGAGTTCTACTTGAGTTCTTTAGTCTGTACCCGAATTCTTGTGGGCTGCATGCTGGTTTTTGTGGTGAAATTTTAAAACCCTCTTTGGTTTGTTCATGAATTCGAACCTGATGGTTGCCTTGCTGTTGTACTAGCCGTATATGTGTGTTTTATGTTGAAGGTAGAGCTCGTAGAGGACACCCATGGCTTGGGGCCCCCTGAGTTTTACCACCGTCGGCCGTGAGCCTCGGTGAGCCGGCGGGGAAGGACAGTGATGAACATTTCTGAGCCTTATACAATTAATTGTCGATTATCTATTGATTATATGCTTGATAGATTGAATATGTGTATGCAATTTGAATTATGTATATGTGTTTTGAATTTATGTATATAAATTGGATGATATGAAATTGTTGGATGTTTAAACTTTGTTAATTAGAGATGTATTGATAGTTAAGATTTAATTTGATGATAGTATCATGCATGTATGAATTCTTTGGATTATTCTTATTTGATTCGAATTTTTGATGAATAAATTTGAATTGTTCAAATTTTTCTAGTATTAATAGCAATTAGAAATTAATTTTGATATTTATATTTAATTGTTAAGTGACTAATATGCATGCGTTATTTTCGAATTTGTTCTAAGTTAAATTCGAAATATATAGTTTATTAGTAGATAATTGTGAACTAAATGTTTATTTGAGGCTAATGGTTATAGATACAAATTGAGAGGTAACCAAGTTGTCTGTATAAGATCTTGCAAGTTGAACTAATAATTCGGATTAGTATACTTTTATAGATTATAAAGATTTCATGTATAGTTCATGTTAAATGAAAATCGTTAGTAAATCACTGATTATGTTTGTGTGATAAGTAGAGATGTGTAGAGGTAAATGTGGTTATAGATTATCTATAGTGTATAGTAAGTCTGAATTGGAATTGAGATCTATATGAATTGAGTTGGTTGTTGATTTGAGTCGGTTATGTTCCGACGGGATAGTCCATTTTATAGAGGAGACGCTGTCCGATTTTCTCTAGAATTATATTCGTATGTTGTGAGTCGATATGAGTTAACTAGTTGTAAAGGAATTGACACTATGGGTTAAACCCTAAAATGACTTGCATGACTATTATGTGCTATGTGTTACATGCCTAAGTGATTACATGATATTATACGAGAACGTAAGTATAACAGATATGTGTTACATATGTTAGTATCAAAGCGACAGGTTTTTGTCACTGAAAAAAGCCAGGATTAGGATCACTAATAAAAGAAGTAGAAACAACTAGGATTTAAGAGTGATAGGTGTTAGGGAGTGACAATAGGTTTAGGTTCTTACCTTTGCGTTAGATTTTATAGGACTAACCTAACATGTAACATTTATATTCTGCGTGTATATATATATTATTGCTACAGGAGATGGATCTGGACGATGATGCACCCCTACTCCCTGATTCCGATAGTTCATCCGAGAAGTCTGATCCTTCTGAGTTTATGTCTGATGTCGATGCTGAGGTTGAGTCTGACACGGAGGTGATGTCTGAGATCGAGGTCGGGAGTCCACCAGACCGTACCGACACCCCTGTACCCCCTACTGAGTCCGTGCCTATTCCTGTACCAGTACCAGTCGTGACCCCATCTGTCACTGAGCATGGTGAGTCTTCCGTAGGATCTTACATGGTTCCCGAGCCCGTACCTGAGCGCACCTTTGAGGATGTGGTTCGTGAGTGCGAGAGTCTAGCGGGACAGAACGCCGAGCGTAAGGAACTAATCGAGAAGATGAAAGTGAAGACGCAGCTTCGTATGGATCTGACTACGATTGACTGGAGGGGACGTATCAGGATGCTCGAGGATGTAGTTAGGCACCATTTGCACCGGGATCCCATCACTCATGATGTACTAGCCGAGGCCCGTAGGCTTTCAAGTGTAGTTTGTTGGACACTGACTGAGCTCCGTGAGACTCGTGGTTCCCGTGACTAGAGATTATCTGCCTTGAGACCGGTTAAGTGGGACATCTGTTAGAGCCCACTAGTGTTTAAATGTTTTTACTACAAGTGTAGGATATTTTCCCTGCTTCCTTTCTGCTAGTAGACGGATAGTTGTTTAGTTTTCTTTCTACCACCCAGTTTGTAGAAGGGTTTGAATACCCTTAACTTATGTTGGTGGATCGTTTCGTCCTCAGTGGCGTATGCATATATTTCGTATATCCCTTTGTCGACTGTTTTACTTATCGCTTTTAAATACTTTCTTTACATACCATATTTCCATATCGTCTTTTTATACTTATTAACCTGTTACATTACCTTAAAACTGTACCCATAATACATTGATTCAATGGAACCGATCGTCTATTGGTACAAGACGGTTGAAACCTATATTCTTTTGTATAAACCTGCATGTTGTTTACCTACTGTTCATTTTCTTATCAGAAAGATGCCTCCCAGAAGAAACCGTCAAACCACGAATACTGAAAACCAAGATTAGCAGAACCAAGATAACCTTACAATGGCCCAAATGTTTCAACTATTACAACAATAGACTGCTACCTTTGTTCAATACCAACAGCACCAAGCTGCCCAACCCGCAAAAACTTTCAAATCTTTTCAAGATGTTCACCCACCTGAGTTCAAAGGTACCTTAAACCCTATAGAAGCTAAGTCATGGTTAATGGATATCGAGAAAGCTTTCACGTTAGTTAGGGTAGATGATGGCTAGAAGGCGGAGTTCGCTAGTTTCTATTTGAGGTTGGAAGCAAATTTTTGGTGGGAATCTGTTAAGGCTGCAGAAGGAGATGCGATTACGTGGCCCAGGTTTGTAGAGTTGTTTAACGAGAAGTATCTACCTGGATATCTAAAGGATCAGTTAGAAGTTCAGTTTTTAGAGTTAAAATAGGAGGGAATGACTGTGGCTGAGTAAGAAGCCAAATTCACTGAGTTGTCAAGATTTGCACCCCAGTATGTAGGTAATGAAGTTAGTAAGGCTAAGAAGTTTTAACATGGACTAAAGCCTTTGTTGGGAAGTAGAGTGGCTGTATTTGGGGTAAGGACTTACACGGCCGTTGTTCAGAAGACCATGATTATAGAAGGAGAGAGTGATTTGAACCAGAAAGAGAAGCCCGGGAAGAAAAGGAAGTTTGAGAAAGTGGAGAAGAGCCAAGAGCCCGAAGGATATAAGAGTTTCCAGAATAGAGGAAGGTTTGGAAATCAACAAGGAGGACGTAAGAATTTTCAGAGATTTAGAAGTGGTAATGGAGGCCAAGACCGTAGACCTCAAGGAGTTAACCCTCAGGCTATAGCAAGACCCATACTACAAGACTGTAAGATTTGTGGAAAGAAGCACCCGGGTACCTGTAATAATCCTAACATTGTTTGTTTTAAGTGTGAGAAGAAAGGACATTATGCCCATGAGTGTCCGGGAGTGAAGCCAGTAGGAATGATTTGTTTCAAGTGTGGTAAAGTTGGCCATATAGCTCATAATTGCAAGGAAACTATTCAAACATCCAATGTTTTGAGGATTACTGCACAAACAGCACCGTATCAAGCACCTCAATCTAAATCTCGTACTTTCAATATGCCTATTAAGGAAGCTGTTCATGATGCCGATGTAGTTGCAGGTATGCTTCCAGTAAACTCTTTTGAAGCTAAAGCTTTGATTGATTCTGGAGCAACTAAGTCATTTGTATCTGAAAGATTTCTTGATAAGTTGCACTGTGAGATTCGACCATTAGAAAAAGTGTTAATGGTAGAAGTTGCTAATCAGGAAAAGATTTCTGTAGATCGAGAGTGTCATAATTGTAGTATTGAGATCGGAGGATATCTTTTCTATGCTGATTTATTACCTTTTAAGTTGGGAGAATTCGATGTTATTCTAAAAATGGATTGGTTCACAGAGTGTGATGCACATATTGAATGTAGGAAGAAGCAAGTTAAGTTGTATAATGAGGATGGTAGTGAGCTGATATTTCAAGGACAGAGCAAGATAAGAAATGTTAAATATAATTGATGTGTTTTAATCAGTGTTTAAGTGTTACAGGGAGTTATCAGAGTTTAGCTGGAAGCAGTCAGAGTTTAGTTAAACTCTGACAGGTGGAAGCTCGACAGAATTTGTCAAACTCTGTCTGGAGGAAGCGCGTCTACTGTTCAACATTGATTGAAGATTAATTATGGAAGCGATATCTTTGAAGATTGGATAGCTATCAAAGAGATCGAGTTGACATAGGAGACGTGTGACAATCTGTAATTGATATCATTGTATAGCTGATTATTAGGAATATCAATTAGAGATTGTATCGTAGCTGTATGGTATATAAATACAGATAGGTTAACCCTAGAAGGGAATCGATAACGAATTATCTTTATTGTAACCTAGCAGCTCTTTGTGATATTTTACATCACGAAGAGGGTTCGAAATACAAGAAGTTTTTTTTAATTGCATAAACGCTTTTACTTGTTAATCTCTCATACAAAATTGATTATTAATTGTGTATTCGGCCTAACAAGTGGTATCAGAGCCAATCTGTTACTTTATTACAGGTTAAGATCCAAACACAACAATAATCATGTCAGCAATTTCTCCACCAACACCTATTGTTTCTGAAAAGGCTCCTACTACTGTGAGTCGTTATGAACCAATCAGGGTTCCTATTCTGAGGCCATTAGAGTATGCTATGTGGAAGGTCAAGATGACTATGTTTCTGGAGGCTACAGATCCAGAATATCTTGACAGGATTTATGAAGGCCCTCACAATCCTACAAAGCTATTTGTTGCAGTTGCTGGTGAAGCAGCAAAAATGGTTCCAAAGGAAAAGAAGGACATGACTCCTGAAGATCTATCATCAATTGCTAAGGATGCAAAAGTTAGGCATTTACTGCATAGTGCTTTAGACAATGTTATGTCTAACAAAGTCATTAACTGCACCATTGCAAAAGAGATATGGGATGTTCTTGAAGTCAGGTGTCAAGGAATTGCAGCTATTAAGAAGAATAGGAGAAACATACTCACACAAGAGTATGAGCATTTTGAGGCTAAACCTGAAGAGACCATGACAGAAACATTTGATAGATTCTGTAAACTGATTAATGATCTGTCATTGGTCAACAAAGAGTATGATCTAGAAGACTCGAATCTCAAGTTTCTTCTTTCTCTACCTGAAAAGTGGGATGTGAAAACAACCACTATTAGAGACAACTATGATCTTGCTGAAATAGAGATTGATGAAATCTATGGACTGCTCAAAACTCATGAATTGGAAATGGAACAGAGAAACAAGAGATCAAGCAGGAAAGGAAAGTCTGTTGCTCTTAATGTTGAAGAGAAGCCTCAGAAGAAAGAGGCAACAAGAAGGAAAATGAAGGGAAAAGCTTTGGTCATACATTCAGAAAGTGAATCACCAAACTCTGATTTTGATTCAAATTCTTCTGAATCATCTGACTCTGAGGATGATGAAGAAGAAATGAGGAAAATGGCTGTGTTAATGGTGAAGACTTTCAAGAAAATGGGTTTTAAGAATTTCAAGAAAGGAAAAAGGTTTTCTAGGGATTCAAATGAAGACAGGAAAAGCTACAGGAAGTCTGATAAGAGAGATTCTAAAGGGAAGAAGGATAAGTCTGAAATTCAATGCTACAAGTGTAAGGAGATGGGTCACTATGCTCCTGAGTGCAAGAAGGGTAAAACTGGAAAGGTACTCTATACTAAAGGCAGAGATTGGGCAGATACTTCAGATTCTGAAGAAGAAGTGAACTATGCTCTCATGGCTACTACTGAATCAGAATCCTCTGAAAATCAGGTACCTCTAACTACCTATGCTTATAATATTGATGACATTGCTCAATTAAGAATTTATCTTAAGTCATTGCATATAAGTTATAGGGATCAGACTTTAGAAAATGAGAGGATAAAAGCTGAAAATTCTGAACTTAAAGAAAGAAATAAACTTGTTGAAGAGAAACTTGAAAACATGCAACAAGTTCAGAAAGAGAGAGATGATGCTGTTTGCAAAGAACAGAATTTGCTTCAGAAGTATAAACAACTAGAGTCAGAGTTGGAGGAAGCAAATAATAAAATTAGGACTTGGACTAATTCTGGAAAGGACACTCAACAGATTTTTAAAACAGACACTGTTGGTCTAGGTTATAATGAGGGAGATGAACTTAGATTTCAAAATCAAGTTAAAGTCAGAACTAAATTTGTTCATGGAACCAGTAATTTTTTGTCTGAAAATGAAAAGGAAGCTGTCAAAAATAAACCAGTAAAAACTAGTGTTAAACAGGTTAATATCGGTTCAATGACAGATAAACAACTCAAACATAAACTGAAGGAGTTAAAATCTGTTGAGAAAAAGAAAGTGTCAAACAAGAACAGAAATGGAAAAGTAGGCATCACTTCAGGAAATAAACCAATGCTTGCTAGTTATGCTCCAAGAAAGACATGTCATAACTGTGGTAGTACTAAGCATCTTGCAAATTTCTGCAAGAAAAATAAAAATATAAATTCTTTACCTGAAAAGTCTGAGGTAAAGAAGGATTTTGCTAGAACTAAGCCACAGACTTTATGCACACACTGTGGAAGCACCTGGCATTCCATTTATACTTGCAGAGAATACCATGCTATCTATCATAATTACTATGAACTGAAACCCAATCTGAAATGGGTTAAAGTTTATACTGCAAGTGTAAACACTGATACTGTTAGCTCAAACTCTGATAATGTTAATTCCGCTGCAAAAGCTAACAAAGTTAAGAATGCCAAAGGATCCAAGCAAGTCTGGATCCTTAAAACTAATCCTCAGTAATTGTTTGTGATTGCAGGGTAACAGGGATGCAACCCTAGTCGTGGACAGTGGATGTTCAGGACACATGACTGGAAATAAAGCCCTGCTATCAGAATATGAGGAGAAGGCTGGCCCAAAAGTTTCCTATGGTGATGGCAATATAGGAAGAACATTGGGATATGGCAATATTAATCTTGGAAATGTCATCATCAACAATGTAGCTCATGTCCCAGGACTCAAGCATGACTTGCTATATGTGAGTCAAATCTGTGACAAGGGATATCATGTAGATTTTCAACCTGAATATTGTGAAGTTATCAGCAAATCTACAGGAAAGGTTGTTCTAGTTGGTCACAGGCAAAACAACATTTTTGAAATCAAACTTTTGATAGACTCTGTTGGAAAAGCTGTTTGCCTGTCTACAAGAATGTCTAGTGAAGAGAGTTGGAAGTGGCATAAGAAACTCTCACATTTGAACTTGAACAACATCAATGAATTGATCAGAAAGGATCTTGTAAGAGGACTCCCAAAGACCCTGTTAAATGTTGATGGCCTATGTGACTCATGTCAGAAGGCTAAACAAAGGAAGTCATCTTTCAAGAGCAAGACAGAATTTTCTATCACTGATCCCTATCATCTTCTGCATGTTGATCTCTTTGGTCCAGTAAATGTTATGTCTATTGCAAGGAAGAAATATGCTTTAGTCATTGTTGATGAACACACTAGATTCACTTGGGTGTATTTTCTAGCAAAGAAGGATGAAACTGCATCGACTCTGATGGAGCATGTGAAGCTTCTGGACAAAGGATCAAGCAACAAAGTCAGAATCATCAGAAGTGATAATGGAACTGAGTTCAGAAATGCAACAATGGAAGAATTCTGCAAGGACAATGGAGTGAAACAAGAATTTTCAGCACCTGGTACACCACAACAAAATGGTGTAGTTGAAAGGAAAAATAGAACCTTAATTGAAGCTGCCAGAACTATGCTTGATGAAGCAAAATTGCCAACTTATTTCTGGGCAGAAGCTGTTCAAACTGCTTGTTTTACTCAAAATGCAACACTGATCAATAAGCATGGAAAGACACCATATGAGATGGTGAAGAAAAAGAAGCCTAACCTGAAATACTTTCATATTTTCGGGTGCAAATGTTTTGTTTTGAAGACTCATCCAGAACAGTTGACCAAGTTTGAGCTAAAGGCAGATGAAGGAATTTTTGTTGGCTATCCACTGTCAACAAAGGCATTCAGAGTTTACAATCTGAGAACTAAAGAGATCATGGAATCTATACATGTTTCTTTTGATGATAAGAAGTAACTGGACTTGAAGACAAAGATGAATATGATCAACTGAACTTTGAAAATGAAGTTTTAAACTTTGATGAAGGAAACTCTGATGAAACAATTCTGACAGACTCTGTTGAAACAAACTCTGAACCTCTACTGGTAAATTCTGGAGAAACTTCTCAGTCACAACAAAGGGAAGAACTAGTTGAGGGGGAGCATGATCAAGATGAAGACTCAAACACTGATACTGAGTCAACTGAGAAATCTGGATCAAACTCTGATGCTTCAAACTCTGAAAATTCAAATTCTGACTCTGGGCAGTCAAGTTCAGGGGGAGTCTCAGAAAACGAAGATAGATCACAACAAAATCAGGAGAGCATGGATCAAGGGGGAGGATCACATGCTGATAGAAGTCATTTGCCTTCTGCTAGGAAATGGACTAAATCACATACACCTGATTTGATAATTGGTGATCCAGATGCAAAAGTAAAGACAAGAAGTGCTACTGCAAGTGAATGTCTGTTTCATGCATTCTTGTCTAAAAATGAACCAAAGAAAGTGGAAGAAGCTCTTCAAGATGCAGACTGGATAACAGCAATGCAGGAAGAGTTAAATGAATTTGAAAGGAATGAAGTTTGGACCCTTGTACCAAGGCCAAAGAACAGATCTATTGTTGGTACTAAATGGGTTTTCCGAAACAAGACTGACAGTGAAGGTGTTATCACAAGGAACAAGGCTAGACTGGTAGCAAAAGGCTATTCACAGCAGGAAGGAATAGACTATGATGAAACATTTGCTCCAGTTGCAAGATTGGAGGCAATCAGAATTTTTCTAGCATATGCCTCTCACAAGAAATTCAAAGTGTTTCAGATGGATGTGAAAAGTGCTTTTCTGAATGGAAAGCTTGAAGAAGAAGTGTTTGTTGAACAACCACCAGGATTTGTGGACCCCAAATATCCAGATTATGTCTACAGGCTAGATAAGGCACTATATGGACTTAAGCAGGCACCAAGAGCATGGTATGAGACACTTGCTCAGTTTCTTCTAGAAAGTGGATTCAACAGAGGAACAATTGACAAAACTCTGTTTTATTTCAATCAAGGAAGTGACCTCCTTTTAGTTCAAATTTATGTTGATGACATCATCTTTGGGTCTACTAATGACAAACTCTGTAAGAAGTTTGCCAAGCTCATGCAGTCCAGATATCAAATGAGCATGATGGGAGAGCTTAGTTACTTTCTTGGCCTACAGGTGAAACAAACAGATGATGGAATTTTCATTAATCAAGAAAAATATACCAGAAATCTTCTCAAGAAATTTGGTATGCTTGACTGTTCATCTGCATCAACTCCCATGGCAACAACAACTAAATTGGACAAAGACACAGGAGTTTCAGTGGATATGACAAACTATAGGGGCATGATAGGATCTCTTCTATACTTGACAGCTAGTAGGCCTGACATCATGTATGCAACCTGTCTTTGTGCAAGGTTTCAGGCAGATCCTAGAGAGCCACATCTGACAGCTGTGAAAAGAATCTTCAAGTATCTCAAGGGCACCATATCATTAGGTCTGTGATACCCCAAAGAATCAGATTTCAAGCTACTTGGGTATTCTGATGCAGACTTTGCAGGCTGCAAGGTAGACAGAAAGAGCACTAGTGGAAGTTGTCAATTTCTTGGTGACAGACTTGTTTCCTGGTACAGCAAGAAACAGAAATCAATCTCCACATCTACAGCTGAAGCAGAGTATATTGCAGATGGTAGCTGTTGTGCACAGATCTTATGGATGAAGAATCAATTGCTGGATTATGGATTGAGGTACAGTAATATCCCTATTTACTGTGATAATCAAAGTGCTATTGCTATGACAGGTAATCCAGTACAGCATTCAATGACCAAGCACATCAGCATAAGGTACCACTTCATTAGAGAACACGTGGAAGAAGGAAATATTGAACTACATTTTGTATCTACAGAACAACAGCTTGCAGATATCTTCACTAAACCATTGAGTGAAGCTACATTTACAAGACTGGTCAATGAACTAGGAATGGTCTCTGGTTCTGACTAGAAATGTTGGTTAGATTCAAACTTTACTTATGTGATGTATTAATCATATTTCCTGATTGGTTAAATGCTAAGTGAACTCTGTTGATTAAACTCTGTTATGCATACTCTGTTAAACTCTGTCAGCATGTCTGTATGTCATACACTGTTAATAAGTTTGATAAACTCTGTGAACTCTGAGTTGATTTTTGTCTGAATGAAAACACCAATGAAGAAATATGTATGAAGCATGATTCTCAGCAATTAATCATGAATCTTTCTGAGTTATTGTGATCTAATCTTAGATTGTGCAGAAAGTTAACACAGCATGATACTGGCTCATATTTATAGCATCTCTTAGTTTATCTTGTCCTAAACTCTGAGTCTATAAATACTGTGTGCATTACCTTTCATGAAAAAATACTGATGTTGATGAACTCTAAACTCTGTTAGTTATACTCTGATAGAATAAAATGTTTACTGCAATACCCCAAAGAAAATGTATATAGGTTGTTATACTCCTTTGAGATTATGTTGGATACTAGGATGACCCAGGAACCTATTGGTATATAATATGTGCTAAAATTCTCTGATTTTTGGTGACTAGTTAAATACTAGGATGACCCAGGAACTTATCAAAATGATAAGGGCTAAAATTTTTGAATTTTTGGTGACTGGTTCCAACCTCTAATTACTGGAATGAAAAATAAAAAAAAAATAAAATAAAAAATGAAAATAAAAAAAATGATGAAAATAAAAAAAAACAAAAATGTATATAAAGGGGGTATAAAATAAAAATTACTGTATAAAGTTCGATTACTTCAGAGTTTTAGCTTTCATCATACAGTCAGTGTTTACTATGACAGTTTGTGCATCCAGTGTTTATTGATTTACTTTATGGATTTTATGAAAAATTAGATGCTCTAAAAATTGACTTAGTAAACTCTGCTTCACACACACAAATATTCACAACTGTGCAATTTATGAAAGGGTTTCGGTGATAAAGTTGGAGAATTGACAAACACTGTTGATTCGTGATTTGTACTCTAAGGTAAATTTTCACTTGGACAATTTGAAAGTCTTGGAGTAAGTAGGGTTTTTGACAACTGTTAATCAGTGGATAATTGATGAATGTGTTCTTTATATGATTACTTTAATTAGTTTTCATATTCTCTTCTTGATTTATTTTCTTGAAGAACAGTTCATAAAACATAAATAACAGTTGCAGAACACAATGAATATTATTAGAGAAACAAAATTTTCATTGATAATACGAAAGAGATTACAAGCAAATATTACATCTTTTTGTTCTCTCTATCTGCTAATCTATTCAACAGGAAAGTAAAAGGTCCGTCCACACCACTCCATTGTTAGCAAAAATTCCCAGATCCCATCTTTGCCACTTTATTTGGGTGGAAGTTGAAGGGATAAGGTTATTTTTGCTGACATATTCATTAACAATGGTTGGTGGTGTTGGATGAGGATGCCTTCGAGGAGAGCCATGCCAATGTTGCTTGGAGGGCAGCATCGATGTCGATCACCCTTGCAGGTTTCTCTCTCTCGAGCTCTTCCAGACCAGCATCCATTTGCAGCCACAGCGTCTCAAGCTGCCTTTCCCACTCAAACGCTTCAAATTCTTTACGCGTATAGCTGAAGATGTCCCTATTCTCGACAAGATGAAGGTTCTTTTCTTTGATGGTAAGGTTGGCCATTGTTTTTTCAAGAGTATTTGGTTTGAAGGGTTTGTGATTTTACAGGGGAGACTGAAAGGTTAAAGGTTTAATGAAATAATCTGAGCAAGTCTCTAGGCCTTAAATAGAGATGGGTAAGAATGAAGTTCTTAGTCGCTTCGTATTCTGGTTATTAAAGGCAACAGGTAAACGCTTCAAATTCTGGTTTTACTTGGGTCCAGATATTTTTAAAAGAGTATTATTTGATTTTTGTTTAAATCAAATATTTTAATGTTTTAATTTTTAATATACTCTTCTTAAAAATAATCGCACGTGACCCACTCGCCCTTTAATGTGTCCCACTTACCTATTATCGTGTCCCACTACACATTAATCAAGGAACTGATTGAGTGTTTGTTACATAAGAGATTGAGTTTTTCATTACTTTAATCACTTTTGTGTCCAAACGATTTTGCTTTATTCTTACATCTCACAGTTTTCTTATTTTTCTCTTGGGCACTCACGCAAACACCTTTTCTACATACATATCTCTTGAAATTCTTGCAAATTTCTTAACTCAATGGCATCTAAAGCATTCACTGCTCTTGGTTTACGGTTTGTTCCTAACAACTATGAAGCTCCACTCTATCATCAACGCGTTCCAGAATCGTTTCATCTCATGCAGAACTTCTTGAGGGATTCAGAGATTGGACAGGCTCTGATTGGACCTGCTACTCTTTCTGCGTCTCAAATTGCTACATTCTGGCAGAATTCAGTTTATGAGGATGGAGGAGAGAGTGGAACTCCTACCATTATCTTCACTTACGAAGACCAAGATTATGTGATTACTCCACAGACTGTACGAGATACAATGGGGTTTGACACACATACTTCTTATACTCTGGTTAATGAAACTTATCTGAGAGAGATGCTACAAGAGATAGGTTACATGGAATCTCTTGACAAGCTCGGCGGTATAAAGAGACCAAATCTCAGAAAGGAATGGAACTTCTTCTTTGATTGCATAATAAGGACGTTCCAGAAGAAAGTCACCAACTGGGATGCCATTCCAATAGACAGTCTCCAAATCGGGTATTCTCTGCTCTATGGTACTAATTTTGATTTTGGTCGACATGTTCTGATGAGCTTAGGTGATAAACTGTCAGAATCTACTACTGTTTATTATGCTCGTTTTTGTCAAATGCTGTTCAATGCATGTGTACCTGGTCTTGAAATTGATGATACTGATGAAATTGATCCTTTTAGAGTCAATAAGCGAATATTCTCTGATATGACTAACAAGGATGTTGGTAAAGCAAATCTCCCTGCTTTTGTCATGCCTCTTGCTCTACGAAATTTTCTCAATCAACAATAAGAACCACAACAACATGAACCTGAACAACAACAACAACACCCTGAACCACATCCTGAACCTCAACCAGAACCAAACACTGAATCACCTGCTCAGTCAGCACCTACAAAACAACCTTCACCCACTTCACACACAAACTCTGATTCGTCACAATCTCCACCAGCATCACAGTCTAAAGTACAAAGAGTTAAGAAGGCAATTACTAAACGACATGCAAGTCTAAAGCAGGCGGAAGAGACACAAAGAAAATCAAAAAGGAAATCTCCTGAAGCTGTTTACACTAGAAGGGTGAAAAGAATGAAAGCTCGGACAAAAATGCCTAAGTCACCATCTAGTGAAGAGGATTCAGATAATGTACCTCTAGCAAGACGAAGAAAACTGATATTCTCTGATTCTGTGGATGAAGATATTGAAGCTCCAGAGGTTGTTTCACAGCAAACACCTCTTGTTGAGGTTGAAAAAGATGAAATACCTGCAGAGGACAAAATGCCTGCAGAGGACAAAATGCCTGCAGAGGACAAAATGCCTGCAGAAGAGGATGCAAGAGATGGTGTTTCTCCGATAAATGATATTCCTGATTCATTTATGCCATTCTCTGATCCTATCTCTGATATTGGTGTAGCTGATCAACCTACGGCTGTTCTTTCTGAAGCTGTGGCATCTCATACTGAGTTAATATCTGATGCTCACCAAACGGTTGAAGGAGGCGAAGAAATTGATCAGGAAACCAAAGTCACTTCTCAGTCAATGCCTGTTGCTGAGCCTGAGCAACATGGAGAAAATCTTGACAAGCCTACAGAAGAAATTGCTAAACCTATGGCTGAAGATGAACCAGTTAAAGCTACAAGTGTTGAAGCTGAAGGTGACAGTAGTGCAAACTCTGATGCTTCTCTGAGTGCACCAGTACAAACAGATAATAAACATACACCTTTCCCTCAACCTTGTACTTCTCATGAAGTTGAGAGAGCACAATTTGCCAAGAATGCTGCTGAATGGTACAAAGAAGATTGTATTTTTCCACAAGGAAGAGCAGCTAAGTTTGTTAAGCAAAGTGCTGATACTATCTCCAATCCAGAGATTCTTTCTTGCTTGAAAGCAACTATAGTTCAAGTTAAAACTCTGGATAGACGATTTGATGATACTAATTTGGCAATCACTGCTTTGCGAAATGAGGTTGTAGCTAGAGAGATGAAGATGGAAAGAGATTCGAAACTAGTGACTACAAAATTCTCTAAAGCTCAAGACAATCTCTTTGCCAGGCTGACTAAAGTTGAAGAGAACCAGTCTGACTTATCTGCTAAAATTGATTCTATTGCTACCTCCCTGGAGTTAATTACTTCTATCCTTATGCCTGATGATGTCAAAAAGGGGGAGAGAGTTGTCAGAAGGGATAGTGCTAGAGATGGAGGGGCAAGTAACAGAGGAAAGAAAAAGGCTGAAGAGGTTCAAACTCTGAGAACTAGCAAGTCATCAAAATCACAGTCTGTTGGGAGAAATACTGATACACAAGGTACTTCAAGGACCAAGAGTTTGCTGTTATCTTCTAATCCACAAACTGATGAAGAATTGGCTGCTAAGCTGTTCATTGAAGAGAATGAGGAAGGAGTTACGATTGAGGACATTGAAGCTGAGGAAAAGAGTTTACAAGAAGAACATCTTAAAGCTTTAAAGTCTGATAAGGTACAAAGAGGAAAAGCTCCTAGACCTGTTGTTAAAGGTGTTGTGATCAGAGAAAGGACTGATGTTAGTCAAAGTTCTCGGTTCTCAAAGGAAGCAATTGCAGCAGAGGCTAAACTCAAGCTAAAAGGCATTGAAGGTGAAAGTTCACAGAAGAAAGTTACAACTTCTGTTGCATCACAAGCAATGATCACACCTTTACACTCTTCACAGTTGAAATCTGTTTTTGGAAAAGGAATAATTCATGATCCAAATGTGTTATCTGGAGTCTCAATGAATGTTTCTGATGGAAAAGCTTTATCTGGCAAGGTTGGTAATAATAAGGGTGGACTAGGTTCACATAGAGACAAAAGGCAATATACTGGTCCTAGAGATCCTTCTTCACTGGCTGTTCCAGGTCGTGGTGTTCCTCAAGAGAGTTTGGACAGACTGGAATCAGTGCAGTTAGTTCATCAGAAGAGTTTAGACAAGGATTTTCTTTTATACTTCATGGCTGATGGGACAGTATTTAAAGTTGGTGAGGATGATATTGGCTTGAAATGTTGGGAAGAACTAGAGTATGTCCTATATCTTCTCAAGGTGAATAGTCGAAGGACTCAGTCAGTTGCTAATGTGCTCAGACAGAAAATGACTCAGAATCTGGCAATCAGAGGACAGAAATATAATAGCAGATATATTCCTAAGTACTGGGATTACAAAGGCAATCTCATTGAAATGAAGAAAGGTACTGCAAAGTTAAAAACTGATTTGGGAATCACAGTACTTGATTTCAATACACAGGCAGAAAAAGTCAGATTTATCAGACTGGGTAATGAAATGAGAAGGAACAAGATTTATGATCTTAGGGCTGCTATCTACCAGACAGATGAAAGTGATCCTCAGCTCAGAGAAATCAAAGATGCAATGAAGATTGAACTTGAAAATGCAGAAAGAAGATTGCTGATTGATTATCTCAGAACCATGCCAGATATTGAAATGATAAGAGATTAAGTTCTGTAAGAATTTTCTTATTCTCTATAGTTTTTATTAAGTAGAAGCTTAAACTCTGAATTTGTATAAACACTGTATTTGTCTATTTGTTTTGACATCATCAATTACTGTCATTAACTTGTACATTTTTGCTAATGAACAAGTTGGGGGAGATTGTTAAATAAATTGATGTGTTTTAATCAGTGTTTAAGTGTTACAGGGAGTTATCAGAGTTTAGCTGGAAGCAGTCAGAGTTTAGTTAAACTCTGACAGGTGGAAGCTCGACATAGTTTGTCAAACTCTGTCTGGAGGAAGCGCGTCTACTGTTCAACAGTGATTGAAGATTAATTATGGAAGCGATATCTTTGAAGATTGGATAGCTATCAAAGAGATTGAGTTGACATAGGAGACGTGTGACAATCTGTAATTGATATCATTGTATTGCTGATTATTAGGAATATCAATTAGAGATTGTATCGTAGTTGTATGGTATATAAATACAGATAGGTTAACCCTAGAAGGGAATCGATAACGAATTATCTTTATTGTAACCTAGCAGCTCTTTGTGATATTTTACATCACGAAGAGGGTTTGAAATACAAGAAGTTTTTTTTAAGTGCATAAACGCTTTTACTTGTTAATCTCTCATACAAAATTGACTATTAATTGTGTATTCGGCCTAACAAGAAATTTCTAACTTTCATGCAAGCGAAACAGTTATTACGACAAGGTTGTGAAGCTTATTTAGCACCTGTGGTTGATGTAGAAAAGCAAGTTTCTAAGATGGAAGACATATTAGTTGTGAATGAGTTTCCTGATGTATTTCCTGAGGAATTACATATTAGTTGTGGATGAGTTTCAAACAGCTTGTGCATCTTAACTTTTTCTCTAACTCTTCTTAAACTAGACAACAATAGCACTGTGTATTGCTAGTATTGGACATATTGTACGAGTGTTACATACATTTAACTTTTAATAACAAGTCATTTTCGATATTTTAGCTAACGAATTCTGCTAAAAATAGTTCAACAGTCATCCGAAAATAGGAGGTCTGCTCATTTTCTACCGATTAATGAAAGATTCTCATTGGATAAGTTAGTACAACTGTATCTGAAGGAAGTTGTGTCACGTCATGGAGTTCATGTGTCTATAGTATCTGATCGACACCCATGATTTAATTCGAGATTTTGGCGACAATTTCAAGAATGCTTAGGAACCCAACTTAAGATGAGTACAGCTTACCATCCGTAGACGGACGGACAAAGTGAAAGGACTATTCAAACTATAGAGGATATGCTGAGAGCTTGTGCACTGGATTTTAAGGGAAGTTGGGATGAACATCTGCCATTGGTTGAGTTTTCATATAACAATAGTTATCACGCAAGTATAGGGATGCCACCGTATGAAGATTTTTATGGGAGAAAGTGTAGATCACCTGTATATTAGGAAGAGATTAGTGAAAGGAAAATTTTAGGACCAGAACTGCTCCAGCAGAAGAAGGAAAAGATTGAAGTTATTCAGAAGAGACTTATTACTGCTCAAGATAGACAGATGAAGTATGTTGATCAAGCCAGGAAAGATATGATTTTTGAGGTAGGGGAAAAAGTGTTGCTTAAGGTATCACCATGGAAAGGAGTGACAAGATTCGGTAAGAAAGGAAAGTTGAGTCCAAGGTATATAGGACCATTTGAGATTTTGAAGTGAGTCGGGAAAGTTGTTTATGAATTGGCGTTAGCACCGCACATGTACCACATTCATAATGTTTGCCACGTGTCTATGCTTAAGAGATATAATCCATATGCGAGTCATGTGATCGAGTATGAACCCCTCGAGATTCAGCCAGATTTATCCTATGAAGAGCAACCGGTAGAAATTCAAGATAGGTCCGATAGAAAGCTTAGAAATAAAATTGTTAGATTGGTTAAAGTACTATGGAGGAATCCTAGAGTTGAAGAATCAACTAGGGAGATTGAGAGTGAGATGCTCGCAAAGTATCCTCATCTGTTTACTTAGGTGAGATTTTGGGGACATAATCCTTTTAAGGGGGGAAGGCTATAACGACCTAGAATTTTTTGCAATTTTATAAGTATTTATTTAAATTGATAAATGTGAATTATATGATATGGATATCTTGTGAAGTCAAGTTATGTGTGGAATCAAGATTATATGATTTCATGATGATTGGTATGTGTCGTATATGTTAGTAGAATTTTAATTGCATTTTTGGTGCATTAAAATTATTTTAAATATGCATTTTTAATCTTCCGAATATCTTATAAAATCATTGGAGTCATTTAAATTCATGAAATCTTTTGCATTATCATCTTTATGATATTAGTTAGTTTTTAAAATTAGTGGAAGTATTTAATTGTGAGTTTAAGTATTTTAAATTGATTTAAAAAGCCTTATTTCTTTTAAAGGCCCTTTATTTCAAAAATTCATATAAAATTCATTTTTGACTCAAAAATTATTTTAAAATATGGGGAGGTTTGTAATTTCATAAAATTTATTTTAGAATTTTAAAAATTATTCTTCCCCATATTCTTCTATTTTATTTCGGTTTAAGATGAGTTAAAAATAGATTTTTATAAAAGAATTTTAGCAATTATGTAATTACGTTTTCCCCTGGGTTTATACATCAAAAACATCAATCTCCATTCTTTCCTTTCCACCTGCTACTCTCGTCTCTCTCTCTCTCTCTCTCTCTCTCTCTCTCTCTCTCTCTCTCTCTCTCTCTCTCTCTCTCTCTCTCTCTCTCTCGACCGACTCTCTCGGTTCTTCTTCTTATTGCTCCGGTACCACCTCAAACTTATATCAAACTTCAATTTTATTACATAATCGAGTTCTACTTGAGTTCTTTGGCCTGTGCCTGAATTCTTGTGGGTTGCATGTCGGTTTTTTGGGTAAAATTTTAAAACCCTCTTCGGGTTGTTCATGAATTCGAACCTGATGGTTGTCTTGCTGTTGTACTAGCCGTATATGTGTGTTTTATGTTGAAGGTAGAGCTCGTAGAGGACACCCATGGCTTGGGGACCTCCGAGTTTTGCCACCGCCGGCCGTGAGCCTAGCTCGGTGAGCCGGCGGGGAAGGGCGGTGATGAACATTTCTGAGCCTTATACAATTAATTGTCAATTATCTATTGATTATATGCTTGATAGATTGAATATGTGTATGCAATTTGAATTATGTATATGTGTTTCGAATTTATGTATATAAATTGGATGATATGAAATTGTTAAATGTTTAAACTTTTTTAATTAGTGATGTATTGATAGTTAAGATTTAATTTGATGATAGTATCATGCATGTATGAATTCTTCGGATTATTCTTATTTGATTCGAATTTTTGATGAATAAATATGAATTGTTCAAATTTTTCTAGTATTAATAGCAATTAGAAATTAATTTTGATACTTATATGTCAATTGTTAAGAGACTAATATGCTTGTGTAATTTTTGAATTTGTTCTAAGTTAAATTCGAAATACATAGTTTGTTAGTAGATAATTGTGAACTAAATGTTTATTTGAGGCTAATGGTTATAGATATAAATTGAGAGGTAACCAAGTTGTATGTCTAAGATCTTGCATGATGAACTAAT
Organism: Saposhnikovia divaricata; assembly: GCA_036435485.1. Lineage (NCBI taxonomy): Eukaryota > Viridiplantae > Streptophyta > Magnoliopsida > Apiales > Apiaceae > Saposhnikovia > Saposhnikovia divaricata. The sequence goes on along the minus strand of CM071594.1, from coordinate 191,153,364 downwards.
AATTCGGATTAGTATACTTTTGTAAATTATAAAGATTTCATGTATAGTTCATGTTAAATGAAAATCGTTAGTAAATCACTGATTATGTTTGTGTGATAAGTAGAGATGTGTATAGGTAAATGTTGTTATAGATTATCTATAGTGTATAGTAAGTCTGAAATGGAATTGAGATATATATGAATTGAGTTGGTTGTTGATTTGAGTCGGTTATGTTCCGACGAGATAGTCCATTTTATAAAGGAGACGCTGTCCGATTTTCTCCAGAATTATATTCGTATGTTGTGAGTCAATATGAGTTAACTAGTTGTAAAGGAATTGACACTATAGGTTAAACCTTAAAATGACTTGCATGACTATTATGTACTATGTGTTACATGCCTAAGTGATTACTTGATATTATACGAGACGATTTAGTAAGTATAATAGATATGTGTTACATATGTTAAGTAATAATGCGTTATAGAAGCGTTTGGGTAGATTAGGATTAGACGATTAAGAAAGTATAGTATTCTAAAATAGTGATATGGTTTATGTAGATACGAAGGACGTAGGACCTAGCAACAAAGGAAAGGCTAAGGTTGAATAAAAGTGACTGAGCTGTTAGCTGTTGCATTCTACCGGAGGCAAGTGACTCTTCTTTTCTCTGATGTATATTCTTGAAACTGTTATGCCCTGTTGATTCAAGCATGCATATCTTATACCATGTTGATTATAAATCTTGTTGAACCTATCTTTGCATGTACCAAGAATTCTGTTAACAACTACTTGACAACCTATAAACCATAAGAATCATGGTACATGCAATTTAGACTGCGAGGAAACGCACCTTCCGTGACCCTGTTGTGGTTTCATTCGAGTTGCCATCCGAGGTAGATGCAATAACAGCTCAGTGAGGAGAGTTTTTGAGTTAGTTGTGAGAACTGGTAGTTAGAACTTTTGAACAATGGTTTGTAATAATGTTTATAATTTGAATCTGGTTTGTAATAATAAGTAGTTAGACGTTGGCTTGCTTGTTTCATACCATTACCTGTGAAAGATCCGGGTGAGTAGAGTTGAGGTTAGTTAGCATGCTGTATATCTATATTTACTTATTTTTAGAGTGTATGTATCTAGTGTGTTAGTGACTCCCCGATCCAGACCCCAGATTGGGAGAGCGTCACAATGGATTTGCCACACATTGATGATTTTGTAATCCTTGATTTCAGACAACCTGATTCTTAGCTGTCGTGACCTTAACTCATTTTTTGAATCCTTGGTTTTAAACCTTGACTTCATTCGTGGTTGTTGGTTATCACCAGCCTCTCATTTGCTGAATCCTTGATTCGAGACCTTGAATTCAAACAACTAGCTTGATTGGAATCCTTCAGCCTTGTTGGATATCAAGGCTTAGATTTTGTGTTAGGATTTGAAATCAAGACTTTAAGTGTGGAATTACAAAGGATATCGTATAAAGGAGACCTTCGATCAATGCATATCTCAATGTTCTTATTGACAGTTTCCGTGCCTCCAAGGCGATATCAGGGAGCCAACCAATCTCAAGATGAGCTTTTGTGGGGATCTATCCAGCAACTTCCAACGTCGATGGGTGCCAACAACTTGCGCTCCATAGTGGGGGTCTCCAAGACCTTATAGTAAACACTTCTAGTGTAATTCTCGATTTCAGACGAGGCAAATTTAGACAAGGCATCGGCCGTCAGATTCTGTTCTCTAGAGATGAATTGAAGGTGGCATTACTCGAATCATACCAACTGTGATTTTACAATCCTCAGGTATTTCACCATCGTTTCATCTTTGGCTTCAAAATCTCCAGTCACTTGGGCTATCACCAGCCTTGAGTCTCCACAGACTTTAAGATTTTTGGCCCTCATGGCTGGAGCCAAGCCTAGTCCAGCTATTAAGGCTTCATACTTTACCTCGTTATTGGTCGTCGAAAAATTCAACTTCGAGGCATATTCAATCGTGAAGCCATCAGGGGTCAGTGGAACTAAACGAGCTCCACTTGTTTTTGTTTTTAATGCCTCATCAAAATAGGGCACCCAATATTCCTTCTGAACTTCATCCTTCTCTCCCTCTTGGGGTGTCTCATCCTGCCTCCCGACTTCTTGGTTGTGAATGGTACATTCAACCACGAAGTCAGCGAGTGCTTGTGCCTTTATTGTAGTTCGATGATTGTACTTGATATCAAATTCTTCGAGCTCTATTGCCCATTTAATCAATCTTCCACTAGCCTTCGAGCTGTGCATGATATTACTCAATGTTTGGTCTGTCAAAACTTCAATTTTATGTGAATAAAAGTAAGGTCTTAATTTTCTTGAGGCCATGATCATGGCTAAAGCAAATTTCTCTTAGGTGGATTAGTTCAATTCAGCTCTATGGAGCATCTTGCTAACATAGTAGATGGGTTTCTGAACCTTAGTTTCTTCTTTAATAAGCACAACGCTCAATGCTTGCCCAGATACTTCCAAGTGTAAATAAAGGGTCTCTCCGGGACTAGGTTTGGCTAACAACGGAGCTTCAGCAATGTATTTCTTCATCTGCTCAAATGCCTCTTGGCTTTTTGGAGTCCACTCAAAATTTTTCACTTTCTTCAAAGCCTGGAAGAAAGGCAAACATTTGTTGCCAGATTTGGAGATGAATCTCCCTGAGGCTGTTACTCTGTCAGTCAACTTCTGCACATCTCTTATAGAGCAAGGTGGCTCCATATCCAGAATCGCCTTGATCTTATCAGGGTTGGCTTCTGTTCCTCGCTTTGAAACCATCAAACCCAAAAATTTTCCAGATCCCACGCCAAAGGCACACTTGGCTGGATTCAACATCATCTTGTGGTGCCACAGCATTTTAAATTCCTCTCTGAGCTTCTTAATATGGTCTGTCTTGAATAGGCTCTTGACTAACTTATCATCCACGTAGACCTCCATGGTCTTCCCGGTTAAGGGTGCAAAAATCTTGCTTATTAGCCTTTGGTAAGTGGCTCCTGAAGACTCCTCATCTTGGGTTGACATCAACCTAGAGTTTTTAAAACAACATTTCTCAACTCGGTTGGCCGTCATGGCTTCAATGTTTGTCTTGGTTCCTGGGGCTTCTCGGGCGGTCTCTCGGCTGGCATGTTCTCGGCCTTGGGGTTGTTCGAGTGTTGAACGTCAATGTTAGAATGTTGAACGTTGATGTTCGAATGTGGAACGTTGATGTTCGAGTGTGGAACGTTGATGTTCGAATGTTGAACGTTGATGTTTGAAATCAAGGGTTTTCAACCTCAAGGAAGTTTCTTAAACTCTAACCTTGAAGTTTGGATTTTAATGAAAGAGAGCATATTGGACTATCATCACATGGTTTCAAGCCAAGTTTTGGGTGTTTTAAACCACTAAAACATCTATTAGAGCTTCCGGTCCAAGACCAGAAGGTTTCTGGTCGGCTGAAGCCCCTCTAGAGCCTCTGGTTAGCTCATTAAGGTTGACTGAAGGCCTTCTTGGCTTCTGGTCGGCCCCAAGAGGTCTTGAACCTTCCCTAGGAGGTTTTCAATCTCCATTTCAGGGTTGATATTCAAGTGTTCAACGCTGGTGTTCAGATGTTCAAAGTTGGCATTCTGGATCGAGAATGCAAAATTATTGATTGGTTTTCAAGTTTTTAATTGATGTTTCAAACTTAGGATCTTGATTGGAGGTTCATTACCCCCTCAAGTTTGGCCTTCATAGCTAATATCTCGTGTTTCTCAACCTAGGATTCGAGGTTGATGTTCACATGTTAAACACTGGTGTTCATATGTCGACTACCAAGTATTCACGACCTTTTTTTGGATTGATGTCAAAATAAAGTTCTCTAGGATCCCTTACTTGACTTCATGTCTTTCATGGCTTGTCCTAAACCTTTGTTCTGATTTCAGGGTTTTCAAACCTATCTTTGCTTCTTGTTTTTCTTGATTCTAAGTCAAGGATTTAAGGTTGATTTCTCGATTTAGATTTCGAGAAATACAATCCCATGGGCTTCTTGCCTTTTAAACTTCTGAGATGAGAACTTGTTTGAACTTCTTAATCCTTGTTCTAGGATATTCTTATATCCCTTGATATTAGGACTGGAATGCAATGTTCTCTGTTGGTCTTCATCCTTGGATTCTCAACCCAAGTGCTTAAAAAATTATTGAAGAGTAGCTAGTCCTTAGCCTCCACAGCCTTGCATGGCTTTGATTGCCAGATGTGGCTTTTACCAGCTTGTCTCTTATCCAGGGTCCTTCAAGGACTTAAACTCTTATTTGGTTGTGTTGTAACCTAACTCTCGACCCTTCAGGGTTTTTATTTATGCGTTTGTTTGTTTTCATTCATGTATTCTTTTATTTTCGGTACTTGGTCATCTTTGACTTACACACATCAGGTGCTTGGCACATAAATAAAATCATAGAACGAAAAACAAACTTGCATTAATAACTTGAAATGGGTTCAACCCTTACATGGAGTACTACTGTCCTACTCGGAGCGACATGCTCTGCAATGGTTTCATCGAACCATATTTCTAATTTTACTAGATAAATATGAAGCTAAGTCCTACTAAGATAGTTTGAACCCATCGGGGCTTTGTAAGACTAGGCCTGCATTGCTAGATTTTGTTTTTGATGCTCCATCAAAATAGATCACCCACTACTCTCTCTGGTCTCCTCATTCTTATTCTAAATTTCACCTCCTGCTTGGGGTACTATCTCCTGCCCCCCGACTTCATGGTTGCCAATGGTACATTCAACCACAAAGTCAGTTGACGCCTTAGCCTTAATGGTTGTTCGAGGCTTATGTGTGATGTCCTCTGCTGGCCTTTGTTGGTGTTCCTTATCACCGTGGACATTTATGTCCCCAATCTGAAGGACCTGCCCCCGATTCCATCAGGCCTTAACGAGGCTACATAACAGCTTCGTGCCATCTTTTGATCACCTTTATGTTCTCTTACACCATTCTTGGTTGGAAACTTAATCTTCATGTGATAGGTTGAGGCCACAGCCTTAAAAGCGTGAAGTCCAGTCCTCCCAAGGATGGCATTGTAAGTGGAAGATGCTTTGAAAACCAAAAAGTTCAGCATTTGTGTGGCCTCTATTGGCTTCTGTCCGATCGTGACAGGAAACTGAATAGTTCCCTCAACTTTAAATTCTACTCCATTAAATCCATATATAGGCATGTTATTAGGGGTCAACTGAGAATCATTGTACCCCATCTTCACAAACACATCATGAAACAGAATGTCGATGGAAGCTCCATTGTCTATCAAGACTCGCTTCACCTCTGAGTTTCTAATCACAGGAGTTATGACCAACGGGTCATCATGGGGAAACTTCACCCCTTTTAAGTCCGAATCATCGAAACCAATCGCTACCTCAGTTTTTGCACGTTTCAGGGTTTCAGAAATGTGCATTAATTCTCTAGCATAAGCCTTTCGGGCATTCTTTGTTGTCCCGGCCACGGTTGGGCCTCCTGAGATCATGTTGATTACTGGCCCTCGGGGCTGTGGGTTACGATCTCGATTATCGTCGCTCCTATCATACTATTTTCTCTTATTACCACGATCTTCACCCTTAGTGAAGTGATTCAGCTTCCCTCTACGGATCAAGAACTCGATCTCATCCTTGAGTTGCTTGCAATCATTAGTGTCATTCCCTACATTCTTGTGGAATCTGCAATACTGATTCTTGTTTCTCTTTGAGGGATCACCCCTAAGTGGCTTCGACCATCGAAAATCCTTATCTTTTTCAATGTCCAACAAAATTTGACTTCTGGGAGTGTTCAACCTTGTATACACAGCAAACCTTGGTCCTAGAGTAGAGTTGGAATCCTTGCTAGTTCAGGGATACTTGTCCCTAGCATCATACTCCTGGTCCGTCTTTCGTTTCTTAGAGTTCTCATTTCCACCAATTACGGTAGAGGCTTCTTCCTTCTTCATGATCTCTTCAGCTTTTATGTATTTACTTGCCCCTCTTTTGGAGCTCAGTCATGCTCTCAGGGGGATACTTTGCCAACGACAACTGAAAGAAGGTGTTCATCATTCCATTCTCCAAGGCTATCATAGCTACTTTATTTTCTAGATAAGGGACATTCAAAGTCTCCTTGGTGAAGTGCTTGAGATAGTCCCTTAGGTTCTCATTCTTTCCTTGTTTCACTTGTATAAGATATGCAGAGATTTTTTCATGGACTTTCCCATTAACAAATTGGTTAATAAAAGCCGTGCTCAATTCCTTGAAAGAGCCAACTGAGTTTGCTGGCAAACGACTATACCATCTTTGAGTCATGCCCTCCAGGGTTTGAGGGAGCGCCCTACACTTGAGCATCATTAGCAGGCTGCAACAGCAGTGCGTTTGAAAACGTTCTCACATGGTTTACGGGATCGCCCGTTCCATCATATGCCATTATTGTAGGCATCTTAAACTTCTGGAGACGTGAGCATTCATCACCTCCTCAGTGAATGGGGGTGTGGGATCATTAGGATCTTCAAGTTGCATCAAATCTCGAGGATCACCCTTGGGGACTTCTGCCCTTGTAGTTCCACCTCTTGGGACCTCGGTCCTTCTTTCTTTCCTTGAAGGTCTCTCCAAATTAACAAAGGGAATCTCTCCACCTGACCTCGGAGGGGGTCGGTTCTGGTTCTGTCTTTGCTGCTCCCTTTCTATATCGTCATTCAGCTTCTAGATCTCGGCTTTATAAGCCTTGATTCTCTCAGCGGCTGTCATAGGGAGTCCATCATGGACTCGTCGAGTACGCCTTATAGGCTCCTTGGTTGGATGTCGCCTCCTCGGGGGTTGATCACGATCGTTATCCTCAGATAAAGAATCATCAGTATAAGGACCAGATTAGTCATAATATCATTGATCAGGGCCCAAGCCTCTAATGTAAGGAGGGTGATACGGCTCATGTATCTGTAGGGTATGGCCGTTTGGCCCAACACCTTGAGTATTCGGGGGATAGTTAGGCAAACCATATGCCGGATTCGTACTTCTAGGAAGATCTGTAGTAGAGATCAGCACCTTCGGAGGTAGTGGATGATTGACAAGGGGAGAGACCACCATCTGAAGAGGGTTGTTCTCCTGGTTTGGATGGACAATCACGGGCAGAGTTCTCTCAGCATGGGGAGTCGTCCCTATAGGTTGAGAAACTTGAGTTTGAGTGATTTTCCCCGTTGATGGGGGTACATACCCTTGTTCAGTAACGACATGCGGAGCAGAGGTGACAGTGGTCGCCTCGGTTGTGACTGGTGTCCTTCGTGTTTGAACCATGGTTGATGTTGTCTTCCAACAGACGGTGCCAAATGTTATGGAATAAAAATGAGAGTTATTAAATTGCTGCTAGGTTTGTATGTATTAAATACAAGGGATGGTGAGCTTCAAGCTTTAATGGTTTTTTTCGTGTTTAGGAATTATTTTTCACCCACATCAGATTGTTATTAGAATTATATTCCTATACTAAAAAGTGTATTTTAATAATTTAAATCAAATATAACTAGATTTCTCAAATTGAACAGAATTCTTAGTATGAAATTTCTACATTTTTTTCAGTTTCATGATAATTCCCGTTGGTAATAATTGTTAAATCATCATTGAAATTAAAGATTATTTTGTAAGTTTCGCATGAACTATTAAATCATTCAAATATGATTTTTAGAATTCAAGATAAAGCCTAAAAATTAAATTGAGCATCTAAAACCTATTTAATATCAATTTTTATTTATTCCAATTTGATTGTTTTTTATTAAAAAGTAACGTTTTATTTTTTAATTGGAAAATTAAAATTTGAAAGTCTAAAATCTTATGCCCAACATTTTAAAAATAAAATTCATATTTTTAGATAAAAAAATTATTGAGAATTAGAATTATTATAAATATTGAAAATAAATTTGTATTATTAAAAATTAATGAAAATTTTAATATAAAAAAATTGTGAATTCGATTTATTGTAAATATTAAAAAGTATCTGCACGGGCCCGAGACTAAAAAGAGAAGAAAGTGACGATTTTTTGAATTGAGAATTCTATTCGATTCAAAATATTAATTTATATTTGATTTAAATAATCAAAATATGTATTTTAATATTTTAATAGAGTTCTACTAACAATTAATTATAATTTTTAATATTGGATCCCATAATTTTCATCTATCTATTTTAAAATGTAACTGTTTTTATTATTTTGATATATCCTAGAAATTGAAAGCAGTTTATGTTTTAATAAAATTGATCTCCTTATTTAATTATAACTACAATAACCACAAAAAAAATTAATAAATATTTATTTAAAATAAAAATTTAAATTTAAATTTAGAAAAATCGCGCATCAAACTACTAGAAGCTAGTATTAAAAAATAACCGGATGACAAGATTGTAAACCAGTACATCTGAATCGTGGTTGATGAGTTGGGTGGTCTACTTTATCCAATCAACCATTGATCATTTTTTTATTGACGTCAGCTTATATAAAATAAATTTGATCTTAGTTAAAGTAACTAATTAACTATCAATAATGAATACACTTGGTCTTCAAATTTCACAATAGTGTTTTAAAAAAAAGATGGGTGATGACCCTTTCTACCCTATTTTGGGGTGAGGGGTTACCAAAATACCCAAATCCAGAAACTTGACCATAAATATCCACGGGATACGCTACTGACAGAAATGTGTGTTGAGATACGTTAGTGGGAGAGGAGTATCCTCATGTCACGCCACTGGGAGAGGAGTATCGAGCAGAGGATACACTAGTGGGAGCGGCGCAACATTGGATGCGCATGACTGAGATGCATGATGACGTCAGCATCCTCCTCTCCAGAAACAAGCTGAGCGGCGATTAATCGGGCGATTTCCAAGTTTTTTCCGGTGATTGCTCATTCACCCATTTCAGACACTTTCCCACTACGTTTTATATGTTAATCGAATCGCCACAACATCCTCTACAACCCTATGTCCTTGATTGTTGAATTATATTACCGGATTTTACAATTCCAAATCCAACCATTTTTCCCCATTGGTTTTTCGATCTCAGTTTACAAACCCCTACGGGGGCCGATATTGATAACGCTATAGGGAGAGATGAAGAGCAAGGTCCGGTGATACTTTCAATGTGCAGAGTAGGGGTGGAAGATGCCGGAAACAAGGGAAAAAGCCATGGCGATTTCCGATCGAGAGCTCACAGTTTGACTTGGAAAAATTTTTGAAAAAAATGAACTTGAGATACGCCATTACCAATGGCGTATCCCGTGGGTAGTGCGGGCCAAGCATTTTGGAAAACGGTATTTCGGACCATTAATCCTCCAGATGAGGCATTTTGGTCATATTCTTAGGATCATTAAAAAAATCCTTGTATCTTATAATTTTTATAGTAAAATTTTAAAATATTTCGCACATACGTGTTTCCCTAAATTAATATACATATTCAAGAAAATATATATGAACTTCACCAAATAGCATTAGTTTCACTACCTTCTCCAATTTCAATTCATTTTTCTATCCAAAAAAACAAAAATCAACAAAATTAAGTGTTAAAATAATAGTAGGTAATACAATTAATCCCTACTCACAAACCTTGAGCCCAAGTTAGTAATTAACTTAAACAAGGATGGCCTTATGGAACAGTAAATATAGAACTTCTGATTTTCATTTTATTTTGTAAGTACATGTTCATATTTTAAAATTCTATTATCCCTTCTTTATTATAATTTAGGGTTTACAATACATAATTTACTAAATCCATACTATACATATTTGGTTGGTTGATAGTTTGATCACTTTATTTGGTACACTCTAAGATAAATAAATGAGAATCGTTAATAAAAGAATATTACTTTTCTAATATTTAAAATACTTTTATAGTTTTCAAGTTCGAATCCCACCAAAAACATATATCCATTAAACATATATATTATTTTTTTAAAACTACTCTAACAAGTTTAAAAATCAATTCCCGTCAACAACATATTATTAATTAAAATACCATCGTTAAAAATACTATCAAACATGTATTATAATATTTTATTATCTTCTATAATTTATTTTCCTCCTAATTAAAAAATATTTCTGAACATCAGATTTAAAAGGTTAAAATAATATTTTAATAACAAAAATATATATACAACGCAAAACTTTAACAATAAAATATAATTTAAAATTTTTACAAGCAACCACTATACTATTATAATCAAACTATGGTATATTTGGTTGGTTGGTAGTTTGGTCACTTTATTTGGTACACTCAATAACAACCATTAGATTTTAAGATAAATAAATGAGAACCGTTGGATCTAATGTAAAAAAATATTCCTTTTCTAATATTTAAAATACTTTTATAGTTTCCAAGTTCGAATCGCACCAAAAACATATCTCTATTAAACATATATATTATTTTATAAAAACTACTCTAACGAGTTTAAGAATGAACTTCCGTCAACAACATATTATTAATTAAAATACCATCGTTAAAAATACTATTAAACATGTATTATAATATTTTATTATCTTCTATAATTTATTTTCCTCCCAATTAAAAAATATATCTGAACATCAGATTTAAAAGGTTAAAATAATATTTTAATAACAAAAATATATATACAACGTAAAACTTTAACAATAAAATATAATTTAAAATTTTTACAAGCAACCGCTATACTATTATAAGCAAACTATGGTATATTTGGTTGTTTGGTAGTTTGGTCACTTTATTTGGTACACCCAATAACAACCATTAGATTTTAAGATAAATAAATGAGAACCGTTGGATCTAATGCTAAAAGAATATTCCTTTTCTAATATTTAAAATACTTTTATAGTTTCCAAGTTCGAATCCCACCCAAAACATATCTCTATTAAACATATATATTATTTTATAAAAACTACTCTAACGAGTTTAAGAATGAATTTCCGTCAACAACATATTATTAATTAAAACACCATCGTTAAAAATACTATCAAACATGTAATATAATATTTTATTATCTTCTATAATTTATTTTCTTCCTAATTAAAAAATATATCTGAACTTGAGATTTAAAAAGTTAAAAAATTATTTTAAAAATAAAAATTATATATATAACTTAAAACTTTAACAATAAAATATTATATCCTTGTATATAATAAGCGTAAGATGGATCTTATCCATAATTTTCGTCACTGTACTACCAAAATAATCTCAACCATCGAATCTAATATTTTTAAAAATAGACGATCAAGATAATATCATATTAAAAGAGAAAATTATAACATAAAATGGATATAATTAGAAAAGTTTGCATTAGAAGTGAATTTTAGAAAGAAAATTATAATCTAAAAAGGATATTATTAAAAAAAGGTCGTTTTATAATTAAATTTTAAAAAGAAAATCATAATCTAAAAAGGATATAATTAAAAAAAAGTGTATTAGAATTGAATTTTATTGATTTTTTTATTAGTATTAAAAAAACATATTTGCTATTTGGGCTCTATCTTGAAATCTACAAATGAGATTTGGATGATTTTACAATGCACGCCAAACTCATAAAATTATCTTTAATTTAGTGATGATTTAATAATTTATTCAAATGAAAACAATCAAAATCTCAAGAGAAAATATAATTACGAATTTTTACATTAATTTTATTCAATGTAGAAGACTGTTGTGGAATAAATACTAAGGTACGAGTATTGCGGCTAGGGTTTGTGTATTTAATGCAAAGGTGTGTGAGCTTCGTGCTTTTATGGCTACTCTTGTGCTCGTGGCTGAATCGGCCTTCACAAGATGCCTACGTACTTTGATGAATATCAAAGATCAAGCCAAAAAACGTAGTTCTTGAATGAGGGGTCTGGCCCTTTATATAGGCTGTAGGAGCCTCAGAATTATGGTAGGAGTCAGAGACTTGGTGGACAAGTCTTCCTTGAGGAAGGTTCCAGATCTATTCCTTGTAAGAATCAGTTTCCATGTCGAATTGGATGCCTTGGTGGCTAAGTCTGATGGAGATAATATCCTTATCCAACTCTTATTGCTGAGCTGTTTATTTCCCCCAATATTAATTACGAAATTAATATTAAAATAGGGATTCTGACCTCATTAATGGGCCCCACGTTTGGACCATGCTGGGTCTAATTAATGCCATATTAAATGTGTCTTTAGGGCTTATTTTTAGCCCATATTATTTGCCCCCCAACTTCTAGGAAAACTGATCAGGTTTTCGTAGAAGTTATATTTGCCTTAATCGAGACTCGAGATCGTTTTTACCCCTTACCTGGGACTTCTTAATTTTTCTACCCTTATATGGGAATTTTGGTTTACACTAGTGTTTCACGAGTATCGTCTTGATTGTAAACTGTGGAGCGACCTACACATTTACGACGATTTGCCTTATTCGAGGCTTTAACCTGTGCTTGCTTTTAGCAATTTTGGCACTTTTATATAGCTTTTATGCATTATTAGCATAAATGATTGCTCAATTTGTCAAGAAAATATTTCTATAATTTTCCTCGTATTTTTCTGTACTTTTCCTAATATTTTAGGAATTTTTATGTACTCACAGGTATTTTTCGTAATTTTTCCTAATAATTTAGGAATTTTTATGTACCAACAGGTATTTTCCTTAATTATTCCTAATAATTTAGGAATTTTTATGTACTCACGGGTATTTTCCTTAATTTTTACTAATAATTTATGAATTTTTATGTACCAACAGGTATTTTCCTTAATTATTCCTAATAATTTATGAATTTTTATGTACCAACAGGTATTTTCCTTAATTATTCCTAATAATTTAGGAATTTTTATGTACCCACGGGTATTTTCCTTAATTATTCCTAATAATTTAGGAATTTTTAGGTACCCACGGGTATTTTTCATAATTATTCCTAATAATTTAGGAATTTTTAGGTACCCACAGGTATTTTCCGTAATTATTCCTAATAATTTAGGAATTTTTATGTACCCACAGGTATTTATTTTGTCAAATTGTGAAGTGTAAGGACCTTTTTGTAAAGTAGATAGAACTTGGGGTATCAAATTGCAATTTGGCTATTCAACCTTTCATTTTGTGGTACACCCTCGGCGGGGGTACCACCGCCTAGGAGAGGTCTTGTATGCCACGCCCAGGAGAAAAGCCTGGGGTGGCGTGGGTGAGTTTTTTTTTTCTTTCTTTCTTTTTTTATTTAAGAGGGTTCAGTTTGTAATACACTTTGGGCGTGGGAATGGCCGCCCAGGGGTCCTTCTTCTCTCCACGCGCAGGGGAAATGGCCTGGGTAGCGTGCGTGATTTCAATTTTTTTTTTTTTGGAACCTTCAGATTTTATATATTTTTATTTTCGATAATCTTTACCAAAAATAAAATATTGGGCCTCATGCCTCAGAAATAATTTTATAAATTATTTCTTTATTTTTTCTTGATTTAATAGGTATTTTTACCAATTTTTTCATCATTTTTAGCCTATTTTCAGAATTTTTAAGGATTTTATTCCTTTTTTAATTTCCGAAAAATGGCATGTCATTTGGAGAAGAGCTCTAGGCGTGGGTACCCCCGCCTAGGAGGATTTTTCTTAAAGCACGCCTAGGAGATTTGGCTTCCTGGGCGGGGGTAATTTAATTGATTTTGTAGAGATGCTCTGGGCGTTGGTATCCCCGTCAAGGAGGACAATCTTCTAACTGCGCCTAGGTGATATGGCTTCCTGAGCGTGGGTGTTTACATCCCCTTCATTTGTTACTCCAGCCTTGGCGTGGGTATCCCCCCCAAGGAGGCCTTATTTAATCCAACGCTTAGGAGATTTGGCTTCCTGACCGTGGGTGCTTGCATCCCATTCATTTATACAACCACTCTAGGCGTAGGTATTGTTGGGACAATCAGATCTTGGCACTGCGATTTTTGATACAATACATTAACGAGTACGAATAGAAAAATCACCTTGTTAACGGTTGATTCCACGCTCTTCTATTGTATTCCCAAATTCCCTTGAGCGAAGTGTGGCCTTCGTCTTCTCAAGTTAACCTCTCTTCTTGCTCCTGGGTGGCTACAAAATTTTTTCGACCAACCCTCGCAAGAAGAGAATAAGAATATATATAGGCTACAATAGGGATCATGGACAATTAGGTTGGGCCTTCTAATTACATCTTGAGCCTAGCCCAATGTAATTAAATATTAATTCAATCCACTAAAGAATTAATATTTGCACTACCTTTCCTAATACCGTAATTTAATTAATTAATTCGGTTCCAATATTATTTGCTTATTAAATTCCCCATGTTTAAAATATCGCATGTCCATTAATTAAATAAATTACTGATAATTCATTTAATTAATATCTTTTATCCTTGATCATCCACTCAACCTTTATTTAATTATGCCGGAATAAATCCACCTGCAGGGTTTCACAAAATTAAATCTTTTTGAGCTTTCAAGGGGACATCATTAACCCGAATATTATCAGGACATGGATTCCTTCAATAAATAATATTCACCATATATATTATTCCATCACCCAAAATATAATGAAATAAATCAAAAGAATTATTTCATATATAAATCAAAGCATGTAAATAATATACACGTGTCAATTACTATATCTGGATTAAGAACCTAAGCATTAATAATAACATAGAATCTTAGTTCACCTTCTTAATCAGTATAAGGGAACAATTCTAAATTTGATCATGTTCAATATACACAAAGTATACTAGTATTATTTATTAGTCAATATAAACTAATCTAAATAATACTACAGCCATTCCAGTGGATTGTCTAACACCACCTGTGCTGTGAACCATATTATATTATATAAACCGTATTTAATAATCTAATATTCTGTATCCCATTTGATACTAGATTATTCACAATATATAATATTTAGACAACATGTAAACATTTAAATGATTCTCAATAAAATAGGCCAGAAATAAATGTATATACTTCAAATAAATATTTTCAGTATACACCAACTGGTATCCCCGCCTAGGAGATGTTTTTGCCAACCACGTTTAGGAGATATGGCTTCTTGACCGTGGGTATTTTTTCACCCTCAATTCGTACAACCTTGGCGTGGGTACCCCCGCCAAGGAGGCACTTTCTGATACCTTGTCTAATGATTTTAAGTCTTCTTGGCGTGGGTACTTTAATACCCTTCATTTGTTACTCCAGCCTTGGCGTGGGTATCCCCGCCAAGGAGGCTTTATTTGATCCAACGCCTAGGAGATTTAGCTTCTTGGGCGTTGGTGTTCTAGGCTCCTATCCTTTGGGCCAATTTTCATTTATGGACCGTTTCTTTGGCTTTTGTCGGGCTCCCCGCCTTATTATTTTCGAATTTTTGAGATTCCTGCGGAACCTTGAAACGACCCGTTTCTTAGCTTTCGTGACCTTCAGGGCCTTAATTCGTATGCTGAGTCCTTGATTCGAAAACGAGAATTCATTCGTGGTTGTTGGTTATCATCAACCATTCAACCTTTAACTCTCATTCTAAGATGTTGAAATGATGGAGTCCCTTAGTTTTTGCCCCCTTGCTTCATATAGTGGGGGTCTTGCTTTTCGGTTGATCGTTCAAGAAGTTCACTTGCCACTGAGCACTTGACTTCAAGTCTGGTGTGCCTTGGCTGGTTGTCAACCCTCTATCAGGATTTCAACCTTCTTCTTATACTCATAGGACCTTGCTTAAGTTTCAATTTTGGCTGGCGGCTCTTAATTTCTAATGACAAGCTCGATTGGAGACAGACTTCCTTGTTGGCCATCAAGGGTTAAATTTTGTGTCGGGAATTGAAATTCAAGACTTTAAGTATGTAAAGACAATGGACCTCTTATAGAGGAGACCTTCAATCAATGCGTATCTTAACACTCTCACAGACAGTTTCCGTGCTTTTAAGGAAATATCAAGGAGCCAACCAGTCTTAAGATGAGCTTTGATAGGGTCTATCTGACAGCTTCCTACATCAAACGGTGCCACCAACTTCGAATCGATGGTGGGGGTCTTCAGGACTTGGAAGTAGACGCTCCCAGAATGGTCTCGACCTTTGAATTGAGATAAGGCATCGACCTTTGTATTCTCCTCCCTTGGGATATACCTGGCACTCATCTAACTGGGCTATCGCAGCTTTCACAATCCTCAAGTATTTGGCCATATTCTTTTCTCTAACCTCAAACTCTCCATTGACTTGTGAGACTACCAACTTTGAGTCTCCACAGACTTTCAGGCTCTTGACCCTCAGGGCTCTTGTCAGTTTAAGGTCGGCTATCAGAGCTTCATACTCCGCCTCGTTGTAGGTTGTTTGGAAGTCCAACTTCAAGGCATACTCGAGTGTGAACCCATCGGGGCTTTGCTGAACTTAACCTGCACCACTGGTTTTTGTTTTTGATGCCCCATGAAAATAGAGCTTATTGTTTTTGATGCCCCATCAAAATAGAGCATCCAATATTCCTTCTTCTCTTCCAGGGGTTTCTCACCTTGCTGACCTTCCTGGTCTATTACCTCCTGCCCCCCGACTTCTTGGTTGTCAATGGTATATTCAACCACGAAGTCAGCTAGAGCCTGGGCTTTGATGGCCGTCCTAGGCTTGTACTTAATATCGAATTCTCCTAGTTTGATTGCCCACTTGATGAGCCTTCCATTGGCTTTCGGGCTATGCAATATGTTTCTTCAGCGGGTGTTCCATCAGGACTTCAACGTTTGTCTTTATCCAGGGTCCTTCAAGGACTTAAACTCTTATCTGCTGTAACCTAACTCTACCCTTCGGGGTATGCATTTGTTTGTTTTCATTCGTGTATTCTTTTATTTTCGGTACTTGGTCATCTTTGACTCACACATCAGGTGCTTGGCACATAAATAAAATCACAATCGATGAATGGAAAACAAACTTGCATTAATAACGTGAAATGGGTTCAACCCTTACATAGAGTACTACTGTCCTACTCGGAGCAACATGCTCTGCAATGGTTTTAATGAACCTTATTTCTACTTCTACTATATAAATATGAAGCTAAGTCCTACTAGGATAACTTAAGCCCAATCGGGGTTTTGCAAGACTAGGCCTGCACCACTTGATTTTGTTTTTGATGCTCCATCAAAATAGAGCACCCACCACTCCTTCTGGTCTCCTCATTCTTATTCTGCAATTCACTTCCTGCTCGGGGTACTACCTCCTGCCCTCCGACTTCTTGGTTGCCAATGGTACACTCAACCACAAAGTCAGTTAACGCCTTAGCCTCAATGGCTGTCCGAGGCTTCTGTGTGATGTCCTCTGCTGACCTTTCTTTGTGTTCCTTACCACTGTGGGCATCCATGTCTTCAATTGGAAGGACCTGCCCCCCGACTCCATCAGGCCTTAACGAGGCTACATAACAGCTTCGTGCCATCTTCTGATCACCTTTATGTTCTCCAACACCATTCCTGGTAGGGAACTTGATCTTCACATGATAAGTTGAGGCAACAGCCTTGAATGCATGAAGTCCAGTCCTTCCAAGGATAGCATTGTACGTTGAAGCCGCCTTGATTACCAGGAAGTTCAATATCTGAGTGGCCTCCTTGGGCTCTTGCCCAATAGTTACAGGCAGCTGAATAGTCCCTTTAACTTTGGATTCTACTCCATTGAATCCGTATATAGGCATGTTATTGGGGGTCAACTGAGAATCAGTGTATCCCATCTTCACAAATGCATCATGAAACAGAATGTCAACGGAAGCTCCATTGTCTATCAAGACTCGCTTCACCTCCGAGTTTCCAATCACATGAGTTATGACCAACGGGTCGTCATGGGGGAACTTCACCCCTTCCAAGTCTGAGTCATCAAAACTAACCGCTACCTCAATTTTTGCACGCTTCGGGGCCTCTCCCACGATGTGAAACACCTCTCGGGCATAAGCCTTTCGAGAGTTCCTAGTTGTCCCGGCCGCAGTCGGGCCTCCTGAGATCATGTTGATTACTGGCCCTCAGGGCTGTGGGTTGCGATCTTGATCGTCATCCCTTCTATTATAGTCTCTTCTCTGATTACCACGGTCTTCACCCTTAGTGAAGTGCCTCAGCTTCCCTCTACGGATCAAAAACTCGATCTCATCTTTGAGTTGCTTGCAATCGTCAGTGTCATGCCCCACGTCTCTATGGAATTTGCAATACTGATTCTGGTTTCTCTTTGCGGGATCACCCCTGAGTGGCTTCGGCCATCTGAAATCCTTATCATTCTCAATGTCCAACAAGATTCGACTCCTAGGAGTATTCAACCTTGCATACTCAGTGAACCTTGACCCTTGGTTCTTCTTAGGGGCAGAGTCGGAGTCCTCGCTAGTTCGGGGATACTTGTCCCTAGCATCATACTCTTGATCATCATAGTCCTGGTCTTGATTTCGCTTCTTGGAGTCATTGTTACCTCCTCCTCCACCTACGGTGGTTTCTTTCTTCATGCTATCCTCAGCTTTAATATACTTATCAGCCCTTCGTTGGAGCTCAGCCATGTTCTCAGGGGGATGCTTCGCCAATGATCTCTTGAAGAAGAGGTCAGTGGTTCCGTGCTCCAGGGCTACCATTGCCACCTTATTTTCCAAATCAGTGATATTCAGGGTCTCCTTAGTGAATCGCTTGAGGTAATCCCTCAGATTTTCATTCTTTCCTTGCACCACATACATAAGAGATGCGGAGCTCTTCTCATGCACCCTTCCGCTAATGAATTGGCTAACGAAGGCGGCACTCAACTCCTTAAAAGAGCCAATAGAGTTCGCAGGCAATCGGCTATACCATCTCTGAGCCATGCCCGACAGGGTTTGGGGAAACGCTCTGCACTTTAGGGCATCACTTGCAGGCTGCAGCAACAGTGCGTTTGAGAACGTCCTGACGTGATTTGCGGGATCACCCGTTCCATCATAAGCCTCAATTGTCGGCATCTTAAACTTCCTAGAAATATGAGCATTCATCACCTCCTCAGTAAACGGGGGTGTGGGATCATCAGGATCTCTAAGTGGCATGAGATCCTTCGGGTTACTCCTGGGGGTTTCCACCCTCATAGCTTCTCTTGTTGGGACATCAGCCCTCTTCTGTCTTCTTGAGGACCTCTCCAAATCTATAATGGGAATCCTTCCTAAGATTGGAGGGGGTCGAATCAGACTCTGTCTTGCCTGTTCCCTTGCTATGTCATCCTTTAGCCTTTGGATCTCAGCCTCATGAGCCTTATCCTCTCCTAGCCGTTTGTGGCGGTCCATCATGGATTCCTTGGGTCCTCGCCCGAGGTTCTCTGCTAACACGTCGCCTCCTTAGATGTTCATCACGATCATCATCCTCAGATGACGAATCATCAGAATAGAGGCCAGAGTAGTCGTCCTGATAAGGACCCAATCCTCTTATATAGGATGGATCCTGTGTTTGCATGGCATGTCCGCTTGGACCTGCTCCCCGAGTAGCTAGAGGGTGGTTAGGGAGACCATACCTCGGGTTAGTATTCAAGGGGAGATCCGTGGTGTGGATCTGTACCCCTGGTGGTGGGTTGTCAGGATTAAAAAGAGGAGAGACCACCATCTGAAGAGGGTTGGTTCCTCGTCCTGCTTGGTCGATCAGAGGCCCCGTACTCTCAACGTGGGGAATCGCCCCTGATTGTAGAGAAACTTGAGACTGGGTGATCACCCCTGATGCTGGGGGAGCCTGTTGGATGATCGCCCCTGATGCTGGGGGAGCCTGTTGGATGATCGCCCCTAATGCTGGGGGAGCCTGTTCGGTGAGGGGTGGAGCAGAGCTGAGTGGCACGGCCTCAGTTACAACTGGTGTTGTTCTTCGTGTTTGAACCATGGTTGATGTTGTCGTCCCATACACGGCACCAAATGTTGTGGAATAAAAACTAAGGTACGAGTATTGCGGCTAGGGTTTGTGTATTTAATGCAAAGGTGTGTGAGCTTCGTGCTTTTATGGCTGCTCTTGTGCTCGTGGCTGAATCGGCCTTCACAAGATGCCTACGTACTTTGATGAATATCAAAGATCAAGCCAAAAAACGTAGTTCTTGAATGAGGGGTCTGGCCATTTATATAGGCTGTAGGAGCCTCAGAATTATGGTAGGAGTCAGAGACTTGGTGGACAAGTCTTCCTTGAGGAAGGTTCCAGATCTATTCCTTGTAGGAATCAGTTTCCATATCGAATTGGATGCCTTGGTGGCTAAGTCTGATGGAGATAATATCCTTATCCAACTCTTATTGCTGAGCTGTTTATTTCCCTCAATATTAATTACGAAATTAATATTAAAATAGGGATTCTGACCTCATTAATGGGCCCCACGTTTGGACCATGCTGGGTCTAATTAATGCCATATTAAATGTGTCTTTAGGGCTTATTTTTAGCCCATATCAAAGACATATATTGATCTATTCAATGTAGAAAACCTAATCATATCTATACTATTATATAAAAGCCGAAACATTAAAAGTTTTGGTACCTGTTTTTTGGTACTTCGTGAATTTACTTATTTAACCTTCATTATAAAGAAAAATATATATTAAAAAGCCTAAAATAAATATTAACATAATATAATTAATGGTAATTAGTCGATTGCCTATTTCACATTTACTTTTAGTTGAAGATGTTACCTTTTATCATATCTTCCAATCATTAGTATTTCCTTTCGAATTAAAATGCGTTATCTTTTTAGTTTAAAACTAATCTTACAATCATTAATATATATCCGAAAATATCATACCATGTTTTTCAATTATTAATAAAATATATTAACAATCTGTATACTTTGTTTATAATAAGCAAACATTAGTACAATCCATAAACATGAGTATATTAAATTAAAATTAAAAATATATAAAAATAGTGATTATATAAAAACATAATTGTAATATTTTGGTACCTGTTTTTTGATACTTCGTGAATTTACTTATTTACCCTTCATTATAAAGAAAAATATATATTAAAACACCTAAAATAAATAATAATATAATATAATTAATGGTAATTAGTCGATCCGTGGTGTGGATCTGTACCCCTGGTGGTGGGTTGTCAGGATTAAAAAGAGGAGAGACCACCATCTGAAGAGGGTTGGTTCCTCGTCCTGCTTGGTCGATCAGAGGCCCCGTACTCTCAACGTGGGGAATCGCCCCTGATTGTAGAGAAACTTGAGACTGGGTGATCACCCCTGATGCTGGGGGAGCCTGTTGGATGATCGCCCCTGATGCTGGGGGAGCCTGTTGGATGATCGCCCCTAATGCTGGGGGAGCCTGTTCGGTGAGGGGTGGAGCAGAGCTGAGTGGCACGGCCTCAGTTACAACTGGTGTTGTTCTTCGTGTTTGAACCATGGTTGATGTTGTCGTCCCATACACGGCGCCAAATGTTGTGGAATAAAAACTAAGGTACGAGTATTGCGGCTAGGGTTTGTGTATTTAATGCAAAGGTGTGTGAGCTTCGTGCTTTTATGGCTGCTCTTGTGCTCGTGGCTGAATCGGCCTTCACAAGATGCCTACGTACTTTGATGAATATCAAAGATCAAGCCAAAAAACGTAGTTCTTGAATGAGGGGTCTGGCCATTTATATAGGCTGTAGGAGCCTCAGAATTATGGTAGGAGTCAGAGACTTGGTGGACAAGTCTTCCTTGAGGAAGGTTCCAGATCTATTCCTTGTAGGAATCAGTTTCCATATCGAATTGGATGCCTTGGTGGCTAAGTCTGATGGAGATAATATCCTTATCCAACTCTTATTGCTGAGCTGTTTATTTCCCTCAATATTAATTACGAAATTAATATTAAAATAGGGATTCTGACCTCATTAATGGGCCCCACGTTTGGACCATGCTGGGTCTAATTAATGCCATATTAAATGTGTCTTTAGGGCTTATTTTTAGCCCATATCAAAGACATATATTGATCTATTCAATGTAGAAAACCTAATCATATCTATACTATTATATAAAAGCCGAAACATTAAAAGTTTTGGTACCTGTTTTTTGGTACTTCGTGAATTTACTTATTTAACCTTCATTATAAAGAAAAATATATATTAAAAAGCCTAAAATAAATATTAACATAATATAATTAATGGTAATTAGTCGATTGCCTATTTCACATTTACTTTTAGTTGAAGATGTTACCTTTTATCATATCTTCCAATCATTAGTATTTCCTTTCGAATTAAAATGCGTTATCTTTTTAGTTTAAAACTAATCTTACAATCATTAATATATATCCGAAAATATCATACCATGTTTTTCAATTATTAATAAAATATATTAACAATCTGTATACTTTGTTTATAATAAGCAAACATTAGTACAATCCATAAACATGAGTATATTAAATTAAAATTAAAAATATATAAAAATAGTGATTATATAAAAACATAATTGTAATATTTTGGTACCTGTTTTTTGATACTTCGTGAATTTACTTATTTACCCTTCATTATAAAGAAAAATATATATTAAAACACCTAAAATAAATAATAATATAATATAATTAATGGTAATTAGTCGATTACCTTTTTCACATTTACTTTTAGTTGAAGATATTACCTTTTATCATATCTTCCAATCATTAATATTTCATTTCCAATTAAAACACGTTACCTTTTTGATTTAAAACTAATTCTACAATCATTAATATATACCTAAAAATATCATACCATATTTTTCAATTATTAATAAAATATATCAAAAATCTGTAAACATTGTTTATAATAAGGAAACATTAGTATATTCCGTAAACATGGATATATTAAATTATATCAAATTAAAATTTAAAAAAATTAAAAATAATGATTATCTAAAAACACAATTGTATTATTAAATAAAATTTATAACATAATAAAAGAAATCCGTGCATCGCACGAGCATTGAAAGTTTGTCGGTTCGGTTTTCGGCACGTTCATCCTATTTATTAAAATAAATAATAAAATAATATAATTAATGATAATTAGCCAATTTATTTTTTAATTAAAAAATGTTTACTTTAAATTGATGATATTACTTTTTAAGAACACCTAAAATTTCATATTTTTCAATCAATAATATTTCCTTTCTAATTAAAACAAGTTAATTTTTAATTTAAAACATAATATTGTAATAATTAATATATACGCAAAAATATCACACCATACCTTCTAATCACTAACAAAATAAAATAAAAAACCGTACGAATAATGACCGTAAGATTTTTATTAAAAAATCAGAACCGTTAGATCTAATGATTAAATATGTTATACGATTAAATTAATTTACTAAAATTTCAAGGTTCGAATTCCTTCAACGACATATTTATTTTAAAATTTTATAATATCAGATTTTTTTTGTCAAGTATAATATCAGTTTTAAACCATGCATATCATTAATTAAATTTATATTAAATTAAATTTAAAACAAAATATTTTAAAAAATGATTATATTAAAAAGTGATTGGAACATAAATTAAATTTATTATATATCGAAAGAAATCCGTGCATCGCTCGGGTTATAAGCTAGTATAATTTAAATCATTGATATACACCTTTTCGTATTTCAATATAAATACTTGTTTTAGTTTATAATACATTAAATTATTGAATTTTTTTATGTTAGATCCAATAATTTTCATCTATTTATTTTAAGATCTAACGATCCTTATTTATTTTGTCGTACGGAGAACCAGACTACCGATTATCAAAGTTTTGGACAAAATTTCTCCTACACTTATTATTAAAATTGTATTTGGTTGTTAGCAGAACAATCTTCAAATAATAATAAGGGTATTTTGATAATTAAAATGAATTATAAGTAGAATTCATAAATCGATCGAATAGAATTTCCAACGTAAAAAATCGTCAATTTCTTCTCTCTTTTGTTTGTGCGTATGTTTAATTGGAAAATAATTGTTAAACTATTATTAAATTAAAAATTATTTTGTTAATTTCACGTGGGCTGTAAAATCGTTCAAATCGAATTTTAAAAATTCAATATAGAGTATAAATATTAAATCGAATGTCTAAAATCTTATATATATATATATCAATTTTTTTAATAACAATTTGATATATAAATTAATAACATATAAATTTTAAAAAAATTAATATAATTATAGATATTAAAAAAAGAAATTGTGCGTTACACGGATTATAAACCAGTAATTTAAAAAATTTATAAGCAATAGTGCATAGTACGGATTTTAGACTAGTTTAATTAAATTCTAAATCCAAAACAAAAATTATGTGTTTGAGTATAGATGTACACATGTGTACTCTTGCAGTGGATGATTGGAGTTTAAACGAGAAGTTAGAGATATGCGTTGTTACTAAAATGATTAGTACTCACACACACAAAATTTAGTGAACCAAAATTTAATGTTAGAAATTCAGCTTGCATGTTAATGTGAAATTTAAAGCGTGTTAAACACTTGAATTTTAATAACACAATCGAGTAAAAATAATTGTAGAGTATAAAACCTTGGAGATATGTATAGAAAACAAATAATTTTATCTAAAAATGTAGGTGTCAAGGTTTTTTAGAGCATCTCCAAGGGCAACCCCTATTTTCATCCCCTAAAATATAGTAAAATAATGATTACTCAAAATATAGGTAACCAAAAAGTTGTTTTACTCTAATGGTGTTGCCTATATTCATTACCTATAACTTTAAAAAAAATATTTAATAAATATTTTAGGTAATATAGAGAAGAGATGAGTGTGTTGGCATAGATATATATTATATTATAAGGAAAAAATGATGATGTGTCATTATAGGGGTTTGAATTTCTCTCCCCTAAATATGGGGTTTGATTTTCTCTCCCCTAAAATTTATAGGGGATAGGGAGTCCCATTGGAGCATCATTTTTAAGGTTGAACCCCTAAATTATGTACATCTAAAACAAATATAGATAAGTATCCTTTGGATTGGAGTTGCTGTTACGTAGTTACCTCGACTGCTTCAACATCAACAGCGTTACCTCTAGATCATCCGAATTAAAACTAGTTGGTCCAAGTTAAAGTTAAAAGGAGTAACTTGCACAATCTACGAAGGTCAAATCTATATACTGGTTATTTAAATTTTGTTGAAACTATTGATATTGCTTGTTAGACTTTTAGTCAATGTTGATAAAATACTTTTTAGATAAAATTATTTCTAATCCCATCCTGTAAATTGTGTTTGATTTAGACATTGTTATAGAAATCAGTTGATTTCTGAAATATCACCCATAAATCGATCAAAAATCGATCAAAATTTGAAATCGATTTGTCCGATTTTGCAAAAATCGTCGATAAATCATTGATTTTTCAACGAAATCATCCAATAAATAGTAAATCGGTACCTCAACCAAATAATTCGATTCGATTTCCGAAATTTGGAACGCTGGATTTTGAAAGGTTAGTACAGTTGCAGAAAAGTCAATCTTTGGAAAGTCTATAATTCTTGAACTTCATTAAATATATATAGAAAAACACAATTCTCCAAAAGACCATAATAACACTAAACTGTACATGTGTTTAGATGCCTAGCCTGCTTCTACATCAAAACCATCACCAGTTGAACTTTTAAGATTGAACACAGTACTGATGACTAGACACGGAGAAATGGTTTTGGATTTGAAAAATCGAATTAAAATTTAAAAATTGAATCTGATTTTGTATTAGAACTGAAAAATTCGATAATTATCCGAAAATCAATTTGATCAGATTTGAAAAATATCGAAATAAAAAATTTTCCAAAAATAATCCGAAATACAAGATCTGATTATGACTTGTAACCAATCAAAATCTTAATAAATTATCCGAATCGAATTTGACTCGAGATACTGGATCTGATTTAAATCCGAATTAGGATCCGGTTTAGATCCGGATTAGAAACATGATGAATTATCTACTTGTTTAGTATAATTTTAACCGGTTACAATGAATATAGCCTATATTTAACGATTCATGTTTGGAAAAAAATAAATTTACCCATTCATAAGAAAAATGCATATTTAAAATAATTTTATGTAAAATATGTCAAAATTAATTAATTATTTTTTTCGAATAAGTACATAATTTTATATAGAAACATAATATTCAAAAATAAGGTACTTTTAAAATCTCAAAAATTAAAATAATATTTAAGTAATGATCTGAAAGGATCTGAATCAATTCTAATCCGAATCGAATTTCATTCGTTCATAATCCGAATTTCATCCGATATTAATCCAAATTAGACCCGAACCGATTCAAACCGATCTAATTTGAAACTTATTCAAACATGTCATAATCGGAAATTAATCCAATTCGAGATTAATCCGATCCAAAATTGATCCAGTTATAAAAATTGCTAGGCCTACTGATGGCTGACTAGCTAAAATAATTGACTTTTTTTTTTTCTAATAATGGAACCATTTAAAATTATAATAATATTACTGAATTTTATATTCTAAAACAAAACACTATTATTCATAGTACAGGTAGACAACGTTAATTAAACAAATAAATATCAGCCCTTTAAATATTCAATTGCATAAATTGCAAAATGATTACTAAACTTTACACAATTTAACATTTTGTTGACCGAAATTTTAAATTTGTAATTAATATGATGACTTGATATTACTTTTATTGTTCGTAAATGTGGTTAAGAGAATCACATTTTTGAGGAAAAGAATGATTTTATTGGGTTTTGTTAGTCTCTTCTTGTGAGAGTTTGGTTTTTGTTTTGATTAAATTATGGTGTGTTCCATGGTCGAGGGTATAGATCGACAAGATTTTCATGTTTATCTCCTTTGTGAGAGGTTTGTTATTCGCTTCTTAATTGTGAGCGAGGATCTTGATTTTGTGATGAAATTTTGTATGGGATTGCAGTTCTGGTTGATAGCTCAAACAATACCTCCATCCGGGTATGATAAAGATGGTACCAGTAATCCAATAAGGATACACGAAATGAGTACTTTTATTTGTATATATATTATCTTCAAAATATTGTTTAACTGTCTCTTCATGAGAACAGGCGATTGCAATTTACTGTCTGTTCGACTCGATCACTGGTGTAGCTGCTTTTCATTATTGAATTAACACCTTTGTTTTTCAAATAAAAAAAAACTTGACATATTACTTTTATTTTTCGAAAAGGTAACTATAAGAATCGCCTTTTTAAGAAAATTATAATTTTTTTTCTCAAAAAACTACCTCTTCAAAATATAAAAGTAATACCATATTACAAATTTGAAACTTCGACCACCAAAACACTAAATGAGATTAATGTTGGCCAAAACTCTGTACTTTAATCTTCAATCTTTATAAAACATTTAAATTTTACTCCTTTGTTGTCTTATTTTATTTAAATTTTGTTTTCATTACTTTCACTAAAATTCTTAAAAATTCTAACATAACAAATTTGATACTAAATTATTTAGTAAAATATAAAATTTTAATTCACTGAACTATTTTAACAAGACTAATTATTTTTAATCAATAAACATATAAATATTTTGATTTAAAAATATCTCTGAAACTAGCTTATTCAAAAACCGATCTAATTATATTGAAAATTAATACAAGTTGACATTTATAAAACAAAACAAAAAAAAAATATTAAGAGCAGTCACTGGGGATATAAGATGATAAGTACTAATTAGACCTAATAAAAAAGTTGGAATAGGCGGCCCGTGTACTTGAATTATGTGCTATTACATTATTTTAATTGTGCGTCACTTCCCTCGTTAAAGTCAATTTAATCTTAAATTAATCTGGAAGAGGGTAACGAAAAGCAAAGACCAAGTAATAGTTAAAAGATAAAATTGCACTTTGGGTACCTGAAAATTAATTAAATTGCACGGTGATGGTTAAATTATAATTGTAGTAAGATGCGTGGCTAAATTTTTTTTTTTATATCATGGTGGCTCCGGCCCATCTCCGTTAGTTTGTGACTAACGTCGTTACTGAATATATTATAATCGAGGGCAACAAAGTAATTTCGCCCATCATTCCATTCACCTCCTTCTACAATCATCTTCCACCCATCTCCTTATACAATCACCGACCACCCATCATTCCGTTCACCTCAACACCGCTAATTAACCACTCCTGCAATCACCATCGTCCCAACCACACTGACTCCAACTCCATTTCATTGCATCTGCTGCAACCACCTTTCTCCCATCCATTTCTTGCACAACCCACCCACCACTCCTCTACCTCGCATTCGCCCCTTCTTCGCAACATCAAACTACCAGCCCCGTCCTCTTTTATTCAACTCCTGCCACCACTCCTCCTTTCCCCTTCTTCGTTCCCAATTCCGTCGTCCCCCAACCTCATAGCCACCTCCTTTACGCAGTCCTTTGAATCCTAAAATCGAGCTTTGTGATTTATTAGGTTTTATTGATTAATTTTTTGTATTAGTAAACTAGAGATTTGTATGAGGGGTAGAAATTCGAGGGTTCCATTCATATGGCTACAATTATAATTTAGCCATCATCGTGCAATTTAATTAATCTTCTGGTATCCAAAATGCAATTTTGTCTAGTTAAAACCGTAAATGGACATTTATGAATTAAATAGGTGGATTGGTTAGAATCTTTACATTGTTACAACATTTAAAATATGGGTTCTGAGTACGACTTTTAATTGCAATTATTGATAGCGAATGATCTGTAACGTACATGTTTTTGATACTCCCTCTGTCCCATCCATTTGTTTACACTTTCCTTTTTGGGATGTCCCATCCAATTCTTTACATTTCTAAACTTTCCTAAAATAGTAAAGTTTTATAATATAAAAATCAACTACATCCACTACTTTCCTCCACTAACTCATTTTATACATTATATAGTGATGGGTCCCACCACTTTACTCATTTTTCTTACTTCTCTCCTCCTTCTTTATATTTTTCCTTGGTCTCCGTGCCCAAACCAAATGTAAACATTTGGTTGGGACGGAGGGAGTAGCAAATGATCTGTACGTACATGTTTCTGAATGTTTGAAGTCGTTGTTGGCGACAAAAAATAACAGGAAAATCTAGCAAGAGGACATTTAAAAATCGTAAATGAGACTAGCAGAAACTTTCCTAGACTTGGAATGTAATTTAGCATGCGGAACAAATCAACCCCAACACTGCATGTAATTTACGTAGTTCATTTTGGCTGCTCTGCTCACCCGGCCCTCCCTGCTCTGGCCTATATAAACCAACTCCTAGCCTTACTGAACACCACACAATTAACAATTGCAGCAACTCCATTTGAGTTACATACACATACCAATCAACAGCTTCAGTCTAGCTTTTAACACTTTATTTATTTTTCTTTAATTTAAAGATGATACTTTCTTTGGCTTTTTCATTCCTATTCCTCGTTCTCGGTGCTGCGTTTTGGTGGATACTAGATACTAGGCAGCGTAAGTTACTCCCACCAGGCCCCAGAGGATTACCCATTGTTGGTAGCCTGTTTAGTTTGGGTAGCCTTCCCCACCGCACTTTCCATGAGTTATCGAACAAGTATGGTCCTATTATGTCTTTACGCATGGGTTCGGTTCCAGCTATCGTTGTCTCCTCTCCTGAGGCTGCTCAACTTTTCCTAAAAACTCATGACAGTGTTTTTGCCGTACGACCACAAATGGAGGCTGTTGCACATATGTCCTATGGTAACAATGGCATTAGCTTCACCAATGGTACGTACTGGAGGCACGTCAGGAAATTTGTTGTGCAAGAGCTTTTAGCTCCCGCAAAAGTTAATTCTTTTCAAGGGATGAGAAAAGAGGAGGTTGGCTTAGTTGTGGAGGAGATTAGGAAAGCTGCGATGGCTGGTGAGGTGTTGAATGTCAGTGATAAGGTGGGGTGTTTGATTGAGAACATGACTTTTAGGTTCCTTTTGGGACGAAGCAAAGATGATCGATTTGATCTTAAAGGTATCATGACCGAAGCCTTCACTTTGGCTGGACAGTTTAACATTGCAGATTTTGTGCCCTTCCTGAAGCCATTTGACCTCCAGGTACATATATTGTCAAGGAATTCTATTTTTTCCATTTGACGTACATATATCTGACATCGTTGGATGCATGGATGGAATGAACTGTAGAGGCCTATATTACTTAATAAGTTAGGTCTTTTTTGTTTCGACCATCCATATCTCCACAATATATATATATATATATATATATATATATATATATATATATATATATATATATATATATATATATATATATATATCGCTGCTAATAAATTTCCTTTTGCTTTGTGTACTCTTAACTTGTTCGTCCAATTAAGTTCATCCTCTCTAGCTAGCTAGTATCAACATCATCTAAACATTACCTCTTATATATACAGGGATTGACTCGAAAGTACAAGGAATCAAGCAAGAAACTTGATGCAATGTTGGAGCTGATTATTGATGAGCATGAGCAAAATTTAAATGCTGGCACTCATAAGAATAATCGAGACATTGTCGATGAAATGATTTCACTGTCTAGAAACAACTCTTCTGGAAACTATCAAGAGCTGGCCAAACTGATTGACAGACCTAGTATCAAGTCTATCATGATCGATATCATTACAGCATCAATTGACACCTCATTTACATCAATTGAATGGATACTAACAGAACTGATGAGAAACCCAATCGCAATGAAAAAGTGTCAAGAGGAGCTAGCTTCCGTTGTTGGACTTGATAGAATGGTGGAGGAGACGGATCTGCCCAAACTAGAATATCTTTACATGGTTGTGAAAGAAGGTATGAGACTGCACCCGATTGTACCATTACTTGGTCCCCACGAAGCTAAAGAGGATATTGTGATTAATGGATATCATATCCCTCAAAAGTCACGAATAATCGTGAATGCATGGGCTATAGGACGAGATTCTAAGGTGTGGGGTGACAAAGTTCTGGAATTCATTCCGGAGAGGTTTGCTGAGAGTAAAATAGACCTTCGAGGACGTGATTTTGAGCTCTTACCGTTTGGTTCGGGTAGAAGAGGTTGTCCGGGTATGCAACTAGGGCTGCTCAGTGTTCAGCTTGTGTTGGCTCAGTTGCTACATTGTTTTGACTGGGAGTTACCTGTGGGGAAATCAACTGATGACTTGGATATGACTGAGCAGTTTGGCCTAACAATTCCTCGTCTCGAGCACTTGGTTTTGGTGCCAAAGATTCGTATATGAGCATGGTTAGCTTAGAAACAGAAGTACTATCATCATATTTATCTAACATTAAATATCTCTATTTATTCAATTCATTCCGGTAAGAAAGTGTCTCTTAATCATTTGTAATATTTTTAAATTATTTATTTCTTTTATAAAACAATAACGTACCTCGCTGATGTACCAAATTTGTTTACTGAAATGTTTATTTGATGGAAGTTTTATTGTCACCATATGTATGAATGATAATATTTGGGTAGTTTTATAGGATTGTTGTTGAAATCCATGAGAAAGAGGCTAAAGGATGCATCTACGAAGCAAAACCCCTTTTAATTAATATATTTCGATACCGATTTCACCTTTATTTTGTTTCATCCTTATATTTCTAATTTTACTAAAATTTTATATATTATTTTTTAAATAAATAAAAAAAGTGTTGAAATCATATAATAATTATAATTCTATAATTATATTCCCACTAAATTACAGAAATAACGTATTGGTTAGGTATAGCTGCAAGTCCCACATCCGCGGCTGGTGAGAGTAATGGAAAACTTTTGTTATAAATCGGGCTATCCCGAGGGTGGCTGCCCTTGCCCTTGGCAAGCTTCAGTCATAGAAATGGTATTGAATAAAACCGGCTGAAAGCGGATTTCGTGACCTCGCGTGATCCGGGTGAGCTTGAAGCCTTTTTTGAATCCTAAAGTAGCATTCAAAATCCCCAAGCTACAAGAAAGCCGAGACTACAACCGCTACTTGCCCAATAGTACAGCGCCTTCCTCCCTGACTTGACTTTCCTAGCTACCAAGCCCCTCTTCAAACCCTTGCCAGAAGGACGAAAGGAAAGATTAATCATGTATGTTTTATTTTTTAAAAGAGTTAAATAAATTACAAATTAATTAATTTTTATTAATAAGTGATATCTTTCATCTCTACATTAATTTCACCCCGAGATTCAAATCTTCGAATATTGTTGAAATACAATACTTTTATAATTCATTAAATTACATAAATAATGCAGAAACAAATCAAAATAATACATAAATAATCAATTTAAATTAATTTTCTATTTCGAAGCCGTGTTTATTAACTGGTTCAGGATCAATCCATTTCCAAAACGAACATTTGGGTCCAGAAGACTTGAAAAGGGAATTCAAATTAAAAGCTGTTTATTAAATTAAACAGATGAAACTCATAAACATCAGCTTACCAATGAATTTGATTTATGGCACACCCGAAATCTTCCTCCAGGGTTGTCAAGTGTGTTTGATGTTCTAATCCGAGCAGGAAGACCGTAGTAGCAGAGATCACTTCGATTTTTGTGATGCCCCCAGATCCGGGGTCGGAGATCTAGGCGCTCACTGTCCATTTTCCATTAATAACATACCTGTTCTTGCACATAATATAAATAAAACAGCCATCGACCCCACAATAACTCACACCGCACACACACACACACACACACACACAGAGGTTATTACAGAGTTATTACAGACCGAATTAAATAGTATTTATGCTACCAGCAACACTTCGATATGAAGCGAAGTTGGCGGCTTGAAAGTTTGTTACGATACACTGCCTTGCACAGGTCATACTGATAAATAAAACGAACTAACAAAAGCTGCCAACCAATCTGGCTAATGGGGCCTACCGGTGGAATCTCAACTGCTGGCTCGGGTCTAGTCACCTGCTTTCGAGCAGTCTGTCTGGGTCTTGCCATTTCGCTTTGCTGTTGTGTTTGTAAATTTGAAAACAAGCAAGAGTGAGCAACTATAGCTCAGCAAGAAATATATGTATAAGGTAAGCAATATAACATTTCATATGATTAGCAGTTATTAAACTTGTTTGTATCAATCAGATATAAAATCACTTGTCATTGTTGATAAATTCCGAAGGTGCAACAATACGTGCCCTTGTTTTCAAAATAAACTTGCAGTTCTAGATACTGCATAGAGTCAACATCTTTCTCATCAAAATAGAACTCTATCAGCAACTTGGCACAAAAGCCTAAGAAGCAGTGTCAAAGCATTTTTCCAAAATGGAGGAATGGGACTTAAAGAAAACAAAAAACCTGACAAGGATTGACGATGATCAGTCGCCACATCCAAGTCCAATAATCCGCGGGTCTTCTCTACCGGTAGAAGGATAGAAACTACATCCGTAACTATCCCCGGGTAAAAACTACATCCGTAATCACCCTTGATGAAAACTACATCCGTAATCATCCTTCGGCAACACCTGGGCCGGAATAATAATTGATGGACCGCCTGGCTCACGGCCGCTTACACATCCCGGGAATCGTTCGTCAACGGTTCCCACACCTGCCAGAGTCCCTTTTTCTTTTTCTTTTGAAAACTTGATTTTGATTGAAAACAGAGTAATTGAGGTCCGACATATGTCGACCGATGATTCTTGAAATCATACAAGAAGCAGAATCTGACCGGGGGTTTTCGAAAATGTTTTGAGTTCGAAAGAGTTCGAGTTTGAAAGTATTAAATTTATCTTGGATTAACTTTGTCTTTAAATAATGAACAATAATTAATAAATAATATTTTAAGATTTAATATTAATAATTAATAAAATAATTATTCGATAAAATAACTTTTGATCCAAGATAGGGTTTCGAGTATTTACGAAGATATAACAATAGTTACTTGAGTATACGATACTCCCCGAATGACCCTTCGGGTTTTCGTAATCTAGATACGATATAATAATATACCGCTCCCCGGTCAATAGTATATACGGACCGCTACGACCTCTATTGCTAGAGTCGTTGTCCGAAGAAAACATTTCAATCTAAGTTCAAGGGGTACAAGCATATATGTACTTATACAATCTCAATTGCATCAATACTTCGATAAACATAACATTTGATACGGGTGAAAACTACAAACACAACAGTGAAAGTCCTTGTACATGTATAAGTTTTGAAAAGTAAACTTGCCTTGGTTTGGTTGGGGTGGTCGAGCGTGCGGAGTCGAACGATCTATACATAAGCAATAACCGCTCGTTAGTACCTTAACAATATCTCTTTAATTACGGGGTTTTAGGGGGTACGAAATTAACTTAATGACCTCGTCTTATGACACTCTAGCCCGACTATAGGTTCATGTCATCGCTCGATTACGCTCGTCACTTATTCGACTTAATTTAGTTACCACATTCGAATCATAACCATTACCCCTAGAATTATGCTCCACTAACGACTTTTTCCCTTGCGCGAAATTTACTCTAGCATTTTTATAAAATTCAAAAATTCATATTTTAATCCAATTCTATTTGGGTGGCCTTCACCACTGCATTCCCTAACTTCTCAAATTTTTCCATGATCCCACATATATTTTTAGGGGTTTAAACAAGGTTGACAAGGGGGTCACTTAGTGCAGTCCAGAATCCAGAAACACAATTTACTTCTCCGGCCATAACTTAAAAGCTATACATCACCTAGTTATGAACCTTACATTTCCAGAAACTACATTCAATTATCTTTCCAAAAATATATGGTAGGACCTCAGGGGACAAGATTTGAGGGTTCAAAACCGTGTTACAAGGCAGGTCAAAGTTCCTGGAAAACTCAGCAAGCATGTATTCACTTAGATCAACCAATTTTCTCAATTCCACAACACAACCAACACTTAATCTACTTAGTTCATGCTTTGTATCACTCATGGAGATACATATACTATCCACAATCATAAAAAATCACAATCACAACATCAAAACTCAAGATCCATGTCATCCATTACTTATACAACCAAGATTAACACATATATACATGGATCTACTACCAAACATCATAAACACTACATGGCCAAAAGGGTTTGTGATTTTTATACCTTCTTGAGCACCTAGGAGCCTTGGATAAGCCTTAAAAAACTCAATAACACCTTGAATGGTCTCCTACAACCCTTACAATCCAAGATCTAAAAGAAAAACCAACATGGTTACTATTCACCAAATCTTTAACAATTTATAACTTGAATTTGGATGGATGAAATGGCTTGAAACTCTTAACATACCTTGCTTAGATGATGTAGAGGGCCTAGTAATTATGTCTTGATTTATGAGTGATGAGAAATGGGGGAAGAAGAATTTTTCTTCTCCTTTTTCTTCTTGGCCGAGAGCTCCTTGGAAGGGGGGGGGGAAGAGTGTTTTTGGTTTTTTGATTTTTGTGTTGTTTGTTTGGTTAATAATTGAGTTAAAGGTGTTGGGTGATACATAATGTGTATGTATAGGCAATGTACTAGCATAGGTATGGTCACATGTACTACTTGTCTCCTCTTTTTGAAAAGCAAAGTAACTAGTTACTATTCCCCTTCCATTTGGCTAACTAGTTTGCTTATTCCTAACCACTTGGTTGCATGGGACTTGCATGCAATACTACTCCTTGTATCATTATTCTTCCACCAATTCTTGTCATTTAATCTTTAATTCGTATCGTATCTTAATTAATCTCTCGTAATAATATTTTGTCGCGTAGAGATTTCCCCTATAATTCCTTAAGTACTTAATTGTGTAAATCCCTCGAATATCCATAATTCCTCGTCATAATTCTTAATAAATCTTTTAATACTCTAATCATTCTCAAATCCCAAGTTTTATAAATCTTACTAACAATAAGACTCTTGCCTTCACAATCTTCCTTTTATTTTACATAATGAATGCAACAACACAGTTTCTCAGACAATCAATTCTATTAATCAACAGGGATGACTAGAAAGGTTCCATATTGACAATGCCACAAGATATTAAATAAAAGGAAATATTACCAAAAATTACGGTTCTTACAGCCTCCCCTCCTTAAAAGGATTCCGTCCCGGAATCAGGTTGAAAACAGTTGCGGGTGCTTTTCACGCATCGCGCTCTCTAGTTCCCATGTTGATTCTTCGACATTCTGATTCCTCCACAAAACTCTCACTAATTTGACAACCTTGTTCCTCAGCACCTGTTCTTTTCTATCCATGATTTCTACGGGTTGCTCCACATAGGTTAAGTCTGGCTGCAGATCCACTTGATCATGTTCTATCACATGTCGGAAGTCGGTATGGTAGGGTCGTAGCATGGACACATGGAACACATTATGTACTTGCTGCAAGCTCGGGGGTAAAGCCAATTCATAGGCTAACTTCCCAACTCGTTTCAAGATCTCAAAAGGTCCAATAAATCTCGGGCTTAGTTTCCCCTTCTTACCAAATCTCATCAATCCTTTCCACGGTGATACCTTCAACATCACCAACTCTCCTACCTCATATTCTTTGTCCTTGCGGGTCTGGTCCGCATACTTCTTCTGTCTGTCTTGGGCCGCTACCAGCCGTCATCTTATGAGTTCGATAGTTTCTCTTGTCTGTTGGACCAATTCAGGCCCTAAAATCTTCCGCTCTCCTACCTCTTCCCAACACAAGGGAGACCGACATCTTCGTCCGTACAAAGCTTCATATGGGGGCATGCCTATACTCGCATGGTAACTGTTGTTGTAGGAAAATTCGATCAACGGCAAGTGGTCATCCCAACTTCCCTTAAAATCAATGGCACATACCCTCAACATGTCCTCGATGGTCTGGATGGTTCTCTCACTCTATCCGTCTGTTTGGGGATGGTATGCAGTACTCATGTTTAACTTGGTCCCCACACAATCCTGAAAACTTCTCCAGAACCTGGAGTTGAATCTTGGGTCTCTATCTGATACAATGCTCACAGGAACCCCATGCCTAACCACAATCTCCTTTTAGTAAATATCTGCCAGTTTGTCGACAGTGTATCTCTCGTTGATTGGAATAAAATGTGCCGACTTGGTCAATCTATAGATAATTACCCAAATGGCATCATGATTAGTCTTGGTCCTTGGTAATCCGACCACGAAGTCCATCGCAACTTGCTCCCACTTCCACTCGGGTATCTCCAAGGGTTGCAACAATCCACTGGGCCTCTGGTGTTCGGCCTTTACTCTTTGACATGTCAAGCATTTACTTACCCACTCTGCCACGTCCTTCTTCATATTTGGCCACCAATAGTATTCTCTCAGATCTCTATACATCTTAGTGCCTCCAGGGTGAATTGAGTACCTCGAACTATGAGCCTCTTGCAAAATCTCGTCTTTTAATTCCTGAACGTTCGGGATCCATATCCTAGATGCGTACCTCATAATTCCATTCCCGTCCTTCTCACACTTAATTTCCTCGCCAGTCAAAATTTTCTCCATCGAATTCTTTTCTTCTTCTATCTTCTTTTCCTGGCATAACTTAATCTTTTCCAATAGCGGTGGTTGGACTTTTATTTCCATTAGACTCTCTTGTCCAATTCCTGGTAACCTTACCTCAATCTCCAGTTTCTCGAGGTCCTTGATCAATTCGTCCACTGACGTTATCATCTTAAGCTTCTCCTTTCGGCTAAGTGCATCGGCCACTACGTTGGCCTTCCCTGGGTGATAATGAATCTCACAATCATAATCCTTGATTAGCTCTAACCATCTCCTCTGCCTCATGTTTAACTCTTTCTGAGTGAATATGTACTTTAAGCTCTTGTGATCCGTGTAGATTTCACACTTTTCTCCGTAAAGATAATGTCTCCAAATCTTCAAAGCAAAAACTATCGCTGCTAATTCCAAATCATGGGTGGGGTATCTCATCTCGTACTCCTTAAGTTGTCTGGATGCATACGCGATCACTTTACCGTGCTGCATAAGCACACACCCTAAACCTTTACGGGATGCGTCGCTATAAATCACAAAATCTCCCTTATCATCAGGTAGGGCTAGTACTGGTGCTGTCACCAACCTTTTCTTCAACTCTTGGAAGCTCTCTTCGCATTTTTCAGTCCACACAAACTTCTCGGTCTTGCGAGTTAGTCGGGTCAAAGGGACTGCTATCTTAGCAAAGTCTTGGACAAATCTCTTATAGTAGCCAGCCAACCCTATAAAACTTCTCACCTCTGTCGGGGTCGTTGGTCTCTCCCAATTTGATACAGCCTCTATTTTGGCTGGGTCCACTAGAATGCCTTGTTCGCTAATCACATGCCCTAAAAACTGAACTTCCTTCAACCAAAATTCGCACTTCAAGAACTTAGCGTACAACTTTTCTTCTCTCAATGCTCCCAATACAATCCTCAAGTGCTCTGCATGTTCCTCCTTCGTCTTGGAATAAATCACGATGTCATCGATGAAGACTATAACACACTTGTCCAAGTACTTCTTGAAGACTCGATTCATTAAATCCATGAAAGCTGCAGGGGCATTCGTTAACCCAAATGACATCACTAGGAACTCATAGTGTCCGTACCGGGTGCGAAAGGCCGTCTTTGGTATATCTTCTGGCTTAATCTTTAACTGGTGATACCCGGTTCTCAAATCAATTTTGGAAAAATAAACTGCGTCCTTTAATTCATCAAACAGGTCATCTATCCTGGGCAAGGGATACTTATTCTTTATAGTCACCTTGTTCAACTCCCTGTAGTCTATACATAATCTCATACTACCATCCTTCATTTTCACGAATAACACCGGGGCTCCCCACGGTGACACACTAGGTCTTATCATCCCTTTATCCAACAACTCTTGTAACTGAGTGGCTAGCTCTTTCATCTCCACTGGGGCTAGCCGATATGGGGCTTTCGAAATTGGGGCCGTGCCCGGAACTAAGTCTATAGAGAACTCGATGTCTCTATCAGGTGGTAGTCCTGGAAGATCATCCGGAAATACGTCCGCGAACTCATTAACGACAGGGATTTCCTGTAGGTTTGGTGCCTCCTTCTTGGTATCCTTCACATAGGCTAAATTGGCTTCGCATCCTTTACGTAACAACTTCTTAGCTTGAATCATAGTCAGGAACTTTTGGTTTTGCCGTTTCCCACTAAACACTACTTCCTCGTCCCCTGGCAGTCTTAAACTTACTTTCATCTTTACACAATCAATCTGGGCTCCGTGGGTTGTTAACCAATCCATATCTACTATTACGTCAAACTCTCCTAGTTTAAAAGGTATTAAGTCTACCCGAAAGTGTCGCCCTTCTATTTCTAGGTCACAACCTGGACATACTTGGCTAACGGGAATAATTTCGTGATTAGCTATCTCTATTTGCAATCTGTCTTTCAATGGTTCAGTCTTAAGGCTTAACTGACATACAAAATCTAGAGATATGAAAGACTTGGTAGCTCCCGAATCAAATAAAACATTTGCCTTAACTGAGTTGAGTAGTAGGGTACCTGCAATCACATCCGTGTTCCTCACGGCATCCTGCACCGTCATGTTAAAAGTTCTTGCAGTAGGGGCCTTGTTAGAAGCAGTTCCACTCACCCTCGATGCAGCTGGCCCAGAGAACATACATTCCCTCATTCGGTGCCCTGGTTTCCCACACTTGAAGCAATTACCTCCGGCACTGGTGTTGTTACTAGTTCCTCGACAGGCGTTAGCATAATGTCCTGTCAGCCCACACTTGAAGCACTTCACATCTTGCAGGTTACACACGTCTGCATGTTTCCTTCCACATTTATTACATTCTGGGGGTTGGGCTCGGGATGGGGTAGAGTAAGACGATCCCTGTGGTCGGCCGCTCTGGCCCACACTCCAACTTTCAGCTCTTTTGGTTCCAAAGTTTCCGCTGGGTTGGGACATCGTTCCTCGCTTAAATTTGCTCGGAAAGCTCCCTCCCGCAGAGTTTCCCTTTCGACTACCAAACTTCCTCTTCTTTCCCTCCCTCTCTTTCTGCATTTGTTCACTCCCAGCCTCAACAATTGATGCTTTCTGTACCAGGGTGGCATAGTCTGTCAGCTCAAGAACCGCCACACGATTCTGAATCCATTGCTTTAGCCCTAATTGAAACCTTCGGGCCCTCTTTGCCTCAAAGTTCACATACTCCGGCACAAACCTCGACAGCTCAGTAAATTTGGCCTCATACTCGGCCACCGTCATGTTACCTTGCTTCAGTTCCAAAAACTTCAGCTCCATTTGTGTCTCCATGAATCTAGGAAAGTACTTCTCCAAGAACAGCTCGCTAAACCTCTCCCAGGTCACCACACCTCTTCCTTCCAAATTCTTCTTAGCTTCCCACCAATAGTTCGCCTCACCCTTCAGAAGGTAAGTGGCGAAAATAGTCTTCTGCTCCTCAGCGACGCCTAGTATCTCAAAAGATTTTTCCATTTCCTTCAACCAGGCCCTTGCCTCGACCGGGTCGGCAGTTCCTTTAAATTCTGGGGGTTTCAGGGATTTGAAGTTCCGGAAAGCATTTGCATTAGCATTTTTGGGTGGTTACTGAACTGGGGGACGGTCCAAGTTCTGCCTAAGTAACTCCATGAACTGTTCCATAGGGCCTCCCCTAGGATGTTCTGCCTCTTGGGTGTCATCACCAGCTTCTTCTTCTTCATACTCAGAGTCATCAAACAAGTTATGATCATTGCCCTCACTCTCACTCAGGTTGACATTCTCCCCTTCACGGTTCTGGTGGCCTCCGGTCCCATGGTGGCTACCCTGGCCCTCAGAACTGATCGGGTGAGCTCGAGTGTTCATTCTTCTGGGTGGCATGATTCTGATAATAAAACAAGAAATGGGTTAGGGTTTTCCAATTACCTGACAGCGTTTGCACGGGTCAGGAACGTATCGTTCCTCCTCATAAGGGTGGAAGTTACAAAAGTTTT
Organism: Saposhnikovia divaricata; assembly: GCA_036435485.1. Taxonomy (NCBI): domain Eukaryota; kingdom Viridiplantae; phylum Streptophyta; class Magnoliopsida; order Apiales; family Apiaceae; genus Saposhnikovia; species Saposhnikovia divaricata. The sequence goes on along the minus strand of CM071594.1, from coordinate 191,112,781 downwards.
AATAGTCCGATGCTGGAGATAAAACGTCAAAACTTTTTTTTTTTGGGAAAAATCTCTATGGGATGCGAAAACATTTGCAAGAGTTTTCAAAATTCCGAAACCTCAAAAAAAAAAAATTGAAAAAATTTATTTTAAAAAAAATTGTAGGAACATTTTTGGAAATTGTAGAGAACAATTTGAAATCGCACATCGTAAATTTGAAACAGCATGGTTGTATTTGTGGCTTGTAGCAGTTGTATATCACAGTTGTATATCAAAACAGTAAAGCATGGCATTGGTAAGTAAAGCAGTTGAGACAATATCAAGGAAACTGAAACCAAATAAGTACGGTACAAGGGTTATCACAAAGTTTGGATGTTCGAGCCAAATACATAGTTCCGATGTCAAAGTCTAGCAAAAGTGGAACAAATACAAGTACATCATCTGAATAGTCAGGGCTACACAAAAGTAGGGCTACATCCGTACATACTACCCGAAATCACATCTACACATCTGTAGGTCAGTCTACTCATCCACTGGTCAGAAAGGATACCACTGCACAAGTCAACTATCCCGCAAAATCGACACACTAATGTCATCTGAACCTAGGGGACTGAGCTATCAGTAACACATCACGGGGCCGCACCGCGGCGGAGCAAGGTCCTCACTCAGGCAAATGCACGACGCACAACACGCTTAGCATCCCTAACCTGGATCACTCCGCCCCCGCGGATCCCTAATCCAAGAATCCTCTCGCGACTCCTCCTCTCAATCCTATGGAGTCGAGCCCTAGTCCTCCTAGCAACAGCGGTCCTCATCTCAGCCTGGATCCTCAAGCGCGCCTCGCGCTCCTCCACTAGTGCCCACCTCGCCTTGTTAAGTCGGGCCTCCGCAAAAAGTAAGTCTCGAGTTAGGAACTGTACCACGTAAGCGTGCTCAGTACCCGACACCGGGGGTAGGTCCATCGGTGGAGGTGGTATGACAGGAACAGGAGCAGGTGCAGCAACAGTAGCAGGAGCAGTAGCAGGGGTAGGGTCAAGCTCCTCCTCTCCAGAAGTATCATCCTCGGAGTCACCGTCCGATGAAACAGGGCTAGATATCTGTGGAGAAGGTGGGGGTGACACAACACGACCCTCACCGGATCTCACACTCTCCTCATCAGTAGCTACAGGAGATGGGGTAACAGGCTCTGGCTCTGGCTCAGGCTCAAAGGGCTCCTCAACGGGATCCTCATCATCAGTATCTCCTATCAGCGTAATCCAGGGGCCGAGCTCAGAGTCAGCACCCATGTCCTCCTCAGGGTCCTCGGTATCTCGCATCAGTGCCTCATCATGCTCTCTCTCGAAAGCCTCAGGGTCTGGTATCTCCTCCATCTACACAAGGGAAATAAGGTGGGTCACTAACCATAAAGAAAGGTTTAAGGAGTAGTTCCCTCACGGGTCTTAAAGTCAGGGCTATATCCGATAACCCGACTACAAACTCGATGAGAGTTCTAAGTATTATTAAGCTTGTTATTAGGGTTATTATTATTGTTATTATTATTAGGGTTGCTTTCTTAAATTACTATCGTTTCTAAGAACTGTAACCTCGCTCTGATACCATTTCTTTGACGCCCCCAGATCCGGGGTCGGAGATCTAGGCGCTCACGGTCCATTTTCCATTAATAACATACCTATTCTTGCACATAATATAAATAAAACAGCCATCGACCCCACAATAACTCACACCGCACACACACACACACAGGTTAGAGCCTCAGAAACGTCACAACATTGATTAAGCAGTAATAAAAGTATCAAAGTTATTACAGACCGAATTAAATAATATTTATGCTACCAGCAACACTTCGATATAAAGCGAAGTTGGCGGCTTGAAAGTCTGTTACGATACACTGCCTTGCACAGGTCATACTGATAAATAAAACGAACTAACAAAAGCTGCCAACCAATCCGGCTAATGGGGCCTACCGGTGGAATCTCAACTGCTGGCTCGGGTCTAGTCACCTGCTTTCGAGCAGTCTGTCTGGGTCTTGCCATTTCGCTTAGCTGTTGTGTTTGTAAATTTGAAAACAAGCAAGAGTGAGCAACTATAGCTCAGCAAGAAATATATGTATAAGGTAAGCAATATAACATTTCATATGATTAGCAGTTATTAAACTTGTTTGTATCAATCAGATATAAAATCACTTGTCATTGTTGATAAATTCCGAAGGTGCAACAATACGTGCCCTTGTTTTCAAAATAAACTTGCAGTTCTAGATACTGCATAGAGTCAACATTTTTCTCATCAAAATAGAACTCTATCAGCAACTTGGCACAAAAGCCTAAGAAGCAGTGTCAAAGCATTTTTCCAAAATGGAGGAATGGGACTTAAAGAAAACACAAAACCTGACAAGGATTGACGATGATCAGTCGCCACATCCAAGTCCAATAATCCGTGGGTCTTCTCTACCGGTAGAAGGATAGAAACTACATCCGTAACTATCCCCGGGTGAAAACTACATCCGTAATCACCCTTGATGAAAACTACATCCGTAATCATCCTTCGGCAACACCTGGGCCGGAATAATAATTGATGGACCGCCTGGCTCACGGCCGCTTACACATCCCGGGAATCGTTCGTCAACGGTTCCCACACCTGCCAGAGTCCCTTTTTCTTTTTCTTTTGAAAACTTGATTTTGATTGAAAACAGAGTAATTGAGGTCCGACATATGTCGACCGATGATTCTTGAAATCATACAAGAAGCAGAATCTGACCGGGGGTTTTCGAAAATGTTTTGAGTTCGAAAGAGTTCGAGTTTGAAAGTATTAAATGTATCTTGGATTAACTTTGTCTTTATATAATGAACAATAATTAATAAATAATATTTTAAGATTTAATATTAATAATTAATAAAATAATTATTCGATAAAATAACTTTTGATCCAAGATAGGGTTTCGAGTATTTACGAAGATATAACAATAGTTACTTGAGTATACGATACTCCCCGAATGACCCTTCGGGTTTTCGCAATCTAGATACGATATAATAATATACCGCTCCCCGATCAATAGTATATACGGACCGCTACGACCTCTATTGCTAGAGTCGTTGTCCGAAGAAAACATTTCAATCTAAGTTCAAGGGGTACAAGCATATATGTACTTATACAATCTAAATTGCATCAATACTTCGATAAACATAGCATTTGATACGGTTGAAAACTACAAACACAACAGTGAAAGTCCTTGTACATGTATAAGTTTTGAAAAGTAAACTTGCCTTGGTTTGGTTGGGGTGGTCGAGCGTGCGGAGTCGAACGATCTATCCATAAGCAATAACCGCTCGTTAGTACCTTAACAATATCTCTTTAATTACGGGGTTTTAGGGGGTACGAAATTAACTTAATGACCTCGCCTTATGACACTCTAGCCACACTATAGGTTCATGTCATCGCTCGATTACGCTCGTCACTTATTCGACTTAATTTAGTTACCACATTCGAATCATAACCATTACCCCTAGAATTATGCTCCACTAACGACTTTTTCCCTTACGCGAAATTTACTCTAGCATTTTTATAAAATTCAAAAATTCATATTTTAATCCAATTCTTTTTGGGTGGCTTTCACCACTGCATTCCCTAACTTCTCAAATTTTTCCATGATCCCACATATATTTTTAGGGGTTTAAACAAGGTTCACAAGGGGGTCACTTAGTGCAGTCCAGAATCCAGAAACATAATTTACTTCTCCGGCCATAACTTAAAATCTATACATCACCTAGTTATGACCTTACATTTCCAGAAACTACATTCAATTATCTTTCCAACAATATATGGTAGGACCTCAGGGGACAAGATTTGAGGGTTCAAAACCGTGTTACAAGGCAGGTCAAAGTTCCTGGAAAACTCAGCAAGCATGTATTCACTTAGATCAACCAATTTTCTCAATTCCACAACACAACCAACACTTAATCTACTTAGTTCATGCTTTGTATCACTCATGGAGATACATATACTATCCAAAATCATAAAAAATCACAATCACAACATCAAAACTCAAGATCCATGTCATCCATTACTTATACAACCAAGATTAACACATATATACATGGATCTACTACCAAACATCATAAACACTACATGGCCAAAAGGGTTTGTGATTTTTATACCTTCTTGAGCATCTAGGAGCCTTGGATAAGCCTTACAAAACTCAATAACACCTTGAATGGTCTCCTACAACCCTTACAATCCAAGATCTAAAAGAAAAACCAACATGGTTACTATTCACCAAATCTTTAACAATTTATAACTTGAATTTGGATGGATGAAATGGCTTGAAACTCTTAACATACCTTGCCTAGATGATGTAGAGGGCCTAGTAACTATGTCTTGATTTATGAATGATGAGAAATGGGGGAAGAAGAATTTTTCTTCTCCTTTTTTCTTCTTGGCCGAGAGCTCCTTGGAAGGGGGGGGGGGAAGAGTGTTTTTGCTTTTTTGATTTTTATGTTGTTTGTTTGGTGAATAATTGAGTTAAAGGTGTTGGGTGATACATATGTTGGGCTTGCTAAGCGAGCCTTAACTCCACATTAGTATGATATTGTCCGCTTTGGGCGGAGCCCGCACGGATTTGTTTTTGGATAACTCCCAAAAGGCCTCTTACTAATGGAGTTATTTAGCTGCTTATTAACTAGAAATCTGCCCCTCCCACAATCGATGTGGGACAACTCCTAACAACATAATGTGTATGTATAGGCAAGGTACTAGCATAGGTATGGTCACATGTACTACTTGTCTCCTCTTTTTGAAAAGCAAAGTAACTAGTTACTATTCCCCTTCCATTTGGCTAACTAGTTTGCTTATTCCTAACCACTTGGTTGCATGGGACTTGCATGCAATACTACTTCTTGGATCATTATTCTTCCACCAATGCTTGTCATTTAATCTTTAATTCGTATCGTATCTTAATTAATCTCTCGTAATAATATTTTGTCGCGTAGAGATTTCCCTTATAATTCCTTAAGTACTTAATTGTGTAAATCCCTCGAATATCCATAATTCCTCGTCATAATTCTTAATAAATCTTTTAATACTCTAATCATTCTCAAATCCCAAGTTTTATAAATCTTACTAACAATAAGACTCTTGCCTTCATAATCTTCCTTTTATTTTACATAATGAATGCAACAACACAGTTTCTCAGACAATCAATTCTATTAATCAACAGGGATGACTAGAAAGGTTCCATATTGACAATGCGCGCAAGATATTAAATAAAAGGAAATATTACCAAAAATTAGGGTTCTTACAATTTTGGTTTGAGCTGTAGGAATTTGAAGACGACATCATGATCAGGCCTTTTTCTTTGCACACACCTGGAGAAAAAAACAGGAATTAAAACAGAGCATAGAATTTAACCAACAGAATTTAACCAAACAATTGAATTTAGCATTACATACAAAACATGGAAAATGACAAATATAATGATAATAACTACTGGATTCAGTTAGCATTACGTATAATAATACCCTTACAGTCCTGTCTAAAGTAATCATCACGAGATTCATTACCCAAGTCACGTGGATCTACAGGTGGTAATATATTATCATTGTGAGGAAGAATTACAGTACTGAAATCCTCATTGACATTATCGTACAGATCTCTATAATTCTTGGGAGGTGTCATCAAGACAATATACATTTTTTTATCCAGCTGGTCTTTAACGTAAAACACCTGTCGTGCTTGTGAGGCCAATATGAACGGATCATCCATATGGCCTAATCTGTTAAGTTCGACCAACGTGTAACCCATGCCATCTTGTTTGACACCGTTTCTATTGTCAACCCATCGCACATGAAAAGAAGAATTTTCTTAATATGATAATCTGGTACCCATATCTCTCGTAGAATCCCATAATAAAAGTTCTTTCCATAGGTTACTACATCTTTAGAAATGTGCATCTCAGTTGCCTCTAAACAAACCCCGCTGTTCTGGTGAATTCTGCCATCACGAATTTTTGTACGAAATGTATAGTCATTGATGTCATATACATCGTATTTGTTCACGATTCTGCGTGCTCCATGTGAGATTCACTTCACTGTTTCTGATACACTTTCTTTGGAGATCGATAACTCGCTTTCAACCTAAATTACACAATAACAAGGATGAGATTCAGCTTGCACAAATTACAATTGAGAAAAAACTAAGATCATACTGATTTAAATATTACCTTGTTGCGTAACCAGTGACCGAACGTTGTGCTATGCTCTTTCTCCAGCCATGCTTGTCGTTTACTAGGATGTTTGTTTTTTAAAAATGTCATATGTTGTTTTCAAGTACAAAATTGAGTATCAAATCAGATTCTACTGTTAAATAAAAGGAAAACACAAATAAACATGTTCACTAGGAGTCCTTACTCGATATACGGCACAACTTCAGGCGTATTTTGCAATACATAGAAATGTGCTTTCATGTAGAGATCTTGAGAAACTTCAACTGGTTTACCAGCTGACAAAGGAATTCCCTCTCCATTACCATTTTCAGATGTGTTGTGCTGGTGTTCTGGTGTTCTGGAATACCAATAGAGCTCATGACTTGTTGGTATTCGTTGAAGAACTCAATTGTTTCTTCTACAATATGCTCCTCAGCAATGCATCCTTCTGGGTAAGCTTTGTTCCGCACATGCCCTTTAATAACTTTCATCATCCTCTCAAAGGGATACATCCACCGAAAGCATATTGGGCCACATAATTTTACCTCTCTAACAAGGTGCACAATTAGATGAAGCATAACATCAAGAAAGGATGGGGTAAAGTATTTATTCATCAAGCACAGTGTCTCATAAAGCTCCTCATGCAATTCATCGAGTCTTCTACATTTATTTTTTGCTACATATTGATTTGAAAAAAAAAAAACAAAGTCTGATAATATCATATCTTGTGGGTTTAGGCATGATAGACCGTATTGCAATTGGCAAGAACTGTTGCATAAGCATATGGTAATCATGTGATTTAAGTCCCACAAGCTTCCTATCCTTTTGATTCACCAAACTAGAAAAGTTGGAACAATAACCTTTTATTGGGGGATTTTGAGATTCTCTATGCAGTACGGTCTCTGCCAACATTTGTTCTAAGTCTACTATTCCTACATAAAATATTTATACAGAAGACAGGCAAAAGGAGCATTTCCTGAATTTTTATCTAGAAAACCAAAACAGATGAAAGACAGAAATTCCGTAATAGATACAATTATTATAGGGACCAACAAAATATCAACTGCTAAATTACCCCTTCAAGTTTAAAATTAATATTCCCTACTAATCTCTAATTCTTTATGCAATAAAGAAAAATATTCAGATTTCTACTTGGAGTCGGATTCTTGTCTAGTGTATAGCAAGTGTTAAAAATATTAGTAAATTTTTTATCCAAGAAACAGATCAAAGAGAGAAATTCTGCAATAAATACAAGTTGAAGTACCAACAATTTATTAATCGATCAGCTCAATCACCTTTGTAATCTTGATTTGGAATCCGAGGTCACCCTCCAGTACATAGGTGTGTCACCCCATGTTATCACCCCATGTTATCCCGAGCTCACTGCCGGCTATCATAAAACATTTTTTTTCCTGTCCGCTTGTCCAAGGAAGAGCTCAGAGCACCACTGTCAATGGTTAAAGGATAATCACACAGAAATAAATACAAATCTTTCTTCAAAGAAAAGGCCAAGAGATCATAAATGGGTCCATGATCAGTGACAGCCCTGGAAATGAGTTGTTGATAATCAGATGGAAGAAATCGTTCCCATACAACATGTCAGAATCAGCAATCAAACGAAAACTAGAAGCTACTGCATGCTGTCAGCCGACAAGCATTATTGAATATTAAATTTTTTGCAAATGTAGGACAATGTGTCTTTTTTAATATGTATATATACCAATTACTAGATTTGTTTTTTCGCTTCTTCAAAATTGTGGCTGGTTGTTCGAGATTTGAAAGGGCTGAAGATTTTTCAATACAGATGCCAAAAACTCATGCTTTGTGTCTGGTTGAGACGGCTAGACAGTGCTTCTAATGTGAACAGCATCACCATCAACTTGATTCTAAACACTGTACAAATGAGATATGCTAATGTGTGGTATTATAAATTTATTATTGCACAATGGCAGAAATAAATTATTCATACAGCCAAAAAAACTCGATCAGTGATATAAATGTAATTCTAGATGTAATTATCTTCCTTTTGTAGTAGTACTTTATGTTCTCTTTTTACAAAATAGCAGATATACACCTTAAATCAGGGTGCCTTGCAAACCTACACTAGTGAGTAGTGAACCGATCTTACACAAACAATCAGAACTGTGTCTCCATTATCTATTGTTGCATTAAGATAGCAGCTAGACTCAATGATGTGCTGGTGAGTAATTGTTGATCCATCATGGGCAGCTAAGCGCAACGGGCAGAAAGCATTTGACATGTTTCATTAGTAGGGGCTTGTATGTAACCACCAGCATCCAAAAGAAACCTGTCAGCTCCTGTTTTTCGACGGAGAACTGGTTGAACAGAATTCTTTCGATGTTGTGAGTGTTGAGGGGTAGACGTTGAAGCAGCATGCGCAAGAATGTCTTACTAGCTTCAAAATTTTATACCGCAAACCAAGTGGCACAAGGGATCTGCATACCCTGCCCCCACCCTGTTTTCTTCAGCTTTATACATGTCCCATGAAAATACTCGCCTAATTGTACTTAGTATCTGTGTTTGCAGCTGCGTCAAGATTTCCATCACAAAAGCTGAAGATCTTTATTATGTTTTGTATTGTAAGAGCATCTCCAACCGGAGAGACCTCTTAGGTAAAATTTAAAATTAATTATCGTAAATAAGAATTATAAAGAATGTGTAAAAAATTTTGCACTCCAATGAGACAAAACCCTTGTCTATAATTATAGATAATCTTTTGATGTTGGCTATATTTGTCGAACCTCTAGAGACCTGTAGTGAATTGCCACATCACTTATTTCTATATTAAAATTATATATTCCATTAATAACAACTTGAAATATTAATAACATACCATTTTTAAAATATAGCCAATCATTATACCCAATACCATCGGAACACAATGTCTTACAGGCTCGACAAATTTTACATAATCAATATTTTATGTAATTTAGCCAATCATTTTTAGCTAACGCCATTGGAGATGCTCTAAACAGATGCATTTAAAGTGGAGATAAATGACTAAAGCATAAAAGGTGCTTTGATTTTGTATTTCTGTCAATCATTTAGAAACTAATTAATTTTAATTCATACCTATAAAAATATTATAATGATTGATATGCTAGGATTCTGGTGTAATCATTGCTTACCATGATTAAGAAAAAATTTCCTCAATACAAGCACAAATATGGCACCAACAACCATGAGGGGAGGGGGACATTGCTTGTAGTGACTTCAACGCAATTTCACTTACATTCTGATTGCTTGCAAATATCCTAACATTGGCAACCTAACATTGTAAAAAAATATTTATATATAGGCACGCCTAATAATGTAAACAAATCAGTGTAATGTGATAAGGATTGATCCTACAATTCAGTAAGTCGTAGAATTAGTAGAGCTGGCCACTGAATATTCTAATGGGAAGTAACTCAACAGAGATTGGTGATATGAACTTGTCATTTCATTCATATGTAGTAGCTTATATAGGTGTATAGAGAGGATTACAAGATATGTGATTGACTAGGTTAGTTATACAAAATAAGGAAACACTGTGTTAGAAATATACAGCTGTCTATAGTCAGGAGGATCACAGGCCATAACAAACATATATACTAATTGATATCCTTGAGGTAATCAAGGAATATTCATTATCCTTGATAGTTCTTATCATGCCCCCGCAAGGCGGACGTCCGAGAAGATAGTCCGATCTTGGACAGTAGCATGTAAAGGCGAGAGCGAGAGAGGGGTTTAGTCAAGGCATCAGCTAATTGATCGTCATTCACCACACGAGTGAAACACAGGATTAGCATTTAAATTAACAGCTCCAATATTATCACAGTAAATAGTAGGCGTTGTGGTGCATGTAATTCCAAGCTCAAGTAACACATTTTCAAGCCAAGTAAGTTCAGCGGCAGCTTGTGCAATAGATCTGTACTCAGATTCAGTGGATGACCGAGCTACTGATCGTTGTTTCTTGGAAGTCCATGAAATTGGATTACGACCAAGGTAGATAATATATGCCCCCGTCGAGATAAAATCATCCTTATCCCCGACCCAATCAGAGTCTGAAAAGGCATAAAGTTGGAGAGGAGAGTTGTGGTATATGTTCAGACCGTGATCATGAGTCCTATTTAAATATCGCATGAGTCGTTTTAATGCTTGCCAGTGAGTAGTAGTAGGACTGTGCATGTATTGAGACAATTTGTTGACGGCAAATGCAATTTCAAGCCTCGTGAAAGTTAGATATTGTAGACTTCCAACTAATGTACGATAATCAAAGGGACTGTCAAGTTGAGTACCCGATGTAAGAGTGAGTTTTGCATTAACATCCATAGGAGTTGTGACAGGTTTAACATCTGTCATTTTAGCACGAGCAAGGAGATCCATGGTGTATTTTCGTTGACTTAAGAATAGACCATGAGCACATGTTTGAACTTCAACTCCCAAAAAGTAAGATAAATTACCAAGATCCTTGAGTGAGAAGCGAGTGGAGAGTGTATAGATGAAATCTGAAACCATGTTGGAGGAAGATCCTGTAACAATAATATCATCCACATATATGAGGACATAAATAGGATTGATACCTTTACGGATGAATAATGATGTGTCAGACACTGAATTAATAAAGCCAACACTTAAGAGATAGTTGCGAAGTTCTGTATACGAAGCGCGAGGTGCTTGTTTAAGACCATAAATTGCCTTTCGGAGGCGACAAACATAGTTGGGATGGTCAGGATCAACAAATCCTGGAGGTTGAGCCATATAAACATCCTCAGATAAAGTACCCTGCAAAAATGCATCATTAATATCAAGTTGGCATAAGGCCCACCCATTAGTGACAGCAAGACTCAGAAGAAGGAGCACAGTTGCCAGTTTGATGACTGGACTGAATGTCCAGGATGTTGGAAAGCCTAGGGCTACTATACGAGCTTTGTATTTTTGAATGGTACCATCAGGTTCGTACTTGGTACGAAAGACCCACTTACAACCAACAATGTTTTGATTAGGAGAGGGCGGAACAAGTTCCCACGTGTCATTAGCAATGAGAGCTTGGTACTGGACGGACATGGCTTGATGCAAGTTGGGATCATTTAATGCATGTTTGTGGGAGGTTGGTTCAGTTGAAGACAATTGAGCAGCTAAGTTCAATTTTTGAACTTACCTCAGGAAACTTACTTGAGGTAATGTTAGTTTTCAATACAATATTTTAATGGCAATTTTGTAATAATTGAATATGTCCCCTTGTATTTACAAAAATAGCCATGTGTTTACATTATTTTTTTTATAACCTCAGGAATATTACCTAAGATAGCCTCACGAAAAGCAAGCCCATACAAGTAAATTAATTGAATAACTTCCTTAACTATTTCGTCGTTCAGGTGGTTGCAATAGTTCTTTTATGTGCAGACCATGCTTAAAACCATTAAATTTTTTAAATAAAAATCAAAATAAATTTATTTTAGCAATAGACAGACAACGGAGACCTGCCTATCAACAATAGAAGCTTAAAGTACCATGCAAACAATATTTGCATGCCGAAATGGTTTTGATCACGCTGGTTGTTCTAGCATCAGCACATTGTCAATTTAGTAAACAAAATCATGTCAAAGTCACATACAGAAGACTTCTCATGAAAAGTTCCTTAATTACCCAGGTAGGACTAAGAAACACAGACCTTGTTGCTTCTACACATTAATAGCATTGCTTATATATAATTCAACACTCGTCGATGCCTGGTTTCTTGTGGATAATTAATCCATAAGTTGAAATTCTTCGGAGATTTTCAGTGATTGCAAAATGTTCCGTCTTTCATCTATATTACAGATAAGCTAGGAAGCAGGGACTCTTCATTTCAGATGTCGTATGAGAGTCTAACTTGCCCGACTCGATGACTCGGTCCCGACTCGGCTGAGTTCGTATCGGACTTTCCAGGTGGAGATAAGTGACAAGAAATCTACAGTAGCAATAAACTACTGGTGCATAATTATGAAACCATTGAAATATGGACAAGTATAATATCAGATAAATTTGTTAATTTGGATTCTAGTAAAAATAATTGACTAATTGAGGTGGTCAAGTCATAACTCAAGATGTTAGTTTGTTAGAATATATTTTGTAGCATAATTGAATACAACTGTTGAACAACTGATATTTGTGGATGCTTACTAAGTATCAACCTTGATGAGAGTATCAACAACATCCACAAACCCTCTACTTCCGCTGCATACATGCACTGACAGAAGCATGTTGGATAATATTGGGGCCATATCAGATCTGGCCCTCCAAGCAGCATTGTGGACATTGCATATTCATAAGAGTTGGCCTCTAAGAGAGCCTCCTCACAAGCAAGTTGAGATGCCCCAAAACAAGTCAAAATCTTTAGATGACCCTCCCTTGTTGCTGCTGATGTCAAAACCCCCAGAAAAGTTCTAATTAACATCGGCTCCAGAACCCTGGCAAAAAATTTGAAACCTGATCATGCAACGACTAATAACATCTACATTATATTTCTTGGTTTTCTGTTTAGTCTATTCTCAGTTAGTAAATTGGGAAATTCATATAATTGTTTGAACATGCAATTTCTCTGTTAACACAAAATCACGCAAGCGTACGTGGTCACAAGTAATACAGATAGATGTCAAGTTCGTTCCCACAGAGATCTTAGGTTCCAATTCAGTTTTGTACCTATGCAACAATGTATGGTTATTATGCACTGCTAAGACAATTAACAATATTAAGTTTTTACTAACTATAATTAACTAGGATACAAATTAACAAACTAAAAATTACTAACTAATGAGAATTAAAATTTAATTACTTATATGCGAGAAACACATGGAATCCTAACTTCATCATCTACTTCACTTAGAGTTGATGCCTCTAATCAATACATACGATGGTTTTGATATCTGATCGGATAACACGAAACAAGTAAAAGCTACCTCTCGGTATACTAATACCAAACTACGCATGCATCCACAAAAGAGATAGAAGATGGGTAGACACCAATTATGTTTAGACCCTATATCTATATAGAATTTGAAAACATAAAGGTTGAAGCACAAGTTATCCACATAGATCACATAGGGTAGCTTCATATCTCTATGTATGCCACAAATCATGATAATAATATCAACCTATACTATGCTAGCATGGCAAGTTCTAAGTCTCAAGATCCACTCTCGTTTCGCAAGAGATTAACAAATTAGATGTTCATGACTCATCTAAACACATGAAACACAACCATACGAGGATATCAAGAATTCACCACACATAAATCTTTAAAGAAATCAAACTACTAAGCTACATAGATAAATCTGTTAGAATCCCATGACAATGATTAGCTCATATCGAACCGCTCATCATCATGGGATCTGATGAAACCATGATAGAAGACAAGATATGAAAGAAAGTAATAATATTAATAAAACAAGAGTTGAGAAAACAAATCTATGATACAAAAGATGAAGTAGATATAGATCCGTTGCTTGTCACGAGCGTTGAATCTTTCTCCCCTTTTCTCCCTTGCAGATCTAAGCTATATTATGTACAAGATATCTAATTATCTAATTCTCTAATTGTCTAATTGTCTATGGGTTGGATGTGTTTATATAGGCACTCCAAGTCTTGCCCAGCAAGAAATTACCTTCTATTACAATTAGAATTCGATTTAGGTACCAAAAACTGCCCAAAATATAATTAGAACTTGAAAAGGGCAAAACAGTAAATTCTCTGCTCCCATCAGTCTGCTTGTCGCGCAACCTGCTCCCACCACACGCAACTTGCGTGCACGAATCCTATCCTAAGTTGTAGAAAATCTTCCCGGGTTCGCGTGGACAGCTTACGGGCATCAAACGGACTTATAGAACTCCAGATATGGCCAAAACAGTGTAGACTGCACAACCTTCCCGGAAAATCCGAATTTTAATCAATTAATCCTCCAAACACGATAGAAGCATCACCCATAATCGACATTCTTATAAATCAGCACAAATAAGCAAAACACATCAAAACTACAATAAACTTGAGTCCAAGACAATCAATTTAAGCCGAATTGAAGCTATCCAAGTGGATATAAATCCACTTATCACACCCCCAAACTTAAACCGATGCTTGTCCTCAAGCATAAACAATTACAACTAACTAACTAGCTAGTACCACTTCCGTAGGTGATCACGGTTGCATTTGGCATATGCAACAAGCCCTTTAAACCCCTAGGCAGCCCTAGTGGACGAGTAAGGTCTCGTGAGGGCCTATAGCGAATGTACCCACAAAATCCATTTAACCTAATGCAGTGCAATGCATGAATGCAACTAGTATGAAAAATGCAACGATCCCCTCAAACTAACCAAAACCAACTAGCAAGCAAATATCTTAGAGAATGCAACTAAATCCAAATAGAGCTCGATTAAGTTCCCGTATACTAACAATACATGAACAGAAACGTGCGTGTGTGCAATGCTCATCAGAAATACTCCCAAAACTAGGTCAAAGATCATACATGCTCTTCGTCAAGACAATCACAGGTTTATAAATAGAATAGACTGTAAACACTTCATAACCTAAGAAAACCTCCATCCTTATCCAAGGTAGACAGAAATCCATGCTTTATTACTAACTACTACGACACATATATACAAGCATGCTTATTTAACCGTGCAATGGATGAGACCCCGAAAGGCTTATACAATAATACCCATGTAACGAGCGTTGGGTTAGTGGATCCCAGACTATAAAAACCTTAGGTCACTAGGCACAAAGTCCCCGCGAACTTAATAGCTCGAGTATTAAAGAGCTCACCCTAGTTAATTTTGCATATAAACAATTGACACTTTTGACTTTTTTTTTCTTTTTTTTCTGTTTTTTTTCTCTCTTTTTTTTTCTATGCAATCTGGAATGAGAATTCTCAATTCTAACCCCTAGACTACTCATATAAATATGAGCCGGCTACTAGCCATTTGACATCTAGCAATTATTGACAATTATTTACAACTAAGCATGAAATCCTTGTTTCCCCCCAAACTTAGACTTTAGTGCTACTACGCTATCAAGGGAATAACGAAAATTCTAAATATAAACAAGTGATTAAATCTCAAAACATCCAAACAAGCATGACCTCAACCTAGCCCAAAAGCACCCAATGAGACTGTGTAATTAGTTTTTGTTTCCGAAACACATAAGTCAATTTCATAGAAACTATAAGTCAACCCTCTATTCATCATTACCACACTCAATTAGACACCTACCTACCAATCAGAATTAGCTCGTTCTAAGGGATCATGAAATATGCATGCCATAAAATGCAACTAATATGAACTCACATGGTATACGAAAAATAAAAACAGAATGTCCTATATGAAACAAACATAATTAATACGAACATATATGCATAATTTACTACTACTAATATGCAAAGCATGAAATCCTACATGAACACATAATACAACAACAACTACTAATCCCTCAAACCACCCCCAAACTTAAAATATTCAATGTCCGCATTGAATGGAAGTAAATACGAGGAATAGCAGAAAATATACCTACAAAGTGCCTTACACATCCTTCCCCATCGCAACTCAACATGCTTGATCAGCAAAAATCCCCTTTCTTTAGCAATTGGCCTCAACAACAACCAATTAAATTCAACCTCCACCGTCTAAGACAAAAATTTTGCAACACTAGCACCAACTCTCCCACACTTAGGAGCCATAAGAATCAATTCCCAAATCACAAAATTCACCAAAATCCACAAAAAATTCGAATTCACAAATACCCCCAAATAATCAAGAACACACAACCCTAATAATGCAAGAACACAATTCGTAATATCAAAATAAAAGGAAGAAATATACCCCAAATACGAACCGGAGAGGTGAAACTTGCAATTAAAAATCCCCCAAACTTGAATCTTGAAGCCTTGAAATTAATTGTTGGAAAATATAATTGGAATGGGATGGGATTGGTGTGTATATATAGGGGTTTAATTGTATAGATTTGGGAAAGAAATATAAAATAGGAGATGGATTGGGAATGATTTGGAATAAATATAGGACTAGAATTAGGATTTTAGATGGGGAGAATAATTAGAAAAGGGATTGAAATTTTTTTTTTTTAAATATGTGTTAACACACATATACTAACATGTGTTAATATGTGTTAACCTCGGACAAAACAAACTGGACAGGAACTTTTGTAGGACAAGTCGCGGTCTGTGTGACGCGACGAGCTGGATTTTTTTTTTTTTTAACAACACGCACACAAAATTTACTTCTCCTGGACAGAAATTTTGGCAAGATATGGCGCCATTTTTTGCACAACACTTTTTTTTTAAATACAACACTAAATTTTTTTTTTTTTTTTGCAATACAACACTCAAATTTTTTATTTTTATTTTTTTTTGAAAGAACACTCAAAATTTTTTTTTTTCAACACTCAAAATTTTTTTTCCTACAATAATGCGTGGGTTGCCTCCCATGAAGCGCTTCTTTAACTTCAATAGCTTGACGTTACTTCCAAGCCTCCATTAAGGATGATAATAGTTTGCCTGATCCTCTCTTCGCGTGACTTCATCGTCATCACGGCGGCACACTTTCTGCCCCTTCTCCTCGCTTGGCCTATTCGTATAACAAATATGTCCTATTCCAATGCCTTCTCCTGTTGACCCAAAATCTGTCAATTTGAAGAACAACACACATTCGCGTGCCTCACTTGAATTTAATGGAGGAGGGTAACTGTAAGATGCTGAAGCCTTTGGTTTCTAAAAGAGAACTTCCTCCATTTGCTCTAATGTGCTACCTCCATCTTCACACTTTGAGACAAGTAGAAGACCTGCATCTGTCCCATGTTCTTCAGCCTCTTGGTACGCACATACCAATTCTTGAAATTTGTGCAGTTCATCAGTGTCTGTCCCAAATAGTGCCCTTTTCAAATCATCCACCATCCTAACATGATCAAATTCCTCACATGGCTTGTGAATGCTCACATCACCTTGGAATTTGTCTTCCTCAATAATGCATGTAGTACCTTGCTCCAATTCACCATTATTTTCTGGAATTGCCTCTGGTATGAATTGCTGATTCTCTTGTTCCAAGGCACTCAAAACTTGAGCAAGTAGTGTCCCCATAGATTTTGTAGACTCCTCATAACTCTTTGCAAGCATCCTAATCTCCTCCATAACATCAACCTCATCTGACTGAAAAGTAGGAGTAGGTTGCTGATGTTGAAACTCTTCACTTCCAAAGAAATATGACATATCTGGAACATCTTGATGGTACTGTTGAGGATGGTATTGAAAATATGGTTGTCCCTCATAACTCAGAGGTTCAGATTGCCACGGATCATACTGCTGCAGAAAATTATGCCCTAGCTGCTGCTGAAAATCCTCGTTCTGCTGCTGCAGAAAGTTCTGAGGATAGTAAGGCTGTGCTCCATATTGTTGACCTTGATACTGCTGATAAGGTTGCTGAGGTTGTTGAATACCACCTTGGTTGCTCCAGCACTGATTCGTCTCATGTGCGCCCGCATATAGCTCACAAACACTAACCACCAACTGAACTCCATAGTAATTTAGAAAATCCATCTACAAAGTCAACGCTCTTTGACAAGTGCCTGAAACACCAACGAACTACACAAGAATAGATAAGTAACTAATCCGAGTCAGTGAACTCTAACGACCACTATTGACAAGCACATAAACCAAAAATAAAACACTGATGATCCCCGACAGCGGCACCAAAAACTTGTTAACACAAAATCACGCAAGCGTACGTGGTCACAAGTAATACAGATAGAAGTCAAGTTCGTTCCCACAGAGATCTTAGGTTTCAATTCAGTTTTATACCTATGCAACAATGTATGGTTATTATGCACTGCTAAGACAATTAACAATATTAAGTTTTTACTAACTATAATTAGCTAGGGTACAAATTAACAAACTAAAAATTACTAACTAATGAGAATTAAAATTTAATTACTTATATGCGAGAAACACATGGAATCCTAACTTCATCATCTACTTCACTTAGAGTTGATGCCTCTAATCAATACATACGATGGTTTTGATATCTGATCGGATAACACGAAACAAGTAAAAGCTACCTCTCGGTATACTAATACCAAACTACGCATGCATCCACAAAAGAGATAGAAGATGGGTAGACACCAATTATGTTTAGACCCTATATCTCTATAGAATTTGAAAACATAAAGGTTGAAGCACAAGTTATCCACATAGATCACATAGGGTAGCATCATATCTCTATGTATGCCACAAATCATGATAATAATATCAACCTATCATATGCTAGCATGGCAAGTTCTAAGTCTCAAGATCCACTCTCGTTTCACAAGAGATTAACAAATTAGATGTTCATGACTCATCTAAACACATGAAACACAACCATACGAGGATATCAAGAATTCACCACACATAAATCTTTAAAGCAATCAAACTACTAAGCTACATAGATAAATCTGTTAGAATCCCATGACAATGATTAGCTCATATCGAACCGCTCGTCATCATGGGATCTGATGAAACCATGATAGAAGATAAGATATGAAAGAAAGTAATAATATTAATAAAACAAGAGTTGAGAAAATAAATCTATGATACAAAAGATGAAGTAGATCTAGATCCGTTGCTTGTCACGAGCATTGAATTTTTCTCCCCTTTTCTCCCTTGCAGATCTAAGCTATATTATGTACAAGATATCTAATTATCTAATTCTCTAATTGTCTATGGGTTGGATGTGTTTATATAGGCACTCCAAGTCTTGCCCAGCAAGAAATTACCTTCTATTACAATTAGAATTCGATTTAGGTACCAAAAACTTCCCAAAATATAATTAGAACTTGAAAAGGGCAAAACAGTAAATTTTCTGCTCCCATCAGTCTGCTTGTCGCGCAACCTGCTCCCACCACACGCAACTTGCGCGCACGAATCCTATCCTAAGTTGTAGAAAATCTTCCGGGCTTCGTGTGGACAGCTTACGGGCCTCAAACGGACTTATAGAACTCCAGATATGGCCAAAACAGTGTAGACTGCGCAACCTTCCCAGAAAATCCGAATTTTAATCAATTAATCCTCCAAACACGATAGAAGCATCACCCATAATCGACATTCTTATAAATCTGCACAACTAAGCAAAACACATCAAAACTACAATAAACTTGAGTCCAATACAATCAATTTAAGCCGAATTGAAGCGATCCAAGTGGATATAAATCCACTTATCACTCTCTTAGTAAATTGTTTGAGATTCACATAATTTGAAATTCAGTCACTTTTGCTCTGATTCTTGTGTTCTTATGTGGATATTAAGAGAAGAAGGTAACTCATGAAGGCCATATTTCTGGAGGTTAATATGTAAAATATGAGACTATTCCTGAGACTTTCCCCAATCTCTGGAGTTGCTTCACCCTTTCAGGTTCATTCATGTAATGCCTTCTTTCCATCATTTTGAGAGTCTAGATTGTGAGTCATGTCTGTTTGGAAAGCATCATTGTGTAACATCAATCCGATCAATTCAAAAATCACAGTGCACCATTCAATGATTTTGGCATGATCATGAGTATGTTGTTCAGATAGTAGTCATGCCTCTATATGGGTAATCTACGAAGACGTAATTAAAAGGCAAAAGGGGCCTTTATTTTCTGTTATGTCTCTTTGGGTTTGGGATGACTATTTATGAAAATGTTTTTCTTGTCTATTAATCCAAAAGCAATACCTTGAATTTTTGATGAAAAAACAACACAGATAAAAGAGAGATATATATTAATGAATGCATTGAGTATACATGACGAATGTGCCAACCTAATGTCAACTGTTACATTGTTACTTACCACCGTAGGTCGGATCTCAAGCCCTTGAATAATGAGACCACATTGCCGCTTGCCATATGTTGCTCCTTTCAAACTGATTCCTAGTCCTCCCCCTCCTTGTTATGATATTCGGCCAATTCAATTTCAAACCATCCATCTTTTCTAGTCCTTGGTGGTACGGTGACATTTCTGTTGAACAGAGCTCAGAGGAAGAGGTATTTATATAGAAAGAAGGAAAACAAATATTAGGTGTTAAGGTTTTTCATGTGTTCATTTCAGAAGTTAGGACATCAACCATCTTCTGCAGCATCACCAGGCAACTTCTGAATTGAAACCATTGGTAATTTCAAAATTGTAATCAATAAATTAATAGTAAGTTGAACTTTTGGTTGTTAGAAGTAGGAACGCACTCAAATTTTTTTAATGTAGTTATGAGAAGTCTTCCGGAGAATTTTCATCCGACTCAACTCAATCCGAACAAACTAGAAATTGAGTAGTGCTAGGTGCACATAAAATTTTTATAGAAAAATTTACAGAATGAGTTGGATTCCAATAATGAATGTTTTTATTAGTTGATATTAATGTGAATGCGGGGGGCCATTGAGTTATAACCAATGAAATTGAGACACTTATCATTTTATTAAAATTTTTGTGAAACTTTATGTAACTCTAGCATTTTTCCTAGAAATTATATTATGATTTTCTACAAATTGGAATTCCTGTTGCAGACAATAACAGAAATTTTAATTCAATAAAATTCTAAAGATAATTGGCTGATTTAATTCTTTCAACACTTCCTCTTCTTCTTTTCTTAAAGCCACTTCTTCAGGTCACTCACGCTTTGTTTTTATTTTTCTCTAAAAACTCGAAAGCAACGAGTGCTTTGGACTTTTGTGGCTAAGAGCATCTCCAAGAGGCTCTCTACTTGTGCTCTTAACTCAAAAAATGAGGAGAGAGAATGAAATTGTTGCTCCAAGAGACTCTTAGTGACTCTTAAAAACACTAAGAGCTTCTTCTCTCTCCTCACTTCTAAGAGCCACTAGTACCTCTTAACTTATATTTTAATAATAAACTATTCATGTAAACCAATTCTTGCATTTATGAATCTATACTAATATATAATAAGCAAACAGTGGTATAATTTGGTTGTTTGGTTCAACCATCTAAAAGAATAGTGACCGTTAGATATTTAGTAAATAGACGATAGCCGTTAGATATAATAATAAGGAATATTCTTTATTTAAATCCCTCTTCAAAAGATCCAAGGTTCAAATCCCGTCAACAACAAATTTACATTAAGATTTTATATTATTAGTTCTAATCAATACATATCATTTATTAAATAACTATTATTATTACTAATAATTTTATTAATTAATATTACAAAGTTAAATTATATCCATAATAAAATATTTTACTTTATTTTATTTAATCATTTAATTTTAAAAGTATTTAAAAGTAACACGTGCTTTGCACGGGCTATAAGCTAGTATATTATAAATAAAGAGCTAATATAAAGTGGATTGTTGAAGTTTCACACATAAACCAATGCAATAACTTGCTAAGAGCCATTTATTTATATTATTTTTAAGAGTGAATATAGGAGTCTCTTGAATATTCTCTAATGTATAGGTAACCAAGTTATTAAGGCGAAAACATTAGCGCTAAGAACTATCCTATATTATTATTTTTGATAAATAGGCTATAATGATAGGGTGTTGGTCCCCTTATCATATTTGAACTAAAAATGCCCAAAATATCATATCTAGGAAAGATGGTCCCTTTTATCACAAGAAAACACAATATTAGATAATGTTTATAAGAAACGCATTGGCGTGTTACGTTGTTGGGCTCCTTTTTTTTTTTGGAAAGATATAAACGCAATATAAGATTGTGTTTGTGTTAGTAATGCAAAATAATGTGGAGTGATTGCTTTTTATTAATTTGTTTTATTAAAAACTGGAAACGCTGGATTATCACACATTTGATTTAGAAACGCATGTTTATTTTGCGTTCCTCTAAATTTCAAATCACACCCACTTTAACCATCTAATTTCCATATCTGAAAAGTATTGCCCATCCAAATCTGCTACAAAA
This sequence comes from Saposhnikovia divaricata, assembly GCA_036435485.1. Lineage (NCBI taxonomy): Eukaryota > Viridiplantae > Streptophyta > Magnoliopsida > Apiales > Apiaceae > Saposhnikovia > Saposhnikovia divaricata. Next base: position 191,090,685 of record CM071594.1, on the reverse strand, counting down.
TCGACTAAATACAATATACACCACCATATCTAGCCTTGTCCTGCTTTGTCGACCACCACCATTCTCCACACATGATATAATTCTTGTGCATAAGAAGAATTGGGGTGAACCAAGTGTCTAGAGAACTGGGGAATATTCATATAAATACAATCACATTCACACAAAATGATGTCACATAAGAAGAGTGAGTGAATTGGAGTGAAGTGTCTGGAGATCTCGGGATTTTTCACTGTCTCTCTCTCGTCCCTCTTTTTGCTGTGAGGTGTTTTGAAAGTAGAGTGGACTAAAATCGTAAATAATGAATTAAAGATAATAATTCTTGATAACTCTCACGACTGATTAGAGGCTTCCGATCACTGTTCCGGGGTACTTCACCTAAGTTAGGGTATCTGCAAAACAATGCTTGCCCGGGATTGGTGGCCGTCAAGCACCTCCGGTGTAAGAATCAGTAATCGGAAATGATAATAATCAAGCTGGTAAGAGTGTACCTGATGTGAAGGGAGAGAACATGTAGTAAGCTTTTGTGTTTTTAGAATTGTGTGTCCCTACCTTCTGTGCAGAATGGGGGTATTTATAGGCTGGGCTTTCCAGTCACTGTAGGCCACTTGGTAGCCGCAAAAGCTACAGTGAGCCGCTAAATCTACAGTTAGCTGCAAAAGCTACAGTGACCGGTGTGACCCTTCCTGACATGCCGCCATTCTGTAACTACGCACCGTATTGCTCAGAGTTTGTCTGCTACAGTTGGATGTCCTTGTGTTCCCTTGAATACTTTATTGTCCCATGTCTCATAAAGCAAGATAATTTGTGCAAGAGTATTTTTCTAATGATATTTATTGTCAATTTTAGTAATTTGGGAAAGATAATATCTTATGACACGTGTATGGAATGATAAGGGCTGTGTTGTGATATGATGTCCCCCGAGTGTTGGCGGACAACACTTAGGAGTTAGAAAAAGTTTTGAAAAGCTGCCCCCAAGTGCTGGCGGACAACACTTAGGAGTTAGAAAATGTTTTAAAAATCTGCCCCCCAAGTGTTGGCGGACAACACTTAGGAGTTAGAAAAAATTTTGAAAATCTGCCCCCCAAATGTTGGCGGACAACACTTAGGAGTTTAGAAAAACTTTGATGGCGGGCGCCTTATGCGTTGGATCATGGTGCTTGACGGGTTTGTAATTTGAAACATTTTTGTTTGATATGCGTAATTGCTGTGAAATAAATGGTATTATTGCTAATAAATGAAAATCGAAATGAATGAAAGAATAATATTTAATGCCAATAATATGAAAATGATAAGTGCTGGTGCGTATTAATGAGCGGAGTGACCTTTGGGTGGAAAGAGAATGTACTTTTATGATGTAATATGAAAAGAGAAGTGGGAAGTTATTACCAAGTGGGTTGTTGGTGTTTGTAGCGAGGCAGTTACTATTTCGCTTTTGACGTGGCCCAATCATATGCTTTCACGTTTTGGTATGTATATTTTCACCCTTTTTACACGCGCCTCACGTAATAAAAAGGGGGGTTGTGTCTTTTTCTTTTATCTTTTTACTGTCTTCATAACTTTGCTCTCCGTTTTTTCTTGCTTCTTCTTGGATTTCTTCGTTGTGCTGCTCGACGATCTTTCTGCCATTGAAGCCATTTTTATCTCCTGATTCGAGGTATACTCTTGCTCTTCTTTTGGTTTTTTCTTTTGTGATTTCTGTTTCCAAGATAGTTTTGTGTTTACTGTTTTGGGTTGTTATGTGGCTCTTTGTTGGTTTGGATGGATTTCGTAGTTTGTAGAGGGATTTCAGTTTGATTCTAGTGGGTTTTTGTTGTGAGTTTTGTGCGTTTATTGTTTGTGGTGTTATGTTTATCTTGAATCTTATGAAACTGCGATGTGTATTCAATATGAGATTTTGTATGTATATGTGTGTATGCTTTGGGTAAAGTGGATGGAAAGGTTTATGATGCTAGGGTTTTCTTGTTGTGGAGGGAACCAGAATATGAATCGTTTTCTTGCAAAATTGATAAAAAGAAAAATTTAAATTGCTATGAATATCCACGTGTACCTTGTGTGGGTGTTATCGGGTTTTGTGTAAGCGGTGTTGATCTCTGACTTGGAATATTCGTAGATGGGTGATGAATTTACAGATGCCGCTACCGGGGAGAGGAAAGCGTTGATCAGTGGGTATGGTCGCTGGGCAGATCCAAACCAATTGAAGTTTCCAGCCGTGCTAGCGAGAAACCGTTATAAGTATTTTGAGAGTAGTGAGAGTTTGTTCCGAGCAACCAAAGTACCGCCGACAGTTTATTCCAATGCGGAGCTGGATGCTACATTTGCTGGGTTTTCTCATCTTCAGCATGACAATACTTTTAAAGCCGATGATTGGGCTGAGCATGTTGGAAGGATGTTCCGAATGGAAGATGGATATTTTTGGAGACGAGCAGAGGCCAGCGAGAGGCTATATCATCGCTTTGATGATGGGTCTGTTTGTATGCCCGTTAGTTATTTGAAGTCGGGCTTCCGTGTACCGCCGCATAAGTTTGTTATGGATTTGTTTCGGCTTCACTTTCGGTGCCCGCTAGCCCAATTTACTCCTAACTCGATCAGGGCTATAAATTGGTTTATAGCTAGTTGTGAAATGAGGAGAAAGTAGCCTACCTTTAAGGCATTTTTTTGTCTTTATGATGTTAAAGCTAGCCATGCGAAACCCTTTTATGAACTTCAGTTTGCCAAACCTCAGAGTCGTATAGGGCAAGCTTTGGCTGGTCATTGTCCGTTTGTGTTTCCCAAGGGGATGGCGGGATGGCAGGAGGAGTTCTTGGTCATTGGTGGTGGGGAGTTTGCTTGGCAGAAGAACTTTGCGAAAAAGGTTGAGTGTCGTTATAAGGTGGACCGCAGTCATCTTAGACGCAATGAGATTGACGTCCTTGTTAGTCTTGTCAATGCGTTGGGTGAAGTGTGGACGAAGAAGAATCTAGTCGATCCTGCTGACTTGAGAAAGCATTGTTGTAAGTTTCTGTATTCTGTTGAGTTGCCTTTTACTATATCTGTTTGTTCTTTGACTGCTGTATTTTTGTTGTCTTTGTAGTGTTGGATCCCCATAAGCCGGATTTAGATATGCACCCGTCTCTGGGTTTGAGCGAGGCGAAGCTACATGCTGATTTTATACTCACTCTTCCTCCTAGGCCCAAACGAACCCGTGTTGGTTTGTTTTCCTGCTGAAAATATACTGGATGCTTTTGATCTTTCTAGTGACAGCGAGGATGCTGAGACTTCTGGCCCAGTTGATGTTCCTGACACTATTGTTGAAGAGGCCGTGTCTGAAGAGGAAGTTTCTGGGGATGATATAGATTCCGAAGTAGATTCTTTGTCTGAGGAGTTGCTAGGCCGTGCCAGTGCTGAGGATGAGAGTGGGGAAGCTTAGCAATCTGAGGAGGATGCTAGTTCTGATCAGGGTGCTGAAGAAAGCCAGTCAGAAGAAGATATTGCTGAATGTAATGTTGCCGCTGAGGGTGATGTAGCCGTTGAGGCTGATGTAGCCGCTGAGGCTGATGTAACCGCTGAGGCTGATGTAGCCGCTGAGGCTGAGGTAGCCGCTGAGGCTGATGCCAACAGTCCTGGTGCCATGACGAGGAAATATGCTGCTAGCCCTAGTAGAAGATGATGAGCCCGATATTCTTTCAAGAGATTTTAGAGCTTCGATTCGAAGGGTTGAGCGGGGTCGGCAACCGTTCCGGAGATAAGGACTGTTACTGGGAGCAAAGTGGATGTTGATGCTGATGAGGGGGTGCCCGTTGTTAAAGCTACTAAAAGGGCGACTGACGCCGTTGTTACTGATGCAATGGAAGTTCCTCCTCAAGGATCCAAATGTAAAGCTGTGGATGAAGTTGGTCCTTCAAAGCGTAGGCGGATTGAGCCTACCAAACTGAGCGACGTTGTGCCCGGTGTTAGGGTTGGAGATGAACCTGTCGGTACCGAGTCTGAGGATGATACTGAAAATGATGGTGATGATGATGTTGGGGAGTCGTCTGACGAGATTGTCTATTATACGAGCAGTGTAGATGAAGTAAATGATGCAGAAGTTGGGGCAAGACCTGGTTATGGATTTTTGTCCAAATCCGGTCCTAACACTTTCACTGTTGACTCTATGACTGATGATGATCTGCTGAAGATGAATGGATTGAGTTGGGAGCGGATGTGCCGCCTTTCCCAGAAGTACGCTGCGTGGGTATGATTATTTTTCTTGTAGTTTTGTTTTGATGCTTTCTTGGTTTAGCCCGTTGTTGAGTTGGTTGTTTTTGTATTGTGTAGAACCAATGCATGTACATGGGTTTGATGGCTCGAGGTAACCTGTACCGCAGCGGTAACATTGCTTTGAAAGAAAAGGTTAAGCATCTTGAGGCGGAGCTGACCGCTGAGTGGAACATGAAAGATAACGCCGCTAAAGCTTTGCATGAGATAGAGAAAGCTGACGCCAACGCGAGCTTGGAGTATAGTTCAGATGTTCGAAGGTTCTTGGAGGAGGATAAAATTGAACTCTTGGCTGACAAGGATGCTCTGTCTGCAGAAATAATTGACCTGAGAACCTTGCTAAGGTTTGAAAAGGAACGTGCTGAGGATGCTGAAGCTCATCTTGATTCTCGGCCTACTGAAGTGGATGCCATAAGAAAGTTTAAAGGTAGTCCCGAGTTTGCTGAGATTGTGAAAGTGGAAGTCGCCAAGGCTCGTGTAGCGGTAGCTGGCGATGATTCAGTCGAGGTTGTTCAGCTAAAGGAGAGGACCACAGAGAATGCTGCGGAAATTGCCCGCTTGAAAGCAAAAGTGTCTAAACTTAAGTCGAAAGCGAGGAAGTCCAAACGCAAAGTGAAGTCTCTGGAAGCCCATCTTGGGGAGGTGGCCAGAATGAGTGTTGGTTGTCAGGTTGATGCCGCCGTTCGTGATGTTGGCATGCAGGCCGCTGAAAGTGATACGGTTGCAACCGAGGAAATTCCGGTCATAGAAGGTGTCACTCCGCATTCAGTGATAGCGGCTGTTTACGGTGAAGGGGATGATGATGAGGAAGGGGGTGCTCTTGTAGGTGTCGTTGTGGATGTTGTCGGTAGCCAATCCCTTGGTGCCATTGCTGCGGAGCACCAAAGTGGGGATGAAGATGAGGAGCCGCTGAGGGGCATGGCTGGCCCGTTGAGCGCTTCTCGCTGGGGATGATTTTTTTTCTTTTGTACTCGTGTAAATTGTTCTTTTGGACTTGTTTTAAAATCACTCAGCGGGTCTATCCGCTGTGTGACTTGGAAACATTTTGATGTAACTCGTACTTTGGAATATTTAAAGTCTGAAGTATTTTTGTGATCGGTGATATATATATTTTGGCGATTTGTGGTGGAATATAATCAAATGCTTGCGATATATATATATATATATATATATATATATATATATATATATATATATATATATATATATATATATATATATATTTGTCAAAGGTTGTAGTGAATAGGTTTTTGGGAAGTGTTACCTGGGAATTGTGTGTTTGATTGTGAGACTTTGTAGAGCATTTACTGCTACATGGGAATCCCACTTTTTTTTAACTGTATTTACTCTTCTTTGCATGGGAATTGGAATTTTTGACTGGAGGTTGAATTTACCCTCTTTTACCCCCTATAAAAAGGGGGTGTTACTCTTTGATTCCAAACACCCTTCGCTTTGCTTTTTTTTTTTTTAGAAAATCTCTCATTCCTGTGCTGTAACATGGATAACCCTGAGATGGACGAGTTTTTTACACCATTTTCCTGGGGGCGATAGATTGCCCTCTCGAAGGACAGTGAGGCAGCCTGGGAAGCGTTTGCCTCGTACTATGACAATGAGGGTAAGCCGTATGAAGCTGAAGAGTGTCATAAGCATGCCAGGAAGATTGCGGCTGCTCGTGCGGCGAAGGAGGTTGCGGAGACCGATACGATTCGTTTCCGCTTCCGTGCACCGGAGAGCAGTGAGGGCTCCAAAAAAGAGGCTGCTGAGACTGACAAGAAGGCTTCCCAAGCATGAGGGGGGTTTAGATGTAGGGATCTATTCCTTGTAATCCCATGCTTGTAATAATAATATCGTTGGTTTAATAAAATTTGTCTTTTCCCGTCATTGTGTTTGTATTTTTTGCCGTCTTCCGTTGCATTTCTCTTTTTGACTTTGTAATCCCATACGGTTTGGTTGCTTTTGTAATCAGTTGTGTGCCTGCTGAGGCATTTTTTGTTGGTTGCTTTTGTAGAATATTTTGTCTTAGTAGTTGGTTGCGTGCCCGCTTAGGGACTCTGCTTTTGTTGATTGCTATTGTAGAGTTTTTGCTTTTGTAGTTGGTTACGTGCCCGCTTAGGGACTTTGCTTTTTTTGATTGCTATTGTAGAGTTTTTGCTTTTGTAGTTGGTTGCGTGCCCGCTTAGGGACTTTGCTTTTGTTGATTGCTATTGTAGAGTTTTTGCTTTTGTAGTTGGTTGCGTGCCCGCTTAGGGACTTTGCTTTTGTTGATTGCTATTGCAGAGTTTTTGCTTTTGTAGTTGGTTGCGTGCCCATTTAGGGACTTTGCTTTTGTAGACAATTTTTTTGCAACAAGTGTTTCAGTAAAAAGTAATGCCTTTGATTACAAAAAAGAGAAGCGACCGCTTAGCCGTCTATTGATAATATTTTCTTAGTTTGTCTCCGTGCCAGGTATTATTGACTTCAGTACCGTCTAAGCGGGCTAGTTTGTAGGAACCCGGCCTTAGCACTTGGATGATCTTGTAGGGACCTTCCCACTTGGGCATAAGTTTCCCAGTGTGCCTTGGGTCAGATGCTTCAATTGCCCGGTTAACCAAATCGCCTTCTATATAAGCTTTAACTCTGGCTCGTTTTCCGAAAAATTCTTTTGTCTTTTCCTTGTAGGCGGCCATTTTTGTGACTGCTATTTCTCTTGCTTCGTCGAGAAGGTCTAGATTTGTTTTGAGACCTTGAGTATTTGCTTCTTCTTCGAAACTGATGGCACAGTATGACGGAGATCCTATCTCAATTGGGGAAAGACCCTCAGTTCCAAAGGCTAATTTGAAAGGTGATTCCCCTGTGCTTGTTCTGGCTGATGTCCGGTACGCCCAAAGGACGTTAGGTAATTCATGCAGCCACTTTTTCTTCGAGCTGGATAACCTTTTTTCTAAGCCTCTCACGATGATACGGTTCGTGACTTCGACCTGACCGTTGCTCTGGGGATGGCAAACGGATGCCTTTTTGTGTTTGACTCCGTGATCGAATAAGAACTTGGTGAATTTTGATCCTACAAACTGTGTGCCGTTGTCGGATATGAGTACCACTGGAATTCCAAATCTTGTGATGACTTGCTCTTTAACAAAACGGATGGCATCATCCTGTGTAATGTTCTTTAGTGCCTTTGCTTCTGCCCATTTGGTCATATAATCAATAACGACCATTACGTATTGTAAGTCACCCTTAGCCCTGGGTAATGGTCCCATGATATCGATGCCCCAGACCGTAAATGGTATTGGTGATAGAATGGACGCCGGAAGGGCTGGGGTTTTTCTAGACATGTTGCTAAACAACTCGCACTGGTGGCATTTCTTAGTGAAGGCTTTGTATTCTTTGTGCATTTTGGGCCAGTAGTAGCCCTGCCTGAGTATCTTGTGTGCCAGTGCTTTTCCTGCCATGTGGTCGCCGCAGATGCCTTCATGGACCTCTCTCATACAGTATAAGGCTTCTTCTTCATCGACACATTTGAGTATGGGAGAGTCAAAACTTCTTTTGTATAAGGTTCCTTCTTGTATAAAGTACTTTTTTCTTGAGATTTTAGTACTTTAGCTTTGACACCGTCGTCTGGCAGGGCTCCGCTTTCTAAATAACGGATGTAAGGGGTCATCCAGTTATCTATTGGCGGGCTTATTTCCATGACGGGCAGGTTGTTTATGCTGGGAGCCTGCAACTCCTCGAAATACACTGTGTCGAAATCCATTTTTTCCCCTTTGGTTAATTTGGATAACATGTCCGCCATCGTATTATCCGCCCTGTCTATCTGTTCCAGGGTGTACTTCTCAAATTGGGAGAGCATTGCTTGTACCATCTCTTGGTATTTGCTGAGATTTGTGTCTTTTGTAGAATAATCTCTCGTTGTTTGGCGAACAACCAATTGTGAATCGCTGTAGATGGTGATCTTCTGAACTTGAAAATTTCTTGCCAATGCCAACCCGGCTAGGAGTGCCTCATATTCTGCTTGATTATTGGTGGCTTTAAAGTTCAGCTGCAAGGCTTGTTTGACTTGGAAACCGTCTGGGATAGTAAGGACAAGACCCGCCCCGCAGCGGGTGTTTGTGGAGGAACCATCCACATATAGTTGCCAATTGTTGTCCGCGGTTGCAATGTCCTTGGCGGGAGTGTCTTTCTCGGTTTCTAAAAATGAGCACTCGACCACGAAGTCTGCCAGTGTTTGTGCTTTAATTGCGGTTCTTGGTATGTATCTTAAGTCGAATTGGCCGAGCTCTACGGCCCAATTGATCAGTCTGCCTGACAAGTCTGGTTTGTGCAATATTTTTCTCAGCGGTTGGTCCGTGATGACCCTGATTTGCCTACCTTGGAAGTAATGTCTTAATTTTCTACTTGCTACTACCAAGGCTAGAGCGAACTTTTGGACGTTCGGATAGCGGGTTTCCGCGTCTTTGAGCACTTGACTGACATAGTAGACTGGTTTTTGCTCGTTATTTTCTTCTTTGATGAGGACTGCTCCCACGGCTTTATCTGTGGTGGATAAGTATAATGACAGTGGCTCTGAAGGAGCTGCGACCGCAAGTAATGGAGCAAAGGAGAGATAAGTTTTGAGGTCTTCGAAAGCTTTCTGGCATTCGTCCGTCCAAGATATTGCCTTGGTTTTTGTCGCTCCTTTCAATGTGTCTAAGAATGGGAGGCACCTGTTAGCTAACTTTGCAATGAATCTTCTTAGGGCGGCCAGTCTTCCCGTTAACTTTTGTATTTCCTTTAAGATTCTAGGCGGTTGCATGTCGATTATGGCTTTTATCTTTTTTGGGTTTACCTCAATGCCTCTGTGTGATACTAAGAAACCAAGGAATTTGCCTGCATCGAGTGCGAATGAACATTTGTCCGGGTTGAGTTTCATACTGTATTTTCTGAGAGTTGAGAAACATTCTTCCAAGTCTTGGAGGTGAGAGGCCGTTAGGAGGGATTTGACAATAAGATCGTCGATATATGCCTCCATGTTTCGGCCTAGCTGTGCGGCAAAGATTTTGTTCATGGCCTTTTGAAACGTGGCCCCGACATTGATTAACCCAAATGGCATGACTTTGTAACAATACACCCCTCTGTGTGTGATGAAGGCGGTTTTCTCCCTATCCTCATGGGTCATTTTGATTTGATTGTAGCCTGAGTAAGCATCCATGAAGCTTAGCATTAAATGGCCAGTTGTTGCATCGATGAGTTGGTCTATTGAAGGGAATGGATAGGGATCTTTGGGGCATGTTGCGTTTAAGTCCGTGTAGTCAATGCATATTCTCCATTTTCCGTTGGCTTTCTTCACTAGGACTACATTTGCCACCCATTTGGGGTATGTGACTTCACAGATCAAGTCTGCGTCTAGGAGTTTGTCAATTTCGATGTCAATTGCCCGTTGTCATTCTGGTGCGAAATTTCTCCTTTTTTGAATTTTCGGTGTTTTGTCTGGGACCACATTTAGCTTGTGGATTGCCACGGACTCATCCAAACCTGGCATGCCTTTCGGGCTCCAAGCAAAAATGTCTGCGTATTGTCTCAAGAGGTTTGTAAGGCCGGTTTTGAAGATGGAATCTAAACCGGTCCCCACGCTCATGCTCTTGGTCGGGTCTCCGGGCATGATCTCTATCTTTTTTGTTTGCACCACCGGGCTGATTGGCGGTTTTTCCTCTCGTTTAAGACATTTCAAGAGGTTTGCATCTATCCGGGGTGGGTCTTCTAATTCCGGGTCATGCCCGTCAATGAATTGTACTTCTTTCTTTCTTTTGTTGTTTTTTTGCTGATGTTCAGCGTGCCTTTGTCTTTTTTCTCGCCTTCTCTTGTTTGCTTTTTCTCGGCGGAGATTGCTGGGTTTAGTTTTTCCCAGGGTGAGTGCTATGCCATAGCATCTTTTGGAAGTTTCTGAGTCCCCCTTGATCTCCCCTACCCCGTTCGAAGTGGGGAATTTGATCTTAAGATGAGGGGTGGAAGTGACCGCTTTTAGCATGTTTAGGGTGGGCCTTCCCAAGATCATGTTGTAAGAGGAGGCGGTATTGATTACATAGAATTTGATAATTCGACATACTTTCCTGGGAGACTCACCAAAATAAACAAGGAGCCTTGCGATGCCCGCAATTGGGACGGCGTTGTGGCCGAAATCGTACAGAGGTGTCTCATCAGGACAAGTTTCCAATTTTTCGTCGTTTAGCTTTAGCCTGTCCCAGGTGTGTTTGAAACATATGTCGACCGAGGAGCCGTTGTCTACGAGAATTCTTTTGACCTCGTTCTTGGCCACGCCCAAAGACACGACTAATGCTTCGGTGTGGTTAGGGTTGATGCCCTCATAGTCTGCGTTTGTGAAAGTAATTATGTTTGGCGGCCCCTCGAATATTGCATAGATAGCGTGTTCTTCTCTTGGTGAGGACTGCCCGCCAAAGACGGTATGTACGATATTTTTATTCTGTCCTTGTGAGGTGGATGCTCCTAGCACTTGTCTTGGCAAGTACTGAGATAGGTTGCCAGCCTTGACTTGTTTTTCCAAGAAATATTTGAGGGACAAACAACTGTCTGTGTAGTGTCCATGCGTTTCGTGGTAATCGCAATGTTTGTCTTTCGGTCTGTTATCGGGTGAGGAGAACATTGGGGCCGGAGGCATGTAGAAAGGTTTTCCCCGAATTTCTCTCAGAATGGTCGCCCTTGGTAGTGTAAACTTGGTCCATTCAGGCTCAGGGTGCCTGTCCGGTCTTGGCGGATTTGTCGGTCCCAAGCGGTCTCTAACCATGAGTGGTTTGTACTTGGTGTTGGACTGGTGTTTGCCTTTGATAGGATGTAAATCTTTCCCTCTGAAAGAATGGCAATTGAATTGGCGGAGCCTTGGATTGTTTTAGCACATTCAAGGATTCTGTTTCGTTGATGGCCTGAGACGTTAAGTCATATGCCTTTGCCAGAGTGGTGGGTTTTGTTTCCATGAGTCGGCATATGTACGTTTCACACTCGTAGGGGTTAAGGCCTCTTCTCAAATGGACCAATGCTTCTGTTTCATTAACGAAAACAACTTTGTTGACGGCTTCCTTGAAGCGGTCAATGTAGTCTTGCAAAGTCTCTCCATTGCGCTGTGCGATGGTTTCTAGAAACACGGTATGAACCTCGTGTTGTTGGTTTGCTTTGAACTTGTTTAGGAATAGTTTTTTGAATTCTAGCCAAGTATCTATAGATCTGGAGGATATCCTACAGAACCATCTTTGGGCATTTCCGCGGAGGGTTGCGGCGAAGAAACGGCATCTCGTTAGATTGTTGTATTCGTAATGGAGAGCCAATTGGTCAAAATAGCTAAGATGTTCTTCTGGGTCACCTATCCCGTCAAAAGAATTGAAACTGTGATGTTTGATGTCTTTTTGTCGGGGCTCTGCCTCTAACCTTTTGGTAAAGGGTGACCCCCTAACTCCGGTTCGCTATTTCCTTCTCTCTTTTTCTTAAGCTCCATGATGGTGTGCAACATGTCTGTATTCGTTGGCTGCGCACTTTCTGCCTCCCTTGGCCGGACAGGGGATCGTTCTTTTTACCTTTGTTTCTCATATTCGGCCAGGACCTTTTCATAGGCGGCCTTTTTGTCGATAATCACTTTTCTCAGATCTCTGTTTTTTTGTTTTGTTCCCACGTCTCGGGGCAGTGATGCTTTTTGCCGTACCTTTTATGATCCGTGTTCTGAGATGTGCCTAAACGAGAAAACGCAGAGTTGGTTTTCGAGGTTGGCTGTGTGCCTCGCTGCGATTGTTATGCGGATTTATTTGGGAGTCTCCCTGTTCAGGCGGTTGCCCTTGTCTGGCCTGGGGAAAAGCCGAGGCTATCTGCATGAGTAAGTCGATTTGTTGTTGATTATAGGCCGTCAGGTTAAGGCTAAGAATTTGTTATTGGTTGTCTCCCCGAGGGGGGTTTATTTGCAAGCGGTTTTCAGGGTTTATTGGAGGATTTTGTGGTGGGACACCGGTAGTGTTCCCTTCTCTCTCTATTGGTGGTTGCTCGTTTGGGTTTGCCGTTGTGGTGGTGCCCTTAGATCTGGTGTTGGGGGCCATCTTAGTAGCGTGTGTTCTGATTTTTGGGCTTGTTGTGTTTGTGTTTTGTCTCGTGGAGGTAGTTGTTTTGGTAGACCAGGCGAAGGATTTCTCTTTAAGAAAAAATACCCCCTCCTTCTAGCGCCAAATGATAACTCCCACGGCTGATTAGAGACTTCCGATCACTGTTCCGGGGTACTTCACCTAAGGTAGGGTATCTGCAAAACAATGCTTGCCCGGGATTGGTGGCCGTCAAGCACCTCCGGTGTAAGAATCAGTAATCGGAAATGATAATAATCAAGCTGGTAAGAGTGTACCTGATGTGAAGGGAGAGAATATGTAGTAAGCTTTTGTGTTTTTAGAATTGTCTGTCCCTACCTTATGTGCAGAATGGGGGTATTTATAGGCTGGGCTTTCCAAGCACTGTAGACCACTTGGTAGCCGCAAAAGCTACAGTGAGCCGCTAAATCTACAGTTAGCCACAAAAGCTATAGTGACCGGTGTGACCCTTCCTGACATGCCACCATTCTGCAACTGCGCGCCGTATTGCTCAGAGTTTGTCTACTACAGTTGGATGTCCTTGTGTTCCCTTGAATACTTTATTGTCCCCTGTCTCATAAAGCAAGATATTTTGTGCAAGAGTATTTTTCTAATGATATTTATTGTCAAGTTGAGTAATTTGGGAAAGATAATATCTTATGACACGTGTATGGAATGATAAGGGCTGTGTTGTTTGGCGTGTGCCCGACGAGTGGACCGTTTCCACAGCGGGTACCTATCAATGATCTATTATGTTACGTTTGTTTGTGATATTTAGGATCATATTTCTGACTTGTGATATTTAGGACCATTAACCTTAAAAATGTGATATTTAGATCCTTTTCTCATAATGATAGTGACTTAGTGACTTGTAACGTCTCATAGCAGAATTATGATAGTGCGTCGTGTATTGCCAGTCAGCCCCTGTCGATATTTTCTAGAAAGGTATCGATAATGCAACAACAATCAAGTAACTGATGCGTTTGAATACAATACTAAACAGAAAATCCATACAAAGAATATTGTGTATGTTTGGGGTATCTTAAAATGAATAGCTTATGACTTATAAGCACTTATGTCATATAAGTGATAAGTAGAGTAGAAATTAGAGTGTTTGGTAAATCAGAACTTATAATCAGTAGACTGTTTGGGTAAATCAGAACTTATAAGTTAACTTTTTTTTTTTTATAATTTTCAAAATACTTGTTTTTATATATATAATAATGGATATCAATGGATAGATCTCGATGAATAGAGAAATTTTATATATACATATCAATTTTTTAATGAATGGATCGAGAGATATATGGTTTTGAAGATTTGAAGGATATTATATATTACGTATATCGAGAATAAGTTATAAGTTATAAGTTGAAAGTTAAGAATTCCTAACATTCAACTTATGAACTTATAAGTCATAAGTTTAGCTAAAACTTATTTTGGCAAACACCCCTCATAAGAACTTATGGCCTTATAAGCCATAAGTCAACAGTAAAAAGTTAAAACAAACAGACCCATTGTCCGGTTATTAAAAGAGTTGTAGCATGGAGAGCACGTCCAGTTGATGAGATAATGATTCAGACTAATCAACAGGCATGCATCTCTTCCTTGTTCAAGAACATCTTCCAACTCTGAAGCAAAACCTACTAACGTGGACAACAGTGTTTTCTGATAACTGTGGGATAGTGTCACTAAAGTCACAGTTCATTAGTAACCTGTTTTCAAATACTCCCTCTGTCCCAAAAAACTTTTCCCCTTTCTCCTGGACACGTTTACCAACGCACACTTTTGATCATTAATATCTTTAATTTCGTATTATTTTTAAATATAAAAACTTCACGGTATTAAAGTACTCATTAATACGAATCCAACAAGATCATTCATGACTATATTTGGTCTTATATATTAGACGTAAATTAGTAATTTGTCGCATGTTATGAACAATCCCGACATTTTAAATGAGAAGAGTTTTGAGAGACGGAGGGAGTATCAAACATTCAGCACTAAAAAACAGAGGAGCTTGGGAATTGTATCTGTAAATTTTTTGTTTTATGTTTTATTAATTTAGTATAATGTCATAATAGCGGTAAAAGCTATTTTGTAGAAAAACATTAGTCTGATATTTTTTATAAATAAAACATATAATTATCGAAACAGGATTCGAAAAAGAACATGTAAAAGTCAGCAGTAACTTGCGGTTTTAAATGCCGTCATTGTTGTTGGTTACAAAGGAGTGTACTTGCCTATGACTGTTGATTTTGAGCCATCCGAAGATATTTTCCATTTCATGAAACTTTAAAGATTTTAACTGTAGCCAACATGTTGTTGGTGCAGTGGTTGAGCCACTGGCCTCCTTTGAAGGAGGTCAGGGGTTCGACTCCTGGGTGTGCGTGAGTTTTTAGTTTGTATTAGGTTTCCTTTCTGTATTTGTAATGGCCGGGGATCCTTCGGAAACAGCCTCCCTATTGTATAGGGGCATGGTCTGCGTACATCAACCCTCCTCAGACACCACTTTGAGTGGTAAGAAATGAGAGCGTTTAAAACCAAAAAAGAAAAATGGTACTTGAGATGAAGTACTCCGTGAACATCAGCATTTTTATATAAATTCTAGCAAGCTGCTTGAAATTAATTCCTTACATATCTAAATTTACTAATGGCTAGATAAACCTTCCCTAGTAACAAGCTTGATTCCCCTCACCCACAGCTCAGCCATCTCAAGTCCACCTTCACACAGAAAATGTATTTCCTTGTTCTTCATTGTTACAACCTTAAACAATCCAGGTCTATCAGCATCACCCTTGCTCTGCCTTAGCCTCTGAAATTTATTGCTTGATCCCACTTCCGCATCTTGGCATCGGACATTTCTGCTCCTGGAATTACCCCACCTTAATAATCCCTCAGGTCCTACCATTTTGATGACTTTCTTATGTGGGGCTGCTCTTCCTTCTTTGGTGTGCTTCCACACATTGGCACCGGTCAGCACCATATTGCGAGAAATCTGGTCAAGTATCACCCGTTCCACGTCATGTCGTGTACAACCAGCCTTTCTCGCAAGTGAAAGTGCTGTCTCGCCTTTGGCATTCTTAGAATTACAATTTGCTCCGAGGTAGATCAAAAGTTCACACATATCTGTATGGCCTTCTCTTGCTGCCCACATTAGAGGTGTGTATTCATCCCCATCAAAAACATTTACATCGTAACCTCTACCCACCAACAAGTTAACTGCATCTAAGTCTCCCTGCCGAGCTGCATAATGCAGCGCGTAAAAATATCCACCACCGCGGTTGCCTCTCTCGAGGGTAAATTCAAGCATTACCTTCTCAAATAGATCATAGTTGGGACTCAACTTTGAAAGTGTGATTGCTGTTTCACCAGATTTATTACTAAGCTTAACATCAGCCCCAGCATAAACAAGTAAACGGAAGGCTTCAACATGACCTTCCATTGCCGTAATCATGACTGCTGAAAAACCTTTTTCATCCTGCTCATCTAAATTAATCTCTCCAAGTTCGAAAATAGCTCTCAATGCTTGTACATCGCCAGAACGAGCTACAAACAAGAAAGGTGAAAAAACAGAAGCTTTGCTCGACTTGAGAACGCTTCCAGCCTTAACTGTATCTAGAAGAGCTTGTTGGAGACCACAGTACCACTGATTTGATCCAGCTAATGAAGTTGCAGATATGCCAGCTAGATTAAGCAAGCCAAAATCAGCACCAGCTTTTGCCAAAACACGAAGACAGTCTTCCTGCTTATATCTAACACATATAATCAGAGCAGTGTCTCCATCATCTGTCGTTGCATTAAGATCACAGCCAGAGACAATGATGAGCTGTAGAATAGTCGGTGATCCAACACGGGCAGCTAAGTGCAATGGGCGGAAATCGGCCTTTTTAAATGTTTCAATAGGGGCTTCTATGTGAGCTCCAGCATCTAAAAGAAACTTGGCAGCTCCTGTGTTTCCACAGAGAATGGAATGGTGGAGGAGAGTTCTTCCAAGGTGGCGGGTGTTGAGGGGTAGGTGTTGGAGCAGCATGCGCAAGATTCTCCCACTAGCTTCAAAATACTCCACTGCCAACCAGCTGATGGCATAGGGATCTGCAAGCCCTGCACCCACCCTGATTTCTTCACCTGTACACATATCCCATGACCATGCTCCTAATTGTACTTCAATATCCGTGGTTGCACCAGCCTAATTTTTCATCACAGCAAAATAAAGATCTTATTATTTTTCTGTAATTGTGAATAGATGCAGTACAACTGAAAATAACTGATTACAACATTAAAGATAAAAAGGTACTTGGATTCTATATTTTGGTCAATCTTGAAAAACTTAATAATTTCACTTCATACTTGGATTTTATAACACTTATTGTAATTAATATGCTAGCTTTGTTGCCCTGACTCGGCTGGAAGTGTCCAACTTGGAAACGTGTCCAAGTGTCGGACTTGGCAAATTTTTTAAAAATACGTATGTTTTTTGCCTAAATTTAGTGTCCAGTATCCATACCCATGTCCTAGGAGGGTCCGCCATGTAATTTAAACAAAATGAACAGCCGGTGGGTAACGTTAGGATTCTGGTGTGATCCATTGCACAATGCACACAATAATTATAAAAAATTATTCAGATCGATTACAGCACATCTGTTGCACCACCAACCTTGAGGAGACGGACTGCAGTTCTTTTGATTGGTTGTTAGTATTTCACTTACGTGCTGATTGATTGTAAATATTCTAATGATCCTATACAGATACAGGTAATCTAATTGGGTAACTTCTGAACTTTTTTGTCATTCAGGTGGTTGCAGTAGTCCTTTTCATTCTATTTGTTTATAAATATCCTTATTCTTTTATATAGAAGTAAATTATTTAGGTAACTTTCTGAACTATTTTGTCCTTCAGGTGGTTGCAATAGTCTTTTCATGTGCAGAGAGTGCTTAATATTATAAAATCTTTTAAATGAATGTAACCAGGAAACATGACTATATTCACTGAGATGTTATTATGGCAATATGGCATCATCATAAAAGACATGACCTTATGAGATTTCAAGCAAATAAATTAAATGACATTGAATTTGGTCATACAAGTTAGGAAGTTTACCTGTAGCAACAGATCTACAACAGAGACCTGCCTACTAATAATAGCAGCTACAAGACCCGTGCAATCAATGTTTGCATGCAGAAATGGTTTCGATGATCTGAGCAACACACGACTGGTTGTGTTAGCATCCACTCCACACTGTCATTTCAGCAGAGTAAACCATGTCAAAATCGCATAATGAAGATTTTATATGAAACGCTGGTTCTAATCAATAAATCTCTGATTGACACAATCCCTAATCCTCAACTACCCAATACCAGTAACAAAACAAACCTTACTGGTTGTGCGCATGAATACCATTGGTTATATCTTATACATAATTCAACTATGCCCGATTCGATGCAGATATTCAGCCCCTAATTAATAGCTGCTTGAGATTTTTTATGGTTGCCAAATATTCTCTCTGTCTATGCCACAGATTGAAGACGAGAAATTCACAGCTGAGTTAAAACTACTTGTGGACAAATATGAAACAAATTTAAAAGACGGATTAATTAGATACTCCCTCCGTCCCAGTTTATGTGAGCTGGTTTGACTTTCACGGAGATTAAGAAAAGGTAGTAAAAAAAGAGTAAAGTTATTTGAAAAGTGGGTAAAGTGACGGGACCTATGAATATTTAATAATAGATTTGAGATAGTGGAGGAAAGTAGTGGGTGTAATAGTGTAAAAAAGAATATATAATGGAGAAGTAGTGGATGTAATAGTGAAAAGAAGTGTTCAAAAATAGTAAGTATAGTAGGTTCATTCTTTTTGGGACGTACCAAAATAGAAAGAAGCTCACATAAACTGGGACGGAGGGAGTATGTAATAACTTTCTCAAGTTCGGACTGTAGTAATAATGATTGAAGTGGTCAAGTCGTGATTCAACATATCAGTTTGTTGCAATGTATTTACAATTTCGCATGTAAAAGATGATAATTGTTTAACAGCTGAAATGAGTGCATGCTTAAAAAGTATTTACCTTAATGAGAGTATGAACAACATTCACAAACCCTCTGCTGCATGCATTGACAAGAGCATGTAGGGCAATATGGGGCCGAATTAGATCAGACCCCATAAGCAGCGCTGCGGACATTGCATTTCCATAATAGCTAGCCTCTAACAGAGCCTCCTCGCAAGCCAGTTGGGATGCCCCAGATTTAAGTAGGATCTCCAAAATCTTTACGTGACCCTCCCTTATTGCTGTTGTTGTCGAAAAGCCCTTGAAAAGTTTCTGATTCACATCGGCCCCAGAACTCTGTCATTGTCAAAAAAAAATATGAAACATGGTCATACAATGCTTGATGACAAAAGCACTCCAAATACAATAAAATCATTTTGTTTGGAATTTTTTTCACAAATATTAGTTTTCTTTTTTAGTCTTCCAAGACTATAATTATTGTGCTACCATGTGTGAGTTATCTTGGATTCTTCAAAATATGCAGGCAATCGTAGCCACGATATGTAATTACAGGGAACATAACTGATGTGGCAGACATTGGAACATGGAAATCCCGTTTGGAAGGACATATAAGAAATGAATACAAAAGTAAAGGGGGAATGTATTCTCTATACATGCATACAGCACTGTTCCATATAGACTCAGACAACTCAGATGAGCATGGCCTACAAAAATTTACATAATATGTAATATGTATTAACTAAATCATAAGTATGAATCATGTTTGGTATAGAGCACGAACCATCTTAAAGACGACTAAGATCATTAGCTGCTTCTTTTTCAGGATCAATGGAGTTTATAGAAATAACGATTCATGTAGCCTTTTTTATTAGAGTTGACGATTTAGAACTCTTTGTAATTAACTTCATAATAAGAGTTTGTTATAGCATAATTGTTGAGGAGGTTTCTAACGAAAAATGAGATAAAATGATGTTACGAAAAGAATTACCTTAAACAGATCGCAACTCAGAAATCAAAAGAATCGCATTAGAACATTGAACATAGCCACAAAAGAATTAGCATTTCATTTCAGAAGTAGTAAGGAATTGAAACCAATGAGCTAACTATAATTTCAGTACAGATCATAAACAGATGTATTTGTCAGCCAAGCAAAATAACGAGTTTAAGGAAAGCAAGTAGACATATTGACATAATCCCCTGTCTTCTCTTTTCTGTCTATATGTAGTCCGGCTAAATTTTCACCAAATAATTAGTGATCCAAAGATTTCACATTCGTGAAGTAGTTATGCATCAAAGATTCATAATGGATTTAGTATAAACATAATGCATTAGTATAGACAAAAAACAACTACTGACATTAACCTAAGCGTACAAAGCATTAGCCATCATTAAAAATAACATGCTCAAATCTATGTAAACTTCAGAGAGAGGAGTGGTACATTATATTAAAATAACTAAGTTTGACATCAAGTATCTGAAAGGCCTCGGTTATTTGAACTTAATGAAAATTCTAACTCAAAAAAAAAAACGGAATCATTAAGAAATATCGATAACAGGCACAACCTGCACTTATCCTATTCATCAAACTGTGTATAAAACAACAATTTGAATTCCTAAATTGTCAGAATCAAAATGATGCTTTTTGAACCATAAAAAATGTGAACCAAAACAGAACAGTTGATTACAAATAAATTAAAACGATTTTTTCTAGAAAATACTCGAGAATAGAGCTCCTAAAATAGATATCCAAACTTCATTATGCTTTCCGGTTAATAATCCTTTTAAATTAGCAGTCATCTGAAATTTCATCTGAACATGAAACAAAAGTGCGCAAAGAAATTACTAGATTTAATCATATAAAACATACAATAAAATTTAACACTCCAAGCGAAACAAGTAAATATAATATGAACAGATCAATAATTAATTGTAAACTAAAGAAACGCCGATAAATGATAACCTAAAATCACAGGCACATGCAAATTTTTCATCGAAAGTAAAATGTTCGAGAAACGAAAAGAAATTCAAATTAGATTAACAAACTTACCAGAAGTTTGTTGACAAGAGCTACATTTCCGTTATGAACGGCGAGGAACAACGGCGTGACATCCGTCTTAAACTTCTCCAACTCAAACCGAATTTCAATCGGAGATTCATCGCGACACACCAGCTCAGCTTTTCGAACATTGAGCCACACAGCACCGACGTAATTAACATCTACTAACGGATCAGCGATACAATCAAAGGCCGATACATTATCATTTGAGTGAGCTGATTCGAGAAGTCGTTGCGAAACCTCGGTTTCGTAGTCGAATAGAACTACTTGTTTACCTCCGACGCTTGAGTGTCCAAACACCGTCATTTCAGGAAGCGCAGCTGGTTGTGCCTCTTTCGCTCTAGCTATACGTATATGTGTTTGTATGTATAGATGGCAATGTAATTGGATAGCTTTACTTACTCTATATGATGTGTTTTTGAATTTTATAAATAGAAAGGAGGGAGGGTGGAGAGAAATGAAGTTGAAAGGAGTGAGCGCCAGAGACAAAACAGAAACAAGGAATGGAACTGTGTACTAATTTGTCTGTTTACTGCCTGGATTTCCATTTTTAATTTTTACCGTGGTAAGTTTAAGCATGTACACACCTTTTTTACTGGTTCGTTTTGACGTGGTTATTAGGATGGACATTCATCCCGGCCCGCCCGATCCCGATCCGATCCCCACATCGAATGGGGCGGGGAATCGGGGATTTTTTCGGGTACGGGCCGGGGAGCGGGGACAATTTTTAAAAAAAACCGGGGAGCGGGCCGGGCCGGGATTTTATGTCTCCCCGCCCCGATCCCCGACCCCCGCCCCGATTCTCAATTCCCAACTTGATTCCACCACATTATAATATATATATATATATATATATATATATATATATATATATATATATATATTAATAATCATATATTAATATATACAAATTTTCAATACTTTATATCGGAAATAAAATGATATTTTAATCTTAAATGTTTGTCTTTCTAGTAGTTAAATAACTTCATTTCCTTGTTATTTATAATTGTTTATTTAAGTAATATATTTTTATCTTAATTTAGTGCTTAAAAAATTGTTTCAAACTCACTAGTTAGTGTTTAAAATTTTTTAAAATGTTATTTTTTTTGTTTAAAATGAAATTCCCCGATTCCCCGCGGGAATCCCCGTTACCCGTTTGGGCCGGGGCCGGGGAATAAAAAATAATCCCCGACGGAGATCGGGCCGGGGACGGGGATCGGGTTTTATTTCGGGGATGGGGGCGGGGATAGCACTCCCCGGCCCCGAAGTACCCCGATGCCCATCCCTATTATGTAATGACTAATGAGTGGTGGGGCCTGTATTACTTCATATTTTTATTTTGTAATACACATTCTCTTAATTAAAAATTAATTATTTGTTCAGACTAAGTTGTTAAAGCTATCCACCAATCCTACCAAGATCTTGGTTGGATTCTAGCCTATTTTGTAACGAATACATGCTACTTAATTGTTTGAACCTCTTTGACTTTTACTGAGATTAAGAAAATATAGTAAAAAGAGTAAAATTAGTTGAAAAGTGAATAAAGTGATGGGATCTATCAATATTTAATAATAGATGTGAGATAGTGGAGGAAAGTAGTGGGTGTAATAGTGAAAAGTAATGTTCAAAAACAGTAAGTATGATAGGTTCATTAGTTTTGGGACTTCCCAAAAAGGAAAGTGTTTCAATCTTTTTGGGACGGAGGGAGTAATAATTATTGAAAAATTTAATAAAAAATATTAATTATATAGGAGCAGTGTTTTTTTTAAAGGAAAATAATTTCACTAAGAATAACGAGTAATAATTATTGAAAAATTTAATAAAAAATATTAATTATATAGGAGCAGTGTTTTTTTTAAAGGAAAATAATTTCATTAAGAATAACGAGAGTCACAGACAACCGACTCCAACACTGAAGGTGGAGAAGACATAAAAACTTGAGAGCAATTCACCATGCAGGAGTTACCCTGTCGGCCTTCCTTTTAACAAACCTAACTACTACATTTAGCTCATTACGAAGAATTTCACGACAATCATTCAACACATTCCCTACTTTTAGATTGTACTAGATACCTTGCAGAAGAGCAGAAACAATAAGTTGAGAGTCACACTCAACTACCACCTTCGTCATACCCAGCTTCATTTCTTGAACCCACAACAATGCCTCCAAAACTCCCCTTGCTTCAGCTTCGATGACAGGAACATCCCCTTCCTTCCTAATAGTCCTTTCCTGGATGAAAGAGCCCATATGATCACGTATAATCATGCCAATTGTAAATAACACCCCTCTAGTTTGAAGAGAAGCATCTACATTCACTTTCAGATCTCATGTCGGTGGAGCTACCCACCTTTACTCCTCCTTTACTCCATCTGTCCTCTGAGGATTCCCAGATACTACATACTTCAATCTTGCATTTCTCCATTTTGTCACCTGATTGATAGCCCACCCCATAGCAATGTTTGGAGTAATGACTTTATTCTCCCATACTAACATATTCCTTTCCCTCTAAATACCCCACGGAGTCGTTGCAAATTGCACTATCACCCCTTGAGTGGCAGTACTAATAAACTTAAGCAACCATTCAGACGCAAATTCCTCAGTCATCCAATCAAACTGCAGACCCATATAATTCCAGCACTACACTACAAATGGGTAGTCAAAAAATAAGTGAAACATATGTTCATTGTCATTGCACATGGAACAGATTATAGGAGTTTGCACCTCTCTCCCTCTTAGAAAGACTCGAACTGGAATATTATTCTTGCAAAATCTCCACAAAAACACTTTAATTTTATTCGGAACATCAGCTTTCCACAACTTACTCCACCCTTCGGACTCAACAACCTTCATATTTATGCCATGTTCATCCTGCCAAGCTTTATACCCCATTCTCACACTATACTTTCCATTAACAGCAAATACCCAAGCAACTCAATTCTTACACTTATTTATTGGTAGGTATTGCTAATACAGCACTAGCATCACAACTCAAGAGAGAGTCATTTACATTTTGGACATCCCATCTTCTTTCACCAGAGATAAATAGATCTCGTACTTTCAATATACTGTTCCTGCTAGTATAAGTGTCTTCAACTCGAAAATTGTCTTTATCCCTTAGCCAAGCATCATTAAAAACCTATATATTTGCACCATCCCCTACTACCCACCTGAAACCATTTTTAAACACCTCTTTAGCTTGTTAGATACCAGACCATAAGTAACTGCAACCACCTCCTCGAATTGTCTTAAGCAAACTACAATAGGAAAATATCGATTTTTATACACTCTAGCCACTAGTGAACTCGGATTATTAAGAAAAATCCAGCAATGTTTACCTAGCATAGCTAGATTGAACCCATGCAGATCACGAAACACCATACCCCCTTTAGCTTTATGCATACTCATATTCTTCCAAGCTAACCACTTGACACCTTTCTTCGTGTTGCCATTAGAACTCCACCAGAACCCATTCATAACTCTTTCCATCTCTTTACACAATGATTTAGGAATGAGAGAGCAAGACATACAATGAGATAGTATCGCTCGAGTCACATTCATCAACAAAATAACCTTCCCATCCCGAGATAAAAGTTTCGTACCCCAGATTTGAGTACGTTTCCACATTCTCTCCTTTAAAAAAGTGAACACTGCCTTCTTCGATCTTCCTATCAATGATGGCAAACTCAAATAAGTTTCTTGCCCCACATCAGTATACACTCCCAACACTACTAGATAAACTGCAATAGACATCGGTTAAAAACTGATGTAAAAAAAAAATCTAACTGATGGCTTCGCATGTGTAGAGAAAGGTCACTATCTTTTACATCGGTTTTTAGCCGAAGTGTAATCCTTAATTTAACATCGATTTTAAATAGAGAAACAATGTCATAGGCCTTACAAGACATCGGTCTGCTAGAACATAACATTGTCATTTACACATTTAGAAATCGGTTGCTAGAACATAACATTGTCATTTACACATTTAGACATCGGTTCTGTAAAAAATTCAATGTAAATAATGATTTTACACAATAGTTTTTTATAAATAAGTAATGTAATACATACTGATGTCTTTGGTGCTTCAGATCATTTTTCTTCTTATATTCATATGTGAACCAAAATAATACAAAAATAAGCAAAGCTCATTGACCCCAATATAACCAAAAATCGACTATCATTACCATATAAATCCAAAATATACATATTTACAAGATTACAACGAAGACAATGGTCCAACAACCCATCTTATGGAGAGTCTAATATGTCTGCTACGATGTTGATAACTGAGAAATGTATGAGATCTGCAAGTGAGAGAAGCTAAACATATTCTCTTTACAACATAAGCTTATGATTACGTAGTAAGTCAAGAACTGGACGTAAAATTGGTTGTTTCCTGATTGAGTAATAGCATCTGGACTTTTCTTCTTCACAATATCAAACATTAAACACAAAGAAGTGGACTTATCAAGGCCACACATCTTCCATGCTGTAGTGTTCCCCTGACCGATAACCGTTTCAGAGCATAAAGGACCTTTCTGCATAAGCAAGTAATAAACATCAGACTAATGATAGGAAAATCAATAGACAATAGAATAAGAAGTACAATTTTTTTCCCTTAAGTTCCACATAAAAGGAACACATATCCATGTGGAACACATATTTCGAAAATTAAAAAATGGAACATTTTCATAGTGATGGCTCCAAGATAAGAAATAAGCTTGACACACAGTGAAAGTTCAAGGATTGCAATATCTTACCATTGCCCCAATTTTCTATTTGGACAACCATATTCAGTGGCAGTAACTGATACATAGATACATGACTTCCATCAGAATGCAATTCAGAGGACATATCGATATTTTCATTCTGTTCAGAAATGCCTTCAAACTTATCGTTATCAACCAACCTGGTTTAGTTACATTGAAGTACAGGTTTCATTTATCTTAGAAATAAGATACAAAACTTTGTTGCTCTAAAATAAATAAGAAGATCACATCCATATAATTAACTTACAAAATCTTTAGTGAAGGCATCTCTGCAATCTCTGCTGGAATAATTCCGTTCTGAGAGAACACTGCCAATACAAAGAGACAATAAAGAAACTAATAGATGTTCAAAGGATCTACGAAACCGAACAGGGCACTCAAATCATTATGTTGATTGAGAAGTACATCCACATTGCATCTATCACTTATGGAAAGTCTTTATTGAATATGTAAATAATCATGGCGCATAGATCTTAGAAACTCATAACTGAAATCATACAATACACTGATGTTCTATAGAAATTTACAATTGACCCAAATACATCAGCTTTGTACAATTTCATTCTTTCAACGCATTGACAATTTTTCACAACAAATACACACACAAACACATACACATTCTTTGGCCTTGAATCCTCAATTAGGCGAATAGAAAACCCATTTCCAAAAAGCTAAAACTAAACAAAACAAAACATGTGACAGGAAATAGAAAGGAAAGTGGAACTCTGCAGCACAGGGAAACCTTTGTGTCAAGTTCGAAGGCTTTAGAACAATAAAATGTACTAATAACAAGAATGACATATATATCAACTCAAAGACTAATTAAACATAGAGTGCAAGTTGATTAATTATAATCTCAAACAACAAAACCAAGCATACATGTATGTACAAATACAAACAAATGAAGAAAATAAATAACAAAACAGAAAATATACAAACAAAGAAGAGGTTTACATATGAGGGAAAAGAAGAATAGAGAGATGATTTCTTACTATGTCACAGCTAATTCTAATTTCAAGAATGCTCCAGATCTATCAAAGGAAGCAAATTTACATTTCAAAAGTAAATCTGAATTTCACTTACTAGCGAGCTAATTGTAGATACCAATTCAACCAAACGAACAAAATAAAGTTGGATTTCACCTAATTAGCACCAATTGAACCAACTTCAACCTGGGGTTTTTCTTAATTGAAAATATTCACGAATTAGGGTTTGGATTTGTGCGTATCTATCAAACTAAGCTCCGAGTTTATGAGTTTGAGTATTGTTAAAGATAAAATTAGGGTTTCAGAGAGAGGGTGAGTGAGAGAGACGAGAGATGGATGGTTAGACTTTAGAGAGAGAGTGAACTCACGGATAGAGAGAGTCTAAGAGAATGGGAAAACAAAATTGTTTAAGGGGAAATATTTGTGTAAATAGAGGGGAAAAGTAAACGTACGGTGTTTTTAGTTTTTATTTTAAACGGTTACTTTCAAAACCGATGCACATAAACCATTTTAACATCGTTATAAAAAAACCGATGTTAAATGTGGGTTTGACATCGGTGGCTTTACTGTCTGATGTTAAAAGGGCGATATCTATTGCTCTTTTTCTAGTAGTGCAATAAATCTTTAATATCTTGTTGTGTGCTCGCTTCCATATTAGTGCTAAAATATATGATGGAAGTTTATAGACTAACTAGATAAACATTCATACTCCTCTAGAATTGACTTGACTTCCATCGTTTTTCCTGTTGTTGTTATAAAAAACATGAAGTTGTCATCCTCAAAATGTAAGTGAGTGATAGCTGGAGCCGTCGAACTGACATGACACCCTATAATTTTTTCTTCAGCTGCTGAATCAAAAATAGCCTTCGACAAACCTTCTACACAAAATACAAACAGATAAGTTGACAAAGGATCACCTTGTCTAAGTCCGCGCTTAGGTAAAATAGGGCCCACCTGTGCACCATTAAAACAAACTGAATATGAAACCGTGGTGATGCAGAGCATAATCCACCTGATCCACACATCAGAGAAACCCATATTTTTTATACGATTCTTCAAGTATTGCTAATATACTCTGTCATAGGCCTTCGAAACATCAACTTTTAATGCCACATCTCCCTCTTTCCCCTGTTTCTTACCCTTTATATGATGTAACACCTCAAATGCTACTAACACATTGTCAGTAATGTTCCTTTCGGGCACAAATGTGACTGATTTTTAGAGATGATGCCTGGTAATAAGCGTTAAAATCTGTTTGCTAAGACCTTTACAATGATCTTGTAAAGCAAATTGCAAAGTGCAATGGGACGTAGATCTTTCATGTCATCTGCATTGTCTTTTTCGGGATTAAAACAATGTTAGTATCATTTAAATCGGGTGGGAAAGCATTATCAGCCAACCACTTATGCCCCAAAGTCTGCCAGAAATTCTGGAATAAAAAGCAGGATTCAAACCATCCGGACCAGAAGCTTTGTCCAGATGCATTTGCTTAACAGCCTCAGTAAATTCCTCAAAAGTAAAATCAGAGGCAAGCTCTTCATTCTGACTGTCAGATATCAAGTTTTCCATCAAAAGTAAAATCAGAGGCAAGCTCTTCATTCTGACTGTCAGATATCAAGTTTTCCATCATGTGTACTCTCCTGTATGTTCACCTAATTAGGACTACTGAAGACTTTGTCAAAATAATTTTTCACCACCTTATACATCTCGCCATGCTCACTAACAGTGCCACCTTCTTCACTCTTCAACTTAGTCACATAATTTATTTTCTTTCGAGCTGTTGCGGTGGCATGAAAATATTTTTGAATTCGAGTCACCTTCTGCAAGCCAAAAAACTTTTGTCCTCAACTTCCAGTAAATTTTCTCTTGTAATAGAAGCTCATTCAGCCTATCTCTTTCAGCAAAATACTTCCTCCCATTATCATCATCAACACAATCTACATACCTATCCACCTCCTACTTCTGCCTATCAGTTTTATCTTTAAACTTATGGAAAAAGTCACGTCCCCAATTTGCCATATATGACGAAACAACAATTAGTTTAGGCAAGAAATGAATTGGAGACAATTTTTTCCAGTACTCCACAATTTCTTCGTGAAAACCTGGCTCTTTTAACCATGTGTTTTAAAATTTAAACCTGAAGTGTTTCTTCGAGTGTGAAGTACTTAACAGCTCTAAATTTATTGGATCGACTGAGTCAAATAATTTATTTTCTTTCGAACTGTTGCTCTGGCATGAAAATATTTTTGAATTCGAGTCACCTTCTTCAAGCCAAAAAAACTTTTTCCCTCAACTTCCAGTAAATTTTCTCTTGTAATAGAAGCGCATTCAGCCTATCTCTTTCAGCAAAATACTTCCTCCCATTATCATCATCAGCACAATCTACATACTTATCCACCTCCTGGTTCTGCCTATTATTTTTATCTTTAAACTTATGGAAAAAGTTACTTCCCCACTTTACCATATATGACGAAACAACAATTAGTTTAGGCAAGAAATGAATTGGAGACAATTTTTTCCAGTACTCCAAAATTTCTTCGTGAAAACCTGGCTCTTTTAGCCAGGTGTTTTCAAATTTAAACCTGAAGTGTTTCTTCGAGTGTGAAGTACTTAACATCTCTAAATTTATTGGATCATGATCTGAACATGAAGTATGAACAAGAGTAAGCTTACACAAAGGAAATAGTTGCCACCAACTATCTATTGCAAAAGTACGATCCAGCTTCTCACGAACTCAATCACTAGTCCCTTTACTCTTTTTCCAAGTAAAATTGTCACTTGTAAGCTCCACTTCTACTAATATACTATCCTCCACAGCCTTCTTAAAACCATCTAGAAGATACTGAGGGTTCAAATGTTTACCTTTCTTGTCCAAAACAAATAACATATCATTGAAATCACCCATGATACACCATGGAAGATTAGATTTCGAAGCTAGTAATCTGATAAAACCCCAAGCATCTCTCCTTCACGACCTTTCAAAAAAACCATAATAGCATGTCAATCTCCACCACGGATCATTACCTTTTAAAATATGCACATCAATATGATTACTTGATGAGTCAACAGCTTTTACAACAACATTCTTCTTCCACAAGATTGCCAGACCACCATCCTGCCTATTCTATCAACTGAAAACGAATAAGCAAACTTAAACTTAGAACACAACCTTTGAATAACCTCAGCATTCACCAAAGTTTTAGAAAGGAACAACAAATCGGGTTTACGAGACCTCACTAACTTAGAAAATTCATTACAACCAGCTCGCTTGCCTAGCAAGCTGAGCCAAATTAGATTTCGATGGTGCAACACAATCTATTCTAGAAATAAATGCTCCCATTAAAGTATTCTCCATTTTATTACTCACAACTACCTATAACCTTCCTTCACTATCCATAGTTTCATATTGCTTCACCCCTTCTCCTTTTTCTTTCCTCCACATTAAGCGCAATAAGTTCCTCATCTTCTGGCCCAATAACATTTTTTAATAAAAATTGTGGGCCCAACAATTACTTCTTGAGCGCCAGAATTTGAATTAAAAGATTTTCCAGAATTTGAAATATCCGACTTCCTATTTTACTCCTCAAATTCATCTCCTTTCCCCCGAAATTTTCGTAGCCACCCCCAGATCTCGGGATACTGTTATCACTGCCAATCCTTTTCTCCCAATCCCTATCTCCCTCCTCCCTGAGCCACTTGCTTTTCGACAGACCGGACGCCCTGCGTGGTGGCGCCCGTAACCAGTTTCTCCATTCTCTTGAGAATTCATCCTCCCTTTTATCTAATGACTTCCTACAAAAACACTCTATATGTGACAACAGGCCATAGGAGAAGCAAAAATCACCCAACCTTTCATACTTACAGGTTACCATAAACTCCGTTCCATTCCTCCTTGTAATTTTCTTCTTTCGTTTCAATGACTTCCGTACATCCAGACTTATCCTCAACCTCATATACTCCCTCCAAATGCTAGTATTATTCTTATGATCATACTCCAGAAACTGCCCAAAGAAATATCCTAGTTGTTTTCCAACAGCCTCTGTCATGAATCCTGTAGGTAAATCATATATTTGAATCCAAAAATTAAGACTCCATAATAGGACTTTTAATGGTTCTTTGCCTACTGGAATCTCCTTAACAATAAGCATAGCACTATCAAACGACCATGGTCCACCTTTGACAACCCACTGAACATCCTCCTTATGATAAAATTGAAACAGAAACACCCCTGTTTCAATCTCTTTTATATTAATGCCCATGACTGGTTTCCATACATCAGCCAACTTGGATTTCATCGCTCGAACGTTGATACTGTTCTCCGTTAAAAATCTTCCCACCAAACACAATTCATATCTGTTCGATTCCTCCTCAACGCCTTCCTCAAAAACAAAAGCTTCATTTTCCTCATCATCGATGTCCAAATCTGCCATCTAAACGTGTATATCCTAATACTTTGCCATAGAAAATAAAACTCACAAACCTTTACACTCTAATGATTGGATGGTAAAGAGGAGAGACAAACCATAGACTCTCACACTCATGGAGAGAAAACTTAAGGCGTAGACGTTAGTTAATTATACAGGAGCAGTGTTAGATGTCCAAATTGGATACCTAAAAATATTGCCTAAATTAATAATAAATACATTAAGATCTATTTAATTTAGTTGGGTCATGATAAATAAAGATGTTATCTGAAATTTGGAAAGAATTTTGATATTCAACGTAAAATTTTTAACGTTTTCCAATATGTAATAACGAAAAAAAATCTTTGAAAACAAATACAAACATAAATAGGCCATTGTTGTAGAACCGTAGAGAACCACTAGTTCTTGATTTTGTAGTAGAATCAAAGTTCTAATTTTTTTGTTCTATTAAAAAAAAAACTTTTTTTTTGTTCTATAAAAAAAATCCAATTTTTTGATTCTGTTGTAGAACCAAATGCTGATGTGGCACTGCTGTTGATGTGTCACTGCTGATATCACTGCCACATCATCACTGCTGACGTGACGTGGTAGCAGCAGCAGTTTTTTTTTTGAATATTTCTATAAAAAAAAAAAAATTGGTTCTACTAAATCAGAAAAAAATAGACAGTTCTCAACGATTCTCCATATAAGAAGGTTCTTTTTAAAGAGCTACTCAACATAAATATATTGAATGCCCCGACGGCTGAGCTGACCCGGTTAGTAAAAAATTACGACGATGCCAAATATTCACATATTATAATTATTAATTTAAGCAAACATGGTTGTTAATTTTAACAATGCTTGACGCAAATTTGATTTTTTTTTTTTTATTAACTTTTCTTATGTCGATCAATTTTTTAACCCAGTGACAAACCAGAATTTCGGACAAAGTAGGAATTAAAAGAATTTAAAAATAAAATAATAATAACTATTTAGTAAAAGAAATTGTATTTTCTCATCTTATCAAGTTAAAACAAAAAAAAGTATTAAGGTTAGAGCATCTTCAATGACTTCATCAAAATTAGTTGGTTATATTAAAATTGATAGTTAGCAAAAATTTGTTAAACATATAGGTGATACGATTTAACGTAATTGGCTATATTTTTAAAAATAATTTGTTAATATTATTTTAATTATTATAAATATAATATATTATAATCAATATGGTAAAAGTTGATATGTAATTTGTTACAAATCTCTACATGTTTAGTAAATATATCCAACATTAAAGGGTTCACTGTAATTATAGATAAGAAGATTGAATCTTTGGAATGAATTTTTTTTTTACAAACGATGTGTAACTAGTTTAAAATCCATGCGATACAAAGATTTTTATTAATATTTTTATTTATAATAATTATAATTTTAAAGAAATTTTAATGTACAATAAATCATACAACATACTGATTTTTATATATCTAACTATTATTGTATTAAAACCGAAATATTAAATAGTGTACGGTATTTTTTGAGTATGTAATAATAATTTAAAGATATTATATAATTGATATTTTAGATATATTTAAAAAAGGTAATATGTTATAATTAAAAGGATTATATTATTTAATTATAATAAATAGATCTAAATAAAAAAATTTAATATTTCAACTTTAATATAATAATATAAATTTTTATTTTTGATATAACAATTAAATTTTTACTAAAAGTTTGTGCTCATCAAAAATGCTCTTAGCCGAAATTTAAATATAATTTATAATCCCATGATTCCTTTCTTGTTTGACTTCATGACTTGTAACGTTAATTTCAGTGATTATGTCAAACTATCTAAAACCATTTTAGGGAGAGTGCAACTTGATCATATATATAACATATCTTATACTACAAAAAATTTTCTCCACTAAAATTTTAATTGTAAAAAAGAAACTAAAATTTTATTTTAAAATAATATTTTGTCATAAGGATCACGCTATGAGAACAAATGGAATAAAAATAATGAAAATTTTATTATGCAATAAAATAATATAATAATATAACAATGAAAATGTGAAAAATATGCAGAACAATTGTTCAAATTTTTACCCATGGTGTGTCTCAGTTGACTTAGGGGTTTATCATCCCAAAGGTTCAAGTTCAAGTGTGTTTGCAATCCTACAAATTAATCGAGATACGTGAAACCTGACCCAGACATCAAATTATCAAACAAAAATTGTTCTACACATTTTAGAAAAGTGATTATTCTCATTATTTTCATATATAAATTCGTATAAATTATTTTCAACTAAATTATACCAATTTTTATGATGTGGCAAAAACTGATGATAATGGAGACTCACAAAAGCAATTACTAATTCTGTTTATTTCTTGGAAATTTGTAAAACGCTGTACTTTATATTTTGAGTGCACTCTTTTTTTCCTTTTGTGTTTTTTCCCAAAGGATTTTGCTCTTGAGGGTTTTTAACGAGACCTTTTTATTGTTGGATTTTATTTTAAGATTTGAATGTTTTATTGTCTAAATGTTCGGGGGCAAGTTAGATGATGAATTTTCTTGATCAAAAAATCCTCTTGTACTATTATTGTATTTTGATACAATTCATGAATGAGAAATTCACTTTTACAAAAAAAAAAAAAATCCATGTAAAAGTATATGCTTTTTTTTTTTGATACGCGATGGAAAGCAAACGAAATTGTCTAACGAAATTGTCTGTTTTTTTATGCATCTTATTATCCTTTACATGTAGTATGGAGTATATTATAGTCATATCTATTTGTTTGTTTATCCCGGCCAAAAATATTTTTTTTTTTTTTTGTCATGATTACTTACTCGTACATAAATTGTATCGAAATACAATAAACGGGATAAGTAATTTCTTTCATTGCAAAAAGATTACCATCTAACCCAAAAGACACGCACGTTGCCTTTGGACACTTAGATAATAAAACTTTAAAGTTGAAAAGAAAAACACCTGGATCTTCACTCCTGCAATAATAAAACAACTAAATCAGAAAAGTTTAGAGTTAACTATAACTATACCATTAAAAGTGCTATTAAAAATCTACACAAAAAATTAATAATAAAAATAAAATTGTTAAGGAAAAAACCTAACCAAAGGGAATCCCTTTGGTTAGATATAAATTAAGATAGAACAAAATTAATCAAACATGAATATTTATTAAACATGAATATTGAAAAGACTTAATGTTAACAAAATTAATCAAACATGAATATTGAAAAGACTTAATGTTTCTACAGTCCTCCATCTACATAAAATATATATCTAACATTATTTTGGACCAGGTTGAAGAAAAACCATAAACTACAAATCTATAAAACTTTTTACTTGTTCCATTAAATAACTGGCTTAACAGAGTCGGGGCTAAATAACAACACCACAGCTTCTGTTCTTTAAATTACTCTATTCCTCGTTTCCTCTTTTGATTCAAAAGCTTGGGGTGATATAGAATTACAAATATTTTAAAGCAAGAACTTGAAATGAAACACAAGAAGATTAAAATATTAAAAAGCCTCGAAGTCTAGAAAAGAGAAATATACGCATGCTTCCGAGGTGATTTTGGGAGAGAAGAGAATGGAAGAGAAATTTCCAAATTTTTCTTTCAAAGTTGTGCTCCCGAGTTTTTTTAGAAGAGAAAAGAATTAATTGATAGAGAAAATTTTCAAAAACTTCTCTCTAAAAGTTTCTTTACAAAAATGGGATGATTGGGAAAGAAGCTCTCACATATCTTCTTAAAATATTTACCTCCATGTCACATTTTCAAAATTTTCTCTCATGTTATACAAAAAAACTCGGGAGCATGTTAAAGAATATTTTTTTTGTTCTTTTCTTTCCCCTTTTCTTCTCTTCTATTCTCTTCTTTAATAAAAAATTTGGGAGCATAGTGTTAGTGCTTTAACTATCGATATTAAAAATATATATACATTTAAAGGATTTTTTTCATAAATTTCCAAGTTTAAAATTGTTTTTGTAAAAGTATTTCTTTTTGAAAAAGTATATTTTACAAAAATAACAATTTTTTTACAAAAATATGGTCAGCAACTAAATTAATCGAATGCAACTGTTTGCAATCACTTGCAACCACATATGCAACTTGCTACTTAAAAACCATATATGCAACCAGATTCAACTGATTACATCTGTTTGATTTGATTGCAGCCATATTTTTGAAAATAAGTTAGTATTTTTGCAAAATGTTTTATTTTGAAAATTGTATTTTGCAAATATTTTGACAATATGGTAAAATCGTAAATTTTTTTTATTAAAAGTCTTATTTTTGATAAATTTTCTTTTTTATTCAAAATATTATTTTCGTAATCGCTTGTTTCAAAGATATTGTTCATATTTTATATTTATGACAAATTTTAAATTACATTTCTTTTATATCCCTTAATATTTAGTAGTTCGAGAAAAGAATAATCTTAAAAATTAAATGATGTTTTTTAGGAAATTATTATATTAATCAATCAAAAAAATAAAAGATGAATTTTGTTGAATGAATAAGAAAAATGGGAGTATTTGATAATTTGAAAGCAATCACATTGTTGAGTAGGAGTGATCGTGATGTGAGCTGTGCAGTTTTTCTCCTAAACTGCGGATTAACTCCCACATGCAATTTGTTCAAAAAATTGCGTAATATGATATTATGCAGACAATTTTTGCAATTTGATGCAGTTCTATTATTGAGTTTGAAAGTGTTTGTCGTGCCGACGGGCAATGTGCTTTTACGAGGAACACTCGAGGCAACCTGCTTTCGTTTGATAAAAAAATGTAAATTACATACACATCGTTTCACTAACATTGCACAAATCCCTGTCAAATAAAAAAACATTGCACAAATCATATAAATGAAAATACGGTTCAATGGGCATGATAAAGTAAATTGATGTTTCCGCAGTAGCAATGTCATTTCTGCCTACTGTCTCCTTCTCTCTTTAACGGGCGGGGCTTCGATCGGTTTTTCGGTGGAAAGCCCCAAATACTTTCTTTTGTTTAGTTTGATTTGTCTTGTTCAAAAATCTCCCTGTTTGGATAAGGATTTCTATCCTTTTATTTTACTTTGGATTATTTTTCTAGATCTATATCATCGGAGCTTCCGGTTTTCTCTCTTCTTCGATTCAAGTGGCACTTGGTGGATTCGAGAGTTAACCGCCTATCTTGTGGTTTCGCTTGACAGATCTAAGATTTTTTGGATTTTCTTTTGCATTTTCAATTTGTTTTTTTTTCGACTTGTATTCTGCAGTTTGGCTTCTCTCCTTTGTGAGAGTTTTATTTTTCGCATCTTGATTGTAAGCGGGGGTCGCGATTTAGTAAAGAAAGTTTTTACGGGATAGCAGTTTTGGTTGATACCTCAAACGATAGTTCCATCGGGGCAGGATAAAGAGGGTACCAGGAATCCAACGAGGATGCATGAAGTGGGTACTTGTATTTTTATATACATTATCTTTAAAATATCGTTTAACAGTCTATTCATGAGAACAGGCGGTTGCAATTTCCTGTTTGATCGATTTGATCAATGGTGTAGATGTCGTAGGACTTTTTATTATTGAATTAACACCTTTGTTTTTCAAAAAAAATCTTAAATTAATTTATTTCGATGGAATCAATTTAAATTAATTAGGATTGATGTGATTCATATTTTTTAAAATTTGAATTCTTAAATCCTAAATAGTACTCCCTCCGTCCCTCTCATTTCTTTATAGTTACTATTTTGGGCTGTCCCTCTCATTTCTTTACATTTTCATAAATAGTAAGTTTTCTCCAACATGTTGGTGCAGTGGTTGAGCCACTGGCCTCCTTTGAAGGAGGTCAGGGGTTCGACTCCTGCGTGTGCGTGAGTTTCCTAGTTTGTATTAGGTTTCCTTTCTGTATTTGTATTTCTGTATTTGTAATTCTCTATTAGGCTGGGGGTCCTTCGGAAACAGCCTCCCTATTGTATGGGGGCATGGTCTGCGTACATCTACCCTCCCCAGACACCACTTTGAGTGGTATTATAACTGGGTAGGTTTCATTTCGTTTCGTTACTTTTCCCCACTATCTCATATTTAATAATAAAGAACACTATTACACCCAATACTTTTCTCCACTATCTCAAATCTATTATTAAATATTGATAGGTCCCACCATTTTACCCACATTTCATCTAACTTCATTTTTTATGCATTGTCTTGGTCTCCGTGTCCCGCTCCGATGTAAACAAATGAGAGGGAGGGAGAGAGTATCATAGAATGAATAATATCAAAATCGTTATATTCTCTTCTTTCGTGCAATGGGTTATATGATACTAATAAAAAAAACAATTGCTTTCTAAACCTTTGATTTTAAAGAAAAATCGATAACTTAACAATTCATATTGTATTGCACCATAAATTTAAATTAACAAATAACTCAATGTAATTGAAATCTAACTACTTACATAATTCAATCTTTTCGATACCTCAATTTAACTTTTAACTCTCCTTTTAATAAGTCAGGAAATATCAATTTTATCTCAATTTTAATTTGATTTTAAGTAAATTTATATAATTTTTTTCCTCAATCCTAATTTGCATTCGAAGGTCTCCAGCACGCCGTACAGGTCTTGCTCTTGCTTTCGCGCACGGAAAACAACGTTATCCTGTAGTATTGGTACTACTTGCTGGAAAAAGAATGGCTACTTACACGTGAGGAGAGAGGAGAGAGTGGCTAGGAGAGAGGAGATAGGAGAGAGTGGCTAGGAGAGAGCAGAGAGAAAACCACCATCAGTAACATAGATCACTTCAAAATTCAAAATCAACCGGAACAAGATCATCGGAAGCCATCTGAAGACAACATCTGGTACCAAGTGGGTAGGAATAACAGGGGCAAGAGATGCATATCACCAATCGAGGAGAGATTCCAAGATCCAACCAAAAATTACTACCAACCACCTCAAAGGTACCACCAATCTCAGGGGAACAGGAATGAAGCACCAACATCATACGCAGATGCACTCAGGTTTGGAAAAAAGCCAACAAACACCACCTTAATCCATCAGAACAAGAACCAAGATCTATCGGCATTGGTAGTAAACATACCACAGGAAGCACAGGCCAAACATATTTGGAGATTCTTTGGGGGTATGGGAGATATAAAAGACATCATACTACCTAGGAAAAAAGATGTGAGAGGAAAAAGAATAGGATTCATCAAGGTTACTAGAGCAGAAGAAAGAGACAAAATTATAAACAGAAGTGACAAGAAATGGTTCATGGGCAGTCGATTAATGGTGCTAGCAAGTAGAAACAACAATCCTACTCGCCCACAAGCTGTTAATCTCCATGGGGAGACACAAACAAGGTCAAAAATAAAGCAGCCTACTCCTTCATCAGAGTCTCAACCACCGGAAAGACATCAAGAGGAGCTACAACAACAGCCAAAGCATAGAATATTGCAGCTACAATTAAGTGAAAAATTCAAGCAAGAAAAATTAAGAAGCCTTATAGGATATACGGAGCAAGCGGAATGGGCAGACATACTACAAGAAAAAATTATTCAAGAGGGCTTCCAAGGAGTGCAGATTATGGGTATCTCGCACTACAAATTTATCATTACACTGCCAGAAGAGAAGGACAAACAAGACGCAGAATGGCTTAAAGGATGGTTCACAGAAATAAAAGATTTCAACAATCTAGACTTAATTCAACCGAGAACGACTTGGTTACATTGTGATGGACTACCAATCTCGGTATGGACGATGGAATCATGGAGGAAAATTATAGGGGAATGGGGCACGGTAATATCTATTGACAATGTAGTGACACCTACCAAAATGATACAAAAAAACATGGTTTGCATAGAAACCAGGAAGGTAGAGGAAATAGAGGAAACGATAAAAGTCTTCATAGAAGGTTCACCTTTCTGGATCAAAATAAAAGAATCGAGAAAGTGCCTTCCTAGTAATGAGATCACAGTCACACATACGGACATTTATCCAGAGAAATCAAGGGCAGGAGGGCCAATACCGGGAAAAACTAGGACACAAAGTGAACAAGCGATGGAAGACTACAATGGGGAGGATAGTGACTCAAATCCTCAAGGTCATAGCCTTTCAAAGCAGAACAGAATAGCAACAAATATAGACAATACAACAGTCTACAATGAGGAAGCTGAAAACTGGAATTGGAGAGAGAATACGCGAATAATGTCTAGCAGCAGTGATTACAAGGAAGATTCAGCTCATCAAGAACAGGATAAAGAATTAAGGTCAACAAACATTATTAGTCACGAGGAAACATCACTCAGTAGCAAATCAACAGATGGCTTCCTAGACCTGGAGTTGCGGTCAAAATTACAAAAAATGAAGCTTAGAAGAAAGACAGGAAGACCAAGAAAATTTTCAAATAGCAACAAATTCTTTGATTATGCGCTCAACAAAAGAAGCAAGACAGTACAAGTTAATAGGAGGAAAAAACAAAGGGCAACAAAGCATCCAAAGCAAGCTTCGCCCAATAACGACCAAATTACACAGAATGCAAATGGCCGCAGCAACAACGTCAGAGACCTAGCATCAATGATACTAGAATCAAGTGAACTAATGGGACTCACAATCAATCAGGACAGAGAATCCTCTTTAGAAATTATTAGAGAAGCATTGGGAGAAACCTCAGGCAATGCAACACTAAGATGATGAATTCAATGACAGATAGAAAGGAGTCATTTTCCCTACTCAGCTGGAATATTCGTGGAATTAGCAACTTAATAGCAAAAAGAAATCTCAGAAAATCAATCAAAGAGAACAATCCTTGCATGGTATTCATTCAGGAGTCAAAAACTAGTGATTTTTCAGTCAGGAATAAACTATCGATTTGGGATGGTTCACATAAATGGATACAATCCAAGTCAGAAGGCCAAGCGGGAGGGTTGCTTACTTCATGGGATGAAAAAAAATTCGAAATATCAGAACAGGAAGTATCGAAACATTGGATATATACTAGGGGAATACTTCACATGGGAGAAAGGAGGTGCAATTCATATCACAACTTCATCAACATTTACGCTCCCCAAAAAACGAAAGAGAAATTATTACTATGGAATGAGATTCAACAAATACTGGATAGTAGGCCAGGAGAACCATTCTGTATAGCAGGAGACTTCAACTGCGTAGCAAATGAAAGGGAAGCGGAAAATTGCGCGTACAGACGGAAGGACTCAGTCCAGATGAATAACTTTGTGGAAAGCAACAACTTGGGAGAAACGGTAAATGTTAACTACAGATTCACATGGTTCGGCCCTGATAGGAAAAAAAGTAGGTTGGATCGAATCTTATTGAATGCATACTGGATGAGAAGAACTGACTGGAAAGAAAAAGGACTTTCAAGAAAACATTCTGATCATATACCATTACTACTATACTTCAAGATGGTAGATTGGGGGCCAAAGTCAATAAAGGCGTTCAACTGCTGGCTGGAAAAACCGGAACTCAACATACTATTAGATCAAACTTTGGAAGCTCTGAAAAACAAACCACTTTCAATCCAGCAAAAGTTGAAGGTGGTACGAAATAAGATTCAAGATTGGAATATAAAGGTAAATGGGAAATGTGAAGAAGAAATAAGATTATTAGAGAGTGAGCTACTAGAGATGGATAACTCAGCATCACAAGGTAATACAAATCAAAAACAGGAAATCCTCAGGTCCAAATATGTGGAGTTAGACTCAATGTTGAAACAAAAGTCGAGAATTCAGTGGCTGGAAAATGGGGATAGAAACATACAGTTCTATCATGGAATGGTAAAAAGCAGATGGAAGAAAAACAACATTGAAGGGGCATGGAGCAACAATGTGTGGATTTCTAATCCATTTCAGGTGAAGGAATTATTCGCCTATCATTTTGAAAAGAGATTCAAATTGCAGGATAAACCCAATTGCTTCAACATAGATTCACTCATTACTCACAAAATACCACCCACACTGGCAACAAGCATAGAAGAAGAGTTCTCAATGAAGGAAATCAAAAACACAATGGAGGAAATGAATCCAAACAAAGCGCCGGGACCGGATGGTTTCAACATCAGATATATTGCGAGAATGTGGAATCATTTAAAAGATGAAATTCACAATTTTTGTGCAATTTTCAACAGGACGGGAGTACTACCACAAGGTATCAATTCCTCATTCATTGTACTAATTCCAAAGATGGATAACCCTGCCTTAGTAAATGATTATCGTCCAATTAGCCTGATAAATAGCACTATGAAACTACTGCTCAAAGTACTGGCAAATAGATTGAAAACATGCCTTCATTGGTTAATATCAGAGTCACAATTTGCATTTTTAAATGGCAGATATATCGCACACTGCATATTCATTACAGGCGAAATTGTACACAGGGTTCAACAAAACTTATCGGATGGAGTTGTATTCAAGATAGACTTTAAGAAAGCATTTGACACGGTAAGATGGGAATCAATTAACAAAGCACTGAGATTGTTTGGATTTGGAGAAAAGTGGTTGCTCTGGATCAATTCGATCATTTCCACAATCAAAATGTCTATACTTCTGAATGGCAGTCCCTCGAGAGAATTCAAAATGGGAAGGGGATTAAGACAGGGGGATCCCCTATCCCCAATGCTATTCATTATCATGGGAGAGGTCTGAAAGGCATATGACATAGCCTATTTGTATTTCGAGGATACAACTCAACTCAAACAAGAATGTAATAGTAAATAGTATATGTACTGTAACAGGGATCTCAAATGTATAATTGTCAAGAGAAAGAAGACAAAGTCAATCTACCGTTTTGAGATATACTACACTTGAAGAAGTTCATTCAGTTGATCAAGCATCAGTGGAGTAATCAAGACAGTGGGTTCTATTTATAGTGACAAGAGGTTCCTACAGTGGCAGAATACAGATTATAAAGGTTTGAAAAAGAGTGAAGAAAAAGGAAGACATGAACCAATTCATAGAATCAAAAATAAAGAAAAGCCGTTGGAGTTAGTCGCTCATGAACCAGACCGTGCATCGAGCGTCAACAAACAATTCAGTGGTAATTCATTATTACTTTCAGTGGTTCAAGAAAAATGAAAAACTATATGAATTGTTAATACTAAACCACAACAGACAAAAACAGAAAGCCATCAAAAACAACTCTGTCAAGCTGGTCACATGGGCTGTCGGCAGCGTCTTCACGCGCCTGCCCGCTCGTGCGCGCCACGCTCCAGGAAGAAAACAAAGAAACAGCCACGCGTGTTTTACAGATAGCCTTCCTGCGAGTGGTTCTTAATTTACTGCAGTGTTAAATCAGTGTGTTCACAAACAATTCAGTAAGTTATACCGATAGTTATACCGATAGTTATATTGGTACAGATTATCATATTCAGTTCAACAGATTGTCATATTAAGTATTAAGGATAGTCATACCGAAAGTTATATTTAAAGAGACTGTCATATTATTTGAAATGGATAGTCATACCGAATGTCATATTATTGTTAATTGATTGTTATATCAATTAAAACAATGCAATATGACTATGGCTGGGTTATAAAAGACAGAAGGCAGCTTGAAAGGCATATGACATAGCCTATTTGTATTTCGAGGATTCAACTCAACTTAAACAAGAATGTAATAGTAAATAGTATATGTACTGTCACAGGGATCTCAAATGTATAACTGTCAAGAGAAAGAAGTTCAATTTATAGTGACAAGAGGTTCCTACAGTGGCAGAATACAGATTAGAAAGGTTTGAATGAAGAGTGAAGAAAAGGAAGACAGGAACCACAGCTTTAAAGTCAATACATGAAGAACAGTCATTGCGGTTAGTCACTCATGAACCAGACCGTGCATCGAGTGTCAACATTAAACAGTGGTTCAAGCTATCAATACTGGTATGAGGGAAAATCATTGTGCAAGCAGCAGAAGTGCTAAATTAATTAACCACAAGGATTTTACTATCAAGTGGATCACAACTGAGAGTCA
The DNA here is from genome assembly GCA_036435485.1 of Saposhnikovia divaricata. Lineage (NCBI taxonomy): Eukaryota > Viridiplantae > Streptophyta > Magnoliopsida > Apiales > Apiaceae > Saposhnikovia > Saposhnikovia divaricata. The sequence continues at coordinate 191,048,205 of CM071594.1, read as the reverse complement.
AAGTGAAGAACATAGATTGGAGTTAGTCGTTCATGAACCAGACAGTACATCGAACGTCAACAATTGTCCAGTGGAAGTTATTCACCATTTACAGTGGTTCATTGAGGTAAATTGATTATTTATTGATGTTAGTTAATTCACCTTTAATTGATATAAATCATTATAGTTTATTTAATTAATAAATTAATTCTAAACGAATTAATTTTTTATTAAATTACTTATTGTATCAATTAAGTCTGAATTAATTAATTAATCACTAGATAGTTTATATGGTTTATATGACTTAAAAGAATGATGTAACAAAGAGAACAGCTGAGTTATGTCATATTGAAAGAGAACAGCTGAATTATGTCATATTGAAAGAGAACAGCTGAATTGTGTCATATTGAAAGAGAACAGCTGAGTTATGTCATATTGAATGAGAACAGCTGAATTATGTCATATTGAACAGAAGGCAACGTTTATGTCATTCCGACAGAAACCAATTATGTCTTGATCAATATTATGTCATATCCAGAATTAAGTCATATCCGAGTTTATGTCATACCGACCAGGTGAAAGTATGTCATGGTCCAGATTATGTCATACCGAGCTTAAGGAATTATGTCATGACACAGATTATGTCATACCGAGATTATGGGATTATGTCATGGAGCAGTTTATGTCATGGTGGTAGCAAAATATCAATACTTTGCTATAAAAGCAACAGACATACACACAGACAGCGGATCTACACAACCTCTTCCTGAAACACTTCACAGAAGAAAAAGAGAGAGACCAAGAGAGAATTGATGGGAGAAAAAGAGAGCACCAAAGTTATATTTTCTCCTCCCCTCTTGATCATCAATGAAGTTTTAATAACTTGTAAATTCATCCCTAGAACATATTGTAATATCTTACCACTAGAGTTTGATTCTTGTATTATTGAAACTATCTAGCGGATTAAGTTCCCTAGAACCTATCTCAATCTTTTTATTACAAATATAGAAAAGTTCATGTCGAATTTTCTATAGAATTTGTAATAATTAATTTTGATCTTTTTATTTACAAATATAGAAAAATTCATGTCGAATATTCTATAGAATTTGTAATAATTAATTTGGTCATCAAACCTTGTAATTTGTACCCGTGTATTTAGACACACCACATCAAGTTAATATAAATTTTATATTCAACTTGAAATATCGGTATTCGTTTTATTCCGCATCAATTTGTTCTTGATTTAAAATTTTAATATTTTTAAGAAAAGAGCAAATTCGATAAAACGGTATAGTTTGTATTCAACCCCCCCTTCTACAAACTATTTTGGACCTAACAATTGGTATCAGAGCCTTTTGATTGACGCACAAATCAAGATCCTTATTTTTGTGGTCCTCCAATTGGATTTCGAGTTTGTTGACCCATGCAAAAATTAAATCCAGTATTAGACCAAAAAGTCAACTCCTCTATTTTCGATTTTTTAACCTTCAAAAAATTCAATACTTGAGATTTTTGAACTTTAAATAATTTGAACTTATTTTTGGATTCTTTAACTTTCAAAATTTTCAATTTTGAGATTTTTGAATTTTAAATAATCTAAATTTATTTTCGGATTCTTTAACCTTTAAAAATTCTCAATTTATGATATTTTTGATTTTTAAACAATATTAGTTTATTTTCAATTGTTAATTAAATTGAATTTATTCTCAAATTGTTTAATCTTCAAAAATTTTCATTTTATGATATTTTTGATTGTTAAGTAATCTTAACTTATATTCGAATTTTTTAATTCTTGAAATGATTAATTCTTGGAAATTTTGATTTTTAAACAACTTGAGTTTATTTTCAAATTGTTTAATTTTCAAAATTTTTAATTCTTGATAATTTCGAATTTTAATTAACTTGAATTTATTTTCGGATTCTTTAACTCTAAAAAATTTCATTTCTTGAGATTTTTTGATTCTTAATTAATTTGACTCTAATTTCGAATTTTAATTAATTTGAACTTACTTTCAGATTTTTTATTTCTCAAAAAATTTTCGAGTCCTTGAAGTTTTTGAATTTTAAATATTTTGAATTTATTCTAAGCCAATAGTTCTAAGAAGGTTGTTAGTTGAAGATTCCTACGAATTGTCAAAGATGATTTGAATCTTTTGAAGAAAATGCATTTTTCAATGAAATTAATTTCTATCTACTGAAGAAGAATTTGTGGAAGCTCCTCAAAATTATATCCATAGAATTCACTGGTTTTTCAGAAGCAGGAATGGAAGAGGTTTTAGTGGATAGAATTTTTCTCGAAGATTTGAATTAAGTCTATTGATTCTGTGATATACAAACAATAAGTGGATTGCTCCAATGTAACATCTACTACACTTAGTGGATTGTACCAAGAAAAATCTTTCAAGGAATCAACAGAGATTTTAGAAAAGTGGAATCAAGGAGGTTTGAGAATAAACTAGACAGTTAGACATCTCAGTCAGGAATTAATGATGGAACCTCAGAACATACATGAAGAGTTACTAATTTAGAAAGAGTACAAATGTTTAATCCAGGAATTAGGCCTATCTATTCCGAAGCAGAAACTCTTCAGGTTACAGTTCAAGAGGTGGCTACAAGACTGAGTTGGTGGAAAGAACAAAACATGATAGTTGCAGTTATAAAAAGTTTTATGTAATAAGTAACTATCAAGGTGTGCAACATGGTACAGAATTTTGATAGACAAGGATGAATAGGGATTCATTAAATGAGATGAAACAGAAGCATCAGTGCAGAACTTATCTTGCTGAAGAAAATAGTTGGGATGGATCAGATGATGATGAGAAGAGCATAATTAATATCTTGCCTTCATAGCAATCTCTGAAGATGATTCACCTCACATGTCTCAGGTATCAATTTTTCGAACTAGTGTAATATGTAATTCTCAGAAATTCAAAGCATGTTAAGATCTTAGTTTTTAATTATTATATCTTTGGTTAGAAGATCTTATTATGTGTATGAATATTTGTTGAATTTAATTAATTGCAATAGTGAGTTAGAAGTGTTCCTTAGACAATATCTCTCAATTCTTAAATGATATATGTCAAGCATATATGACCTCTGCTTAAGCTAGTTTCAGGATCCCCAGTAGAACAAGATTTGCTTATTCATTCTGAATTGTTTGTTAAGGTTTAAAAAGTTTAAAATATGGAATAATTATCTAGGGTGTCAGTAGAACATCAAGTCATTTGTAAAACTGACTTAGGTAATAGAGATTATATAATATAATATTACAATAGGAATGGATTGGATAGAATTAGTGATTAATTGTTAATTCTTCTATTCCATGCATGTTTAGAAAATTATTGAATATCTGTAAATCTACTTGCTACCTGTTACACAAGTGTACATACGTCAAAGTAGATAGTACCGAATTTTCTAAAATGCATAACATGCCTAATTTGCATAATTCTTATCTGCAATGTTTTAATGCTGAATGTATGCGATGTATTCTTATTATCATGCCTGATTATTTCAAATGTCATAAATGCATTTCCTAGTATTTGCATTGATCATAGAAAAAGCATGTTTAAGAATAACAATAAGGTACAGACTGCTAGTCCTCCTTATGTTAGGAAGGAACCATTATTCTCCTTGCTCAGTGAATATTTTGTCAATGACATTAAAAAGGAGAAATGGTCAGTCAAAGATAAGAATGAGCATGTTAAGGTTAAAACTGTTGTTAACTCTAATAAAAGAGAAATCTCTAATCCATCTGGACCCAATTAAACAATTTGGGTACCAAGAACTTTTTATCCATTTGTGAATGTAGGGCTTAACAGGTTAATCGATTATGCATTATTATTAATTTATTCAAAGCATATCATCGAAGAAAGAACCCTGCTATCAAATGTGAATGTGAAGACAGGCCAAGTGGTTTATCCCTTGGAGACAACAACAAGGGTATGACCTAGGGCCAAGGCTATTCAATAGCTAAGGAATGTTGTCAGTAATAAAGCATCTTTTATAAGATGAAGAGCCTACTGTTCGAGGATTAAGGAAAGAGAACTTATCTGTAGCTGACATGGAATCTCAGTCAAAGGTGAAGTCAACAAGGTCAAATCTAAAGCTTCATCAGACAAGAGTTCAGCTATGACATAAGGAGCTCTCTCACCTGAATGTCATATCAAGAGATTCTTTCCTGGAAATCGAATCAGTAAAAAAGTCTACCTCATCTGGAATTAAAGTAAAATAAAATTATGAGGCATGTCATAAAGGGAAGTCAAAGAAGCATCACACAGAAGTTCTACATCAAAGTAAAATATATTTTAGTAGTGATGACTGATGACTTCTCTCAACAAACAGGTTGTTGTTCAGACAATCTGAAGACAAGACACCACTGATGGTGATTGATCACATCTTAAACCCTGATCCGTAAGAATTTTAGGAAGACCCCATAAGTATGAAGGAAATTGTTTTGCAATATTAAATCGAAAGTGAGCATCCTAGCAATCAGCTAACGCTCAAGAGGATAATTTCCTTTGTTACTCAATGGAGTCAACAGCCTACAGGGTGATTGTTATTAATCAACAGAAGGTGATTGAAAGTCTTAGTGATGTTCAACGACTTCTAGCTCCCAGCTGTCAATGGTAATGATGATTCAGATCCAAGCAATGTCAACATTGAGAATCTTCATGTAAACCCAGCAACAGCTTAGGGGGAGCAAAAGAAGGATCAACTAGTCAACTCAACACCACACTGAAAGTCAAAGGACACTATGAGAACATGTCTGCCAAGCTAAAGAATGTTGACTCAATTAATTCTTTATCCTAGTTCTTAGTGTTTCTAATGGTGGAAGTAAAAAACTAGCAGAGCTTCAAGTACTAATGATTATTTCTCTAGTTTTCTTTTAGAAGAAACTAAGAAAGCTACAAAAGCTCTGAAAGATCCAGATTGAGTGATTGCAATGCAAGATGATCTCAATCACTACAAAAGCCAGATTGAAGGGAAGCTGGTATCCAGACCAAACAACAAGTCTGTATTTGGTATAAGGATAACCAGAAGTCTATCTGGATGATGTCAAGGCATTGTTATGAGGGACAAAGCCAAACTGGATGCTAAGTTACAATTTGATCAAATGGTATATCTGATAAGAAGCACCAGTGACAAGACTTGAGGATATCAGGCACCTGCTGCACATTCGAGATTATAATGGACATCTGGAACTACTGAATCTGGATGCTAGAGGAATGTGAACAAGTGCACTCCTGGTTGATGAGATAATGAAAGATCTCTACAGGTTAGTATAAACTGGTATCATCACTCAAGCAAGCATGGAAGACATGGTATGACACCCTACCTATAATTTAATATTTGGTATCAATCTTTAACAGTTGGTATCTTTTAACAATTGGTGTCACATTTATAGAACTCTCTACATCTTTAGGCATAAACATAAATGATATATATGTGCAATGATATCTTGATTATATTATATGTTGGTCTACTAACTATAAATTGGAATCAAGATATTTGCTGTTTTGATATTGGTAAAGTTGCAATTCTTTTGAATTACTTCATGCAAGCCAATAGAAGAATCCTTTTAGGAGCTCAGTCAAGCCAAAAGAATAATTCTATTTGGAGTACAAGTAAGCCAAAAGAATGATGATAATAAAAGTAAGTCAAGGGTCTTTTGTTTCTATTCAGAAGATTCTAGACCTGTCAAGACTACATGCCAATACCTCACTATAGCTAGCTTTTGACCTGTTAGTTTGGATCTAACAAGTTGGTAATTAAAAATCTTAAGATGGATCCGGATCTGAGGAAATGGTACTCTAGAGATATTTGACTCAACAAGTTCAGGATCTACTAATTAGGACCTAATCAGGCTATAGAGGAATCATCAGCTCATTATCTTATTCAATTGTTAATAGATCACTTACACACATATTTTATTCTCAATTATGCAAATGTGCATGGTCCCAAGTTGATTCTTGAGAATCTATTCTTGTAGTTATTACACTTGATTTTCAGATGTCTTAAGTTGGACCCATCTCCGGAGATGGTACCCTAGAGACATCAGTTCTGACATGTTTTGTTGCATAGAGACAGATCAAATGAGTTGTACGAAAGCAGGAGAATACAAGGAATCAAATTCATCTCCAAAAACTTTGTGGAACACTCAAGGCTAAGCAACTTGCATAAGGTATTAATTCTTTTGAGAGCATGTCTTTAATTAAGATTAACTTGCAGACATGTTTGCTAAATCACTTGATGAAATTAATTTTTCAAGATTAGTTTGTAAACTTGGGATTTTATTAATGCTATATAATTTGTATATCCCATCTGTTAAGTATTTCTTAAGTAAGCTCACAAGTATTCAATTGTCTGTATTGAAAGGACTTGTGATCTTATTTACATCCAAACCTCACGCTGAGAATTATCTGTTGAATGATTGCCATATGTATAATTGCAATATATTTCAGTGGTGATTATTTAAGGATAATTTAAATACTTAAATGCTAAAATCTAACTCATAGAGATTTAGTATTTATTTATTTAATTATTTACTTTGATTAATATGAGTTATAGAATCTAAAGCAATTCAATTTAGTATTTGCTCTGTACCTCATATTTATTAAAATAAATAAACAACATAACTAATTTGGACCTAATCTGTATTGGTCTTCAATCAGTTATGAGATGTTAATTCTAGTGAACTTTAATATTAAATTTTCAGAAATTCACTATAATTAATATCATGGTTCTAACAATTGGTTGTATTGAAGTTTTGACTTATATCAGTTAATGATATTTAGTTAGAATTCTATTTACTAACTAATTGTAAGATATATTGGTATGTGTGAAATTACTTAGAACTCCTCTAAGTAATCATTGTTATATCTTTTACAATTCACACATATTACTATACAAGATATGAAAATTCTCTAAGTAGAACTATGGATATTGTAATATCTAAAGTGACCACTGTTCAGTTACTTGGAATAATTTTTGTGCTTATTTGCAAGCTTCTAATCACTTTGATAATAAATGTTTTATACTATGGATCAAGGTGTATAGGACTTAGAATATCATTTCTAAGATTGCAGACAAGACAGCTTTGGTAATCGAGTCTTATTTATAGAACCAAGGTTGTCTACCAGTAAACAGTTGTTAGGAGTTAACAATTGTTATTATCGAGGAGTTAACTTGAAGTCATAAGTTTGAAATGTTATTTCTTAAGAGCTTGTGTATTTCTTGTCAACTAGTTCCTCGTACTTATGAATATCAGTGAATGATGTTCTTAAGTAGTTAGATACTAATATTCATTCTGTCAATTGGTACTCAATGTAACAATTCAATCTTCACTAAATTGAATTTATCTTACAATAGATTGAATTTATCAAACAATTGGTATCATTGAATATTTAGTATTTAGCAGTGATTATTTATATCCTAGTTAAATTATGACGTGAAGCAATTCAATGATTTATTTGCTCATAATTTAATTTTGGTAAAGTAATCATAAACACAATTACTTGCATTCTAAAGTATTTGATAAATACTAACAGTTGGTATCAAATAGTAAAATATTTGTTTACTAACAATTGCTAGTTGCCCTAATACTTCATTGCAAACTAATTGTGATGTATATATTAGTTCTGTTGATATTACTTAGGATTTATTCTGAGTAAACGTGTCTTATCTACAAATCATTAGTGATTAGTATATATTTAATAAAATATTTCTTTCTTAATTACTGCGAAGTCAAGAGTTTGTGTCTTTTAAAAATAAAACGACCTAGTTTTTATTAAAAGACATGATAATACATTGTTTTATGCATAAATACAGACTCTTGCACATTAACAGTTTTTAAAAGAAAACTCAATTTTTCTACAGTTGTGATTGCTTATATTGTAAAACTTTTTGAATTCACAATTGTACATCATTTCTCTCATTGGATATAATGCATTTGTTTTCACACAATGTTATGGTATGATGTAAATGCATTCTATCTCTATATTGCTCTATTGCTATGTGATGCAGGTTCAGCTCCTAGTGGAAGATTTCTCACATTGAAAGTCATGAGGTTGTAAATCCAACAACTTCTATCCCGGACTATAAATCCAAATCTAAACACATCCTAACTTACCCCTGAAGTGGAAGTAACTTATTTGACTAGAGGTCATTATGGGAGTAACTGCACTTGATGCAACAAATAAGGATGTGAGGGATAGTAAACCCACAGCTCTACCTCTCAAGGATAATAGATGTATATAACTTGAGGTATCTGTAAGCTCGCATGCATTCTCCCAAAAGGATGCAGAGCTGAAAATGGCACTAAAACAGTCTCTGGATTCATTATCTTAAAATGATGAGTTTATTGAAATTCGCCTGTCGGCCAGGGCATCTGTTGGTAAATCACTACCTCATACACAATTCTAAAATACTTTCTATGCACAAAGTGAGATTGCACACACTAAGGACGAATTGACGGAAACAACTAATACTTCGACCATTTTATGGTTAGGATTATAAGTTGAAGGTTCCTCAAAGAACCAAGAGTCTTCACAGACCTCGAGAGAACGTATTGATCTCAATGCAAAATTCAACAAGATCATTATCTAACTCCCCAGAGGAAACATCTCTGGATCCTACGGGTATCGGATCCGACATAGGTGCGGATCGGCAACTTGTTAACTATGATTCAGATTTACCTGATGAGTTTAACAAGGTGATGTCTTCATAGACATTAGATGGAAACATGATTTTAATTCTAAGTTTTGATTTCATTGTTTACCTTCTCAGAATTCAAATCTAAAACCCACAAAAAGGGAAATTTTTTATCAACTTGTAGATTATGACTCAGATTCGTCTAACGAGTCTAACGAGGATCGGGGATTTGCGAAACCCCATTGCACCACCAGTGACCTCTCTAGAAGGGGCTATGGTGAATTTTCCTTGCCGGTACACATGGATGTTGGAGCTATGAGAGATAAGAGTGATACACTAGTGAGCATGAGTGTAAACACTTGAGAGATGAGAAATGAGATCACTCATTTTAAGTGATATGAGTGGAGAGATGAGTTAAACACTTGTGAGGTACACGAAACAGAATCACACACTCACAGTGAGGAAGAAAGATAAACACCAAATCCCATTCCCTATTCCCAAAACAAAGTTCAATTACAAGAGTTGGGAGATATAAGGAAATTGTCGAGAGATTTGGTTGTCAGGATGATCAATAGTGAGGCCATTCTATCATATCTAAAGGGCAAAGTTGATCAGTCTACATACTTTTATTCTGGAAGTCTTCATGAAAAATCCTTCAACACAAGCAAAGCTTCTTTACTTTATTGCAGCAGACAATGTTAGATGTATGAAGAATCTGTTGTACTAAAGGTAAGAGGTGAGTTATAATTGAAAATATGGTATCATCTAATTTACATTTGGATGTTTGCTATACTTGAATGCTTGGAGGATTACTCAACTAAGGGGGAGAGATATATTGAAGAAGATACACTCAAAGATTACCTTAGTAAGAGATATTCAACTAAGGGGGAGAGTATAAGCTTACCTTAGTGAGGGGGAGATTTTCTATCTAAGGGGGAGAGATATAAAAAAGGATATACCTTAGAAAGGGGGAGTATTCACCTTGTCAGGGGGAGATAGAAATATTCGCCTTGTCAGGGGAGATGAAAAGTATTCACCGTTATAAGGAGAAGTCATATCACCATAGGCAGTGAGACATAAGGAAAGAGGGAAGTATGAAACGACAAAGAATAATTCTTCAGTATGTGGTTGACAAGTCATATTCTTTACCACTGTAGAATTCCCAGTATCTGCTGATAATGTTCAATTTAAGATATAAAGGGTTATCAGGCAGATATGTCATGAAATGAAGATGAGTTACTTAATGAAGATTTGTTCAGTGCTAGAGGAGCAATCATCTATCAGTTCATCGATCAAGGATTCTGGAATTGTAATATCTAAACCAGAATTTTTTTTTTATGTATTATTTACTATAGCTCTTTAAAGCTTTATCTTCTTCTTGTTTGTAGTTGAGTTATCCTCTAGGAATTTGTATGTTAATGTTTAACAAACAAATAGGGGGAGATTGAAAGGCATATGACATAGCCTATTTGTATTTCGAGGATTCAACTCAACTTAAACAAGAATGTAATAGTAAATAGTATATGTACTGTCACAGGGATCTCAAATGTATAACTGTCAAGAGAAAGAAGTTCAATTTATAGTGACAAGAGGTTTCTACAGTGGCAGAATACAGATTAGAAAGGTTTGAATGAAGAGTAAAGAAAAGGAAGACAGGAACCACAACTTTAAAGTCAATACATGAAGAACAGTCATTGCGGTTAGTCACTCATGAACCAGACCGTGCATCGAGTGTCAACATTAAACAGTGGTTGTTCGTCATTAACTTCAGTGGTTCAAGCTATCAAGACTGGTATGAGGGAAAATCATTGTGCAAGCTGCAGAAGTGCTAAATTAATTAACCACAAGGATTTTACTATCAAGTGGATCACAACTGAGAGTCAAAGTGAAGAACAGAGATTGGAGTTAGTCGTTCATGAACCAAACAGTACATCGAACGTCAACAATTGTCCAGTGGAAGTTATTCACCATTTACAATGGTTTATTGAGGTAAATTGATTATTTATTGATGTTAGTTAATTCACCTTTAATTGATATAAATCATTATAGTTTATTTAATTAATAAATTAATTCTAAAAGAATTAATTAATTTATTAAATTACTTATTGTATCAATTAAGTCTGAATTAATTAATTAATCACTAGATAGTTTATATGGTTTATATGACTTAAAAGAATGATGTAACAAAGAGAACAGCTGAGTTATGTCATATTGAAAGAGAACAGCTGAATTATGTCATATTGAAAGAGAACAGCTGAATTATGTCATATTGAAAGAGAACAGCTGAGTTATGTCATATTGAATGAGAACAGCTGAATTATGTCATATTGAACAGAAGGCAACGTTTATGTCATTCCGACAGAAACCAATTATGTCTTGATCAATATTATGTCATATCCAGAATTAAGTCATATCCGAGTTTATGTCATACCGACCAGGTGAAAGTATGTCATGGTCCAGATTATGTCATACCGAGCTTATAGATTTATGTCATGACACAGATTATGTCATACCGAGCTTAAGGAATTATGTCATGACACAGATTATGTCATACCGAGATTATGGGATTATGTCAAGGAGCAGTTTATGTCATGGTGGTAGCAAAATATCAATACTTTGCTATAAAAGCAACAGACATACACACGGACAGAGGATCTACACAACCTCTTCCTGAAACACTTCACAGAAGAAAAAAATAGAGACCAAGAGAGAATTGAGGGGAGAAAAAGAGAGCACCAAAGTTATATTTTCTCCTCCCCTCTTGATCATCAATGAAGTTTTAATAACTTGTAAATTCATCTCTAGAACATATTGTAATATCTTACCACTAGAGTTTGATTCTTGTATTATTGAAACTATCTAGCGGATTAAGTTCCCTAGAACCTATCTCGATCTTTTTATTACAAATATAGAAAAGTTCATGTCGAATTTTCTATAGAATTTGTAATAATTAATTTCGATCTTTTTATTTACAAATATAGAAAAATTCATGTCGAATTTTCTATAGAATTTGTAATAATTAGTTTGGTCATCAAACCTTGTAATTTGTACCCGTGTATTTAGACACACCACATCAAGTTAATATAAATTTTATATTCAACTTGAAATATCGGTATTCGTTTTATTCCGCATCAATTTGTTCTTGATTTAATATTTTAATATTTTTAAGAAAAGAGCGAATTCGATAAAACGGTATAGTTTGTATTCAACCCCCCCTTCTACCAACTATTTTGGACCTAACACAGCAGAACAAAAGGGACTTCACTTCAAAAACTTCATTTCTTCTCAACAGACAGACCCGAGGGAGAGAAAAGAGACGAAGAGAGAAAATGTTCTTGAGCTTCAAATAAATTCTTGTAAATTATTTCTGGATTGTATTGCAAAATCTGAACCACTAGAAATTGTTTACTTGCACTTGTGGAACTATCTAGCGAATTAAGTTTCCTAGAACCTCTCGATCTTTTTATTACAAATATAGAAAAGTTCATGTCGAATTTTCTATAGAATTTGTAATAATTAATTTCGATCTTTTTATTTACAAATATAGAAAAATTCATGTCGAATTTTCTATAGAATTTGTAATAATTAGTTTGGTCATCAAACCTTGTAATTTGTACCCGTGTATTTAGACACACCCCATCAAGTTAATATAAATTTTATATTCAACTTGAAATATCTGTATTCGTTTTATTCCGCATCAATTTGTTCTTGATTTAATATTTTAATATTTTTAAGAAAAGAGCAAATTCGATAAAACGGTATAGTTTGTATTCAACCCCCCCTTCTACAAACTATTTTGGACCTAACAAGGTCTTATCCCTACTAATAAACAAAGCTGTCGAAATAGGCCTGCTACAAGGAATCAAAATAGGCACATTGGAGATATCGCATTTACAATTCGCAGACGACACCATTCTTTTCCTCAAAAATGATTGGAGCTCTATAAGAGGAATCAGAATAGTATTGGTAATTTTTGAAATTATCTCTGGGTTAAAAGTTAACTTGGAGAAGAGCAACCTATATTGCAAAGAAGCTGATAAAGAAGAGCAAGAACAGCGGGCCTCATGGCTAGGATGCACAAAAAGTAACTTCCCGATACAGTATCTAGGGGCAACGATAGGCAGTTCACCAAAGAGAAAGTCATTTTGGAAACCACTCACAAAAAAAAAAATCAAAACGCAATTCAGTGCCTGGAAGTGCTCAAGTTTGTCCAAAGCAGGGAGACTGGTGCTTATCAAATCAGTCCTAGACGCAATACCAACTTATTGGATGGGACTACACAAAATTCCAGTAGGTGTAACAAAAGAGATAGAAATGTTGAAAAGAAAGTTTTTTTGGGGAGAGAGTATAGACAAAGAATGGAAGCACAGGAAATTGCACACAATCATATGGGAAATAATCAATCGGCCAAAATGGAGAGGAGGATTGGGAGTCCAAGTTCTAGCATGGAGAAACACGGCACTATTAGCAAAATGGTGGTGGAAGGCAAGAATAGAAACAACAAAATTGTGGCATAAAGTTCTGACAAGCAAATATGGTGATAACTTCTTCAAAATACGGAACACAAAAAGTCAAAAAAGTTTCCCCCATTATGCAAAGCATCACACAGATTCAAAGTGCAACAACATTAAAAATTTTTGAAGAGAAGGACTTCAGCTGGAAAATATGGAACGGGGAGAAAATACGCTTCTGGGAAGACTCATGGAGCGCTCAGGGACCTTTATCATTAAGTCAAAACAGGTTATACTCGCTGTCTAATTTAAAGAATATTACGATCAAGGAAATGATAGATCGATGGCCAGACGTCACGGTAAACTCAAGAGATTATTGGAGGAGGCCACTTAAAGGCTGGGAACAAGAGGCATGCAGCACAATGGGAGAGGTAATTCGAAATATTAAAACAGGACACACACAGGATAAAATTCGCTGGAGGATTACAGGGGAGGAATACACAACAGCGGCGGGTTACTACGCTTTACAACCGGATGTAGGGGAAGAGGTAACATGGAAACATCTTTGGAAACAAAAAGTTCCTCCAACTGTTAAGCTTTTCCTCTGGAAAGCTGTGCACAAGATATTACCAACATTACATCTACTGAAAACAAGGGGGATTGCTCTGGATGACACATGCAGCTGGTGTCAAAATGGAGTTGAAGATTTAGACCACATGATATGGGATTGTCCATTGGCAACAATGTGCTGGAAGTACTTCTCAGCATGGACAGAGATAACAAAACCAATACCAAGAGACCTAAAAGGGACGATAAAATTTTTCGCAGGTAAAAAATACACACAGGGACTAAACACATGCTTCTGGGCAACCCTTTGGACGATTTGGCTATCAAGGAATGAGTGCGTATTCAACAGCCATAAAATTGATATACAGACGATCATGATTCTCATCATGGCCAGGGCATGGGCATGGAGCATAGCAAATGGACAAATAGTGGAAAAACTAAAGACCTTATGGAATATAGCGCCATCTCAAGCGTACACTACGCACTCCCAAGAACAATTCACCAGGATACTACAATGCTGGTTCAATCAGTATGATTATGTAGGATTCATAGATGGAGCATGGAAATCCTCGCACACAAATCTGATAAAGGCAGGCATAGGTGGGTTTATTATGAACAACAAGAGGGCAATACATTTCATATTTTCGGGACCTACAACAGGAACATGCCCAAAGGATGTCGAACTTCGAGCTCTAGAATTTATATGCCAGGCTATTCAAGGCCACGAGCATATAGAAGGGAAGATTATAATTGCAACAGATTCGATAGCACTAATACATCAAATTCAGAGGATTCAGACCGAACCAACACAGTCGCAGGTACAAGAAGCCCATATACAAAACCTTTCTTCAATAAAGATAGCCCATTTAAATTGCAATTTTAATAAAGAGGCAGATAGGCTGGCGAAGGAAGGGAAAAGCAGAACCAGGCTTATATCAGGCTGGGATTGATACGGCAAAATATTACAATAAGAAGAGCTACAAACCGAACAGGTGCAACACATTTCCTATAACCCAACAAACATTCAACACAAGAAGCCCAACCCAATTAATCATTTAATGGCTACAAGAAAAGGATGATCGCTGGCAGCTTATTAAGAGACATGGAGCAAAGATAAATGATGAGATAAGATGGCAACATTAAACAACAAGATACTCGCCAGAAGGCATATCTGGATAATAAAGAAGGTCATTATGGTGGAGGCTATCATCCATAGCTATAGGTAAGCATCTATTTTAAAATTCAAGGCATCGAAAAAGTGGAGGGAAGAACGGGGTGGGAAACGTTACTGAAAGGCAAAAAGAATAAAGGAAGCATACATTAAACTCGTCTGGCAGAGGAAACCTTCTTATTAAATATGCAACAGAAAGCCAGAGTTTAAAGCACATGTCACTGTGGATGATAGATACAGATGAGAGGGTGGCTCAAGTTAAGGCATATACTTATTACTAATAGAGAGACCCAGAGGATTAGAATCTTTCTTCACACTATAAATATCGCCTCAAGCCAATACATTAACCTCATAAGCAAACAACAAACACTCAAAACAGCATCAATGACTTACCATTGGATTCCACCTCCACCAGGCATGATAAAGATAAATGTTCATGGGACATCATCTAGGATCCCATCTGTCTACGGGTTTCGCAAGGGTATTGGAGCAGCATACAGAGACTCCGAAGGCTCACTCAAACATCTCACACTGGGGGTTATACCTCAGTTATCCACTCTAGGAAATCAAATGTGGGCGATTTATATCGCACTGAGGAGGGCATTGAAGCTGGGATATCGCGACGTAATCCTAGAAACTGACAACCTGGAGGCGTTTTTAGTAGTTAAAAACTACCACGTGGGTGCACCAGCAGGAGTATACCACATTGCTTCATAGATTGACATACTCTTAAGGGACAGACGATGGTTCTGCATGATTGCTTATGTCGTGCCAAATCGGAACAAGGTGGCTCGCTTCCTTTCAAGGCTGGGGAAAAGAGTTTGCGACCTGCTGTATACTTGCAACAGGCCGGTTGGAGGCGTGGAAGAATTACTGGCTTGGGACATGGGAATGGGTATTGATGACCCGGCTTATCAAGACGTTATCATCTAAGAAGGGGCGCCAAGCCCAGTAGATTTTGATGAAGCACTGCTACTATCTGATGAGACTGAAGAGATGGGTCTTGGCCAAGAGAACGCACCAACACATGTGAGGGTTGATAGAGAGGATGATGAAAATGGGAACATGGAGGATGTCAACATGGAAGAGGTGATACACGGAGGCATAACAGCAGGGGAGAACATCATGTTCATGGGTGATAGCCCTCAAGTGGAGTTGGTTTAAGATCCACATGGTCGTATAACTACCTATGTAACCTAAAGATGTACAACCTCTAGTAGTGATACCACAACGTTGCTGTTCTTGCTCTAGCTGTTAGAGTTGTTAAACCCAGTGACTTAGGAATATGTAAGCATGGTAGATACAGGGTCCAGTTTTCAATATCTAGGTCCTTGCTATCTAGGTCTTTTGTTAAACTTGTAGTTGTTGTAGTGGTCCAGAATGTACGTGATATCACAAGGCTCACAACCTTGTTGTTCTAATCTAATATTTTGATTACCAAAAAAAAAATATACTAACACGTGAGGGTATTTTTTGTTGAAATGGTTATGAATTATGATCAATTCATTTGGTGTGTTACTGTATAGGTCTAGCTAGGTTCTTTTAATGTTTTTTTCCAGGAACTTAAAAAATTCTCACCTTTATTAATTACATTTCACTATTGATTTTTAAGGAAATTTTTGAAAAAATATTAAGCCCTTTCGTCTCTCTCATTTCTTTACAATTTTTTCACTGATTGACACATATTTTAAATTGTATATAAAGTATAGTTCCATAATTTATTTCTAAAATTTTCCTTTTTAAAATAAAAATTAAAACTTAAAATTTTATTCAGAGGAAAAAAATAATGTTTGGAACTATACTTTATATGAGTTTGCATGCTAAATTTTCTATCCAAATTTAAAGAATTGAGAGAGATAGAGGAAGTACAAATTATTTATCTGTATTTTAAAAAATTGAAAGTACATTAGTTTTGCAAAATAAAATTGAAAGCACATTTAAAATGTGTTAAATGTATCTTTTAATGATAAATTTATTTAATTTTTCACAGTTGCATAATACATATAATCTAAATCAAAATTTGATTAATTTAACCAAATAAAATGACAGGTACGGAGTGAGAGAGAGAGTAGCCGAGTAGGTAGTCAACCATTACTCCAAACTGCTACAGACCTTCTTGTCACCCAAAGTTCGGTATTCTAAATGTTTCGGATGCTAATCCCCAACAGTAATTTAAATTTTGATTTGGGTATTTAGAGTTTTTATCAATGGGCAAAAGGTCACTTTCCCTATTGTATTATTGTAAAATTTTCGTTTAGCCTATTATACTATCGAAGACATCACTGCACTTTCCAGTTTTTCTCTTTTCCCCATCGCCGTCAGTCAAGAATTGGCTCCGTCAGTTTGACTATTAAAATGCTGACTGTGATGCACTGTCAGCCTGCCACATGAACGCCACATCAGCAGAAACATAATTTTTTTTATAAAAACTTTAAAAAAATCATAAAAAATTCAAAAAAAATCGTAATAAGTTCATAAAAAATTTTAAAATTATAAAAACTTCTTAATTTCTCTTTAATTCTTAATTTTCTTAATTTTCTTAATTTCTCTAAATTTCTTATATTCTTAATTTCTCAAGCTCTTACCTAATTCTCTCTAATTCTTTTTTTTTTCTCTCTCTCTGATTAATCTTTCTTTCTCTCCCATCTCTATCCCTCTCCCTTCCAATCTCTCCTAAATCTCTCCCTCACATCTCTATTTAATCTTCGATATATATAAACAATATTCGAATCAATTTACACACTAACAAAACTCACATTTCTTGAATTCATCTGTGACTTCATATGCAAGTACTAACCTCAAGAATAATCACATATAATAACTTAATCATATCTCAATTTCCTTAAAATCCAACTTTAATTCTTACAATACTCATCATAGGCCAGCTAAGTCAATAGAACATAAACTGTAACAACTCAGAAATGCAACACAACAACCAGCTAAGTCGAGATACATCACAACAATAAGTAACCCACTTGAACTAATCATAGGCCAAAACTTATTCGTTCAACATAAAATCGGACAACAACAAAAAACTGGGTATTTAGATTCTTTACCCAAACATATAAACCACAAATATATATAAACCACAAATGAACCCATCCATAAATACACACACATATATATATAAACCACAAATGAACCCAGCCATAAACATCATTGAAATCTCCATTTGAACTCATCCTATGAAGGAATTAGAAGACCCCGTTCTATTTCACTACACACGCCACTCGGCTGAACACACACACGCTACACACACCAGCAATACACACATTGATTACACACACATCTCAGTACATACATACAACTCTGCATACATACACACTTCGCGCGAGAGAGAGAAGAGAGAAACTTTGCGCAAGAGAGAGAGGGCCGGGAGAGATGGCGAGAGAGAAAAATTGAGAAAGAGATTGAGAGATATTGTACAAGAGAGGAGAGAATTCTCCAGAAGACTCGACACAAGCCCAAAAATAGAGATGACGAAAAGAAATTAGGGGTTAATTTAGGGGTTTATTTTGGGTTTTATTTTGCTGATGTGGCGTGACTAGACTGGCCAACTCAGCACTCCGTTAGTCAAACAAACGGTTTTATATATCAACAGACGGCGAGGGGGATAAGGGAAAAAAAGGAAAGTACAATGACCACTTCGATAGTACAGTAGGCTAAGTGGAAATTTTTAAATAATACAGTAGGCAAAGTGACCTTTTGCCCTTTTATCAATTAATAAAGGATTAAATAAGTAATTCATCATTGTATTCAGTAATAGCTTGCAAGTAAATCATTAAAAAGTTACAATTAGCTTGCAATTAAAATATTGAACTTTAAAATATTTGTAAGACCATTAAAAATGTGTTGACTTTAACGAAAAACCATTAAATTGGATCACATCAGCTGCAACGTAAATGACATGTCAGCATACACATCAAAATCTAAAATTCAGAATCAAACTCATCACCGAACTATGTGTTAATTTTTAGTTAGGTCACTGACTGGAAAAAAAATTAGATATCCAAAAAATATCAAACAAAATTATATATTTTTAGAAAGCGATTATGATTTTTTTAATGAAATTTATAATTAATTAAAAAATAAATAATATTAAAAAAATTACACTTTTGGTATCAATTATTATTATACAAAAATGGATTGTAAAATATGATATCTCATTTGTTCGCTTTTATCGATTTATTGGCATGTGAAATAAATGATTATGTTAAATTTTAAATTTATTTAAATAATAATCACCCGAAAAAACATTAAAAATTAAAATTTTACACTTTTGACAAAAATCATCATTATTGTAAAAAACCTGATATCTAAATATTTGTCCACTTGTATTGATTTATAAGCATATGAATTGAAATGATATGTACAAATTTAAATTTAATTAAAGTGTAAGCATTTGAAAGCAAAAAAGCAATTACTTTTATCTTTAAATTTTCGTTCACCTGTATCGATTCATAAATACATGTATTGAATTTGTAGGTACAATTTTAAATTTTATCAGAGAAAATCAATTACAAAAACTTTTGAATTCGAAAATTTTATAATTTTGATACGATTCATCCATATCGAAAAATGTGGTACCGTTCTAAGCATATGTGTTAAGTGGATATTTTTAGTTTTAAATTTATTAATTTAAGATTAAAATTAATCCATGATCTAATTGAAAATTTTGATTAAGTTGAATGTTCAATTAGCGAGTTTAGTGTGTCACGTCAACATCCACGTCATTTTTCTATTAGGAATTTTAACAGAAGAGACAAGAATGACCAATTTGTAAGTTTTTAAATACTTCAATAATTGACTAAAATTTTTTTAACTTGGTGACTCACTTACAAGTTAATATTAATTACAGTGATGAATTAACCATTTAATCTCTTAATTAAAAGATTGAAGTCCTTGATTCTGGCATTTGAACCCGTCCCTAGGGAAACCATGAGTCTCAAAGAAAAATGCTAGGGAACCAAAAAAGTGTCCTAAAAAATTCCCCAAAATGTCATGTGTTTGTTTTTAATTGTTTATAAAAATAATAATGGAATGGGACCCCCTGCATTCACATCAACCATCCAATTAAAACCTTCCACATATTTGCCACATCATTTTGTACAAATTTTTTGGAAAAATGTTTTGGTTCCCAAGCAATGCTTGAGTCTCAAATTCAAGATCTTCTGCGACGCGTATTTCCTGAGAAACGAAGGTTAATAGTAATTGTCATTACGAGTATGATATGAACAACCTCATTAAATTGGTACGATGTGATTAATGAGTTGCAGCCCACATTGTTCTAGGGTTAAACCTCATTAAATTGGTACGATGTGACTAATGAATTGCAGCCCACATTGTTCTTGTTAGGCTGCCTAACTCTTACCAAACCTCACCAACCTCACCAACCATTCCACCACCTACCACCTACTACATATTCCTATAAATACCCTCTCCTCCTTCATTATCAAACATACCATAATTCTCTCTTCTCTCTCTATATAGTTGCTAGATAGTCCGTCTAGTAGGGGAGCCGGTTTAGCCCGCTTTCAGGAAGTGCCGGGATAGAAGGTCATCGTGCCTAAACTATCCCTTAGGATACTTGGGTCTGACTGCAGCCATCGGAGGTGGTCCTGCTGCAAGGGTCTTTCTATCAGGTTGTGTGGTACTGTCCGGGTTGGGAGAGGGAGAGAAGGAAAGGTTGTCGGGAAACAGTGATAGTGGGAGGTTTTGAGATAAACACTTCAGTGAGTTGGGGATATACATAATAGGTATTATAGGGCTGAATTTTTGTATAAAATTCAGGGGCCGGATAGCCGGATATTGTAATCTCTTTTATCTAGTGTGAAGTTGTTGCTCTTGTGGATGTAGGCTGGAACGAACCACGTTAAATCTCTTATCTCTTTTACTATATTGTTGGTTTGTTGCTTCATTACCATCACGTATATTTGTGGAATCTAAGCACACATATTTACCAAATCGCTTCCGCATTCGCCGGGAATCGGGCAGATTCCTAACAGTTGGCATCAGAGCTAGTTGTGTCTAAATTATTGGTGCCGAAGGAAAGTCATTAAGAAAAGTGGTTGTCTAATTAGGCGCCGTTTTGACGGAAGTGCTCCCATTGTTTCTTACACTTACCTGACCAATTGATTTAGTTGCTTGGATTGGTTTGTGTGTGCAAACGGAGATCATGGCAAGTATTGGAGGATTCAAGGTGACTCCATATGATGGTAAAGGAAGTTTTACTCTTTGGCAGAGAAGGGTAAAGGATATCCTAACCCAACCGAAGCTAGCAAGGGCTTTGAAGGGGAATGAGGGAAAACCAACAAAGATGAGCGATGAAGATTAGGAGGATGCTGAGTCACGATGCATGAGTACCATCAGAGTATGCATTTCTGATAGCATTATCAATAATGTTGTTGAAGAAAGCACGTTGAAGGAATTATGGTCAAAGTTTGAGACATTGTATCTCGGGAAGAACTTGACTACAAAGTTAAATCTAAAGCGCGAGTTATACAAGCTGAAGATGGCAGATCAAGGCAATGTTATTGAGCACATGAATGTGTTTAATGGTATTGTTGATCAACTTGAAAAGGTTGATGTAAAATTGGAGGAAGAAGATAAGGCCCTTATTCTTCTTACTTCGCTTCCGGAGTCATTCGATCATTTTGTCACAACCATTTTATACGGAAAAGACACGTTAAAAATGGAGGAGGTTCAGTCAGCACTTTTGTCAAATGCTGGAAGGAAGAACCAGGATGGTGACAAGGACGGAATGACAGTTTTGGCTTTTCGTAGTCAAAATAATAGAGGAAGGGGTGCTGTGAGAGGATCTACCAATAGCAGGGGTAAATCCAGATACAGTGAAAAGGGCTTGCAGTGATTTGGTTGCAAGGAGTGGGGTCATATTAGGCCAAATTGTCCGCTTAATAAGAAGGATCCAGATGCATCATTGGTTGTGGTTACTCTCGATTGTGAATATGTTTGCACCGTCTTAAATCGAGGCACTAGTTCTCCAGGAGAATGGATATTAGACTCAGGGTCATCTTATCATGTATGTTCCGAGAGGAAGCATTTTGACAAATTCCATGATACAAAGAATGAAATAGTTTCTTTGGCTGATGGATCTACTTGTGAGATCAAGGGGATTGGAATTGTGAAAATCAAAATGTTCGATGGAATAGTTCGCAGCTTGAGCGGGGTAAGATATGTGCCTAAGCTGAGGAAGAATCTAATATCTATTGGTCGGTTAGCTTCTCAAGGCTACAGATGCTCTGTAGTAGGGGGAGCTATGAATATCAAAAGAGGCCGTGTGGTTCGGATGAAGGGAGAGCTAAGTGGGGGAATATATCGTCTGATTAATACGTGGCCAGAACGTACTGGAACTTCGAAAATCTGGTTATCTCGTGCACGAGGGAAGAGTGACTTGAAGGATACTGTTGCGGTTGTATTGCCTTCCAGTCTAGATGATGGTGCAAAGATTGCTGGGATGGATGCTTGGTCGAAGGGATTCCACGACATCAACGAGTAGTTGGTGTGTTGCAGCTACATATGGGCATCGATCAACACGAATCAAGTGAGCAGTGAACCATGCAATAGATTGATTTGTTTGATATGCAGTTGGGGAGTAAATGAAAGATCGATGGTCACACTTGCGTGTGTGATGGACTACATATGGGATTGATCGACGTGAATCAAGTGAGTATGCGTGTATACAACAGATTGCTTCACATGTATGTAGTTGGACAAATAGAGGTCAAAGGTACACTTGTGCGTATAGCAAGTGGGCATTCGAGAATTAATGTGCAAACTAGGGTATAGTTTGGAGTCTTGTACTCGGGGGGAGTTTTGTTGTAGGGAATGATACGGATCGAGGAAAAGTTAGAGTTATGCCAACAGGGCGCAGGTATGGAGTGCAAGTGGAGAGCTGTGAGTTTGGAAAGAGGGGGAGATTGTTAGGCTGCCTAACTCTTACCAAACCTCACCAACCATTCCACCACCTAGCACCTACTACATACTCCTATAAATACCCTCTCCTCCTTCATTATCAAACACACAATAATTCTCTCTTCTCTCTCTATATAGCTGCTAGATAGTCCGTCTAGTTGGGGAGTCGGTTTAGACCGCTTTCAGGAAGTGTCGGGATAGAAGGTCATCGTGCCTAAACTATCCCTTAGGGTACTTGGGTCTGACTGCAGCCATCGGAGGTGGTCCCGCTACAGGGATCTTTCTATCAGGTTGTGTGGTACTGTCCGGGTTGGGAGAGGGAGAGAAGGAAAGGTTGTAGGGAAACAGTGACAGGGGAGGTTTTGAGATAAACACTTCAGTGAGTTGGGGATATACATAATAGGTATTGTAACCGCACACATTTGGAGGGAATATTAGATATGGGAAGTGTCATAGCACGTGACCTTAATTGAAGTGAAATTCATTCGTTTAGTTTAGGAACTAAACAAACTATCCAAATTATGACCTTAATTTAAGTGAAATTCATTCGTTTAGTTTAGGAACTAAACAAACTATCCAAATTATGACCTTAATTGAAATGAAATTCATTCGTTTAGTTTAGGAACTAAACAAACTATCCAAATTATGACCTTAATTGAAATGAAATTCATTCGTTTAGTTTAGGAACTAAACAAACTATCCAAATTATATCAGTAATTACTGACCGACTTTCAAAAAATTATTAACTTACATTCTTATAAATCTAAAAAATTTTAGGCTATAATAAATGAGTAAATCTTGGGCTACACCCTTATACACTACTAAAACACTACTAGTATTAAAAAAGTGTTCATGACGGGACCCATTTTAAGAAAATAAAAATAAAAAATACAATTATAAAGTAATATACTAGTCCTATAATCTAGGTAGTGTTTTAGTAGTGTTTAAGGGTGTAGCCCAAGATTTATTCATAATAAATTAGTAGATGATAACCCGTGTGAAACACAGGCATGAGAAAATTAATTTAACATGATCAGTAATTTATAATTTTGAATGACCTTAAAATATAATGTTATTTATACAACTTATTAGGTTATATTAAAAGAATAATTGTATTTATAACAAAATTTTATTAGATTTGGTGGATATGAATCTTGGGGTGAAATCAAATTTGGAGACTGATATATATATATATATATATATATATATATATATATATATATATATATATATAGGCTTTTTCTCAAATACAAACCACTCTTAAAATGAGAACTACAAATCAACACTAAATATATTATATTTCATCTATTTTAAGGGCCCCGCCAGGGGCACCTTCAAAAAAAATGTCCTAAATTAACTCACCAACGTCAAAAAAATCTCTGTTCACGCTGGCATCACTGTCACGTCAGCATAGTGAACAGTTTTTTTTTACTGAATAGAGGGTAGATTATTATACATTTTTTGTAATGGGGTACCCCTAGTTTGGTCATTATATTAGCTTGAATTTGGTTTTTAGGTTTGTATTCTAAGGAGGTTTGTATTGGAGTAGCCCCTATATATATATATATATATATATATATATATATATATATATATATAGGGTGTGACTCAAAAGAGAACTCATTTTTTTAAAGAAAACTAAGGTACTAATCCTAACCATTGGATGTATTATAATCAATGGCCCCGCTAGGGGCACCCACACACTAATCAAATACACCCTCACACACACAATCCCACCTAATCCCCTCCGTTTTTAATTTGATTTTTCCTGTCAATCGGTGATATTTTTTTAAAATCTAATTTCACCACATTTTTCTCCATCTCTCAACGATCAGTTTGCATACCATATGTGCTATATTTTAATTTAGTTTTCTAAGTTCTCCTTTTAAAGGGGTTCTCTCTAGATCCCTACTATATATATATATATATATATAAGAAAAAGGACCCTGAGATATATCTCAGGGAACTTTTCCTAATATGCATACAAAATAACCTTTAAATTTTGCTGGGCCGCAGGGCTAATTAAAAATCTCTGAATTTACTAAAATGCCCACACCATTTTTATATATAAAAATTAGGCATCTCAGGGAACTTACCTGAGATATATCTCAGGTTCCCTACTGTATATATATATATATATATATATATATATATATATATATATATATATATATATATATATAATGTATATATATATATATATATATATATATATATATATATCTCAGGTTCCCTACTGTATATATAATGTATATATGCTTCTCATATATACATTATTTGGTAACTAAGTACAGTTATAATAAAAGAATTACAATTGTTCAAGGATAACAATAATTTTATTATTTTATTAAAGATAACATAGAGGTCCTGAAGAAATAAAAATAAAAGGACAGAAAGAATTATAATTGTTTTAGGATTATAAAACATAGAGTTCTAGAAGAAATATGAATAAAGGGGTGTAACCCAAAAAAAAAAGGTGGAACCAAATTTAGTAGCATTTAAAAGAGGATTTCGCTTATTAATAAAGGTTATAAAAGGATAATGATGAATTAATTGACCTTAAAGTACAATTAGGACGATTCTCTCGTAACTATAGTTAAATTTACTTCGAATTTTCTAAATATAATAAGGCTAGTCATAAATAATTTAACCTTAACAGGGCAATGAATTCAGATTATGCAATAAAAAATTAAATATTTAATAAATATATAATAAGTTTGAAGTCTTGCTTGTCTAATGAGTACCAACAAAAATTAAATAGTACATCAGATGGGCACCATCACCACCGAGTATGATGGAAAGTTATTATAAACATGATGAAAAACTAATATGTTACAAAAATTTAAGTTTTCCTAAAGGTTTATCCAAATATAATTAGGATAATGATGAATAAATTGACCTTAACTGCACATTAAAGAGCTTGCAGATAGGCACAACTTGGCTAGCTAGAAAGCGATTATGTTGAAAAAAAATTAAGTAGTCATAAAATATACAATCTTTACCTTTCCACAAATTTGATCAGTATCGTTTTTTTTTGTACTTCGTTGATAGATGGTGATTACTTCATCTATAATAATGATTTACCTAAACTATGCTATCCTCAGTCTGTTGTATTACTTCATCAATACAATGGTCGTGCTTATATAAAAAAAAATCTATAATAACGATTTGTATATTTATTGTTAGTGCAACTATATTTGAAAATAGATTGTACTTCGCTGGTGTTTTATCATTGGTGAAGTTTTACACTGATGGTGTTTTACCTCTTGTTAATTAAAATAACTACAAAAATAGAATTATAGTTTTAATAGATTTTTAAAAAATAATATAAAATTCTATTAAAAATAGGAGTTTGGGGCTGAAACCAAAATATGGTACGAACCAAATTTGGTATCATTAAAAAGGGGTTTCGTTTATTAATAAAAATTATAAATTTTTATTTTTTCTCATATTTTTTTCATTGATTATATTTAATATATAATATACATAAATAAAACTATAAAATTGATCAACCTAATTATATTGTGTATCGGTATGGTTTTCTACATTGGAACATCATCCATTACTGATAAAATTATATTATACACTATAAGTGTATCGACATAATTTATTACCAAACCAAAAATACCCCGTATATCTCGTTTAGAACTGGGTTTGGGGAGGATAGATTGTACGCAGACCCTGCCCCTACCCTGAAAGTAGGGTGACTGTTTTCGTGCAGACCCTCGACTTAGTGCATAGTACAATAAAAATGTGTGATATTTGGGATAAAAATATGTAACATTATACCGGACTTTCCTTTGGGGCTTACCTCGAGTTCAGTACTTTTGCATGATCAAAGATGATAATATACTGATGGACCCCGCCAGAACTCATATGAAATAACCTTTAATACTCTAATACGTCGTCTTCAACTAGCCGCGCTTTCTCTTCTCCGGTAGATGTATGCTGTTAATCATGCTTTACTTGATTTACTTGATTGAGCTCGATAACACCGTGCTAAAAAAATTGTGTACAAAATGATAGTATCATTTTAAAAATTTAACAATGTGTGAAGAACTCACGTCGAACTGAATCATAATATTTTGAATTTAAGCAACCTTTTAATATAAAAAGTTAATTAGTTTGACAAAAGTAGTTATTGTACAAGTTTTTCATTTAGTAAGGTCAACTTTCCGAATGAGAAGCATAAAAACGTCAGAATCTAAATATCTACATAATAAAATATAATAAAATCACATTAACGTTTGCCGGATCACCACTCCAAAATTGTACAACCGTTTTGATTTGGTGGTTCTTACCGTATCAAAGCACGTGGAAAGATAAATTGTCACATATGCTAATGTGTCTTGGGCTTGGACTATAACTTTTACATCTGTAAATTAAAACTCTACACAGTTATAGTCAACATTACAACATACAAGTAGCAACGCTGAAAAAGCAATCAGGGCTAAGTTGGATTGTAAACTTCCTCTTAACTAATGGATCCAATCTTTTACAGGCCTTGGCCCAATTGGTAACTAGGTATCGAGAGCTGTGTGTCTGGAAGGAAGACCAGCCCCCAAGTGGACTAGAAATTTCTCTAATTTCCCATTGTTTAAAGGAAAATAAAAAAGAATAATTATGTCCACAATACAAAAGATAAAAATTACTTTGAGGTATTCTCTCTCAATAATATCTTATCGATCACTTCCACTTTTATAACACAACTAGCTTTATAACTCGTAAAAGGCATAGGCTTGTTAGTTAAATCATGGTATCATATATTTGTGTTGCTTTGTAATTAAAAGATATTAGTTTAGAATCAATGCATGGATTTTTATAATATGATATAATTTTTTTAAAAATTTATCATTGAAAGTTTTTGTAATCTATACTATATTATAATAAGCGAAAGAGGGTATAATTTGTAGTTGGTTACCCCCTTATTTTTTGTTATCCCCTTATTTTTGGTTATTTTCATTCACAACCGTTAGATCTTCAATTCAAATAGATCATGACCGTTAGATACAACAATACTAAAAGTTGAAGGTCTAAGGTTCGAATCCCGCCAACAACATTTTAATATAAAATTAATACTAGATTATGTTATATAGAATGGTTGAAGGTTCGATTCCCAGCAACAGCATATTAATTTAGATTTAATACTAAACTAAAAATAATGTTTAAAATATTATATATACTAAACTATAAACAAATTTAAAAAAAATAAAAATAACCCGATTTAAAGTTAAAAACAAGAAAATCCTTACATGGCCTTTATATTCTCTCAAGACATTCGTCTCCGACTCTCTGATAAGAACATTTATAGAGAGGTTATAAATTTACTCCATTTTTTGATCTCAAAAAGAAAGTTTTACTCTATCTTTAACTTTTCAAGAATGATCTGCTGTACAGTTTTGAACCATTTTTATCCTTATGTACAAAGATTTTGATACGGGAGACAAAATATAACAATCTAGAAAGTATGAGAAACCAAAAATCGATTACATACAATTTACGATAACAATTCTTATTATAAAAATTAAAAGTAACTCGTGCTTTGCACGGGCTATAAGCTAGTATGATATAATAAGCAAATTTCATTAAAAATCTTAAAAACCATGTATGTTCTGCACACAAAATATTGCAGAACGTGTTGTTCTCCAAAACATGTTCACATGCAAATCATATAAGATTTTTAAGATTTTGAATGAAATAATAATATTAATTTAACATTCTTTGCAAATATATTGATGGAATAATGTAAGAACTTAATTTAGAGAGAATTACCAAAATGTCTATTTTTCACAAGTTTTTGTCCAAAATACTGATTTTGAAAAAAATGGCCCGAAATACCGACGGGATACGGAGAATCGTCCTCCGTGTTAGCATGATGCGGAGAATCGTCCTCCGTATTACGTAGATACGGAGCTGCGTCTTCCGTGTTATGCATGATGCGGTGGACGGTGTTCCGTGTTAGGTGGGTGCGCAGCACAGTCACGGAGCATGGTCTTCCGTATCATGCATAACACGGAAGACTCAGTTCCGTATCATGTCCTGTTACGGAAGATCGTGTTCCGCAACACCCCTCATATCACGGTACACGATGTACCGTGTCCCGTCAGTAAAAAGGGCCAGCCAGTTTCCCAGATGAATATTTTGGGCCATCACCCTAAAATTATATTCTATCTATGATTTTGTATCAGGTCTTTTGTAATCAGGTATGGGACATTTATAACCAACTTGTACTCAATAATAAATATTTGATTTGTAATCTGATTTATAATCCAAATACATTTAAAAAACAGTTAATATTTAGTTTTATAATCCAACGTATCGTATACTTTTGATAGTACGGTGACGAAAAATTTGGATAAGATCACTTTTATGCTTATTATATATAAGGATATAATTAGAAAAGGAATATTCTTTTAGCATTAGATGCAACGGTTCTCATTTATTTATCTTAAAATCTAACGATTGTTATTTAGACCAATTATATTATATTAAGAGTTTTCCTTATTTACATTCACACCCTAACTCATTAACCATGATTAGTTAACACTTCTAATTCAAATACAATAATGATTTTATTTAACAAATCCATAAATACATATGTTTAGACTAAAAAATATTTACTAAAAAATCACAATTTTAATTTGAAATCAATCATGATATATTATTACATATTTTAAATTAAATTTCATATTTAATCATTCATTAATCAACCACTTTTTTATTATAAAGTCAATCACAATCATATTATCATACATTATAAATTGATTTCATAATATATATTTTACAATTAAAATTGATTTTAAATAATTATATTCTAACTCAACTAGAAATCTGAAAAAATTGGATTTCAAAAAAGATTTTAAATAACTTGTATAAAATCCATAACTTTGAAGACCTGATTTTTTTTTTAAAAGCTTAAAAATGTATTTATTTATAATTTTTTAATAAAAATAATTAATGAATGTATGTAAGCTAACACTACAAAATCGGATTTGAATCAGATTTTAAATAACTTAGATAAAATCCATATCCTCAAAGACTCGATTTTTTTTAAGGCTCAAAAATATTTTTATTCATAATTTGTTAATGAAATTAATTAATAAATGCATATAAGACAACACTGATTATATTTAATTACTTTAATTATTAAATATATGCTAGAAGAGTATTATTATTGGTTGGGAAATAAATTACCAATCAAAAATTAAAAATATTTTAGAGGGAATCAGAATTCACTTCTAAATTTTAAATCAATCGTCATATGTATAATTTTTTATTATTTACCATGTTTATTCTAATTTACTAATCGCGTTTAAATTAAATTAAAATATAATAATATCTTAATTTAGCAAATCCGTATATCACATTGTTTTTAATTTTAAAAAAATACTACTAACCGTAAATAATATTTTCTATAAATTCACATAACATTCTATTATTTATGTTTATATAACTTTTAATTATGAATTGTTTTTTAACATCCTTTTTTCTAATAACCGCATCTATCACATATTAGTTAACCAATCAAAGATTGTGAATTATTATAACATCAATCAGAGTCTACTAAAATTTAGACCAACTAAACTTAATGTGACATGTTTCTCTATTGGTCCAGATTGCCAAGATTAAACTCAACTCAAGTTACACTCAATAACAAGTTACACTCAATAACAATTGATTTTTATTTTTGTATATCAATTAACAAAACATAATGACAACTAATTTTTATTTGAGTAAAGTGCACTTTGTGTACGTGCAGTTAGCCTGTCAGACCACTTTGGATACTGGACTTTAGAAAGTACCACGGGTTATACTGGACTTTACTTTTCGTTACATAATGTGTATCGCCGTCAAATCTGTTTAGCTCCGTTAGAAAATGCAGGGGTAAAATCGTCAATTTATCATCATCTTCTTCATCAACACACTTTCCACCATTAAAAATTTATTTAGAACTTGGAGCTTGTATATCTAATTCATTTCCTAACCAAATCAGCTCATTTAAATTGCATTAAGATCGTCTCTTTCTCCTCTACAATATGATATCAATTTTGAATAATAAAAATTAAATTCATTATTTGACTTCATTATACTTGGGAGCGATGGTTTATTTGGTTACTATCTCTTCAGTGGTTCGATCCTTCACCTAAAGCAAAAGCCTTCACATATTATTCAATCCAGATGTATACAATATTTGTAAGCTCCAAACTTGGATTGAAGTAGTTTTATAAACAAAATGCTTCAATTATACCTGCGAGGGATGGCACACATCTCCTTTCATTGAAGAACCAACTAGAAAATGTCAAACAGCTCTATTAACCAAGTTGTTAATGACTTTCTCGGAAATTATATCCCAATTCCAGTTTTTGCTACAACTAGATAGAGTAAAGAAAGTACCTCTAATATGAATAAATTGCCCGTGATCTGGTTAGACTCGTAGAAGCATTGAGGTCTTGGTTTCTTGAGAAATATAGCAACTACACTGTGTGTCACACAAAGTGAGAAGTGATAATGTACATTTTGGGACAAACTCAAGTTTTTCAGTCCACTACAGATGGCTACTTACTCATACTACCTTGAATGGAAAACTTTAAGCATATTGGATTCGGCTTTAGTGTCAACCTCTTTAGTGTCAGTTTCAAACTTTGTTGCCATTGTTTGAGCTTTGAACTTGTGTCAGTTTGATATGGTTTTATAAATAAATTTTTAATGGTGGAAAGGGTGTTGATGAAGAAGATGATGATAAAAAGACGATTTTACCCCTGTATTTTCTAACGGAGCTAAACAGATTTGATGGCGATACACATTATGTAACGAAAAGTAAAGTACAGTATAGCCCGTGGTACTTTCTAAAGTCCAGTATCCAAAGTGGTCTGACAGCCTAACTGGACGTACACAAAGTGCACTTTACTCTTTTTATTTTAACGATTAACTAATAAATAATTTATCTAACATAAAATTACCTCAATATAAAATTCTTACAAACTAAAAGTATAATTATGATCCCTAGATTTTAGACCAATCACCTAATATCTTATATAACCAAGTTAAACCAATGTATAGTTAAGAAAAAAATAAATTACGATAAAAATATAATAAATGATTTATTAAAAAGGAATAATATACAAATACAACTAAATATAGATATCCTAAAACTATACATCTAAAGAATCTATGGAGACAAAACAAACAAACAGCCTCTCTACCCCTCTTCAAGGAATTCGGACAAACTCCGTTACTCTTTCAGACAGTTTTCCACATCTTAAATTCAAGCCTCTTCAAGCTAATTCAAAATATTCTACATACTATACGTCGATTCGGAATAACAATTCCCCAGTGCCGAATTAAAGCCGGTTACTTTCAACTCCAAACCAGCGTCCAATCTTGCTAATTCACTCAATGTACGATTTTGAATCTTCTTGCTAAAGGGTTAGTGTATAAGCCTGTTTTGTGTCTTTATATTAGATAAAACTTTAAATTTAGATTGTTGGATCAATTTAAATGCAAATTTATTTAAGTTATTTTAGATTGCTAAAACTAAAAATATAATTATTATATCAATTTAAACATTACAGGAAATCTAAGCCGCTTATTCCTTATTCCCCATCAGACCTTGCCAAAGTGTATTTTTAATTTTTATTATATGACATACTATACTTGGATAGATTATATTTTTATTTCGATTATATATATATATATATATATATATATATATATATATATATATGTATATATATCTGTATGTGTGTGTGTATCGTATTTTTCATCTTTTAATTGTCCAATAAAATCAACAGAAAAACGATTCTGACAAACAAATAATAGAAAACGATTTTTCATCATCCCCAATCCAAATTCTCACAAAGGTGCTTCCCATTAGAATATTCAGTGGCCAGCTCTAATAATTCTGCGCAACAATCCTTACCACATTATACCAATTTATTTACATTATTAGGTGTGCCTATAGATAAATGTTTTTTTATAGTATTGGGTTGCCAATGTATCATTCATAACTTACATGCACAATAACTAAAATATTTATTGCATCATTGTCTATACATTTAAAAGTACGATATAGTTTTCCTCATATGGTCTTTCTAGAAGGGGACGATGCCCATATAAATCAGTTTCTCGATTCCTATGAAGCAAATTTTTTGTAGACCCTGTAAGTTGATTCTTGAGAAAAATAAACAAGTCACATTCAATGAAAATGCATTTAATAATTTTTTTCTTCAATAAATCAATCAAACTCTTTCCTTTATCAACTTAATTGCTATTGAATTTAAAGTTGTATATATTACCATTTCACCAACTTAATATTCAAAGGTGCATCATATATGATCATAACCATTCTGAAGGAATTTTGAATTCACAACATGAATAGTGACCAGAGGTACTGAAACTATCTTAAAACCATTAATTGTCATTTATTTTGAACTATTTTTTAATATAATTATCATTTAAAATTAAACCCATTCATTTTTCTATAAGTATCATTTTGATTATTTGTCCTTAAAGTTGTTCTGTGGTTCCCATTAATTAAAAAATTCAAGAATATAAATTCAATTAATTAGTAAGTCCATATTAAAATTAATATTAAATTAGATTTACTAATAGTTAAATAAACGCTTTATAATTATCTTTCAAAATTAGAAACATCCATTTTTTCATTATTAACATTTTAAATATCCGTCCTTCAATTTAATTTGTAGTTTACCATTAATTAAAGGAAATCCAGGAATGTTAAGACAATTACTTAGTAAGTTCGCATTAGATTTAAGAGTAAATTAGATGTACAATTAGTTATATATATATAAATTTGATATGATACATGCGTAAATAAAATATTAATTTTAGAGATCCATTTAATTATTTTATTATTTCAAAATTTATAAATATTATATTTTTTTATGTTTCTTATTTTTCTCTGCTTCTAAACTTTTTCACTTCCATCTTTTACAAGCTAATCAAATTGATGTATATGAAATATATGTGTGAACTTGACAAATTAAAATAAGTTGAAACTATATCATTGTAAATTTTGTTTATGGCCTGTTGTGAGACTGACAGACAAATCTGCTATAAAAAATAAGTTTCTCCACTATTTTGAGATTATACCACACCCCGGAGAGCATCTTTATTCCTTTATCAAACTAAGTATGACTACCATAATTGTATATTTACGAAGTGTTTGTATTTGACAATTTAAATTATTAGACTAGGAAAAGTTAATGTTTGTAAATGATGCTTTTTTGTTTGTAAGAGTTACTTCAATATAATGAAACTTCCATTTTACTTGATTTTATATTGCACTACGCCATAGGTGAGCATACGCAACCCCTATTTAGTGTTGCAAAAGGCCTGAAGAGCGTTGCCTAAGGTCAAAGGCAACACCACGGTAGCGTTGCCAATATTGACATTGCGTAAGACCCCTAATGCAACACTTTTACAACCTATTGCAACGCCAAGAAAGTATTAGATAAGGTCTATATTGCAATACCAAAAGCACATAAAGGCAACACCACATGGTGTTGTATAAGATTTAAAGCCATTTCAGCAGTGGGACCCCATCAAGGTGCCACATCAGCAGTAAGCCCCACCAATGTGCCACGTCAGCAGTGGGCCCCACCATGGTGCAACATCTGCAATGGGGCCAACCATGGTGCTACATCAGTAGTGGGGCCCACCAAGGTGCCACATCAACAGTGGAGACCACTATCTAATGCTACACTATTTGAGTCTACTGCACCTCTACAATTTTTGTTTAAGCAACATCATTCCTATTTAATGCAACACCAAATGTTTTTTTAGCAACATTATATCCATGCTACTGCAACATCAAATAGACTCAAATGCAACACTTTTATACGTAAATTTTGAAATAATTATTTTGTTCATACATGAATCCTGTCCAAAATCAACAACCAAGATAGCCAGCCAATAAAATTCAACAAAATAAAAAATACTGAACTAATACTTAATATTTCCCAACACCCTAAGTTTGGTTTTATCACCATCCAGTCGGGAAACATATTCAGCCATCTTATCCCACTCGCCCATGTTCCAGGCAGCGCTTGCAGCCTGTGATATTCAGATTACACAACATGCGCATCAGTAAAAGCAAAAGTCTATTATTTACAGAGTTGTTATAGTAAGAAAAATAATAACCATAGATGCCATCTCTAGTCGAGCAGCTGGCTCAACAGGTGTCCAGTGTCCAGTATTCCTTAGCTCGCACTAAGTATTTGATTTCTAGTATCTAAGTACTACAAAGCTTTCTTTTTCTTCCCTTTTTTCGTACTTTTGAATTTTGAACAAGATATAGCAAGCTTACCTGAGATTTAGAAGTTGTTTGTTGCACGGCTTTCTTTGCACCTTTACCACTAGGTTGTTGGCTGGCTAAGTTTGCAAATATGCTATCTAGAGACCACAATACAAAGGAACCAAGAGCCTCGGTGGATCTCTGATTTATCCAATCAACTGATGTCTTGTAAACAGGTTTTGATATGTTTGAGGCCGAAATCTGTAAACAATATCATTAAATTATGCTCCTAGTTATCTGAAAAAAATAATACAACTATGCTCATATTCTATCTACAAATTATACATATATGTTAATCAAGTTTCAATACGTAACATTATTTTGAGTATTTTGTACCCATGTATATGCGGTCATACCTATATCTTAATCAAGTTTTAATATGTAACAGTATTTTGAGTATTTTGTACCTGTTATGCCCAAATCTGGCATAGATCGAAAATAAGCCCATTGAGCTATAATGGGCCTAAATATGATAATTTGTAAGAACCCAAAATTTTGGATATAATTAAAAAAATTTATTATGTACTGAGGTAATGGTGAATAGTGATTACGACTACGATGTAACGATTGAGATAATGAATGAAAGGAATAGATTTGGATTCAAATGTTTTTATGCCATGAGGAATGCTAATGGTTGACAGCTTAGGTAAGAATAATCTATCTCCTAGGGGAATAAGATATGGCAATTCAAGCAGGAGAATATTCTCATGTCATCCGGATCGATAACGATTAGTCCAGTAGTTCCGTGAAAGGGTTAAGGACCGCCCGAGAAAGAACAAGGATATTGTCATAAATATAGGGAATAAAGGATGAATAAAGAATGAATAGTGTTTTTGGTGGAAGTAAGAATATTATGAGACGACACTATATAGAAGTATTCGGAACGGATTTCCGAGTTCGTATTAGTGATCCAGGAGGAAAATAAGTGTATGTAAAAACTGTCGGATTCTGAAAAAACCGCACTTTTACTTTCTCCGAGAGTTCCCTGGACACTGAAAGACTTAAGAATTTAACGAAGGGATTTAAGGAATATAAATTCGAAAGTTAGTAAGAAAGATGGAGAATGATGGTATTAATATTAAGAAGATTCCCGGTGAACCCTAATTAGAAATCCGTGAGATATTCCTACGAACGATCAATCAAAACGAGAAATAACCGGACAAAGAAACAAATAAACGGCCAAGAGATGACATGTGCAATTGGTGGAAAAAGAATGATACAAGTGACTTACATATAAGTCAACTAACAAAGGAGTGGTGTAATTACAATTAACCAAAAATGGAGTTGCTTGATATAATGCCAACACTTGGACAAGTAATGGATCAACAAGTGGCACCAATAGATTGTTAACAACACAAAAGGCAAGAGATGCATCCAAGATAGATATATATTACTTGTATTATTGCATTAAACACCAAAACACAAAGCAAAACAAAGGAAGCAAAGCCAAGAACTCCATGAAGAGCAAAAAAAATCTGCTCCTTTTTAGCAAAATCAAAGTCCAACCTCTTGACCTTCAATGGCCATGAAATAAATCACGTAAGTTCCTTACTATATCAACATGATCTCCTAGAAATTTGATCTTCAAATTCCATCTCTAGCATAGTTTTCAAAAATCATCAAAGTGATGATGAATAGTGTTGTCAAGATCTAATCTTTGATTTCTTGATTTGTTTGAATGATCTAAGCTTGGTTAAGGATATGCAAGAGATAATAAAGGCTTAGTAAGGTCTTAGAACACTTCAAGGAAGGTATGGACATCTCAAACCCTAGGTTTTATTTTAAGTTTTATGGTGTTCTTGGTGATTTTTAGATTAGTTATAAGTTAGATGTTATGATAAGTATGTAAGCATGATTATGTAATTGATTTTGTTGATTATGAGACATGATGATTATGGTTCTAAAGTGAACTGTTCTTGGACTTATAAGATGAGTATAATGTATGTAAGATGTATGGTATGCCCGGTGTGGCTTGGTGTTGATGAAATGAAATTAGAAACGTTCGATTTATAGCCGTCGTAATGCCCGATTTTCGTTAGACCTTAACAATTCGTGCATAACAGTTAGGATAAATTCTGACCTGAGTGATTACTTAACATGTCCTTATAGTTCTCGAGCCATGGATCCTTTTGGCATGAAAATCGAAACATTCTGATTTATGGTTTCGGAATTATGGTCAAATTACTAAAAGCGGTTCGAAACCATAATAGCAAGTTCGTAACGGAAATTGAACCTTCTTAAAATGAGTTATACAGTGGAAAATCATGGTAATTAAATAATAGATAGCATAAGGAAGGTGTGGGAGAAAACCTCATGTCAAACGGATCGTTTTCCGATTTTATAAATAGATTGAATCAAAGTTAAGCGCGAACGAACCCCTACAAGTACACTTGGTTATAACTTTGGAAATTCACTTAGAAAATGGGCGATAAAACTCGAGGTATAATCTTGGTTCGTAAACGACCAAAATTAGAACTTATACGATTTAAGTATATACCAAGTGTAAGTTTGATGACATGTCTTAATAACGAACAAATGTCGGACCGTATCGGTGACAAAAAGAGTTACACAAAAGGGTGCATAACGAGATAACTTGAAAACGTGTTTCGACTTAAGTGAAGTTTATACTTAGACTTTTAAAAGGTGTTAAGTGGTTAATCTCGAATGTTCTGATTGTTTATAGATCATTGAGCAGACCCAGGACACGCTATCTCTACCCACACCCGATTACCAGGCAAGTTTCCAATACCTTGGAACTGTTGTTGTGATAATATGTATATCTGTTGTTTCTGATACATATGCCATAGCATGCATGCCTATTGTCAAATTATATTATGATATTTTCCCTAAATTGATATTGGCTTATAGACTAGATACGAATTATCAGTGATAAGCCGGATTGTTTTGGTAAGACCCTTAGCGAAGGGCATATGATATTCATTCTACATATAGACCGGGAGTCGGTATTTTGAGATATAGATAGTCGTGGAAACCCGGAGGGATTCCAACGACAGATTATTATTTATCTGAGGAATGTTATTATTAAACGTTATTTATATTTCCATAAAGTATCAATTACTTGGAAATCTTTCGAGGAATGTTATTCGAGTATTATCTCAGACGAGATATATTAAATGAATGTTAGTTTCGAATATTCATTTAGAGTTGATTATTTATTGAATATTATTTTGATATTCATTAGAATGTCATTTATTAAATGAATATTACTTTTGAATATTCATTTAAGGTTTATATACTTGATGAATATTATTTTAAAATATTCATTGGAAGTTCTATTTACTTAAGGAATATTATTTCGATTACTCCTTTAAAGTTTTGATTACTAAAGGAATATTATTTGGATATTCATTTAGAAGATTATTTATTAAATGAATATTATTTTCAAATATTCATTTAAAGTTTGACTCATTTATGGAATATTATTTTAAATACTTATTGGAGTCTAATCATTAATGAATATTATTTTGAATATTCATTTAAGGAGTGATTTATTTAGTAAATAATTCTATATATTCATTCGAGGATTACTTACGAGCAATATTATGATTTAATAATATTCCTTAATTATTATTTAGTTAATAAATATTCTTGGAATATGTATTTAATTCTTTTAAATTCTTTTTAAAATGATTTATATTATTTGGAGATTATCTTTCACCTCCAAATATTATGTAAAATATTTCGGAGTATTTTTACGACTATTTTATCAAGGAAAGGTTCCCAACTCTTTTTATTTTCATTTAAATCTATCCTAAAAGGATTCAAATGCTCTCTCAAACTTCCATATTATAAGGGAACCTTACTTGAGAAAGGTTATTTATCTTGTTGACTTCCCGGTCATAATTTATCCTTTTCACTCGCAACTTGGTTGCTATGGACTCATTAAGTCTGTGTGCACCTTCTCATCATTCGAGGGGTAAGATTGTTGGAACAAGTTGATATCCATTAACAAGCAAAAGCTTGGGAAATGTTGGTGAATTTTCCTTTCCAACTAGATACGACTACTTTGTGGAGTCTTATCAACAAGTATTTCACTTGGGGAAGGGAGGACAAAATCTACGTTTCAATGCTGTGGATTTATTCGAACTAGGAGTCGTGTGTAAGAGGCCGAGTCGCGCGGTCCATCACAAGGCCTAACCATTGGCCAGGGAGTTACTATTAAAGGCAATCGACAAGTGGAACCGTCAGTTCTTCCTTCTACCGGTAGTAAACTATATTGGGCTGTACCATCCCCGACTGATCATCAGGGAGTGGGACAGCTGGCGCGTGATAACTCCAGTATTGGTTCATCTCCAAAATTGGGAATTCCCTGCAACACGTATCGAAGAGACTTTTTTCAGGTTGACGGTGTCTTCCGCAACACGTATCGAAGAGACTTCTTTCAGGTTGTAGGACTTCGAAAAATGTTAATAACTGGAATTGCAATATTTTCCTTGCAAGTTCCTCTTTATATGATAAATGATAATATCTGGCTTATCTTCGACATAGCAGATATTCCCACCTATATATGTATTTTGAGTTACCTCGTAACTTCATCGTTCATGTTATTCTGGCATCATTTCCGTAAATGCATGGCATATGGTTTGAAAGATACTTTTGAACTGTTATATATTATCGTTCAGTTAAATATTATTGTTGGTGGGCTATTGTTCACCCTTGCTTTATTATTATATCACAACAACAGCTAGACAAGATGATTCGCACAAGGCGCACTCGATGCTGGCGAGGACGATGAGACTACCAGAGCCGAAGAGAAAGCTATTGGTAGGATAGATTCATTCTT
This sequence comes from Saposhnikovia divaricata, assembly GCA_036435485.1. Classification (NCBI taxonomy): domain Eukaryota; kingdom Viridiplantae; phylum Streptophyta; class Magnoliopsida; order Apiales; family Apiaceae; genus Saposhnikovia; species Saposhnikovia divaricata. Next base: position 191,008,336 of record CM071594.1, on the reverse strand, counting down.
TCAGTACCAAATATATGTACTAGTATGACTTATGTAAATGGATGGCAAAGAGTATGTATTCATATTTTAACTCTTTTGGGTTGTAAGAACTCATAATGTGTTTAATAAAATTTGATTGTTACTCTGATTTCATCTCTGGGACTATAACGGGTGTGTTTTATATTGTTGTGTTGGGTCATAAAGATGTAAATTATTTTATATTGAGGTAAGTTCAAGTATTGTGGACAGAATTGGAGACCGTAACGACCAGATCCCGGACCCCGGATCTGGGGGTGTTACAAAAATGGTATCAAAGCGTACGATATAAACCCCTGAGATGAGGCGACGTTAAAACAATAAATTCATTAAGATAATAAGAACTCTTGCCAAGTTTATAGTTGGACTACATCATGTAGTGCTGACATATAAAACCCTTACGGGAACTCTTAAGTATCACGATAGTAACTTAGCTCGATATCGTATCGACGAGTAAGGCGACAGACCTTAAGGCATACGAGCAGCAACATGATGATGCTTTATTATATGCTGAATATCAGTGGGTAAATTCGATAGAGTACCCTATTGGAGACCGGGAAGAGGTTCCAGCAGATAAGGAAAATCCTGTTAGGATAAGGAGCTTACCATTGAGGAATGAGGGCTGCAGCCAGAAAGACTGTGATGATGAAGGTGTGGTGCTCAGAAAAGTGAGCATAAAGAACTGAGTTATTAGCAAGAGAACTGAAGATTCATGTTGGATTCGTAGCCGGACTACTGGAGGTAGTACCAGCAAGTAAGACGGATTGAAAGAATCACTTGAGATCTTATACAGGAATAGACGAGAATCCCTAGAGACTTCCATATTAACGAAGAAAGAGCTAGAGGGATGTATGATTATCAAAGACATCGATTTATGGCGAAGAGCAGAGTCCCTAGGAATAGTTGAGAAGGAGGCAGTAAGTGCCATATCATTTGATAAATGAATTAGTATGAATATGGTTGGTAATAATTCGCCATGAGAAGGCAGGTGTCATAGGTTGTAAATTATGGAACCAAATTGAGGTTAATGGGGTGGTTTTATTAAGGGAAATGTTCATTTTATGAATGAATCAGTTAGAAAGTAAAGACATTGGGAAGTGATAGCATGATTGGATAAAGTCATATAAGGAAGTAGTAAGCAAGACAATGATCTCAGAACCTACCGGAAGATAAGACCAGTGAGTCAATATGAACTCGTAATGAGCCTACTGCCAGAGACTGAGTATAAGGTTAATTTCAACTCAGTAAAATGATGAACCAGAAATGTTAGATGCATGTGATTCAGAGGAATATTAAATTCTTTCTTTTCTTTGAATGAATTATAGGGGGTGTTTGGGGGAACTTTTTTTCGGAATAAGTCAACTTATTTTAAGACAAAGTTAGAGATTCCTAACTTTCCAACTTATTTTGCAACTTATTTTTGCAACTTATTGAATCTCAAACATACATTAAATACTTGTATAAAAAAAATTATCAAAATATAAAAATTTTACCCGAAAATAAGTCCGTAAGCCCATAAGTTAAGGTTAGCCAAACAGGCCAATAGTAGTTACCTTAAGTTTACTCCGACGCAGAATTATAATGGATCAAGTAATACGATCAGCAGTTAAAGAGAAAAATGTGAGAAAGTCTTCCTAGAGCTAAAAGATGAAATTGGTAATGACCAAGAGTTGGCATTGCTTAATGGAAAAAGGAGACTTTGTGCTTCCAACGATGCTTCGCATAAAGGATTAGGATGTGTGCTTGCGCAGCATGACAAAATACTTGCCGATGCATTCGGACAGCACGGTTCACCAAGTTCGGATGGCCTTAGTATTGCCAATTTTGTGGAACAACCAACTCCGACGATAATGTTCCTTCTGAGACTAGTGGTCTGGTAGACTGACATTTGGTAATATTGAATATCAGGACATATAAGTATCAGGACGTTGTGACAGGTTTCAGTTTGAAACTGTTGATTCCATTCTAAGGGATGTTTATAATTGGTTCCTCTCAGTAGTTAAACTTCTAACCTGATGACGATTATTTCGTTAATTATGACTACTTATGGTTCTACCTGCTTGGAGGTTCATAGAACTATTCTTCAGGTTTCGAAACTGGTCTCCTTAATGTTACCAGTAGATGGATAGATTGACCAAAATTTCCCTAATTCTGGGAAGAACTTCAATGAATTTTGACAAACCTTGTCTTTGTGATTATCAGAGAACATCATGGAAGAGAGTAGAAACTAGGGCGGACCCCGTGAATTGGGTAAAGTAGCTGCTATATGGGTTGGTGGACAGACCCCAGTTATCGTGATTGATTGTAGAAATACAATGATGAAGTGAGATTGGACGAAAATAGGAAATGTAAGTAAGAAACCAGCCGGACTGAGAAACTCCGGGATTGACTTAAGTGAAAGGCTGTTATGCCAGGAATGGTAAGCTTGCGTGGCACGTGGGATTGAAATGAATAGTTGAAAAGATAAAAGTAGAGGAAAGGTGACCGGAGATGGGCCGAGTAGTCGATTAAGACTTATATGAAGTAAAGTTTTGGAAAGGTAGAAAGGTATCAAAGTAGAAGGCACTATGCCAGCAATTGCTAGAAAAGTAATGCTAATTAGCCAACCCCAAAAATCATATATTTTTATTTTAGTGTGGTCAGTTGAGGCCAAGTCACAAAGGATTATCAAGTGACTAGACCAGCAATGAAAGGACAAAGCAGGGTTGCTTCTAAGTAAGCACCGACTGCAAGGGCTTCTGATATAAAGGAAATATTAATGAGATCGTAGGAATCTTCTACTGAACCCTTTACAACCCATGTTTGGATTGGGAATTTACTAGACTTTTTGGAATGGGGTCACCCGTACTAAAGTTATTCATATAAATATGATTGCCCAAGATTACGAGTAAAAATGGAAGTACAATGACTTGAGATGTATGATGTTAGGGTATTATAAATACCATGAATATATTATGACTAAGGGAAGTAAACAATGAAGGTTTATGAAGAGAGTATAGAAATGGTCAGAGATGGATCAGTATGCTGTAGAAATTTTGTCTAAGGCAAGAACCTTTGAGAAGAACGATAAGTACTAAGAGATTCACGTTGAACTCGACCAATATCTTCCAAAACATCCTTGCTACCATTACCAAGTTCTGTAAGAGAGCAGATAGGCATACGTTGCCTTTTGGGAGGCCAAATAGGCTGACAACTATCTGAAAGAAGAGGGTGGCATTAAGTTACTAATCGATTATCAAATGAGAACAGTTGAAAAGAGACCCTTATTAAGGATACATGATCTGATTGCCAATTATAGGATGCAAGAATTCCTTGGCAGTGGAATTAAGGATAGGATATCCATAAATTAAGACAAACCCTGGGGAATGCACAAGGGATGGCATTAACCCTAATAACGACATTATGAATTCAGATGATATGAGTTGGATTTGCTAAGGCAACAATGACTTGTAAAGATTATTAAAAAGAGTTCTGGAAAGAACAAAGATAGAATTATTAGAGTATTGATCAATGACGTTTTGATATACCCTGTACCTAGAAAATACAGGAGGAATGATGAGGACGACCTATGAAACCTTACAAGGAAAAGTTAATATTCTGAGTTTCCAACTAGAAGGTTGGAAGAGAATGTTAGACACAATAACAATAATGCCAGATGAGGCATGTATGAAACCATGATGAGGTATGGATGGAACCAAAGAAGGTTGAGATTATCCTAGAACAAGAAAGAACTAAGAAAACAAATATCCTAGGTATGATTGAGGGTAACTTTGATAAAATTCCCACGGGAAGGTGGAAGCAATGACTTATGAAAAAAAAAAGGTTGATAGATATATTTTTCTCCTTCAGCAGAGCTTAAGAGAGAATGCTTGCACCCAACAGTGATGGGAATGAGGTAGAAAAATTTGAGTTGGAATGTATCCAGAGAACATGGATTACAAGAAATTATTATTATTATCAGGAAAGGCCAATGAGGTGGCCGACAGTCTAAGTATAGAGGAATAATTACAAATGTTCATACCAAAGAAACAGAATGATATTTGGAAGGACCTTGAAAGTCATATAGGAGTGGAGGAAATTACATTCCTTCTGATGACTGTGCAACAATCGATGGTAATAATAGTTTAAGTAAAGATTAGATTCCCGATATCGTCTTAAGCGAACTACACACCTTAGAAGGTCCCGTTTTGAGGCAAACCAGGATCAGGATACAAAATTGACAAAGTAAACCATTAAGTTTCCAGTCTTTCATGGAAGATGCATGAGTGATAGTGTTCCTTATGGATAAGGAATAGTGATTACTTTGTCTCCCTAAAGGATTTGAAACCCGTATGGTTAGCTATTAACGCACTACGTAAACAGCAAATGTGGGTAATCCAACTAAGGGCTACATTAATGTGGTGGCGATTCTTCTAAGAAAGTAGATGACAACGTAAAGATAAAGAAAGTGCTGCTATTGATAAGCTAAATGGCATGTTGATGAATGACAAGCAATTATATGTTAGTGTATTTCTGCGCAAACAAGATAGAGAATACGAGGTTGGAGATTCATGATGCTAAATGTATTCCTGTAGAAAGAATTAATGAGACTTAGAAAGTCGAGAGATTGTTTTGGTAAGAGCCTTAGCGAAGGGCATATGATATTCATTCTTAAATATAGATTGGGAGTCGGTATTTTGAGATATAGATAGTCGTGGAAACCCGGAGGGATTCCAACGGCAGATTACTATTTTTCTGAGGAATGTTATTATTAAACGTTATTTATATTTCCATAAAGTATCAATTACTTGGAAATCTTTCGAGGAATGTTATTCGAGTATTATCTCAGTCGAGAGATATTAAATGAATGTTAGTTTCGAATATTCATTTAGAGTTGATTATTTAATGAATATTATTTTGATATTCATTGAAATTTTATTTATTAAATGAATATCACTTTCGAATATTCATTTAAGGTCTTACGTACTTGATGAATATTATTTTAAATATTCATTGGAAGTTCTATTTACTTAAGGAATATTATTTCGATTATTCCTTCAAAAGTTTTGATTACTTAATGAATATTATTTGAATATTCATTTAGAAGATTATTTATTAAATGAATATTATTTTTCAAATATTCATTTAAGGTTTGACTTATTTATTGAATATTATTTTAAATAATTATTGGAGTTAATTACTTAATGAATATTATTTTGAATATTCATTTAATGAGGGATTTATTTAGTAAATAATTCTATATATTCATTCGAGGATTACTTACGAGCAACATTATGATTTAATAATATTCCGTAATTATTATTGAGCTAATAAATATTCTTGGAATATTTATTTAATTCTTTTAAATTCTTTAAAAAATGATTTATATTATTTGGAGATTATCTTTCACCTCCAGATATTATGTAAAATATTCTTTCATTCATTAGATACTTCCGACTCAATAAATATTCTATAAATATTTATTCAATACTTGGAAACAACTTCAATGTTGTTTATTCTTCTTCAAATATTATCTTTGACCTTCGATCATTCTAAAAATTCTTCGGAGTCATACGATTAATATTATATTAAGAAAGGTCCTCAAGATTCCATTCTTCACTCGAATCTATCTCTTAAATTATAAGGGAACCTTACTTGAGAAAGGTTATTTATCTTGTTGACTTCCCGGTCATAATTTATCCTTTTACTCGCAACTTGGTTGCTATGGACTCATTAAGTCTGTATGTACCTTCTCATCATTCGAGGGGTAAGATTGTTGGAACAAGTTGATATCCATTAACAAGCAAAAGCTTGGGAAATGTTGGTGAATTTTCCTTTCCAACTAGATACGAATACTTTGTGGAGTCTTATCAACAAGTATTTCACTTGGGGAAGGGAGGAAAAACTCTACGTTTCAATGCTGTGGATTTATACGAACTAGGAGTCGTGTGTAAGAGGCCGAGTCGCGCGGTCCATCACAAGGCCTAACCATTGGCCAAGGAGTTACTATTAAAGGCAATCTACAAGTTGAGCCGTCAGTTCTTCCTTCTATCGGTAGTAAACTATATTGGGATGTACCATCCCCGACTAATCATCAGGGAGTGGGACAGCTAGCGCGTGATAACTCCAGTATTGGTTCATCTCCCAAATTGGGAATTCCCTACAACACGTACCGAAGAGACTTCTTTCAGGTTGACGGTGTCTTCCACAACACGTATCGAAGAGACTTCTTTCAGGTTGTAGGACTTCGAAAAATGTTAATAACTGGAATTGCAATATTTTCCTTACAAGTTCCTCTTTATATGATAAATGATAATATCTTGCTTATTTTCGACATAGCAAATATTCCCACATATATTTACATTTTGAGTTACCTTGTAACTTCATCGTTCATATTATACTGGCATCATTTTCGTAAATGCATGGCATATGGTTTGAAAGATACTTTTGAACTGTTAAATATTATCGTTCAGTTAAATATTATTGTTGGTGGGCTATTGCTCACCCTTGCTTTATTATTATATCACAACAACAGCTAGACCAGATGACTCGTACAATGCGCACTCGATGCTGGCGAGGACGATGAGACTACCAGAGCCGAAGAGAAAGCTATTGGTAGGATAGATTTATTCTTTCAGTACCAAGTATATGGTCTAGTATGACTTATGCAAATGGATGGCAAAGAGTATGTATTCATATTGAAATTCTTTTGGATTGTAAGAACTCATATTGTGCTTAATAAAATTTGGTAGTTACTCTAATTTCATCTCTGGGACTATAACGGGTGTGTTTTATATTGTTGTGTTGGGTCATAAAGATGTAATTTATTTTGAGTTGAAGTAAGTTCAAGTTTTATGAACAGTAATGGAAACCGTAACCACCGGATCCCGGACCCCGGATCTGGGGGTGTTACAGAAGTGGTATCAGAGCGTACGTTATAAACCCCAGAGATGAGGTGACGTTAAAACAATAAATTCAATAAGATAATAAGAACTCTTGCCAAGTTCATAGTCGGACTACTTAATGTAGTGATGACATATAAAACCCTTATGGGAACTCGTAAGTATAATGATAGTAACTTAGCTCGATATCGTATCGACGAGTAAGGCGACTGACCTTGAGGCATACGAGCAACAGTGCGATGATGCTTTATATGCTGAAGATCAGCGGGTAATTCGATGGAGTACCCTACTGGAGACCCGGAAGAGGTTCCAGCAGATAAGGAAAATCCTGTTAGGATAAGGAGCTTACCCTTGGGTAATGAGGGTCGCAGCCAGAATGACTGTGATGATTAAGATATGGTGCTCAGAAAAGTGAGTATAAAGAACCGAGATATTATTGAGAGATCTGAAGATGCATGTTGAATTCATAGCCGGACTACCAGATGTAGTACCAGCAAGAAAGAAGGATTGGAAGAATTACTTGAGATCTTATACGGAAATAGATGAGAATCCTTAGAGATTTTAATCTTAACAAAGAAAGAGCTGGAGGGATATATGATTATCAAAGACCGCGATATAGGACGAGGAGCAGAGTCCCTAGGAATAGTTGAGAATGAGGCAGTAAGTGCCATATCATTGGATAAATGAATCTGTATGAATATTGTCAGTAATAATTTGCCACGAGAAGGCAGATGTCATAGGTTATAATTTACGAAACCAAAGTGAGGTTAATGAGGTGGTTTTATTCAGGGAAATGTTCATGAATGAATCAGTAGAAAGTAAAGACATTGGGAAGTGACAGCATGATTGGGTAAAATTATATAAGGAAGTAGTAAGCAAGACAATGATCTCAGAACTTACCGGAAGATAAGACCAGTGAGTCAAGATGAACTCGTAATGAGACTACTGCCAGGGACTGAGTATAGAGTTAATTCAGCTCAGTTAAATGATGAACCAGAAACGTTAGATGCATGTGATTCAGAGGAATATTAAATTCCTTCTTCTCTTTGAATGGATTATAGTAGTGCCTTAAGTTTATTCCGATGCGGAATTATAATAGATCAAGTAATACAATCAGCAGTTAAAGAGAAAAATGTGAGAAAATCTTCCTGGAGCTAAAAGGTGAAATTGGTAATGACCAAGAGCTGGCATTGTTTAATGGAAAAAGGAGACTTTGTGCTTCCAACGATGCTTCGCATAAAGGGTTAGGTAGAGTGACATTTGGTAGTATTGAATATCAGGACGTTGTGACAGGTTTCAGCTTGAACTATTGATTCCCTTCTAAGGGATGGATATAATTGATTCCTCTCCAGTGGGTAAACTTCCAATCTGATGATGATTATTTCGTTAACTACGACTGCTTATGATTCCACCTGCTTGGAGGTTCATAGAACTATTCTTCAGGTTTCGAAACTGGTCTCCTTAATGTTACCAGTAGGTGGGTAGATTGATCAAAATTTCCCTGAGTCTGGAAAGGAATTCGGTGAATTTTGGCAAACCTTGTCTTTCTGATTATCAGAGAATGTCATGGAAGAGAGTAGAAACTGGAGCAAACCCTGTGATTTGGGTAAGGATGCTGTAAAATGGGTTAGTAAACGGACCCTGAGCATTACAATCGACGGTAGTGATAAAATGATGAAGTGAGATTGGACGAAAACAGGAACTGTAAGTAAGAAACTAGCCGGATGGAGAAACTCCGGGATTGACTTAAGTGAAAAGGCTGATATGCCAGGAATGGTAAGCTTGCGTGGCACGCGGGATTGATAAGAATAGTTGAAAAGATAAAAGTGGAGGAAAGGTGACCGGAGACGGTGCCGAGTAGTCGATTAAGACTTATATGGAGTAAAGTTTTGGAAAGGTAGAAAGGTATCAAAGAAGAAGGCACTATGCCGGCAATTGCTAGAAAAGTAATGCTATTAGCCAACCCCTAAAATCATATATTTTTTATATTTTAGTGTGGCCAGTTGAGGCCAAGTCACAGAGGATTATCGAGTGATTAGACCAGCAATGAAAAGACAAAGCAGGGTTGCTTCTAAGAAAGCACCGACTGCAAGGGCTTCTGATATAAAGGAAACATTAATGAGATCGTTTGAATCTTCTGCCGAACAACCCATGTTTTGATTGGGAATTCAATAGACCTTTTTGGGATGGGGTCACCCGTACTAAAGTGACTCATGTGTATATGGTTGTCCAAGATTTTGAGTAAAATGGGAGTATAGTGACTTGAGATGCATGATGTTAGGGTATCATGAATACCATGAACATATTACGACTAAGGGAAGTAAACAACGAAGGTTTATGAAGAGAGTATAGAAATGGTCAGAGATGGATCAGTATGCTGTAGAAATTTTGTCTAAGGCAAGTACATTTGAGAAGAACGATAAGTACTAATAGATTCACGTTGAACTCGACCAATATTTTCCAAAACATCCTTGCTGCCATTACCAAGTTCTGTAAGAGAGGAGATAGGCATACGTTGCCTTTTTGGAAGGCCAAATAGGCTGACAACTATCTGAAAGAAGAGGGTGGCATTAAGCCACCGATCGATTATCAAATGAGAATGATTGAAAAGAGACCTTTATTAAGGATACATGATCTGATTGCCAATTATAAGATGCAAGAATTCATTGGCAGTTGAATTAAGGATAGGATATCAATAAATTAAGACAAACCCTGGGGAATGCACAAGGGGTGGCATTAACCCTAATAACGACATTATGACTTCAGATGATATGAGCTGGACTTGCTAAGGCAACAATGACCGGTAAGGATTATTAAAAAGAGTTCTGGAAAGAACATAGATAGAATTATTAGAGTATTGATCAATGACATTTTGATATACCCGGTACCCAGAAAATACCAGAGGAATGATAAGGATGGCCTATGAAACCTTACAAGGAAAAAGGTAATATTCCGAACTTCAAAATGGAAGTTTGGTAAGGAATGTATGACATCGTAACAATAATGCCAGATGAGGCATGTATGAAACCCTGAGGAAGTATGTATTGAACCTATAAAGGTTGAGATTATCCTAAGATAAGGAAAGAACTAAGAAAAGAAGTATCCTAAGTAGGATTGGGAATAAAACGTGATAAAGTTCCCATGGGTAGGTGGAAGCAATGACTTTTGGAGAAAGACTGATAAATATTTTTTTTTCTCCATCAGCAGAGCATAAGGGAGAATGCTTTCACCCAACAATGATGGGAATGAGGTAGAAATGTTTGAATTGGAATATATCCAGAGAACAAGGATTACCAGAAATTATTATTATCAGGAAAGGCCAATGAGGTGGCCGACAGTCTAAGTATAAAGGAATAATTACAAATGTTCATACCGAAGAAACAAAATGATATTGGAAAGACCTTGAAGGTCATATTGGAGTGGAGGAAGTTACATTCCTTTTGATGATTGTGTAAGAATCGAAGGTAATAATAGTTTAAGTAAAGATTCGATTCCTGATGAAGTCTTAAGCATATTACGTACCTTAGAAGGTCCCGTTTTGAGGCAAACCAGGACCATGGTACAAAATTGATGAAGTAAACCGTTAAGTTTCCAGTCTTTTATGGAAGATGCATAAGTGATAGTTTCATCAACCGGACCTAGCTGCGATACTTGAAACTCTTCTGCAATTCTATCTACTTCGTGTTATATCTACATCAAGTTCAGGAAGTGTTTCTTATGGATAAGGAATAGTGATTACTTTGTCTCCCTAAGGGATTTGAAACCCGTAGGGTTAGCTATTAATGCACTACGTAAACAACAAGCGATGGTGATTCTTCTAAGAAAGTAGATGACAATGTAAAGATAAAGAAAGTGCTGCCATTGATTAACTAAATGGCATGTTGATGAATGACAAACAAGTTTATGTTAGTGTACTTCTGCGCAAACAAGATAGAGAATATGAGGTTGATGATTCATGATGTTAGAGATATTCCCATGGAAAGAATTAATGAGACTTGGAGGGAAGGGCGGTTGAGCCCAAGACTTATTGGGCCACCTGAGAGTTTAAATTGTTCGAACGGTAGTATTCGAGCCAGCCTTACCCCCAAAACTTATAGCACGGTCATAACGGGTTTTCATGTGGCCAGGCTACGCCAGTAAAATGCAGATGTTCAACAGATGATAGGAGTACGAGCATGTAGAATATACGACCTGGTCTGACTTACGAAAGACAACCTGTGGAAAACCACGGATAGAAAAGAACAAGTGATGAGAAACAAGGTTGGCAGAAGTAGATTATATGAATCTAAGTTAAAGGGATCGGGCCAGATTCATTTCGGAAAGTTTAAATTGGAATAACGTGATGATTATAGAATAAATGAGACGGAATACCAATAAAGAGGTACCAAGTGCAAAAAGGTGTCTCAATAAAGGGGGTGAAGGTGAAAGTAAATAATAGAAATGAGTAAGAATCAGATAATAAGAAGGATGTGATTGATAAAGAAAAGGCTGGGAAAGCAACTATGGAATGAGAAGCAAGGAATGTTATGAATGGGTTTCTAATGAATTCTCAGGATGACAACCTGATAGTGTCAATATTATAGTTATGAAAAAGCTAGTAACATGATATGGGATTTCAGTAATAATGATGTCAAGTGAGAAATCTAAGATTTAACCTGAAAGGTTAAAGGATTTCCCGAATGTGAGTATCGCTAAGATTGAACAAGAGTATTTGTCCATAGAATAATGGACAAAGCAGCAAGATATGTTGGCACGTGAGATTGCGATCAAATAGTATTGGATATAATTATGATTAATTTATTCTTTGATAAACCTCTATAGTTCAGAGGTAAATTCTGAGTATGATATTCTACAATCATGAAAGCTTTCTATAATCCTTTAGAACTCTTTTCTCTTCTTCTCTCCTATTCATCTTCTTTATGAATTGAGAAGAACAACCCTTTTTGGAGGGGAGGTACTGCTACGTGACAATCTGTCTATGTGATAGAAGTCTAAGTGGAATACCATAACTTGTTTAATTGCTTGTCAAGTACTAAAGGCTGGCCCCCTTCTGTACTAACTATGCAATATAACAAATGTTCAATTGATCATAGTGATCTCTCAATAAATCTTTCCACTTCTCTATATTGATCGAGATTGCGAAGATTAAAGCAATCAGGAACTGCACAGTACGAGCGAGGTTACCTCCGAATTCGTAGGGTGATAGTGATACCAATGTTACTGCAGGTATCAATGAGGATAAGACTGAGTAAAAGTATAACCCGGATAGTGAGTTGTACGAAAAGTAGCAACGTTGATGGAAAAAGGATACAGTATGGATTGTAGCACTAGAAGATGTGCTGAGGAAGGGTAGAACGACTAAGAATTGACCGGGAAGCTAAAAAGTGAACGACAGGCAAACGACTCTTTGCTTCCTACCTGATTCCGGGACGGAATCCTTTTAAGGAGGGGAGACTGTAAGAACCCCAAATTTTGGATATAATTAAAACTTTTTATTAAGTAATGATAAAATAAGGAACAATGATTCCGACAACAAGGTCGCCAGCTCTAATGAATGGTGGTTTCAAAGAACAATGATTGTAATGAATGGATATTGCTTTGGACAATGATCCTGATGCATTGGTATATTGTCAGAATAGAGTAATTCGATGGTTGAGGACCTAGGTAAGAATAATCTACCATCCAGGAAGGAGATAATGGATCCTTGAAGGGAAATGAGTACGTGCATAGTGTTTCCCATACGTGCATAGTGTTTCCCGTACGTGCATAGTGTTTCCTGTACGTGCATAGTAATTTGGTGGATGAATAGTGATTTTGTAAGTTGGAAAACTTTTCACGCCACCCTATGTACGGGACGTGATATGGATGTTTCGAAGTCATATTAGTAATACGCGGAGGAAATAAGTGAATGCAGAGACGATCGGAATTCAGAAATTCCAAATTCTTTTTCGGTATAATACTTGACCGGACAGTGGATTAAATATTATTATAATCCAAGAATTGAGATATTAACTTTGAGGATTTGATATTTTGGGATGTTATTATATTTGATTTAAGAACGAAGGTAGGAAACCACTAAGGAGTGGTTATGGCTACAATGTAATAATTGATATTTGGAAAGAATGAATGGAATTCGACTTTATTATTTCTATGTCTTGAAGAATGCTAAAGGGTAACAACATAGGTAAGAATAATCTATCTTCTAAGGGAATAAGATATGGCAATTTCAAGCAGGAGAATATTCTCATGTCATCCAGATCGGTAACGATTAATCCAGTAGTTCCGTAAAAAGGATAAGGAACGATCGAAAGAGAATACGGACAATTGTACCACCCTAAGAGAACAAGTAAAGAATACAGAATGAATAGTGTTTTGGTGGGAGTATATAATAATATGAGACGACACTATATGGAAGCATTCGGAACGGATTTCCGAGTTCGTATTAGTGATCCAGGGGGAAAATAAGTGTATGTAAAAGCTGTCGGATTCTGAAAAACCGCACTTTTATTTTCTCCGAGAGTTCCCTGGACACTGATAGCCTTAAGTATTTAATGAATGGATTTAAGGAATATAAATTGGAAAGTTAGAATGAAAGATGGAGAATGAAAGTATTAATATTAAAAAGGATTCCCGGTAAACCCTAGAGGTGAAACTACTTAGTTATTCGTCCGAACGATCAATCGAAACGGGCAATAACCGGACAAAAGAAACAAGCAGAGGAAGCAAGAGTCATGCATAAGCCACTAGAAAAGATCTAGCAACCAAGTGGACTAAAGTAACTAGGATACTTAGCAAGGAAACTAGTCCTTAGAAAACAAACTACTTGGTTAGCCTTAAACCATCCAATCTCCAACACTTGTCCTCACAAATACATCACTCCATGCATCATCACTTTAATAAAGTAAGGCAAGATGAGATATTATCCAAGCCAAGCTACTTTATGCATTATTACCAAGAAATCAACCAAGCAAAAACCATGTCTTCTCCATTCTACACCATTCGGCCTTTTGGCTTAATTCAAGAAACAAAATCATCCTTCCCACCATTGTTTGATCTCCAAAAATTTATCATAGATCCTATATTTCATAAAAATGATACCCTAGAAATCTTAGCCCCAAACACCACTTCTTCCATTTTCAAAAAAATCAAGAAAGTGGAGGATGAATAGTAACCTCAAGAACAAAATTCTTGAATCTTGATTTTGGTTGATGATCCAAGCTTCATGGAGGCTATACAAGGACTATACAAGGATTAATAAGTGCATACACACCCCAAGGAAGGTATAAAGCTCTTGAAATCCTAACCCTTGTTTGAGATTTAAGCATGTTTATGATAGTTATAACTTAGTTATGGTTATGTTAAGATTATAAGCATGATTATGTATGGATTTTGGATTAATGATGTAAATAGCTAGATGAACGGAAAGGCATTGCTTGGCCTCAGTTCATGTATATAAGTCATGTATATGTTGTTTGGGTTGGATACTATGTTTATGGGAAGATTCGAAATTGGTAGATATTCGATTTACAGCCGTTATAATGCCCGATTTTACAATACCATGTTTTGTATGCCATTTTCCATGTCGAACCCCTACTGTCCAGAGACCTTATCTGCCATGATAGGATAGGTAATATTCTAAGCTTCGTTTTGATATAAAGATCACGTGAAATGGACTTACGGTTTAGGATTTATGACCAAATTACTAAAAGTAGTTCGAATCCGTAAACGAAAGTTCGTAACTGAAATCGAACCCTCGTAAACTATGTAACGTCATGGAGAATCTTGGTAAATAAATACTAGAGGTAAAAAGGAAGGTGTGAAAGAAAACCGTATGTCAAACGGATCATTTTTCGATTTATTAAAAATGTTCGAGTCAAGGTTAAACGCGAACGAACCCCTAAAAGACGACTCTTTTATAACTTCGGTAAAACACTTAGAAAACGGGCGATAAAACTCGGAGTATAGTATTGGTTCGTAACGATCGACTTTAGAACTCATATGACTTAAGTATGTCCCAAGTATAAGTACAATGACATGTCGTATTAACGAACGAATGTCGGGTCGGATCAGTGATAAAAGTAATCCACTAAAAGGGGTATAACGAGATAACTCGAGAACGTGTTTCGAATTAAGTATAACTTAAATTTTAATATGTTAAGTCATTAATCCCGAATGCCTTGGCTATTTATAGATCACCAAGCTGAACCGGGACCCGCTACCACTACCCCTTACCGTACTCAACTACCAGGCAAGTTTCAATTCCCTTCTTTTAGGCTGTTGTTGTGATTGAATAAATATATATATATGATTGCTGATATATATATGCCATTGCATGCATGCCTACTTTCAAGTTGAATTGATATACTTGTTCCCTGAATGTTATTGTTGGCTTATAAGCTAGATAGTTATATATCAGTTATAAGCCGGTTATTGTAAGACCCTCATAGAAGGGCATATACATCTTATTAATCAAAAATAGATTGGGAGTCAATATTCCTTGATATATCGAGATTACCTCGGAGGAAAATATTTAAGTAAATAT
Source organism: Saposhnikovia divaricata (assembly GCA_036435485.1). Taxonomy (NCBI): domain Eukaryota; kingdom Viridiplantae; phylum Streptophyta; class Magnoliopsida; order Apiales; family Apiaceae; genus Saposhnikovia; species Saposhnikovia divaricata. Next base: position 190,992,898 of record CM071594.1, on the reverse strand, counting down.
TTTCTATTATTCAGGCGACGAATATTATTTGAATATTCGTTCGAGATTATTTATTTTAATGATCCTTACTTCAAATAATTATTTGAACGTAATCATTCGACGAATAATATTTGTCAATATTCATTCAGAGTCGAATTGATTATCGATTATTATTTCGAATACTCTTCTAAAGATGAGACTACTAAATGAATATTATGTGGACATTCATTTAGAATATTATTTTATTAAATAAATATTACTTTTGAAAATTCATTTAAGATATTAAATACTCGATGAACATTATTTTAATATTCATCTGAAGCTTGATTTAATTATCGAATATTATCTCGAATATTCCTTAAAGCTTGGATTACTAAATGAATATTACTTGATATTCATTTAGGATATTATTCATTAAATGAATATTACTTTTGAATATTCATTTAAATTCCTAATTAATTATGAATATTACCTTAAATATTCTTTTCAGGTCTTATTAATTAATGAATATTGTTTTGAATATTCATTTAATTATTTATTTATTCAATAAATATTCTCCTGATATTTCTTCAGGGATTATTTTGAGAAATACTCTGATTAAAGATATTCTTTCATATTCCCAACTATTCTTTAAATATTTTAACCCATTAAATATTCTCTGAATATTTATTCCATACTTAGAATAATCTCGATAAGGTTTATCTTCTTCGATTATTACGAGAAATATCTCGGAGTCATATTATTATTAATCTTATATCAAGAAAGGTTCTCAGACATCATTCTTCTTTGAGTCTATCTCCTTAATAATAAGGGAACCTTACTTGGAAAATGTTATTTATCTTGTCGACTTCCCGGTCATAAAGTATTCTCTTCACTTGCAACTCGGGTGCTATTGACTTACTAAGTCGTTGTTTACCTTCTCATCTTTCGAGGGGTAAGATTGTTGGAACAAGTTGATATCCGTTACCAAGTAATAGCTTGGGAGTTATTGGTAAATTTTCCTTTCCAACTAGATACGACTACTTTGTGGAGTCTTATCAACAAGTATTATACTTGGGGAAAGGGGGACGAACGTTACATTCAGAATCATGAATTCTATTTGAACTAGGAGTCGTGTAAGAGGCCGAGTAGCGCCGGTCCATCCCCTTTGGCCCAACCGTTGGCCGGGGAGAGCTAGTAAGGCGGTATACAAGTAAAGCCGTCAGTTCTTCCTTCTACCGGTAGTAAATCTAAATTGAGCTGTACGATCTCGACTGATCATCAAGATTGGAACAGCGGGCGCGGTGAATACTCCATCATTGGTTCATCATCCAAACTTATTTATTTCCTGCAACATGATTACTGTTGGCAGAGTTGGAAAAGTGTTCATAACTGGAATTGCAACCTTTTCATGCAAGTTCCTCTTCTTAATAACAATGAGAATATCTCGCTTACTTTTGATGTAGCAGATATTTCTACAAACAAATACTTTAAGTTACCTTGTAACTTCATCGTTCATATTATACTGGCATCATTTCCGTAAATGCATGGCATATGGTTTGAAAGATACTTTTGAACTGTTATACATTATCGTTCAGTTATATATTATTGTTGGTGGGCTATTGCTCACCCTTGCTTTATTTTTATATCACAACAACAGCTAGACCAGATGACTCGCACAAGGCGCACTCGACGCGGGCGAGGACGATGAGACTACCAGAGCTGAAGAAGAAGCTATTGGTAGGATATATTTATTCTTTCAGTACCAAGAATATAGTCTAGTATGACTTATGTAAATGGATGGCAAAGAGTATGTATTTATATTGAAATTATTTTGGATTGTAATAACTCATAATGTGATTAATAAAAATTGGATTGTTACTCTGATTTCATCTCTGGGACTATAACGGGTGTGTGTTATATTGTTGTGTTGGGTTATAGAGACGTAATTTATTTTATGTTAAGGAAAGTTCAATTGTTGTGGACAGAATTGGAAACTGTAACCACCGGATCCCGGACCCCGGATCTGGGGGTGTTACATGATGAGTAGGTTTAACAATGTTGTATAGATGGTCAAGTCCATCAAACATGTAATCATATTTTTCTTCAAGCTTTGCAAAGGTTGTTGAATATGATTGAACAGTTACATGCATTTCCACTTGAAGTTCATCCACCCTATTAGAGAGTCTGTCAATAGCATTTAGAATATCTGATCTTTCTGTAGATGCCTGAGAGTTGGATTGCATCAATGTATTGATTGCTAGAGTGAGTGTGGTCTTTATGTTCTGAACATCATCACGAATAAACATGAGCTGATTATTGACAGAGGTGGAAGTAGAAGACCGTTCATCCACTTGCGCTTTGAAATTTTTTTTTTCAGCCTCAGTTTCCATCAATTTCTTTTGCAAATCTTGTATTTGAGCAATAAGTGACAAAGTGTTTGTGTCAGTGTGTGCGCTCACCTGATGTTCACTCAAGGATATGTCACTCTCCTTTCGTGCATGTGTTTCACTCAAATTTATGGTGGTCCTCACATCACTCAATACTAGCTCCTTTCCTTGAGCTGTACTTGCAATAGAAATCACCCTAGCCTCTTCTAGAATGGTTAGTGGTGGTGCAATGGGAGTTCGCAAATCCCAATCCTCAGTCATCTCTATTAATTCATTTGGATTTGATAGCTGAATTTCTTCAGTGATAGGATGACCAAGTTGCCCTTCACTTTCTCCAGATAAATCTGCGAGTGAAGAATCCCTTGAGGGAGCCAGGAATGTTCCTCCTGGGAGGGGAGATGATGACTCTATTATAAATGGCAAAGGGTCAAGATTTCCCTCTGAAGCCTGTGAAGGCTCTTCTACCGTAATAATGGTAGGCACTGTCTCAGTAATAATCCTATCGTGCACTCCTTGCTCAGTGTCCTTAACAACATTGGATTCTAAGGTAATGTCTTCCCCCATTGTGAGTAATAGAGGTGTGCTTGACTCTGTACAAGGTGCCACGGCCCTTTGGCGAATTTCAATAATTTCATCCTGTTGAGAGAATGAAATTAGGAACAGTTCATCGGCCATTTCAATGTCCAAGTCCTTTTGGGAGGAAATGGATGGGCTAAGAGATGCCTCAAGTAGTAGGTTTCTTCTCTTCTTTGGTGGAGGCAGAGCTGTGGGATCACTCAAATTGTCACTTCTTCTAACAGCTTTTTTTGCTAACTGCTTGCTTCTGGATTTAGGTTTAGAGATTTGAGTAGACACAGTGTTTGGCTCTAAGACCTGGGATAGAGGCCGTGGTTCTACAACCTCTTGGTCGGACCTATCAGCCACTTGGGCTCCAGAAACAGTTTGAGATATAGAATGCAATACCTGCTCCATTGATGCAGTAGCTGTACCTGAAGGAATGGATTGTTCCATTTGAGGTTGAAGTTCAGGGACAGGTACATTTTCAGGTTCAGGTTCAGGTGCATTTACAAGTTGGGGAATGACAGGTAAATCTATGAAGGTAGACAAGTATGGTGTAACATACACTGGCACATTTGGTAATTTTTTATGTGTGTGTAGGCTAGTGAATATTTTCTTGGTTTGCCAGCCTGATACCATAGGATTGTCATTCCTAAAAATTGTTTGTTGACCAACAGGAACAAGATGATTAAATATCAAGGTTAAGAATCTAGGATAATAACATAAAACTTTATTACCCACATCAAAATCCCTTCTGACCTTAACAATTCTGCTAACAATAGTATTCCAAAGTAAATTTCCAATATTGACTCTACGGTTGTTAGCAATAGCATAACCAATAGTTTGTAACATAGAGGTAAGTAAATGAAAATTACCTCTGGCTGTATTAGCAAATACCTTGGAGATTGTGTCGAAAAATGCATCCCATTGTTGAACCAGGTTCTTTTTGCTCAAATTGTTCGTATCAATTACTCCACGATAATTAATATCACTGAAAAAATGATATAGTTGTTCACTGGTTGGAAAAGAATCAAAATTATCCACCGGAAGGCCCAATACAGTAGTAAGGGTTGATTCAGTCACAATGTGGTGTGTTCCATCAAAGTCAAAAGAAAATGAGGTCAAATCTTCAGACACCACAGCTTCTGTGCAAATCAATCTTAGTGGTCCTATTTTAATTGGGGCTTCCATCGAAATAGCAGTTCGGATAATCGAATCATCATTTAGAAAACGTATCCAAGGCTTAAATCGATCATGGGGACAATCGTTCGGATTAAAATATCCAACCAAATTATGCTTCATTATCTCAAAATTATCAGCCATTTTTTAACACAAAAAACACACTTCAATTTCAGGAAAATTAATACAATTCGAAAATTTTCAGAATTAATAATTAATTAAAATTAATTAAAAATTCGAATTAATTCAAAGTTGTCAGAAAAATCCCAAAAATTAGTATGATGTTCTCCTAATCACTGGGAGTCTCAATCTATTTTTAGATTTAACAGATAAAATCTAAAACACCCAAAACAGTGAAAAACCGATTGATTTTTTTTTTTTAAATTGAGTTTCCAAAAACTGAACCAAATCCTTTGATATTCGGTTTAAAAGATAGGAAATTGAACGATCTATACGAATCCGGTCTTAGTTTTCAGTTTGGTTGAAGAAAATCGAGCAGAGATTCGATTAGAGAGTGTGTGTATCGTGTATATATATGCGACGGTTCTCTGTGTAAAGACACGAGAGAGAGAGAGAGAGAGCTGTTATTTGATTGTCATGATGATGTTCTGTTTTTTTTTTGTTTAAGTATAAGTACTGAAATAACGCTACAAGACAATCGGTTGATTGTCTTGCTGATTGTCTTGGTAGTTCAAAAACTATCAAGACAATCGTCTCTTGAACTAATATTAACATATTTGTAACAAAGAAAACGTACAACATTTTATTATTTACAAAATAACCTGCCAAGACAATCTGTGGATTGTCTTGGCGAATGTCTTGATACCCGAAAAACACTTACAAGACAATCGACACTGATAAAAACACTAACATATATATATAAAAAAAAATTGGTAAAACTGAAAAACAAAAATTGATTAATAATAAACATAATCTGCTAATTTTATACTAATGAAATACAAATTTATGTGCAGGATTAATCTAATTAAAATACAACCTTATTTATCACTAAAACTACCACAAATAAATATTTAGCAAATATATGGATTAACCTTTTTACGACAATAAATATAAATAACAAAAGGACAAACACTACAAAACATTTAATAAAATATAATATTTATTTACAAGAACATTTATAACAAATTAATGAATCTAAATATTTTCTAATAAAATAACTTTCTAATAGAAAATTATTTAAAGAGAGAATATGATTCATTAAAATATCACAAATATTTTAAAATACAAGAAGTAATAAAGAAGTTATTATGAACATGTTGACAAAGATTTTTAGCAATCACAAGCAATAAAATAAGTTGATAAAATAATTATGCAAGTGATTAAAATTAAAAATTAATAACAAAATCACTTGCAAATTATTAAAGAGCAAACCTCAGATATTAACAAGCTTAATTACTAGGACTGTTCAACATACCCAATTCACCAACAATTCTGGTGAATGTGGATTCGTCAAGAGACTTAGTAAAAATATCTGCTGCTCGTTCTTCTGTGGGTACAAATAACAATTCCACAGTACCATTCATGACATGCTCTCTTATAAAATGATACCTGATGTCTATGTGCTTGGTCCTCGTATGCTGCACAGGATTGTTGGAGATTGTTATGGCACTTGTATTATCACACAAAATTGGAATATTTGTTAATACAAACCCATAGTCCTTCAGCTGATTCCTAATCCACAAGATTTGAGCACAACAGCTTCCAGCAGCTATGTATTCAGCTTCAGCTGTTGAGTTGGAAACTGTTTGTTCTTTCTTGATGTACCAGGAAACTAGCCTGCCACCTAGGAATTGACAACTTCCAGAGGTGCTTTTTCTATCTACAACACTTCCTGCATAATCTGAATCTGTGTATCCAACAAGATTAAAACCAGATTCTTTAGGGTACCAGATACCTAAATTAGGTGTACCCTTAAGATATCTTAAGATTCGTTTTACAGCAATGAGATGAACATCTCTAGGATCCACTTGGAACCTTGCACACAAGCATGTAGCATACATAATATCTGGTCTACTTTCAGTAAGATAAAGTAATGAGCCTATCATACCTCTGTAACTTGTGACATCTACCTTGGCAGAATTTTCACAAGCTCCAAACTTGACAGTTGTAGATGATGGTGTCTTAGCTGAAGATGAGTCCTCCATTTGATATTTCTTGAGGAGCTCTTTGATATACTTGGATTGACAGATAAATATTCCATCTGTCCTTTGACTTACTTGCAATCCAAGAAAGAACTTCAGCTCACCCATCATGCTCATTTCAAACTTACCCTGCATTAACTTAGCAAATTTCTTGCAAAGAAGATCATTAGTAGACCCGAATATTATATCGTCCACATAGATTTGGACTAATATTGTATCATTCTTATGTTTCTTTGTGAAGAGAGTTTTGTCTATGACACCTCTAGTAAATTCATTTTCAAGTAAAAATTCAGAGAGAGTGTCATACCATTTCCTTGGTGCTTGCTTAAGACCATAAATAGCCTTGAAGAGAAAGTAGACATAACCCAATAGATCTGGATCTTCAAAAATGTTCTACATATGCCTCTTCATCCAGCTTACTATTCAGAAAGGCACTCTTGACATCCATTTGATAAACATTAAAGTTAGAAAAGGCTGCAAATGCCAAGAATATCCTAAAGGCCTCAAGTCTAGCCACCGGAGCATAGGTCTCATCATAGTCAATGCCTTCAGATTGTGAGTAACCTTTTGCTACCAGTCTTGCTTTATTTCTTGTTACTGTGCCATCTTCATCAAGTTTGTTTTTGAATACCCACCTAGTACCAACCACTGTTCTATTTGTAGGTCTGGGTACCAGCTTCCATACTTCTTGTTGTTTAAATTGATTCAGTTCATCTTGCATAGCAATCACCCAATCATGATCTGAAAGAGCTTCTTCAATTTTCTTAGGTTCCATTTCAGATAGAAACCCTGAATAATTACATTGATTTTGCAAAGCTCTTTTAGTCTTTTCACCAACATCTGGATCACCAACAATTAGCTCAAAAGTATGAGCTCTATTCCAAACAGTCTGTCTGGGAAGATTTAGTCTTGATGATTCGCCTTGTTCTTCATTGTGATGTTGAGTATGACTGGTAGATCCTTCATTAACTCCCCTTGAGTTGTTGCCAGGATGATTAGATGAGTGTTCAGAAGTATGAGTGGTATTTTCTGATAGGTTTCGGGGCAACAAGCACAACGGAAAAACGATAATAAACAATAAAAACCGAAACCTAACCCTAGGATCCGTGTATAAGACATGCTAATTATGGAGAACAGAATCTGTACCTTATAAAAGCTTTCCGATTCGGTTGACAGATGGAGGTCCAAGAACGATCACCACGCAGCCCTCTTCATGAGATCTGCTTCGCTAATCAGTACACACGAACGCACGATTATCTCCGCAATCTCCGGAGTTGGTACTAGCCGTAATTTGCCCTCTATCTCGATTTTTCTCTCTAGCCTCTCTTGATGTAGAGCTGCTAGGGTTTTTGCTAAAAACGATTTTGGCAAAAGTCTAACCCTAAACCAATACATCTCTATGTATTTATAAGAGAGAATGAGCTGGGCTTAACCCTAATCGGTTTGGGCTTCTACTAAAACCAAACAGATTTGGGTTTTAATGATTTAAATTCGAAATCTAATTAAATAAGTCCAATTTATTAATTAAATAACCAATTTCAAATTTTATCATCAATTAATTTAAATTCGAAATTTAAATTAAAACTCCTTTTAAACGTTCTTATTGTGTAACCCTTTAGGTTATTATTACGTTGGCAATAATTTTAATATCCAATAATAAAATTATAAACAATGAGCGGCATCTAGTAATACATCATTGCTACCCAAGTAATAATAATTGGTGGTCCAATTAAACCTTTCGTGATTAATGTTTCCGTGTAATATAATCCCTTTAACCATATATTATAGATTAAACTCGAGGCATGTAATTAGTCATCCTCATCAATGTTTAATCCGGGTTTCCTTGATCAATGAGTAGACTATTAAAAACAAATCAATATTTGAGCAAGGCCTTGCATTTTCATAGTCTCACTCAATCAAGAGGCCAATAATATCTCTCCTAAGAATAGGAGGGTTAAATCATTTATCTATCATTCATATTTCTCATACGTCTCATAATATACCCGATGTACATTTTTATCATAACCCGGTCAAAGGTAACTTTTAATGTAGTCAAAGTATATTAATCCTCGTATAGAAATATAATGATCTCAAGTCTAAGGATCATTACACCATTATCACTGTGAGTCTTTCTAATGACATTATCAACATGTAGAAACTCACTGTGGGTCAAATCAGTGCCATGTAGAATATTACATGCACCTATGTTCTTGACTTTAGTATCACTATACCTATGACCAATGAGATGTGGTCATCAGTCAACAAACATACTAATCTTTATGCATTAGAATTGTCCTATATTAATAATGCTCGATTAGGGATATTTAGGAATATTAACACTATTCTTATAATCTCATTTTTAAGTCACATACTTAAAGATATAGAATACATGTTACATATTCCAAGGACATTTATTGTTCTAATATTTATATCGCAGTAAATAAAGACATAATAAATTTATTGTTGAATAATCGATATAACATAATCACTGAATAACAAAATAGTCTATCCTAGAATTACATTGTCTCTAGGGCACTAACACTATCAATCTCCCACTTGCACTAGAGCCAATCGCCCATGTATCTAATACCCATGGAACTAGTGTGACCTTCGTGCTTCTGCTGCGACAAAGCTTTGGTCAGTGGGTCCGCAACATTATTATTAATATGCACTTTACATATATGTATATCTCCTCTCTCGTTTATCTCTCGAAGAAGGTGATATCTCCTAAGTATATGCTTTGCGTTGGAATGGGACCTTGGTTCCTTTGCCTGCGCAATAGCTCCATTGTTATCGCAATACAGATTAACTGGATCTGCGATCGACGGAACCACACCAAGTCCCGAAATAAATTTCCGAATCCAAACAGCCTCTTTGGCTGCTTCACTGGCAGCAATATACTCAACTTCCATTGTAGAATCAGCTACTGTCTCTTGCTTCGAACTTTTCCAGCTAACAGCACCTCCATTTAGACAAAACACGAATCCAGGCTGGGACACAGAATCGTCCCTATCTGTCCGGAAACTAGCATCAGTGTAACCTTTTACAACCGGCTTCTCATCTCCTCCGTATATCAAGAACGAATCTTTAGTCCGTTTAAGGTACTTAAGAATATTCTTGACAGCTGTCCAGTGACCCTCACCTGGATTAGACTGGTACCTGCTCGTCATGCTTAAAGCATACGAGACATCAGGACGAGTACATATCATCGCATACATTATAGAACCAATTGCCGAAGCATATGGTACTTTACTCATACGGTCCTTATCATCTGATGATTTAGGACAGTTTTCCTTTGAGATCACTATCCCATGAGACACCGGGACAAAGCCCCTCTTTGCCTCTTGCATTCCAAAACGATGCAATACTTTGTCAATGTATGTACTTTGACTTAGGCCAATTAATATTTTAGATCTATCTCTATAGATCCTGATCCTTAAGATATAGGTAGCATCGCCTAAGTCTTTCATCGAGAAACTTTTTCCCAGCCAAGTCTTCACAGCCTGTAGAGAAGGAATGTCATTCCCTATTAGTAATATGTCATCTACATATAATACTAGGAATGCCATATGGCTCCCACTAACCTTCTTGTAAACAGACGGTTCATCCTCATTTTGTATAAAACCAAAATCTTTGACTGTTTCATCAAAACGGATGTTCCACCTCCTTGAGGCCTGCTTCAATCATAAATAGATCGTAGCAACTTAAAAACCATTCTAGCAAACTTTGGATCAACAAAACCCTCAGGTTGTGTCATGTACACATCCTCTTCTAAGCTTCCATTTAAGAAAGCAGTCTTGACATCCATTTGCCAGATTTCATAGTCATAATAAGCCGCTATCGCAAGCAAAATCCTGATGGACTTGACCATAGCTACCGGTGAGAAAGTTTCATCATAGTCAATACCATGAATTTGCTTGAAACCTTTCACCACCAGTCTTGTTTTGTAGGTCTGTAAATTTCCATCCATGTCAGTTTTCTTCTTGAAAACCCACTTGCACTCTATGGGTTTAACCCCATCAGGTGGTGCAACCAAAGTCCATACTTTGTTTTCATACATGGAATCCATCTCAGATTTCATGGCTTCCAGCCATCTCTCAGAATCTGGACTATTCATAGCATCCTTGTAGGTGAGAGGCTCATCATTATCTACAAGCATCACATCGCCACCTTGAGTCGGGAGAAATCCATAATATCTCTCTGGCTCATGGTGAATCCTACTTGATCTACGAACGACCTGTGTTTCTTGAGCAGTATTGTTCTCAATATCTTGAGTCTCATTCCGCTCGTGTTCCAACTCTGGTTCAACAATATTTTGTAGTTCTCGATCCTCATCAAGATCTATTGTCCTCCCACTGTTTTTCTTAGAAAGCAGTTCTCTCTCTAGAAATACAGCCGTTCGAGCAATAAACACTTTGTTCTCAGAAGGTTTAGAGAAATAATACCCTTTAGTTTCCAACGGGTATCCTATAAAATTACATTTGTCTGATTTCGGTCCTAGCTTATCAGAGATCAAACGTTTCACAAACGCTTCACATCCCCAAACTTTCATAAATGAAACGCTATTATGTTTTTCAGTCCATAACTCATATGGTGTCTTTTGAACCGATTTTGAAGGAACTCGGTTTAGTGTTTGTGCAGCCGTCTCTAGGGCATAACCCCAGAAACTAATTGGAAGATCCGCATGACTCATCATCGATCACACCATGTCCAACAAGGTACGATTTCTCCTTTCAGACACCCCATTCCATTGTGGTGTTCCAGGAGGAGTGAGTTGTGATACGATACCACGCTCCTTTAAGAAATTCTTAAATTCTAAGTTTAAGTATTGTCCCCCACGATCAGATCGTAGAGTTTTAATACTTTCACTCTTTTGCTTCTCTACTTCAGCCTTATACTCTTTGAATTTTTCAAACGATTCAGATTTGATCTTCAAAAGATACACATATCCGTATCTACTAAAATCATCAGTAAAGGTTATGAAATAGTAATAGCCACCTCTTGCCATCGTATGCATTGGACCACATACATCACTATGTATCAGTTCCAATCGTTTGGTGGCCCTCTCACCTTGTCCGGTAAAAGGAGCTTTAGTCATTTTGCCAATGAGACATGGTTCACATTCCTCGTATGATTTGAAATCAAACTTGTCTAAGTATCCATCCTTATGTAACTTGGAAATGCGATTCTCATTTATATGGCCTAAACGACAGTGCCAGAGGTATGTATGATTTGAGTCATTTGTTTTAAGACGTTTGTTATTTATGTTATAGACAGGAGTATCAAGATCAAGAACATATAAACCATTAAACAAACGTGCAACCCCATAGGTAACATTATTCAATGAAAAGGAACAACTATTGTTCTGAATTAAGAAAGAAAAACCAATCTTGTCCAAACAAGAAATGGAAATAATGTTTCTGCAAATCGCAGGCACGTAAAAACAGTTCTCAAGTTTTAAAATGAGCCCTGTGGGCAACGATAAATGATAAGTCCCTACAGCTAAAGCAGCAACCTTTGCTCCATTGCCAACGCGTAGGTCAACTTCTCCCTTCGCCAATGCTCTACTACTTCGAAGTTCCTGCACATTAATATAATTGTGAGAACCACATCCAGTATCTAATACCCATGATGTAGAAGTAGATAAATTGACTTCTATAACATAAATACCTGAATCAGAAATCTGAACAGCCTTCAGTTTCTTCAGACCATCCAAGTAATCTGGACAGTTTCTATTCCAATGACCCGGCTTCTTGCAGTAGTGACAATCACCCTTGTCACCCTTCGCGACATCTCCCTTCGACTTTCCAGCCTTTTTGAAAGAGGGCTTGGAAGGAGCAAGAGCTTTTGATGCAACCTTTTTCTTTCCCTTCCATTTCCCCTTTCCTTGAGCACCTTTCTTGCCCACCATCATTATGGGACTTTCTCAGGTGACTTGACCATATTTGCTTCAGTGGTCCTCAGCATGGCCAATAATTCCATAGGAGTCTTATCTTGCTCGGTCATATTAAAAGTCATAATGAACTGAGTATAGTCGTTGTTCAAAGATTGCAAGATTATATCGACTTGAGCCTCTCGCAGAAGCGGGAAACCCAAACGAGCAAGGTAATCACAATACCCTATCATCTTTATAACATGTGGTCCAACTGGTCCGTTGCCCTGTTTGCACGAGAAGAGTGCCTTGCTCGTGTTGAACTTTTCCACACGAGCCTGTGATTGAAACATCGTCGAAAGATGTTCAAACATAGTATAAGCATTCATATCAAAATGCTACTTCTGAAGCTCAGCATCCATAGTGGCAAGCATAAGACAAGCCACATCAGTCGCATCATCAATATGCTTCTGATAAGCATTTTGCTGATCAACAGTGGCATTGGCAGCAGGAGCTGCCGGTGGAGGAATATCAATCACATAAGATTTCTTTTCCTGCATGAGAACAATTCTCAAATTCCTAGACCAGTCAAGGAAGTTTGATCCTGTCAGCTTGTCCTTCTCAAGGACTGATCGCACAGAGAAAGTGTTGTTTGTGTTGTTTGCCATTTCGAATATCTACAATGTTAAAATGCATAAAATAATTAATCTACGGAATTGTTAAATTATGTTCAAGTGATTATTCATATATATTCATAATATATATATATATATATATATATATATATATATATATATATATATATATATATAATAGCCTACCTATCAATTCGGAAAAGTATCTCTAAACCTTTCAAGTGAGCCAAGATCCATATTTCATCCCTTTTAATGTCAGCTTTGGCTTTTCTCCTTAAAATGATTATTTAGGTAGACAAAATTTGTCAATTATATCATATATAACTCTTGGATAGTTTGGTAGAACAACATTTGTTCACATAACAGCATTTGTTCCTATTCATCCAGTAAATCTTACCAAACTCTATGCCTCTAAGTTCACAATCCTATTGTGGTCACTTAGTTAAGTCGAACCCAAAGGTCTAACATTTAAGTATCACTAACTTACTCGATCGCGCCTTACCATGATAAACGAGGGTACTCCGCTTTGGCGCACCTACCCTTTGTCGATCTAGGTCTTGACGAGTGTTTCCCAATTGGAAGGCATCCTAAACTTAATATTTTGTTAGGGGTTTGTTTAAAACGACCATGATCCCATCATAAAGAGATTCCCAATTTTTCCTTAAATTAAATACTTCAAATCAATATTCACCAATGGTTTGATTTCCAGGTTGTTGGAGGAGTCACAAGCGGCCTCACTTAATATCCAACTTCCTTACAGGTATGACCCGTTTTTGACAAAATCTCCCCATATCAAAATAATTGAAAATTCGTATTTAATTCTGTGTTTCATAAACACAGAAATCTCATAGTTGTTATAGTAAATTTTAAAATCTCGAGTCGTTACAGATTTTATCTTATTTAAGCAGGCATGGCATGGGTGATGTATCTAATACATACATACATTCTACTTAATCTAATTAAGCATGCATATCTATCACTACGCATACATATCATCATATGTAAAGTGCATGAATGTAAAATCGTGCTTGGTTATGGCCCAATCCTATATGATCTTTCCAAGCTAATGGAAAAATCTAGGTCAATCTATGGTGGTTTATAAAACTAAATTATTACATAGTTGTCTTCATAAATACATGTCTTCTTTGTGTCATTAACCTTCATCTCCATTGATCCTTCATTGCAAGCTTCCAATGATCTTCTTATTACTTAAAATATAAAACATAACTATACTAATGTACTTACATAAGAACTCGAGTTACATTCGAGATGAACAATTACAAAGCACCAAGAAAACGACATGCAAGTCGTATTTATAGAACCAAACCATAATAATAAAAACCACTAACCTATGGGTCTCAAGGCCATAACCAATCACCATGCTCAATTAACACTTAAGAACATCATCAATCATATTATCATATCATAATATATCACATGAATAAAGCATATGTCACAAGCCCAAATTTGTCACAAGCCCTAAACACGCGGATCGACATAACCCAATAGATCTGGATCTTCAAAACCAGGTGGTTGTTCTACATATACCTCTTCATCCAGCTTACCATTCAGAAAGGCACTCTTGACATCCATTTGATAAACATTAAAGTTAGAAAAGGCTGCGAATGCCAAGAATATCCTAAAGGCCTCAAGTCTAGCCACTGGAGCATAGGTCTCATCATAGTCAATGCCTTCAGATTGTGAGTAACCTTTTGCTACCAGTCTTGCTTTATTTCTTGTTACTGTGCCATCTTCATCAAGTTTGTTTCTGAATACCCACCTAGTACCAACCACTGTTCTATTTGTAGGTCTGGGTACCAGCTTCCATACTTCTTGTTGTTTAAATTGATTGAGTTCATCTTGCATAGCAATCACCCAATCAGGATCTGAAAGAGCTTCTTCAATTTTCTTAGGTTCCATTTCAGATAGAAACCCTGAATAATCACATTGATTTTGCAAAGCTCTTTTAGTCTTTTCACCAACATCTGGATCACCAACAATTAGCTCAAAAGGATGAGCTCTATTCCAAACAGTCTGTCTGGGAAGATTTAGGCTTGATGATTCGCCTTGTTCTTCATTGTGATGTTAAGTATGACTGGTAGATCCTTCATTAACTCCCCTTGAGTTGTTGCCAGGATGATTAGATGAGTGTTCAGAAGTATGAGTGGTATTTTCTGATAGGTTTCGGGGCAACAAGCACAACGGAAAAATGATAATAAACAATAAAAACCGAAACCTAACCCTAGGATCCGTGTATAAGACATGCTGATTATGGAGAACAGAATCTGTACCTTATAAAAGCTTTCCGATTCGGTTGACAGATGGAGGTCCAAGAACGATCACCACACAGCCCTCTTCGTGAGATCTGCTTCGCTAATCAGTCCACACGAATGCACGATTGTCTCCGCAATCTCCGGAGTTGGTAATAGCCGTAATCTGCCCTCTATCTCGATTTCTCTCTCTAGCCTCTCTTGATGTAGAGCTGCTAGGGTTTTTGCTAAAAACGATTTTGGCAAAAGTCTAACCCTAAACCAATACATCTCTATGTATTTATAAGAGAGAATGAGCTGGGCTTAACCCTAATCGGTTTGGGCTTCTACTAAAACCAAACTGATTTGGGTTTTAATGATTTAAATTCGAAATCTAATTAACTAAGTCCAACTTAATTAATTAAATAACCAATTTCGAATTTTATCATCAATTAATTTAAATTCGAAATTTAAATTAAAACTCCTTTTAAACGTTCTTATTGTGTAACCCTTTAGGTTATTATTACGTTGGCAATAATTTTAATATCTAATAATAAAATTATAAACAATGAGCGGCATCTAGTAATACATCATTGCTACCCAAGTAATAATAATTGGTGATCCAATTAAACCTTTCGTGATTAATGTTTCCGTGTAATATAATCCCTTTAACCATATATTATAGATTAAACTCGAGGCATGTAATTACTCATCCTCATCAATGTTTAATCCGGTTTTCCTTGATCAATGAGTAGACTATTAAAAACAAATCAATATTTGAGCATGGCCATGCATTTTCATAGTCTCACTCAATAAAGAGGCCAATAATATCTCTCCTAAGAATAGGAGGGTTAAATCCTTTATCTATCATTCATATTTCTCATACGTCTCATAATATACCCGATGTACATTTTTATCATAACCCGGTCAAAGGTAACTTTTAATGTAGTCAAAGTATATTAATCCTCGTATAGAAATATAATGATCTCAAGTCTAAGGATCATTACACCATTATCACTGTGAGTCTTTCTAATGACATTATCAACATGTAGAAACTCACTGTGGGTCAATCCAGTGCCATGTAGAATATTACATGCACCTATGTTCTTGACTTTAGTATCACTATACCTATGACCAATGAGATGTGGTCATCAGTCAACAAACATACTAATGTTTATGCATTATAATTGTCCCATATTAATAATGCTCGATTAGGGATATTTAGGAATATTAACACTATTCTTATAATCTCATTTTTAAGTCACATACTTAAAGATATAGAATACATGTTACATATTCCAAGGACATTTATTGTTCTAATATTTATATCGAAGTAAATAAAGACATAATAAATTTATTGTTGAATAATCGATATAACATAATCACTGAATAACAAAATAGTCTGTCCTAGAATTACATTGTCTCTAGGGCACTAACACTATCATTTTCAATATTATCATAATTTTCACAACCATTATTCTGATTAGTCTCATCATTGACATTGTTGTCATTAGCATCAGCAAAAACATCAGGTGGACTATCACCATCTGAATCTAGATATGTCATATCTTCAAAAGATAGCTTTTCAGATGAGTCTTTAGTTTGGATGCTAGGGAGTTTAGTGTCATCAAATGTTACATTGACACTTTCCATCATCTTCTGATGTTCAATCACATACACCTTATAAGCTCTTCTTTCATAACCAACAAAAATTGCTTCATGTGCTTTGGCTTTAAATTTTCCACCTTGATCTTCTCCTTCTTTAAGTATAAAGCATTTTGCTCCAAATACATGAAAGTATTTGAGTGTTGGTTTATTTTGCTTCATAGGGTATTTTCATCAAGTCTTTGTTGATAAGAGTTCGATTCTGAGTATAGCAAGCAGTGTTGACAGCTTCAGCCCAAAAGTACAATGGAAGCCTTGATTCACTTAACATAGTACGTGCAGCTTCAATCAAGGTTCTATTCTTTCTTTCAACTACCCCATTTTGCTGAGGAGTTCTTGGAGCTGAGTATTGTCTGGTTATACCCTTTTCAGTACAAAAGTTATTCAGAACTGCATTCTTGAATTCAGTTCCATTGTCTGACCTTATAGCCCTCACTGGATACTTGGAATCCAGCTCAATTAACTTGATGTGATCAATCACCAGTTGTGGAGTCTCATCTTTAGAATTCAGGAACAAGACCCATGTGTACTTTGAAAAACCATCAACAATCACAAGAGCATATCTTTTCTTTGACATAGACATCACATTCACTGGACCAAATAGATCCATGTGAAGTAACTGTAAAGGATCAGTTATTGAAGATATATTAGTGCTCCTGTGAGTTGCCCTTTTTAGTTTGCCTTTTTGACAGGCATCACATAGTCCTTCCTGTGTGAATTCCATAGAGGGTAAACCTCTCACCATTTCCCTCTTAACCAAATAATTCATTGTTTTGAAATTCAGGTGAGAAAGTTTCTTGTCCCATAGCCAGCTTTCATCTGTGGATGCTTTAGAATAGAAGCAATTGATTTCTTCAGTGCTTCCAGTGTTCATATTGGCTACGTACAAGTTTCCTTTTCTGACTCCCGTCAGTGATGGTTGTTTACTTCTTTTATATGAAATCAGACAATTCTTTTTGTTAAAGTAGACTTCCAATCCCTTGTCACAGAATTGACTGATGCTGAGCAAATTATGCTGAAGTCCTTTTACAAAGGACACTTCTTCAATGATAACATTTCCAGCTTCAAGTCTGCCATATCCATTAGTTCTACCTTTGTTGTTATCTCCAAAGGTAACTACTGGGCCGGCCTTCTCCACCACATTTTTCAGCAAGGTTCTGTCTCCAGTCATATGCCTTGAACATCCACTATCCAAGATCCAGGTTACTCGTTCAACCTGTTCAACACCCTACAATGACAAACAGATTAAACCTTCTTCGGAACCCAAATTTGATTGGGTCCTGCGGATTTAAAGTATTGGCCTTTATCAGGCAAAACAACATTTTTAATTTTAACATCTTTAATCAATAAACATTTAACCTTATAAATAGATTTGAAAATCCTTTGTTTTATCTTGGGTATCCATGTTTCTTTAGCGACAATAACACTTGTGTCATTGACTGGACATTTGACCTGGTAAACATTCTTAGTAACCCTTTGTTTAGTCTTAGGTACAAATGTCTCTCTCCTAACTTGAGGAGGAATAGCAGTCTTTGATCGAACATTATTGTTCCTGTTCATATGCTGTCGAGGATCAGTCTGTTTATCACATGCATAACTACCATTAAAATAATCTCGCATACTGTTAAAAGCACAAGACATACAATTGATAGTACCACGTGATTTATGAGATGAATCAATAACAGGCATGGTATGCATATCAGACATGGTATTGTTCTTTTTGAACTTATTGTCACCTAATCCAGTCTTAGAAGAACTAGTTGTTTTAACAACCTTGACTGGCACTTTAGATACATCTTTCTTGGATGAAACATTCTTTGGATAACGTCCTTAGCAGATTTAACATTATCAAGGACTGTGCCATTTGCACTGTCCTCATTTCTCATTTCTTCCTGGATAACCATAGAAAGAATATCTGGTGGTCCATCATCAGATTTTTTAAATAGAGGTTCTTTAACATTCTTGAGCACATGTGGTATTCCCCTTTCTTTAGCACTAACAAGGTTAGGGGAATTTATGCCCAATGATCCAACAGCTTCATTGTAGCCATACCCTATACCTATTGTTTGTTCTACAGCTTGTTTGTTAAAAAACTCTTTGGAAACTTTAACAGAATTATAACAAGCCCTGACCTGTGTTTCAAGTTCAGTAATTCTAGCCATTTGTTTGCCTACAACTTCTAGAATACATTTCTCCTTTTTATAAAGCATTGTTATTTCATCTCTTTGTTGATCTTGATTAATATGCACCTTTTTCAATTCTCACACTTCATTGCCAAGTTTAGTGCTTAGCAGATCTAGTCTATTATATCCAGTTTGTGTATTATCTAAGGAATTATATAGACTACGAATCAACTCAGTGTCAGTAAGAATTACCGGTTTGTTATGATGATCAGATGCTTCATCATTTGCCACCAGCGCAAGATTTTCGTATTCTTCATCTTCGTTGTCCGTGTCATCCCAACTCTTACCAGCCGCAACATAGGCTTTTCCAGGTTTCTTCTTCTCAGCAGCAAAGTCTCTTCTTTGAGTTTGCTTGGGTTTCTGACATCCAGTGGCAAAGTGCCCCAATTCATTACAGTTGAAGCAACGAAACTTGCTTCTGTCAACAGATCCAGTTTTGTATCCTCCCCTGTTACTAGAGGAAGAAGAGCCTCCTCTCTGGAATCTGTTATTTGACTTGAACCTGTACTTTAGATTTCTTCTGAATCTAAAGTTGCCAAATTGCCTTACCATCAATGCCATGGATTCATCTTCCAGTTGATCTAGCTCTTCCAGTGAGTAAAAGTCTGCACCATGCTGAGTAGGTGGTGTCTGACCAAGTCCTACTTCAGTCTGTTCCTTATCTGAGCTGTAAGCTTAACCACCTTAGCTTCCACTTCATTAGGTGCCTCAACTACAAGAGTAGATGAACTTGGCATTCTTCCTTTACCAGAGACCTCCCTCTGTTGTACTTGTTCCAGTTCATAGATTTTCAGAACACCAAACAACCTTTCAAGAGCAATCTTATTCAAATCTCTTGATTCTCTGATGGCCGTTATCCTGTGTTCAAGATGAGTGGGCATTGTCAACAAAAAATTCATATCAATCTCCTTATGTGTATATTGCTTGCCATGAACTTGCAAATTGTTGATTATCTTGTTATACCTTTCAAACACTTCCTAAATGCCTTCATTAGGGCCAGCTCTAAAGTGTTCATACTCAGAGGTTAAAATTTGAAGTCTGTTTTCCCTGACTTCATCAGTTCCTTCATTAATAGTCACAATAGTTTCCCATATGTGCTTTGCAGTTTTACAATTCATCACATGACTATACATCACAGCATCCAGGGAATCTATTAGAATAAGTCTCAAATTCTTATCTAGTCCAGCGTCCTCCTTTTCATCAAGAGTAGGGAAGCAGCAGGCTTTGGAATAGATGATGCAGGTGTTACAACAATTCCTCCAACGATAGATTCAGTTACATATTCTTTTGGAATTATAGCCATTCTGTAGAACACCCAAATATTTAGAATTTGTGACATCAAGAAACAACTCCATTTTATTTTTCCACATTGCATAATTGTCCTTATTAAACATGGGAATCTTAACAATGCCTTTTGAAGACATGATGAATTTCGAGATAGATTTTTGACGAAATAAAATTAGGATCTTGATTTGTGTATCAATCAATAGGCTCTGATGCCAATTGTTATGTCCAATATGTTTGTAGAAGGGGGGTTGAACACAAACAGTACTGTTTAATCGAAATTTGTCCGGATAAATTTAATTTATATTTTGACAAATTTTAGCGGAATTAAATGAAACAAAATTCAAGTTGAATATAAAATTATATTAACTTGAGGGGTTTGTTACAAATACAGTACATAAATTATATCTAGTTAATAAAAACAAATTAGAAAATTGGACATGAATTTTTCTAGATTTGTTAATAAAAATCAAGATAAAGATTAGGAGTAAAAACTCGCTAATAGTACAAGAGTATCATGTAATCAAGTTCTATCGGATTAGATATTAAAAATATGATGAACTTGATTTTCTATGAATTTTTATAGCTCCTGCAGGTTGTGTTCTTGATGAGAGAGAAGAGAGAAAATTGCTTTCTTTTAATGTAATGTTCTTGTCTGTCTTGATATGTGTCGCCTGTGTTTCTTGATATAATGTCTACTGCCTCTTTTTCTTCAATTAGAACTGTCAAGACAATCGGCAAGACAATCTGTTCTTCCAAGACAATCAATTTTGTACTGCCAAGACAATAGGCAATACAATCGGCAAGACAATCAGGTTTTACCAAGACAATCGGCAAGACAATCAATTTCTGGGATATTTGTCTTGCTTTATCAATAATTATCAATCTGTCGGAAACTTTTCTTTTTGATCATCATCAAGACAATCTGATTTGAACTGCCAAGACAATCATCAAGACAATCAAATCAGATTTTTATTCACCTTTTTTAAAGCTGTCGGGAATAATGATCACCAAGACAATCGGCAAGACAATCTGAGATTGTCTTGCTTTACTGATTTCCTACTCCAAGACAATCGGCAAGACAATCAGGGATTGTCTTGCTAGTTCATTTTTTCAGTTTTAAATTAAACTGATTAATAAATAATCATTTCAATTTAAACTTACTTAAATAATTATTCAGATTTAATTAATTTAATAATTAATTTAATTAATGAATTAATTCTTGATGAATTAATTTATTAATTAAATTGACTACTTGATTTAAATTAATTAAAGAATAATTATATATCCTTGGATTGCCTTAATTCTTTTCTGAATCACTGAAAGTAATAAAGGAATACCACTGAATATTCTGTTGACGTTCCATGCACGGTCTGGTTCATGAACGACTAACTTCAATGACTGTCCTTTAATTTCCACATTAAAATGTGATTCCTTTTTCTTCTCATCTCTTTCTCCTTCTTGTACTCCACTGTATTCTGTCTGAACTTGTCACTCTAGAAATCTCTATCTTAGAAATAAATCCACTTCTTTGATGCTATACTGAGGCTTGATCAGCAAGCTGAGCTTCTTCCAGTGTAAAACATCTAAACTATAGATTGACTTTACGGTTTTTCTTCAGACAGATAGTATCTTCTGAGATTCCTGTGACAGTTAAAGTTATTTACTTATTACAATCTAAGCTTAAGTTGAGTTGAGTCCTCGAACTACAAATAGGCTACGTCATATGCCTTTCAGTGATCCATGAGATGGTTGAGATGAGATGTTGTTAGAATAGTCATGATGTTATCATGTGTTAGAATGGATGGGGTGTAGTGCTTGATTGATTCACGGTGATGTGAAAACTTTGGAAATCGTGTAAACATAGCCGTCGTAATGCCCGATTTTCGATAATCTTTAAAAACCGTGCATCATAGTAGCTTGAACTCACTGTCCAGGGTTGTATTTTGCCATGATAAGATAGATAATGTTCCAAGCTTCGTTTTGATATAAAGAACGTGTGAAACGGACTTACGGTTTAGGAGTTATGGCCGATATACTAAAAGTAGTTCGAAACCGTAAACGAGAATTCGTAACTGAAATTGAACCCTCGTAAAATACGTAAGTCAGTGGAGAATCTTGGTAATTAAATACTAGAGGTAAAAAGGAAGGTGTGAGAGAAAATCTCATGTGAAACGGATTGTTTTCTGATTTTATAAAAATGTTCGAATCAAGGGTAAACGCGAACGAACCCCTTAAAAGTATAACTTTGGTTATGACTTAGAGAACGGACGGTAAAACTCGAGGTATAATCTCGGTTCGTAATCGATCGACTTTAGAACTTATACGACTTAAGTATATACCGAGTGTGGGTATGATGACATGTCGTAATAGTGAACAAATGTCGGATCGTATCAGTAATAAAAAGAGTCACACTAAAAGGTGTATAACGAGATAATTCGAAAACGTGTTTCGACTTTGGTGAAGTTATACCTTGAATTTTAAAACGTATTAAGTGGTTAATCTCGAATGTTCTGATTGTTTTTAAATCATCGAGCAGACCCAGGACACCCTATCTCCACCCACACCCGATTACCAGGCAAGTGTTCAAAACTTTGAACCTGTTGTTGTGATAATATATATATATGTGTGATTGTCATTTTACATATGCCATAGCATGCATGCCTATTGTCAAATTAGTTTATGATACCTGTTCCCTGAATTACTATTGGCTTATAGACTAGATACGAATTGTAAGAACCCCAAATTTTGGATATAATTAAAACTTTCTATTATGTACTGAGGTAATGGTGAATATTGATTACGACTACGAGGTAACGATTGAGATAATGAATGAAAGGAATAGATTTGGATTCAAATGTTTATATGCCATGAAGAATACTATTGGTTGACACTTTAGATAAGAATTATCTATTTGATGATTCTAAAGGAGAAGATTATTCTTATGTCATCCAAATCGATATCTGTTATTGGTCCAGTGGGTCCGTAAAAAGGTTAAGGAACGATCGAAAGAGATCAGGGACAATTGTACAACCCTAAGAGAATAAGTAAAGAAAAATGGATGAATAGTGATTTTGGTGGATTTAGGAATATTATTAGACGACGCTATATAGAAGTACCCGGAACGAAATTCTGAGTTCGTATTAGTGATCCAGGGGGAAAAAGAGTGTATGTAAAAGCTGTCGAATTCTGAAAAATAGCACTTTTATTTTCCCCGAGATTTCCCTGGACACTGAAAGACTTAAGGAATTATTGAAGGGATTTAAGGAAAATGGATTCGAGAATTATTAAGAATGATGGAGAATGGTAGTATAAATATTAAGACGGTTTCCGGTAAAACCCTAACTAGAAACGAATGAGTTATTCCTACGAACGATCAATGAACTGAGTAATAAACGGACAAAGAAACAAGCAGAGGAAGCAAGATACATGCATGTCCAAGTGATAAATATCTAGTAGGCAATCTAGTTACATTACAAACTAGAACCATTAGAGATTAACTAGTACTTAGCATCCTTTCTCATCCAACCACAAAAACAAGACAGATGTCAATCAAAATTCATCATCCATGACATCATAGCTTTAATAGAGCTACTTTATGAGATAATATCTCAAAGACACAAGATGAGAACAAGATACTAGCAAGCAAACAAGCAACCAACTCCATTTCTCTCCATTTTGAACAAACTGCCCAGCAGAACCTCCTCCAAGAAAAAAATTCATATCTCCATTTCTATCCATGATAAAATCACCAAATTTTAACCATAGCTTCTCCACTCCATGGGCAATATTCGTTCAAAATTTTATGGCAATCTAATTAGTGTAGCCTAGTCAAATACCTTTCCCAAATTGAAGAAACCAAACTGCCTGTTCTTGACAGTTTTCTGTAACGATTTTCAAACACCCATATCTCCTTCATTACTCAATGGAATTTGGTGTTCTTTAGCTTGTTGGAAATCTGGTTAGATGCTCTACAACTCTCCTTTAGAAGCCTTGTCCAGAAAAGCATGGTAAGGGCCTCGTTTTTGCAGATCTTTGAACTGATGAATAATAACCGTCATGAACTAACTTTGATTTCTTGTTTTGTTTGGATGATCTAAGCAATCCTAAGGCTATACAAGGACAAACCAAGGCTTAATCATGTATTAAGATACTCTAGAGAAGTTATAACTCTTAAGAAACCCTAGAACTTATTTTGAGTTTTTGTGATTATTGGATTAGTTTTGATGATGATGTGGTTTTAAGCATATAAGCGTGATTATGTAGTTGATTTAGTTCATTTAGCCATATAATGATTAAGAGGATGAGTTGAGATGTTCCTGGACTTATGAGGTGTATATCATGAATGTAAGATGTTTGGTTTTCCCGGTGTGGCTTGGTTGAATTGTTATGATTTTTAGAACGTTCGATATATAGCCGTCATAATGCCGAATTTTTGTTAACACTTAGAAACCGAGCATGACAGTAAATATAAATTCCTGACCTTGATAATATTATGACTGGTCCTTGTAAATCTCGAGCCATAGATCGTTTTGGTACAAGAATCGAAACATTCCGACTTACGGTTTAGGAGTTATGGTCAAATTACTAAAATTAGTTCGGAACCGTAAATAAAGGTTCGTAACTTCAATTGAACCCTCGTAGGGCATGTTACTCAGTGGCGAATCTTGGTAAATAAATACTAGAGGTTATAAGGAAGGTATGAAAGAAAACCACATGTCAAACGGATCGATTTCCGATTTTATAAAAATGTTGGAATCGAAGTTAAACGCGAACGAACCCCTAAAAACCCGCTTGGATATAACTTTGGTAAAACACTTAGAAAAAGAACGATAAAACTCGAGGTATAATCTCAGTTCGTAATCGATCTACTTTAGAACTTATACGACTTAAGTATATACCGAGTGTGGGTATGATGACATGTCGTA
Source organism: Saposhnikovia divaricata (assembly GCA_036435485.1). Lineage (NCBI taxonomy): Eukaryota > Viridiplantae > Streptophyta > Magnoliopsida > Apiales > Apiaceae > Saposhnikovia > Saposhnikovia divaricata. The sequence continues at coordinate 190,967,835 of CM071594.1, read as the reverse complement.
ATAACGAATAAATGTCGGATCGTATCAGTAATAAAAAGAGTTACACTAAAAGGTGTATAACGAGATAATTCGAAAACGTGTTTCGATTTAAGTGAAGTTTATACCTAGACTTTTAAAACGTTTTAAGTGGTTAATCTCGAATGTTCTGATTCTTTATTGATCATCGAGCAGACCCAGGACACGCTATCTCCACCCACACCCGATTACCAAGCAAGTGTTCAAACCTTTGAACCTGTTGTTGTGATAATATATGTATATGATTTCTGTTTTACATATGCCATCGCATGCATGCCTGTTTCCAATTATATTTTGACTCTGGTTTTTGTGATACTTGTTCCCTGAATTGATATTGGCTTATAGACTAGATACGAATTATCAGTGATAAGCCGGATTGTTTTGGTAAGACCCTTCGCGAAGGGCATATGATATTCATTCTAAATATAGACCGGGAGTCGGTATTTTGAGATATAGAGAGTCGTGGAAACCCGGAGGGATTCCAACGACAAGTTATTATTTATCTGAGGAATGTTATTCTTAAACGTTATTTATATTGCATAAAGTATCAATTACTTGGAAATATTTCGAGGAATGTTATTCGAGTATTATCTCAGTCGAGAGATATTAAATGAATGTTAGTTTCGAATATTCATTTAGAGTTGATTATTTAATAAATATTATTTTGGTATTCATTAAAATGTTATTTATTAAATGAATATAACTTTCGAATATTCATTTAATGTTTTATGTACTTGATGAATATTATTTTAAAATATTCATTGGAAGTTCTATTTACTTAAGGAATATTATTTCGATTATTCCTTTAAAGTTTTGATTACTAAATGAATATTATTTGGATATTCTTTTAGAAGATTATTTATTAAATGAATATCATTTTCAAATATTCGTTTAAGGTTTGACTTATTTATTGAATATTATTTTAAATATTTATTGGAGTTTAATTATTTAATGAATATTATTTCGAATATTCATTTAAGAAGGGATTTATTTAGTAAATAATTCCATATATTCATTCGAGGATTACTTACGAGCAATATTATGAGTTAATAATATTCCATAATTATTATTGAGTAAATAAATATTCTTGGAATATTTAATTAATTCTTTTAAATTCTTTTTAAAATGATTTATATTATTCGGAGATTATCTTTCACCTCCAGATATTATGTAAAATATTTCGGAGTCTTTTTACGACTATTTTATCAAGGAAAGGTTCCCAACTCTTTATTTTTCATTTAAATCTATCTTAAAAGGATTTAAATGCTCGCTCAAACTTCCATATTATAGGGGAACCTACTTGAGCAATGTTATTTTTTCTTGTTGACTTCCCGGTCATAATTTATCCTTTTCACTCGCAACTTGGTTGCTATGGACTCATTAAGTCTGTGTGTACCTTCTCATCATTCGAGGGGTAAGATTGTTGGAACAAGTTGATATCCATTAACAAGCAAAAGCTTGGGAAATGTTGGTGAATTTTCCTTTCCAACTAGATACGACTACTTTGTGAAGTCTTATCAACAAGTATTTCACTTGGGGAAGGGAGGACAAACTCTACGTTTCAATGCAATGGATTTATTCGAACTAGGAGTCGTGTGTAAGAGGCCGAGTTGCGCGGTCCATCACAAGGCCTAACCATTGGCCAGGGAGTTACTATTAAAGGCAATCTATAAGTGGAGCCGTCAGTTCTTCCTTCTACCGGTAGTAAACTATATTGGGCTGTACCATCCCCGACTGATCATCAGGGAGTGGGACAGCTGGCGTGTGATAACTCCAATATTGGTTCATCTCCCAAATTGGGAATTCCCTGCAACACGTATCGAAGAGACTTCTTTCAGGTTGACGGTGTCTTCCGCAACACGTATCGAAAAGACTTCTTTCAGGTTGTAGGACTTCGGAAAATGTTAATAACTGGAATTGCAATATTTTCCTTGCAAGTTCCTCTTTATATGATAAATGATAATATCTTGCTTATTTTTGACATAGCAGATATTCCCACATATATTTACATTTTGAGTAACCTTGTAACTTCATCGTTCATATTATACTGGTATCATTTCTGTAAATGCATGGCATATGGTTTGAAAGATACCTTTGAACTGTTATATATTATCGTTCAGTTAAATATTATTGTTGGTGGGCTATTGCTCACCCTTGCTTTATTATTATATCACAACAACAGCTAGACCAGATGACTCGCACAAGGCGTACTCGACGCTGGCGAGGACGATGAGACTACCAGAGCCGAAGAGAAAGCTATTGGTAGGATAGATTTATTCTTTCATTACCAAGTATATGGTCTAGTATGACTTATGCAAATGGATGGCAAAGAGTATGTATTCATATTGAACTTCTTTTGGATTGTAAGAACTCATATTGTGCTTAATAAAATTTGGTAGTTACTCTGATTTCATCTCTGGGACTATATCGGGTTTGTTTTATATTGTTGTGTTGGGTCATAAAGATGTAATTTATTTTGAGTTGAAGTAAGTTCAAGTATTGTGAACAGTAATGGAGACCGTAACGACCGGATCCCGGACCCCGGATCTGGGGGTGTTACACGAATTATCAGTTATAAGCCGGATTATTTTGGTAAGACCCTTAGCGAAGGGCATATGATATTCATTCTTAAATATAGACCGGGAGTCGGTATTTTGAGATATAGATAGTCGTGGAAACCCGGAGGGATTCCACCGGCAGATTACTATTTATCTGAGGAATGTTATTATTAAACGTTATTTATATTTCCATAAAGTATCAATTACTTGGAAATCTTTCGAGGAATGTTATTCGAGTATTATCTCAGTCGAGAGATATTAAATGAATGTTAGTTTCGAATATTCATTTAGAGTTGATTATTTAATGAATATTATTTTGATATTCATTGGAATTTTATGTATTAAATGAATATCACTTTCGAATATTCATTTAAGGTCTTATGTACTTGATGAATATTATTTTAAATATTCATTGGAAGTTCTATTTACTTAAGGAATATTATTTCGATTATTCTTTTAAAAGTTTTGATTACTAAATGAATATTATTTGGATATTCATTTAGAAAATTATTTATTAAATGAATATTATTTTTCAAATATTCATTTAAGGTTTGACTTATTTATTGAATATTATTTTAAATAATTATTGGAGTTTAATTACTTAATGAATATTATTTTGAATATTCATTTAAGGAGGGATTTATTTAGTAAATAATTCTATATATTCATTCGAGGATTACTTACGAGCAACATTATGATTTAATAATATTCCGTAATTATTATTGAGCTAATAAATATTCTTGGAATATTTATTTAATTCTTTTAAATTCTTTTAAAAATGATTTATATTATTTGGAGATTATCTTTCACCTCCAGATATTATGTAAAATACTCTTTCATTCACTAGATACTTCCGACTCAATAAATATTCTATAAATATTTATTCAATACTTGGAAACAACTTCAATGTTGTTTATTCTTCTTCAAATATTATCTTCGACCTTCGATCATTCTAAAAATTCTTCGGAGTCATACGATTAATATTATATTAAGAAAGGTCCTCAAGATTCCATTCTTCACTCGAATCTATCTCTTAAATTATAAGGGAACCTTACTTGAGAAAGGTTATTTATCTTGTTGACTTCCCGGTCATAATTTATCCATTTACTCGCAACTTGGTTGCTATGGACTCATTAAGTCTGTGTGTACCTTCTCATCATTCGAGGGGTAAGATTGTTGGAACAAGTTGATATACATTAACAAGCAAAAGCTTGGGAAATGTTGGTGAATTTTCCTTTCCAACTAGATACGACTACTTTGTGGAGTCTTATCAAGAAGTATTTCACTTGGGGAAGGGAGGACAAACTCTACGTTTCAATGCTGTGGATTTATTCGAACTAGGAGTCGTGTGTAAGAGGCCGAGTCGCGCGGTCCATCACAAGGCCTAACCATTGGCCAGGGAGTTACTATTAAAAGCAATCTACAAGTGGAGCCGTCAGTTCTTCCTTCTACCGGTAGTAAACTATATTGGGCTGTACCATCCCCGACTGATCATCAGGGAGTGGGACAGCTGGCGCGTGATAACTCCAGTATTGGTTCATCTCCCAAATTGGGAATTCCCTACAACATGTATCGAAGAGACTTCTTTCAGGTTGACGGTGTCTTCGGCAACACGTATCGAAGAGACTTCTTTCAGGTTGTAGGACTTCGATAAATGTTAATAACTGGAATTGCAATATTTTCCTTTCAAGTTCCTCTTTATATGATAAATGATAATATCTTGCTTATTTTCGACATAGCAGATATTCCCACATATATTTACATTTTGAGTTACCTTGTAACTTCATCGTTCATATTATACTGGCATCATTTCCGTAAATGCATGGCATATGGTTTGAAAGATACTTTTGAACTGTTAAATATTATCGTTCAGTTAAATATTATTGTTGGTGGGCTATTGCTCACCCTTTCTTTATTATTATATCACAACAACAGCTAGACCAGATAACTCGCACAAGGCGCACTCGATGCTGGCGAGGACGATGAGACTACCAGAGCCGAAGAGAAAGCTATTGGTAGGATAGATTTATTCTTTCAGTACCAAGTATATGGTCTAGTATGACTTATGCAAATGGATGGCAAAGAGTATGTATTCATATTGAAATTCTTTTGGATTGTCAAAACTCATATTGTGCTTAATAAAATTTGGTAGTTACTCTGATTTCATCTCTGGGACTATAACGGGTGTGTTTTATATTGTTGTGTTGGGTCATAAAGATGTAATTTATTTTGAGTTGAAGTAAGTTCAAGTATTGTGAACAGTAATGGAGACCGTAACGACCGGATCCCGGACCCCGGATCTTGGGGTGTTACAGATATATTGAGGAAATACAGAATGAAGCGCAACCCCCAAAAGTGTGTATTTGGGGTCGAATCTGGAAAATTCCTTGGCTTCATTGTCAACCACAGAGGCATCGAAGCCAACCCAGCTAAAATTAAGGCCCTAGTGGAGATGAGATCGCCTAGAAATGTGAAGGAGGCTCAAAGCCTAACAGGAAGGATAGCTGATCTTAATAGATTTGTGTCAAAATCATCAGAAAAGTGTCATGAGTTCTACAAAGCTATCAAGAAGGTGGGAAAAAATTTCGAATGGACCTCTTATTGCGAGGAGACCTTTTAGAGAATTAAGGAGCACCTGGGCTCAACACCTTTGCTCTTTAAGCCTCGAGATGGGGAGACACTCATGGTCTACCTCACTATGTCAGAACATGCGATCAGCACAATCTTGGTTCGCGAAGAAGAGAAGGCTCAGTATCCGGTATACTATGTCAGTAGAAGAATGCTAGATGTAGAGACTCGCTACACCAATATGGAGAAGCTTGCCTATGCCCTGGTGTTGGCCTCGCGTAAATTAAGGCCATATTTTCAGGTCCACAAGATCGAGGTCCGAACATCTTATCCTTTAAGGCAAGTAATGTATAAACCAGAAACATCGAGAAAACTCTTGAAATGGACTATGGAACTAATTCAATTCGACATAGAATACAAGCCACGAGGAGCACTAAAAGGTCAAGCTCTAGCAGATTTCATACTAGAATTTCCCCCTCAAATTGAGGAAGAATCTTGGGCTCTCATACCGATCCCCGTGGTTACCAACAGCGAGGCTAAAGCTGAGAACTCAACCTCATGGTGGGAGCTTTATGTTGATGGTGCATCTAATAAGGAAGGAGCTGGAGCCGGGATCGAGCTTGTTACTCTTGAAGGTCGCAAGATAAGCAGTGCGGTCCATTTCACATTTGAAGCATCCAATAATGCAGCTGAGTACGAGGCCTTGATCATCGGCCTCAAACTCGCAATTGAAATGAAGGTAGAGAATCTCAATGCATATAGCGACTCCATGCTGGTTACAGGTCACGTTGGATGTGGATGGCAGGCCAGGGGGCCTCAAATTGAACTCTATTTGCGATATGTGCAGAGGTTGATGAATTCATTTAAGCAGGTCAAAGTTGAATTCATTAGAAGGGCAAAATATCAGGGAGCAGATGCCCTCGCAAAACTGTGGTCGCGCCGCGAGGCCACCCTACTTGGAGTTATACCACTGGAAATTCAGAATAAAACTAGTGTTCCTGAAGAGTTTATTTTGGAAGTTTCGAACCCAGGGCCCACCTGGATGACCCCTATATGGGAATATGTGAAACATGGGGTTGTCCATCAGGAAAAGAAAGAGGCAAGAAAGGTCAAATATCAGGCAGCTCGCTACGTCATTTATGACGAGGTCCTCTATCGAAGAGGGTTTAACACACCGCTACTGAGGTGTGTAGATGGTGAGGAATGCAGCTATTGTAACACCCCCAGATCCGGGGTCCGGGATCCGGTCGTTACGGTTTCCAATTCTGTCCACAACACTTGAACTTTCCTTAACATAAAATAAATTACATCTCTATGACCCAACACAACAATGTAAAACACACCCGTTATAGTCCCAGAGATGAAATCAGAGTAACAATCAAATTTTTATTAATCACATTATGAATTCTTACAATCCAAAAGAATTTCAATATAAATACATACTCTTTGCCATCCATTTACATAAGTCATACTAGACCATATACTTGGTACTGATAGAATAAATATATCCTACCAATAGCTTCTTCTTCAGCTCTGGTAGTCTCATCGTTCTCGCCCCGCGTCGAGTGCGCCTTGTGCGAGTCATCTGGTCTAGCTGTTGTTGTGATATAATAATAAAGCAAGGGTGAGAAATAGCCCACCAACAATAATATATAACTGAACGATAATATATAACAGTTCAAAAGTATCTTTCAAACCATATGTCATGCATTTACGGAAATGATGCCAGTATAATATGAACGATGAAGTTACAAGGTAACTTAAAGTATTTGTTTGTAGAAATATCTGCTACATCAAAAGTAAGCGTGATATTCTCATTGTCATTAAAAGGAGGAACTTGCATGAAAAGATTGCAATTCCAGTTATGAACACTTTTCCAGCCCTGCCAACAGTAATCATGTTGCAGGAAATAAATAAGTTTGGATGATGAACCAATGATGGAGTATTCACCGCGCCCGCTGTTCCAATCTTGATGATCAGTCGAGATCGTACAGCTCAAATTAGATTTACTACCGGTAGAAGGAAGAACTGACGGCTTTACTTGTCTACCGCCTTACTAGCTCTCCCCGGCCAACGGTTGGGCCAAAGGGGATGGACCGGCGCTACTCGGCCTCTTACACGACTCCTAGTTCAAATAGAATTCATGATTCTGAATGTAACGTTCGTCCCCCTTTCCCCAAGTATAATACTTGTTGATAAGACTCTACAAAGTAGTCGTATCTAGTTGGAAAGGAAAATTCACCAATAATTTCCAAGCTATTGCTTGGTAACGAATATCAACTTGTTCCAACAATCTTACCCATCGAAAGATGAGAAGGTACACAACGACTTAATAAGTCAATAGCACCCGCATTGCGAGTGAAGAGAATATTTTATGACCGGGAAGTCGACAAGATAAATAACATTTTCCAAGTAAGGTTCCCTTATTATTAGGGAGGTAGACTCAAAGAAGAATGATGTCTGAGAACCTTTCTTGATATAAGATTAATAATAATATGACTCCGAGATATTTTCTGTAATAATCGAAGAAGATAAACCTTATTGAGGTTATTCTACGTATGGAATAAATATTCAGAGAGTATTTATTGAATTAAAATATTTAAAGAATATTTAGGAATATGAAAGAATATCATTAATCAGAGTATTTCTCCAAATAATCCTTGAAGAAACATCAAGAGAATATTTATTAAATAAATAAATATTTAAATAAATATTCAAAATAATATTCATTAATTAATAAGGAATTTAAATGAATATTCAAAAAGTAATATTCATTTAATGAATAATATTCTAAATGAATATCAACTAATATTCATTTAGTAATCCAAGCTTTAAAGGAATATTCGAGATAATATTCGATAAATAAATCAAGCTTCAGATGAATATTAGAATAATATTCATCAAGTAATTAATATCTTAAATAAATATTCAAAAGTAATATTCATTTAATAAAATAATATTCTAAATGGATATTCAAATAATATTCATTTAGTAGTCCAATCTTTAGAAGAATATTCGGAATAATAATCGATAATCTATTCGACTTTGAATGAATATTGAAAAATATTATTCGTCGAATGGTTACGTTCAAATAATTATTTGAAGTAAGGATCGTTAAATAAATAATCTCGAACGAATATTCAAATAATATTCGTCGCCCAAATAATGGAAAATATTTACTTAAATATTTTCCTCCGAGGTAATCTCGATATATCAAGAAATATTGACTCCCGGTCTATATTTGACGAATAAGATGTATATGCCCTTCTATGAGGGTCTTACAATAATCGGCTTATAATTGATACGTTAGTTATCTAATTTATAAGCTAATAAACAATCAGGGAACAAGCATAACGATATAACTTGAAAATAGGCATGCATGCTATGGCATATGTATAACAGAAAACATATATATATATATATATATATATATATATATATATATATATATATATATATATATATTCAATCACAACAACAGCCTAAAAGAAGGGAATTGAAACTTGCCTGGTAGTCGAGTACGGTAAGGGGTAGTGGTAGCGGGTCCCGGGTCAGCTTGGTGATCTATAAATAGCCAAGGCATTCGGGATTAATCACTTAACATCTTAAAAGTTAAGTTATACTTAAATCAAAACACGTTCTCGAGTTATCTCGTTATACCCCTTTTTGGGGATTCCTTTTATCACTGATCCGACCCGACATTCGTTCGTTAATATGACATGTCACTGTACTTACACTTGGGACATACTTAAGTCATACAAGTTCTAAAGTCGATCATTACGAACCAATATTATACTCCGAGTTTTATTGCCCGTTTTCTAAGTGTTTTACCGAAGTTATAATAGAGTCGTCTTTTAGGGGTTCGTTCGCGTTTAACCTCGACTCGAATATTTTTAATAAATTGAAAAACGATCCTTTTGACATACGGTTTTCTTTCACACCTTCCTTTTTACCTCTAGTATTTATTTACCAAGATTTGTCATGACTTTACATATTTTACGAGGGTTCAATTTCAGTTACGAACTTTCGTTTACGGATTCGAACTACTTTTAGTAAATCGGTCATAAATCCTAAACCGTAAGTCTGTTTGATTCGATTCTTTTTCCAAAATGATCTACGACTTAAGATCTACAAGGGCATGTTAGATACTTGTCCAGTTTCGGCCATTAGACCTACTGTGATGCACGGTTTTCAATGATTAACGAAATTTCGACATTATAACGGCTATAATACGAACGTTCCAAAAATCACAATCAACAACCCAAGCCACACCGGGCATCAATACAACTTATACACATAATAATCATCTCACAAGTCCAGAAGCTACTGATCTTAGCATCAAAATCATCATGCATCTTAAATCATATAACTAATTACATAATCATGCTTATAATTATCATTATAATCATACCAAGCTAAATCCATCAAAAACATTCATAAATCTCAAATCAAATGCTAGGGTTTCAAGAGATCTACCTTCCTTGGAGTATGATATAACCTTAATAAGCTTGGTATGGTCCTTGTCTAGCTTAATCAAACCTTAGATCATCCAAAGAAATCATGAAAAGAAGATTAGTTCTAAGAAAACACTATTCATGGTCAATTTTGTAAAAATCATATAAAATCAAAAACTAAGAGTTTGGTTCTAAAATTTTTTATCACACCTTCTACTCTTTAAGAGCTTTCTTTTGAGCTATAGAACACAAGAATCCAACCATGGGAGCTAGGGTTTTGAGCCCCATCTTTCTACTGATCAGAACCTGGACAGTTTTGGTCCTCCAACTTTAAGCATGGATTTGACTAGGTTATACTACTTGGATTTTCATGAAATTTGGAACGAATCTTGACCATGGAGTGGAGAAGATATGGTTAAAATTTGGTGATTTTATCATGGATAGAAATGAAGATATGAATTTTTCTTTGAACCTTGCTCTTGATGAGCAGTTTGGAGAGATATGGTGTTTCTTGCTTTCTCTTTTCTTCCTTTGACTAATTCAACTAGCTTTGATCTAATATCTTGATATTATCAGTTGGGTGGGCTGAGTTGGATGCATTGGGGCAAGAGCCAAGAGTCTTGGACAAGCTTGGTTAATTGTTTTTTTTTTTTTGGAAATGATTTAAGTGTTTTAATCACTTAAATCCTAATTACTCTTGATTTAATCTTTGATTAAATCATTCCATCCACTTGATATAATACTCTTGATGATCATATAAGATATTTAATCTTGATATGAATTCAATCCATAATCCATGATTCATTCGCTTTATCGCTTAATCTCGTTATAACGTTTTAGCGGTTTCTAGAACGCTTGTTTCACTGCCTCAATGGTTTCCTACCTTCATTCTTAAATCAAATATAATAACATCCCAAAATATCAAATCCTCAAAGTTAATATCTCAATTCTTGGATTATAATAATATATAATCCACTATCCGGTCAAATATTATACCGAAAAAGAATTTGGAATTTCTGAATTCTGATCGTCTCTGCATTCACTTATTTCCTCCGCGTATTACTAATATGACTTCGAAACATCCATATCACGTCCCGTACATAGGGTGGCGTGAAAAGTTTTCCAACTTACAAAATCACTATTCATCCACCAAATTACTATGCACGTACGGGAAACACTATGCACGTACGGGAAACACTATGCACGTATGGGAAACACTATGCACGTACTCATTTCCCTTCAAGGATCCATTAGCTCCTTCCTGGACGGTAGATTATTCTTATCTAGGTCCTCAACCATCGAATTACTCTATTCTGACAATATACCAATGCATCAGGATTATTGTCCAAAGCAATATCCATTCATTACAATCATTGTTCTTTGAAACCACCATTCATTAGTGCTCTTTAACCACAATAAGAAACGTTTTAATTCTACCCAAAATTCAGGTTATTACAGTCCCCCCTCCTTAAAAGGATTCCGTCCTCGGAATCAGTTTTGGAATAACTGGGGTTACTTCTATCCCATTGCACTTTATATTTCTCAGGTGGATTCTTCCACTTCTTGATTTTCTTCAAATCTCTCACTAGCTTGACAACCTTATCTCTTAGCGCTTGCTCTTTTCTATTCATAATTTCCACAGGTTGTCCTTCGTAGTTCAGATTCGATTATTTATATCTATCTGCTCGTACTCTGTCATATGCCGGGCATCTATAGTATACTGATGAGGCACATACGCATGAACCATGTTATGACCATTTTACCGGTTTGGGTGAGGCTAGCTCATAGGCCACCTTCCTGACACATTTAAACTCTCAGATGGCCCAATGAATCTTGGGTTAAACTTCCTTTCATTCTAATCTTGTTAATTCCTTCCACGAGGATACCTTTTCTTATTACAAATCTCGAACCTCATATTATCTATCTTGTTTGCACAGAAATACATCAACAAAAACTTGATTGTCAGAATCCTCTATTAATTCTAGATATTTCCCAATTCCATTGTATAAATGTCAACTCTATTGTCGAAGGGGTACTTCGTATTGAAACTAGTTCGAGTATTCTAACAACCGACCCGAGTAACTCTTGATGTCTAGCAACGAGCTCGTCGGCCATCACTGTTTTGGCCTCGCTATCTCATTGTTAACTACTATCACCCCCGGTGTTCTAACCTCTTCTTCAATCATCTCACAGAATGCCAATCTACCTCCTGTGTTCATTCAGTCATTCTCTATTATCTCATCTCTTCTCCTTTCTGAAAGAAAGGCGAATCTCTTGGGGAATTTGTTTGCGGGGAATGTTGTCTGGTTCGAGGACTCTTAATCCTTTTATCACAAATCATAATCTTCATATACATACAAGCACACATATTTTCAGATCTGATAGGTCTGAAAGTCGATCATGTTTGATCCTTTTTGATTTCGCACCTTTCCTTCATATATACGATGTTTCGATATACTTAGGGCAAAAACTATCTCAGATAACTCACAGCCAATTCATTAAATTCCAAAAAGTTGTGGGTGCAATAGTCAACCCAAAATGACATCACTTACAATTTCATAGTGTCTATACCTAGTGCGATTCACAATCTTGGGTATATCCTCGATTTTTAACTTCCAACCGGTGATGTCCCATTTCCTAATAAGTTTGGAAAATACACAGCGTCCCTGTGCTGCTCAGACAATCTTCTACAACAGCACCTATACTCAATGTTGATTCATTCAACTCTCGAGGTTCGATGCACAATCTTGTGCTAACATATTTCTTTCTTACAACACACCGGTTCCTCACGGTAGCACACTGAGTCTCATCGCACTCTTATTCAACAATCCTCGCATCTGAGTTGATAATTCTTTTATTCCTACTGGGCTAACGGGAAATGCAGCACTAGGCTCTGAACACTCGATATTCATTATTATGTCATCCAAATAGATATCTGGTAGCTTATTAAAACCTTGTACAACCTCCCAAAATCATTATAATTATACTTGGTGTCTCTTTCCTCGGGGTAAACCATATGAGCTAATCAAGCCTCATATCTCTGGCATCATAATCTCTTAGTCTGAACTAGATTCCAAAATCTCTGACTCCGTCTTTATCCTTAAATTATTTCCCTCATAATAAATTTGGCTCCATTGGGTATCAACTAATCCATCATTATTATAATATCAATTTCTCCCTAATTCGAAAGGAATCAAATCTCTCGATCGAGTGGTACCCTGGGTAGGTTCGCTGGAAATCACTATTCCTTATCCATAAGGAACACTTCCTGAACTTGATGTAGATATTACATGAAGTAGATAAAATTGCAGAAGAGTTTCAAGCATCGCAGCTATGTCAGGTTGATGAAACTATCACTCATGCAGCTTCCATAAAAGACTAGAAACTTAATGGTTTACTTCGTCAATTTTGTATCATGGTCCTGGTTTGCCTCAAAACGGGACCTTCTAAGGTACGTAATATGCTTAAAACTCCATCACGAATCGAATCTTTACTTAAACTATTATTACCTTCGATTCTTGCACAATCATCAAAAGGAATGTAACTTCCTCCACTCCGATATGACCTTCAAGGTCTTTCCAAATATCATTTTGTTTCTTCGGTATGAACATTTGTAATTATTCCTTTATACTTAGACTGTCGGCCACCTCATTGGCCCTTCCTGATAATAATAATTTCTGGTAATCCTTGTTCTCTGGATATATTCCAATTCAAACTTTTCTACCTCATTCCCATCACTGTTGGGTGAAAGCATTCTCCCTTAAGCTCTGCAGATGGAGAAAAAATATATTTATCAGTTTTTTTTCCATAAGTCATTGCTTCCACCTACCCGTGGGAACTTTATCACGTTTATTCCCAATCCTATTTAGGATACTTCTTTTCTTAGTTCTTTCCTTATCTTAGGATAATCTCAGCCTTTATAGGTTCAATCCATACTTCCTCAGGGTTTCATACATGCCTCATCTGGCATTATCGTTACTATGTCATACATTCCTTACCAAACTTCCATTTTGAAGTTCGGAATATTACTTTTTTTTCCTTGTAAGGTTTCATAGGTCATCCTCATCATTCCTCCTGTAGTTTCTGGGTACAGGGTATATCAAAATGTCATTGATCAATACTCTAATAATTCTATCTATGTTCTTTCCAGAACTCTTTTTAATAATCCTTACCGGTCATTGTTGCCTTAGCAAGTCCAACTCATATCATCTGAATTCATAATGTCGCTATTAGGGTTAATGTCATCCCTTGTGCATTCCCCAGGGTTTGTCTTAATTTATTGATATCCTATCCTTAATTCAACTGCCAAGGAATTCTTGCATCATATACTTGGCAATCAAATCATGTTTCCTTAATAAGGGTCTCTTTTCAATCATTCTTATTTGATAATCGATCGGTGGCTTAATGCTAACCTCTTCTTTCAGATAGTTGTCAGCCTATTTGACCTTCCAAAAGACAATGTATGTCTATCTGCTCTCTTACAGAACTTGGTAATGGTAGCAAGGATGTTCTGGAAGATATTGATCGAGTTCAACGTGAATCTCTTAGTACTTATCATTTTTCTCAAAGGTACTTGCCTTAGACAAAATTTCTACAGCATACTGATCCATCTCTGACCATTTCTATACTCTCTTCATAAACCTTCATTGTTTACTTCCCTTGGTGATAATATCCCTTGGTGATAATATATTCATGGTATTTATAATACCATAACATCATACATCTCAAGTCATTATACTTCCATTTTTACTCGTAATCTTGGGCAATCATATACACATGAATCAGTTTAGTACGGGTGACCCTATTCCAAAAAGTCTAGTAAATTCCCAATCCAAACATGGGTTGCAAAGGGTTCAGTAGAAGATTCCTACGATCTCATTAATATTTCCTTTATATCAAAAGCCCTTGCAGTCGGTGCCTACTTAGAAGGAACCCTGCTTTGTCCTTTCATTGCTGGTCTAGTCACTTGATAATCCTTTGTGACTTAGCCTCAACTGACCACAATAAAATAAAAATATATGGTTTTAGGGGTTGGCTAATTAGCATTACTTTTCTAGCAATTGCTGGCATAGTGCCTTATACTTTGATACCTTTCCAAAACTTTACTCCATATAGGTCTTAATCGACTTCTCGGCACCGTCTCCGGTCACCTTTCCTCCTCTTTTATCTTTTAAACTATTCTTATCAATCCCACGTGCCACGCAAGCTTACCATTCATGGTATAACAGTCTTTTCACATAAGTCAATCCCGGAGTTTCTCAGTCCGGCCGATTTCTTACTTACATTTCCTGTTTTCGTCCAATCTCACTTCATCATTGTATTTCTACAATCAATCGCGATAACCGGGGTCTATCCACCAACCCATATAGCGGCTACTTTACCCAATTCACGGGGTTCGCCCCAGTTTCTACTCTCTTCCATGATGTTCTCTGATAATCAGAAAGACAAGGTTTGCCAAAATTCGTTGAATTTCTTTCCAGAATCAAGGAAATTTTGGTCACTCTATCCAACCACCGGTAACACTATGAAGATCAATTTCGAAACCTAGAGAATAGTTCTATGAGCATCCAAGCAGGTAGAATCATAAACAGTTATAATAACGGAATTATTGACATAAAGTTGGAAGTTTAACCACTAGAAAGGAACCAAATATATATATCCCATAGAAGGGAAATCAAAAGTTTCAAACTGAAACATGCCACCTCTTCCTGATACATATACATCTTAGTTGTCGATAATATCAAATGTCAGTCTTCCTAACCACAGGTTTCAGAAGGAACACTACCGTCGGAGTTAGTCGTTTCATAAAAATTGGCACTACTAGGGCCATCCTAGTCTGGTGTACCGTGCTGTCCGAATGCATCCGCAATTACTCTGCCGTGCTGCATAAGCACACCACCTAAACCTGTATGAGATGCATCATAGTGTATCATAAAGTCTTCCTTCTCCCGTTAGGCAACACCAACGCCGGGTCATTACCAATTTCATCTTAAAACATTCTCTATTACCTCTTAACCACTAATCGCATTACTTGATCCATTTTCAATTCAGTGTCAGAATAAACTTAAGATGACTACTATAATCTATTCGGGGAAAAGAAAGAATTTAATATTCTTCTGAATCACATGCATCTAACGTTCCTGATTCACCATTTTACTGAGTTAAAATAAACTTATACTTAGTACCTGATAGTAGTCATATTACGAGTTTATCATAGACCCACTGGTCTTTTCCTCTGGTAGTTTTTGAGATCATCGTCTCGCTTACTACTTTATATAACTTTATTCAATCAGGCCATCACTTTCCACTATCTTTACTTTCGAAGCTGGTTCATTCATAATATGGACATTTCGCTGAATAAAACCACCTCAACAATCTCAATTTGGTTTCATAAAATATAACCCATGAAATCCGCCTTCTCATGGCGAATTACCATTGACAATATTCACACTAATCCATTTATCCGATAATATGGCACTTGTTGCCTCTATCTCAACTGCTCCTGGGTGCTCCCCGTCCTACATCGACGTCTTTGATAATCATGCATCATTCTAACTCCTTTCTCATTAATCTGAAAGTCTCTAAAGATCTTTATCTATCCCCATATAAGACCTCAAGTAATCCTTCCAATCTGTCTTAATTGCTGGTACTACCTCTCGTAGTCCGGCTATAAATCCAACATAAAATTTCAATTCTCTTAATAATATCTCAGTTCTTTGTGCTCACTTCTCTGAGCACTATAATCTTAACTCTCTCTATCCCTCTGGCTACAGCCCTCATTTCCTTGGAGTAAACTCCTCATCCTCAATAGGATTCTCTTCTGCTGGAACCTCTTTCGAGTCCTCAATAGGATACTCTATCGAATTCACAATTCGATCGTCAGCATATAATAAAACATCATCATGTTGCTACTCGTACGCCTCAAGGTCTGTCGCCTTACTAGTTGATACGAGAACGAGCTAAGTTACTATCATGATATTTAAGAGTTCCCATAAAGGTTTTATATGTCAGTACTACTTGAAGTAGTTCGACTATGAACTTGGCAAGAGTTCTTATTATCTTAGTGAGTTTATTGTTTTAACGTCGTATCATCTCTGGGGTTTATAACGTACGCTCTGATACCACTTCTGTAACACCCCCAGATCCGGGGTCCGGGATCCGGTCGTTACGGTTTCCAATTCTGTCCACAACACTTGAACTTTCCTTAACATAAAATAAATTACATCTCTATGACCCAACACAACAATGTAAAACACACCCATTATAGTCCCAGAGATGAAATCAGAGTAACAATCAAATTTTTATTAATCACATTATGAATTCTTACAATCCAAAAGAATTTCAATATAAATACATACTCTTTGCCATCCATTTACATAAGTCATACTAGACCATATACTTGGTACTGAAAGAATAAATATATCCTACCAATAGCTTCTTCTTCAGCTCTGGTAGTCTCATCTTCCTCGCCCGCGTCGAGTGCGCCTTGTGCGAGTCATCTGGTCTAACTGTTGTTGTGATATAATAATAAAGCAAGGGTGAGCAATAGCCCACCAACAATAATATATAACTGAACGATAATATATAACAGTTCAAAAGTATCTTTCAAACCATATGCCATGCATTTACGGAAATGATGCCAGTATAATATGAACGATGAAGTTACAAGGTAACTTAAAGTATTTGTTTGTAGAAATATCTGCTACATCAAAAGTAAGCGTGATATTCTCATTGTCATTAAAAGGAGGAACTTGCATGAAAAGATTGCAATTCCAGTTATGAACACTTTTCCAGCTCTGCCAACAGTAATCATGTTGCAGGAAATAAATAAGTTTGGATGATGAACCAATGATGGAGTATTCACCGTGCCCGCTGTTCCAATCTTGATGATCAGTCGAGATCGTACAGCTCAAATTAGATTTACTACCGGTAGAAGGAAGAACTGACGGCTTTACTTGTCTACCGCCTTACTAGCTCTCCCCGGCCAACGGTTGGGCCAAAGGGGATGGACCGGCGCTACTCGGCCTCTTACACGACTCCTAGTTCAAATAGAATTCATGATTCTGAATGTAACGTTCGTCCCCCTTTCCCCAAGTATAATACTTGTTGATAAGACTCTACAAAGTAGTCATATCTAGTTGGAAAGGAAAATTCACCAATAACTTCCAAGCTATTGCTTGGTAACGAATATCAACTTGTTCCAACAATCTTACCCCTCGAAAGATGAGAAGGTACACAACGACTTAATAAGTCAATAGCACCCGCATTGCGAGTGAAGAGAATATTTTATGACCGGGAAGTCGACAAGATAAATAACATTTTCCAAGTAAGGTTCCCTTATTATTAGGGAGGTAGACTCAAAGAAGAATGATGTCTGAGAACCTTTCTTGATATAAGATTAATAATAATATGACTCCGAGATATTTTCTGTAATAATCGAAGAAGATAAACCTTATTGAGGTTATTCTAAGTATGGAATAAATATTCAGAAAGTATTTATTAAATTAAAATATTTAAAGAATATTTAGGAATATGAAAGAATATCATTAATCAGAGTATTTCTCCAAATAATCCTTGAAGAAACATCAAGAGAATATTTATTGAATAAATAAATATTTAAATGAATATTCAAAATAATATTCATTAATTAATAAGGAATTTAAATGAATATTCAAAAAGTAATATTCATTTAATGAATAATATTCTAAATGAATATCAAGTAATATTCATTTAGTAATCCAAGCTTTAAAGTAATATTCGAGATAATATTCGATAAATAAATCAAGCTTCAGATGAATATTAGAATAATATTCATCAAGTAATTAATATCTTAAATGAATATTCAAAAGTAATATTCATTTAATAAAATAATATTCTAAATGGATATTCAAATAATATTCATTTAGTAGTCCAATCTTTAGAAGAATATTCGGAATAATAATCGATAATCTATTCGACTTTGAATGAATATTGAAAAATATTATTCGTCGAATGGTTACGTTCAAATAATTATTTGTAGTAAGGATCGTTAAATAAATAATCTCGAACGAATATTCAAATAATATTCGTCGCCCAAATAATGGAAAATATTTACTTAAATATTTTCCTCCGAGGTAATCTCGATATATCAAGAAATATTGACTCCCGGTCTATATTTGACAAATAAGATGTATACACCCTTCTATGAGGATCTTACAATAACCTGCTTATAATTGATACGTTAGTTATCTAATTTATAAGCCAATAAACAATCAGGGAACAAGCATAACGATATAACTTGAAAGTAGGCATGCATGCTATGGCATATGTATAACAGAAAACATATATATATATATATATATATATATATATATATATATATATATATATATATATATATATATTCAATCACAACAACAGCCTAAAAGAAGGGAATTGAAACTTGCCTGGTAGTCGAGTACGGTAAGGGGTAGTGGTAGCGGGTCCCGGGTCAGCTTGGTGATCTATAAATAGCCAAGGCATTCGGGATTAATCACTTAACATCTTAAAAGTTAAGTTATACTTAAATCAAAACACGTTCTCGAGTTATCTCGTTATACCCCTTTTTGTGGATTCCTTTTATCACTGATCCGACCCGACATTCGTTCGTTAATATGACATGTCACTGTACTTACACTTGGGACATACTTAAGTCATACAAGTTCTAAAGTCGATCGTTACGAACCAATATTATACTCCGAGTTTTATCGCCCGTTTTCTAAGTGTTTTACCGAAGTTATAATAGAGTCGTCTTTTAGGGGTTCGTTCGCGTTTAACCTCGACTCGAATATTTTTAATAAATCGAAAAACAATCCTTTTGACATACGGTTTTCTTTCACACCTTCCTTTTTACCTCTAGTATTTATTTACCAAGATTCGTCATGACTTTACATATTTTACGAGGGTTCAATTTCAGTTACGAACTTTCGTTTACGGATTCGAACTACTTTTAGTAAATCGGTCATAAATCCTAAACCGTAAGTCTGTTTGATTCGATTCTTTTTCCAAAATGATCTACGACTCAAGATCTACAAGGGCATGTTAGATACTTGTCCAGTTTCGGCCATTAGACCTACTGTGATGCACGGTTTTCAATGATTAACGAAATTTTGACATTATAACGGCTATAATACGAACGTTCCAAAAATCACAATCAACAACCCAAGCCACACCGGGCATCAATACAACTTATACACATAATAATCATCTCACAAGTCCAGAAGCTACTGATCTTATCCTCAAAATCATCATGCATCTTAAATCATATAACTAATTACATAATCATGCTTATAATTATCATTATAATCATACCAAGCTAATTCCATCAAAAACATTCATAAATCTCAAATCAAATGCTAGGGTTTCAAGAGATCTACCTTCCTTGGAGTATGATATAACCTTAATAAGCTTGGTATGGTCCTTGTCTAGCTTAATCAAACCTTAGATCATCCAAAGAAATCATGAAAAGAAGATTAGTTGTAAGAAAACACTATTCATGGTCAATCTTGTAAAAATCATATAAAATCAAAAACTAAGAGTTTGGTTCTAAAATTTTTACCACACCTTCTAGCTATAGAACACAAGAATCCAACCATGGGAGCTAGGGTTTTGAGCCCCATCTTTCTACTGATCAGAACCTGGACAGTTTTGGTCCTCCAACTTTAAGCATGGATTTGACTAGGTTATACTACTTGGATTTCCATGAAATTTGGAACGAATCTTGCCCATGGAGTGGAGAAGCTATGGTTAAAATTTGGTGATTTTATCATGGATAGAAATGAAGATATGAATTTTTCTTTGAACCTTGCTCTTGATGAGCAGTTTGGAGAGATATGGTGTTTCTTGCTTTCTCTTTTCTTCCTTTGACTAATTCAACTAGCTTTGATCTAATATCTTGATATTATCAGTTGGGTGGGCTGAGTTGGATGCATTGGGGCAAGAGCCAAGAGTCTTGGACAAGCTTGGTTAATTGTTTTGTTTTGTTTTTTTTTTTGGAAATGATTTAAGTGTTTTAATCACTTAAATCCTAATTACTCTTGATTTAATCTTTGATTAAATCATTCCATCCACTTGATATAATACTCTTGATGATCATATAAGATATTTAATCTTGATATGAATTCAATCCATAATCCATGACTCATTCGCTTTATCGCTTAATCTCGTTATAACGTTTTAGCGGTTTCTAGAACGCTTGTTTCACTGCCTCAGTGGTTTCCTACCTTCATTCTTAAATCAAATATAATAACATCCCAAAATATCAAATTCTCAAAGTTAATATCTCAATTCTTGGATTATAATAATATATAATCCACTGTCCGGTCAAATATTATACCGAAAAAGAATTTGGAATTTCTGAATTTCGATCGTCTCTGCATTCACTTATTTCCTCCGCGTATTACTAATATGACTTCGAAACATCCATATCACGTCCCGTACATAGGGTGGCGTGAAAAGTTTTCCAACTTACAAAATCACTATTCATCCACCAAATTACTATGCACGTACGGGAAACACTATGCACGTACGGGAAACACTATGCAAGTATGGGAAACACTATGCACGTACTCATTTCCCTTCAAGGATCCATTAGCTCCTTCTTGGACGGTAGATTATTCTTATCTAGGTCCTCAACCATCGAATTACTCTATTCTGACAATATACCAATGCATCAGGATTATTGTCCAAAGCAATATCCATTCATTACAATCATTGTTCTTTGAAACCACCATTCATTAGTGCTCTTTAACCACAATAAGAAAAGTTTTAATTCTACCCAAAATTCAGGTTATTACAGCTATATTCTAAAGGAGGTCCATGAGGGCATATGTGGAAATCACTCGGGGGTAGCTCGCTAGCCCAGAAAGTTCTTCGCCAGGGATATTTTTGGCCTACATTAAAAAGAGATGCATTTGAATTTTCAAGGAGGTGTGATGCCTGTCAGAGGATCGCTAATTTCAACAACGCTCCAGTTTCGTATCTCACCTGGCTCACGAGCCCATGGCCCTTCGCTATGTGGGGTATTGATCTAATCGGGGAACTCCCCAAAGCAAAAGGAGGAGTTAAATGGTCCAAGGCCGAACCACTTGCAACTATCACTACCAAAAAGTTAAAGGAGTTTGTGTACAGAGCAATTGTGTGTCACTTTGGGATCCCATATCAGCTCATATCGGATAATGGGAAGCAATTTGACAGCAAGGAAATGAAAGAGTTTTGTGAAAACTTGGGGATCAAGAAAAGTTTTTCAGCTATGAGCCATCCTCAAACAAATGGTCAGACTGAGGCTATAAACAAAATAATCAAGCATACTTTGAAGGCTAAGCTAGAAGAAAGTAAGGGTAATTGGCCTGAATAATTGCCAAGGGTTTTGTGGTCATATAACACGACCCCAAGGAATACTACAGGGGAGACTCCATTTTCTCTAACCTATGGATGCGAGGCCATGGTGCCAGTGGAAGTGGGCTCGGGGTCGTTCAGGAGAGAACACTATGATCCCAAGGCAAATGAAGTGAATCACAGACTCTATCTAGACATGATCGAGGAGACTCGAAGCGAGGCTCAGTTAAGGCTCGCAGCATATCAAAGAAGAGCTGCGAGATACTACAATGGGAAGGTTCGAATACCACATCTTCGTGTAGGAGACTTGGTGCTTAGAAGGGCGATGCCTAAAACTAAGGTCCCTACTCATGGGGTCTTTGGAGCAAATTGGGAAGGGCCTACAAAATTTATGCGGTTATCAATGAAGGGACCTATTATCTCACGGACATGGATGATAAGCTCATACCTCGAGCTTGGAATGCAGTGCATTTGAGGAAATACTATCAGTAAAGGCTTTGCCCTTGGTAGTTTCTATCTTTTATTACTTTAGCATGAATAAATTCATACAAAGTACTGGGGATAGTGATCATATAGACACCTCCCCTTTATGATGTAATGACTATTGGGCTTTGCCCCTTTTTATTATATATGAGTTCGTTTTCCAGATTCAACATTTTTTACTATTTTGATAGCTTTTTAAAACATTTTCAGGATTAGGCCAGCATAATGTATGCAGGCCAAACTTCCCTCAGGTCGAAGGCGATGCAAAGTCAATGACAGCCCGTACTACGATATGAGGAATTGTCCTTAAGAAAAAAGTGATTTAAAATGAAGCACATCTAAACAACAATTGCGACCTTAGTCATGGGATCTCAACAGCGACCTCGCGTTATTAGAACGAATAAGGCATCGCATGTTGTGACCCAAAGAAGGGATCGCATCTAGGAGGCAATCCAACACAATATAAAGCTACTAAAAGATACACATGCAAAGCTACTTCATGTTTACAAAGACAATCTACATCATATTTTTATATGCGAGAATTAAAGAAACCGTGAAAGCGACATTAAAGAAGGCCTCGCGCTCACAATGCCAAACTACATGAGGACATGCAACATGATATAATGAAGATAGAAATAAGATATCAAATGAAAAATTGAAGCATTGATAATTCATAACTTACGGGTCGCTATGCGATCCCAAATGAGTTATTAGAATTATAAAAATCAATATTACAACTTGCGAAGCATTCTAAGGGTGGCTGCATCCCTAATTCAAGAATTCAACCAAAATATGATTTTAAGTACAGAAGATTCAAGGAGCAGCTTCACCCTGATTTGCATTGGCAGCCTCGCTTCCCAGCCTCGCCTCTTTTGCCAACTTGGCCTCCTCGGCATTTTCGTCTGCAATCTCTTTCTTAAGGGTCTCGGCGAAGTCAGCATTACCTAGCCCGAGTTGGTCCTAATCGAAATCAGGGATTGTACGGATGAATCTTTCATGAAAGTGACTTGACCCTTAGCTAGGAATGTGTCCTCGACAGTTTCCAGTGAAGCTTTTGCAGCGTCCAGGTCGCGTGTCAGCTTTGCGATCTCATTATCTTTCTTCTTAGCAGCTTCCTCACTTGACTTCTGCAGCTCTTTCAAGGATTTCTCGAAGTCATTTCTTTCCTTCCGAGCATTCTCAAGATCAGTGCGAAGCTGAGCAGTCTCATAAGAAAGCTTCTTCTTGAAGGTCTCTTCAAGGGATCGTTTATCCTCATTCTTCTAAAACTCAAGAACCTTGTTCTTTTTATCCAACTGATGGTTGGCAGCATAGAGTTGTTTAAAGTTCTTGTTGTGAACAGCCTGGCGGATAAATGCCTTGGCTAAACACTTGGTCAGAGCAGTAGCATTTTCTTCTGGGGTTGCCTTCCACCAATTGGAGGCTTCAGCTTCTTCTGTGTACTTGCTTCCCAACGAGGCGAACAAACGCTTGGTCGCAGTAGCAGTAACTGCTCGAGAGGAGGGTTGAGATGGCCCGTCCTTCTGTCCATCTTTCCTTACCCGTTTAAAAGGGCTCTGCTCAGGAGAATCTTGAAGTTGATCCCCAGCGAGGTCCGATTGGGCTGGAGGATCACAGATGACCTTAGGGGGAGGAGCTATTGGTTTGGTTGGTGGAGGAGGAGCTTTCGGTACAGAGATCGCCTTGGAGGCTGCGCCTTTTTTAGCACCCTACTAAAGGAAAGGAGGAACTTGGCTTTTGCCGCTTCGGTTCGACATACCTACATGAATGGATAGAATAATTAGCAACAAAGTTCAACAAGATATAATAATGCGAATGCAAAGACAAGTCACATGGAGATTAGTGAATATGCAAGTAAAGATGCGATGCAGAGTTTTAGATCGTATCGCTATTGAGGTATACCCTCTTTGTCTGTTATTTCAACGTGAGAGGACGAGGCCTCTTCCCTTATTTTTCTTTTTTGCGAGGGCCTCCTCGCATCGGAAGGTCCCGCTTAGAGAGATGAACCTACTCCTTCTTTAGGGAACCCGCATTCAATCAAATTCTCGAGAGAGAGAAGGGTCCTGATGTTTCTTTCTTTGTGAGTCAACTTTGTCAATACATCGTCGGCTCGCCTTTTCTCTTCGCCCTTGAGGACGGTGCGAACTGGACTCACTGCAATCTCACATAAGATGAAATTAGATATGAACCAAAAGTGAATAGAAAAGTAAAAAGGGGACGAACAAGGAAGACATGCTCACCAGGAAGATAATTGAAAGAAGTCTTGATTCGGGGGACTTCATGGATATAGAAGAAAGGCTCCTTCCACGAGCCGGCATTACTTATTCCACCAGGAAGAAGGTCTTTTTTATTGAATTCCGGCCATACAGAGAAGTAAACGTAGCCAAAATCTTTGGCTCCGCATCGTTTGAGTTGAAGGAAATAGCCCATCGTCCTCGCATCCATTGGTGGGTATCCGAGTTTGTGGCAAAGAATGTAGAGGGTGATCATGGATCTGTACCCGTTCGTGCTTATCTGAATGGGGGCTAGGTGGTAGGTTTCGCAAACAAGTAAAATTTCTTAAGGGAGAAGTACTTCATTCAATCAATCTTCAGACAGATGAGTTATATGAACATCATGCAAAACACTTGGTATATGCTGAATCTCTCAGAAATCATGGATTCTTGACTGAAGAAAAGGTAATAGCTGCAGATCACATTCGATCCTATGCACAAACGAATATAAAAGATTACAAGAAATTTCAAGGTGAACTGAGAAAGAAGCTTGGAATTCCTTTAGTCTTACCTCAAGGATTGTCATCAAGAAGAGAGCATCTTGTTGATTCTGATTTACACATGAAACTTCAAGTCACAGATGAGCCAGAAGAAGGAG
This sequence comes from Saposhnikovia divaricata, assembly GCA_036435485.1. Classification (NCBI taxonomy): domain Eukaryota; kingdom Viridiplantae; phylum Streptophyta; class Magnoliopsida; order Apiales; family Apiaceae; genus Saposhnikovia; species Saposhnikovia divaricata. The sequence goes on along the minus strand of CM071594.1, from coordinate 190,942,532 downwards.
AATTTAGACGAGAAGACAGTAATTGAAGATCAGCTCTACGTGTATTATCTTTAGAGCTAGATAGGTCAAGATAGGAATATGTTAAATATGATCAGGCTAAAGGATCATCTATCTTGTATTTATCATTTTGTTTGAATCTGGAAATGTTTAATATAAACCAGAACTATTTGATATTTGCTTTACGTTTAAAATTTTATCTTTCATTTGGTTAAGTTGAATTAGTTGAGGTATCCTCTAGGTATTTGGTTGTTATTGTCTAACAAACAAATAGGGGGAGATTGAAAGGCATATGAATCAGCCTATTTGTAGTTCGAGGATCCTAATCAACTTAAACCAAATTGTAATAAGTAAATATCCGTATGATCTGTCACAGGAATCTCAGAAAGCAATAATTGTCAGAAGAAAGAAGGAGGTCAATCTATAGTTTTGATGTTTCACACTGGAAGACGTATCAGGTATCTGATCAAGCCTCAGTATAACATTGAAGTGAATGGATTCATTTACAGTGACAGAGATTTTCGAGTGATAGATTGAAAATCAATCAAAGTACAAGAAAATTGAGAGAAGAAATAAACCACAGCTTAAAGTCAGAAGTGAAGAAGCATCATTGAAGTTAGTCGTTCATGAACAAGACAGTACATCGAACGTCAACATAAGTCAGTGGTAATTCTTTATTATTTTCCGTGGTTTGGAAGAATTAAATTAATTGGTTACTGATTTAATTTAATTTGTTTTTAATTGATATAAATCATTTAATTGATTTAATTAATGAATTAATTCTAATAGAATTAATTCATTTATTAAGTTAATTATTGTATCAATTAATCATGAATTAGTTGATCATTAATTAATTAAAAGGATCAATATGACTTAATTAAATGCTGAATTGATTATGTCTTGATTAAGTTTAGTTCGGTACCGACATGACTTAAATCTAAGTCATACTAAGCATAAAGATTTAGGTCATACCGAGCTGCTGAGTGGATTAGGTCTTACCGACCTCAAATCTGTTAGGTCATACCGATGGAATTAGGTCATACCGAAGCGAGATACTTCTGGAAAGGTGTTAGGTCATACCGACAAAAGTGTTTAGGTCATACCGACCACACTGTTGAAGATTAGGTCATACCGACACATTGTTTAGGTCATACCTACAGAAAATTATGTCTTAAAGCAAGATTAAGTCATGCTGACAGCTGATTTAATAGGTCTTGAAGCAGTTTAAGTCATATCTAATGAGTACAGACCTATATAACACAGCAGAAGCAACAGAATGAAGAAGCAGACCAGAACACAGCAATATCCTGGAAAAGCACAGCAGTTTTCTCTCTCAAATATCAAGAACACCAAGAACAAATTAATTCACATAAATTCAAGTTCATCATCTTTGTAATATTCTATCCGATAGAACTTGTCTACTTGTGATTCTTGTATTACTAGCGAATTAAGTTTCCTAGTACTTATCTTGAGATTTATTAACTAAATTAGAAAAGTTCATGTCGAATTTTCTAATTAGTTATTAAACACTTGATAATAGTTTGGATTGATTTTGTAACACCACATCAAGTTAATATACAGTTATATTCAACTTGAAATCCGAGTCAATTTATTCCGCACAAAATATTCATTTTAGTGAAAATTATTTAACGAATAAATTTTGAGAAATTGATATTGATTGTATTCAACCCCCCCTTCTACAATCATAGTGGACCTAACAATTGGTATCAAAGCCTATTGATTGATATACAAATCAAGATCCTAATTTTACTCAATCAAAAATCAAGCTCGAATTTTTAACTCTCTTAAAAATTCATCATGTCAGCCAAAGGCAATGTTAAAATTCCTATCATTAATAAAGATAACTATGACATGTGGAAAAACAAAATGGAGTTATTTCTTGATGTAGCAAATCCAAGATTCTTGTGGGTTTTAAAAAATGGACCAGTAATTATTATCCAACATGATGCTGAAACTGTTACAAATGGAGTTGTGACAATACCTGCAAAATCCTATCCAAAGGACCCTAAGAACTTTACCGCTGAAGAAAAAGAGGAAGCTGGATTGGATAAAAATTTGAGACTCATTTTATTAGATTCCCTAGATGCTGTAATGTATAACCATGTAAGGAATTGTAAAACTGCTAAGCACATCTGGGAAACTATTGAGATCATTAATGAAGGGACTGATGAAGTCAAGGAAAATAGACTTCAAATTTTGACCTCTGAATATGAACACTTTAGAGCTGGCCCTAATGAAGGCATTCAGGAAGTGTTCGAAAGGTATAACAAAATAATCAACAACTTGCAAGTTCATGGCAAGCAATATACCCAGAAGGAGATCAACATGAAGTTTTTACTGACTATGCCTACTCACTTAGAGCATAGAATCACCGCCATCAGAGAATCTAGAGATGTAACTAAGATTGCTCTTGAAAGGCTGTTTGGTGTTCTGAAAACATATGAATTAGAACAAGTACAGCAGAAGGAATTCTATGGCAAAGGCAGAATGGAAAATTCTTCTACAGCTCTAGTAGTTGAAGTTCCTAAGGAAGTGGAAGCTAAAGTTGTTCAACCTAACAGCTTCAACAAGGAACAAATTGAGGTGGAACATGGCCAAACACCAGCTACTCAGGATGGTGGAGAATTTTATTCACTTGAAGAGCTGGATCAATTGGAAGATGAATCTATGGCGATGATGGTGAGACAATTTAGTAACTTCAGATTCAGAAGAAATCCAAAGTTCAGGTTTAAGCAAAACAACAGATTTTAGAGAGGAGGTTCTTCATCCTCTAGTAACAGGGGAGGTTACAAAACTGGAACTGTTGACAGAAGCCAGATCCGTTGTTTCAATTGTAATGAGTTGGGACACTTTGCTACTGAGTGTCAGAAACCCAAGCAAGCACAGAAGAAAGATTATGCTTCTGAAAAGAAGAAGACTGGAAGAGCTTATGTAGCTGCTGGTAAAAGCTGGGATGACACAGATAGTGAAGATGAAGAATATGGAAACTTTGCACTGGTGGCAAATGCTGAATCATCAACTTATTACACCACACCGGTAACTCTTACTGATACTGAGTTAATTCATAGTTTACGTAATTGCTTGACTAATGCACAAAAAGGGTACAAGAGAATAAGTCTTGCTAACACTAAACTTGAAAATGAAGTGTTAGATTTAAAAAAGGTGCAGATTAATCAAGATAAGAATATAGAAGAAATAGCTCGACTTAACTACAGAGATAAGTCGTTAGGAGAATACATGGTAAAACAAGTTGATAGGATTGCTGATCAAGACATCAGGATTAAAGAACTTGAAACACAGATCAGGGCTTGTTATAATTCTGTTAAAGTTTCCAAAGAGTTCTTTAACAATCAAGTTGTAGAACGAACAACAGGTATAGGGTATGGTTACAATGAAGCTGTTGGATCGTTGGGCATAAATTCCCCTACCCCTGTTAGTGCTAAAGAAAGGGGAATACCACATGTGCTAAAAAATGTTAAAGAACCTCTATTTAAAAAATCTGATGCTAGTCCACCAGATATTCTTTCTATGGTTATCCAAGAAGAAATGAGAAATGAGGATAGTGCTAATGGCACAGTCTTTGTTAAGGATAAATGTGTTAAGGATAAAACTGTTAAGAACACTAATACAAAGAATGTTTCATTCAAGAAAGATGTCACAGTCTTTGTTAAGGCTAAATCAGTTGAGGACACTAATACAACGAATGTTTCATCCAAGAAAGATGTACCTAAAGTACCAGTCAAAGTTGTTGAATCAGCTAGTTCTTCTAAGACTGGATTAGGTAGTAATAAGTTGAAATAGAAAAATACCATGTCTACCATTGATTCTAATCATAAAGCATGTGGTGTTATCAATTGTATGTCTTGTGCTTTTAACAGTATGCGTGCTTATTTTAATGGTAATTATGCATGTGTTAAACAGAATGCCCCTCGACAGCACATGAACAGGAACAATAATGTTCGATCAAAGACTGCTTTTCCTCCTCAAGTTAGGAGAGAGATATTTGCACCTAAGACTAAACAAAAGGTTAGCAAGAATGTTTACCAGGTCAAATGTCCAGTCAATGACACAAGTGTTACTGCTGCTAGAGAAACATGGATACCCAAGATAAAATAAAAGATTTTCAAATTTGTTTATAAGGTTAAATGTTTATTGACTAAAGATGTTAAAATTAAAAATGTTGTTTTGCCTGATAAAGGTCAATACTTTAAATACGCAGGACCCAATCAAATTTGGGTCCCGAAGAAGGTTTAATTCATTTGTCATTGCAGGGTATTGAATAGGTTGATCGAGTAACCTGGATCTTGGACAGTGGATGTTCAAGGCATATGACTGGAGACAGAACCCTGCGGATAAATGTGGTGGAGAAGGCCGGCCCAGTAGTTACCTTTGGAGATAACAGCAAAGGTAGAACTGATGGATATGGCAGACTTGAAGCTGGAAATGTTATCATTGAAGAAGTGTCCTTTGTAAAAGGACTTGAGCATAATTTGCTCAGTAACAGTCAATTCTATGACAAGGGATTTGAAGTCTACTTTAACAAAAAGAATTGTCTGATTACACACAAAAGAAGTGAACAACCATCTCTAACGGGAGTCAGAAAAGGAAACTTGTATGTAGCCAACATGAACACTAGAAGCACTGAAGAAATCAATTGCTTCTATTCTAAAGCATCCACAAATGAAAGTTGGCTATGGCACAAGAAACTTTCTCATCTTAATTTTAAAACAATGAATTCTCTGGTTAAAAGAGAGTTGGTGAGAGGTTTGCCTTCAATGGAATTCACTCAAGAAGGACTTTGTGATGCATGTCAAAAAGGCAAGCTAAAAAGGGCAAGTCACAGGAGCACTAACACATCCTCCTCAATAACTGAACCATTACAATTACTTCATATGGATTTGTTTGGTCCAGTTAATGTGATGTCTATGTCAAGGAAGAGATATGCTCTAGTGATTGTTGATGATTTTTCAAAATACACATGGGTCCTGTTTTTGAATTCTAAAGATGAGACTCCACAACTGGTGATTGATCACATTAAATTAATTGAGCAAGATTCTACGTATCCAGTGAGAGCTATAAGTTCAGACAATGGAACTGAATTCAAGAATGCAGTTTAAATGACTTCTGCACTGAGAAGGGTATAACCAGACAATACTCAGCTCCAAGAACTCCTCAGCAAAATGGGGTAGTGGAAAGAAAGAATAGAACCTTGATTGAAGCTGCACGTACTATGTTAAGTGAATCAAGGCTTCCATTGTACTTTTGGGCTGAAGCTATCAATACTGCGTGCTATACCCAGAATCGAACTCTAATCAATAAAGATCAAATGAAGACACCCTATGAAATTATGGCTGATAAGAAACCATCACTCAAATACTTTCATGTATTTGGGGCAAAGTGCTTTGTGCTTAAAGAAGGTGATGATCAAGGTGGTAAATTCGATACCAAAGCATTTGAAGCAATTTTTATTGGTTATTCAATGAGAGCATACAGGGTGTATGTGATTGATGGACAGAAGATGATGGAAAGTGTCAATGTAACCTTTAATGACACTAAACTCCCTAGTATCCAAACTGAGAATCCATCTGAGAAACTATCTTTCGATGACATGACAGATACAGATTCAGATGATGACAATGCACCTGAGATTTTTGCTGATGCTAATGACAACAATGATGATCAGGGTAATGGTGATGAAAACAATGATAGTAGTCAAAATTCCCCTGACTCTTCTAAACAATCATCATCTAGTCAACCTGGCAACAACTAAGGGGGAGAAAATGAAGGGTCAACTGGTCACACACAACATCACAATGAAGACCAAGGCGAATCATCAAGATCTAATCTTCCCAGACAGACTGTTTGGAATAGAGCTAATTATTGGTGATCCAGTTGTTGGTGTAAAGACTAGAAGAGCTTTTCAGAATCAATGTAATTATTCAGGGTTTCTGTCTGAAATGGAACCTAAGAAAACTGAAGAAGCTCTTTCTGATCCTGATTGGGTGATTGCTATGCAAGATGAACTCAATCAATTTAAACAACAAGAAGTTTGGAAGCTGGTACCCAGACCTACAGACAGACCAGTAGTTGGTACAAGGTGGGTATTCAGAAACAAACTGGATGAAGATGGCACAGTGACGAGAAATAAAGCAAGACTAGTAGCAAAGGGTTACTCCCAATCTGAAGGCATTGATTATGATGACACCTATGCTCCAGTGGCTAGACTTGAGGCCATAAGAATATTCTTGGCATTCGCAGCATTTTCAAACTTTAAAGTTTATCAAATGGATGTCAAGAGTGCTTTCTTGAATGGCAAGCTAGATGAAGAGGTTTATGTAGAACAGCCCCCTGGCTTTGAAGATCCAGATTTAATTGACTATGTCTACTTCCTTTTCAAGGCTGTCTATGGTCTTAAGCAAGCACCAAGGAAATGGTATGACACTCTCTCTGAATTTTTACTTGAAAATGATTTTGTTAGAGGTGTCATAGACAAAACTCTCTTCACAAAGAAACATAAGAATGATACAATTATAGTCCAAGTCTATGTGGACGATATAATATTCGGGTCTACTAATGATCTTTTGTGCAAGAAATTTGCGAAGTTAATGCAGGGTAAATTTGAAATGAGCATGATGGGTGAGTTGAAGTTCTTTCTTGGGTTACAAATAAATCAAAGGCAAGACGGTATATTTATTTGTCAATCCAAGTACATCAAAGAGCTTCTCAAGAAATATCAAATGGAGGACTCTTCTTCAGCAAAGACACCATCATCCATAGCTGTCAAATTTGGAGCATGTGAAAATTCTGCTAAGGTAGATATTACAAGCTACAGAGGTATGATAGGCTCATTACTTTATCTTACTGCAAGTAGACCTGATATTATGCATGCTACGTGCTTGTGTGCAAGGTTCCAATCGGATCCTAGAGATGTTCATCTCATTGCTGTTAAACGAATTCTGAGATATCTCAAGGGTACGCCTAATTTATGTATCTGGTACCCTAAAGATTCTGGTTTTAATCTTGTTGGATATACAGATTCTGATTATGCAGGAAGTGTTGTAGATAGAAAAAGCACATCTGGGAGTTGTCAATTCCTAGGTGGTAGATTCGTTTCATGGTACAGCAAGAAACAACAAACAGTTTCCAACTCTACAGCCGAAGCTGAATATATAGCTTCTGGAAGCTGTTGTGCTCAAATCTTGTGGATTAGGAATCAACTGATGGACTATGGCTTTGTATTACAAAATATTCCTATTTTGTGTGATAATACAAGTGCCATAGCAATCTCCAACAATCCTGTGCAGCATTCAAGGACAAAGCATATAGATATAAGGTATCATTTTATTAGAGAGCATGTCATGAATGGTACAGTGGAATTACTATTTGTACCCACTGAAGAACAAACAGCAGATATTTTTACTAAGTCGCTCGACGAATCCACATTCACCAAAATTGTTGGTGAATTGGGTATGTTGAACAGTCCTAGTAATTAATCTAGTTAATATCTGATGTTTGATCTTTAATAATTAATAAGTGATTAGTTTGTGAATATTTAAAAAAAAAATCAAATCACTTGTTTAATTATTATATCAACTTGTTTTCTTGATTGTTATTGTATTTATTATTTTGTTTCATTAAATAGTTGTTATTCCATATTTCTATAATTTTAGAATAATTGTATATATTTATTTTATTTGTTTAGAATATTTTATTTAATGTTTTGTAATGTTTGTCCTGTTAATATTGTGTTATTTCCGTTAACAGATTAATCTATATTAGTTATTTCTATTGTTATTATTTGTTTGATTAATAATATTATTTTTAATATATTTTTCTGTATTATTAGTTGTAAATATTTGTGTGTTTAATTAAATTATTTGTATTTTCTTTAATCTATTTTAAGTAGATATGACTTAAAATTAATCTAAACTGCAATATGACTTGTTTTTAATTGTTTTTCTGGTCGGTATGACTTATTTGTTATATTGATCAGATTTAGTCTTATTTAGATTAAGTCATAACGAATTAAGTCATATTCGTTAGTAATTAGTTAAGTCTTAAATTTTGTCAAGTTAATTTAAGTCTTAATCGAATATTAGTTTTATTTAAGTCATATTCAGTATTAGTTTTAATTAGGTTATAATCAGTATCCATGTATATTAAGTCATAGTGAGTCAGTTTATATTATTTAGGTCATAACGATTAATAATTAAGTCATATTCAGTGTTTAGAGTATATATTAGAATTAAGTCATATTTCAGTTTATTTCTTTCTCTCAAGTTAAGTCTTAGAGAACTCTATAGATACACACATATATACACACGCATATACGATCGTTCATGCCCAATTTTTGACTCGAATCTTGTTGATAATCACGATCTAATCACATAAGTCGACTCCTTGTCTGATTATCTACATTTTAAGTGCTTAAACTCGCAATTTTGTTCGATTTTGAAGGATTTTGAAATCGAAAATCGCAAATTACGATTTACTTTTCTGAAAAATTGGGTTCGATTCTTGAAAATCTAAAAATATATGGTTGTTGGTGTGTATACCAGGATCATTGTGTGAATTTTTCAGAATTTTTGAACAACTTTAATTATTTTCGAATTTTTAATTAATTATTAATTCGAAATAAAACAATTTAATTAATTATTTTGTAAAATCTGAAATTTTCAAAGTGTTAATATTTGATAAAAATGGCTGGTAATAACAATGTTCGATTTGAAATAGTTAAGCATAATTTGATCGGATATTTTGATCCCGAAAAATGTTCACTTGAACGTTTTCGACCGTAGATTCGTTTTCTGAATGATCATTCACTAGTTCCCACTGCTTTGAGTTTTGATACTCCTTTAAAAATTGAACCCCTGCGAATTATGTGTACTACTGCTGTCGTTTCTAGCGATAACAGATCGTTTGTTTTCACTCTTGGAGACAATCAGTGTAAGAACCCTAATTTTTGGTAATATTTTCTTTTATTTAATATCATGTGACATTGTCAATTTGGAACCTTTCTAGTCATCCCTGTTGTTTAATGGAAATGATTGTCTGAGAAACTATGTTGTTACATTCACTATGTAAGATAAAGAGAAGATTGTTGAGGGCAAGAGTCTTATTGTTAGTAAGATTTATAAAACTTGGGATTTGAGAATGATTAGAGTATTAAAAGATTTATTAAGGATTATGACGAGGAATTATGGATATTCGAGGAATTTACACAATTAAGTACTTAAGGGATTACGAGGGAAATCTCTACGCGACAAAATATTAATACGAAAGATTAATTAAGATACGATACGAATTAAAGATTAAATGATAAGCATTGGTGGAAGGATAATGATACAAGGAGTAGTATTGCATGCAAGTCCCATGCAACCAAGTAGTTAGGAGGAAGCAAACTAGTTAAACTAAATGGCAAGAGGAATAGTAACTAGTTGAATTTCTTTTTCCAAGAAGGAGACAATAGTACAAGAGGCCATACCTAGGTTAGTACCATGCATATACATACACCAATATGTATCACCCAACTACTACTTTATCAATTATTCAACCAACCACACAAAAATCAAAAACCAAAAAGCTCTCCCCCCCCTTGGAAGAGAAGCTCTCGGCCAAGACCAAAAAGGAGAAGAAAAATTTCTTCTTCCTCCATTTCTCCTCACTCATAATTCAAGGCATAATTCCTAAGCTCTCTCCATAATCTAAGAAAGGTATACTAAGAGTTTCAAGCCCTTTCATCCATTAACTTTCAAGATATTAATTGTTAAAGATATTGTGAATAGTAACCATGTTGAGTTTTTCTTTTAGATCTTGGATTATAAGGGTTGTAGGAGATCATTCAAGGTGTTCTTTAGTTTTGTAAGGCTTACCCAAGGCCCCTAGGTGCTCAAGAAGGTATAAAAATCATAACCCCTCTTGGCCATGTAGTGTTTATGATGTTCAATGATAGATCCATGTATATATTGTGTTAATCTTCGATGTTCAAGTGATGGATGATATGGATCTAGAGTTTTAGTGTTGTGATTTGTATGATTGTGGTTAGTATATGCATCTCCATGAATGTTATAAAGCATGAACTAGGTGAATTAGATGTTGGTTGTGTTGTGGAAGTAGGAATATTGGTTGAATTAAGTGAAACATGCATGCTGAATTTTTCCAGAAACTTGACCTGTCTTGTAACATGGTTTTGAACCCCCAAATATTGTCCCCTGAGGTCCTACCATATATTGTTGGAAAGGTATTTGAATTTAGTTTCTGGAAATGTAAGGTTCATGACTAGGTGATGTATAGATTTTAATTTATGACCGGAGAAGTAAATTGTGTTTCTGGATTCCGGACTGCACTAAGTGACCCCCTTGTGAACCTTGTTTAAACCCCTAAAAATTTATGTGGGATCATGGAAAAATTTGAGAAGCTAGGAAATGCAGTGTTGAAGGCTAACCAAAAAGAATTGGATTAAAATATGAATTTTTCAATTTAATAAAAATGCTAGAGTAAAATTCGCGCAAGGGAAAAAGTCGTTAAATGGAGTATAATTCTAGGGGTACTGGTCATGACTCGGATATGGTAACTAAATTAAGTCGAATAAGTGACGAGCGTAATCGAGTGATGACATGAACCTATAGTGGGGCTAGAGTGTCACAAGACGAAGTCATTAAGTTAATTTCCTACCCTCTAAAACCCCGTAATTAAAGAGACATTGTTAAGGTACTAACGAACGATTATTGCTTATGTATAGATCGTTCCACTCCGCACGCTCGACCACCCCAACCAAACCAAGGCAAGTTTACTTTTCAAAACTTATACATATACAAGGACTTTCACTGTTGTGTTTGTAGTTTTCAATCATATCAAATGTTATGTTTATCGAAGTATTGATGCAATTGAGATTGTACAACTACGTATATGTTTGTACCCCTTGAACTTAGATTGAAATGTTTTCCTCGGACAACGACTCTAGCAATAGAGGTCATAGCGGTCCGTATATACTATTGACCGGGGAGCGATATATTATTATATCGTAACTAGATTGCGAAAACCCGAAGGGTCATTCGGGGAGTATCGTATACTAAAGTAATTATTTTCATATCTTCGTAAATACTCGAAACCCTATCTTGGATTAAAAGTTTATTTTATCGAATAATTATTTTATTAATTATTAATATTAAATCTTAAAATATTATTTATTAATTATTGTTCATTTTTAAAGATGAAGTCAATCCAAGATACATTTAATACTTTCAAACTCGAACTCTTTCGAACTCAAAACATTTTCGAAAACTCCCGGTCAGGTTCTGCTTCTTGTATGATTTCAAGAATCATCAGTCGACTGATGTCGGACCTCAATTACTCTGTTTTCAATCAAAATCAAGTTTTCAAAAGAAAAAGAAAAAGGGACTCTGGCAGGTGTGGGAACCGTTGACGAACGATTCCCGGGATGTGTAAGCGGCCGTGAGCCAGGCGGTCCATCAATTATTATTCCGGCCCAGGTGTTGCCGAAGGATGATTACGGATGTAGTTTTCATCGAGGGTGATTACGGATGTAGTTTTCACCCGGGGATAGTTACGGATGTAGTTTCTATCCTTCTACCGGTAGAGAAGACCCGCGGATTATTGGACTTGGATGTGGCGACTGATCATCGTCAATCCCTGTCAGGTTTTGTGTTTTCTTTAAGTCCCATTCCTCCATTTTGGAAAAATGCTTTGACACTGCTTCTTAGGCTTTTATGCCAAGTTGCTGATAGTGTTCTATTTTGATGAGAAAGATGTTGACTTTATGCAGTATCTAGAACTGCAAGTTTATTTTGAAAACAAGGGCACATATTGTTGCACCTTCGGAATTTATCAACAATGACAAGTGATTTTATATCTGATTGATACAAACGAGTTTAATAACAGCTAATCATATGAAATGTTATATTGCTTACCTTATACATATATTTCTTGCTGAGCTATAGTTGCTCACTCTTGCTTGTTTTTAAATTTACAAACACAACAGCTAAGCGAAATGGCAGGACCCAGACAGACTGCCCGAAAGTAGGTGACTAGACCCGAGCCAGCAGTTGAGATTCCACCGGTAGGCCCCATTAGCCGGATTGGTTGGCAGCTTTTGTTAGTTCGTTTTATTTATCAGTATGACGTGTGCAAGGCAGTGTACCGTAACAAACTTTCAAGCCGCCAACTTCGCTTCATATCGAAGTGTTGCTGGTAGCATAAATACTATTTAATTCGGTCTGTAATAACTCTGATACTTTTATGTCTGCTTAATCAATATTGTGACGTTTCTGAGACTCTAACCTGTGTGTGTGTGTGCGGTGTGAGTTTATTGTGGGGTCGATGGCTGTGTTATATATTATGTGCAAGAACAGGTATGTTATTAATGGAAAATGGACCGTGATCGCCTAGATCTCCGACCCCGAATCTGGGGGCGTCACAATCAGTACACAGTGGATGGATCTGTCATTAATACGGTCTTAAACTTTCCAAATGACAATTTTGAGGATTATCCGTCAGATGAGGAATTAACTAATTTCTTTGCTGGTATTCATTATCAAGACAGAGCAGATGTTCCTGTCTTGAATAAAAAGTTTCTAGTTCAGGAATGGGATTATGTGTTCGATACACTAGCCAAGGTTTTTGCCAATACAACAAAAAGCAACTTCAGAGTATTACCTTCCTTTATACAGCATATTGGATTTGCAGATGCTTATAACCGAAGAATCAACATTGGCAGCCTTCTGTGTGGACCGATGGTTAGAAGAGTCATCAATGCTAAAAGGAATTTTGACAGGGGCGATAAAGTTCAATGCTTTTACCCAAGATTTCTTTCCTTGATTTTTAATCATTTGGTAGAACTACAATATCATGCTCCATTTCTGAATAGTGAAGCATTGGTGTCGGGTAAACCATCGACGAGATTATTCACTGATTACGGTGTCAGACCTAAATTGTCAAATGTGCCAGTAGTTGTCACTCAATACATGTCAAACTTTATACAACTGCCCATCATTGCACCTGTACCTATACCCGAAGAAAATGAACCACTACCTGAGCAAGCAGAACCAATAGTTGAACCTGAAGCTGAACATGAGGTACCTATCCAACAAATTGAGCCTGTTCAAGAACAAATTGTTCAAACTACTCAAGCTGCAATCTCTTCGGCACCTGCTGACCAGGTATTGACTTCTAATCTCTCTATTGATGAACAATCTATTTCTGGAACCCAAGTGGTTGATAGGGCTGACCAAGGGATTATAAGACCGCAATCTCTAACCCCGGTCATAGAGCCAAACACTGAATCAATATCACTTAAAACCTTTCACTCCAGAAAGAAAATTCCATTTCAAAGATCAAAGAAAAGAAGAAATATAATGAGTGAACCCACAGCTCTGCCTCTACAAAAGAAAAGTAGAACTGATTCAGAGGCAACTGTAAGCCCATCCGTATCTTCGCAACAAGATATGGACGTTAATATGGCCATGCAATAGTTACTAGGATCATCCTCTCAACAGGATGATACTATTGAAATTCGCCATAGGGCCATGGCATCCTGTAATGTGTCAAGCACAACCCCTTTGTTATTACTAACAATGGGAGAACAAATAGATTATGATGCAAATAGGGACACATTGACAGGAGAGCACATAGAGTCTGAAACAGTGCCTACCATAGTTACAGTAGAAGAGTCTTCACAGACTTCTGAGGGAAATCTTGGTTCCCTGCCAACTTTAATGGAACCATCATCTCCCCTCCTAGGAGAAACATTCCTAGATCCCTCAAGGGAGTTTCCACTCACAGTTTCGACTGAAGAAAGTGGAAGGCAACTTGATCAATCTACTACTGAAGCAATTAAGATTACAAATCAAAATGTACAAGTGGAATTGATTGAGGACAGGGATTTGCGAACTCCCATTGCACCACCACTAACCTTCCCAGAGGAGGCTAGGGTGATTTTAACTACATGTACCGCTTCTGGAAAAGCTAAGGAAATTGAGAGGAGTGATGTGAGGATTACCACAAAATTGAGTGATACACATGCACATCAGGTGAGTGAAATTCAGAGTGAAACTCAGGTGAGTGCACACACAGACACATACACTCTCTCATTGTTACAAAAAATACAAGTTCTGGAAAGGGAACTAGAAGCAAGTAAATCTGAAGCTAGATTACTTCGAGCACAAGTGGATAAGCAGTCTTCTCCATCCACCTCTGTTGATAATCAACTTACTTCGATAAAGGGTGACATCAACAACTTGAAGACATTCTTCACTAATAAAATCAAAACTCTCGAACTTTCTCATGAAAAAGCTCTTGATGATTCTGGTGAGGTCACTGTGGCACAAGACAAAATTATTGCTGAAATCTCCAACAAGGTTGACAATCTATAGGAAGAAGTGCATGAAAATCAGCGTTCTACTGATTTTCGACTAGATCAAATTGAGAAGCAAAATGCACATCAAGCTAAAGGATTAAGACATTTATTTCATCTGATCAGTCAAAATCGCACACCAACTACTGAAGAAAGAGAATTCTTTGCAAGAACAGGTGGTGATGATGATGAACGAGATCCTGAAGCTGGTGCAACTGATAAATCTGTAGAGGATTCCTCAACTAAGGGGGAGAAATCACAACAGGCACAGAAATCACAAGGTGGTGAGAAAGGACAAGGAGAGAAAGGAGGTAAATCTGATAAATCTGATACAGACAGTGAAGACAAAGGGAATAAGGGGAAGAAGAAAGTTGTTGCAGATGATCAAGTCATGGATGAACCAGATAATCTTGATGTTTTTGATGACTTTGATTTTTCTGATGAAGGTGAGAAATTACCTGAACCAGATTTAAGTCACTGGGAAGAAGAAGAACCAGTGATATCTGAATATGAAGCTCAACAAGCAGAGAAAGAATCTGAAGAATTATTTGCTCAGAGGGAAGCTAATTTGCTGATGAGAGAAGAAAAGCTTCAAAAGTCATTAGAGCAAATTGCACGAAATGAAGAACTTCAGAAAGCTGAACAGCAAGTATTACAACGATTACATGCTATAAATGTTGAGAAAAGAAAGACATATATCAGACTAAAGAGCGGTGACAAATGGAAACGTGCTCAAAAAGCAATTGATTCACCTCAGAGTTCTGATTATGAAGATCGTCGTCTTGGAGAAATTCTCGAGGAATTCAAACTGGCAAATCCAATTCATGATATGTATATAAGGGCCTTAAAGGTAGAAGTCATCAGGATAACTACTGCATTTGAACCCAAATCTGATGAGCTGGTAATATTTGTGGATTGTCATAATGTTGGAACTTTCAGAGTATCTATTCAGTTCTTTTATGACAGATCGCTGACAGAGATTTGGGTACTTAGGCCTAAGGTGAGAACATCTTCTGAGCTAGGTGTGTTGTTACATGAGAAGTTCAAAGAATTTGCTGAAAGAGCTAGACCAGAAGTGATTAAGGATCCTCCACAAGTAAAATTTCTTAAGGGAGAGGTACTTCATTCAATCAATCTTCAGACAGATGAGTTATATGAACATCATGCAAAACACTTGGTATATGCTGAATATGCTCTCAGAAATCATGGATTCTTGACTGAAGAAAAGGTAATAGCTGCAGATCACATTCGATCCTATGCACAAACGAATATTAAAGATTACAAGAAATTTCAAGGTGAACTGAGAAAGAAGCTTGGAATTCCTTTAGTCTTACCTCAAGGATTGTCATCAAGAAGAGAGCGTCTTGTTGATTCTGATTTACACATGAAACTTCAAGTCACAGATGAGCCAGAAGAAGGAGAATTTAGACGAGAAGACAGTAATTGAAGATCAGCTCTACGTGTATTATCTTTAGAGCTAGATAGGTCAAGATATGAATATGTTAAATATGATCAGGCTAAAGGATCATCTATCTTGTATTTATCATTTTGTTTGAATCTGGAAATGTTTAATATAAACCAGAACTATTTGATATTTGCTTTACGTTTAATATTTTATCTTTCATTTGGTTAAGTTGAATTAGTTGAGGTATCCTCTAGGTATTTGGTTGTTATTGTCTAACAAACAAATAGGGGGAGATTGAAAGGCATATGAATTAGCCTATTTGTAGTTCGAGGATCCTAATCAACTTAAACCAAATTATAATAAGTAAATATCCGTATGATCTGTCACGGGAATCTCAGAAAACAATAACTGTCAGAAGAAAGAAGGAGGTCAATCTATAGTTTTGATGTTTCACACTGGAAGACGTATCAGGTATCTGATCAAGCCTCAGTATAACATTGAAG
Organism: Saposhnikovia divaricata; assembly: GCA_036435485.1. Lineage (NCBI taxonomy): Eukaryota > Viridiplantae > Streptophyta > Magnoliopsida > Apiales > Apiaceae > Saposhnikovia > Saposhnikovia divaricata. Next base: position 190,926,235 of record CM071594.1, on the reverse strand, counting down.
GGAATGGATTCATTTACAGTGACAGAGATTTTTCGAGTGATAGATTGAAAATCAATCAAAGTACAAGAAAATTGAGAGAAGAAATAAACCACAGCTTAAAGTCAGAAGTGAAGAAGCATCATTGAAGTTAGTCGTTCATGAACCAGACAGTACATCGAACGTCAACATAAGTCAGTGGTAATTCTTTATTATTTTCCGTGGTTTGGAAGAATTAAATTAATTGGTTATTGATTTAATTTAATTTGTTTTTAATTGATATAAATCATTTAATTGATTTAATTAATGAATTAATTCTAATAGAATTAATTCATTTATTAAGTTAATTATTGTATCAATTAATCATGTATTAGTTGATCATTAATTAATTAAAAGGATCAATATGACTTAATTAAATGCTGAATTGATTATGTCTTGATTAAGTTTAGTTCGGTATGACCTAAATTAGGTCATACCGACATGACTTAAATCTAAGTCATACTAAGCATAAAGATTTAGGTCATACCGAGCTGCTGAGTGGATTAGGTCTTACCGACCTCAAATCTGTTAGGTCATACCGATGGAATTAGGTCATACCGAAGCAAGATATTTCTGGAAAGGTGTTAGGTCATACCGACAAAAGTGTTTAGGTCATACCGACCATACTGTTGAAGATTAGGTCATACCGACACATTGTTTAGGTCATACCTACAGAAAATTATGTCTTAAAGCGAGATTAAGTCATGCTGACAGCTGATTTAATAGGTCTTGAAGCAGTTTAAGTCATATCTAATGAGTACAGACCTATATAACACAGCAGAAGCAACAGAATGAAGAAGCAGACCAGAACACAGCAATATCCTGGAAAAGCACAGCAGTTTTCTCTCTCAAATATCAAGAACACCAAGAACAAATTAATTCACATAAATTCAAGTTCATCATCTTTGTATTATTCTATCCGGTAGAACTTGTCTACTTGTGATTCTTGTATTACTAGCGAATTAAGTTTCCCAGTACTTATCTTGAGATTTATTAACTAAATTAGAAAAGTTCATGTCGAATTTTCTAATTAGTTATTAAACACTTGATAATAGTTTGGATTGATTTTGTAACACCACATCAAGTTAATATACAGTTATGTTCAACTTGAAATCCGAGTCAATTTATTCCGCACAAAATATTCGTTTTAGTGAAAATTATTTAACGAATAAATTTTGAGAAATTGATATTGATTGTATTCAACCCCCCCCCCCCCTTCTACAATCATAGTGGACCTAACAGTGTCCTCGAACTATCGTCTTAGGACATCTGAAAAGAATGTGAAAAGATTAAGTGTGTGCCCTTATAGAAAATTGAAGGGAATGAAGGAAGAAAAGAATAAATAAACAGAAAGGTTCTATGTATTCTCCCTTCACTCTCGAAGAGTATAAAGGGATCGTGATTCGAAATAAAAGAAAGGATAACGCTCCTAGAACTTTTGGAATCGTGACTATATTCCTAAAAAGAGGGATCGCATTTCTATTTAAAGCGAGGAGAGGATCACAATGTGAAATTGGCAGTGTGTGATCGCGATCATTTGGGATCGCATCACATATGTTTAAAGTCATGTAAACATGGATTATAAATGAAGAACAGCAATTTAAATATTAATGAAGGTTGAAGACTTACTTTTTCTTGAAGAAATTTGAAGAAAAGTGACGAAGGTTGAGGTCGCTGGTGTTGAAGCTTGAGATTTTCTTGCGTTTGATCTTGGAGAAAACTGGCAGCAAGTTGTTGTGTTGTTAATAAGGAAAGTGACAAATGATTAAAAAAGTCTGGGTTTATATAGATATCAGGAGAGAGAAAGAGATGGAGACACGTGTCATAATCTTAGCCGTTGGACACAGATCTCGAGACATGATAGTTGGCATAACTCTTCAAATTCTTAACACCTCGATGCGATCTCTGGGGGTTTGATGCTTGCACTTATAGCGATCTCATGCTTCGCTTCGCTAAAGATTCTCAGATATATTACAGATTACACAATGCATTTTCAATGACGATATGGACTCGGGGGTAGTTATGCCCAAATCTGGCATAGACCGAAAATAAGTCCACTTGGCCATAATGGGCCTGAATATGATAATTGGGTTGCCAAAGCCCACCAGCAGGGACCAGCCCAACATAACATCTTCAGATTTATCTTTGTTCACTACAAGAGGAGGACCATCCTCAACAAGGGATCGCTTCACACATGACTCCCTGCAAGGGGTCGCATTATCACTACTTTTCATTAAGGTCCAGCGTGGCCTAGAATATCTTATCATGAAGGTTCATAGCTAGGCCCAGCGGGGTCGCATGAGTTTTTACACTTGGGTCTGCATCGCATGACTAAGCCCAACGGGGTCGCATGTGAGGTCCTTGTAAGTTCTCCATCAGCTTCGCTAGAGGGGGCTTACGATTCTAGCATCATGTTAGCCATAGGTAACCTATACTGGGCCATGGGTCATGGGCATAATTGATGGATTATTTACATGTCAGCCCTAAAGTGAGTGGACTTGGGCCATGATTATCTCTAAAAACCCTAGCCCAAGAACTACGTATGGCTTGATCCCTATAAATAGGGTACGTAGACACCTATAAATAGGGTACGTAGACACCTTGATATGGAAGAGAACAGTTAACCCTGAAAACACCATACAAGATCAGCCACACCTACACACCAAAACCCTAATCCTTGTTCTTCATATCCTTAGCATAATATCCGTATTTTGCTACGTTAATCCACCAAACCTCCAAAACATTGTTATACCAAATTCTCCCTATAATAGTACCCATGTATATGCGGTCATAACATGGCATTTATGATACATGCTAATTTTATGTACATTTTATAGCATGTTATCTCTCATTTATCCTTAATTTTGTGCTTGTTAGCATTGTTATTAGCATTTTAATTTGAATTTGATGCTAAGATATTTTTTTTATGTTTATAGGATAATTTTGGAAGCAAAAGGAGCCCGATTTCAGATCATCAAGAGATCGTAGATTAAGCCTGGACGAGCAATGAGGAAATTAGAATTGTCACAAAAACATTGAAAGTGATATATTCTTAAAGCAGGAATCCCGGTTGGAATTAATATAATTTTTGTTAAGCAAAAGGAATCCGGTTTCAGATCCTCAAAAGACCGCAGTTTAGGACTAAAAAATTTATTTAAATTAATAAATAGTTAATTTATTTATAAAATTATATTTATAAATATCTAATAATATTAGATATTTATTTTTATAATTTCTGGATTTAATTAATTATTTATTAATTAAAGATTATAAGCTGTGCGGGATAAAAAGCATTTCTACGGAACCCAGTATATTAAACAAACAAAAGGTGGCCGATTTGATTGAAAGTAGAGCAGGTGGGTTGGTTTAGAAATGGATGTAGTGCAGTTGCCTTTCGGCTACTTTGTATTTTTTTTATTTTCTTTTCTTTTTCTTTTCTTTTTATTTTTTTAATTTTGTGGTGTGCTAAATTTGTGCTATAAATAGGCCTAGTTCTTGAGCTTATTTCCACACACCAATTCTTAGAGAGCAAGTTCCTCTCTTGTAATCTCTCTCTCTTTTTCTTTGTAATTTTAGTTTTAATTCATACAATTTAATTATCACGGTTGCATTTGGCATATGCAACAAGCCCTTTAAACCCCTAGGCAGCCCTAGTGGACGAGTGAGGTCTCGTGAGGGCCTATAGTGAATGTACCCACAAAATCCATCTAGCTCCTGTAAAAAAACGAATGCCAATACAACAACACACATACAAGTCCTTTCATGCCATATCAACTTAAGAATCAAAATGAATAATGCAATGTCTTGGTGTCAAGGGTGCAAGTATTCACATAGTCTACTCAATGAATTTGCATAAGTTCTCAAAAGTTCATGTCAAATGTAAGAATAAATTGGTAATTATGCTAAGCCCACAAGAGTACATATTTGAGTTAAAACTTGGGATCTCAAATGCAAAATACAAGTAATAACTCACCTTTCGCTCACAAAAGAATATTCACTCAAGAACAAGGGTAAGTGTATCACTCAATTCCAACAAAATCATAAGCATGCTTGACATTTGGTATCAATCTAACTTTAACACAACATACACTACTGATGATAATCAAAAGGTCTTTATTCGGGTTGTATTGGGGCTAGGGACAAGGTATGTCAAGTAAAGCCAAAGAAGGTGAAATGTCAAAAGCTAGTACCCAACGTAAATAATTCAACTCCCCATTTATTATCCCCACATATGAACTCTTTTTCCAACAATTACTTGATTAGTCGAACAAAGAAGGATCACATCAACATAAGTAAACTCTCATATTTATTCAATTTTTTTTTTCGAGAGCTAAATATAAACAAGCGCAATGATCCACTGATATTTTTACAAACTTTGACTATCAAGAAATCAATCATATCAAGAAATCAATCAAACTCAATATTTCCCAAAAGATAATGATCATCAATAAAACCCACTTTGCACACCTTATCACTCCCTCAAGCACTGTACTAGCCTTTGACAATTTGGGTTCAAGTTAAAGTAAGGCCAATACAAGAAAAAGGTCTAGGCAAGTAATGTGGTGTGTTATCGAAAAAATAGGATTAAGCTCAAGAGGGTAACTTAATTGATCATATTTAAAATGGTATGGTAATGTAGGAAATATGAAGTTATCCCTAAATGCCTTTATCATGTTATCATCAAATAATGTCATGCGTTTCAAGAAAGGTATCAAACAAGTGCTAGCAATGCAAATAATATGTGGACACTCAAGCAAACGAATATAAGATGCAAAAGATATGCATATAGGCTCAAAAGCTCACTTGGTGGTAAAACATAATCAATCCCAAGTAAATAATCTCTCTAATGCACCTATTTGTACTCAAAGCATGCAAACCAAATCATTTTTTTACATATTCATGTCCTTTTCATTACTTACAACATTCAAAGAGTCTACCAGTTTCAACTTGCTAGTGTATGTGTGTGTGCAAGAACAAAGCATATTACTTCTCAATCAAAAGTGTAAATAACACAAAATTCCTATAGCATGCATGGGTGTATTGTAACAAGTGATCTTTTTACAAGGCCAGAATTATTTTTTTGATTTTTTATTATTATTATTATTATTATTATTATTTTTTATAACACCACACAACGAACAATTTTTATATAATACCACAATGAACAATTTACAAGCCTGATGAGAAATGAAATAGAAAGAAAGATAAGATCGAATGAATATTCACCAGTAATATTGAATGATATTCAGCAGTCGTAGTACAAATGAAGTTTGCTTCTAGATGTCAACTACAATATAAAGACATATAACATGCAAACTTCTAAACTATATTATATGTGAAAATTTGAATCCCATTCTTGCTAGCCAATAAGAGTGTAGAATCAAAATTTACTTGAAAAGACCAGAAGCCCAGAACACCAGCTGGTAATTCTTTAATCATGATTGGTCACAAATCCATGTGTATTAGGGGGTGGTATTGTATTATGACTTTTAATGACAATTCTTGGGGTAATGACTTTTATGGATTTTATAGACTTTTAATGACTTTTAATGATTCTTGTTGAGTCACCAAAATTTTGAAATACTTTTGATGACTCCTAATGAAATGATTTCTGAAAACTTTCATAGACTTTTTGATAGATTTTGTGGTTTACCAGACTAACTACAAAGATCATATATTAGCCTATGTTGTGAAACTCTTTAACCTTTTTTCACTGCAATCCAATTTCGATCGTGTGTTCTCTGATTAATCTGGCCACCAAAAAATTGAGTACAAGTTATATTTCTTGTTAAATTGAGTATTCATTGCATATTTTTATCTGAAAATTATATATTTGTCACTATTCATAGATAATTATGATGCAGAGCTATGTCATTAGTCAGCAATATTTTTATGATGCAAAGCTATTTTATTGGTGTTTTATGTGAATTTTTGCAAGCACAATATTTTTAGAAGCCCATGAATTACTATAATGTTTGACGGATTCTTATTTTACTTTGTGTGTTATGATCTAATTTTACAAAATTGCAAAAGATCGCACCCTCAATAATATTGTTTACTAAAATGAATATTAATATTGAAATTGAAAACCAAGAAGAGGAAGAAAAACATATGGAAGAAGAGGAAGAAAGAGAAGAAAAGCGACAAGAAATTTTAAAAATTTTATTGACAATAAATGAAACAATATTATTCAAGATGATTTTTATAGAATTATTAGAAGTCATGTCAAATCTTATCAAAAAGCTCATGACTTTTTTTCCAAGGGATGTGGTTATAATTTTTGTTAAAAGTCATTAAAAGTCATTCTCATTAAAAGTCATTGACTTTTTGAATAACACGATACTTATAAAGAGTCTATAAATGTCTAAATTCAATACCGCCTTACTTTTAAATACTTCTTAAAAGTCTTAATTGAATAACATCATACTTTTAAAGACTCTTTAAATGTTAGAATTGAATACCCCATGATTTTTAAAATCATTAAAAGTCTTTAAAAGTCTTAATACAATACCACCCCCTTAATCGTAGGCGGGATTAATTTTCATCAGGTACTTGTTTGCTTTTAATCTTCAATTAGTTAATTATGCAAGTAGTTAAGAGTCATAAAGTTTGAGTAAGTTACAAATTTAGAGAATTTTCCCCAACTAGTTAAGTAGATACTACTATATATGTACACAATAATACAAAGGCAAATCACTGTCTCATTACACAAGTGTCAAGAAAAATTGCCAAATGACCTACTATATTTCTATTGAACTTGATCAACTTTAGTAACATCACTAATAGAATTGATAGCTGCATTTATGCAACTACATATTGAAACTTCACAGGGAATTTCTTTATTGCACTTGAAGTGATGAAGAATCAACGTATAAGAGGCGAGAGGAAAACCTAAGTACAAATTATAACAAGTACAACTAACTGCTTTGCAATAATATAATACTTACACCATATCAAAAATTCTTTCCTTCTCCTGAGGAGCAAGGGTCATCACCGATAGGAAAGAGCTTGCACTCTGTAACTGTTGATAAATTAAATGTTAGAAATGGAAATAAGAAGCTGAAAATATATTCCTTTGATTCCAAATAAAAATTCCTACTATAAGCCCATCTTTTTGGGGATTCTAAACGTATAATTAATGTTAATTTATATGATCTGGATAACAGTTATATTATAGTATGTATAACTGATACGTATCTCACAAATTAACATTAAAAATTAAAGTCGAAATCTTTATGTGAAATAGGAGTGAATTTTATTGTAAAAACTTTGATATACCGTATAGAAAGTAGCCACATATTCAGGAGTGACACCAATGGGGTACTCTAGATTTGTAAACAATTAAGTCAACCTGCACATTTACATTTGTGGAAATTTGAGACCACTGATTGTTAATTAAAAAGACATTGATACACTAGGCTGTAAATAAAGTCTTGAGGACATCTTACTTTTGACCACTTGCTTAAGGGATCTAAATTCATACCGCTGTGAGCACATCTTACTTTTGACCACTTGTTTAAGGGATCTAAATTCACACCGCTGTTTTTGACAACATACCAACCAAATCTCTTTTGCAGGCCTGAACGTTAACAAAACAACAAACTAGTTTCAGTTTAGCACAATAACAAAAACCAATCAATAAGAAACTAACTCAATGCTTGTTCTTTTGGGGCAGAATTAAGAGAAAGTCAACACCTTTTTGAGTTTATATAACAACAAAGATGGAACCTTTAGAAAAATTTTAGTCTAGGTAGTCTAGATAATTGATCTACAATGGGTTGAATATTAATAAGGTAGTATTTACTAACATATAATAAATGTCGAAATTAAATGGGATGATCTAGACTTGAGCCTACACCCCCAAAGTAGAGATTAAAAAATCAGAAGGGGGAAATTCCACCCTTTTAAATCTAAATTGAAAGCCTAAAAATTAATCATTCCAACACAACTAAATTGGAGGATAAAATTAACAAAAAAAACCCTCTTGAATTTAAATTCAGAAGTAAAAATTGTTTCACTAAGAAGACTCAAAATGGTTACCTGAAAATGGTTACCGACAAAGAAGAAACGGAATCAAGACCTTGTGCTTCTGGAAGAAAAGTAAGAGCAAATATCTAATGATAGTTTTTTGTTAGGGCAAATTGAAACAAAGTCAATTAGAGATTTACTACCTTGAGAATAACAAGCAAACAGTATGAATGTCCTAGAATGAAACCCTAAAATTAATCACATGAAAAATAAAATAAAAACCCTAAAAATTCATAATCGGAGAAAATTATCAATTGAATCTTGTAATCTCTAAATCAGAGCTTGTAATCTCTGCTTTGGAGCTTGTAATTGGATGGATGAGAGAGACAGGAGCGGGTGAGTGAGAGAGAGGAACGGGTGAGTGAGAGAGAGCTAGAGGAGCGGGTGAGTGAGAGAGTGAGTGTTTGTCGAGGGAGAGTAAATCGAAGTTCAATCGGAGGGGAGGGTGAGAGAGTGTGTGTGTAAGAACCCAGATTTTGGATAGAATTAAAACTTTTTATTATATAATGATGTAAGAATGAATAGTGGTTACGGCTACAATGTAATAGTTGATCTTCTGAATGAATGAATGGATTTGGATTCAAATATTTATATGTCATGAAGAATGCTATTGGTTGATCATTTAGATTTGATAATTCCAAAGGGAAAGGTTATTATTATATCATCCAAATCGGTATCTGTTATCAGTCCAGTAGTTCCGTAAAAAGGGTTAAGGAACGATCGAAAGAGAACCGGGACATCCATATAACCCTAGAAGAATAAGTAAAGAATAAGTGGTGAATAGTGATTTTGGTGGATTAGGAATATTATTAGACGACACTATATAGAAATACCCGGAACGAAATTCTGAGTTCATGTTAGTGAACCAGGGGGGAAAAGAGTGTATGTAAAAGTCATCGAATTCTGAAAAATAGCACTTTTATTTTCCCCGAGATTTCCCTGGACACTGAAAGACCTAAGAGATTATTAAAAGGATTTAAGGAAAACGATTCGAGAATTATTAAGAATGATGGAGAATAATATTATAAATATTTAGAAGGGTTCCGGTAAAACCCTAACTAGAAACGATTGAGGTATTCTTACGAACGATCAATCAAATTGAGCAATAACCGGACAAAAGAGCAAGCAGAGAACAAGATGCATGCATGTGCAAGTAAGGAAAATATCTAGAAGCCAAATAGTTAGCAAGGAACTAGATCAATTAGAGTTTAACTAGTACTTAGCTAAATCAAACCATAGTTAGCTTGCAAACCATCCAATGATCAACACATGTCTTGCAAAATACATCATCCCTTGCATCATCACTTTAATAAAGTGGTTTTATGCCAAGATAATAGCTTAGCCTTATCACAGTAATTCATTTAGATGAGATAATAGCAAGAGAAAACAAAGCAAACACCAACTCTCTCCCTTTTCCATTCCATTCGGCTACACCACTAATTTAAGAACCAAAAACCTACTTCCAACCATCATTTGATCTTTTAATTTTTATGTTAAGTCCTATAATTCATAAAAGTAATCTCCTCAAAATTTTAGCTTCAAACTCCTTTGTCTCCATTTTCAAAAAAATCATGAAAGAGGAGGGTGAATAGTGTTCTTATGAACTAATCTTTGATTTTCTTGTTTCTTTGGTTGATCTAAGGTGTGTTAAGGCTAGACAAGGACCATACCAAGCTTAATAAGGCTATTACATACTCAAAGGAAGGTAGACCTCTTGAAACCCTAGCATTTGATTTGAGATTTATATATGTTTTTGATGGGTCTAGCTTTGTATGATTATAGTGGTGATTATAAGCATGATTATGTAGTTAGTTATGTGATTTAAGAAGCATGATGATTTTGATGTTACGATTTTTAGAACGTCCGATTTATAGCCGTCGTAATTCCCGATTTTTGTTAACCTTAAGAAATCGTAGTTGACAGTAGCTATAACTCACTGTACAGTTTCATATTATGCTATGACAAGATATATTGTGTTATAAGCTTCGTTTTGATATAAAGATCATGTGAAACGGATTTACGGTTTAGGAATTATGACCGATTTATTAAAAGTAGTTCGAAACCGTAAACGAGAGTTTGTAACTGAAATTGAACCCTCATAAAATATGTAAGTCAGTGGCGAATCATGGTAATTAAATACTAGAGATAAAAAGGAAGGTGTGAGAGAAAACCATATGTCAAACGGATCGTTTTCCGATTTTATAAAAATGTTCGAATCAAGGTTAAACGCGAACGAACCCTTACAAGTACATTTGGTTATAACTTTGGTAAAACACTTAGAAAACGGGCGATAAAACTCGAGGTATAATCTTTGTTCGTAAATGACCGACCTTGGAACTTACCCGGCTTAAGTATATTTCAAGTGTAAGAATAATGACATGTCTTAATAACGAACAAAAGTCGGATCGTATCGGTAATAAAAAGAGTTATTCAAAAAAGGGTGCATAACGAGATAACTCGAAAGCGTGTTTCGACTTACGTAAAGTTTTTACGTAACCTTCTAAAGAAGTGTTAGGTGATTAATCTCGAATATTCTGATTGTTTATAGATCACTGAGCTGACCCGGGACATGCTACCTCTACCCACACCCGATTACTAGGCAAGTTTCAAATCCTTTTAAAGGCTGTTATTGTGATAATATATATGACTGTTGTTATACATATGCCATTGCATGCATGTCTGTTTTCAATTCATATTGTTATACTTGATCCTGATTTATTGTTGGCTTATAGACTATATGTGATATATTAGTATAAGCCGGATATTGCTAAGACCCTTAGAGAAGGGCATATGAATCTTATTCGTTGAATATAGGCCAGGAGTCCGTACTTCTTGATATATTATAATTACCTTCGAGGGAAATATTTAAGTAAATATTTTCCATTATTTGGTTGACGAATATTATGTGAATATTCGTCCGAGATCATTTAATTAACGGTCATTACCTCAAATAGTTATTTGAACGTTATCTATTCAATGAATATTATTTTTCAATATTCATTTAAAGTCAATTTATTTATCGAATATTATTTCGAATATTCCTTTAAAGCTTGGATTACTAAATGAATATTATTTCGATATTCATTTAGAATATTATTCATTAAATGAATATTACTTTTTGAATATTCATTTAAGTTCCCATTTACTTAATGAATATTATTTTCAATATTCATATGATGTTATATTTATTTATCAAATATTATATTTACTATTCCTTTCAAGTCTTATTAATGAAATGAATATTATTTTGAATACTCATTTAAATATTTAATTATTTAATAAATATTTTCTCTTTATTCCCTCGAGAATTATTCTGAGAAATACTTCGATTTAAATATCCGTTCATAGTTATAAGTCTTCTTTAACTATTCCTGATTCAATAAATATTATCTGAATATTTATCCGATACATTGAAATGACTTCAAATATTATCTTCGACCTTCGATTATTATAAAATTACTTCGGAGCCGTATTATTATTAATATTATATCAAGAAAGGTTCTCAAAATTTCATTCTTCCTTCGAATCTATCTTCCAAATAATAAGGGAACCTTACTTGAGAAATGTTATTTATCTTGTTGACTTCCCGATCATAAATATTTTGAAACTCTTCTTTTAACTCGCAACTTGGTTGCTGTTCATCTATCAAATCTTGTGTACCTTCTCATCATTCGAGGGGTAGGAATGTTGGAACAAGTTGGTATCCATTAACAAGCAGTAGCTTGGGAAATATTAGTGAATTTTCCTTTCCAACTAGATACGACTACTTTGTGGAGTCTTATCAACAAGTATTATACTTGGGGAAAGGGGGACGAACTTTATGTTTCAGAGTTATGGATGTTATACGAACTAGGAGCTGCGTAAGTGGCCGAGTGGCGCCGGTCCAGCAATAGCCCAACCGTTGGCCGGGGGGTTCCAGAGGGCGGTGGACAAGTAAATCCGTCGGTGCTTCCTTTTACATGTAGAGAACAAGAGATGGGGAGCATAGCATGCGACTGATCATCGTAAATGTTATGGCTCCTGGCGCGTCAATGCTCCGGTATTAGTTCACCTTTCAAATGTTGGTAATTTTCTGCAGCACCATCGGTGTTGGCAAGTGAAAAAGTGATGGAATCTGGAATTACAACATTTTCTGAAGGTTCCTCTTTTATGATAAATAATGATATATTACTTATCTTTTGCATAGCAGATGTTTCCACAGAAGTATATTTTAGAGTTACCTTGTGACTTCATCGTTCACATTATAATGGCACTATCTTCGTTAATGCATGGCATATGGCTTCAGAGATATTTGAACTGTTACATATATTTTCATTGTTCAGTTATATTATTATTGGTGGGCTATTGCTCACCCTTGCTTTATTATTTATATCACAGCAACAGCTAGGTCAGATGGCCCGCACCAGGCGCACCCGGCACAAGCAAGTGACCGCACCCGTAGGACTACCCGCTGATATGCTAGCTGCCATTGCTGAGGTAGACTAGACTGGTAGCTTTTGTTTTCAGCCTTAATTATATGTATGACTAATGTAATCAACGGCAAGAACTTTAAACTTATTTTGTTACTCCTTTTGGATTGTAATAACTTTTATTGTGAATCCTTTAATGTGAGACTTATTTCAATTTCATCTCGGGGAATATAACTGTTGTGTGTGTGTGTGTGTGTGTGATTGGATATTATTGTGGGGTCACTGCATGTTGTTTATTTATTTGGACTCAAGTCAAGTGTTATTTATGGAAATTGAGACAGTAACGACCCGATCCCTGACCCCGGATCTGGTGGTGTTACAGAGAGAGCAAGCGGGTGAGTGAGAGAGAGAGTAGGCGGATGAGAGTGTTTTGGGGGAAGATAGTTATGGAAAGTCCGCCCAAAATTTTGAGAGAATTTTAGCTCGTGCCTTGTCTCATTTTACCCGCTTCCGTCCACAAATTTAATAAAACTTTATAATCAATTTAATAATTTGATTTTTGAAAATTAAATTAATTAAATCATTTTACACATATAAAATTAAAAAATATATATATATATATACAATTGTTTTATATTTTTATAATAATATTAAATTTATTTTTATTCATAATATAAAAATATAATTTTATATGAAGATATATAAAATTAAATCAATTAATTAAATCATTTTACCCATATAAAATGAAAATGATAGTTCAATCTGGGGAAAGTTCTCCGTCCTTTTTTCACACTTGCGCTTTTCTTTTACATCAGTTGTCTTAAACTGATTTTAAATTTTTAATTAAAAATTTTAATTTCTTAATAATAATAATAATATAATATGTATTTGTAATACAATTTAAAATTTCTTAAAATTAAAAATCTATGATATATCAAAGTTTCTTATTTTTCTAATAATATTTGTATTTTTTTATAATAGTCAACAAATAACTATATAAAACTTTTATATTTTTAATTAATTTATAAAATAAAAATGTAATATTTATTTATATTAAATATACGTAAAATATATATATTTATAATATATTATATATCAAACTCGAAAAGTAAGTAACATAGGAAAATTTAAATTTCATTTTCCTGAAAATATATATTTGGCTTTAATAATTATAAAATTTAAATCTAATGCAACACCATGAAATATGCGTTGCACCTTGAAACACCACTAATCCCATGCAACACCAAATGTATGTCTATTGCAACACTATTTGAGCAGCGTTGCAAAAGACCAAACATGAGAAGAGTTATTGAAACGCTTGGTGACAACGCTCACTAAAAGCGTTCTGTATGCTCACTTATGGCGTAGTGGTGGTCCCGGAGTATATTGCAGAAGGGGGGGTTGAATGCAATATAGATAATTTCAAATCTTTAGCTCAACAACAATGAAAAAGATTGTAAACTATCTAGATAAAAATTGCAAACACAAGTAGTAATTCAAGATGTTCTCACAAAATAAATGTTTTATTTATTTTGTAAAGTGTTGCTACAACCTCGAGAATAATGGTTTTCTCAAGCTTCGACTTCTTGTGAGAATCGCTTACAAGTTGATACAGAAAGAATGAGAGATGTGTCTCTATATAGACTAATCTTTCTCTAGCATCTCAGTCACATGGGTGGCGGAGCTGTTGTCGTTTTCAAGTGACAGCTCCTCACAATTTGCCCACACATGTGACCTTTCCTAAAATGCTATACAAACAGAGTTATCTTTAAGCATAAGGCATTTTGGGTTCTTTCCAAAATTAGCTATAAGAATTCTAGTAGATGCAGACTTGTCATACTCTTGAATTGTCGAGCCTCGTCTTGTGATCTCTCAAGCTTCTGTCGTAGTCTTGCAGGTCTGCTACAATCTTTGACGAATTTCAACAAATCTGTTTCTCGAACATCTAAACTGTCACGGGGGTTTGACTGAGATAAAATTCCCAAATCAAATAATTCAGTGAGACAGTAACCCTTGCCGCCAATTTTGTTGTCAAAGGAATATTCAGTAGTTGACAGTATATGCTCCCTCTAATGTTGCTGTCGAAACTCCAAACTTGCTGTCAAGTGTGAGAATGTTGCTGTCCCCTGCTTCCGCCAATGTTGCTGTCAAATGAAACTTGCTGTCGTGACCTTGCAACATGCAGTCTTCTTGTAACGTTACCATCAATGCATTGACAGTAACTTTATTATTGCTGTCGAACTGATGTATTCTCTTGAGGCTTGAACATATCAATGAACTTCTTCCAAGATACATACTTATTACATTTCAGTAATTATTTGAATACAAGAACACACTCTGGCTGTGATAGTATGTTCTACTTAGCCTATACAAATAAACTAAGTACTAGTTAAGTTGTCTCTACGCTATCACCCATAAATCCTAACAATCTCCCCAAATTTGTTTTTATGGACGATAACAACAAATTCTCAATACAAGCACGCTGAAAACTTAACTAACATAGATCAGAATAGGATTCTAGAACATTTCCATGCATTTAGCATTACATAGGACAATGATCTAAAGCAAATAAGTACTCCTCAAGGTTGAGTAGATATGAGATTTACTTATCTTGTTATTAAGCTTTCCTGTTCTGTCTATTCTCTCTCTTTCTGTGGAGAGCTTCTTCCAAGTACTTTCTGAGATCTTGTACTAGCTTCTTTTCATCAGCAGATACAACTTCATCTTTAATCTCATCAATGTACTGTTGGATTTGTTTAGAAGAGACATACTGAACATCTTTCAGATCAAACCATGTTTCAAAACCATAGGTGTAAGTTCTGAATTTCAAGATGCTGTTCTCAATCTTGAATCTTCTGCCAGGAAAAGAATTCAAGGTCACTCTTCTGTTTCTGTCAAGTTTTGGATCTTCATCTCTTCTACTATCAAAAATAACTTCCAATTCCCATGCACATAGCATTTCCAGTTTGTTAGATGATCCAACAACTTTCCAGTATACACTTTTCAGTACACTGGTCCTCAGCTTGTGAAAACTATCTGCATAGGTTTCTTCTTTGCCATCTATGATCCTAAGAGGATTTTCCAGTGCACATGGCTGATAGTTTGGAGCTTCACTGTTCATCTTGTTTACTTTCTTGCATTTTTCTTTCAGCTCAGCTTCCACTACCTCAGCAGTCTGTTTACCAAAATTAGCTTTTCTCCTAGCAGCTTCAGCAGCTAATTCGGCTTCATAGGTAGCCATAGCTTCAGGTGCATAGGAGGGCATCCTTTCTGTCCAATCATACTTAGACACAAGTTCTTCCTCATCTATACTCACATCCTTATTCGCATCATCAATGTCTCCCCAGTCACCATATCTCTCATAAAATTCAGCATATCTTTCAACATGGTACTTTTGGATGTGTTCCATGGCTTTCTTAGGAACATTTTTATACGTCCCCATAAGCTCCACCATTCTTTCAAGCATGAAGTAATTGACTCTACGCCTTACATATTGTGATGTTTGTTTGAGAGTGTATATGTCTATTATTGTTGACATATTCACCATAGTGAAATCCTTCTCAACAAACATGACTTTTGCTTTATCTTTCCAAAGAATGTATCTGGATGCATATTCCTTAGAATTATCCAGCTCCAATTCGACTGAAGTGATATCTCGTGTCGCAGCTTCCTTCTGGATTTCGAAGCTGTTTGTTTCTCTTCTTCGAATAGGCTTCTTAAGAAACATCACTCCGTGCTTCTTTTTCCTTGCTGCAGCCCTTGTCTTGCCCTTTCTTCGAACTGTGCGCCAGGCTTTTGATTTTCTTTTGTCCTCCTAGACTTGGAAGTCTTGACAGTTTTGCCTATGACAGCTTCTTCATTCAAGCTCTTGAGAGTGTCTTTCATGACAGTGTCTTCTTTGACAGCAGCTTCTTCGACATTAACTTCACCATTCTTGATAGCTTCCTTGTCGACAGTATCTTTTTCAGCATCAAAACATTCAATAACAAATCTTAAGATACTTCCTTCCAGTATGTCAAGAATGTCTGTCTCTCCCTCATCTTTAGCTTCAGCATCTTTCTTATTATCCTTGGGAGCTTCTTCCTTTGCTTCCTCTTGAGTTTGACTTGCAGTAATCTCAGCAGTTTCTTTACCACTTCTAGTTGTACCAGATCCTCCAGTTCCATCAAGATCATCATCATCAAGGGTGTCATCATATGTGCAGCTTCCACCACTCTCACTTCTTCTGGCATTAGCTTCAGAAATCAATTTCTTCACTTGAAAGCTAAGACTTCCATATCTCTTTGCCAACAGTTTGTGAATAGCTTTGACAGCCTTGACTTTGTCACTGTTTATCTTAGATTTGAGGATTTGTTTCAGCACTCCCATGATTGTGTTAGTGTGCAATCTGGGTTCTTCACTTAGGATCAAAAATCCAATCCTTTTAGCTCCTGTGCTTGTGGTTGTTCTGTAGCAAATACCATAGGGTTCTTCAATCACTTCTGGGAGCTTTTCTTCAACAAGACCTTTAATTTGTGCTAGCAGATCGTTATTGAAGATTGTAGAATTTTCTTTCACTTTCGTTCCCATGGCATTCAGCACTCTAGCTTGCAGACTCTGCAGTAGCTGCATTGTAATGAATATAGAGATGCCAATTTTTAGATAAACATCAACTACCCATCTTTTCTCCAGATTCACCTTCACAAAGATACTTGTTATTTTGTCCTTCAGTATTGGTGACAGTTTTGTATATACTCCTCCTGCCTCTTTTATGGCACTATTCACCAATGCACTGAATTCTTCATCTTTGTTCTGCAAAGTACTCTCCACGTGGCTAACCATCGTCGTTTCTGCTTCTTCTGGACTATATTCACTTCCATCAGACCAAATGTATCCTGTTGTAGGATTTACCATCTCAGGCATTTTGCCTTTTCCTTTGCCGAGTCTGTTGGCTTCCTCTATTTCTCTCCAATGTTTCTGCAGTGGAGTTTCCATGACTTCAGTAGCTGGTTCATTGATTTTCAGAGGAGGCAAGGTTGATGTTTGAGCCCTCTGTAATTGCTCCAATATTTCTTTAGTCACCAACATTGGCTCACCATCTACTTCAACAGATTCACCAATTCCACTAGCTCTCAACTCTTCACCAAAGATCCTATCTTCATTTGCATTTTGCTCCCCCTTACTTCCAACTCCATCTTCTTCCATTTGATCCCCCTCTCTTCTAGACTCCCCCTTGCTTGTTGTTCCACCTTGTGTCTCCTTCTCTACTGGACTTGCAGTATTCTGATTTTGCACTTTATTCTGATCTACCACTTTCTCCCCCTTAGTTAAGTTGAAGCACTAAGGACAGCAGAAAACGATAACAGATTTTTTTGAATCTCAGCAAAGCCAGCAGAATGACTTCCATGGATGCACATCTGCCCTCAAGGGATTTCAACCTTGATTCAGCTTGTTTAGAAGGACCATCATACCTTAACCTTTTTGATGAGAAAGGAAAAGACTGAGGTAAGGAGGCTATGGGGTGTCTCACACGTTCATTGTTTTTTTGAGTGATCTCATCACTCCTCACAGAATGACTCTCAAGGCCTAGTGCCTTTTTGTGTGGGGTTCCCTCAAATTCACTCTGGACATGCTCAAGTCCCTCACCTTTTGCCAGCTCATTTGGCTGCCTCTCATTTTTATGCTCACCTCTCTTTTCTTTTATCTCTCTTTTCTTTTGTACTCCCTCACTCATCCTAGATGCATGGGTATGAGCAGTACATATATGCATTGAAAAAGAAGGTTTAGATTTTACCTTTTTGTAAGTAAAGATGGGCACATGATCATTTTCAGAAGCATCTTCAACAATTACTGAATATTGATCAAGCTGTGTAGAGGTGACAGCATCTTTTCCCAAAATGTTACTGTCCACGGGTGAGTTGACAGCAACTTTTGTGGTGTCTTTGACAGCAGTTGAGGCTGTGACAGCAACTTCCTGAATGTCAGTTTCTTTTTGGAGGTCGACCAAGATGTTGGTTGTTTCATTTTCTGGCAGATTGCCATCTTGATCTAGCTTAGTGTTTGAGGGAGTGGTATCCATTTCACTTTGAGAAATGGGTTCTTGTGGACCACTTGATGGGGGCTCATCCATGACTTGAGATGGATGATCAAAACCTGAAGGGTTGGGACTGTCCCCTTCTCTAGGTTGTTGAGAAGAAACAATTGATGGATTAGAGAATAAAAAAGGTGATGGTATAGAAGAGATTTCTGGTTGTTCCACAGAGATAACTTGTGGAACATCAAGAGTAGAAGTTTCATGACCCTCACTGTGCCCTAACTCCATGTGCATTTCTGCAAGTGTAGGCTCCTCATGAGTGAGTACATGAGGTTGTGCTGACTCTTTACAGGATGCCTTGGGAGACAGGCCAGTTTAAATAGATACTTTTTGTTGAGAAGAAGCACCTAGGGATGTGTTTGATTCCCTTTTATCCTACACATCCTTTTGTGAGACTGAGGGGTGGCTGACAGTGGTTTTATCCCTCTTACCTCTCTTCTTCTTAGACTCAAGAGGAACCACTGTGGGTTCACTTTGACTAATATCCTTATTTTGCTGCACCAGGTGTAGTTTCTCCCTCAACATTCTCAGAACTACCACAAACTCCAGTTTCCAAGGGTCTTTTCTTAGATTCTTGCAAGGCTATTTTTGTGGCTTTTGTTTGTCTGGAAGGTCTGATTTGAACGAATGGTGTAGAATGTGGGTTAACTGAATTTGGGTCTAATTCAGCTTCATTCTCAAGGGAGAAATGAACATACCCAGAAGGTAGTTCAAAATCAAGATTAGGCTCTTGATCAGCCATGTGTTTCGTGAAACAGAGTGGAATGTGTGCATTCAAATTTTGTGAATTGAGTGATGTGTGTGTACTTCTTTTCAAAACATTGCATTCCATGATTAGAGATGCATTATCATCAATACCACATAATGAATTTAAACACATTGTACGAAAGCGAGGATATACATGTACCTTCCTGCTCAGAGTTGACTTGAGTTGACTCATAAGCAGCTTTCCAACATCCACTTTGTAACCATGGACTAGAGAGTGGGTGAGATTCTTGATGTAGGAGGGAATTCCATTCCAACCAGTGGTTTTGGTCGAGAAAACCTTCACCATGACATCAAAAATCATGCTCCATTCTTTTCTAAAAACTTTCTGTCCATTTCACCAATTGAGTACCAATTTGTTGTACCCTCTTCGAGGACAGGACCAGAATACCCAATTTTCAAGAAAAACTTCTTTAGGGTTTCATCACTTGCAAGTTCTTTGTATGATTCTTTAGCTTGCAGTCCAGTTCCCAAAGCTTCGTTAATACCTTTTATTGTGAGAATGCAGGTAACCCCTTTTATTTTGCAGTTTATGGTGTCTTTACCTGCACCTCCTGGAGCAAAGGCAGATTTCCAGAATTCTTCAAGTCTTTCTAGGTCCAAAGATGGAGTAGAGGTTATAGCATGACCTAGATAGGACTTGTTTAAGAAGGATACGAGTCCTTTGAAACCTTCACCAGCATCTCCAGCAGAGAGAATACCAGCAAAGTTTGTTTGAGAAGAGGATTGTTTGGGTGCCATTTTTGCTTTGAGTTTTGGGAGAGAGAGATTTTTGCTTTTGAGAGAGAGAGGTTATGTTGAGTGTTTTGTGTTTGACAGTTGCTTACATGAAAATAGCAAATGTTTTACTGAAGAAGGGAAAGTAGTAATGTCTTAGCCCATTAATCAGTCACGTGGTGTTGTGGGTAGTTACTTTTTAGTGGCTGTAAATCGTGGAGGTTAAGTCTTAATTAAATAGGTCCACTAACCTTGACAGTAACATGTGCGCTGTAACAAATTCATTAGTAATTTAGGAGGATGACAACAAGTTTTGCTTGACAGTAACATTGGCGCAAGAACATGCTGTCACCATTAAGCAATTTATACAATTTCCTTTAAATTTCATGACACAAACTTTTTCCGTTGCAGATAAGGAACTTGCTGTCAAGGCACATCGTGACAGCATCTTCACTTATTGATAGCAACTTGTGCGGAAATAATTTGTGTCATGAATTTTAATCGACTTTGCCCCATTGCTTAAAAGTAATATTACCAATTAGCATTTTAATTGATTTAATCGCATATTTGTTCAGCAGGCACACATCCACATACATCCACACACACAAACATACATGCATACAAGCATTACCCAGAAGATAACCAAGATAAAGGAATCTAGCAGAAAAAGCATGAACAGTACAAAAGATGAGAAGATTCTTTTATTAATAATTAAGATTATACATTCTCTTCATCATCGGAAACAAGCTCATACAGTTCTATATGAACCGTTTCTTCAGTCAATCCTTCTGCCTTTAGGAGTACTTCGACAAAGACTAGCATCTCCAGCCAGTCCTCAAGCTCCTCCTTGACCTTTTCCTTGGCAGCCTTCTCTTTCTTTGCCAATTCTTCTTCCAGCACCTCATCCAGCACTTTGAAGAGATCCTCGATTTCTTCTTCGTGCCCTGGTTCGCACCAGATTTTTGGCTTTTGGGAAATGATATCTTTGTTCTCCATTGTAGAGGATATTCTTCTTCTCATGGCGTGAGTGATTGAGTATGAAGTGACCTTAGGCTCATGAGCATTTTATAGGACCCTGGGTGACTCTACGTTTTCCCATACGTTTCCTTTTAATAAAGTATTAAACTTTAAACTAAAAGTCTGATAAATATCTGGGTACATTTCAAATGACACTACTACTCATCACTTACACGCGTGTGAATTAAGTTAATGTCACGTGACCACTCATTACATAAGTTAAAACAGGCATGTAATTTGAATTTAGCATAGTCATAGCAAACATGTTGTCAACAAACAAGTAGCACATAAGACAGTAACTTCTCATGACAGTAACATTGAAAGATACGGTCACAAGCTGCGATTTAACCACTTTGAAAATGTAAAAACTAGCAAGTTAACATACCAGATTTAGCATTCCCAATTCACTTACCAACCTGTTAAAGGTTGCTTCATCTAGTGGCTTCGTGAAGATGTCTGCAAGTTGCTTTTCTGTTGGAACATAAACCAGCTTTACAGTTCCTTTTTCAACATGCTCTCTAATGAAATGAGGTCTGATATCAATGTGCTTCGTCCTGGAGTGTTGAACTGGATTATCTGAGATGGCTATGGCACTGGTGTTATCACAATAAATGGGAATATTGGACAACTCTACACCATAATCCATTAGCTGATTTTCATCCAAAGAATTTGAGCACAGCAACTTCCAGCTGCAATGTATTCAGCTTCTGCAGTTGAGGTAGACACAGAATGCTGCTTCTTACTAAACCATGACACTAATCTTCCACCAAAAAATTGACAGCTTCCTGTTGTACTTTTTCTATCAATCTTGCATCCAGCATAGTCTGAATCCGAATATCCTATCAGATCAAATCCAGAATCTTTAGGATACCAAAGGCCTAATTTGGAGTACCTTTGAGATATCTAAAGATTCTCTTGATTGCTACCAAGTGTGACTCTTTTGGATCAGCTTGAAACCTTGCACAGAGACATGTAGCAAACATAATGTCTGGTCTGCTAGTAGTTAAATACAGCAATAATCCCACCATGCCCCTGTAGGTACTAGAGTCCACTTTCTTTCCTTTAGGATCCAAATCCAGTTTGGTTGTAGTAGAGATAGGTGTCTTGGTAGGTGATGCATCTTCCAAGTTGAACTTTTTGAGAAGTTCCTTGACATATTTCTCCTGGCAAATGAAGATGCCATCATCCTTTTGATGAATTTGTAGACCTAGGAAAGTGACAGTTCTCCCATCATACTCATCTCATATTTGTTCATCATAAGAGATGAAAACTTTTCACACAGCTTCTCATTTGTAGAATCAAAGATTATGTCATCAACATAGCTCTACACCAGAATGATGTCTTTGCCATGATGCTTGTAGAACAGTGTCTTATACACAACACCTCTTACAAATTGATTCTCTAGCAGAAAGGTGGAGAGAGTATCATACCAAGCTCTAGGGGCTTGCTTCAATCCATAAAGTGCTTTGAACAGTTTTTAGATAAAGTCATACAATTCAACATCTTCAAATCCAGGTGGCTGTTCAACGTACACTTCCTCCTCTAGCTCTCCATTGAGAAAAGCACTTTTGACATCCATTTGGAACACTTTGAAGTTACAGTGTGCAGCATAGGCTAGAAAAATTCTTATGGCTTCAAGTCTTGCAACAGGTGCAAATGTTTCATCATAGTCTATTCCTTCCTGTTGACAGTATCCTTTGGCCACTATTCTTGCTTTGTTCCTTATCACATTTCCACCTTCATCCAGTTTGTTTCTGAAGACCCACTTTGTGTCAACAACTGACTTCCCTTTAGGTCTAGGAACTAGCTTCCATACATTGTTTCTCTCAAATTGGTTGAGCTCTTCTTGCATGGCTATCACCCAATCTGAATCCAACAATGCTTCATCAATTGACTTTGGCTCAGTTTGAGATAGAAAGCAAGAGAACATGCTGTCAGCAGAAACATTTCTCCTTGTCCTTATACCAGTAGTGGGATCACCAATGATTAGATTGCTGGTGTGATCTCTGTTCCACTTAGTGGTTCTAGGCAAGCTTCTTTCTTGATCTGCTTGATCACTTCCTCTTTGAGGAGTTGATTCTCCACCATTTATGGTTTCTCCTTCATGTTCTTCAACATCTCCAAACTCATTCTCATTCTGATGATTGGGAGTTATTGTTTGAGACTGAGCTGGAGTTTGAGTAACATCATTTGTGTTGACAACATCTCTTCCAAACTCAATGGACTGAGTGCAAGTAGGTTCCTCAGTAACAACTTCTTCTTCCTCCAAGTAACCTTGATTTTCAAATCTAAGAGGCTCCATTTGACCATCCTCTTGTAATCCAGAGAACTTGGTTTCATCAAATGTGACATTTACACTTTCTTCAATGACTTTGTGATCAATGACATAGACTATGTACGCAATCCTTTCCAATCCATATCCCATGAAAATGCCTTCATAAGCTTTAGCATCAAACTTTCCTTTTCTTTCATGGTTGTCAATCATCATGAAACAATTACTCCCAAATACATGAAAGTATTTGATAGTTGGTTTCTTTCCTGTTAACAGATAATAAGGAGTGTTTCCATGAGTCTTGTTGATCAAGGTTCTGTTCTGTAGCAAGCTGTTGATAAGTGGATTTTATATCCACTTGGAATGCTTCGTATCGGCTTAAATTGATTACTTGACCTCAAGTATGTGGTGTGTTTAATGTGTTTTCGTTGAGTTTTGCAGAACTAAGAGTTGGAGGTTAAATTGATTAAAATTCGGATTTTTCGGGTAGGTTGCGCAGTCTGCACTGTTTTGGCCATATCTGGAGTTCTAGAAGTCCGAATTCAGTGATCTTATAGCTCACGTGAAGACAACGAAATTTTCTACAATCTTGGAAAGAAATTGAGGCACGCTACGGCCTGGGAAGGGCGCTGCAACGCGGTAGATATTCTGCAGAATCTGAAATTTTGTCCTGAAAATCCTGATTTACTGTTTAGGCCATCTCTTGAGTTCTACAAGTCCGTTTTGGACGATCTTATAGTCCACGCAAAGATAACGAGATTATCTTTCATTATAAAGTGGTTCAGAGGTCCAATTACAACTTGAACGGCCAAGAAATACTGAAGAAAAGTTTGCTACGAATTTTCCTTCAAAACATAATCAGTTTAGGAAACGTATTTTGTAGAAATTCTATTATAATTCTGTTTTGGTAGTTTCTTGCTGGACAAGACATGGTGGCCTATATAAACACATCCTATCATCATAAAAACAACACAACACATTAGAGAAGCAAGGGAGACAAGTTGGAGAAGGATTCACCAAAGCTCGTGACAAGCAACGGAGATCTAGAACTACTTCATCTTTTGTTTTCTTCTATTAGGATACATTATTATTCAACCTTTGTTAGTATCATGGTTTCATCAGATCCCATGATGACGAGCGATTCAATTATGAAATAATCGTTGTCATGGGATTCTAACGGACTTATTTATGGAGCTTTAGTATCTTGATGCATTACAGATCTGTGTGTGATGTATAATTGATATCCTCGTATGGTTGTGCTTAATTGTTAGATGCGTAGCTAACATCTAATTTGTTAATCTCTTTTGAAGTGAAATTGGATCTTGAGATTTAGAACTTGCCATGCTAGCATAGGTTCATGATTGTTTATCAACGTGATTCGTAGTGTAAGATGAAAATACTTATACAGCCCTCTGTCATCTTTATGGGTAGCTTGCTCTTCAACCGTTATGTTTTTAAATTCTATAGACATATAGGGTCTAAGCATAATTGGTGTCTATTCATCTTCTATCTCTTTTGTGGATGTATGGGTAGTTTGGTATACATATGCTGACAGGTAGTGTGTGCTTGTTTCGTGTTATTCGATCAGATATCATAACTATTGCATATAGTGATTAAAGGCGTCAGATCTAAGCGAATTAATTAATGAAGTTAGGATCCCATGTTTTCTCTAGCATAAGTAATTCTATTTAAATTCTCATTAGTTAATTAATTTTTAGTTTGTTAATTTGCTTTTTAGTTAAATTTAGTTATTCAAAACCCAAATTTGTTAATTGTCTTAGCAGTGAATAAAAACCATACATTGTTGCATAGGTACATGAACTAAATTGAACCTAAACCAGATCTCTGTGGGAACGAACTCAACTTTATTCTATATTACTTGTGACCACGTACGCTTTCGTGATTTTGTGCAAACAAGTTTTTGGCGCCGCTGCCGGGGATCATCGGTGTTTTATTTTAGTTTATGTGCTTGTCATCAGTGGTCGTTAAAGTTCACTGACTCGGATTAGTTACTTACCTATCTTGTTTAGTTCGGTGTGTTTCAAGTACTTGAGTGTTTGAAAATGGCAGGCGAGGAGTTGCCATGGTGGGCATATTCGAGGACATCCATGCCTCAGCTATGTGAGCAATGTTTTGGCGTTCATGAGACCTCACAATATTGTTACTACGAAGGAGTTGATCCATATGTCACTTATGAGGAACAACCATATTTTCAATACCATCCTCAACAGTACCAGCAAGATGTTCCAAATATGTCATATTTCTTTGGTAGTGAAGAGTTTCAACATCAACAACCTACTCCTACTTTTCAGTCAGATGACGTTGATGTTATGGAGGAGATTAGGATGCTTTCAAAGAGTAATGAGGAGTCTATAAAATCTTTGGAGACACTAGTTGCTCAAGTTTTGAGTGCCTTGGAACAAGAGAAACAACAATTCATACTAGAGGCAATTCTAGAAAATAACGGTGACTTGGAGCAAGGTACTGCATGCATAATTGAGGAAGACAAATTCCAAGGTGAGGTAAGCGTTCACAATTCATGTGAGGAATTTGATCATGCTAGTATGGTGGATGATTTGGAAAGGACACTATTTGGGACAGACACTGGTGAGCTACACAAATTTTGAGAATTGGTATGTGCGTACCAAGAGGCTGATGACCATGGGAAATATGCAGGTCTTCTACTTGTCTCAGAGTATAAAGATGGAGGTAGAGCATTAGAGCCAATGGAGGAAGTTCTCTTTGAGGAACCAAAGGTTTCAGCAACTTACATTTACCCTCCTCCATTATATTCAAGCGAAGCCCGCGAATGTGTGTTGTTCTACAAATTGACAGATTTTGGGTCAACTGATGAAGGCATTGGAATAGGACATAGTTGTTATACGAATAGGCCAAGCGAGGAGAAGGGGCAGAAAGTGTGCCGCCGTGATGACGATGAAGTCTCACGAAGAGAAGACCAGGCCAACTATTATCATCCTTAATGGAGGCTTGGACATAGTCAAGCTACTTGACTCTAAACAAGCGCTTCGTGGGAGGCAACCCATGTGTTAGGTATGTAGTAGTATGTAGTAGTGTGTCATTTGTTCATGTAGGAAATCATATTTTGCATGATAGTAGTAGTTCATTCATATTGTTCGTCTTATTGCATGTTTGTTTCATATAGTACATTCTGTTATTTTGTTGTATACCATGTGAGTTCATATAGTTGCATTTGCATGGCATGCATATTTCATGATCCCTTAGGATGATCTAATTCTGATTGGTAGGTCGATGTCTATTTGAGTGTGGTAATGATGAATAGAGGGTTGATTTATAGTTCTTATGAAATTGACTTCCATGCTTCGGAAACAAAATTTTTACACAGTCTCATCGTTTGCTTTTGGCCTAGCTTGAGGTCATGCTTATTTGGATGTTCTGAGATTTAATCACTTGATTATATTTAGAATTTTCGTTATTCCCTTGATGACATAGAAGCACTTAAGTCTAAGTGTGGGGGAAACTATGAATTTCATGCTAGTTGTAAATATTTGTAAATAATGGCTAGGCGTCAAATGGCTAGTAGCCGGCTCATATTTTTATCAGTAGTCTAGGGTTGGAATTGAGAATTCTCATTCCAGATTGCATATATGAAGAAAAAAAAGTTATGTGAATAGTTTAAATGCAGAATTAACTAGGGTGAGCTCTTTAATACTCGAGCTATTAAGTTCGCGGGGACTTTGTGCCTAGTGACCTAAGGCTTGTATAGTCTGGGATTCACTAACCCAACGCTCGCTACATGGGTATTATTGTATAAGCCTTTTGAGGTCTCATCCATTGTACGGTTAAATAAGCATGCTTGTATATTATTATGTGTCGTAGTTTAGTAATAAAGCATGAATTCCTGGCTAACTTGAACAGAACCTTGATCAGCAAGCTGTTGATAAGTGGATTTTATATCCACTTGGAATGCTTCGTATCGGCTTAAATTGATTACTTGACCTCAAGTATGTGGTGTGTTTAATGTGCTTTCGTTGAGTTTTGCAGAACTAAGAGTTGGAGGTTAAATTGATTAAAATTCGGATTTTTCGGGTAGGTTGCGCAGTCTGCACTGTTTTGGCCATATCTGGAGTTCTAGAAGTCCGAATTCAGTGATCTTATAGCTCACGTGAAGACAACGAAATTTTCTACAATCTTGGAAAGAAATTGAGGCACGCTACGGCCTGGGAAGGGCGCTGCAACGCGGTAGATATTCTGCAGAATCTGAAATTTTGTCCTGAAAATCCTGATTTACTGTTTAGGCCATCTCTTGAGTTCTACAAGTCCGTTTTGGACGATCTTACAGTCCACGCAAAGATAACGAGATTATCTTTCATTATAAAGTGGTTCAGAGGTCCAATTACAACTTGAACGGCCAAGAAATACTGAAGAAAAGTTTGCTACGAATTTTCCTTCAAAACATAATCAGTTTAGGAAACGTATTTTGTAGAAATTCTATTATAATTCTGTTTTGGTAGTTTCTTGCTGGACAAGACATGGTGGCCTATATAAACACATCCTATCATCATAAAAACAACACAACACATTAGAGAAGCAAGGGAGACAAGTTGGAGAAGGATTCACCAAAGCTCGTGACAAGCAACGGAGATCTAGAACTACTTCATCTTTTGTTTTCTTCTATTAGGATACATTATTATTCAACCTTTGTTAGTATCATGGTTTCATCAGATCCCATGATGACGAGCGATTCAATTATGAAATAATCGTTGTCATGGGATTCTAACGGACTTATTTATGGAGCTTTAGTATCTTGATGCATTACAGATCTGTGTGTGATGTATAATTGATATCCTCGTATGGTTGTGCTTAATTGTTAGATGCGTAGCTAACATCTAATTTGTTAATCTCTTTTGAAGTGAAATTGGATCTTGAGATTTAGAACTTGCCATGCTAGCATAGGTTCATGATTGTTTATCAACGTGATTCGTAGTGTAAGATGAAAATACTTATACAGCCCTCTGTCATCTTTATGGGTAGCTTGCTCTTCAACCGTTATGTTTTTAAATTCTATAGACATATAGGGTCTAAGCATAATTGGTGTCTATTCATCTTCTATCTCTTTTGTGGATGTATGGGTAGTTTGGTATACATATGCTGACAGGTAGTGTGTGCTTGTTTCGTGTTATTCGATCAGATATCATAACTATTGCATATAGTGATTAAAGGCGTCAGATCTAAGCGAATTAATTAATGAAGTTAGGATCCCATGTTTTCTCTAGCATAATTAATTCTATTTAAATTCTCATTAGTTAATTAATTTTTAGTTTGTTAATTTGCTTTTTAGTTAAATTTAGTTATTCAAAACCCAAATTTGTTAATTGTCTTAGCAGTGAATAAAAACCATACATTGTTGCATAGGTACATGAACTAAATTGAACCTAAACCAGATCTCTGTGGGAACGAACTCAACTTTATTCTATATTACTTGTGACCACGTACGCTTTCGTGATTTTGTGCAAACAAGTTTTTGGCGCCGCTGCCGGGGATCATCGGTGTTTTATTTTAGTTTATGTGCTTGTCATCAGTGGTCGTTAAAGTTCACTGACTCGGATTAGTTACTTACCTATCTTGTTTAGTTCGGTGTGTTTCAAGTACTTGAGTGTTTGAAAATGGCAGGCGAGGAGTTGCCATGGTGGGCATATTCGAGGACATCCATGCCTCAGCTATGTGAGCAATGTTTTGGCGTTCATGAGACCTCACAATATTGTTACTACGAAGGAGTTGATCCATATGTCACTTATGAGGAACAACCATATTTTCAATACCATCCTCAACAGTACCAGCAAGATGTTCCAAATATGTCATATTTCTTTGGTAGTGAAGAGTTTCAACATCAACAACCTACTCCTACTTTTCAGTCAGATGACGTTGATGTTATGGAGGAGATTAGGATGCTTTCAAAGAGTAATGAGGAGTCTATAAAATCTTTGGAGACACTAGTTGCTCAAGTTTTGAGTGCCTTGGAACAAGAGAAACAACAATTCATACTAGAGGCAATTCTAGAAAATAACGGTGACTTGGAGCAAGGTACTGCATGCATAATTGAGGAAGACAAATTCCAAGGTGAGGTAAGCGTTCACAATTCATGTGAGGAATTTGATCATGCTAGTATGGTGGATGATTTGGAAAGGACACTATTTGGGACAGACACTGGTGAGCTACACAAATTTTGAGAATTGGTATGTGCGTACCAAGAGGCTGATGACCATGGGAAATATGCAGGTCTTCTACTTGTCTCAGAGTATAAAGATGGAGGTAGAGCATTAGAGCCAATGGAGGAAGTTCTCTTTGAGGAACCAAAGGTTTCAGCAACTTACATTTACCCTCCTCCATTATATTCAAGCGAAGCCCGCGAATGTGTGTTGTTCTACAAATTGACAGATTTTGGGTCAACTGATGAAGGCATTGGAATAGGACATAGTTGTTATACGAATAGGCCAAGCGAGGAGAAGGGGCAGAAAGTGTGCCGCCGTGATGACGATGAAGTCTCACGAAGAGAAGACCAGGCCAACTATTATCATCCTTAATGGAGGCTTGGACATAGTCAAGCTACTTGACTCTAAACAAGCGCTTCGTGGGAGGCAACCCATGTGTTAGGTATGTAGTAGTATGTAGTAGTGTGTCATTTGTTCATGTAGGAAATCATATTTTGCATGATAGTAGTAGTTCATTCATATTGTTCGTCTTATTGCATGTTTGTTTCATATAGTACATTCTGTTATTTTGTTGTATACCATGTGAGTTCATATAGTTGCATTTGCATGGCATGCATATTTCATGATCCCTTAGGATGATCTAATTCTGATTGGTAGGTCGATGTCTATTTGAGTGTGGTAATGATGAATAGAGGGTTGATTTATAGTTCTTATGAAATTGACTTCCATGCTTCGGAAACAAAATTTTTACACAGTCTCATCGTTTGCTTTTGGCCTAGCTTGAGGTCATGCTTATTTGGATGTTCTGAGATTTAATCACTTGATTATATTTAGAATTTTCGTTATTCCCTTGATGACATAGAAGCACTTAAGTCTAAGTGTGGGGGAAACTATGAATTTCATGCTAGTTGTAAATATTTGTAAATAATGGCTAGGCGTCAAATGGCTAGTAGCCGGCTCATATTTTTATCAGTAGTCTAGGGTTGGAATTGAGAATTCTCATTCCAGATTGCATATATGAAGAAAAAAAAGTTATGTGAATAGTTTAAATGCAGAATTAACTAGGGTGAGCTCTTTAATACTCGAGCTATTAAGTTCGCGGGGACTTTGTGCCTAGTGACCTAAGGCTTGTATAGTCTGGGATTCACTAACCCAACGCTCGCTACATGGGTATTATTGTATAAGCCTTTTGAGGTCTCATCCATTGTACGGTTAAATAAGCATGCTTGTATATTATTATGTGTCGTAGTTTAGTAATAAAGCATGAATTCCTGGCTAACTTGAATAAGGATGGAGGTGTTTCTAGGTTATGAAGTGTCTACAGTCTATTCTATTTATAAACCTGTGATTGTCTTGACGAAGGATAAGTATGATTTTGATTTAGTTTTAGGAGTATATCTGATGAGCATCGCGCACACGCACGTTTCTGTTCATGTAATGTTAGTATACGCAGACTTAGTCGAGCTCTATTTGGAGTTATTCGCATTCTTTGAGATATTTGCTTGCTAGTTGGTTTTGGTTAGTTCGAGGCGATCATTGCATTTTCATATTAGTTGCATTCATGCATTGCGTTGTTTAGTTAGATGGATTTTGTGGGTATATTCGCTATAGGCCCTCACATGATCTTACTCGTCCACTAGGGCTGCCTAGGGATTTAAAGGGCTTGTTGCATATGCCAAATGCAACCGTGATCACCTACGGAAGTGGTACTAGTTAGTTGTATATAGTTATATTTGTTTATGCTTGAGGACAAGCATCGGTTTAAGTTTGGGGGTGTGATAAGTGGATTTTATATCCACTTGGAATGCTTCGTATCGGCTTAAATTGATTACTTGACCTCAAGTATGTGGTGTGTTTAATGTGTTTTCATTGAGTTTTGCAGAACTAAGAGTTGGAGGTTAAATTGATTAAAATTCGGATTTTCCGGGTAGGTTGCGCAGTCTGCACTGTTTTGGCCATATCTGGAGTTCTAAAAGTCCGAATTCAGTGATCTTATAGCTCACACGAAGACAACGAAAGTTTCTACAATCTTGGACAAAAAGTAAGGCACGCTGCAGCCAGGGAAGGGCGCTGCAGCGCGGTAGATATTCTGCAGAATCTGAAATTTTGTCCTGAAAATCCTGATTTACTGTTTGGGCCATCTCTTGAGTTCTACAAATCCGTTTTGGACGATCTTACAGTCCATGCAAAGCTAACGAGATTCTCTTTCATTATAAAGTGGTTCAGAGGTCCAATTATAACTGGAACGGCCAAGAAATATTGAAGAAAAGTCAGCTACGAATTTTCCTTCAAAACAGAATCAATTTAGGAAACGTATTTTGCAGAAATTCTGTTATAATTTTGTTTTGGTAGTTTCTTGCTGGACAAGACATGGTGGCCTATATAAACACATCCTATCATCATAAAAACAACACAACACATCAGAGAAGCAAGGGAGACAAGTTGGAGAAGGATTCACCAAAGCTCGTGACAAGCAACGGAGATCTAGATCTACTTCATCTTTTGTTTTCTTCTATTAGGATACATTATTATTCAACCTTTGTTAGTATCATGGTTTCTTCAGATCCCATGATGACGAGCGGTTCAATTATGAACTAATCGTTGTCATGGGATTCTAATGGACTTATTTATGGAGCTTTAGTATCTTGATGCATTACAGATCTGTGTGTGATGTATAATTGATATCCTCGAATGGTTGTGCTTAATTGTTAGATGCGTAGCTAACATCTAATTTGTTAAACTCTTGTGAAGTGAAAGTGGATCTTGAGATTTAGAACTTGCCATGCTAGCATAGGTTCATGATTGTTTATCAACGTGATTCGTAGTGTAAGATGAAAATACTTATACTGCCCTGTGTGATCTTTATGGATAACTTGCTCTTCAACTGTTATGTTTTCAAATTCTATAGACATATAGGGTCTAAGAATAATTGGTGTCTATTCATCTTCTATCTCTTTTATGGATGTATGGGTAGTTTGGTATACGTATGCTGACAAGTAGCGTGTGCTTGTTTCGTGTTATTCGATCAGATATCATAACCATTGCATATAGTGATTAAAGGCATCTGATCTAAGCGAAGTATTTAATGAAGTTAGGATCCCATATTTTCTCTAGCATAAATAATTCGATTTAAATTCTCATTAGTTAATTAATTTTTAGTTTGTTAATTTGCTTTTTAGTTATTCAAAACCCAAATTTGTTAATTGTCTTAGCAGTGAATAAAAACCATACATTGTTGCATAGGTACATGAACTGAATTGAACCTAAACGAGATCTCTGTGGGAATGAACTCAACTTTATTCTATATTACTTGTGACCACGTACGCTTGCGTGATTTAGTGCAAACAGCTGTGTTAATAGCTTCTGCCCAGAAATATGTTGGTAATTTAGAATCATTCAACATAGTTCTCGCAGCTTCAATGAGAGTTCTATTCTTCCTTTCTACAACTCCATTTTGTTGTGGTGTCCTGGCAGTGGAGAATTGTTGGACAATGCCTTCTTTCTTGCAGAACTCAGTACCATTGTCACTTCTCAGATATTGAACTTTTGCATTCGGGGTTCTATCAAGAACTCTTATGTGATCAATGATTTCTTGAGCAGTTTCGTCCTTTGTCTCTTAGAACTTTATCCCAAGTGTACCTCGAGTAATTATCCACCATTACCAGGGCATATCTCTTTCTTGCAAGAGATTGAACATTTACTGGACCAAACAAATCCATATGAATTAATTTGAGTGGCTCAGTGTTGGTATTCACTTGCTTCGACTTGTGCACTGATCTTTTCAATTTACCCATTTGACAATCCTCACACAATCCTTCTTGACAGAATTCCTGTTGAGGTAGTCCTCTCACCAGATCCTTCTTCATCAGAATATTCATATTCTTGAAATTGAGATGGGAGAGCTTCTTGTGCCAAAGCATGCTTTCACCAACTGATGCTTTACTGTAAAAACAGTAAGCCTTGTCTTTCTTCACAGAATTTAAGTCTGCAACAAACAAGCTTCCTTTCCTGACTCCTTTCAAGGAGAGGCTTCCATCCTTCTTATGATAAATGTTGCAAACCATCATATCAAAGTCAACCTTGAATCCCCTATCACTAAACTGGCTGACACTGAGTAGGTTATGCTTCAATCCATCTACAAGAGCAATGTCTTCAATGACAATATTCCCAATTTCCAAACAGCCATATCCCACAGTGTAACCTTTGTTGTTGTCTCCAAAAGTTATGATTGGGTCGGCTTTCTCCAAAAAATGTGATAGCAGGGTTATATCACCTGTCATGTGCCTAGAACATCCACTATCGATGATCCACATGACTTGCTTCTGCTTTTTGCCCTGCAAAACAGATGATTTTAATTTGCATCTGGTACCCAAATTCTGTTGGGTCCTGCAGTTACAGCATTATTATTCATATCATTCTGTTTCACATTTGAATCAACACTAGAATCCTCCTGTTTGACTTCTTTCATAGTCCACTTAGGCTTAGAGTTAGACTTGGTCTTTCTCTTGGTGGATGTTGCCTTTTTACCAACATAGGAAGGCTTAAAAGTCTCAGTAGTTTGCATATAGGAACATCTTTCAGTAGACAGAATAGGAAAATTGAAACAAGTACTCATAACAACAATCTTGCATGGCATACAGTCAATATTATTACAGACGTCCACTTCTCTTTGCATGATGGGGGTTCTATGTAAGTTACCACTAACATTGGTCGCATTAACCTTGTTCTTGTTGGGTTTCTTACAAACAAATGTTAAATGTTGAGATGAGCCACAATTATTGCAAAGCTTCCTAGGAGCGTCTTTAACATGAGCATAGTCATTCTTCTTGTCAATTCCTAACTTACCATTCCTATTCTTAGGCTTATAGGCATTTGTCTTGATAGTATGTTCTGAAGTTGCTGTCGAGCTACCTTTGACAGTATCTTTCTTTCCCTCTGTCTAGAGGACTGGTTCTAAGCAATAACATTTCATTTTCAGATTTGAGAGTCTAATTTTGTTTAGTTAACTTAGCAATTTCTTCGTGAGCAGCAGATAAACTAACATGAATGTTGAACATCTCAGCACTTAATTCTTCAATGGTATGCTTGTATTCAGTTTTAGACATATCAAGTAAGACTAGAGATGGTACCTGAGTTGAGGAACTAGAAGCTTCATCATCAAATTTAGCCATGAGGGCCAAGTTTACAAACTCTTCTTCTTCCTCATCTTCATAGTCATCCCAGCATTTCCCTTCAGCCACATAGGCTTTACCTTGATTCCTCTTAAACTGATTTCTAGATCCTTTTCCTTGATTCTATTTTGGTCTTCTGCATTCAGTAGCAAAATGACCTAGCTCATTGTAGTTGTAGCACCTGAACTTCGACCTATCCACCATCCCTGTCTTCTATTTACCTCTCATGGCACCACCAGCAGCTTTTGAAAAACTCCCCTTGTTGAACTTAGATGTTTGACCCTGTGGCTTGTATGACTTGTCCCTTCTGAACTTGATGTTCTTGAATCTCTTAGCCATATAAGCCATGGTTGGATTATCCATGCTTTCAATCTCTTCTATTGTATAGAAGTATTCATCTTCAAGGTCTTTGAGCTGCAGAACCACCTTCTCCTCATCATCCAACACCTCTTCAATCTTCAATGATGGTACTTGTGTTGGTTGTGAACTTTGTGAGGATTCACTTGGACAAGCTACTTGTGGTTCATGAGCTACAAGGGCTCCTGACATGTTTGCTAACTTTCCTTTGGTTCCAGGTTAAATAGCTCTCTGTTGAAAGAGTTCGAGTTCGTATGATTTGAGCACACCATAAAGAGTTTCTAGAGAGACATCGCTCAAGTTCCTTCCCTCTCTTATGGTTGTGACTTTGTGCTCAAGATGCTCAGGGAGAGTAAGAAATTTGATGTTGATCTCCTTTCTATCATAGAACTTTCCATGAATTTGTAACTCAGCTATTAGCTTACTGAACCTTTCAAACATGTGTGTGAGTTCTTCGCTTGGCTTGGCCATGAAGGCTTCATATTGTGATACAAGGATTTGCCTTTGATTTTCTCAGACCTCTTCACTTCCTTCACACAGCAGCTCCATCTTGCTCCATATCTCTTTTGCAGATGAACATCCCATGACATTACCACACATGGCTTTGTCTAAAGTGAGAGAGTCGAGTAAGATAACTTGTAAGTAGTCATCCAAGGCTACTTTCTCCTTTTCAGTCTCTTTGTATTCTGAAGGCCTCTTGGCAACCCAATGGGCTGGAATGACTTCGCCATTTACAGTAGCAGCAGCTACTTCCTTTTGAGGAATGAAGGGGGGCCATTCTCAAGGATTCCCAAGTATAGTGGATGGGCAGCTTTGATAAATAACAAGATCTTTCTTTTCCAGAAATTGTAGTTCTCTTCATCAAAGACCGGAATCTTGATACCACTTGACTTCTGAACACTCGTCATGATCTTCAGATTTGTATATCAATCTGTTGCTTTGATACCAGTTGTTGGTCCCGGAGTATATTGCAGAAGGGGGGGTTGAATGCTACATAGATAATTTCAAATCTTTTGCTCAACAACAATGATAAAGATTGTAAACTATCTAGATAAGAATTGCAAACACAAGTAGTAATTCAAGATGTTCTCACAAAATAAATGTTTTATTTATTTTGTAAAGTGTTGCTACAACCTCGAGAAAAATGGTTTTCTCAAGCTTCGACTTCTTGTGAGAATCGCTTACAAGTTGATACAGAAAGAATGAGAGATGTGTCTCTATATAGACTAATCTTTCTCTAGCATCTCAGTCACATGGGTGGCGGAGCTGTTGTCGTTTTCAAGTGACACATAATATTAGTGGGTTTACGAACAAAGATCAGTACGTAGATACGGAGCTGCGTCTCCCATGTTATGCATGATGCGGTGGATGGTGTTCCGTGTTAGGTGGGTACGCAGCACAGTCACGGAGCATGGTCTTCCGTATCATGCATAACACGGAAGACTCAGTTCCGTATCATGCCCTGTTACGGAAGATCGTGTTCCGCAACACCCCTCATATCACGGTACACGATGTACCGTGTCCCGTCAGTAAAAAGGGCCAGCCAGTTTCCCAGATGAATATTTTGGGCCATCACCAATAAATAATTGGCATTCACATATTTAGAAATTGTGATTACTTCACAAAAAAATAAGATATAGACTTCTATTTAAACATATATTAACTTGTAAAATAATTTATTTATCATATGTATTAAAATTTCAAAAAATTAAATTATATTGTAAAAATTAATTTTTTTTATGTAGAAATAAACTAAATGGTGCATACCGGTCCGGTCCCAAAATCGAATATAACGGATCTAGTCTTTGGTCCAAGAAATTGGGAAAATCCGAACTTCGATTGGTCCGGATCGATCCGATCCTGTCCGATTTTGGACATTTGGGCAACATTATGTGCAATATAACATGATCATTTAGCAATCTCCAAAGGTCAAATTAGAGGTCCAATTAGTAGTATAACATGTTTATTCAACAACCTCCAAATAGTTGACACTTCCTTTTCTTTTCGCATTTATAGAAGAAAAAATGTGTACATGCTTATATTTCTACTAATAATTATGTTTTTATAGTTTTTTATGCTCGGTCATCAATATAAGGCTATACTGAACTAAACGTTTCGTAAAAGGAGCATAAAATTTTGTAAAACTAATTGGGAAAAAAAATACGATAAAATAATTTATTTTTAATACTTATATATGTTTTTGTAATTATTTAATATTTTTTTTAAAAAGTGTACCTTTAGTGCGTAGCACGGATAAAATGCAAGTTTATAATTAGCAAAAAAAAATGCTAGTTTACTTATAATATTATAGTGTATATATATTATATATATATATATATAATATATATATATATATATATATATATACTAGCGTTTTACCCGTGCTAGGCACTGAACGATAAAATTAATTAATTAATATAAAAATATTATTTTAATCAGTATTTAGGAAAAAAGATCATGAGAATGTAATTAATTTAAGTATACAATTACCTATTCGTCATTTTATACCAATTGCAATAATATAAGTATTATCAAACAATTATCATAATATCCACATCCCCGTTGAAACGTTCTGAATCCCTATTTATTGTTTTTTCTTAATTTTATTTTTTATTTGATTTTTCTCAATTTTCGGAATCTTTATACCAAGTTCATAAGTTTGTTATCCATATTTTAAATTTTGTTCTTTTGAAAATTTGGTATATTGAAATGTGCAGCACTGTGGGTTTCCAGAATTTTTATCTTATTAATTCAATCAACAAATTTGTATGGATCACGATCAATTTTTCGAATACATATTAAAAATTTATAAACAATTATTTATCATGACCGTTATAAATCATCAGTTTGTCTCTCAATAAATGGTTACATGTTTCAACATGTGAGAAAGGATCTCTACGGTGTAAGATATATTAAACGAACGTAGTTATGACAAATGAAAATTCTTCAAATCTAGTTTCATATGTGTTTGTTCAATATCATTTTTACAAATTGTATGTTCTTTTATTAGTAAATTAACTTACTATTGAAAATAAACATTATCAATCGATCAAATATATCCAATATATCCCGTTCTTAGAACCAGATATGACTGTTAGAGATTTTGGTGATTATCCTCAACTTGTTTTTAATGATAACTTAAAATGTGTATACACTTTGGGAGTTTAAAGGTTGATTTTTTATTTTTGTTTCTATTACATTATGGTATATTAAATATTAGTTATATTAAATATTAGTTTTCTTTTACCCATAAATAGGGGTGACAAATTAATTTCGATCTAATGGTACCCGATCTAAAACTCAAAATTTTGGATATAGTGAACCCGAATTGTGGATTCAGGTTTGGAATTAATTTTTAAACCCGAAATAATTTCGATTTGGAATGGAATTTCAGTTGTACCGAACCGATATCCGGTCCGAAATTCGAAACCACTCCAATATCGAAACCCGAAACATTTGTTCTTTCTTTTTGTGATAGTAGTTTCTTTTATTTTTACATCCGGAATCTTAGATCTACAGGATTTTGATATTGGTTCATTGATTTGGATAGAGTAGAATTGTAGCTATGTAAGTTATTCAAATACGTTTTGACAAAATGGTAGGAATATGAGCTGCTATATTAACAACAGATAAGAAGGTCAAAGCAGCACTTTCAAAACCATTGAAGGGAAGCTTATCAGTTTTTCACGCAGAAGCACTAGCACTACTTGTGGGAATACGGCGGGCTCAAACCATTGGAATGCCAGTAAAGAGAATCTCTTCTGATTCTTTGTTGCTACTTCATGCATTAAATAATATACAGGAGTATCATAATGAACTTGGAATTCTCATCTCTGACATTAAATTGCTAATGTCAAGCTTTTCAGGGATATCCATTACACATGTTGGACGTGAATTTAATTTTGCAGCTCATAATTTTGCGAAACATGCTCTGCGGGTAGATGTTGAAGTTTCATGGATAGAGGAACTTCCTCAGCAGGCTGAGGACCATATTTAGGTACATATATAGATGTAAGTTATATATCTCGCATGAAGGTATCATCTAGCATTTTTATGATTTCACAGACTCTACTTTATAACTGTTAAAAATAGAGTTTGGCAGGAGGATATAAAAACTATATCTACGATATAAAAAGGAAATTTTAGGGGCCTATAAATTAAGTAAGTATTAAGTGACATTATATCATATAGGTTTTATATCTTCATGTGAGTATATGAATAATTAAAGATACATAAATGCTAATTTCATTTTATCTAGGAAAAGTGAGTTGATATTGTTTCTGTCAATGTTTCGACTTTATTGCACTTTGCATCCCTATAATTAGGCAAAATTTCACTTTGCACCATATTGTTTCAACAATTGCAATTTGCACTTCTATTGTTTCAATCCCGCCAAATTTAGCACCCCTATAACGATTTTAAGCTAATTTTACCATTACCGTTAGTCACAATGAGGGTATTTTGGTCATTATACTTAACAATAATTTTTAAAATTAAATAATTTTTACTTTATAATTTTTATATTTACCAACATTTTATCTACAATTCACAGATTTTTTAAAATACAATTTACAATTCAGATTTTTTTACATTACTAAATTCTCGTAAAATATTATTTAAATATAAATTATATTTGTTTTAACTTTTAAAATATTCTCCAATAAATAAATATCATAAATTTTATGTTTTATGTTTTTTTTCATTTTTTTTAAAAAAAATCAATTTTAAAATTTTGTTTCTTACTTTTTTTTAAATAAATTGTTTAATATAATAATTAATGATTGAAATACCCTTACTTTGACTAACGGTAACGGTCAAAATTAGCTTAAAATCGTTAAAGGGGTGCTAAGTGTAGCGGAATTGAAACAATCGGGATGCAAATTGCAATTGTTGAAACAGTATGGTGTAAAGTGTAATTTCGCCTAAATACAGAGATGCAAAGTGCAATAAAATCTAATGTTTCTAATGTGAAGTTTTGGGACTCCGTATTATATTAGAATTTTTATGGTCCATTACGAAAGTGTATCTAGGGAAAGGAAAAGAAAAAAGAGTAAAGCAATCAGATAAGTTGCTATGGTCTGTCTATGTGTGAAGTAGGATTTAAAGAAACTATTCCTAAAACATAGAGAATTTTAGTGTTAATAGCCCTGATTGCTTTCAATACACAGATAAATGCTCTTAGATTGAAAATAAAAGAAGAGAACCTATATATTTAATAATGCAAAGGTTAATGTAGTTAACTAAGTGTCATATATAAAACAAGAGGTACTGTTCTTTCCCAACTTTTCTTGTGTATTTCTTTGTTCACAATTCTGTAATTTAATAAGAGAAGTCTGCATCAAAGATAGTTTCTACTCTGTATTAAGCTTAAACAAATTGCTATCTAATTGGTTTTATCAAATGACTGAAATTAGTCCTGATTATGAAAGTTCTACAAGGTAGTATACAAGATAAATCAATGATTCTTTAAATGAAGATTTACTTCATGAATCACAAAATTGGTTGCTAAAAAATATTGTGCAAACCCAACACACTCGAAGGGTTTGATACGGAAAATTTTTTAGTTAGCAAAGCAGATTCCCCCAAACTAGGACGCACACATTGCATGATCAACCCTAAAGGGAAAGCTAATAGGTATTAGACTTACACATTACAAGTATTGGAATTATTATAAAATTCTGCCTATCTGTGCTGCCATTAATGGTTACTAGGTCCAAATGTTTATATTGTCTTTCTGTGAAAATTTTTGAATATCTATAGAAGGTGTCTGACAGAACTTAAAATATTTCTATAGCACAATGAATTCCCAATTTGATTACCCTTGGTTTGCAACTAATCTATTACAAGTTAACAAGTATGTGTACTGAGAGGCACATGCCTGTATATTAAACGAATAATAACGTTTGCTTTTATCATTATGTAGAACCATTAGCCTAGGCTAGGAACAAGAGTGCAGGTTTGTAGGACATGTGAAGATTGAAGGAGCATGGAAGAAATAAAATAGCCAAACACTACTGGAGTGAAGACTAGAGGAGTAGAAGAACTGGAGTTCTTATTAATCACATGTTTTTAATCCTGTTACTGAATGTAAACATATGAAGCTCTCAATTTTATATTTTCGAATGATTTAAATTGGTGCGGTAAACTAGCTGGTCAGTAATTTATGGTAAACGGTTATTTTTATGAATTATTATGCAAGTCTAGTAATTTTTTCTTTAAAAAACTTTGGGTTTAATTTCGGTTTTCAGTATTAACCGAAATTTTAATTTCGGTTAGGTTTTGGTAGCGAAATTTATTTTTGGTTCAGTTGTGGTAGCCTTCTTCCAACATTTTCGGTTTCGGTTAACATGAATATGTTCATAGTGAGGTATGTTAAAAGTATTTGTATGTGTAATTTTAATAATAATTTGTTATTCATGATGATTTATAGAGAGTTCGATACTAGTGTATCTAACCAAATGGATACCATTTGGTTAGATAACTTTTATATAATATAGTTTATTTCATATTTATTTATATATCATATTGTAATTAATTGTTTAGGTTTAACTTTTGAATCAGGTACATCAGTTTTAATCAACATTGTTGCGACTTATTATTTTTCTTGTTTTTACAGGTACAAGTGGATTAATCGGGTGTTCTCTTTTCAGACATTAAGATTTTATTTGTCTAAATCTCCGGTGACATCTTGCATGTCTCTCGGTTAGACGATAAACTTTTTGAACGAAAGAACTCCGATCCTGATCATTGTATTTCGGTATAATTCATTTATGTGAAAGTAAGTCTTGTAAAAAAAAAAACGTTTTGACAAATAAGATATATATATTACTCAAGATTACAATAAATTGTTGGATTATTTCGCCAAAAAGGCTATATATTTTATTGATATAAACGAGTGATAAAGTTTAAGGGTTGACATCAGTTTTGGTTGATGATAAGCCCCCCTTTTATTGTTTTCCTTGATTTTGCTTTATTTTTCCAATAAAAACATCTCTTTATTAAGAGTCTAGTACCCCGTTGGTGGGTTTTATCAACTGATATATTGGATTTTGTACTTTGTCCTTGTGAATGATAACTTCCGTTTCTTTTCCTTGAGTTTACTTTATTTTCAATAAATATATCTTTTTATTGAGACTCCAGTACCCTGTTTGTCTACTCATATATTGGGTTTTGTTCTTTCTTTTTGTGAGAATATGCTCTTTTATTTTGGCATCCGGAATCTTGATCTACAGGATTTTGTTATATTAGCTCATTGATTTGAACAGTATAGAATCGTAGCTATGGTCGGTTGTTCGAATACGTTCTGACAAAAAAGATATATATTTTCCTCATGATTACAATAAATTGTTGGATTATTTAATTAAAAAGACTATATATTTTAGTGATATTAGCGAGTGATGTACCACAATTTATACACCACATAATGTCTAATACTATTTGAGAGTATATTTAGTATTTTGAATAATTCAAATATATTGTCAGGTCAATTTGTTTGTTCCATTAATTATTGCATAACTAAAAAAAACAAGTAAAATGTTAAAGATAATTAGTTTAAAATTCATTTAAATATTTAATTGGTTATTAGGTTTTTTTATTTTTGATTAATTTAAAAATGTAATTTAGATTTTGAATGTGTATTTAGAATATCATGGTATATATTTTTCAATTTTAAATTTTTAATAATAGTATATTATTCAAATTTGATTGCATTTTATGATTGTAGATCGAGAGTTTGAGATATTAAACTATAATATATAATATAGATAAATAGGCTCGGGTACTAAAATAATATATTTGTATTAAATCAATTAATAATACAAAATGTTAGAAAATGGCTCTATACATAGAGACGGGTGCAAATAATAGATGTGCCAATATATAATGATATAATTATAATTGATTAAAATAAAAATTGTGATTAATTTGTTAATAAGTATTTATGAAAATTAATCCGTAATATATAACTATAGATTATAGTATGATTGTATTTGATATTTATTAAAATTAGCTCCTAATATATAATAAAATATTTTTGATTGACTTATATTAAAAGATTAATAATTTAGTAAATATTTTATCACTTTGAAAAATATTTAATTTATGCATGTACTATATAAATAAATTTTGTAATTCAAAAAAATTGTTAAGCAACCAAGATAAGTAAATTAGGATGAGAATGATATAATTAATTTATTCTAGTTGTAAATTCTGATTGTCTCTTATATGTATTTATGAAAATTAATTCGTAATATTTAATAATGTAATTTGACTAATTGTAAATCAAAAAAGTGAAAAATTAAAATTGCGAAAATCACTTAATATTAAATTTATGTATAATCCTAATTGATTTTAATTTTTATTAATTTATTATAATTGTTTTTTTAACATTAAAAAATATGTAATATATGGATATGTTAAATCAAGTAATTAATATATTTAAATTATAATTGTTAATTAACCATGGTAGTATAATAAGATAAGAGTGGTAAATAAGGAGAATTTTTAATGTAATATAATTGGTCTAAAAAATTAGGAATGACATCTAATTGGTCCTAAAATAATTCATAATTTTTTGATTAGATAACTACATCTAACTATATATTTGGGTAGAGTGAGGAATTATAATAAAAGATATATATATATATATATATATATATATATATATATATATATATATATATATATATTATAAGTCAGACAAATAAAAAATTTTAAATTATAAATAAATCCAATTATAAGTAGACGTGTCAATGGATCAGATATTTGATGCAATCCGGATTGATTTAAATGGATATGTACTGGCCTGAAAAATTCTGATCTGAAACTCGATTCGATAATGACGATCTAAATAATAAACGGATCGGATATGGATTTATGCTGATCCACGACCCAATCCGTTTAATTATATAATATATAATAATATACTATATATTATATAAAATATTTTTATATATAATTTAATGTATATACAATATAAAATACTTTATATATAATTTATGTGAAAATCCAAAATCTAATATCTAATTTTATATTTCAATACATCTTTTTCAAGTTAATTTTATATGTGAAGTTGTTTAGCACATTAAATGTCGGCTTAATTCTAAAATTGGAAAAGAAATACATTTGAATAGTTATGTTATGAATTTGAAATCCTTGACTTGACATAGTTTTTTATTTGATTTACACTTAAGATTTAAATTTTTATTTTGTATTATGTTTGAATAATAAAATTATTGAAAGAATTTGGATTTTGGAATGTTACTTAAATTCTATATAATAGAATATTAAATTTAAACATCTCAAGTGTTACTAGTTTTTTTAAAATGGTGAATAATGTATATAATTTTTTTTATATTTTAAATCCATACTATCTATACTATATTATAAAAGCCGAAATATTAAAAGTTTGGTCGGTCGGTCGGTCGGTACGGTACTTCGTGTTTTTACTTAAATACCCTTACTTAGTTATTATTTATTTAGTTTCTAATTTACATTTACTAATAACTAACCTGTTACCTTTTTTAGTTAAAACACATTATCCTTTCTATTTTTCTAACTATATTCTCTCATTTCCCAAAAATATCATGAGCCGTTCTATTTAATGAAATAAAATAATAATATTATAATCACTAAGAAGTAACTGAACTATATTCTTTCTTTTTTCCAAAAATATCATGAGCCGTTCTATTTAATGAAATAAAATATTAATATTGTAAATAATAATAATTTACAGATTACTTTTTTAGTACAATATCTAACCAATTAACTTTTTTAGTTAAAACACATTACCTTTTCTATTCTTTCTAACTATAATCTCTCATTTTCCAAAATATCACGCGTCATTCTATTTAATGAAAATAATAATATGATTACTAATAACCAACTAAACTAAATTCTCTCTTTTTCCAAAAATATCATGAACCGTTCTATTTAATGAAAGAAAATATTAATATTGTAATTAATAATAAAC
The DNA here is from genome assembly GCA_036435485.1 of Saposhnikovia divaricata. Lineage (NCBI taxonomy): Eukaryota > Viridiplantae > Streptophyta > Magnoliopsida > Apiales > Apiaceae > Saposhnikovia > Saposhnikovia divaricata. Next base: position 190,881,250 of record CM071594.1, on the reverse strand, counting down.
TACTGATTACCTATTTCAACTAAAATGCAATATTTTCTAACTAAAATCTCTCATTTTTTAAAAATACGATGAGCTACATATATCTATCTATACTATTACATTAAAATAATAGTATAGATAAAATAAATAATAATAAAATAACACAATATAATTAATGTTAATTAGCATATTGCATTTTTTACATTTACTTTTAGTTGAAAATATTATCTATTATAAATAGCTAAAAATATCAATCGTACCAAATCTTCAATAATTATTAATTTCTTTTTAATTAAAACATATCACCTTTTGGATTAAAAAGCTAATCGTACAATCATTAATATATACTCGGAAATATCTACTATTATATTAAAGTCGAAACGTTGAAAGTTTGTTGGCTTGGTTTTCGGTACGGTTATCCTAATTATTAAAATAAATAATAAAATAATATAATTAATGGTAATTAACCGAGTGTCTTTTTCACATTCACTTTTAGTCAAACATATTGCCTATTATAAAAAGCTAAAAATAGCAAATGTACCATATCTTCCAATTATTAATATTTCATTTTTAATTAAAATATGTTATCTTTGTTATTTAAAACTAATCTTACAATCATTAATATATGTACGAGAAAATATAACACCACATTTTCCAATTATAAATAAAATATATTAAAAATTCGTCTACGTTGGTTATAATAAGGAAACATTTGTATAATTCGTAAACATGATTATATTAAATTATATTAAATTTAAAATTGAAAATTTATTAAAAATAATGATTATATAAAAACATAATTGTAATACTAAATAAAAGAGAAAATGTATAACATAATAAAATAAACCTATGCGATATTGCACGGGTATTGAAAGTTTGTCGGTTCGATTTTTGGCACGTTCATCCTTATTATTAAAATAAATAATAAAATAATATAATTAAAGATAATTAACTGATTGCCTATTTAATTTAAAAGAAATTTATTTTGAATTGATGATAATACCTTTTATAAACACCTAAAATATCGTATCTTCCAATAATAATATTTTTTTAATTAAAACACGTTAAATTTTAATTTAAAACATAATCTTGCAATAATTAATATATATCCAAAAATATCATACCATATCTTCTAATCACTAACGAAATATAATATAAATCCGTATACAACGAATAATGACCGTTAAATTTTTAGTAAAAAAAACATAATCACAAGATCTAATAATTAGATATATTATATGATTAAATTAATTTACTACAATTTCAAGGTTTGAATTCTATCAACGATATATTTATTTTAAAATTTTATGATATAAGTTTTAAAATATGCATATCATTAATTAAATTTATATCAAATTATTTAAATAAAATTAAAATAAATTATTGAAAATAATGATTATATAAAAATATCTTTGTAACATAAAATAAAATTTATTACATATCAAAAGAAATTTGTGCATCGCACGGGTTGTAAGCTAGTGTATATTAAGTAATGTATATCCGAAATCCGATATAAACTAAATGTATTGTATATGGATCTAATTCTAAAATAATCAAAATATGATCCGATCTTATGCAAATTTATTAAAATTAAAAGGATTTGAATATGAATTTTTTTTTTGAATAATTAGACTTATATGCCTTACAAAGTGAGTATTTGTTCTAATAAATCTCGAGAATGAGCGAGAATCGAACCCAAAATCAAAACAATAAGAAATAAATTCTTACCATTTGAATTATCTTATCGCGCTTATTTAAATATGTATTTAAATCAATCAAACCCGAATCGAATTTATTGACGAGCCTAATTATAAGTTAGTATTTGGATAAGAACGAATAAAAGTAAAAAAATGATGAGAGAGGATGTCATTCTATGCTTATTCGAAAAAATAGAAAAGCTTCTTGCTGCCATTGTTACAATGTTACTACTATTTACTACTGTTTTATATAGGAAAAATGTTAGAAATACAAAAAATTTCACAAAAATTTTTAGAAAATGATAAGTGTTTCAATTTGATTGATTATAAGTTAATGGGTTCTCTACATTCACATTAATATCAACCAATAAAAATCCATATTAATGGAATCCAACTCTATTTAATATTAATTTTAAATTTTAAAATTATATGATTAAATAAAATAGAGTATAATAATTTATTATGGATACAATTTAACTTTGTAATTAATTAATAAAATTATTAGTAATAATAATAGTTATTCAATAATTGATATGTATTGATTAGAAATAATAATATAAAATCTAATGTAAATTTATTGTTGACGGGATTCGAACCTTAGATCTTTAGAAGAGTGATTTAAATATAAAAGATTCCTTATTATTAGATCTAAGGGCTATTATCTATTTACTAAATATCTAACGATCAATATTTTTTTAGATGGTTGAACCAAGTTGAACCAAACAACCAAATTATACTCCTGTTTGTTTATTATACTAGCTTAATCCCCGTGCGATGCACGGATTTTTTTTTAATATTATATAAATTTTTTCAAAATTTTCAAATTAATTTTTGTAAAACATGAATTTTGGAGGCTTAAATTTTTTATATGAGATGATTTGATAATAATTATATAAATGTTATCTGTGATATTTCTAGAAAAGTAGGGATTTTAGTTAAAAAAATATAGAAAAGATGATAAATTTTAGTTGAAAAAGGTAATCGGTTAATTGTTAGTAATTATAAAATTATTATGTATTTTATTAAATAGAATGCCTGTGATATGAGTGGAAAAATAGAGGATTTAGTTAGTGAAAATTAAAAGGGTAACATATTATAGGTGAAAAATGTAATTGATTAGTTCATAGTAATTATAATTTAATTACGTTATTTACTAAATACAATTGCTCGTAATATTTTTAGAAAAAGAAAAATTAATATTATTCGTGATATTTCTATTAACAGAGAGATATTAGTTAGAAATATAGAAAAGATGATAAGTTTTAGCTGAAAAAGGTAATCGGTTAATTATTAATATTACTAGTTTGGTGTATTTAATAGAAGCACCCGTGATATAATTGGAAAAAGAAAGATTTTAGTTAGAGAAAATAGAAAGGTAATGTGAAAATTAAAAAGGTGACATGACTTATGTGAAAAGGGTAATTGATTACTTTATAGTAATTATAATTTAATTATGTTATTTTACTAAATAAGATTGCTCATAATATTTTCAGAAAATAAGAAATTAATGTTGCTCGTGATATTTCTAGGAAAAAAGAGAATTTAATTAGAAAAAATAGAAAAGATGATACGTTTTAGCTGAAAAGATAATCGGTTAATTTTTAGTTTTATAATATTATAATTTTATTTTTATTAAATAGAAATGACCATGACATAATTGGAAATAGAGAGGTTTTAGTAAGAAAAAAGAAAAAAAGGTAACTTCTTTTGGCTGAAAAAGGTAATCGTCCATGATATAATTAGAAAAAGAGAGATTTTAGTTGGAGAAAAGAGAAAAGGTAACGTGTTTTGGTTGAAAATGGTATTTGATTAGTTAATAGTAATTATAATATAATTATGTTGTTTTATTAAATAAAATTGGTCATAGTATTTTTAAAAAAGGAGAAATTTTAGTTAGATAAAATGTAAAAGATATTGTATTTTATCTAAAAATAGAAATTATTTAGTTATTGAAAAATAGAAAATGTAATATGTTTAACCTGAAATAGGAAATTGATTAATGAAAGAGAAATTTTAGTTAGATAAAATATAAAAGATATTGTAGTTTTCCTTAAAAAGAAAATTTTTAGTTATTGAAAAATAAAAACGATAATATGTTTAAATTAGTTAGTAGGATGGATTTTATCTGTAATTGAGTAAGGATAAATAAGTAAAATCAACGGGTACCGTACCGAATGATCGACTGACTAAACTTTTAATATTTCAATTTTTATATAATAGTATAGATAGATAATATAGATACGACGAAGAATCTTGAGGCGACAGCATGACTACATGAGAGTACCGACACACGCTTTTTTGGACCTGAAAATGCGTACCCTTTCTGGTCCATAATATAAGACATTTACGTTTCCCTAGATCTTAAATAAAAAGAGTTATATTTAATATTTTTTAATAATTCTTTTTCTGAATAAAAGTATTTAATTATATTTTTATTCAAAAAAAGAATCATTAAAAAATATTAAGTAGAACTCCTTTTATTTAACATCTAAGAATGCGTAAATGACTTATTATGGACCAGAGGGAATATTTTTTTACTTTTAGTTAATTAATCTAGCTATAATTACATCTTCACGAGCACCAAGGCAAATGATTTTCATGTACTTGTACACTAGCAAGTTGTTTTTTTATGCTAATTACTACTCCCTCCGTCTCACGATGTTATTCTCATTTGGGAAAAAACACGGGTTTTAAGAAAAAATGGTTTTTTAAAGAGTAGTGGAGGAATAGTGGGTATTGAATATTGTTTTTAAGGGTTAGTGGGTGGAATAGTGGGTATTTTATATTATTTAATGAGTAGTGGGTGGAGTGGTGGGAATAGAATATAGTTATTTTATGGCCTAAAATAGAAAGGGAAAGAGTATTTTGAATGTCCCGAAAAGGAAAGTGAGAAGAGTTTTATGAGACGGACTACAAAATTGAACATGTGAGACGAAGAAAAGAAAAGGTTAAACTAGTAGTAACATGATCTGCTAGGATTGAAAACAAAACATGCCACTCAGAGTCGCCCCCAAGAAAAGCGATCGCTAGTCAGACTCAACACAAGTTCCAACCTCACTCTTCCTGCACTCCTTACAACTTGCAGACTTCGGCACAGTTTATTTTTCTTTAATTTTCATACTAAACTTAGCTTACTCAATTATAATACCACTCAAAGTGGTGTCTGAGAAGGGTAGCTGTACGCAGACCATGCCCCTATACAATAGGAAGGCTGTTTCCGAAGGACCCCGGCCATTACAAATACAGAAATACAAATACAGAAAGAAAACCTAATACAAACTAAGAAACTCACGCACATGCAGGAGTCGAACCCCTGACGTCCTTCAAAGGAGGCCAGTGGCTCAACCACTGCACCAACATGTTGTTGGCTTAATTTTCATACCTATTCATTAATTTTCTGGAATGGCTACAAATGTACTCCCGTGCCCTATTTTCTCAAAAGGTACTGATAGTTATACAACCTAAATTGATAGTTGTATAAGAGCAAGTTCAAGAACGTCCTAGTTGGTGTCCTATAAATATAATAAAATATAGTGTCCTAGCAATTTAAGTCATGATTTTTGTGTATCAATTCCAACAATATGCCTTATACTTGTGCTTTATAAATTAAAATAATAATATATTTGAATTAGAATTGGAGGGAAGGGAAAAAAGTGAGGAGAGAAAAGTGTAGAAAAGGAGAGAAGTTAATTTTTTATTGTTAAAAATAATTTAGGACAAGTATAGATGTGCCATAAAAGTTGGGCATGAGATGGATGTCCTAGTGTTTTAAGGCACCGCTAGGACATTGTTGGAGCACAAAAAGTGACTAAATGTCCTAAATATTGATTTAGGACAATAGTTATGACATTGTTGGACTTGCTCTAAATTATTTGTTTGATCAAATTATCCTTATATTCGATAATGTCCACTTTGTCCTCCCACTCAAACATTTGTTTGATTAGAATCATTTTTTAATTTAATTTGATTCGTGCAAATTATATTATGACTCTTTCTTAATTTTTCTTATATTAGTATAAATGTGAAATATGAAAAAGTTGATTTTTCAGAAACATCTAGTGAAAAAATAAAGATGTGATATTAATTATCACAGAGAACATTAATTCTAGTAAAATATTATAAGATAATAAAAAAAAAATTAGAAAAGAGCAACACAATTCGTGTGAAACAAAGAATAACACAAGCAAAAAAATTGTAATTTTTTTAAATCATAGATGTAGGGCTTTTTAAAATCTTATACGATTAAAAATTATAAATACAAATGATCACATCAAGATAATATTCTTGATTTACTTTTTTTTCTAAAATTAAAAGATTCAATAATCAAAAGATATACTGCATCTATAAAAATAATCAAAAAATGAAATACGGGTTTATATGCTTAATTTTTTATTTTTTTATTATATACTTGATTTACTTGAGTTTAACTCAAAGAATTATTTGATTAAAATAATATATAGAGCTTGCTTGAGTAATATATTTATAGAATTTAATAGAATAAAAATTTTAATACCGGGTTTCAATCAATTTTGATTTAAAAATTTAATATAATCTATTTAGACACGATTTATTTTGTATCACATGATTTAGGAAAGAAAAACAAGTAATAGAATTTGATAACAAATTAAAGCAAAGATAAGGATTAAGAATATTATAGTTAAATATAATAAAAGAGTGTGCAACCATCAAAATTGAGGGTGTGAAAACCTTCTCCTCAAATTATTTGTTCAGTACTCTCTAATTTACAGTTTTACACGTACTTTCTAAAAAATATTTTTTAAATTTTTCTATAAAAGTAAAAAATTTAGAAATAATTTGAACATTGGATGCTTAATGCTTTTGTTCCATGTAAAGATGTAGAAGTACCCTTTTTCTTTTCCCAGACAACTCCATAAGCAAACTTTTGAACTTGCCATTGGATGCTTTCCTTTGTATGCTTTTGGCAGGAACATCTTCTGAAAAGTGGGTTCGCTAAAAACGAACTATAGTATAGGCCGATGATAATTTGAGGGCGCTGATACAAGAACTGTATAAAATATCTACCATAAACCCATTTAGGATTATGTAATATTAAATGCAAAAGCATATAGTGCGTTCATACTATGTACTGTAACTAAATTATACTCTAATGTATGAATCGGCGCATCACTATACATATTAAACAAATTTAAAAATTTAGTACATGTTCTTATGTTATGCATCTCTTTACAGTTAGATGATATAATAATTAGATTAGATGATATAATAATTAACAAAATGAACTCATGTGCATTCGTGTAAATTTTATTAATTAAAATTTTTGGTTTTATGAATACAAGATTATCGTATCATTGAAAATTTTTTAGAAAACTTTTTTCTTATGTTTTGGTAACATTACTCGGCTGATCAAGAAGTTTAAAGTTACAAACTGGGGGTCCAGCGAAACCAATCATGATTCAAACTCATTCAAAGCAGTTGCAGGTTAGCTGACCATAAATGATAAACCTACACACACCCTTCTTGTACTTGCTGCTTCTAGTACTAAGTACAATACATTGTCCAGTGTTCTAGAACATATAGCCACAGCCGCCTCTGGTAATAAAAAATCAACCCCTCCCTCCTTATTCTTCATTTCTCCTGTATCTTCTTTATACTAAAAGCAGAGGAACGACTCCACTAAATGCTTTCTCAGTCTTTCACTATTTTACTGCAATTTCAACCACTTCCATTATACTCCACTTGCAACCCACTTTAGCTACAACATTGTCACACACACAAGTGTTTGTTCGCCACTTTTTTCTGCAAAATCAAAACTTGTGTATGTTCTCTTATTCTGTAAGTAAACACCTTGATTCCCTGTTTCTGGTGATTCTTGTTCCCCACAATTGTTCTGTGTAATGTTCGTCCTAACTACTATGTTCTACATTACTTGTTACAAGATTTATTAGTAGTTTTTCAAATTAGATTTCCCATGGCCTATCTTTTGTCTTGAACTGTAAATTTTTCATTTTTAACTACTTTAGTTAGTTTGTTTAAGATTCTTGCACCCATCTGAGTTACTAATTCCAAGATTTTTGTCTTTGGGTTTCTTCAACCAGCTACAAACTCTCATGGTGTTCTATTTGTTTAATATTTGTACTTATGCTGACTTTTTGTCTTTCAGAATTTATTAACACATGTGTTATGCTTGTAGGGTATGTTCATCAGTCTTAACTTCATTTATGAAACTTTGGGAAATGAAGTTCTCAAGTTGGTTCCTTTCTGTGTCTTTTACATGGGTTTTCTTAATCTCAACTACCCATCAACTACAAATCTATGAAACCCAACTTCTACTTCAGCTGAGGAAACATTTAGAATACCCAGTTCAGTTGCAATCTTGGGACAATTATAATGCTGATATGTGTAACTTGCCTTCAACTTTACATATGAGCATCAAATGCCAGAACAATTCTGTATTTGAGCTCAAAATCATGGGAGATAAGCTTGCTAAGGTCAGTGAATTCCATGGCTTTGCTATTCCGAATCAAACGTTATCGTCAAGTTTTTCTATTGATTCTTTTGTGACTACATTGGCAAGGTTAAGTAACTTGAGGTTTTTGAGTTTAGTGTCTTTGGGAATTTGGGGACCGCTTCCGGATAAAATTCATAGATTATATTCACTTGAAGTACTTGATATGAGTTCAAATTTTATGTTTGGTGCTATTCCACCTCCGATAAGTAGACTAGTGAATCTTCATACTTTGACATTAGATGGGAATTTTTTCAATGAGAGTTTTCCTGACTGGTTGGATTCGTTATCGAACCTTACTGTTCTAAGAATTAAGAACAACCGTTTAAAAGGTCAAATTCCCAACTCAATATGCAGAATCAAGAAACTTACAGGGATTGCATTGTCTCACAATGAGATATCCGGTAAATTGCCGGACTTGAGTTCCTTAACCAATCTCCGTTTATTAGACATGAGGGAAAATCATTTGGATTCTCAACTACCTTTCTTGCCCAGAAGCTTGACAACAGTTCTTTTGAGCAAGAACCGATTCTCAGGTAAGATTCAGGAACAATTTGGTAAGCTAAATCAGCTTCAACACCTTGATCTCTCATTCAATAGACTAAGCGGGGATCCACCTTCTACATTGTTCTCTTTGTCAAATATCAGTTATCTAAATTTAGCATCGAATTCGTTGACGGGCTCGTTTCCTGACCGGATGAGTTGTGGTGAGGAACTTGGGTATGTTGACATTTCTAGTAATAGGTTCACCGGTAGCCTTCCATCTTGCCTGGCTTCTACTTCAGAGAAGAGAGTTGTAACATATAATGGAAATTGCCTTTCTATCGATTCTCAGCATCAAAATCCGGAATCATACTGCAGATCAAGTATTGTGAAAGAACAATCTAGAAGAAAAGCAATTGGAGTTTACATTGGAGTGGTTGGAGGTACTGTTGCTGTAGTAATCTTGCTTCTTAGCCTTCTCGTGTTGCGTCGAAAATATACTTCAAAAGAAGCAATAGTGCAACATACGCTGCCAAAGATTATGCAGTATGATACACCATCAGGGATTTCATCTGAAGTTCTTGCAAATGCCAGTAAGTTGTTTGTACGAGTCATGTATATTTTTTAGAAGAGGAATGTGGTCTACTAATTCCGCAGTTGTCTGGAATTGAAAATGATGTTCTGCTCAATTAGGAACACTAGGATACTTGTTTCACATCGTAAATTTTAAGAAGATTAATTCTGCTTTTCTATTTATGTTCTTAGGGATCATATCCCAAGCTGCTAAATTAGGAACTCAAGGAACTCAAGTGCAGCGAGTTTTTTCCTTGGAAGAGTTAAAAGACGCCACTAATGACTTCAGTCAGTTGCAGATATTGGGTGAAGGTTATACGGGAAAGGTATATCCAAATTGATTCGTGATACACCAGATTCAATTTTCAATTAGTACCTATCTGTTACTATATGAACCAAGTAGTTTTTGATATGCATGATTAGTAATGGTTTGCTCTGCTTGTTGTTCTTATATATGTTCACATAATTTATTGCACCCTTAGTTAGCACTTAATAGCAACTGAAACAGGATTTATCCAATAGACACTTGATCGACTTAAGATGAAAGTTCTTAAGTAGGACTAGCATAGTCACATAAAATAGAAGATAAAAAGATGAATGATAAAGGACGTGTTGAGCATCATGTAAAAATATAGATGTTAGCCATTTCTGCATGCCTATCTGAAGACAGTTTATACCACATGAAATCCATAAGGGAAAGACCGAGCACATGATATATTGACCACTTTTCAATCTAAGCTGTACTTGTTTTAAGTTTTTTAATTTTAGCTTTTTGAGGTTTTCACAGGTACTAACTTGCTGTATTATCTTATCAGCTGTACAAGGGAAGATTAGGGAATGGTACCTGTATAGCCATTCGATCTCTACCTTTGTTTAGAAATAATTTAATCCGAAATCTTGAAATTCGACTGAATTTGCTTTCAAAGCTTCGGCATCCGCACCTTGTTGAGCTTATGGGTTATTGCATCGATGGTGAGGGACATGATAATCTCATTGCTAGCAGAGTTTTCCTTGTATATGAATATGTTTCTAATGGAAATTTCCGTTCCCGTCTCTCAGGTCAGTTATACAACATATAAAAAATTTACAAATTTCTTATGCAGAAGAGCATGTTTGTGCCATTTACCTTTTTTGTTCAGATAACATTGGACGGTGTTGAATGATATAGTAGCATGTGGAGGAATCATACAGTGCAGGATACATATATGACAAAAAACAGACTACTTTTAGTTTATATCTTTAAGGGAAAAGATTCTGTGCATTATTATCTTCGACTTCATGTTTAGATAATACCTGCCTGCATTATGTTTTCTTTACACAAAAACTCAAATTCTGAGAAACGTAAAAGAAAACCAATATATCACAAATTTTAGTGTCATGAAATTTAAAGCAGGTATAACTAAAAAAGCTAGAAACTCTTAATTTTTTTTTTTATCCATGAACTGAAAAAATATGATTATTTTTGTAGCCTTTCTAGGAAGTTGAGATTATATCAAAAAGTGTAAGGTTTATTGAAAAAGTAGTATATAGATTAAGACTTTCTTAAGTCAGCAAGTGTAGATCATGAAAGTTTTGGGAAGAAAAAAACAAGGAAAAGTTAAAAGACAAATTCCCGGCCAACCATGAACCTGTCTCACTTTTTACCGAATTCACTTTTTACCGAATTCAGACTAGCATTCAGTTTCGATTATTTAATGCAAGGTCTCCTCTGTACATTGTAATAGAACATCTATTAAACCAAAAATAAACACATTACCTTTGCAATTTCTTTTATCAGGGAAGGTCATTTTGCATTTAAAGTATCTTTACCATCACTTTTTCAATAATTCAAATTAAGCTTCTCCAGTAACAATTAATATCACAAATAACATATAATGAATTTGATTCACACACGACATATGTATGATACAGTTACTTGGGTGTATATATATCTTTGCTAAAGCCTAAAATCCTGCATATTGATAGCTAAGAGAAATTTAACCGAATTGTGTAATGAATTTGCAGAAACTTGTCCAGAGAAAGCTCTCAAGTGGTCAGACAGATTAGCAGTTTTAATCGGTGTAGCCAAAGCCGTACATTTTTTACATACTGGTGTAAACTTTGCTTCTTTCTATAATCGTTTGAAGACAAATAATATATTGCTTGATGAGCATTTCGTTGCTAAGCTAAGCGACTATGGAGTGTCCATAATCACTGAAGATATCGAAAAACTTGAGGTTTATTTCTCTTATCCAATAATCACTCATCTGATAATGTGCTGATATCTTGGGGTATCATTGTTAATGTTGGTATGACTTTTTTCATTTTTCGTATGTTATTCTTGCAGGCAAAGGGAGATGGCCCAAAATCCTGGTACGTTCTTCTTGCAACCGTGCTTTAAAATAGGGTCCAGAAAAAATATTTATTCACCTTACCTATATTCTAAGAAAATGGAAACTTATTGAGATTATTCAAATGAACACCGTGTCAAGTTTGTAAGATATTTGTGACTCAATGGAGTGGTTTTCTGCAGGCATAAGACAACAAAGTTAGACGATGATGTTTATAGTTTTGGATTCATATTGCTCGAGTCACTTGTTGGGCCAATTGTAAGTGGAAAAGGAGAATCATATTTGCTGAATGAAATGGTATGCTATATATTTCACAACCTGAAGACTCTGCAATTAGATGATTTATAGATATAACTAATCTCTAGCATCCTCAACCTCAAGTTATTATTTGGCTATTTTTGTTCATTGATTAGTAAAGATTTTGATGTAAAATTAAATAAAAATTTCTTTTCACTTTTGTTGCTAATTGAAGTTCAATATTCCACGATCTGGTCTGTCATTAAAGTCATTTTTGGTGAACTTGTTATACTGCTTCTATACACAAAAGAAACTAACTATATGTTGATTTCTTTTCAATTACGATATATTCTGATATTGTTTTGTGAAATGCAGGCATCATTTGGTAGCCAGGATGGACGTAAACGAATAGTAGATCCGTTTGTATTAACCACATGCTCAGAAGAGTCATTAAAAATAGTAATATCGATAACAAACAAATGCATATCTCTAGATTCATCAAGGCGACCCTCATTTGAGGATGTTCTTTGGAATTTGCAGTATGCAGCACAAGTCCAGGCCACAGCAGATGCAGATCAGAAGTCGAGCGCATCATCGCAGTAGTAGTAATTGTAAATTGTAAATGTTAGAGTTATACTAGTCTTCATACTAACTTTACTAACATGAAGTTTGTGCCAACTGTATGTCTGTATCCTTTTACTAACGATTCTTTAATATGTAAAACTAGGCATTGAACTGAAAAGTTGAATAAAAAGCTCATCCTTAATATTCCCTCTTTTCCTAGTTAGCTGTACCTTTGACATTTTAGGCGTTATTTATTTTTCAAACTTTCTTTTTTAAATAAAAATTTAATATTTGAAGTTTTATTTAGAAAAAAAGAAATATAAGTAATAACTTATGAAACTATGTTTTATATGTATTTCAAAATACGTGTAAAAAGTTAAATAGAAAATACTTAAGGACAGACGGAGTCTATAACTGTCGATCAATTTTTTTTTTTTGCTAACCATATCATTTTATAAATAAAAATGCCAACAAGCATGTATTGGATATTAGGGACAACAACTCGGCAAGCCGAGTAATATGTAACCTCAAAAGGATACACATAAGTTCAAGAAATCGAAATTCCAAATTTCAAGCTATTTCAAAAGACAGGGCAGACTCATCAAATCTTCTTCTGCCACTACTGTTGCTGCCTACAAGACTCGGCTGCTTCTTTTACTGCCACTATTGCTACTGTCTAACTCCCTCCTAGGTCCTTTGTTGCCACTGCCTCTGTTTCTGCTTCTACTGCTTCCTCTCTCATTCCTTAAATATGCATCCTTCACCTTCGAAGTCTCTGGCTCACCAAGTCTCCTACCCCTTCCCTTCATGTTACTGCCCCCAATATATAGGACCGTCTCCGGCAATTTGGAGGCCCTAACTTTTTAATATTTGGAGGCCCATTTTTTTTTTCAAACAATATATGAAAATTACAAATTTTATAAATCAATTTACATGAGAAATTGAAATAATTTAATAATCCAAATATTGGTTTTTTGTATAATTTGAAGCTAAGAGTTTATTATCATTAATCCTTTTCAATGTGCAAAATTTCTAATTAAGTCACTATAATTCAGTTTAGTTAACATCATTTTCTCACTATAATCTAATTTCTTAAAAAAATTCTAGTAGTGCGTCCTTAAGTCGTATTTAAATATTTTTGAACGATCCAACCGTACGAATGTAAATATTATGTCAAAATATTATTGTAGAATATTTTTTATGCAAATTTAAGTTGTAATGTATTGGTTTTATATTGATATTATTTTCTTATATAATGCTAACGGTAGAGATTAATAAATTATATTTTGATGAAAATTAATTTATTCAAATCACTAAATCATTTTAAAATTTACATATTTATTTTTAATAGATATGTATTTCCGTATGGTTGAATTTTTAATTAAGAACTCAAATATTGAAATCTAAAGCCGAACCAATAGATAAGTTTTTTATAGTGATATTTAGATTTTTTTCCCTTTCTATTTGTAACAATAAAATTATTTAACTATTACATACTTCCATATATTATGTGTATATATAATGACTAAAAATGAGACCCTAACAGGTTGGTGGCCCTAGGCAAGAGTATGACTATACTCCCCCTAGAGCCGGCTGTGCCAATATACTCCGCACTCTCTTCAGAATGACAATTCCCAGCATCAATAAAGCAATCAAGCCCATCAAGGAAAATAGGACACCAAGAAATGTAGAGGCCTTAAAAAGCATATGATCATGCTTCCTGGGGTAGTAGCGTGCCAACAATGAAGGATTCACAGTCTCCTGGTAGGTCAAGCTATTAGTATTAATGCCTTAGAGACAATATTATTATATTTTAGGGAAAGACTTTTTCGATTATTAATGATTATCTTCTATCGATTATTATTTATTATGTCTTTATTTACTGCGATATAAATGTTAGAGTAATAAATATCCTTGGAATATAACACGTATTTTATATCTTTAAGTACGTGACTTAAAAATGAGATTATATGAATAGTGCTTATGTTCCTAAATATTCCTAGTCGAGCATTGTTAATAAGGGACAATAATAATGAATAAAGATTAGTATGTTTTTTGACTGATGACCACATCTCATTGGTTATAGTTATAGTGATTCTAAGGTCAAGAACATAGGTGCATGTAAGAGTATATGGCACCGGATCGACCTATCGTGAGATTCTACATGTTAATAGTGTCATAAGAAATACTCACAGTGATAATGATTTAATGATCCTTAGACTTGAAATTATTACATTTCTATATGAGAATTAATATACTTTGATTACATTAAAAGTTACCATTGACCGGGTGATGATAAAAGTGGACATTGGGCATATTATGAATCGTATGAGAAATGTGAATGATCTAGATAGGATTTAACCCTCCTATTTTGTAAGAGTGATATTATTGGTCTCTTGTTTGAGTTATACTATGAAATGCATGGTCATGCTCAAATGTTGATTTGATTAAGATAGTCTACTCATCGATCAAGAAAATTAAGATTAAATTATAAAGAGGATGACACATTACATGCCTCGAGTTTTATCTGTAATATCAAGGTTAAAGGGATTATATTACATTGTACATTACTCACGAAAGGCTTAATTGAATCACCGATTTAATTATCATTAGTTGGGTAGCAATGATGTATTACTAGATGCCGCTCATTGTTTCCGATTTTAATTAGATTTTAAAATTATTGTCAACGTATTAATAACCTATAGGGTCACACACAAATAATGCTTGGAGGATCATTTAATTTAAATTCAGATTTAAATTAAATAAAAGTAGTTCAAATTATTTATTATTAATTCAGCATGACTTAATTAATTAAAATAAATATGAATTTTGAATTTACTAATATTAATTCTAAAATTCAGTTGTTGGTTGATTAAGTGAAATTTAATAAGAGAACAACTTGGAATTTTGGTTTAATAAGAACTCTGAATTTGTTTAGAGTTGAAATTCGTTTTTATCTTTTACTATATTATCTCTCATGGGGTTGATTTGTTTTGGGGTGTTATTCTAAAACCTTAGCAGCCAAGAGAGCTTGAGAGAAAAGATAGAGAAAACTCGAATTTAGTGTTTGCACACATCCTTCCTCGGAATCAAGCATTCGTGTGGATATCGATAGTGCGTAGATCGTCAAGACGGGATACGTGGTGATTTGTTCAAGTTAGGACCTCCATTAGTCATCCTTTTTATCAACTGTTAAAGCTTCATTTTAAGGTAAACGTTCATAACTACGAATTAAATGTCTTGTTTTGGATGGATCCTTGCTATGTGGAGTTTCATTTTTATTGTTCTTACACGATTTTTCCGTTGCGTTTATGTGCATGAAATCCTACACAAGTGAATAGGTACATTAACATAAGCAAGATCATCATTTAAGATTTGTATGTCGAGGTGGATCAGCAACCTATCAACCTCAACTTCCTCCAACTCAGGGGTGGGTTGCTCCAAGCAGATCAATTTGCTAATAACATTAGCAGTTTACCAAATGCCCTCCCGATTTTTAAGGGAGAGAGGGATGTTGTACATGGTGACCCAGGAGAACTATGCCACCATCTCAGGGTGGGAAAAACCCTCCCTATCCTGCCAAGGTCGAAAAACAAGCACACTATCTCCGAAGACAACTATCCCCAGTCCTAGAGCAACATTCATGTTCTCCTCTTTGTCAAAAACAAAGGTAAAGAAACCAAATTGAAAGGCATATGACTCAGCCTATTTGTAGTTAGAGGATCCTAATCAACTTAAACCAAATTGTAATAAGTAAATATACATATGAACTGTCACAGGAATCTCAAGAAGTATTATCTGTCAGAAGAAAGAAGAAAAGTCAATCTATAGTTTTGATGTCGTACACTGGAAGACGATTCAGTTATCTGATCAAGCCCTAGTATAGCATTGAAGTGAATGGATTCATTGGAACAGTGACAGAGATTTTTCGAGTGATAGTTTGAATGTCAGTTACAGTACAAGAGAATTGAGAGAAGAAACAAACCACAACCTAAAGTCAAAAGTGAAGAAGCATCATTGAAGTTAGTCGTTCATGAACCAGACAGTACATCGAACGTCAACACAAGTCAGTGGTAATTCTTTATTACCTTCAGTGGTTTGTAAGAATTAGATTAATTATTTATTGATTTAATTAAATTCATTTATAATTGATATAAATCATTTAGTTGATTTAATTAAATGAATTAATTCTAGAAGAATTAATTAATTTATTAAATTAATTATTGTATCAATTAAATATGAATTAGTTAATCATTAATTAATTAAATAGATCAATATGACTTAAAGAAAGAAGGTTGAATTATGTCTTGGAGAAGAAAAATTCGGTATGACCTAAATTAAGTCATACCGACAGTATTCAGGATTATGTCTTACCGAGCCATTCAAGATTATGTCTTACCGACCTGATTAAGTCATACCGACTTCCTGCCAGCTGTTTTAAGTCTTACCGAATTTTTATTAAGTCATACCGACCAAGTTTATGTCTTAATGGAGGTTTGTGTAAGTCTTAATGAAGAAAAACTAAGTCTTGGAAGCAGTTTAAGTCATGCTGGAGCAGTTAAATATCCTACAGAAAGCTAGCAAGACTTATGACTGATACAAAAGAACAGAACACAGCAGATTAAGTCATAACCAAGAAACAGAGCAGAAAATATCATATTCAGCAGAACAGAATTCTCTCTCAAGAACACCAAGAACACCAAAGCTTAAACAATTCCCAGAAATTCAAGTTCTTCATCTTTGTAATATTCTATCCGCTAGAACTTGTCTATTTGTGATTCTTGTACTACTAGCAAATTAAGTTTCCTAGTTCTTATCTTGATTATTATTAACTAAATTAGAAAAGTTCATGTCGAATTTTCTAATTAGTTATTAACATCTTGATAAGTTGTTATACTGATTTTGTAACACCACATCAAGTTAATATACAGTTATATTCAACTTGAAAAATTGTGTTAAATAATTCCGCACAAATTTGTCTTTGCTAAAATATTATCTAACGGACAAATTTCGATAAAAAGGTAAAGATTGTATTCAACCCCCCCTTCTACAATCTTATCGGACCTAACAATTGGTATTAGAGCAGATTGATTGATACGCAAATCAAAGATCCCATTTTACTCGATTAAAAATCATCCCCGAATTTTTTAACTCTCTTAAAAAATTCATCATGTCTTCTAAAGTTGGAACTGTGAAAATTCCCATATAAGACAAAAACAGTTATGATATGTGGAAGAACAAAATGTTAATGTTCCTCGAGGTTGCAAATCCTAAATACATGAAAGTCTTATCAGAAGGACCAATAATACCTTTTGGATTAATTCCTGAAGTTGCTACTGATGGAAAAGTTGTCGCCCCTGCAAGGTTTGTACACAAAGATTCTTCTGAATACACTCTTGTTGAAAGAGAGGAAGCTGGACTTGACATTAATTTAAGACTGATCTTAATAGATTCTCTAGACTCTGTAATGTACAGTCATGTGATTAACTGCAAGACTGCAAAGCAAATGTGGGAAACCATTGAAACTGTGAATGAAGGAACAGAGGAAGTAAGGGAGAATCGACTAGAAATTCTGACATCTGAGTATGAACACTTTCGATCAGCATCCAATGAAAGTATTCAAGATGTGTTTGAAAGATATAACAAACTTGTCAACAATTTACAGATGCATGGCAAGTACTACACTCAGAAAGAGATCAACAGAAAATTTCTACTGTCAATGCCTGTTCATCTAGAACATAGGATTACAGCTATCAGAGAGTCGAGGAATCTAAGTGAAATTACTGTAGAAAGACTCTTTGGTGTTTTAAAAACCTATGAACTGGAACAATCTAAGTGAAATTACTGTAGAAAGACTCTTTGGTGTTTTAAAAACCTATGAACTGGAACAATCTCAACAAAAGGAGATTTATGGAAAAGGAAGAGTTTCTAATACTTCTACATCTCTTATTGTTGAGAACAAACAGGAAGTGGAAGATAAGGTTATTCAATCTTATAGTGTTGACAGTGGCAAGCTTGAAGTTGAAGTTGGTCAAACGAATGTTAGTCCAGATGAAGGAGACTTCTATTCGTTAGAAGAGCTAGATCAGTTGGAAGATGAGTCTATGGCTTTGTTGGTAAGGAAATTCAGTAACTTCAGATTCAGGAAGAATCCCAAGTTCAGGTACAAATCTAACTATAACAGGTTCCAAAGAGGAGGTTACAAAACTGGAACGGTTGAAAGAAGTAAAATTAGATGCTACAACTGTAATGAACTTGGACATTTCGCTACTGAATGTCAGAAGCCAAAACTAAACCAAAGAAAAGACTTTGGATCTGAGAAGAAGAAGACAGGTAAAGCCTATGTGGCTGCTGGAAAGAGCCGGGATGATACAGACTCTGAAGAAGAAGAGTATGGCAATCTTGCCCTTATGGCAAAATCTGATAACTCCAGTGGTACTTCATCTGAGGTATCATGTACTGAAAGTCAATATATTTATCAACTTATTGATTCACTAGGTTGTGCTAATAGAGAGATTGAAAGGATCAATTTGTTAAATACAGATCTTAGTAATCAATTATCAGAATTACACGATGTACAAAATTGACATGATAAACAAAAATCAGAAATAAGAATTCTAAAAGAACTTGAGAGGTCTCTAGCGTTGATAGTGGTTCAACAACGTGAAACAATAGCTGAGCTAGAAATAAGGGTTAGTGCTACTTCTAATTCATGTAAAGTGGCTAAAGAGTTGTTTAACCAACAAGCTATTAATCAAACCGTAGGAATTGGGTTTGATTATAATGAAGCTATTGGACGAAAAAGCATTATTACCCCTAATCGTGTCAGTGCTGTAGAAAGGGGTATACCAATAGTGCTTAAGGGTGTTAGTAACCCACTCTTTAAGACATCCATAGCAGAACCTTTGGATACAACATCTTTAATCATTAAGGAAGAGATGCGCATTGAGGATTTAGCTAATGGCGTAGTCTTAGAAAGTAATCAAGTTGTTAAAAATGATGAAGATAAAAAGTCTGTGTTTAAGAAAACAGAAAGAGTTGGTGAGTCTACTAGTTCTTTGAAAACTAGTAGTAGAAGTAACAACATGAATAAATGCAACAACATATCTACCATGCATGCTATTCCTGTTATTGATACTACTCATAAGAAATGCAATGCTGTTAATTGCATGTCTTGTGCTTTTAATATAATGTCTGCTTACTTTAACGGTAATCATGCATGTGTTAATAAGAATGTTCCTAGACAGCATATGAGCAGAAATAAACATGTTAGATCCAGGACTGTAACAACACCTAATTCTAAGACTAGGACTCCAAGTCCTTCTCAGAATATGGTGAAGACATGGTTACCCAAGCTGAAACCAAAACAAGTTAAAGCTGTTTACAGGGTTAAATGCCCAGTACCTGAAGAAAATGTTGTTAAAATAAAAAGTGTTGCTTTGCCTGATAAAGGCCAATTCTTTAAGTATTCCGGACCCAATCAAATTTGGGTTCCGAAGAAAGTCTAACCAATTTGTCATTGCAGGGTTTAAAACAGGTTGATCGAGTCATGTGGATTCTGGACAGTGGATGTTCAAGACATATGACCGGAGATAGAGCCTTGCTGACAAATGTGGTGGAGAAGGCCGGCCCAGTCGTTACCTTTGGAGATAACATTAAAGGTAAAACTGATGGATATGGCAGATTAGAAGCTGGAAATGTTATCGTTGAAGATGTCTCTTTTGTGAACGGCCTTGAGCACAACTTGCTCAGTATTAGTCAATTCTGTGACAAAGGTTATGAAGTTCATTTCAACAAGAAGAATTGTCTAATATCACACAAGAGAAATGAAAGGCCGCAGTTGACTGGAGTAAGAAAAGGAAACTTGTACATAGCCAATATGAACTCTGGAAGCACAGAAGAAATTAGATGTTTTTATTCAAAGGCATCCACTGATAAAAGTTGGTTATGGCACAAGAAACTTTCTCACCTAAACTTCAAAACAATGAATTCTCTAGTTAAAAGAGAGTTGGTGAGAGGTTTACCTTCAATTGAATTTACTCAGGAAGGTCTATGTGATGCTTGTCAAAAAGGAAAGTTAAAAGGGGCAACTCACAGGAGCATTAACACATCATCAATAACTGAATCATTACAACTTCTCCATATGGATCTGTTTGGTCCAGTTAGTGTGATGTCCATGTCAAGAAAAAGATATGCTTTAGTGATTGTTGATGATTTCTCAAAATTCACATGGGTACTATTTCTGAACTCAAAAGATGAAACTCCACAACTGGTAGTTGATCACATTAAGTTAATTGAGCTGGACTCTAATCGTTCAGTAAGAGCTATAAGGTCAGACAACGGAACTGAATTCAAGAATGCAGTTCTGAATGACTTTTGCACTGAAAAGGGTATAACTAGACAGTACTCGGCTCCAATAACTCCTCAGCAAAATGGGGTAGTTGAAAGAAAGAATAGAACCTTGATTGAAACTGCACGTACTATGCTAAGTGAATCAAGGCTTCCTTTGAGCTTTTGGGCTGAAGCTGTCAACACTGCATGCTATACCCAGAATCGAACACTTATCAATAAAGACTTAATGAAGACACCATATGAAGCTCTACATGACAAGAAACCAACTCTCAAGTACTTCCATGTATTTGGGACAAAATGCTTTGTGCTGAAAGAAAGAGATGATCAAGGTAGTAAATTTGAAGAAAAAGCACATGAAGCAATATTTATTGGTTATACTAGAAGAGCCTACAAGGTGTATCTTATTGATCAACAGAAAACTATGGAAAGTGTCAATGTTACATTTGATGACACAAAACTCCCAAGTATCCAAAATGAAGATCCATCTGAAAAGCTTAAGTTTGATGATATGTCAGACTCAGATTCAGATGATGACAATCAACCTGACGTTGTTGCTGATAATAATAATCCAGATGTTGGTGGTAATGATCAAGGTGATGCTGGTGAAAACAATGATAATTTTCAAGACACCACTGATACTCTTGAACCATCAACAAGTCAAACTGGCAACAACTCAGGGGGAGATAATGAAGGGTCAACAAGTCATACTCAACATCATACTGAAGATCAAGGTGAATCATCAAGATCAATTCTTCCCAGACAAACTGTTTGGAATAGAGCTCATCCTTTTGAGCTGATTCTTGGTGATCCAGATGTTGGTGTGAAAACAAGAAGAGCTTATCAGAATCAATGTAACTATTCTGGGTTCTTGTCTGTCATGGAACCTAAGAAAGTAGAAGAAGCTCTATCTGATCCTGATTGGGTGATTGCTATGCAAGATGAACTCAATCAATTTAAGCAACTAGAAGTATGGAAGCTGGTACCCAGACCTAAAGATAGAAAATTGGTGGACACAAGATGGGTATTCAGAAACAAACTAGATGAAGATGGCACTGTGATAAGAAACAAAGCAAGACTGGTAGCTAAAGGTTATTCTCAAGCTTAAGGCATTGATTATGACGAGACCTATGCTCCAGTGGCAAGACTTGAGGCCATCAGAATATTCTTGGCATTTGCATCCTATTCAAGATTCAAAGTTTATCAAATGGATGTCAAGAGTGCCTTTCTGAATGGTAAGCTAGATGAAGAAGTGTATGTAGAACAGCCCCCTGGTTTTGAAGATCAAGATCATCTGGACTATGTCTACTTTCTTTACAAAGCTATCTATGGTCTTAAGCAAGCCCCAAGAAAATGGTATGACACTCTCTCTGAATTTCTATTAGAAAATGGTTTTATAAGAGGTGTCATAGACAAAACGCTCTTCACTAAAAGACATAAGAATGATATAATACTAGTCCAAGTCTATGTGGACGATATTATATTTGGGTCTACTAATGAGCTTCTATGCAAGAAGTTTTCTAAGTTAATGCAGGGTAGGTTTGAAATGAGCATGATGGGAGAACTGAAATTCTTTCTTGGATTACAAATAAGTCAGAGACAAGATGGAATATTTATTTGTCAATCCAAGTACATCAAGGAGCTCCTCAAGAAATATCACATGGAGGAGTGCTCATCAGCAAAGACACCATCAACTATAGCTGTCAAAATTGGTTTATGTGAAAGTCCTGCCAAGGTAGATATCACAGGCTATAGAGGTATGATTGGCTCATTGCTTTACCTAACTGCTAGTAGACCAGATATAATGTTTGCCACATGCTTGTGTGCAAGGTTCCAAGCGAACCCTAAAGAAATCCATCTCACTGCTGTCAAAAGAATCTTAAGATATCTAAAGGGTACGCCTAATTTAGGCATCTGGTACCCTAATGAATCTGGTTTTACTTTAATTGGATATACAGATTCTGACTATGCAGGAAGTGTTGTAGACAGGAAAAGTACATCTGGGAGTTGTCAATACCTAGGTGGAAGATTGGTATCCTGGTTCAGTAAGAAACAGCAAACAGTTTCCAACTCTACAGCCGAAGCTGAATATATAGCTGCTGGAAGCTGTTGTGCTCAGATCTTATGGAATAGGAATCAATTAATGGACTATGGCATTGTATTGGAAAATATTCCTATTTTATGTGATAATACAAGTGCCATAGCAATCGCTAGCAATCCTGTGCAGCACTCAAGGACAAAGCACATTGACATAAGGTATCATTTTATAAGAGAGCATGTAATGAATGGTACAGTGCAACTACTATTTGTAGGCTCTGGAGATCAAACTGCAGATATTTTTACTAAGTCGCTTAATGAATCCTCATTCACTAAAATTGTTAGTGAATTGGGTATGTTAAACAGTCCTAGTAATTAATACTGTTAATATCTGAAATTTGATCTTTAATAATTTTGCAAGTGATTATTCTGTGAATATTTGTTGTTTGAAATCACTTGTATAATTATTTTACCATCTGATTTTCTTGCTTGTTTAGTTATTTTTCACTCTGTTTATTCATATGATTTGATACTTCATATTTCGGTATTTTTAGAATATTTGTAGATATTTATTTCTATTTTAATAATTAATTTATCATATGTTTTGTAATGTTTGTCCTGTTAATATTGCTTTGTTTTCGTTAATAGGATAACATATGGTATTTATAATTATTTTTATTATTTGTTTAATTTTCAATAATATTGTTATTATTTTTATAAGTTAATTGTATATTTTATTGTGTTTTTAATGTTTGTTTAAAGTAAATATGACTTAAAATTAGGAAAAACTATCAATATGACTTAACTTAAAAACGGTATGACTTAAACAGGTTAAGTCTTACCGAGTTTTTGTTAGATTAAGTCATATTCTCGAGTTTGTTAACATTAGGTCTTATTCGAGTTTTTAAATTAAGTCTTATCAGTTAAGTCTTATTAGATTTATTAAAATTAGGTCTATGTCTGTAATTTAAATTAAGTCTTATTAGGTTACTAAGTCTTGTACATATAGGTCTTAATAGAATTAAGTCTTAATTACCTGTATATAATTAAGTCTTATTCTATTATTATTAAGTCTTATTCGGAGTTTTAAGTCATGTTAAGTTTAAGTCTTATTTTTAATTTTAAGTCTTAATCAGTTAGTATATATATAACAGGTAACAGTTTTAAGTCTTTTTAGTTAAGTCTTGTTAGTTATTTTTTTAAGTCTTATTCGTCTAACTAGTATATATATTGTAGTTAGTAGGGTTAAGTCATATTTTAGTTTATGTCATTCTCTCAAGTTAAGTCTTAGAGAACTATATAGATACATACATATACACACGCGTATACACAGAGTTCATGCCCAATTTTTGACTTAAAACCGAACTGAAATCACGAATCAAGCACAAACGTCGACTTCTTGTTCGATTTCCTTCAGTTTGATAGTTTAAAATCGCAATTTGGTTGAGTTTTTGAACGATTTTGAACTTGTTATTTCGAATTTTTCGATATAATTTTCAGAGAAATTAGGTTCGATTCTTGAAAATCTAAAAATATACGTGTGTTTGTGTGTATACAAGGATCATTGTGTGAATTTTTCAGAATTTTTGGAGAAAAGTTAATTATTTCGAATTTTTAATTAATTATTAATTCGAAAAATTAATTTTTAAATCATAATTTTGTAAAATCTGAAATTTTCAAAGAAATTAAATCTTGATTAAAATGGCTGATCGATTTGAAATTATTAAACATAATTTATTTGGTTATTTTGATCCAGAAAAATGTTCAGTTGAACGTTTTCGACCGTGGATTCGATTTTTAAATGAAAATTCACTGGTTCGCACTGCTTTGAGCTTAGATGCTCCATTGAAAATTGAACCTTTGCGAATCATGTGTACTACTGCTGTCATTTCTAATGATAACAGATCATTTGTCTTCTCTGTAGGAGACAATCAGTACACAGTGAATGAAAATACAATAAATACGGTCTTAAATTTTCCAACTGACAATTTCGAAGAGTTACCATCAGATCAAGAATTGATAAATTTTTTGAATGGTGTATTCTATCAAGACAGTCCTGATCAAACTGTCTGGAATATAAAGAACTTTGTTCAGGAATGGGACTATCTGTTTGACACATTAGCTAGAGTCTTTGCCAATACTACTAAAGGGAACTTCGGGGTATTACTATCCTTCTTGCAGCATATTGGATATGCAGTTGCACATAACCGAAGAATTAATATTGGTAGACTACTGTGTGTTCCTATGGTTAGAAGAATCATTAATGCAAAGAGGAATTTTGATAATGGACAAAAAGTATCATGCTATTATCCAAGATTCCTGTCATTGATTTTTAATCATCTAGTGGAACTAGAAAACCAAGCCCAATTCCTGAATGGAGAATCACTGGCGTCAGGTAAACCTACTACCAGATTGTTCACTGAGTACATCAACAAGCCTAAATTCACAAACATACCTGTAATTGTCACCCAATACATGTCAAACTTTATACAACTACCTGTTATTGAACCTGTACCACAACCTGAACAACCTGAACAAAACCCTGAACCACCAGTGGAAAACATACTTGTTGATAATGAAGTTCAAGGCAATCAACAAGTTGAACCTGCTCAGCAAATTGTTCCTCAGCCACCTGCACTTGCTGTTGAACATCCAGTGGAAGAAACTGCATCTGTTCCTGAACCTGAATTAAATAAACCTATCTTATCAGAGACTATCGCAGAATCAGCTGACCAGGTATTATCTTTTGTTCCTCAAACTATTTCTACTTCTCAATCTATTTCTGGAACCCAAGTGGTTGATAGGGCTGACCAAGGGATTATAAGACCGCAATCTCTAACCCCGGTCATAGAGCCAAACACTGAATCAATATCACTTAAAACCTTTCACTCCAGAAAGAAAATTCCATTTCAAAGATCAAAGAAAAGAAGAAATATAACGAGTGAACCCACAGCTCTGCCTCTACAAAAGAAAAGTAGAACTGATTCAGAGGCAACTGTAAGCCCATCCGTATCTTCTCAACAAGATATGGACGTTAATATGGCCATGCAATAGTTACTCGGATCATCCTCTCAACAGGATGATACTATTGAAATTCGCCATAGGGCCATGGCATCCTGTAATGTGTCAAGCACAACCCCTTTGTTATTACTAACAATGGGAGAACAAATAGATTATGATGCAAATAGGGACACATTGACAGGAGAGCACATAGAGTCTGAAACAGTGCCTACCATAGTTACAGTAGAAGAGTCTTCACAGACTTCTGAGGGAAATCTTGGTTCCCTGCCAACTTTAATGGAACCATCATCTCCCCTCCTAGGAGAAACATTCCTAGATCCCTCAAGGGAGTTTCCACTCACAGTTTCGACTGAAGAAAGTGGAAGGCAACTTGATCAATCTACTACTGAAGCAATTCAGATTACAAATCAAAATGTACAAGTGGAATTGATTGAGGACAGGGATTTGCGAACTCCCATTGCACCACCACTGACCTTCCCAGAGGAGGCTAGGGTGATTTTAACTGTAGGTACAAATCTGGAAGCAGCTCAGGAAACTGAGAGGAGTGATGTGAGGAATACCATAAAATTGAGTGAAACACATGCACTTCAGGTGAGTGGATCTCAAAGTGAACGTCAGGTGAGCGCACACACTGACACATACACTCTCTCACTATTAGAAAAGATAGCTGCTTTAGAGAAAGAACTTGTAGTCAGCAAGGCTGAAACAGAATTCCTTAGAGCACAAGTGGGTGAGCGATCTTCTTCATCCACCTCTGTCAACAGTCAGCTTGCTGGAATCAAGAAGGAGATAAACTACTTAAAGACATCTTTCACCAAGAAGATAGATTCTCTCGCACTCTCTCATGAAAAGGCACTTGATGACTCTAGAGATATTACTGTTGCTCAAGACATGTTAATTTCTGAGATTTCCATGAAAGTTGACACTCTACAGTCAGAGGTACAGCACAATCAGAAATCTACCGATTCTCGTCTGGACCAGATTGAAAAGCAAAATGCACACCAGGCTAAAGGGTTAAGACATCTGTTTAATCTTGTAAGTCAAACTCGCAAACCTACAAATGAAGAAATTGAATTCTTTACAAGTAAGGGTGGTGATGATGATGAACAAGATCCTGAAGCTGGGGCAACTGATAAATCTGTAGAGGATTCCTCAACTAAGGGGGAGAAATCAAAGGAGTCACAAGATAAAACTAAAGAAAGAGAGGGAGAGGGAAAATCTGGAAAATCTGACCAAAGTGAAGATAGGAGAGATAAGAGGAAGAAAGTAGTTGAAGAAACTGAAGAAGAAATTCAAGACAAGAACACAGGTTATTATTACACGGGTGAACCGGATAACTTCGATGTTTTTGCTGACCTTGAATTCCCTAATCAAGGTGAAGAACTTCCTGAACCTGATCTTAGTCACTGGGAAGATGAAGGACCAGTGACATCTGAATATGAAGCTCAACAAGCAGAGAAAGAATCTGAAGAATTATTTGCTCAGAGGGAAGCTAATTTGCTAATGAGAGAAGGAAAGCTTCAAAAGTCATTAGAGCAAATTGCACGAAATGAAGAACTTCAGAAAGCTGAACAGCAAGCATTACAACGATTACATGCTATAAATGTTGAGAAGAGAAAGACATATATCAGACTAAAGAGCGGTGACAAATGGGAACGTGCTCAAAAAGCAATTGATTCACCTTAGAGTTCTGATTATGAAGATTGTCGTCTTGGAGAAATTCTCGAGGAATTCAAACGGGCAAATCCAATTCATGATATGTATATAAAGGCTTTAAAGGTAGAAGTCATCAGGATAACTACTGCATTTGAACCCAAATCTGATGAGCTGGTAATATTTGTGGATTGTCATAAAGTTGGAACTTTCAGAGTATCTATTCAGTTCTTTTATGACAGATCGCTGACAGAGATTTGGGTACTTAGGCCTAAGGTGAGAACATCTTCTGAGCTAGGTGTGTTGTTACATGAGAAGTTCAAAGAATTTGCTGAAAGAGCTGGACCAGAAGTGATTAAGGATCCTCCACAAGTAAAATTTCTTAAGGGAGAGGTACTTCATTCAATCAATCTTCAGACAGATGAGTTATATGAACATCATGCAAAACACTTGGTATATGCTGAATATGCTCTCAGAAATCATGGATTCTTGACTGAAGAAAAGGTAATAGCTGCAGATCACATTCGATCCTATGCACAAACGAATATAAAAGATTACAAGAAATTTCAAGGTGAACTGAGAAAGAAGCTTGGAATTCCTTTAGTCTTACCTCAAGGATTGTCATCAAGAAGAGAGCGTCTTGTTGATTCTGATTTACACATGAAACTTCAAGTCACAGATGAGCCAGAAGAAGGAGAATTCAGAAGGGAAGACAACTGAAGAAAAAAAAAGAATTGCTCTACATGTTATATCTTTAGAGCTTAGATAAATCTTGATAGGAATTTGTATCATATGATCAGTCTAGAGGATCATCTATCTTGTATTTATTTTTCATGTTTGAATCTGGCAAATGTTAAATATAAACCAGAACTTTTTTCATATTTACTTAGTATTTAAAGTTTTATCTTTCATTTGGTTAAGTTGGATTAGTTGAGGTATACTCTAGGAATTTGCTTGTTATTGTCTAACAAACAAATAGGGGGAGATTGAAAGGCATATGACTCAGCCTATATGTAGTTAGAGGATCCTAATCAACTTAAACAAAATTGTAATAAGTAAATATACATATGAACTGTCACAGGAATCTCAAGAAGTATTATCTGTCAGAAGAAAGAAGAAAAGTCAATCTATAGTTTTGATGTCGTACATTGGAAGACGATTCAGTTATCTAATCAAGCCCCAGTATAGCATTGAAGTGAATGGATTCATTGGAACAGTGACAAAGATTTTTCGAGTGATAGTTTGAATGTCAGTTACAGTACAAGAGAATTGAGAGAAGAAACAAACCACAACCTAAAGTCAAAAGTGAAGAAGCATCATTGAAGTTAGTCGTTCATGAACCAGACAGTACATCGAACGTCAACACAAGTCAGTGGTAATTCTTTATTACCTTCAGTGGTTTGTAAGAATTAGATTAATTATTTATTGATTTAATTAAATTCATTTATAATTGATATAAATCATTTAGTTGATTTAATTAAATGAATTAATTCTAGAAGAATTAATTTATTTATTAAATTAATTATTGTATCAATTAAATATGAATTAGTTAATCATTAATTAATTAAATAGATCAATATGACTTAAAGAAAGAAGGTTGAATTATGTCTTGGAGAAGAAAAATTTGGTATGACCTAAATTAAGTCATACCGACAGTATTCAGGATTATGTCTTACCGAGCCATTCAAGATTATGTCTTACCGGCCTGATTAAGTCATACCGACTTCCTCCCAGCTGTTTTAAGTCTTACCGAATTTTTATTAAGTCATACCGACCAGGTTTATGTCTTAATGGAGGTTTGTGTAAGTCTTAATGAAGAAAAACTAAGTCTTGGAAGCAGTTTAAGTCATGCTGGAGCAGTTAAATATCCTACAGAAAGCTAGCAAGACTTATGACTGATACAAAAGAACAGAACACAGCAGATTAAGTCATAACCAAGAAACAGAGCAGAAAATAACATATTCAGCAGAACAGAATTCTCTCTCAAGAACACCAAGAACACCAAAGCTTAAACAATTCCCAGAAATTCAAGTTCTTCATCTTTGTAATATTCTATCCGCTAGAACTTGTCTATTTGTGATTCTTGTACTACTAGCGAATTAAGTTTCCTAGTTCTTATCTTGATTATTATTAACTAAATTAGAAAAGTTCATGTCGAATTTTCTAATTAGTTATTAACATCTTGATAAGTTGTTATTCTGATTTTGTAACACCACATCAAGTTAATATACAGTTATATTCAACTTGAAAAATTGTGTTAAATAATTCCGCACAAATTTGTCTTTGCTAAAATATTATCTAACGGACAAATTTCGATAAAAAGGTAAAGATTGTATTCAACCCCCCCTTCTACAATCTTATCGGACCTAACACAAATTCATTGAAAGCAACATCAATCAAGCCTTCCCAACGCATAAAGGCACAGGCACACACAAATTGGTGAGTAAGGGCTATTGGGCTTGATAAGGATGCCTTAACTCCATAATATTATGATATTGTCCGCTTTGGGCCGAGCCCGCAAAGATTTATTTTTGGTCACATCCAAAAGGCCTCATATTAATGGAGTTAAATGGTTGGCTTATAAACTAGCTTTCTGCCCCTCCCATAAATGATGTAGAACAACTCCCAACAATCTCCTCCTTTACACATTAGGCTCGATACCTGCCGAATCTGCCACCATTATGTGTGATCTGGCTCCCCCTTGGGCATTAAGACTTTCATTAGAGGCATCAACAACAAAAGTATTGAGAATTTCATTAAGACTAACAGTATCAAGTCCACTGGGATTATAATCAACATAATTCGAAGATGCAACATATGAAAAGAAAAGAAACCCATTATCATCCATCAGTCAATTTATGAAAGAGTGTCAAGCCGGGTACGTATAAGAGACCCTAGCCTTCATATCAACTCAAACACCAACACCATCACTAGCACCAGCACCAACACTCTTCCCATGCCCTTGGCCCCTCAGACCACCATCCGCCACCAGATCTGTCTTATGGTAGCTGACCCATGGCTAGTCACACGGGCACTGCTTGAGTATAGTTCCCAAAAGGCTGTAAGGAAACAGGGTATTGGTTTCACACTGTCCATTGCCTTTACTCCCTTTAATTCATCACTATTCACTCTCAGATCATAATCCAAGGTACAACCATTTAAGGAATCGGGATACGAATCCTCAATAACATCAGGTGAAGCTATATCCGAAAATGGTAGTTCATCCCAAATCAGCGCATCACAATCTAATTCAGAGGAATCGGGAAAAGAAGGAGAAAATTGGTGAGGAAGAGACATGAAGGTAAAAGGAGGAGATGAAATGGGACGTGAAAGAGAAAGAGAGAGAGGGGAGAGTGAAAGTAAGGAGAGAAGGGCGGCTAGGGTTAGAAAAGAAAGAGAAGGAGAGAAAAGAGGGTGAGGAGAGAGAAGGATGGTAGACTCTCATTAGATTTTTTGATTCAAAATAATGTTTTTACTGCAACTTTAGATGCATAAGTTGTAAAAATTAAATAATTACATTGTATGTTAACTTTAAAGATATTTATATAAATAAAAAATTTCGGGAAAAAATATCCTTTTTATAAATGAAAATGCTCAAAATATTGCTAATTTGCCATTAAAAAATATGATCATTACTATCATACATAAACGCAAATATTAGTTACCATTCAATTTTAGAAAACAAATTAAAAAAGTAGGAGCAGGAACATGATGAGATAGTTCAAGTGGTAAGAACTTATCTTTGTCGTTCAGGTTTTGTTTCGACTCTTGTTCACATAAAATGTTTTGAAAATAAATATTCATTTGTAAGGTATATAAGTTTGCTTATTCAAACTAAAGAAATTAAAATGCAAGTTACTTGCGTTTAACTTGCATTTTTAATATATGATCTTTATGATCATATTTTCTCTACATTTTCAGTTTATTGCACGAATTTCGATTTCTATTTAACTAATTTCCTTGTTTAATTTCAGAAAATAATACTTTCTTATAATAGAAGGGTTGTGGCTGAAATTGCAAAATTTGAAGTAATTCTAGCAAAATTTGGATTTTCGGATCAGCTTGCGCAGTGTTCACTGTTTTGGTTATTACGGGAGCTCCGGATGTCGGAATGAGGTGATTCAGGCACCGTTAGAAAGCTTGCGAGAAGACCTTTAATTCAAGTATGGTCTTAGATTTTATTGATGTTCCAAACTGTCCAGAAAAAGACCAGAAGCAGTCAGCTTGAATTTCTATTTTTAAGAGTTCTATTTTACATAGGAAACTTATTTGTATTGTTATTAAATATTTAAAATACACTAATATTTAGATATAGGTCAGTTATATTAATATATAGAGAGAGGATTAAAAGACACGTACTT
The DNA here is from genome assembly GCA_036435485.1 of Saposhnikovia divaricata. Classification (NCBI taxonomy): domain Eukaryota; kingdom Viridiplantae; phylum Streptophyta; class Magnoliopsida; order Apiales; family Apiaceae; genus Saposhnikovia; species Saposhnikovia divaricata. Next base: position 190,849,479 of record CM071594.1, on the reverse strand, counting down.
AGAAAGTAAGGGAGACAGCGGTTACAGACATTGGAGAGCAAGAACACGGGAGAGAAGAATCACTCAAGAAGAAAAACATTGAATTGGAGGAGAAATAATTCTAAAGTTTTATCTTCTCTTCTTCACTTTTTCTTATTGTAAACTTGATATCATGTCTTCTTTCTTGTATTTAATGTTCTCTTTTGTGATGTTTAACTAAAAGTCCTTTAATGGATACTTGTGTTTATATATAAGAATATTCTTCAATTCTTATCAATTGTTTATATGAATTTGTGTTTAATGCTTTTCAAGGAATGATCAACCTTGAAATTAATTTAGCAAATTAGGTTGACTTGAAAAAGAAAATCTAGTTTCAGGCATAATTTGTATAGCTTGGGATTGGTAAGTTGCTAATTTGTGTTTAAGATAGGAATATACTTAAACACCCTACGTAGTCAATTAAGATGGAGATTAATGCTGTTCTAAGACTTAAATTCTTCATAAGAATATGGGAATTAGTTGATGTATCAGAATCACTTGAGATTTGGAAGGTCCTTGTGATTAGTTTATAATCTTAGACTAGCAATTGGAGCAGTACATTAGAGAACGAAATAATAACTTGGGATTGGTAAGTTAAAAATTGTAATTCTCGTATGCTTGATTATGTAATACAACATAAATCATCGTTGCGTGAAGGGTCAATAGGTTGGCATATTCTTCATGAATTCAAATATGGTATGTCATATGAAGAAGGATCAAAATAATTACACTCTAATACAAAAATGGTTGAGAATGAAATTCTAGCTTGCATTGATCCTCATGTCCTTGAAGAGAATATTTTAATAATTGAAGATCCTGGTGTCAACAATGAATTTGATGTACTAGTTGATTCTCCTCTCATGTTGTGTGCCGTAGAACAGAACTCGGTTGTATTAGAACCTAACTTTGATGGGATTGCTCTAAAATCTAACGAATTTGTTTTGGAGGAAGTTAGAATAGAAGAGTTTTGTTTGCCTTATATCGATCCAATTTGGGACTCGTTTTTGGAACGTAAGTGCTTAAATATTTGTGATGAGTATTTTAAATACTTTTGCATTCCAAAATTTCTTAAGTTTCTTGTTAGTACTTCGCAATTTTTAAATGTTTTTGAATGCTTGATATATACCTACAAAGTTGGATTAATAAAAATTGGAAGATATGCTAATTTGTAAGCTTTTTCACCTGAAGGATAAGATAAGGTGTATAAATAAGTCTAGTCAAAGACAATAAAGAAGTACGCTTTTTGGGAGGCAACCCAAGTTACTATTATTTTTTGTTAGTTAGGAATTGTTAGGCTTGATTTTGTTTTTTTTTAACTCCCTCAATATGCTTTGTTGTATTTGAAGTAGTTTCTCAGCAGAAAAAAAATGGAGAGACCAGAATGTATAGAACTTATGATTGAATGATGCTATAGCAACAGTGTAGCAGACGGGCTGAAGTACAAGATAATGCCAAGTTAAAACAAAGTCGGGGGATAGTTTTGTTTCGTTATAGAAGGAGAATAGGGGAACTAAGATGCCCATGCAAATCTGGCACACCAATGCGATGAAAAATGTGTCTGTTGTTTGTTCTCCTCCCTCATTCTATAGCTACCAGCTACTTCTAATCTGACCTGCCCAAAACTCAGCACTTAGCATCCTATCGAGTCCATTCAGCAGTGTAGTATCAACTTCTCATTCAGCATCAAGTTTATACGATCAGCACTCAGCATTCAACACTCAGAAGTAGACTTGGCAAATTGGGTCTGGATCCGAAGAACAGATCCGAAATTCATGGAACCGAGATCCAATTTTATATCTGAATTAGATTAACCAAAATTTAACCGAATTCGAAACAATTCGATCTGAACCAAAATCCGATCCGATATAGTCAAATCCGATTATTGTCCGAAAACCGATCTCATTCGATTCGAAAATTACCCGAGCCGAATATCTAACCGATAATAATCCGAAATACTTGATCCGATGATGATCCAAAACCGATCAAATCCGAAAAAAACATTATCCGAACAGAATATGACTCAAAGTACTATATTCATTCTAAATTGAAAACAAAAAACACCTAAACCGAAAATTATGTGATGAAATAATATTATTGAGATTATATTTTATTTCTCTCTCTGACTCAAAATATTCTATATTTTAGGAAAAAAAATTTCAAGATATCATATATGTATCAAAATATTCATGTATAGTAAATATTTTATTTTGGAAATAAAAACGAATGAAATTATTTATTGTAGACAATAGGTATCAAATATACTGTATATCTACACATGTTGAACCTTCATAACTCCTAGATACACATGTTTAGTAATTAGTATTTCTGTGAATTATAATTAACTATATTTGTTCACATAAAAAAAGGTAATAACTAGTAAATAACTAATAACTATTGCTCATTATTAAATAATGGTTTTTTAAATATACTCATTCCAAATATGTGTATCACACCATCCTATCAAGATTCTTGTCAAACAAAAGAAAAACCTAATAAATAATTTTTTATTATTTTTTATTAAATAAAAAATTTAAAAATTATTTTACAAGTCTATTTATCAACTAATTGAAAATCTATTTTTTAAATAATTAAGAAATAAAATCCATTTAGTAATATAAATGATTAAATGAGACTTATTAATTATAATAATCTGTTCATTTTCAACCACCTAAAAAAATCTTAACCACTTAAAAAATCTTTAAAAGACCAAAAAAAATAGATTTTGATTAAAACATTGTCAAATATAAATGAATATGCTTGAAAGTTGAATTAAGATATGTAAATCAATAATTTTTAAAAATAAATAAATAATATTCTATATTTTTCAGCTTTCGCTAGAAACATCGAGCAATACTTATATATGGTATAGTGTGTTTTCCATAATGATAAAATTTTAAATAACTAATAACTATTGCTCATTATTAAATAATGGTTTTTTAAATATACTCATTCCAAATATGTGTATCACACCATCCTATCAAGATTCTTGTCAAACAAAAGAAAAACCTAATAAATAATTTATTATTATTTTTTTATTAAATAAAAAATTAAAAAATTATTTTACAAGTCTATTTATAAACTAATTGAAAATCTATTTTTTAAATAATTAAGAAATAAAATCCATTTAGTAATATAAATGATTAAATGAGACTTATTAATTATAATAATCTGTTCATTTTCAACCACCTAAAAAAATCTTAACCACTTAAAAAATCTTTAAAAGACCAAAAAAAATAGATTTTGATTAAAACATTGTCAAATATAAATGAATATGCTTGAAAGTTGAATTAAGATATGTAAATCAATAATTTTTAAAAATAAATAAATAATATTCTATATTTTTCAGCTTTCGCTAGAAACATCGAGCAATACTTATATATGGTATAGTGTGTTTTCCATAATGATAAAATTTTAAAAACGAAATTTACTTTTCATTTTGTGAGAAGTGAAAATAAATGTGAATACATAACTCATATTTCAAAAATAAATGGATAATGTATAATGTAGTAAATATCATTTTGCTAAAATTATAATATTATACATTTATCAAAAATATTATTTTATATTACTGGTCCAAGTAGAGACTAGAAAAAATAATATTAAATATTAAATACTCAAAAAACAATCAAGTTTTATATTACTTAATTGAGTATTTTTTTTTTTTTTTTGCTAAATACTTAATTGAGTATTTATTTTCACGTTATAAGTATACTTCTGCAAACTTACTAATAACATTTATTTAGTTTAAATGATAATTCAAAATTAATACAACATAATTGAAACCAAAATTTTTTGATCCTAGAAAATCGAATCCGAAAAGATCCGAACCGAATTTATTTGATCTTAATCCGAAATTTATCCGATTTTAATCTGAAATCGACCCAATCCGAAACTAGACCCGAACTGAACCGAAATCGATTAAAATTTTCTAAAACCGATACTAAACCCGAACCGAATTAGGTCCGATCCGATTCGAATTGTATCTAAATATATTAAAATCGAAAATTGATCCGATCCGAAATGGATCCAATCCGATTATCCGATTTGCCAGGTCTACTCCGAAGTGAAAACCATTCAGCATTTAGCAACATGAAGTCTACCCCATTCAACAACATATCTGATCTTTTCCACAGCCTACAGTTGCATTATGTCAAAGAAGCCCAATCAGCATAGAGTTAGCAACAAGCCAACAACCGATTATGTAACACCCCAGTCCCACATCGAGGAGATATGGGACTTTAGTTCAGTATATAAGCAAATGTAATACTACTAAGTGCACCAAAAAATCATGATCTTTTGAGGGCCTGTGGTGGGCTCGTGGATTACCCAAGTTGGTTGCATTTGGGCTAGTTTACATTGGTTTATTTCGGATTCGGAATTTGGACTTGACCCGATTTTCGAAAATGATTTGGGATTTGACCCGGGTTGTCACATATGGTATCAGAGCCAACTCTCGAAAGCTTGATTCGTCAAGTTGCCGGAGGTGGGGACACGAAGGCTTGGTGGTATTATCCCACAATGGATAGAGGTCCGGAGGTCGGACACAAAGCCAGCCGATATTAATCCCACAATGGCTAGAGAGGAACGATCCAGACCTATGGGATATTCGTTCAGGCCTGACGAGGATGTCAAGAGTTTAAGTGGGGGAGTTTGTAACACCCCAGTCCCACATCGAGAAGATATGGGACTTTAGTTCAGTATCTAAGCAAAAGTAATACTACTAAGTGCACCGACAAATCATGATATTTTGGGGGCCTGTGGTGGGCTTGTGGATTAACCAAGTTTTCTGCATTTGGACCAGTTTACTTTGACTTATTTCGGATTCGTGATCGGGACTTGACCCAATTTTTGAAAAAGACTCGGGATTTGACCCGGGTTGTCACATTTTAATTTATTTTTAATTTGTTTTAATGTTAGGTTCCGGTGTTAAGTGGTTAGTAGAATTTTTGAGGTAAGTTTTCTATCGAACGTTCTAGTATTTTGAAATTTTTATTTAAATGTTTTAAATTCTGAAATTATATGTGATTATGTTTTTGCTCTATTTTATTGATATAAAAATTTGGGTCAATTGCAATTATTTTGAACAGTATGATTTTCGATTTTTGTAAAAGTACGAACTTCAAGATCCCAGTTTAGTCTATGATCTGAACCCCTTAGTATCTGCGCATAATTCCGGAACTAAATTCTATTACCTCTCTAGGATGCACTAAGGTGCAACTTCTGACACCTTAGTGAAGGACGCAATACTAAATTCCGGACCGCGTCACCGGTTTATAGTGACTTCTGAACTTCTGGACTGTGTCACTGGTTTGTAGTGACCTTAGTTAGACTGGTGGTTAAAAAGTTATAGTTTCGTAAGTTATAAATTTCTGGAGATTATTATCGTTTTATGCTATATTTTATTTATTGGATTTGACCCGCTGGTTTGTTTGGTTAGTTTGTTTGCTGGGCTTTTTAGCTCACACTTTTAATGTTTTAGATTCTGTTCGGTTCGTTGGATTTACAAGTAGCTTGTTAGTTGGATTTTTTATGTAGATCATGTCTGATAGGTCCCGTATATGGGTTGGATAAGCTAGAAGGGGGGGTTGAATAGCTTATCACCTTTTTAAAAATTAGAGCTTGGCTTTTTCAAAATTTCTTTCCTCTTTTAAAATTCGTTATTTGTAAGCAAGTAAATCGAGTGCGAAAAATAAAGAAGGAAAGAAAAATAAAACGATCGATTTTATCCTAGTTCGCGATGCCCGCAACCCCTAATGGATTCGAACACCCCTACTCCAGTCCCCGAGCTCCTCCCCGGACTCAAGATTTCTTCCACTATAAAGAGACTCCTTTATTGTAGGCGGAGAAGCCTTTACAATTTCTAAACCACTATTTATTTATCTTGGAGCAATGCACACACGTATTTTCCTCACCATAAATAGCAAATACCCATTACAAGAATTATCTTGGAGCGTAACTCCCCATTACCTCCTCAAATACTTTGTAGTAATCACCTAGACAATGTACTTCTACAACTTTGCCGGTCTTGGATCTTCGGTCTTGGATCTTGGGTCTTCCCTTTTCTTCACGGTGCGAAGGCTACTAACTCCCCGTTAGTACGCCTAAGACTTGGGTCTTAGAACAAGAGTCACCTTACTTCACTTCACCTCACTGCAAAAATTAGAATAGAAGTCTAACAAACAAACAATATATGATAAGAGATTTATATATTAAATCCGTGCAAAACTAGTATGTTATGGTACTAGCCACGGGGATGCTATTACGCGTTAAAATATAATTCAACTCACAAGTGTGAGGACGAAAAGAAAAATCTCAACTCGCAAGTGCGAGGACCGAAAGAAAAATATTCAACTCGCAAGTGCGAGGACCAAAGAAAAATATTCAACTCGCAAGTACGAGGACCAAAGAAAAATATTCAACTCGCAAGTGCGAGGACCGAAAGAAAAATATGCAAGACAATAAATTAAACGTGCAGCAGTATATATTCGTGAATGCAAGCACACAACAATTAATCTACACACAACACAACTCACACGTACGTAAAAGTAGCTTGTTATAAAATAACGAGGGCCGCTATTATGCGTTAAATTAGTGCGAAAAATATATAAACACGTAAGAGCACACAAACAAACAAGCAAGAAGATGTACAAATATATACACAAAATATTAGGCCGAATATTTTAACCAAAGGGGGCCGAATAAAATGAATTTGTTTTTAAAAACAAATTCAAGTGGTCTTGCTCTTTTAAGTCCTTTTTAAATATTTTTGAGCTCAAGATAAAGATTAAGGACTTGGTTGAGCGAAGACAAGGGAGCTAATACTTTTGGTTACTTAAAGAATTGTTAGGTCCCGAAGTATCGTAGAAGGGGGGTTGAATACGATACTACCAAAAATAAAAAATAATTCCGAGAATATATCTTTATTGATAATAAACTCGAAGGGGTGTTACAACTTCTAATCCAATGGATTAGCTTCAAAACAGAACACTCCTAAGGATAGTTTAGGCACGAGGACCTTCTACCCGACACTTCCTGAAAGCGGGCTAAGCCGGCTTTCCTACAAGATAGACTGTCTAGCAGCTTACACAGAGAAGATATAAGAGAGAGAAGAGAGAGTTGTGTGTTGAGGTGTGTTTTGAAAATGAAATACAACAGGCCTATTTATAGGTTATAGAAAATCACTATGCAACTAATATTACGTAACTGATGACGATATTCTGAGCCGCCTGCTGCCTGTTTTTCAATCCAGCCGAATTCATCTTCTTAATTTCAAAAGCTTGATAAAATTTGCGTGAGCCCCACCTGCTTACTTTCCATAATCTATTTTGCTGATGGAAACTTTTGGTTACTTTTCATATGAATAGTAATTTCGGTTACTATTCATATGAATAGTGATTTCGAATACTATTCATATGAATAGTGATTTTGGATACTATTCATTTTCCTTTTAATTTAACATCCTTAAATATTCAGCTTCCAATTAAATAGAGGATATCAATACTGCTCTAAACTCAATCATACCTCTTGAACAGTTTTTCTGAGTTAGATTCTTCGATTCTTTTGTGAAGTGTTGATGCCTAGTGCAACTGGTCTGGTTCACAGACGACTAACATTCACTCGTGGTCTTCATATCATGTCTTTAAGAACATTGCTAAGAATTGTGGAATCATAAAAACTTTATCACTTGAATCTTTTGGCCCTTCAACTGAATCATCTGTACATCTTATTTTGTCACTGAGGCTTGATCATTTTAATGAACTTCTTTCAGCGATTTGATCCTTGTTGGTGCCTGTTCTTCAAATTTCACGATCCCTGTATAGAGTTAATATTATTTATCTTTTATCCTAGTTGAGTTATATATGTCCTCTATTATACATTACATTACATTATGCTTTATAAGAATCAAGTTTATACCACTTAAGGTAAAACTAGACTATAACTTTGTTAACCAAACCAAAAGAAAGCTAAATGACCTTTTACACCCAAAATGGGTTTATAAAAGGACTTGGGGGAAGCTTAGGATAATCTTTTAATTGCTTCCTAGAACTTACAAGTTGCCAAAATATACACTAAATGAATCAACTTCAAGAACAAGTGTATATAAGAGCAAGATGCAAGCTTAAATGAATATAAGCTAGTATATGTAAGAAAATGACCAAGCAAGCACAATATACAAGCTATATATTCGGTTTAGGAATTATGACCAAATTACTAAAAGTAGTTCGAATCCGTAAACGAAAGTTCGTAACTGAAATTGAACCCTCGTAAACTATGTAACGTCATGGCGAATCTTGGTAAACAAATACTAGAGGTAAAAAGGAAGGTGTGAAAGAAAACCGTATGTCAAAAGGATCATTTTTCGATTTATTAAAAATGTTCGAGTCGAGGTTAAACGCGAACGAACCCCTAAAAGACGACTCTTTTATAACTTCGGTAAAACACTTAGAAAACGGGCGATAAAACTCGGAGTATAGTATTGGTTCGTAACGATCGACCTTAGAACTCATATGACTTAAGTATGTCCCAAGTATAAGTACAGTGACATGTCGTATTAACGAACGAATGTCGGGTCGGATCAGTGATAAAAAGGAATCCACTAAAAGGGGTATAACGAGATAACTCGAGAACGTGTTTCGAATTAAGTATAACTTAACTTTTAATATGTTAAGTGATTAATCCCGAATGCCTTGGCTATTTATAGATCACCAAGCTGAACCGGGACCCGCTACCACTACCCCTTACCGTACTCGACTACCAGGCAAGTTTCAATTCCCTTCTTTTAGGCTGTTGTTGTGATTGAATAAATATATATATATATGTTTTCTGTTATACATATGCCATAGCATGCATGCCTACTTTCAAGTTATATCATTATGCTTGTTCCCTGATTGTTATTGGCTTATAAATTAGATAGCTATCGTATCAATTATAAGCCGGTTATTGTAAGACCCTCAGAGAAGGGTGTATACATCTTATTCATCAAATATAGACCGGGAGTCAATATTTCTTGACATATCGAGATTACCTCGAAAGAAAATATCTAAGTAAATATTTTCCATTATTCGGGCGACGAATAGTATTTGAATATTCGTTCGAGATTATTTATTTTAACGATCCTTACTTCAAATAATTATTTGAACGTAACTATTCGACGAATAATATTTATTTTAATATTCATTCAGAGTCGAATTAATTATCGATTATTATTTCGAATATTCTTCTAAAGATGAGACTATTAAATGAATATTATTTGGATATTCATTTAGAATATTATTTTATTGAATAAATATTACTTTTGAATATTCATTTAGGATATTAATTACTTGATGAATATTATTTTAATATTCATCTGAAGCTTGCTTTATTTATCGAATATTATCACGAATATTCCTTTAAAGCTTGGATTACTAAATGAATATTACTTGATATTCATTTAGAATATTATTCATTAAATGAATATTACTTTTTGAATATTCATTTAAATTCCTAATTAATTATGAATATTGTCTTAAATATTCCTTTCAGGTCCTATTAATTAATGAATATTATTTTGAATATTCATTTAAATATTTATTTATTCAATAAATATTCTCCTGATATTTCTTCAGGGATTATTTTGGAAAATACTCTGATTAAAGATATTCTTTCATATTCCTAAATATTCTTTAAATATTTTTAACTCAATAAATATTCTCTGAATATTTATTCCATACTTAGAATAATCTCAATAAGGTTCATCTTCTTCGATTATTACGAAAAATATTTCGGAGTCATATTATTATTAATCTTATATCAAGAAAGGTTCTCAGACATCATTCTTCTTTGAGTCTATCTCCCTAATAATAAGGGAACCTTACTTGGAAAATGTTATTTATCTTGTCGACTTCCCGGTCATAAAGTATTCTCTTCACTCGCAACTCGGGTGCTGTTGACTTATTAAGTCGTTGTTTACCTTCTCATCTTTCGAGGGATAAGATTGTTGGAACAAGTTGATATTCGATACCAAGCCACAGCTTGGAAGTTATTGGTGAATTTTCCTTTCCAACTAGATACGACTACCTTGTAGAGGCTTATCAACAAGTATTACACTTGGGGAAAGGGGGACGAACGTTACATTCAGAATCATGAATTCTATTTGAACTAGGAGTCGTGTAAGAGGCCGAGTAACGCCGGTCCATCCCCTTTGGCCCAACCGTTGGCCGGGGAGAGTTAATAAGGCGGTAGACAAGTAAAGCCGTCAGTTCTTCCTTCTACCGGTAGTAAATCTAAATTGAGCTGTACGATCTCGACTGATCATCAAGATTGGAACAGCGGGCGCGGTGAATACTCCATCATTGGTTCATCATCCAAACTTATTTATTTCCTGCAACATGATTACTGTTGGCAGAGCTGGAAAAGTGTTCATAACTGGAATTGCATCCTTTTCATGCAAGTTCCTCTTCTTAATAACAATGAGAATATCTCGCTCACTTTTGATGTAGCAGATATTTCTATAAACAAATACTTTAAGTTACCTTGTAACTTCATCGTTCATATTATACTGGCATCATTTCCGTAAATGCATGGCATATGGTTTGAAAGATAATTTTGAACTGTTTTATATTATCGTTCAGTTATATATATTATTGTTGGTGGGCTTTCGCTCACCCTTGCTTTGTTCACATTATGTCACAACAACAGCTAGGACAGATGGCTCGCATCAGGCGCACTCGGCGCAAGCAGGTTACCCGACCCACCGGACTACCCGCTGAGATGCTAGCCGCCATTGCTGAGGTATCATAGTTAGACAGCTTTTGTTTCCTGTTTAACTACATGTATAATTAATGTAATTAACGGCAAAACTTTTAAACCTATGATGTTATCCTTTTGGGATTGTAATAACTTTTATTCGTAACCCTTTAATGTAAGACTTATTTCAATTTCATCTCTGGGACTATAACTGTTTTGTGTGTGAGTGGTAATTATTGTGGGGTCACAGCATGTGATTTATTTATTGTGGACTCAAGTCAAGTATTATGAATGGATGTAAGACCGTAACCACCAGATCCCTGACCCCGGATCTGGGGGTGTTACAACAATTGCATCCATTTTGGTAATGGCACCCATAACAGCACACAAGAAGACTACATAGGTAATAAGCTTGATAAGATAAGCACAAAATTGATAGTGCTAACATAACAAAAGCTATCAAGCAGCAATAGATACATAAACTTAGTCAATAGTTTCCATGGTATCAGATTTCACAACATCCTCAAACATGGCATCACATGACACAATAGGGTTATCAGCAGTTTCCACTTCCAACCTCACACTTTTTTGCATCAACTTCCACAATTTTAGTATCAATGGGCTCAGTGACAACAGTGGGAGGCTGTTTAGAAGGAGTGTTCATGTTGATTTGGAACTGAACCAACTGAGACAGGTTATTTTCCACAACAGACACCCTGTGCATAACAGAGCTCAACACTGACATCACTATGTCCACTTTCTCAAGTATTTGGGTGAGCCTTTCATTCAAAGCAACAAACTCTTTCTCCAAGTCCTTGAACTTGGTTTCAAGTTCCTCACATTGAGTAGAGAGTTTCATAAAAGCAGTGAAAGAAGCAAACAATTGAGCAGAGTTATTGGAGGCAGAACCAGGTGGATTCATGGCAGCATTCACATTAGGCATAACAACATTATTCTCAACAGGTAAAGCAACAGGAGCAGCAACAGGCATATCATCATTCACATTCACAGGCACATCATCATTCAAGGAATCAAAAGAAAAAGTGACTCTAGTAGATCTATCTGAGACAGTATTGGTCACATGGAAGAAAGGAGGCATATTGGTGTCAAACTTAAAGTATTCAAAGATCTGAGTTAGCAATAAACCATAAGGCATAAACCCACTTTTTGTTGCAAAAATCATTTTTGAAATGATCATGTAAGCAAGATTAAAGTCCACCTTTTGACTCACAATCTTGTACATGAGTTTTAGTTCAACAAAAGAAACAAGTTTCCAGAATTTTTAGATGGAAAATAGTTTGTTCGAATGATTTAAGCTAAAGTTTGATACATTGGGGTAAAATGCTCATAGTTAATGCCATTAGCAGACTCGAAGACATAAGCAGGAACAACATAGCCACAAAACACAGACAAGTAAATCCTTTTCTCCTCAGAGTTGAAGATAAAAGTCTTTGAAATGTCAACAGGTCTCATAACCATAGCAGAAGGATGAATCTTGAGTGCCCTACCTAACACAATGTGATCAACAAGGATAGGACTCCCATTGACTACAGAGGTTATGTACAGAATTCCATTCACCCCACTCCCAACTCCCATGTTACAATAAAACTCAGCAACAAAGTTAGGCAAGACTTTTTTAGTAGGGAAAGATAGCAAAATATCCCACTTAGCATGTTGAAACTTAGCAAGTAAGTCAGACTCTCTAGACAACTGAATCAAACAACCAGGTTGCATTTTAGACTTAGCAAACCTATTATGTGCAGAGGTTGAGATAAACATGGGTGGTGAGTGTTTAGGTCTCTTTTTCGTGTTTTTAGAGCTATCAGAAGTGCTAAATAGGTTAAGTGTAGTGTCAACTGGTGTAGAAGACATGGTGTGAGCAAGAAAGTACTTATAGCAAGAAAAACAAGAAGAGAAATAATTACATAGGACATGCAGAACACAGCAGGGGAATACACTCTTAAATAGCCATAAACACACAGATTTTCAAGTACATGAACAGTGATGAACAGTAGACAATAGTACTAAACAGTACACAGGTACACTGACAAAGGACAAGGCACAGTACAGGAATAGTGTACAATTCTGAGCACAAGTACTAAATCAGATCGATTTACAGGCTAAAAGTTGCATTTTGGATTTATCTAACAAAGGTCAGCCACCAAATCACAACAAATAGTACACACATGCCACATTCCATACCTCAAAATAGTAACCACATTTAATGCAAAGCAAGAGAGCTGAACAACTAAAGTAAGATATTTGTTCAAACAAATATAGTTTAAACAAGGAAGGTCATATCAAGCTGCTAAAACATATATGCCAAGTACAATAAATCTTTCTAAAGATATGATCAATATATAGTTCAAGATTTATACAAGTACAGGCATGTACATCATCAATACAGAATGTATGAATCCAACTAAAAGCAAACCTAGAAGCACTTGTGATACATGTAATTTCCATACAGACACATAACAAAAATGAACTCAACTCACAAGACTCACAAGTGTGAGGACGAAAAGAAAAATCTCAACTCACAAGTGTGAGGACCAAAAGAAAAATATTCAACTCGCAAGTGTGAGGACCGAAAGAAAAATATTCAACTCGCAAGTGCGAGGACCAAAGAAAAATATTCAACTCACAAGTGCGAGGACCAAAGAAAAATATTCAACTCGCAAGTGCGAGGACCAAAGAAAAATATTCAACTCGCAAGTGCGAGGACCGAAAGAAAAAATATGCAAGACAATAAAATAAACGTGCAACAGTGTATATTCGTGAATGCAAGCACACAACAATTAATCTACACACAACACAACTCACACGTATGTAAAAGTAGCTCGTTATAAAATAACGAGGGCCGCTATTATGCGTTAAATTATTGCGGAAAATATATAAACACGTAAGAGCACACAAACAAGCAAGCAAGCAAGAAGATATACAAATATATACACAAAATATTCGGCCAAATATTTTAACCAAAGGGGGCCGAATAAAATGAATTTGTTTTTAAAAACAAATTCAAGTGGTCTTGCTCTTTTAAGTCCTTTTAAAATATTTTTGAGCTCAAGATAAAGATTAATGACTTGGTTGAGCGAAGACAATGGAGCTAATACTTTTGGTTACTTAAAGAATCAAGTTTATACCACTTAAGGTAAAACTAGACTATAACTTTGTTAACCAAACCAAAAGATAGCTAAATGGCCTTTTACACCCAAAATGGTTTATCAAAGGACTTGGGGGAAGCTTAGGATAATCTTTTAATTGCTTCCAAGAACTTACAAGTTGCCAAAATGTACACTAAATGAATCAACTTCAAGAACAAGTGTATATAAGAGCAAGATGCAAGATTAAGTGAATATAAGCTAGTATATATAAGAAAATGACCAAGCAAGCACAATATACAAGCTATATATTTGATTATATATATAAATATATATACCAATATGAAACCAACTTATAACCCTTGAGATCTAGAGAGAAACCAAGAGAAAAAGCTAGTTACGAAGCTTTAACACACAAAAACACTCGCCGGAAAAGTCACCGGAAAATGGCTGGAATTTGGGTTTCAAGGGGGACTTTTCTTGGGCTCAAAAGGTCACTCACAAGCTGCCTAAAAAATACTTAGAAGGTGGAAAAACAAAGGTGACCTAGGTGTGTGAAGGAGAGCAAGATTTATGAAGAAAAACAAGCCAAAATGATGATATATCAAGGTTTAAAAATGGCTTCACTCAAGGCTACGTTTTTGGCACAAAGAGGGCATTAGGGAGAGTGTTTAGGGAGTGTTTTCTTCAGCAATTTCACAAAAATCGAGAAATGCGCATACCGACAAGATAAAAATGCGAATAAGCAATAAATCGAAAAATTATGAAATTTTGGGAATCCCCTAGAAATATTCCCAGAGGATTATGGTCAAAATTTCACCTTGAAATGAGTTGACCTTCTATGACTTTTAAGAGACCGATAAATCATTACGTATCGATTTAAGGGGTCCTAGAAAAAAGTCATCCAAAATTTATGAAACTTATTCTAAAATGTCCTTTGAAGAAACTAAGGACATATCCAAGGTTTCAATTCAAAAATTTGTGTTGAAGTATTTTTACGAATTTTTTGAATGTAAAAATGGCCTTCCGGAGCGACCGAAAAATTCATTTTTCTTTACCGACAACTTAGACAAAAGTTTTGACTTGATAAATATTCAAACATAATATTCCCTATGAAATAATTACTATAAGGTCCAAGGAGTATTTAAGTTTGAATTTATAAAGATTTTATCCGGATAAATAAGGAATTACGGGTATTTTGGAATAAAATCTCTTTTTGGCCTTTTGGCATGGTTTTTGGCAAGGCAATTTGATTATAAATATTAGACAAATATATCAAGAATATTTGATAGTAAAATATTTAAGAACAACATGCTTTTAAATAATTTGAGTAGTTTTGGTACGTAAAAGCAATGTTTGAAAATCCTCAATATTCGTGCCTTTAGCCGATGCCTAAATCTTTTGACATAAGTAACCTAGAACATAAAATACCATCAACTTGATATTTCCATTCTAAGTCGATGTGTAAAAATGTGTTGGAAAACATTTTTGGTTAGGTTTGACCACTTTGACTTGATAACGGAAAATGTCATCCCCGGGGGAGGATTCTAAGTGGAATCCTAAATCTAATTTAATTTCACTTTTATTTTGGCAAATTCCAAAACCTAAAGAGCGAAAGCTATGACCCCGTCAATGTCAAACATTTTGGGTAGCTGCGAATCTATTTTATGTGACTTAACTTGTAATAGAATTGTAATAGTTTTCTGTTAGAATTATTGCGATTAAATTTTTGTATTTTACTTTTGGCTCGAACTAACATTCGGAAAAAGTGCGGGATGTTACAGATTATGTTGTGACTTGTGATGATGAACACAACAAATCACTGCTGCAAGAGGATTGGGATCGTGCGTGATATGTGATTTTAATATATGGTCTCTTAAGGTCCTATAGTGAAGAGCTGTGTTCCAAAAGTAAATGCTTTTTTGCTGGTTGTGTGATTGTTGAGCTCACCATGCATTAACCCCTGCTGCTAGAAGAAGAAAACAAAACACAACAACAAACTAAGTTGTTGTTAGTCACAGAGGCATGCCTGAATACATCTAATAACAAGCCTAAGTATGTGTAATGCTATGCATTACCTACATGACCTCTTAACTGAGGGAACCTCTAGTTGTAGAGTTTCTATTTGTTCTGTACTTGTAATAGGCATCAAATTTTAGTTGTGTTACTGTAATTATAAAGTCAAGAATAATGCTTGAAAGAAGTTCCAAGGTTCATGCCTCAAGCAAGGAGATAAAGACTGCCAAATAATCACAGTTGGGATTTGAAGAAATGAAGAATTTGCCTAAGTACCAATTCGAGAAGTACATTTGTCTATTCGAGAAGTCTAGCATTCGAGAAGTCAGAGATTCGATATCTCAGAAGACACTATTCGATATCTCTGGATACACTGTTCGATATCTCATTCGATATCTCAGAGATTCGATATGTCTATTACTCTATTCGAGAACTCATGGAGTCAACAAGTCAAAGCATCATTCGAGTTCTCTAAGAGTCAACAAGTCAATGATCTATTCGATATCTCAAGGACTAAAGAAGCTATTCGACATCTCAGGGATTCGATATGTCAAAATGCTCTATTCGATATCTCAAGGAGTCCCAGAGAAAAGAGCTATTCGAGAAGTAATTCGATATGTCAATATAACACTATTCGAGAACTCAGAGTTATCGATTAAGTCAATTCAGTTCTCGAATCAATCACTTAACCACTTCTCGAATACATTCTTGGAGACAAAATACTGAAGAATTGTACAAGTCAGAAACCTGCAACAAGCCGAGACGCTTTATTTGACTATGTACTATAAAGCAGATTGGAAAGCCTACAAAGAAGCTTGGAGAGATAAGACAAAGGGACAAGGAGCTAAAGAAGTGGATCTGAACAGGCTTTGCAAAGTCAAATCTGTAGCCGTTTGGACTCTTACTCAAATAAGATAGACAGATTGGAAAGTATTTTGTTTACCTACCTTATTTGTAGTAAGTAGGTGTATCCATGTCTATAAGGATACAGCCTCACTTCCTTAGCTAAATAGGGGTGATAAGTTTTTCAAGATACATCACAAGAAATATCTCTCTAAGAAAAACGAAGCTGAGAATACTACCATTTGTATTCACAGATTGTAGCAAAATCTTTATCTAATAAAATATTAGATTAAAGTGATATTGTGTTGTGTTTGTCGTTGTTATCTGCACTTACATATCTCACACACTAAACACATATCTTGTTGCAAAGATTCAAGAACAAAGAAAAGTTCAAGAATCCATTCACCCCCCCTCTGTATTCTTTTACTGTATTCAATACTCAACAAGTGGTATCCGAGCAGGCTTTTTAATCTAAACAGAAAACGATCATGAGTTCGAATACACCAAAGACTACAGGTACGGTGAAGGTCCCTAAGTTCGACAAAGAGAATTACAACCTCTGGAAAATAAAAATGCTGTTGTTCATCAAAGCTGCTAATCCTCTCTACCCTGACATCCTCAAGAATGGTCCATTTGTGCCACAACAAGAAATTGCTGAATCTACAGTGGGCACAATAGTCATTCCTAGATCATATGTTGCAAAAGAGCCATCCAAATGGACTGACTCAGAGAAGGAAAAGGTTGCCCTAGACAGTCATCTCATGTTGCTGATCATAGACTCCATGGATATGTCGATGTTTGCTAATATAGCATCATGCACATCAGCCAAGGACATGTGGAACCACATCGAGGTGTTATGTGAAGGGACAGAGGAGGTAAGAGAAAATAGGAAACAGATACTGGTCACACAGTATGAAGCTTTCATGGCACAGTCCAAAGAAAGTATTACTGACATGTTTGAGAGATTTCACAAGCTGGTGACCGAGCTTCAAATGAATGGGAAGGTTTACAGCACTAAGGAATTAAACATGAAGTTTCTACTATCTGCACCAAACCATCTAGAACAAAGGGTCATATCTCTAAGATAAAGAGATTTGAACAAAGTCACATATGATGTGCTCTATGGGGTTTTAAAAACTCATGAGCTTGAGTTGCTTCAGAAGAAGGCTATTCAAGCCAACCAAGGCAGAATGATAAACACATCCTGTGCCTTGATTGTCAACAAATCCGTTCAAGACCTGGAGGCATCTACAAGTCAACTGAGAATAGAAGAGATAGTAGATGATGAAGAGACTGAAGAAGAAGTGACTGAACCTGTTGATGAAAAGGAAGAAGATGAGTTCTATATTCTTGAAGAGTTGGATACCATGGAAAACACTTCATATGCTTTTATGGCTAGAAAATTCCCAAACATCAGATTTAAGAGGAATCAGCCCTTCAAGTCTAGATCTCAAAATCATTCATTCAACAAGAGCAAGGCACCTGTGAAAGCAAACAAAAACAAATTCAAAACCAGTTATGTGGATAGGTCATCTGTGAGATGTTATAGATGCAATGACCTAGGGCATTTTGCCAGTGAATGCAAGAAGCCTAAGAAGAAGGATACGGAGTTTCTTGAGCTTGAAGCTAAGTATGAGGCTCTGCTAAAGAAGCATGCACCAGGTAAGGCCTACATAGCTGAAGGGAAGTGTTGGGATGATTCTGATAATGATGGAGAAGAACAAGAATTCTGCAACTATGCCTTGATGGCCAACTCCAAGGAAGAACCATCTGAATCAGACTCTCAGGTACCATCCCTCATTACTATAGACATGTTTGTTTCTGAATACAAATCTATGGTTGAACAACTATCTGTTGAGATGTTTAATATTCATACTAGTATGACTGCTGCTAATGAAGAGATTGCTAAACTGTCTACTAGGAATGAACTGTTAAACAAAAGGAATGAGGAATTAGAACTAACTGCTATGCAAATAGAAAACCTTAAACAAGAAATCGAATATCTAAAGAATAAGGTTCTATGTGCTAGTCAAGTTGAGAAAGCTCTTAGGGATGAACTAGCTGAAAATGAATTTAAATTGAAAACATTCAAGAATTCCTCTAGTCTATTGCAGTCCTACCATGAGAAAAATCTAGCTAGACCTAAGGCTGCTATTGGACTTGATTATGACACTCTCAAGCAGAGGAAAGGCTATGCAGTCATTGAAGATGACATTGTTGTTCAAGAGGAAGTGCCTCAGGTTTTGAAAAAGGCTGAGACCCCAATATTTAAAACACCAACACTTGAGATTGATGAGGATGCCTTACTCATTAAGCAAATGTTGGATGATGAAGATAAGGCACAATCAAATGAACAACAAGCATCCTCTAAGAGTGAGAATGTCAAAACCAAAGCCAAGGAGTCAGTAGGAGGTAAACCTAGACTTGAGAAATTTGTGAAGTTTGTTTCAGCTGGGAATAATGAGTTTGAGAAGAAAGTGGCTAAAAAGAAACAAAACAGGAATGGAAAATTAGGGATTAACAAGGACAACAATTATGCTTATGTGCCAAATGCCCCTAGGAAAGTTTGTCAAAATTGTTTTAGCACTAATCATTTAACTCATGCATGCAAGAAACCATCTGGTAGTGTTGCTAAACCATTCTATGATTGCTCTGTGCCTTTAAGACATAGAGACTCTCCTTTCTGTGATAAATTTGATTGTATGCCATGTAACATGAATGTAATGACTAGTTGCTTTAATTTGAGAAGACAATTCATGGAAGGTTGTATCAGTCACAATGTTCATACACACTACACAAGAACAAAGTCTTCAAGTCCTCCTAAAGTTAGGAAGGTGCCTCTGTCACCTAAGTCTAAGAACCCTGATTCTAAGACTTCTAACAGTGACAAGAAGACTAACATCAAGAAAATTGATAAGCATGCTGTTTATGATAAGACTGTTGCTAAGCCACATGGACCCAAACTTGTTTGGGTACCAAAGGAGAAGTAATACCTTTGTGTTTGCAGGGCAAAGAAAGTGAAAGAAAGGTCATGTGGATTTTGGACAGTGGATGCTCAAACCATATGACTGGTGATATGGCCCTGCTATCACAGTATGAGGGGAAGGCTGGCCCAATGGTTGCTTTTGGAGATGACAGCATTGGCAACACACTGGGATATGGCAAGTTGGAAATTGGAAATGTCATCATTGAAAATGTAGCACTGGTCAAGGGACTCAAGCACAATCTACTGAGTGTTGGTCAATTTACTGATAGAGGCTTCAAAGTGAATTTTGACAAAGATGAATGTTTGATCACCCACAAAAAGACTGGTGACTTTGCTCTATCTGGAGTAAGGAAAGGAAGCCTGTTTGTAGCCAATATGAACTCTGCAAACAAGGACAAAATCTGTTGCTTTTACTCAAAAGCATCAAATGAAGATAGTTGGCTGTGGCATAAGAAGCTATCACACTTGAACTTCGAAGGCATTAATTCTCTAGTCAAAAGAGAGTTAGTAAGAGGCATGCCCACACTTGAATTCTGTCAAGAAGGAGTGTGTGAGGCTTGTCAAAAGGGAAAAATGAAAAGATCAAGCCACAAGTCAAAGACAGTGACATCAATAACCAAGCCCCTACAACTAATTCATATGGACTTGTTTGGGCCTGTCAATATTATGTCACTAGGAAGGAAAAAGTATGCGCTGGTGATGGTTGATGATTTCACAAGGTATACATGGGTAGAATTTCTGGCATCAAAAGATGAGGCTCCCCAAGTAATCATTGAGCATATAAAGAAAATTGACAAGGAAGCAAAGGCCAATAATGCAAGTGTGATTGCATTAAGGAGTGATAATGGAACAGAGTTCAGAAATGCCATGCTTGAAGCATTCTGCAAAGAAAATGGTATTTCTCAACAATTCTCAGCTCCAAGGACTCCACAACAAAATGGAGTTGTTGAAAGAAAGAATAGAACTCTGATTGAGGCTGCTAGAACAATGTTACTTGATGCAAAGATGCCTACATGTTTTTGGGCTAAGGCTGTGAGCACTGCATGCTATATCCAAAACAGAACCCTCATCAACAAAAATACTGGAAAGACACCTTACAACTTGATGACTGGAAAGAAGCCCACCCTAAAGTATTTTCATACTTTTGGAAGCAAATGCTTTGTGTTAAAAGACAACTCAGAATATGTTGGAAAGTTTGATGCAAAAGCATTTGAAGGAATTTTTCTTGGCTACTCTATGGAAAGAATTGCATACAAAGTTTATGTCATCACTCAAAAGAAAGTTATGGAAAGCACAGATGTGACATTTGATGACAGCAAACTACCTGGATTAGAAGAAGCCAATGATGAAGATAAAGATCCTTTGAAGTTTGACAATCTAGATGATTCTGATGAGGAGATTGAAACTGAATTTGAGCCCACAATTCAACAAACTCAAATGAATGAAGAACCTGTGTCAACCAACAATGAAGAAACAAGCATCCAAGACACACCTGTGATTAGTGGAAACTTTACAGGGGGAGGAAATGTAAATGATCATGATCTGGATGATGAAGCAACATCAAGGCTGAGAAATCAATCTGAACATACAAGGAAATGGGATAGATCACATACTGCAGATCAGATAATTGGAGATCCAAATACAGGAGTGAGGACAAGGAGAGCAACTCTAAATGAATGTCTCTATGGTTGCTTTCTATCCCAAGTTTAGCCTAAGAAACTTGATGATGCATTGTTGGATCCTGATTGGATAAATGCTATGCAAGAGGAGCTAAACCAGTTTGAAAGAAGCAAAGTATGGGAACTTGTGTCTGCACCAAAGGATAGAACCATTGTTGGGACAAAATGGGTTCTAAGGAATAAGATGGATGAAAATGGTGTAGTCATAAGAAACAAAGCAAGGTTGGTTGCAAAAGGATATTCTCAACAGGAAGGCATTGACTATGATGAGACTTTTGCCCATGTTGTTAGACTAGAGGCCATCAGAATTTTCTTGGCATTTGCTGCACATTCTAATTTCAAGGTTTATCAAATGGATGTCAAGAGTGCATTTCTGAATGGGGAGTTGGAAAAAGAAGTATATGTGCAACAGCCACCTGGCTTTGAGGATCCACAATTCCCTCACTTTGTCTACAGATTGCTTAAAGCATTGTATGGACTTAAGCAAGCTCCTAGGGCATGGTATGACACATTGTCACAATTTCTACTAGAGAATCAATTCACTAGAGGCACACTGGACAAGACACTGTTTTACAAGAAACATGGTGATGATATTATCTTAGTTCAAATCTATGTGGATGATATCATATTTGGCTCTACAAATGAGAAGCTGTGTGAGAAATTCTCTAAGTTCATGCAGAGTAGATATGAGATGAGTATGATGGGAGAATTAACATTCTTTCTCGGGCTGCAAGTGAGTCAAAGGAAGGATGGCATTTTTATAAGTCAAACCAAATACATCAAGGATCTATTGAAGAAATTTGACTTAGAAGAATGCTCACCTGCAAAGACACCCATGGCCACTGCCACCAAGTTAGATGAAGATGGTAAGGGCAAGAAGGTAGATATCTCAATCTACAGAGGCATGGTTGGTTCTCTACTCTACCTCACTGCTAGTAGGCCAGACATCATGTTTGTAACATGCTTGTGTGCAAGGTTTCAATCAAATCCAAAGGAATCACATATGATAGCAATAAAGAGGATTTTCAGATATCTGAAGGGCACACCAAACTTGGGGTTATGGTATCCTAAGGACACAGGGTTCAATCTGGTTGGTTATTCTGATGCTGATTATGCTGGATGCAGAGTGGATAGAAAAAGCACCTCAGGTAGCTGCCAGTTTCTTGGACAAAGGTTAGTCTCTTGGTACAGCAAGAAACAACAATCTGTGTCAACTTCCACAGCTGAAGCTGAGTACATAGCTGCTGGAAGTTGCTGTGCTCAAGTGCTTTAGATCAGAAACCAACTTAGAGATTATGGACTTGTGTTGGAAAGAATTCCAATCATGTGTGACAACACAAGTGCAATCTCTATAGTTTCCAATCCTGTCAATCATTCTAGGACAAAGCACATTGACATCAGATATCGCTTCATAAGGGAGCATGCAACTAATGGAACCATTGAGTTACATTATGTTCCCACAGAGAAACAACTAGCTGACATATTCACTAAGCCATTAGATGAAGCCACCTTCACAAGGTTGGTTAGTGAGATTGGAATGCTGAATTCTTCAAATTCTGGCTGAGTGAATATATCAACTAGATAGTTGCAGCAGTAAATACTTACCTTATCAAATGCTCAATATTTTTAAAGTAAGTATTGGCTGGATTATGATTTATAAATATTCCACAATGCTGCATATGTTGAAAATCATACATCTTTAGCTTGAAATTTCTGTGAAATTTTGAGAGAATCACTATTTAATTTAGTAGAATATTCTTCAGTGAATATTTCTGGTAAATTTTAAAAGATAGTGAAAATTGAATTTTATGAGTGAAAAGTATAGTTCGATAAGTCAGACTTCTCGAATGGTTCATTGTTTTGTCATGGCTCGAGTTCTCGAATAGGCCTATCAAGAACCCTCATGAGTTCTCGAATAGTGTCTTTTGAGAAATCGAATAGCACACTTTGAGTTCTCGAATAGAGTATTTTAGTTATCTAATGATGGAGTTCTCGAATACTGTATTTGAGTTATCGAATCATTTGAAAAGGCTGATTTCTCGCTGACACTTAATCGCTTTTTGGATTTATATTCAAAATTTCATTTCGCTCATAAAAACATATTTTATTTAGCTTAGAATTATTTTCTGAGTTAAATAACTGCCAGCTGTGAGTTACAAACTGCTTGAGATATCGAATAAGCCTTTCTTGACTTATCGAATAGTTGTTTTATACTTCTCGAATGATTGACTTGTCGATACAAAACTTATATCTAATCGACAACTCAAGTCACTCACATATATTCAATTCCACAACTGTTCAAATCATTTCATTCGATTTCTCAGGCAGCTAAAGTTCCAAAACCTCTGTAAACCCTAACGTCAAAAGCTAAATTTCTTCTTCAACCTTCATTCTCTTCTCATCTCTCTGTGTAACAATGGCAAACACCCAACTCACAATTCCTACCCACACCAATTTCATAGCAATAACCAACGATGTTGAAGCACCCAATGCAAACTTTAAGTGCTTCGTTCGATGGATGGCTGAATCATACATCAAGGATGCACTCTCAGCCAACCCAACTCTGTATCTAGATTTACTAGAACAGTTTTGGAGAACTGCTACTGTGGAGGTCGTGGCCCTAGAGAATGCAATAACTTCATACGTAATCTATTGCAAGATTCAGGACAAGGAAATCACCATCACTACTGAAAATATGAATCAAGCACTAGGGTTACAACAAGGAGTGTATGACGGTCAAGCAACTGATCAGGAATTGGAAGATTTCTTTGATTTTATCAACTACTCAGATAGAATCAAGCTTGGAAATTTGAATAGGAAGTACTTGAGGAAGGAATTGAGCTATGTCTTTGCCACTCTTTTTCAAGGCTTCACAGCAAGGAAGTCCAGCTTTGATCAAATCAGCACACCTGTTCAACAAATAGGATATGCTCTAGCATATGGGAGAAAGATTGATGTTGGTTTGATCATAATGCAAGAATTGTTTGGGAGACTTGGTAAGAACTCAGCCAAGAGAGGTAATGAAATTTTCTTCCCTCGCTTTATTCAATCTGTACTTAATTTCATAGATGTTAAATTGATTGAATTGCCTGGGTTAGACAAAAATAGAATAGGCTATCCGAAATCCATGACCAAACTCATTTTTGGTAGCTTGGAGACTAGGAATGATGTGGATGTAAGGCTCAAAATAACTCCCCTTATGGAGAGTTTATTTAGGACTTACCCCCACAACATGCCAATATGTGCCTCAAAATCTGAGTAAGCTAGGCCCAAGTAAGTAGAGCAAAATGCTAACCCAGGGCCTGCTAACCAACCCTCTCAGCCAAACACTTTACCAAACACAGAGACAACTGCATCATCCTCTCAAAAGGGTGATGTTAGTAAAAAGAAGCGAAACAGGTTGCTTCTGAACCTCTAAAAATCTTAACTGAAGCAGCCTTGGCTGTAGAATTAGGCATAGCAAGTGAGGAACCTGAGTCACCCTTACTAAGGCCAAAGAAGAAGAAGAAGAAGTCTAAAACCACCTCTTCAATCACCCAAATGGCTGAAGTTGTAAAATCAGGGGCAAACAGCTCACTAGGTGTATCCTCTCAACAGGGTGCATCTATAGAATCAAGCATTCTCCCCAATGCACCTACTTGTACAGAGTCAGCACATGGGAGTGATAAGGCTGGCACAACACTGAGTGGAGAGCACATCACAATTGAAACTCCCTCTATCTCTCAGGGGGAGTTGCCAAAATCTAATCTACAACACACTTCTCTTCCAGAATCTACCACTCATATTTCTTTGGAACCTGCAACTCAAGCAATTGAGGAGCAAGGCATTGATCATCAAGAATTCTTTTCTCTTGATGAGCCAATCGATTCAAGTGACTTGGTGCATGACACCTTGCTCACCACCCAGGTACCACATTTAGATGGTCAGGGAATGCATGCTGGGGCATCTCCTAATGACACCATCACAAACACAGAGGATTCACTAGTTTTAACTAGAGACTCTGTGCCTGTGTCAACTATTGTTGTAACTCATCCCACTTCTGTGGAGACAACAGTAGCAGAGTCTTTTCATCCGGTTACAGAAGTTGCATCTGTAACTGAGGAGTCTAGCTTGCCTAGCTCTAGCTCTCACTTTTTGTCCCAATGGCTGAAGCCTGTGCAACATGACAGTGCTTCAGGATCAGGGTCTGTTCCACCACAAATGTCCATTGAAGCTCTCCAAAGCTATGTTGTGGATCAGATTCCTGAGTTTGTCAAAATAGCCCAGAACCTTGTCACCTCCAACATCTCAAATCCAGATTATGAAGCCATCCTACTATGCCATAGGGATGATGTGGAGATGTAGAAGGCCAAGATTATTGATGATACTGAGAGAGATGGCAATGTAGATGCCTGGATGCAAGGAAAGTATGATGTAACTCTCAGTGAAGCACTTCAATATCTTAGAGAGGAATACATCACTTCACTGGGTTCAAATGCAAAATCCCTGTCCCCTAGTGAAGTGTATGAAGCTGTCAATGATTCCTACAAGGGTTTTCTCAAGGCTGCACACTATCTTGGCAAGGGAGTCAAAACTGAAGTCAACAAAGTAAGTGACAAGACAGCCACTTCAGTAGAAGAGATAAAGAGGGCCTTTGATGCCAAATTTCCTCAACTAGACAGTGTGGTCAAAGATATCAGACACTGCAACACCACCTGCACCAAGATGGATAATAGTCTAGCTCTCCTTAAAGATACAGTCACAGGTCTAGGAAGCAAATTTCAAATTCTATCTGATCAGACTACAGATGCCAATGCCATGCTTAGGACACTCTTTGCAAATCAATATGGAGACAAGCTAGTAACTGAGGTTCCTGTGTATGAGCTGTCTAGATTTGAAGTGCAGAGACTTAAAGAACAATCCCTATCTGGCTTCAAATCTAAGGCATTATTCAGTAAGGTAGATGCACTTGAAAAGGAGGTAGTTATTCTCACTCAGTCCAATGCTCATCTTACAGACAAGGTACAAACTCTAACTGAGCAGTTGAACACTCAAGCCACCACCACAACTGATGTTCTTCTGCATCAACAATCAATGTTGTCTGCAATGATGAAGCACATGGGTCTCCCTCTACCTGAAAAATCTTCAACCCTAAAGGTCAATACTACAGCCTCCATGCCTGACAACAAGCCTAAGGGGGAGAAGAGGACATCAAGGAACTCAAATACAAAGGGGGAGAAACCACCAGTAAAGGGCATCAAAATCACTGAAGGTGCTCATCAAAGAACTTCAAAATCTCTAATTCATGTGCCTGGCAAAGGAAAAGACAAAGTTAATGAGCCTCCTACTTCTCTGCCAGTTGTCACTCTACCAACTGTGCACATCACTACTTCCAGTGGTCAAAAGCAAACTATCACAACCACAGTGGTTGCAGGGAGTATGCCATCTGATAAACCTTCACTCTCCATATCTAAAAGTGCCAAGCCTGTAGAAGTGAAGGTGGTCACTGAGGCCAAGCTACAAGAAATTGCAAACTCAAATGTTTATCATGATGATGCATTCTTGGAGTTTCTGAAAGTCTCAAGAGAACAGGCTGGTGACACTCAATTGTATCTAAGGAGCTTGAAGGATCAGATCGATTACTTCACTGTGGTACCTAGAAAAGTTGATAGCTCATGGCTCAAGGAAGTAATGATGGTAGCAAAATCCAGAATCTGGCATCTAACCTATAAAACTCTACATGCCTTGAAACATTCAGAGATAGATGCACTGATAGAGCTCATAGAGAAGAGGAATGTAAATGAAAACAATAAGAGTCTGTATGATGACTTGAGGAATGGCCAACCTTCAAGGCTGCCAGAAGTGATTAAGAAGCCATGGACCATCATCTATCAATCTGGCACCAGAATTGAAGAGATTAAACAATTTGTCATTCCCAATGATCTCACTTCTCGAAATCACAGACTCATTATTGCCATCATTGATCTACTGCAAAAGAAGAAGGGGACAAGTACTGCTGAAAAGATAGAGGCACTGCACATTCTCAGATCATACATTGCAACTGGTGTAATTCTAGAAATGGCCAAGCCAAGGAGGAATAAGGATGATGAAGATGAAGACAAGAGTGATGGGATGAGAAGTCATCACAGGAGTGATAAGGGGGATGAGGATAAGAAGAAGAAGAAAGACAGCAAGGATAAGAAGGATGAGAGGAAGAATGGAAAATAGCAAGCCTTAGGCATTGCTAGCAGTAATCTCACCACAACACAAGACTCTAAGTCTAGGGTGAATGCTGTTAGTAATGACCTACCAAAATCTAATCCCATGGCTTCTGCAACTGTTTTACCACCTCAAGAAGAGAAGAAGATTAAAGTCAAGAAACCATCTGTACATTTCAAAAAGCATACTGCTAATGGAATACTACAATGGTCCACAAACAAAGGTCACATGCTACTGTCAGGCAACCATGTCAAAAGGATCAAATTCAAACAAGCTGCAAGGAAACCAAAGCTATCAAAGTCAAGGACTCTGACAATCTATCCAGGCTTAAAACTCCAACCACTAGATGAAGATTTTGATGAAGACCAACTGCAATTCTTACAAGCTCCAAGAATCTATCATGTTGCCATTGTTGATAACTGCCTTGAGATTAAATATACTGATGGAAGGGAGGAGAAATTCAAACAAGGAGGATGTCAACACAGGGGCAAACTACATGACATAGAAAGAATCATTGCATTGTTGAGCTCAGAAGATAAAGTGGAAAGAGTATGGAAGCTGGAGCTAATTGATTTTGTGAAGATGAAGAGAGATCATAAGGAGAAAATCAGAAAAGAGTGTCTTGAGAAATGGATAGCAAGAGATAAAGAAATTGAGAGACTGGAGATTAAAGCAGAAAAGCTAAGGGCAAAGGGATTTTGTAGAGTTCATTTTAACCCCTATGTGGTGAAGTATAGGAGGAGAAATGAGGATCAGGTCCACATTAGAATGAATCTACTCAACCACTATCCTGCAAACATTCTGAAACCAGTACTTGAAGATTTCAAAGACTCAATTTTGCTTGAAGAATTAGATGCTATGGCAGAAATAATAAAAGCTATGGATGAGAATACAAGGAAGGAGAAAGAAAGAAGACAGAAAGCATATGATGATTTGTAAGCCAAAGCTATGGAAAGGGAAACAAATGACAATGGCTAGTACTTCATCATAGGCTGTACGATTACTCACCCTGTAGTTCTATCCACATTGCTAATCAAAATTCATACATGTACTGTCAAGTTTTATCTTTATGTATGTTAGGCTTGTTATCAGACATGAAATTGTGACTAAGGGTCTTACTCACAATTTGGGGGAGATTGTTAGTCATAGAGGCATGCCTGAATACATCTAATAACAAGCCTAAGTATGTGTAATGCTATGCATTACCTACATGACCTCTTAACTGAGGGAACCTTTAGTTGTAGAGTTTCTATTTGTTCTGTACTTGTAATAGGCATCAAATTCTAGTTGTGTTACTGTAATTATAAAGTAAAGAATAATGCTTGAAAGAAGTTCCAAGGTTCATGCCTCAAGCAAGGAGATAAAGACTGCCAAATAATCACAGTTGGGATTTGAAGAAATGAAGAATTTGCCTAAGTACCAATTCGAGAAGTACATTTGTCTATTCGAGAAGTCTAGCATTCGAGAAGTCAGAGATTCGATATCTCAGAAGACACTATTCGATATCTCTGAATACACTGTTCGATATCTCAGAGATTCGATATGTCTATTACTCTATTCGAGAACTCATGGAGTCAACATGTCACAGCATCATTCGAGTTCTCTAAGAGTCAACAAGTCAATGATCTATTCGATATCTCCAGGACTAAAGAAGCTATTCGACATCTCAGGGTTCGATATGTCAAAATGCTCTATTCGATATCTCAAGGAGTCCCAGAGAAAAGAGCTATTCGAGAAGTAATTCGATATGTCAATATAACACTATTCGAGAACTCAGAGTTATCGATTAAGTCAATTCGAGTTCTCGAATCAATCACTTAGCCACTTCTCGAATACATTCTTGGAGACAAAATACTGAAGAATTGTACAAGTCAGAAACCTGCAACAAGCCGAGACGCTTTATTTGACTATGTACTATAAAGCAGATTGGAAAGCCTACAAAGAAGCTTGGAGAGATAAGACAAAGGGACAAGGAGCTAAAGAAGTGGATCTGAACAGGCTTTGCAAAGTCAAATCTGTAGCCGTTTGGACTCTTACTCAAATAAGATAGACAGACTGGAAAGTATTTTGTTTACCTACCTTATTTGTAGTAAGTAGGTGTATCCATGTCTATAAGGATACAACCTCACTTCCTTAGCTAAATAGGGGTGATAAGTTTTTCAAGATACATCACAAGAAATATCTCTCTAAGAAAAACGAAGCTGAGAATACTACCATTTGTATTCAAAGATTTTAGCAAAATCTTTATCTAATAAAATATTAGATTAAAGTGATATTGTGTTGTGTTTGTCATTGTTATCTGCACTTACATATCTCACACACTAAACACATATCTTGTTGCAAAGATTCAAGAACAAAGAAAAGTTCGAGAATCCATTCACCCCCCTCTGTATTCTTTTACTGTATTCAATACTCAACAGTTGTCGACGCGGTTTAATGCATGGTCATGCAGACCTGGCTATTGGAAGACAAAAAGTTAAGTCAGCAAAAGAAAAAGGCGGTATAAAGAATCATGCCCGTGGTATACAAACCCTGAAGATTGCCAAGAGCCTCAAAACTGCCAGTTTTTTTTATCCCTTGGTATTGTTCCCTGGCCAGGAAATATGTTGTCCTTGTTTGTGGTACTTGTAATCATGTTAATATTGTCATCTTTTGTTTATCTTTTGTTTTTTTGTTTTGTATTATTTTGTTTTGTTTTGTTTCTTTCGTAACTATTAGTTAAATTGTTTTGAGAAAATGACCAAAATAACACAAAAACACAACCCAGCTGCCTAAAATGACCATGTGCGCGAACAGTGCCCGAAGTAACCAGGGGGAAGCGTAGATGGAATACGCATGTTCAACTTGCGCATCTGGGGTAACGCATCTCCTAGATGCGCAATGACATTATATGACGTCATTATCTCGAAAACATCTCCGGCGTGCTCTTAACTCAGAAATCTCCTCAAAAATCGTCTCAACCCGTCCATTACATTCCGGCTACCTCCACTCCTCCAGAGGGCATCGAAACGAAGACCAGACGTGCCTCTACATCTTTCCATTTGTTGAGTTTTGGCCCTACTGGGGCGTGTACGAATAGATCTAAAAACGGGATCGGAAAAATGCTTCGAATTGGGGCTTTTCAATCCGGCGAAACAAATGAAAAATGACGAATATAGGCTTGTAGAGGAGGATAAGACGAGCAATTTGGTATATAATATGGTAGTGAAAGATTGTTGGAAAGGTGTGAAAGATGTGGTCGAATTTTTGGTCGGAAATCGCCTCCGGCAACGTTCGAAAAGGATGATGAACAGTGCCATATACGCATGAAATATGCCATGGCAATGTTCACAAGTGCATAAGTGAATTTAACAAAGCCGATGCATAGGAAATATGCGTATATAGCCTAAGCAACCCACGCACAACGCAAATACGTAGCCTCTTGGTTATTTCGGGCACTGTTCCCGCGCGTGGTCATTTTGGGCACCCTACTTTAAATTTTGGTTATTGAGGGTTTTCACCAATTTTTTTTTCTTTTAGTGTTTGTTTAAATTACTATTTTTGTTCATTATTTTATTTTTATTATTTTATTCATATTTATTTGTTTGTTTTTCTTTTTTGTTTTGTTTTGTTTTGTTTCGTTTTTGTTTCATTTTTGTTTTTTCTTTATTTTATTTTTATTTTCTAAATTTTGTACATTGTAATTTTTTTTTGTATAATTTTCTTCTTATAATTATATTAAATTCAGTTTACTTATTATTATTATTATTATTATTATTATTATTATTATTATTATTATTATTATTATTATTATCCAGATTTTGTTTTGTTTTGTTTTGCTTTGCTTCAGGTTTTTTTTCTTTTCTTTTCTTTTGTTTTTCTATTTTTCTATTCTGATTTTTTGGTACATATAAAAAAACATGTGTTTAATTTTGTATTTATATTAGAACTTGTTATATATTTATGTGTACATTTTTATTATTATTAGATAATCCTATACATATTATACATTATATATATTTATAATAATTCTAATTTTATCAAGTGTATATTTGTAAATAGTGTGTATATTTATATCTTCTAAAACCACGTTCACTGGCTACGTAAACAAATACCGGGAGGATTGGTACAGGATTACAGGGTTTAATCATCGCCTGCGATTACAAGATCAAGCCTCCTTCATCATGACTCGTGTATCACCAGAGTATGCAACCTCTTTCAACAGTCATCTAGCCATGAGTTCTTGGGCTGATAATGAAAAAAAAGAAACCTAAGTTTTGGCATAACCTTGCAGGTTACCGAACAGTTTGCAGGCTACTACCAAGCAGTAACAAGGTCATCAGGTCATCACTTGACTATCTTGCTGTTTAAAATCAACTGCATCGTAACACCTTCATCAAGATGTCACCAACATTATCCACTAAGTACGAACAGACTCAGCCATCTGCATTCAGTAGGCCTTGGATTCTTATGCTGATTTCGAAGAACAAATATCAGTACAGTTCTCCAGGTTTCGGAACTATTTTGTCCATCATTAGGGCACTTTGCTACTGCTGCTGCTCAAGTCAATGTGACATTGTAGCAATGTGTTTGATAAAGAATTTATTCATAGTAATGCCTTGTTTGAATATTCAACTTCTATGAAGCAGACTTCGGCAACAAAAGGCCAGGAGCAGGTTGTTATGTTCCAACAAAGTCAAGCTGAGCTATTCAAGGCTAGGCTGAGAGATAGAGAAGCCAATTGCAGTTAAAAAAAATGAGGAGAGAAGCAGAAGCGGAGGGGAGACTTGATTTCATGCAGCGGCATTTTCCCCAAAAAATATCGTGTTACTTAGGGGAGTTTTCTTTTCTTTGTATTTTTTTCCATCTTTTCCTTTTATTTTGTAGGAGTCAGAGTGTTCATTTTGCTTTGTTTTTTTATTGTTCATTTTGCTTTGTTTTTTTTATTGGAGTCATTGGGGACAATGCCTCACTTAAGTATGAGGAGGTGTTCTCGATACTAAAATAAAATTGAAAAACCAAAATATAATTCTAGCCTTATAAATAATAGAGATGATATGGTGAAGCGTTGTTAGTTTCTATCAAGTAGTCGATGCATTACTTGTTTCAAGTTGAGCTAAATGTATCCATGCATGCTAAGTGATCTTGTGTTTTTGATACTTTTGTTGAGAGGTGTAATGCTATGCACTTGTACATACACCTTTTTCACTAGCAAGTTGAGTACAAGTGGGTGCATTAGAAAGAATTCTTTTTGTGACTTGAGATTTATTATCTTTTGACACTAAGTGAGCGTTTGATCCTATATGCATATCTTTTGCATCTTGTTTTTGTTTGCTTGTGTGTCCTCATTGCATTGGCATTGCTAGCACTTGTCTTCGACCTTTCTTGAGATACATGGCATTGAATATCTGATAACATGATAAAGGCACATAGGATTAACCTTACATTTTTCCACGTTGACATACCTTGCATATGTGATCCATTAATAGCCCTTTGAGCTTAACCATTTTTCCACCAAATTTTTTTTTAATGGCCTTATATAATCTTGATCCTTATTTAGCAAAGGCTAGTGAGATTAGAAGGGAGTAATAAGGTGTGATAAATGAGTTACTTGTGATCATAATTTCATTTTGGGAAATCTTGAGGTTATTTTGTAAATGCTTAATATGTATTTTGGTACTTTTTGAGCATCATTGTGATTGTATATACGTGTTTGTTTCACTTTGCATGTAGCTCTCGAAAAAAAATTGAAAAAAAAGAAATAGAAAACACAAGGCCAAAAAAATAAATAACTGCCTTGGAAAAAAAAGAAAAAAAAGAGAGCATTTTCATTTGTTGTTTATAGTTCTTGTGCAATATGATCCTTAGTCTCGGTCTAGATAAATTAATCGTGCTCAATGGTCAAAGTGTGGGGAAGACATATGGGTGGATTGTGCGAGTAAATATGGAGAATCACTTGCTTTTGACACTTCACCCAATATGACTTTTCTTTACATACCTTGTCCCCAGCCCCATTACAACCCGAATAAAAGTCCTTTTGATTATCATTATTCATGCATGTTGTGTTTTTAGATGGATCGAGGCCAAGTGTCAAGCGTGTTTTTGTATATGATGGAATTGAGTGATACACTTAACCTATTCTTGAGCGTAATTCTTTTATGAGTGAAAGGTGAGGTATTACTTGATATTAATATTAAAATCCCAAGTCTTCTTGTGTTGGGTTTCAACCCAATATGATGTTATGGGCTTGGGTGGTCCAAGATATATATGGGTACGATAATAATTGTATTTGTAGACAATTATTATATATGGTACGTCTTGATCACTAAGTTGGGTAATTAGGTGCCAAAAATTGAAAGGTTTGTAGAACAAGTATGGTAAGACTTGTAGAACAAGTATGGTAAGTCTTGGTGGCTAAGTTTTGGATGACTATATATACATAGTCATATTGTATTTGTTTGATAAGGTGAATACTTAAGAGATGTAGTCTTAGGTATTGTTTGGGAGATACCTGAGCATTGTTTGCTCAAGTATTGGGTTTGGGACACCACTGAGGTATTATTTTTTTGATGTATTATTGATTATTGATTGGATTAATAATACAAGTTTGGGACGTGGGTGTTTCCACGTCAAATATTTGTGTGTTCTTGTTTTGATTTTACTTATGGTTAATAGAAGTATAAGTAATACATGAATAACGTGTGACCGCGCTTTGGTGGATCTTGTTAACTAATCGATTGATTGTAGGTGCTCTGTATTGGTGTTTATGAATCTCGGATTATGTAAGTCCCCTAACCTAACAAGTGGTGTCTAGAGCCAAGGTTCAGGTTCGTGATGGATGAGGTTGAGGGAAAGTTCGAGGTTCAATTATTATGGCAGAGTATGATGAAGGATTTGCTGACAAAGAGATTGCTGCTAAAGTGGGTAGAGACAAAGTTACGTACGGTTTGATGGAAGAAGATGGAAGAGGTCATCACAATTGTTTCAATGGCTTGATCAACCAGGTGAACTGTTTGGATGATACTACGGATTTTTCTTCAGGATATCGAAGGATTGTGAAAGCAAGGATCGGGTGACTCAACATGTGGAAGAGCACTCGTGCTGGTTGATGCAAGTGACTTTGTAGATGGATACATCATTATGGTGAAGAACAATGGTTTGGAGGGTCACTATACGGGTTTTAGCGACACTCAATGTTTGGAAGAGCAAGAGAGGGTTCTTGTTCTAGGGGAGGCATTGGCGGATGGACGTCGATGGCTTGATGGTTACCGTTCAATCCGATGTGCGTATTGGGTTGAAGGGGAGGATTGTTGGGTTTTAACCCAATATGATGTTATGGGCTTAGGTGGTCCAAGATATATGGGTAAGTTAATAATTGTATGTGTAGACACTTATTATATATAGTATGTCTTGATCACTAAATTGGGTAATTAGGTGCCAAGAATTGAAAGTTTTGTAGAACAAGTATGGTAAGACTTGTATAACTAGTATGGTAAGTCTTTGTGGCTAAGTTTTGGATGACTATATATACATAGTCATATTGTATTTGTTTGATAAGGTGAATACTTAAGAGATGTAGTCTTAGGTATTGTTTGGGAGATACTTGAGCATTGTTGGCTCAAGTATTGGCTTTGGGACACCATTGAGGTATTATTTTTTTGATGTATTATTGATTATTGATTGGATTAATAATACAAGTTTGGGACGTGGGTGTTTCCACGTCAAATATTTATGTGTTCTTGTTTTGATTTTACTTATGGTTAATAGAAGTATAAGTAATACTTGAATAACGTGTGACCGCGCTTTGGTGGATCTTGTTAACTAATCGATTGATTGTAGGTGCTCTGTATTGGTGTTTATGAATCTCGGATTGTGTAAGTCCCCTAACCTAACATATTGATAGTGTACTCTTGTATACTTAACATGATTACCAATTTTGTTTTGCACTTGACATGAACTTTGGAGTACTTATGCACATTCTATGAGTAGATTATGTGGATACTTGCACCTTTGACACAAAGCCTTAGCATTCGCATCTTGATGCTTGAGTTGAGATAATATGAGTGATCTTGTTTGTGTGGAGCTGCTTTGGCGTGCATCAATTACTTGGTAGATAGACTTACTTATTTCTATTATCATCTCTATTAGTTTACATGAGCTAGATGGATTTTGTGGGTACATTCGCTCTAGGCCCTCACGAGACAAAACTCGTCCTACTAGGGTTGCCTAGGGGCTTAAAGGCTTGTTGCATTCATTCAATGTAATCGTGTCACCTACGAAAGTGGTTTTAATAAGTTAGGTTGTAGCTTTTACTTTCATTTTATTTGCCCGAGGACGTGTAAGAACTTAAGCATGGGGATATTTGATATATGATCTTTATGATCATATTTTCTCTACATTTTTAGTTTATTTGCATGAATTTGGATTTTTTATTTAACTAATTTCCTTGTTTAATTTCAGAAAATAATGATTTCTTATAATAGATGGGTTGTGCAAAATTCTAGCAAAATAATTTCCTTATTTTGCAAAATTTGAAGTAATTCTAGCAAAATTCGGATTTTCGGATCAGCTTGCGCGGCGGTGTTAACTGTTTTGGCTTTTACGGGAGCTCCGGATGTCGGAATGAGGTGATTCAGGCACCGTTGGAAAGCTTGCGAGAAGACCTATAATTGATTGAGTACGCTACTAACAAATTTCTCCCTCAAGTATGATCTCAGATCTTATTGATGTTCCAAACTATCTAGAAAAAGACCGGAAGTAGTCAGCTCAAATTTCTATTTTTAAGAGTTCTATTTTACGTATGATACTTATTTGTATCGTTATTAAATATTTAAAATACACTTATATTTAGATATAGGTCAGTTATATTAATATAGAGAGGATTAAAAGACACGTACTTAGACAGTAAGGGAGACAGCGGTTACAGACATTGGAGAGCAAGAATACGGAAGAGAAGAATCACTCAAGGAGAAAAGCATTGAATTGAAGGTGAAAGAATTCTAAAGTATTATCTTCTCTTCTTCACTTTTTCTTATTGTAAACTTGATATCATGTCTTCTTTCTTGTATTTAGTGTTCTTTTTTTTGGTGTTTAACTAAAAGTCTTTCTGGGCCTTTAATGGATACTTGTGTTTATACATAAGAATATTCTTCAATTCTCTTCGTTGGTGTTCGCTTATCAATTGTTTATATGAATTTATATTTAATGCTTTTCAAGGAATGATCAACCTTGAAATTAATTTAGCAAATTAGGTTGACATGGAAAAGAAAATCTAGTTTAAGGCATAATTTGTATAGCTTGGGATTTGTATGTTGCTAATTTGTGTTTAAGATAGGAATATACTTAAACAACCTAGGTAGTCAGTTAAGGTGGAGATTATTGCTGTTCTAAGACATAAATTCTATATAGGAATATGGGAATTAGTTGATGAATCAGAATGACTTGAGATTCGGAAGGTCCTTGTGATTAGTTTAAAACCTTAGACTAGCAATTGGAGCACTACACTAGAGAACAAAAGAATAACTTTTTGAAGAACACAAGTTGAAATTAAAGGCCTAGTTTCATAAATCTTGGAATATTAATTTTGTTTACTTAATATTTAGTGATATAGTTTTTATTTTTAAACCACTTGTTATTTTGACTTGAATTGAAAGAAAAGTAGTGTATGATACTTGACAACTTAGATTTAGTCCTCATGGGAACGAATTTATATATTATTTGTTACAATATGTGCACTTGCATTTAAGGTTGTAAAATCGTTAATAATTTTCACCATTTACCATTTTCAAGAAATTTAAATTAAAGTTATGATTTAATATGATAAAGGATCATCTCTAAATTGTTATATTTTAAACCATTACATTTGTTAGGCACAGAGGCATGTCTATACTCATCTATACAACAAGCCAACTTGATTCAAACATTTAAACAACTCTGATAAAAGTTGATAATACATTCACTATTCCTCGGTATTATCTTAAGTGTATTTCATACTAAACAACATTCCTATTGTGATAAAAGGGACATCACTTGAATTTGAGCAAATCGAATAATAAAACGCATAAAATATTATAAATATATCGTGTATGTTAGATTTGTACTGACGCAGTGATGCGATGTGATAGGCTAGGCCCAATCGGTCCAGCCCAACTGCCACTATTACCAAGAAAGCAAGGCCCAAGCCATAAGACCCAGCAAACCAAAGCTTCCTAGCATGGACACCCAAACACACATGGTAGTCATGTGCCCCATCTCTTATAAATACCCAACTAAACCAACAAGAAAACGGTTCACAAAACTCTCTACACACATAATAAGCTCTCATTCTCTCTAACGTTCTCTCTCTAGACTTTAGCCGAAATACTTACTCTTACACCGAAGGTCCAAACTTTATCGGGCATTCCCTTTCAGGTATCCCGAAGCTCAACTTCAGCCCAAATCAGTAGTCTTAAGCTCATACCCAGCCCAATATCGAGAGCGATAAAGTCCAGGGAGATCTAGAGACTTGTCATGATGCTAAGCATATCTTCATAAGAATTAAAAATAAAAAATAGTTGTATCATTCAAAATCTTACGAAACACAGGATAAAGAACTGTCTGTTCGCATCTCTAGTAACATTTTATTTATATTTTTTTAATAACTAAACTTATATATCTTACAAAAGAGTATCTGTTCTAAAAAATTTCTCAGAAATTTTAGAGATAAGTAAGAATAGAACCTAAAAACTGGGACCATAAGAGATAAACCATTATCATTTCATTTATATTAATCATCGATAATCATATTAATACTAAATTATAATATGTAAAACATAAGATAATTTGTAATTTGGTTAACACCTTCCATTTTAGTTAAAACCTTTCATTTTAGTAATTATTAATTTATAATAATATTAAAATAATATTATTAAATTTTGAAAAAGTAAAATACTTGCAAATTCTAGAAAACAATATACAAGGCTTTAATAGCTTTGTATTCAAAATACTCATAAACTTTAAACTTTGTTGGACTCTTATTCGATTGCGCCTGTTGCATTGATTCTACACCGACTCCCATCGATTTAAGTAAGAGCATCTCCAATGGTAAAAATTCTTAGTTAAAATTATCTATGTGGCATGTAGGTGGCAATTTTAGAAATTATGTAAAAATTTTACAACTCCAACTCTCTATTCCCTTAGCAAAAAATATAGTCAACCATGTTTCATTGGCTATATATTTGTCGAACCAATGAAATTGTTAGGTAAAATTTTACACAAGCATAATTATAGATAATCCCATTGAAGTATATATTGGTTCCCTTAGCTAAAATTTTACATAATCATTTTTGCCAATTAATATAGCCAACCATTATACATATTACTCTTAGAGATGCTCTAATAAAGGCATATTTACTATCTTCCTTTTCAATTGTTATATATGTTAGTGTAGGTGCCCTAGAGGCAATACATTGTTTCTTTGAATAAACCTTTATGTCATTTGATCATTCAATAAACATATTTATTATGACTTTAATTACTGCGATATATTTGTTAGCATAATATATGTCCTTAGAATCATGATACACATTATATAGTTTAAGTAAATGACTTGAACTTGAGATTATATAATATATCATATTCTTAAAAGGTCCCTGGTCGAGTATTATTATTATAGGACAATAATAATACATAAATAGACTAGTATGTTGTTTGACAGATAACCACATCTCATTGGTTATAAGTATGGAGATACTAAAATCAATACATAGGTACATGTAGGAGTACATGGTACTGGACAGACCCACAGTGAGATTCTTCATGTTTAATAAAGTCATAAGAAAGATTCACAGTGATAATGGTGTAATGATCCTTTGACTTGAGATCATTATATTTCTATACGAGGATTAATATACTTTGACTACATTAAAAGTTACCTTTGACCGGGTGATGATAAAAGTGGACATCGGGTATATCATGAGTCGCATGAGAAATATGAATGATAGATAAAGGATTTAACCCTCCTATAATTAGGAGAGATATTATTGGCCTCTTGATTGAGTGAGACTATAAAATGCATGGCCGTGCTCAAATAATGATTTGTTTTTAGTAGTCTACTCATGGATCAAGTAAACCCGGATAAAATGTTGAAGAGGATGACTAAACACATGCCTCGAGTCTAATCTATAATATTTGGTTAAAGGGATTATGTTACACGGAAACATTAATCATGAAAGGTTTAATATGGATCACCATTTAAATTATTATTACTTGCGTAGCAATGATGTATTACTAGATGCCGCTCTTTGTTTACGATTTTAATTGAGACTTTAAAATCGTAGCCAACGTAATAATAACTTATAGGGTCATACACTTAGAATGTCTTATAAGGAGTTTTAATTTAAATTGAGAA
The DNA here is from genome assembly GCA_036435485.1 of Saposhnikovia divaricata. Classification (NCBI taxonomy): domain Eukaryota; kingdom Viridiplantae; phylum Streptophyta; class Magnoliopsida; order Apiales; family Apiaceae; genus Saposhnikovia; species Saposhnikovia divaricata. The sequence goes on along the minus strand of CM071594.1, from coordinate 190,809,540 downwards.
TTTAAATTAAATCATTATTAAATAAAGAATTGGCTATTTAATTAATTGGACTGGTCCTAATTAATTATCTAAGTAAATTTGAATTTAATAAAGTAAGAACAGAGTTGGGTTTCAGGAAATCCAATAATAAAATCAAAATAAAATTAGAATTGGTTTTAAGGTAGCCCAATTCGGGTTTTTGATTTTAGCCCACTATCTCTCATATAAATACATGATGATGTACTTTAGGGTCAGGGATTTCATAAAATCATTTTATTAAAAACCCTTACAGCTCTTTGAGAGGCTAGAGAGATAAAGAGAGGCTGTTCTTCGCGGGCTAGTACCTGGCTCCTCGGATGGTTGGACGGTCGGACATTCGTGTGGATTACCTTAGAGACACAGATCTTGACGTGAAGATTGTGTGTGGTGATTACAAGCTAGGACCTCCGTTGAGTTCGCGAAAGTAACGTTTTAAAGGTATGATTCGTTTCTCCATAATCTGCCCGTAATTATACATGGATCCTAGTTTGGGTTTCGAAATTTTTGTTTTATTTACATTATTCCGCTGCGTTTTATGCCTCCGAACCCAACAATGGCATCAGAGCTACGTGCATAAGGGGCTGATTTGGTTACGTGTTTACTGTATTCGATGCATGTATGCATGTTATATTAATCTGCCATGAAATAGTTATGAGATATGTCGATTATAATTTGTTATGTCGTTCATATATGATTCTGTTATGTTGAATATTATGATATAATGATACAAGCATGTTTATTTGACCATGGTGCTGGTTATGGCCTTAAGACCCTTAGTTTAATGGTTTGTGGTTTTATAAATACGACTTGCATGTCGTTTTATTCATTCTTGTAATTGTTTAACCTCGAATGTAACTCGAGTTTTATTATGTAAGTACATTAGTATAGGTTGTATTCAATTATTCAATGTAATGTACTTGAAGATTGAAGGACGATCAATGAGGAGAAGCAACCAAGGAGAAAGAGAAGAATGAAGACTTGTAATTGTATTTATATTTATCCACCATAGATTGACCTTGATTCTTTTCATTAGCTTGAAAAGGATCATTTAGGATAAAGGCCATAACCAAGCACGTTTACTTACTGCACTTTACATATATATGAATGTATGCGATATATATAATGTATGTGTAGAGATAAAGATGCATGTTTGATTAGATTAATCATGTATGTATTAGATACATCACCCATGCCATGCCTGCTTAAACAAGTTAAAATCTGTAACGATTCGAGATTTTACAATTTAACATAACGATCATGAGATTTCTGTGTTTATGAAACACGGAATTAAATACGAATTTTCAATTATGGGGAGATTTTGTCAAAAACGGGTTTTACCTGTAAGGAAGTTGGGTATTAAGCAAGGCCACTTGTGACTCCTCCAACAACCTGGAAATCAAACTATTGATGAATATTGATTTGAAGTATTTAATTCAAGGAAAAAATTGGGAATCTCTTTATGATGGGATCATGGTTGTTTTTTCTAAACCCCTTAACAAAAATATTAAGTTTTAATCAGATGCTTTCCAATGAATGAACACTCATCAAATCCTAGATCGATAAGGGGAAGGGCTGTCAGTGGCAGGGGACTCCTGTCTATCGTGGTGAGATGTGACGAATATAAACGGTTATATTCGGCCGTTGTATCATTGGGTCTAACTTAACTAAGTCGTCATAATATGGTGGAAATAAAAGGTTATATTCAACTATTATGAACTTAGAAGCATAAAGTTTGGTTGAAAATCTATTTGATAGATAAGATCAATCGTTGATCATCAAACTATCCAAGAATTATATATGATATAATTGACAACTGTTGTCTACCTAAATAATCAAGTTTTAAGGACTACCAGTGGTTGACTTAGGACATGACGAAATATGGATCTTGGCTCACTAGAAAGATTTATGGGATATACTTTCTGAATTAATAGTAAGGGCTATTGATTTGATAAAAATAGTGGGAGATATATTATGAATATATATCATAATCATTTGAACATAATAAATTCAGACAATCTAATGTTTATTTTGTGCTTTTATCATTGCAGATACTAAATAATGGCAAACAACACAAACACACTATCAGTACGATCAGTCCTTGAGAAGGACAAGCTGACAGGATGACACAACTTCCTAGACTGGCAGAGGAATTTGAGGATTGTCCTCAGGCAGGAGCGTAAGCTTCATTGCATTGATATCCCTCCGCCAGGTCCCCTTCCCGAGGGCGCTACTGCTGAGGAAATAGCGGCCCACGCAAGGGATGAGAATGATGCAAATGATGTTGCATGTCTTATGTTGGCAACTATGAGTGCTGAGCTTCAAAGACAGCATGTGCATATGGATGCATATACTATCAATGAGCACTTGCAAAGCATGTTTGCAAGCCAAACTCGTCAAGAAAGGTTCAACACGAGTAAGTCACTCTTTAATTGCAAACAAGGGGCAAGTGAACCAGTTGGCCCACATGTTCTGAAGATGATTGGTTACATTGAGTACCTTGCTACTTTGGGTTTCCCGATTGCTGCGGAAACTGGTATTGACCTAATCATGAATTCTTTGAATAACAAATTCACTCAGTTTGTTGTGAACTACAATATGAATGAATTTGACAAAACACCTACTGAATTGTTGCATATATTGAGAACATATGAGACCAACATGAAGACAACTGAACCTGCTCCCATACTGATGGTGGGAAATAAAGGTAAGGCCAAGGGGAAAGGCAAGTGGAAGGGTAAGAAGAAGACTGGATCTGATTTTACACCCAAGCCAAAGTCAGGTCCTAAACAGGCTTTAAAGCCTAAAGGTGGGGTTGCTAAGGGTGAATGTCACTACTGTAAGAAAACTGGTCACTGAAAGAGAAACTGTCCTGTTTACTTAGAGGATCTGAAGAAAATGAAGGCTGTTCAGCTTTCTTGATCAGGTATTTATGTTATAGAAGTCAATCTGTCTACTTCTACATCTTGGGTATTGGATACTAGATGTGCTTCTCACATTTGTATAAATGTGCAGGAACTGCAGAGAAGTAGGACTTTGGCTAAGGGAGAAGTGGACCTACGAATAGGCAATGGAGCAAGAGTTGCTGCTTTAGCTGTAGGAACTTATTATTTATCTTTGCCCTCTGGGCTTGTTTTAGAACTTGAAGACTGTTTTTACGTGCCTGCGATTCGCAGAAACATTATTTCTGTTTCTTGTTTGGACAAGAAAGGTTTTTCGTTTACAATAAAGAACAACAGTTGCTCTTTTGCTTTGAATGATTTAACCTATGGTGTTGCGCGTTTGTTTAATGGTTTATATGTTCTTGATTTAGATAATCCTGTCTGTAATATAGAAAACAAACGACTTAAAGTTAATGACTCAAATCAAACATACCTCTGGCATTGTCGTCTAGGCCATATAAATGAGGAACGCATATCCAAATTACATAAGGATGGATATTTGGATAAGTTTGATTTTGAATCATACCAAGAATGCGAATCTTGTTTGCTTGGTAAGATGACTAAAGCCCCTTTCACCGGTAAAGGTCAAAGGGCCACTCAACGTCTGAAGCTAATACATAGTGATGTATGTGGCCCAATGCGTGTGATGGCTAGAGGAGGATACTACTACTTCATAACATTTACTGATGATTTCAGTAGATATGGATATGTATATCTTATGAAGAACAAATCCGATTCTTTTGAAAAGTTCAAAGAATACAAGGCTGAAGTAGAGAAGCAAATTGGCGGTGGTGCAAGTATTAAGATCTTACGATCCGATCGTGGGGATGAATACTTAAGCACCGAATTTAAAGAGTATTTAAAGGAGTGTGGTATTGTATCACAACTCACTCCGCCAGGTACACCTCAATGGAATGGAGTTTCAGAGAGGAGAAATCGTACCTTGTTGGACATGGTGCGATCAATGATGAGTCATGTAAATCTTCCAATAAGTTTCTGGGGTTATGCTCTAGAAACAGCGGCTTTCACACTTAACCGTGTTCCTACTAAGAAGGTTCAAAAGACTCCATATGAGATATGGGAGGAGAAACGGTCAGGCATGAGCTTTATGAAAGTTTAGGGATGCAAGGCATTTTTAAAACGTCAAGTATCTGACAAGCTTGGACCTAAATCCGAAGAGCGCAATTTTGTGGGATACCCTAAAGAAACAAAGGCGTATTATTTTTATAATCCTTCTGAGCAGAAAGTGTTTATTGCTCGAGATGCTGTCTTCATGGAAAGAGATTTTGTTTCCAAAAGAAACAGTGGGAGAACTATAGATCTCGATGAAGATCTCGATGAAGATCGAGAATCACAAAACAACATTGAACCTGAAGTGGAACAAGAGCAGAATGATGATAATGCTCAACAAACACAGGTTGTTCGTAGATCTGGTAGAATTCGCCATGAGCCAGAGAGATATGGATTTCTCTTGACTCAATGTGGTGATTTGATGCTCATAGATGAACTTGAGCCTCTTACATACCAAGATGCTATGAACAGTCCAGACTCTAAGAGATGGCTTGAAGCCATGAAATCTGAGATGGATTCCATGTACGAAAACCAAGTATGGACTTTGGTTGATCCACCTGAAGGGGTAAAACCCGTAGGGTGCAAATGGGTTTTCAAGAAGAAAACTGACATGGATGGAAATGTTCAGACCTATAAAGCAAGGCTGGTAGCAAAAGGTTTCAAACAAATTCATGGTATTGACGATGATGAAACTTTCTCACCAGTGGCTATGGTCAAGTCCATAAGGATTTTGCTTGCCATTGCAGCATTCCATGATTATGAAATCTGGCAAATGGATGTAAAAACAGCCTTCCTTAATGGAAGCCTTGAAGAGGATGTGTACATGACACAACCTGAAGGTTTTGTCGATCCAAGGAATGTTGGCAAGGTATGTAAATTACGTCGATCCATTTATGGATTGAAGCAAGCATCTAGGAGATGGAATATTCGTTTTGATGAAACAGTCAAAGAGTATGGCTTTGTTCAAAACAAAGATGAACCTTGTGTTTACAGGAAGGTTAGTGGGAGCCATGTGGCATTCATAGTACTATATGTTGATGATATACTACTAATGGGGAATGACATACCTTCTCTAAAGGCTGTTAAGACTTGGTTAGGGAGCAACTTCTCTATGAAAGACTTTGGAGAGGCAACCTACATTCTAGGAATGAGGATCTATAGAGATAGATCTAGAAGGATGATCGGTCTAAGTCAGAGCACTTACATTGATAAGGTTTTGCATCATTTTGGTATGCAAAATGCAAAAAGGGGATATGTCCCCGTGTCTCAAGGGATAACGATCTCTAAAGACCAGTGTCCGAAATCATTGGATGAGAAGGATCACATGAGTAAGGTTCCATATGCCTCAGCAATTGGATCTATCATGTATGCAATGGTATGTACTCGCCCAGATGTTTCGTATGCTTTGAGCATGACGAGAAGATACCAGTCTAATCCAGGTGAAGGTCACTAGACGACAGTCAAGAATATTCTAAAGTACCTGAAAAGGACTAAAGATTCATTCTTGGTGTATGGAGGAGAGGAGAAACTGGTTGTAAAAGGTTACACCGATGCAAGTTTCCAAACAGACAGGGATGATACTGTATCACAGTCTGGTTTTGTGTTTTGTCTAAACGGAGGTGCTGTAAGTTGGAAGAGTTCAAAGCAAGAAACAGTAGCTGATTCTACAATGGAGGCTGAGTACATTGCAGCTTGTGAAGCAGCTAAGGAGGCTGTTTGGATTCGAAAATTCATTACTGATTTGGGAGTGGTTCCATCGATCGCAGATCCCATTGATCTATACTGCGATAATAATGGAGCCATTGCACAGGCTAAAGAACCTAGATCACACTCCATAATCAAACATATACTCAAGAGATTTCACCTTATTCGAGATATTAATGAAAGGGGTGACATACACATATGTAAAGTGCACACAATTGATAACATTGCAGACCTACTGACCAAAGGCTTGTCGCAGCAGAAGCACGATGGTCATACTAGTTTCATGGGTATTAGATACATGGGTGATTGGCTCTAGTGCAAGTGGGAGATTGTTAGTGTAGGTGCCCTAGAGGCAATACATTGTTTCTTTGAATAAACCTTTATGTCATTTGATCATTCAATAAACGTATTTATTATGACTTTAATTACTGCGATATATTTGTTAGCATAATAAATGTCCTTAGAATCATGATACACATTATATAGTTTAAGTAAATGACTTGAACTTGAGATTATATAATATATCATATTCTTAAAAGGTCCCTGGTCGAGTATTATTATTATAGGACAATAATAATACATAAATAGACTAGTATGTTGTTTGACAGATAACCACATCTCATTGGTTATAAGTATGGAGATACTAAAGTCAATACATAGGTACATGTAGGAGTACATGGTACTGGACAGACCCACAGTGAGATTCTTCATGTTTAATAAAGTCATAAGAAAGACTCACAGTGATAATGGTGTAATGATCCTTTGACTTGAGGTCATTATATTTCTATACGAGGATTAATATACTTTGACTACATTAAAAGTTACCTTTGACCGGGTGATGATAAAAGTGGACATCGGGTATATCATGAGTCGCATGAGAAATATGAATGATAAATAAATGATTTAACCCTCCTATAATTAGGAGATATATTATTGGCCTCTTGATTGAGTGAGACTATAAAATGCATGGTCGTGCTCAAATAATGATTTGTTTTTAATAGTCTACTCATGGATCAAGTAAACCCGGATTAAGTGTTGAAGAGGATGACTAAACACATGCCTCGAGTTTAATCTATAATATTTGGTTAAAGGGATTATATTACACGGAAACATTAATCACGAAAGATTTAATATGGATCACCATTTAAATTATTATTACTTGGGTAGCAATGATGTATTACTAGATGCCGCTCTTTGTTTACAATTTTAATTGAGACTTTAAAATCGTTGTCAACGTAATAATAACATGTAGGGTCACACACTTAGAATGTCTTAAAAGGAGTTTTAATTTAAATTGAGAATTTAAATTAAATCATTATTAAATAAAAATTGGCTATTTAATTAATTGGACTGGTCCTAATTAATTATCTAAGTAAATTCGAATTTAATAAAGTAAGAACAGAATTGGGTTTCAGGAAATCCAATAATAAAATCAAAATAAAATTAAAATTGGGTTTAAGGAAGCCCAATTCGGGTTTTTGATTTTAGCCCACTATCTCTCATATAAATACATGATGATGTATTACTTTAGGGTCAGGGATTTCATAAAATCGTTTTATTAAAAACCCTAGCAGCTCTTTGAGAGTCTAGAGAGATAGAGAGAGGCTGTTCTTCGCGGGCTAGTACCTGGCTCCTCGGATCGTTGGACGGTCGGACATTCGTGTGGATTACCTTAGAGGCACAGATCTTGACGTGAAGATTGTGTGTGGTGATTACAAGCTAGGATCTCCGTTGAGATCGTGAAAGTAACGTTTTAAAGGTATGATTCGTTTCTCCATAATCTGCCCGTAATTATACATGGATCCTAGTTTGGGTTTCGAAAATTTTGTTTTATTTACATTATTCCGCTGCGTTTTATGCCTCGGAACCCAACAATATAACATTTGGTTTGGCAAACATTTTTTTTATCATTTTTTATTAACTAATTTTAAATAAGAAATTAATAATAAACAAATATATAGTAAATTATAATAAGTAAAATGAATATAATTTTTAGTTTGCTTCACAGAGTGATAACCAAATCATTATCGTTTTTATTAAAATTTTTAAATTAAATTAATCAACATCGTTAAATATAATAGTAAAAGTTATTTTTAATGATATTAAATTATGAATTCCACTAACAACATATTAAAATTAACATTTATTATATATAGTTTTTAAGTATAAACAAAATTAAAATTATATCCTTCATGTATTACATTATATTTTATTAAAAAAATCAATCATTTATTATATTACATTTAATCAAAAATATTTAAATTTTAAAAATACAATATTCAAAAGCAAATCGTACTTTGCATAGGTTATAGTTAGTATAATTAATCTAGTTTTAATAAGTTTTGAATAAAATTTAGGGCTTTTTTCATAAATAAATAGGAAAAAGTAAATTTTTGCACATTTACTTTTGTTAAGAATAGCTATTTACAATTTTATTAAACTAAGTTTCTAAATTGCAAAAATACTAGAAATTATGGCACCACTTCCCCCTGCCCAGCCTGCCCAGTTCGACTTTTTTTTTTTTTTTTTTAAGGTGGGGTGCTATTTTGGTGGATTTGGGTTGCAAGGCCCCGCAGGGGCATATTCAACTAAATGCAACAACATTCAACTGAATTCAACCACATGCAACTAAATTTCTGATTTCAAGTTCCATTTTTCAATTATCATTTTCAACCTATTTTTTGAACTCTCTCTCTCTCTCTCTCTCGCTCTCGCTCTCTCTCATATATATATATATATATAGTTCAAAAAAGAGGTCGAAAATGACAACTGAAAAATGAAACTTTCTTATGCAACTGAATGAAACCACATGCAACTAAATTTCTGACGGCAACCACATGCAGATGAATGAAACTTTCATTTTTCAGCTGCATTCAGTTGAATATGGCCCCTGGCGGGCCTTGCAACCCAAATCCACCAAAATCATCCACCTTAAAAATTTTTTTTGCATGTGTCTGCATTCAGTTGAATATGGCCCCTAGCGGGGCCTTACAACCCAAATCCACCAAAATCATCCCATCTTAAAAAAAAAAGGTTGCATGTGGTTGCATTCGGTTGAATGTGGTTGCATTCAGTTGCAACTCAAATCCACTAAAATAGCACCCCCACCTTAAAAAAAAAAAAAATTGTTGAAGTCTATTGAAGTCGGCTGGGAAAGAAGGGGGGATGGGTGAGGGTTAATATTTTTGCAATTTTGAAACTTAGTTTAGTAAAATTGCAATTAAGAAAGTATAAGATAGTAAATATGCAATTAAATAAAGGAGATGCTATTTTTGCAAATAGAAACTTTAAATCTAGTATTTTTGGTAAATACTCTAAAATTTATACGGGGACGTCTTTCGCCAAAAAATATCTTAAAACCCATATGGAATACTGATTGTTATCGGATTAAATCATCCTAAATTTATATCCGAATTTGTTTACATTTTTAGAATTCGGATCAGATCAAATCAGAAGTCGTATATTTTTTAGGCTGATCCATATTCGTTCGGATTTCGGGTTACCGATCGGAGATCTGACTCCTTTAACAAATTAAAAAAATATTTTTTTTTTAATTCAGAATTTTTATTTTATTTTTTACGAAGTAAAAATTAAAAATAGATATTATATAAATAAAAAATATAATATATTCGAATGGAATTATTATTGGATCGCATCATACTAAATCTATATCCGCCATAATCCTTATCGGAACGAATTCTTATCGAATCAGAACCCTTATCGAATCGGGTTTTATATCAAAGTGACCACTCGGTTCGTCAAAAACTATCACTTAACCCACCGTACTCATCGAGGTCTCATTTAAACCACTAAACTAAGAAAATATATCATTTGCCCCCTGTATTCACAAAAATAATACAATTTATGGTGGTCTAAGTGATATACATGGGGGCAAATGATATGTTTTCTTAGTTTAGTGGTGTAAATGAGACCCCGATGAGTACGGTGGGTTAAGTGATAGTTTTTTACGAATCGAGTGGCCACTTTGATATAAAACCCTTATCGAATCTGATCAATAACGAATAAAAACCTTAAATTGATCCGAACTCTATAATGGGCCAAAACAAGTAACGGGCTCCGATATTCACCAAGGCCCCTTTTGCTGTAGAAAGCCCAAGTTCTGGCGTACAATTTATTTAATTATCGTCTTCAACATCTGCAATCACATCTTATGTGAAGCTCCCCTCCTGCCTATGGAAAACGTAAGTTCACCTCTCTATCTATCTTCTGTTCCACAAAAATACACTGTACTTGATTCAGTATATAACTATCTATCTATCTTTATATATATATGCCATGGTTCAAATGGGAATTTCTGTTATCCGGGGAATTCGGAGAACTACATGATTATGAACATTTTTAATGTCAGTATGTCCTGTAACATGTTCTCTAATTATGTATTTCCCCGAGTTCTCCGGATAATAGGAGTTCCCCGGATTATGTATTTGTGTTTTACTTGTATTAAATTACTCTCTTTTTCAAAAAAAAAATAAAAATGAATTCTGTTTTGTTCTAGTATAATTGTGTAAGTGATTGCAAGCTAGCCAGTTACAAAATTAGTTACATTTATATTTATGTTCATTTTTTTTTTTTTGATCTAGTAATATTACTTAAACTCAACTTTGAATTGAAACTTTTGAAGGTTTTAGTAAGTTAAAGACTTCCACTTTTTCCGGTTATTTTTCGCGGTCTTTGAATTAATATAGCAGCATTGTTCAGATGCATAGCGGAATTGGGTGGACGCGCTATGAGTGCTATCTTTAGTAGGAGTGATGCGGCACAATAACTTAAAAGATTAGAGTATACAATTAACACATTAAAATGATACAACTGTGGCAATGTACCACAAAAGAAATGCTAATCTAGGGTAGGCAAATTAATAATGGACAGCAACCTTTAAAAAATAGGAAATTCTCACTATCAGATAATCAATATTCTTACTAATTAAAAAATGATCTTAAATCGATGATGCTTACTTATATTCCTATCGTAACCTAAAACTATATGTTTTCTTATAAAAAAAAAATGAAATTCATGAAAATAAATATAAGAAAAAATTATTCCTAGTTATTTGTTTGCGTTTCGGGGAGTCTTGTATTAATAGTTTTTGGTAATACCAGGGTTAGGATGTAAAATTTTCCCCTGTTATGTGGATGCTTTATAAGCTGATAACTAGAATTTTAAAAGTAAATGGAAGCTACTTTGTAACGTAGTCACATCCTATATGGCGATAATATGATGGATTTATTCTCCATTCTAACTTTAAAAACTCTTAAATGTACTAAATACACCATACTTGGACACATTTTTGTAGCTTCTTGCATCTGTACTAACCTAGCCTGATAAATGATAATAAATGTATGCTTAATTGATGGATATACATCTAGCAGTATTTATGTATGTAGTTATGTACATATTACCCACTGAAATTGAATGCACTATCCCTTATCATTTTGTTGACACTTCTTTGCAGATATCTTCCCTTTCAGTTTGATTCTTATTCTTCTGTATCGAGGACATGAAAAGATTGAATTTTCTCTGGAATGTCTCAAAAAACTTTTTCACTTGTGGGATTATAGGCCTCACCATATCAGATCGTTATATCAGTATTGTCCCTATTCGAGGCGGTTCTATGTCTCTAACTTTCAATCCCCATTGCAGCACTTCTATGAAAACATTTTCAGGTAAAGACTTTCAGAGGGATCAATTTCAAACTCACCTCAGTGATTATATGTTTTTGCCTAATATAGTGAATTTTCTTTTCCACAGCTGACCGTGTATTGGTAGAGAAATTGTGCCTGGATAAGTACAAATTCTCACTTGGTGATGTTGTAGTTTTCTGGTATTATTACAGAACTGTATTTGATTTACATTTTTATTTCAGGCAGCAAAAATGAATTGTAAATTCTGATTACAAGCATGCTGAGGTATTAATAAAATAAATACTTAGGTTCTGATTGTGTATTGCATGTCATAGGCGTGTGTGTTATAATACAGATACTTGTGGAAGTACGACGCAGGTATTATGATGCAACGCGTTTACACTAGAAAGTTAGCGTAGTCGGAATCATCCAAAAAGGAAATGGCGTATATTGATGTTTGATTATGTCTTTTTTTTTAAGTCTTATCCATTGTAAAAAGCTTCACGGAAGTAGAATATGAATGGAGAATCTGCATTCAATTGCATCGGCTTGGGAGCTTTGTTTAATTTAAACTGTAGAAGTAGACAACATGATCACTTTTTTATGAATAATATTAAACTTAATTTACTGGACCATCTCATGTAGGAATTGATGGGGGTGTTCTTAACACTTTTTACTGAAAATTAAAGTTTTTTTCGAATTTCATGTGAATTGTGATTGTTCTACAGTTTCAATCTTTTGCAGTTCCCCCAGTAATCTCAAGGAGAAATGCGTAAAAAGAATTACTGCATTGCCAGGTGACTGGGTCAGTTCTCCTTACTCCTATGATGCTGTGAAGATTCCAGATGGGCATTGTTGGGTTGAAGGAGATAATGCGGCTTCTAGTTTGGATTCAAAATCCATTGGTCCGGTAATGTTTCCAGTATCCATATCATCTATTTTCTCTTGACAGCAGTGTTCCTAGCAACCTTGATTTTAGTTTCCATGCACTTCTGCACTGCTCTCAGGTTTTTACAACTGTTAGAAGTCAAATGATCTAACAATCTCAAACTTGTTCTGTGCAATAATGTCATAAGAATCTTAAGAAGACAAAAGAAAAATAGCGTAAATTTCGTGTTGTTAAGATCTTAAAGGATAATATGGGTAACCATTTGGTTATGTAGTTGAAGTTAGGTACCCAATTAGTGATCATATAGTTATGGGTTCGACTCTTTTATCCGAAATGTCGGGGGTCAATGCCTGGAAACAGCTTCTCTACTCAGTGAGTAGGGGTAAGGCTAAGAAGACTGACAGGGAAATGTTAGTGCTACTTTATGCATGTTCACATTTCTAGGTAGCAGAACCAGAAAATTGGAGGGAGGGGAGGGAGGGGAGGGGGGAGGGGGAGGGGGAGGGGGAGGGGGGGGGGGGGAGCAGAAGCATAATAACCAAATGCTCTTGCCAGGAGCTGAAGCCAAATGAATTGTTACCAAATGCTCTTGCCAGGAGTTGAAGCCAAATGAATTGTTGGAATGCAATTCTTAAAGCTCTGGACTTCAGACCTTTGCCCACTCGCTAACACTATGTATAAGTATATAACCAGTATGCTGAACAATTTTTTTTTTTTTTTTTTTTTTAATTTGACGCTTGAAAAATATGAGATGTACTTGAGAGGATCCAAATTTCTTTAGTGAACTTGTAATTCATGCAGGGGCGGTGCTTCCATAAGGCCATTTAAGCAATGGCTTTAGGCCTCATAATTTTTTAGGCCTCCAAATATAAATACTACACGGTTAACTTATTTATTCTTCAAATGAATGATTGACTTCTTCTTTTCTATTGATCTACGTTAGAATTTTTTTTTTGATTTTTTACTGATGTAAATTTTCCGTCAAGTTTAACTAGATTTATCAAAAAAAATTGAAAATATTGCTATAGAATTGGGTATAAAAAACCTACAAAAGACAAAAAAAAAATTGTTTAAATATTATACATTTTCCAAAAGGCCTCAATTTCTTCCTATCCGCTTTAGGCCTCCGGAAGTCTAGAGCTGCCCCTGAATTAATGTTTCTTTTTCAAGCATGTGCCTGTACATATGGTTGCAGTTGACAGCAATACTTCAATTCCTGAAATTTTACTACGTTACCATTGATTAGCTGGCTGAAATGTTTACTGGCAATCGCAGGTCCCTTTAGGTTTAATAAAGGGAAGGGCCACACACATTATCTGGCCGCCACAGAGAATTGGTAAGGTCGAGCAAACAATTCCTAAAGGTAGATTTGACTTCTAAAGGATGTCATTCGGTTTCCTGTTGTACAGGAAGTAGAGTTGTCGATCCAGTTTTGATCTGTTTGTGAAAAAGATCTTCTCCATTGCGTTGATATTTGAATGATCAATTATTTTAGTCTTACTGTTGCCCTAGCTTAACTGTAGTATTTACATTCTTAATTTCTTTTTTGGTTTGTAAACAATAAGCTTGAAGTGCAATTTGTGATCCTTATAAAGTATCTTATGCCTTGAGTAATTGAGTTGAATTACTCGATCTTTATACGCAGTACTAATATATTACAATAGCAAGTAGTATTAAATCACAATAATAGCGTGTAGATGTGCCACTTCTAAGTATGACAGTATCACCTCAATGAACATTATTGAACAACAAGAGTCTCAACCCCACACCTTGCTGGAGTAGTTAGTATTCCCCCCCTTACATGCTTCCAGTAAATGGTAAAAATTGCCTAATTGTAGTATATTAGGTCAATTATCTTCGATATGTGGTATTTTGGAATTTTTTTTTTATGTAGTTCGACTTGATAAAAAGCAATGTTACAGATTTAACTAACTAAACTGATAACAATCAAACTATGGTCAGATATTTTTTACTTCCAGATTTTAGTAATGAATTTACTGTACGTGGAATTCTTTAATATATTGTATGTGTTATTACAATAAGCTTTTTTCAAAAGAGCTAATTAGAAAAAACCATGTTCAACTGGTAGAATTTGCCACATCTCAAACTACAGTTATAGTAGTTAGCAATGGCAGGCCCTGACACCAAATTATACAATTACTACTAGCCAATAGCATTTTTCTGTCTACTTCGAATTTTCTATAAGCTACATCAGAATTGAGATGACCGAGATTTGACTAATTAGTCTATTCAGTTAACAGAATCTTTGTAGAGTGTCAGGCACAGATTAGGATAGCCTAAACTAAGCTTTATATACCTAAGCATTAAAAAGTAAAGCTCTTAACAGATGTTCAAACTAATCATCCTCCACAGACCACAGTTCCCACTCAAAACTAAGGTCTGGAGATGGTGGGATCAATGTGCACAGATATTATCCCTGGATCAAGAAGTAGAAAATGTGTTTCCGCAAATACCCCGGTGTCCAGAAAAATAAAATGAGCTCATGGTTGTAATATTCTCTATTGAAAGCGTAATAAAAATTTATTTGACAATGGGTGGGAGGAAGGAAATTTCTTTCAACTTTCTAAACTGCATGCACAATATAGTAGAATTATTGATTTACTGTTTGGATATTTGGAATCCTCAATCCCTCTATGGGGATATGGGATATACTTGGTTCACATATTAATTCCAGAAGCCTTTACAAGAGGTTTACAGGAGCTCTCACAGATTGTGAAATTATCTCCTGATGGTAATTCTTCAACCAATCTAGAGAGCTTCTCGACAACTTCTCCAGCGTTAGGTCTCAAAGAAGGGTCTTCCTCGACGCAAGCCCTTGCAAGGTTGGCTAATGTGACAGCTTGATCAAATGAGTAGTTCTCATCTAACACATTGTCCATCCACCCCCTCAGCTCCTCTGCATTCTCTGACTGTAGAATGAAGTTTATTCTATCTGACAGCAAAATAGTCCCCTCTCCTTTTTCAGTTCCCCTGGTGACTGGTGGTTGGCCCGATAAAATCTCAAGCAAAACCACCCCATATGCAAATATGTCAGTGCTCGTAGAAGGTACGCATTGGTGAAGGAGCTCAGGTGCCAAGTATCCTTTAGTCCAGGACACAGAATTGCTGGAGCAAGATACTTGATTTTGATCACATGTGTCATTTTCAGCACATTCAGCCATCCCGAAATTCCCTACCTTCGCATTAAACTCTTCATCAATAAAGATGTTTCGACTCTTTATATTTCTGTGAAGGTAGCAAGGATTCATTATTTTGTGCATGTACTGTAAAGCTGTAGCCACGTCTAAGCAGATCCTTAGCCTTTGATTCCATGTCAAGAAACAATAGCAGGATGAAATGAACTGGCTCTTCATAGCTAAACCACCATGAAGCCAGTCTTTTAAAGAACCATTTCTAGCATACTCGGAGACTATAAATGAATCTGGGCCTTCGGTTTCACATGTTCCAAAGAGCCTAATTATGTTAGGATGACGATGAACTGCATCATGAAAGAGCCCGAATTCAATCTTTGAAACATTCTGCGTCTTTGTGCACTTTATTGCCAAGTTCTTGCCATTTAAACGACCATGAAATACAGAACCCTCAATAAGATTACTTGAACTGAAATCTGCAGTAGCTTTCTTCATCTCCTCTAGTGTGTAAGTTTCAATCATCATCTTATGTGGTGTTGGTTCAATTACCTGGCCGTCAAATGTATCTTGGGACCCTTCAAAAGAGACCTTTTTTTCACTAATGGTCCGCACACTTAGACTCAGCTGCTGCAGCTCCACATCTCTGTCCTTGGCTAAAACTTGCTGCTTTTTTCTCCATTGCATCATAAAGAACGCTGCTGCAACAGCAATAATTGCTACAAATACAGCTCCACTAACAGCAACGTAAGCTCCAATCTTCCACATTTTCGATGACTTTCTCTTGTGTTGATTTATGCAAGGATTGGGTTGTGCTGGAGAACCCAAAGTTGGCTGACTTGGTTCTGCTAGTGAAACAACTGCAGGCTTTCCATGTAATGGAAGAAAAAGAGTTGACACAGGCTCTAAAATTTGCAGCTTCGCAAAATCTATTCCTGATCTATTATTAGCTGAAATAATAGCCTCTTCTGAAATATTAAACTTGGTGGCTAAACTGGAAACTGTATCACCTCTGGTTACAGGATAAGACAACAGGTTTGTGTTTTTTCCTATTACATTTAATGGACAAGCACATCTTAATGGAATCAACAATGTGTGATTATCTCCTAAATCCCATGGATTTATACTTGGATTCTTCTCCTTCATGGCTTTACAAGTTGTCAGGCCTTCCAGCGCCTCTGAAATACTATAAAAACTTTCACCTTTAACAGTAGCGTGTGTGAATTCTGCACTATAGATGCCACCTTTGCATTTACAATCAAGTGGGATCAATAAAGGGTGTTCTTTTGGAAGAAACTCCGAGTTAGCAGAGAAGTCATTCGCTTCAGCTAGAGCAGACCGATTAATCCCCATGTAAAAGCTGAGATTGGAAAGGGATGAATAATATGATATTGTACGTAGCATAGCGTATGTCTCACACTGATTTTGTGCATCATTTCCATTGCATTGGTAGCCAGAAGCATATGTAGAATTTGTATCACAATTTAAAAAGTTCTTTTCAAGTGCAAAGGCAAGAAAAAAGATGGAGCAAAGTAGTAAAGCTCTTAGGATCAGCTTACTGAACATGGTTGAAACTATATGCAAGAACACATGGAACAGCTAGTAAAATAGTAAAGATTACTCTATGAAAGAGAAGGTGGAAATATTTTTGGATCTCTACACAGGGGAATAGCTGGTCATGGACAGGATCCTTGGGGTTAAAAACTTGTACCTATATATAAACACACACAGACAAACAAATAGATGACCTCTAGTTTGTTTAGGCAACTATCCTTGTCTTGGTTTCTGATTCAAGAGGCCATAGCTGAGTATGATAAGCCACTTCATATGTCTTCAACTGTATTATAATCTTCCTGCTACTTTAAACTCTTATTATTACTATTTAATTTACAGACCCACTAAGATAACAGAACTAAATAATGAAATGAAATAGAGTTGATCACACACAAATAAAACATTTATTCATCACATTAATACACATGCTAATATCTATGCAACTCATGTGCTATGCAACTTGAGGCATGATTATGCACAACTTTATTTTGAAGGCATTAGAAAACTGGTTTGGCACACATGGACGCTTACCATTGGTCGCGGACGTACAACTCAACATATACAACTGTGCATTTATGCATGTCAGCAACATTCTTCAAGAATGTGGAAACAGAGATAATTTTGCTATTGAAAGAGATAAGGAAGAGGGTACAGAAAAGAAGGATTGCATCAATGTTAATGAGTTGATGAGACTTTTGTGTGTTGGAAAGTTGATGCATAGAATAAAACTAGAATATGAAGCCTCAGGAGACATTAGTCTAATAGGCAAAGATAACCTAGGTTGACAAGCACCAATATCACAAAGCAAAAGTTTTACATAAGAAAATTTGAGAGTTGTGAAAAAAGCTAGAAATAATGTTGAGGTTAAAATGATTTACTGCATAATTTGCTTGTCAGTAATACTTCTGCTGTTAGTATCGATTCACATTGGCAATAGTTTGAGAAGAACTCGCATTTAGAGTGAGAAAAGTTTATTAGACATTACATCGGACTCGAGAAAAAATTACTGTCAAACTTCCTTGTTAGTTACAAAAGCTACTGCAATTTGCCGACCTTGACTGAAATCCCATAAATCTACGATAAACCGCCTCTCCAAGCTGGACTTATGGCTCGACAAGTGCATATTTTTTGGAATAAAGGACTCTAACTTAAGGTTCCAGATTCATTGTGTAAATCCATAAGTATCTTCTTTTCTTAATCCGATAGTGAAGAGTGTGCACATGCAGGTAGCACAGCAGAAGCATGTGATTGCCACTAGTATCTTATCGGAATGTAGGTAAAAAAATTACAGAAAAAAACATATAATTAGTTGAAAGTACTATAATGAAGGAACAATAGACTGAACTGTGGGACTTGATATGGTCCTTTGTCCAGAATTCACTGTTACAGCTGTAGTTACAAATTCAGGCAGTTTGTACAAGTAGGTGGTGTGTGTCTACATATAACTGTCTTCCACTTTGATATTAGTGAAGTTTTGTTAATTTTGATTTTTATACACAGTCAACATATTTATAGATTGTTGAGAGAATTTGGTAGTAGAGTTGTATTTTTAAGTACAGGTTGCCATGTGGAAGCAAATAAATATAGGAAACAAATACACCTACAAAGTTTAGAATTAAGTTCCACAAATTGTTCTCTGTGCCCTGTAAATAGCGTCTTCTTGGAAAATAAGGTAAACGTTTTTGTTCATAGGGAACTTTCCTGGTTGATGTTGGAGCCTTGTGCACTTGGGTGCGACCTTATGTGTACATTTAAATTTAAAGCAGTGTGTCATGGATGATGCAATCAAGTAGATCAACCAAGTGTGGTACATGATTGGAAGATGAAAGTGGAAGTTGACTTGTCTTGAACCAAGCTAAACTTGAGTTATAATGAAATTACACATATCCGGAGAGCTGCTTAGGGGACATATATAAACTTTCGTCGGGAAGGCAACCATAATCAGGGCCAGGGCTGATCCTACGGCAAAAAAGTTGCCCTATCTAGTTAGCAATTCAGGTCATGCATAAGGTTGATCCTACACCTTGAAGCTTTATAGCATTTTTAGTAAAAAGATGCTATTAGCTTGAAATATAACATATAGCAACTTTCCAGTACTTAAATTATAAACTCACATGGTCACTCAGGCCTAGTGATTATATGCAAGTCATACACAAAATGAGGCAGACATCACTAACAGATATTCATATTATTGTCTTCATGATTATAAGATCTCATTTAGATCTTTCAAGTACAATATAGATATAATACATTTATAACAAACCAGGAAGTAGGGCATTGTTACAGAGTTTCTTGCCTGCAGCAAAACAAATTTAATGTTGTTGGTAAAGCCTGATGAGCTGTAAATTAATGTTGCTAAAACTATTGAAACTAACATGCCCAATAACAATAAGATCTCAACTACATTTACATTCAAAATTTTCAAATGGTTGTAACTCTGAAGAATGTAAAATAAAGTTAGAAAAGCTGATTTTTCATTGGTTCTTTATTACTAAATATAAATTATTTATCCTAAACTGTCTGTGATTTGTATCAGGGTCATATCGATGGAGGATTATCTTGTAATTAAAAGTAAAACTTGCAGGTAGTTCAAAATATTCAGCTACTCAAATTTCGTAGGTAGTTCATACTCCTTTCCAAATTCTTAATGTCCTGTGTAGCTTGTGTTTAAAAGAAAATTGCAATTCACTCATATTCGGATTAGATGGAAAAAGTAAACTTGCAGTCTACAAACACACATCTCCAGTTAGTGTTCAAGTTAAAGGATAGACCTAGATACATGCAGTTGGGATAATTCCGGCATGATGTTGGCAGGCACCAATTATCTATTTCCCTTTTTCTTTCTGGATTTCATGTTGGATTTTATTCTAAACTTGTTTTTTATCTGTTTTATTTCTTATGTGTTTGTATTTGTTTTCTACGTGTCTATTTAGCGGCAATCCTAGAGATCAGGGGTTGGACGCAGTCTCTAGAGGTTGGGAGAGTTTTTAGGAGTCTTAGTTGTGTAGTGCCTATTTTCTAGCCACATACTAGTTTTAGTCTGGCTATATATTTTGTACTGAAGAGCATAATTTTAATAGAGAAGAAGAATAGTATAATATAGTCCTTTTTAGAGTACTCTAGCTTGTACATATCAGATTCACTTTTCTTGTTTATTTTGCCTTATATTGTTTGTTCTTTGTTTGTACACCTGACATATATATATATATATATATATATATATATATATATATATATATATCCAATATTTTGGTATCAAAGCTACCGATTCTTGAGGCCTTCAATCTGCTAGTTCGTATTGCTCATCTTCATCTATGTTGTCTCTGTTTTTTTCCTCTTACACAAACAATAAGTTTTTTTTCGCATTTTCTTTTCGCAAATGAATCTGTTACTCTGTCTTGAACCATTTCTAAATCAATCTCTGAGTTGTAATCTTCAGTTTGTCAATTGTTAAAAATTCTCCGTTTCATCAAAGTATGCACTGAAAGTGTTTGATATTTTGTGTGACTGAAATTTTGGTTAAATTTTGGAGTATCTTTGCGCATCTAGTTGTTAGACGTTTTTCGGATGAGGTGCTGTGTATTATCTGCTATTGTGCATGCTCGCTAGTCACATATGTCGGAGTAATAGGTTGGGATTATGTAGAGGCTGTTATGGAGGTTGAAGAAGTGGGTCTAGGGCTTGGTTACAAGAATAGTGTGCAGGGGTATGCATGTGTGCATATGTGAGTAAAGTTTACTGATAATGGGCTGCTACGACTATGCAGATTGAGTAAGTTTGGACTTGAATGTTTGGCAGATTAAAGTGATGAAAGTAGGGCATGGGTGATGGCTGTGTTGGTGTAAAAAAATGTGTTTTTTTCGGAGGGAAGGATGCTATTTTGCAGAGTTGTTGTTTAAGCCTTGATGCGGCTTACGACTATGTTGAATATGGATTATGATTATGGGTGTTGTTGCTGGTTATGGGAGCAGAACCCAAGGGGGTCAATTTGGATGGTGTTCATGTGGCCTTGTATTCAGATTTGGATGGTGTTAACGTAATTCTGCAATTTTGAAGGTGAAGGTTGAGGCAACAACAGTCATGATAAGTACTTCAAATGTTGATGTAAGTACTGGGGATGGTCATGGTTGTGGGCCTGTGGCTATCGATTTCTTGAAGTTACAAAGAGGGACAAATGATAATGGTGATCTTGTTGTCACAAAAGGAGATCAATATGATTTAAGAGAACACACGAAGGAGAATGAGGTGTGAAACCTTGGAAAGCCAGTCGAACTAGCTGAATAGTACTATAAAGATGGAGCTGATGAGGTTTGTTTTGAATATCACTGGTTTTCGGGACTTTTCTTTTGGGGATTTTCCAATGTTGCAGCTATTAAGGTACACATCCGAAAATGGTGGGGGGATTAGAGATTTCACTGATGGAAATGGCAGCATTATTCTAGTTTAGAAGTTTCCTCTGAATATTTTAGATCTGGTGTGGATAAGATATCCATTGGGAGTGATGTTATTTACGTTGTATAAGAATATTTGAAGACTGGTGTGAAAACCAGAAAGAGCAGCTTAGAACAAATCTCCAGGAAATCAAGCAGTTGTTGTAAGCATTGATCCTCGTATGGTGTATTTGGTGCATCTTAATGATATAGAATTTAAGGCTGTCAGAGTAAGAAAGCCAGGTCCAAATGGTGAAGAAAATGCATGGTACCAGTGCACTATTAATAGGACGAGAAGGTCGACCAATTGGTGTTTATGAGATTGCTAAAGCCGTTGAAAAGTTGGGAGCTGGGGAAATATTACTGAACTACATCGACTGTGATGGTCAAGGAAAAGGCTTTGATATAGATCTTATAGAGTTGATCTCGGATGCTATGAGTATTCTTGTGGTTGCAAGTAGTAGTGCCGGAGCTATTAAACATTTTTCTGAGGTTCATCAAGATAAATGCATCAGCTGCTCTTGCTGCTGGTGTTTTTCATCGAAAAGAGGTGGATATCTAGGCTATTAAAGAGCACCTGGTGAGTGATGGGATTGAAGATTAGGTACTCGTCGAAACAAAGTAAATAGTAGTAAGTATGAAGGCGGCAGCGATAGTAGTATATAGGTGTGTTGCTATGATTATGTGAAGTGAAGTAGGCTGCATCAGTTGACAAGAAGCTAGGACTGAGTGGGAAAGCACCGATGTAGTGCTGCTACGATCCACTGGTGAGTGGTGAAGATGAATGCAAAGTGAGGCGGTTTGTCTTAGAGTGACCCAGTGCAATCAGCAAGAAGAAGTTGCAGGTCAAAGTAATGTGAAAATGGTGGCGTTGGGGTTGTCAAGAAATATGGCTACTGTTGTGCTTGAGTGGTGATATTGGTTGTGTGCAAACTGGAATGTGCAGAAAATGTGTGTGCAAAGAGTGTATGTGCAAGTGCTGGTTACTATAGACGTCGAAAGCAACATCGGTGTTGACTGCTGAGTGTAAATGAAAGCAATATCAGTGTTGACTGCTCTGTGCACACGTCTGGATCCTTGTCTGAGTGCAGACAGGAAGAGAGCCATACGGGCTAATGAGTTGAACCATGTCTGAGTACAGGAAGGATGAGAGCCATACGTGCTGATGAAGTTTGCAAAGTCACGGGTTCGAGTTTCCATCGAAGGCATTTTCTAGAACTGACTCTGATAGTTGCTGGGAAGGGAGGATTCTTGAATCTTCCTAGTCCCAAGGGAGGCATCTGTAAATGCTGGGGGGTAATTGTTGGGTTTCCTATCATCTTACCTAAATCGACTCGTGATGTTTACAACTTAGATAGTATATCGGGGTAGCGATTAAATTGGATTTAATCACCCGATAACTTGGGTGTGTATTCGTAAATGGTGTGCGGATACTAGTAGCGCAGATGGCGCGGATACTAGTAGCGCAAAGGTTGTCTACTCAAGAAGAATGACAGAATTTGGTGGCGACAGTGTGGAGACGTCGGAGAGAAGAGGAGCAGGAAGCTCAAGCTGAGAGGGCCAGAGGTGGATTCCTCAGCAAGCGGAGCCGGAAGAAGAATGATTTTGTTATTGAAGAAGAGGGACGTTGGTTGCAGCAGAGAGGCTGCCGAAAGAGTTGTTGGATATTTGTTTTTTTTGTAGCTTGCTACGGTTTTTTTTTCCGAGGAGGTGTCCAGGAAGTCACTTTTTGTTGCAGCTGCTGTGTGTGCACTGAATCGAGTCAGAGAAAGAGAAGATGATATGCAGATTGTGAGAAGCCATGGCAAACCTGATTCGATTGGCTTTGGTTGTGGATGATGTTGGGCTGAAGACTCGTGCGTATAAGGAGTTAAGGATGTGTTCAAACAAGTTTAGACTAAGGGAGAGATTGTTGGATTTTATTCTAAACTTGTTTTTTATCTGTTTTATTTCTTATGTGTTTCTATTTGTTTTCTACGTGTCTATTTGGCTGCAATCCTAGAGATCAGGGGTTGGACGCAGTCTCCAAAGGTGGGGAGAGTTTTTAGGAGTCTTAGTTGTGTAGTGCCTATTTTCTAGCCACATACTAGTTTTAGTCTGGCTATATATTTTGTACTGCAGAGCATAATTTTAATAGAGAAGAAGAATAATACAATGTAGTCCTTTTTAGAGTACTCCAGCTTGTAAATATCAGATTCACTTTTCTTGTTTATTCTTCCTTATATTGTTTGTTCTTTGTTTATATATATCCAATATTTTAAAAGTAGCATTCTCCCTAGCTTGTTAAATCCAGGATCCATATCTTTCCAGTATTAGTGAAAGTTTGAAGGAATGAAAATTTTATTGTCCTTCATCAATTTAGTTTACAATGCATAAGCTTATATGATAAGTGGATTTTTTATCCACTTAGAACACTTCATATCGGCTTAAATTGATTAAGTTGACCTCAAGTATGTGGTGTTTTTGATGTGTTTGCATTGAATTTTGCAGAACTAATAGCTGGAGGCATTGGTAGTGTTTAATGATATAATTGTGGTGGAATTTAGCTTGGGAGTAGGAGGCCAGAAGCAGGCCATAGATACGTCAAGAAAAGAAGTATCAAGGAAATATAATAAAGGAGGGCTTGGAGTTTAAATATCAAGAGTTGGAGGCTAATTTGATTAAAATTCGGATTTTCCGGGTAGGTTGCGCAGTCTCCACTGTTTTGGCCATATCTGGAGTTCTACAAGTCCGTTTAAGGCCCGTAAGCAGTCGATGGAAAACTCCGAAGAAGACGAATCTGTTTGTAGCAAAGTGCTCCAGCAACTAGGGCACGGGCGCTCTTGAAAGTGGCGCGGGCGCGCTGAGTTGAATTGAAAGTGGCGCGGGCGTGCCGTATGTAGCGCGGGCGCGCCGTGTCTAATGCTGAAAAATCCTGATTTAATTCTGTTTCAATTTTTCTTGACGACCAAGGCACAGGAGGCTATATAAACATAAGTTATCAATAGAAGATGACATTTTTTTACAGAGAATCAAGGGAGACAAGTTGGAGAAGGATTCCTAACGCTCATGATAAGCAACGGAGATCTAGATCTACTTCATCTTTTCTATTCTTCTAATTCAGCGATACTTTTGGATCTTCGTTTTTGGATTTGTTTTCTAAACCTTATTACTCTAGCACTATTGTTTTTATTCAGACCTTGTTTATTATCATGTTACTAATAGATCCCATGATGACGAGCCATGATGACGAGCCGTTCGATTATGAACTAATCGTTTTCATGGGATTCTAACGGATTTATTTACGGAGTTTAGTAGTTTGATTGCTTTAAATATTTGTGTGTGATGAATTGTGATATCCTCGTATGGTTGTACTTAATGATTTTAGATGCGTAGCTAACATCTAAATTGTTAATCTTTATTGAAGCGATAGTGGATATAAAGATTAGAACTTGCCATGCTAGCATATGTTTATGAATGTTTTGACATCATGATTCGTAGTGTAATTTTAACCATCTTACGCTGCCCTATGTGATCTCAATGGATAACTTGTTCTTAAACCGTTATGTTTTCAAATCTTATAGACATATAGGGTCTAAACATAATTGGTGTCTGCTTAACTTCTATCTCTTTTGTGGATGTTTGAGTAGTTTGGTATACGTATACTGACAGGTAGCGTGTACTTGCTTCGTGTTGTCCGATCAGTTATCATAACCATCACATACTTTAATTAAAGGCATCAACTCTAGACGAAGTATTTAATGAAGTTAGGATCCCATATTTTCTCATCCATAAGTAATTCGATTTTAATCTAGTTAATTAATTAATTTTTAGTATTGTTAATTTGCTTCTTAGTTTAATTAGTTAATCAAAACCCAAAATTTGTTATTGTCTTAGCAGTGAATAATAATCAAACATTGTTGCATAGGTGCATATTCTGAAATATACCAGTCTCTGTGGGAACGAACTTAACTTTATCTTATATTACTTTTGACCGCGTACGCTTGCGTGATTTATTGCGAACATTATATAGAAATACAATCACAACTACCTAAAATAAGGAGTGATATATGCATCAGATCATTCTAGAATATTTCCAGAATATTTTTAATTTATTATGCTAATCTTGAGGATCCTGATCTGATATAATTTTTATATTTCCTACACTCCCCCTCAAGGTGGTGCATAGATATCGATCATGCCCAACTTGCTTACAAAGTACTCAAACTTTTGTCTTGGTAGACCCTTTATGAAAATATCAACAACCTGCTGATATGTAGGAAGAAACATGATGCAAACAGTTCCATTTTCAAGTTTTACTTTTATAAAGTGCATATCAATTTCAACATGCTTTGTCCTATCATGTTGAACTCGATTATTAGCAATATCGATTGCAGCTTTATTATCACAGAATAACTTCACTGGGAGCTGTACCGGTTTCTTTAGTTCCTTTATGACTTTTTTAAGCCATAGAATTTCACAAACTCCATGGGCCATTGCACTATACTCTGCCTCTGCAGTGCTCCTTGCCACTACAATTTGCTTTTTACTTCTCCATGTCACTAAATTTCCCCATAAGTAAGTGCAATAACCTGAAGTTGGCCTCCTTTCAGTCACCGATCCTGCCCAATCAGCATCAGTGTAGGCCTCAATAGTCCTTTTGACACATTTTTTAAACAAGAGTCCTTTCCTTGGACATGACTTCAAATAATTTAGAATTCTGTATAAAGCGCTAAGATGTTCTGAGAGTGCATGAATTGACTGACTATACTAACTGCAAATGATATGTCAGGTCTAGTGTGGGATAAATATATTAATTTTCCTACCAGCCTTTGATATTTTACCCTATCCACTAGAACACCTTCTTTTATTTCTCCTAACCTTGAGTTGAATTCCATAGGTGTGTCTGATGGCTTACACCCACTCATACCGGTTTCCATTAAGAGATCTAGGATTTACTTTCGTTGAGATATGACAATACCCTCCCTGGATCTCGCAATTTCCATCCCAAGAAAATACTTAAGTTGTCCTAAATCTTTAATTTCAAACTCTTTTGAAAGAATTTGTTTCACCATCTCCATTTATTTAAGATCATTACCAGTGAGAATTATATCATCCACATAAACAATCAGAATGACAATACTCCTAGATGTGACCCTTACGAATAGAGTATGGTCTGAGTTTTGTGGAGAAAAACCTTTGAGTCTTCATGAATTTTGCAAATCGGTCAAACCAGTCTCTCGGGGACTGTTTCAACCCATAAATAGATTTTATTAGTTTACAAATATGTGTGCCAAAACTCTTACCAAACCCTGAAGGAGCATCCATATAAACCTCCTCTTTTAAATATCCATTTAGAAAGGCGTTCTTGACGTCTAATTGATGCATCGACCAATCCAGATTTACTGCAATTGAAATCAAAGCTCTAATCGTGTTCAACTTAGCAACAGGTGAAAAAGTTTCTGAATAATCAATGCCATAGGTCTGCGTATATCCCTTAGCAACCAGCCTCGCCTTGTATCTCTCAAGGGTCCCATCAGAGTTGTATTTTACTGTAAAAATCCATTTACATCACTGGAGTTTTTCCTCTTGGACGATCAACCTTTTCCCAAGTTTTATTCTTTTCCAATGCCCTCATTTCTTCCAAAATAGCAGACTTCCATTCAGGAATTGCAAGATTTTCCCGTATATTCTTAGGAATAGATATACTTGACAATTTAGAAGTAAAAGCTCGAAATGATGGTGACAGATTTTTGACAGATGTGAAATTACATAGTGGATACTTTGTACAAGTTCTAGAACCTTTTCTAAGAGTAATAGGTAAGTCTAAATCATGATTAGGGTCTGAAGTAGGAACTGACTCAGAAATTTCAGGTACGATGGGGATGAAAGAATTACCTGATTGTTCATTAGCTTTTGGATTTGTAACCTGGTTGGACTCTTGACCTTGCTGCAAGTTATCATCTCTTTTCCCTTGATTTGGATGTTTTCTTGAAAATACTTTCCCTTTGAATCGTCCATTTGCTTCATTATTTTTATGGATTTCTGTTTGTAATGGCAAAGACAAAGGACACATATCCGCATTTTCATTTATTGAGACATCATTATTTTTATTAATCTTAGTATCGACCATATTATCAGGTTCATGGTTGTTCTTCATACAATCTTCAGATGAACAATCTGAGACCATATTAGTTTTGATGATGACACAATGCAGCAAGCTAATTTCTTGTTACATAATATATATTAGCCTGCTATCAAACTTTATTTTGCAGGATGCTTTGATTGAGGGGGAGTTTTAGCTCAATCTCAAGTTAATATGTAATCATCAAAATCTTAGTTTTGATGATAACATAGTTAGCAAGCTGGTACGCTTGTAATGGTATATTATAGCAAGCTTCTTGTGTATATTTGTAATTCTATTTTGCAGGACATATAAGTTATGCTATATACAAAGATGTTAACATGCTGGATATATATATTAGACTAATATTGTTTTACATGATTTTTTACTTATATTAATTCAACATAGTATCTCAACTAGCTGGCACTTCAGGTTTGCTATAACACAGCAAGCAGGCAGCAAGCTGGCAGACAGTCCAGAATACAAACAGAGAGTTCGGTACTTAAAGAATAAATAGAATAAAAGGGTTGTATGGGCTGTCTAATATATCTAATATGGTTTTATATATATTAGAGCACTCATTTCTTAAAGGAATCTCTTTAGACAACTCCCACTTGTTAAAGAAACCTTTTATTATTTTAATGCTCCACTAAAAACATCCCATGTGCTTATCTTTTAAGCATGCAAATTGAGAATCATTTACTTCACAATGATTCTTTCTTAAAGCTGTGTTCCTACACGATTATGAACGTTAGAGATTTGCTTTTAACCAACAAAAACGAATGTGAGAAGTGTGATTCAAGACCGTTGCATTTTTGTTAACCAATCTAATCTCTTTTGCTTCACTATATATATATACTTGTTTGGTTGTGTTTCTTAGCAGCTTACACACGCAAAACCTTCAAGCTATATTCAAGAACACTAAAGAAACAACTCTGCACCATCTTTCAAATCCTACAAACGAGCTCTAATATTATATACGATATTGATATATTAGGGAGTTCATTGTTTAGTTGTATTATCAATCAATTCAATCTTTGTTAAAGTTGTAATTATATTTGTTGGATAGTAGTCTTGGGAAACACGGGTTTGGTGAACTAGAAGCTAGAGAAGTTTGTGTTACGGGAAGTAATATAGTACTTAGAGAACAAGTTCAGAAACATTGTTTCAGCAAGCTGGTATCAACAAACTGGGAATTGGTTTCACTGCATAACAGCAAGTGGATCTTGGTGATCAAGGAGTATTGTGCTCAAGGGGAACTCATTGGTCTATTCAACAGGTTGTTCAAGGAACTAGAAGAATTCAAGAAGAAGGACTTCAAGGAATTCAGAGTGTTCAAGGGAGCAAGGCTGTTAGAGAGGCTTTGAGGTTCAAGGGAGTTGTTTTACTCAGGGGAAAAGTTCATTCCAGCAAGCTGTTATCAGTAAACTGGGTGATATATTATTGGATCTTGTAATTGGTTTATTTATGATTAATAATATATTCTCTTACCACGTTGGTAAGGGACTAGGACGTAGACCATACAAGATTAGCGGTCGAACCTAGATAAAATTCGTGGTGTTCTTTACTTACTGCATTTTATCTTACTGCACTGCATAACTTAGCTAGCTGCTTATTTGTTAATCTATTGCATCCAGTTAACTCAGCTAGCTGCTTATTCATAAATTTGTTGCATCCAGCTAGCTGCCAGAATATCTTTTCAGGCAGAATTTTTATTTAATCATTGTTAGTCATAACACCTATTCACCCCTCCCCTCTAGGTGTGTATTTTCATTTGGTATCAGAGCTTGGTGTACTAACATTTCTGTAACTGGAAAGTACAGATCCTATGGCACACATTTATGTAGAGGGAGAATCATCGAACATGCCATCACTTCTCCTTGGTACAGAAAATTATGATTTATGGAGACTAAGGATGAAGGTGATTCTGAGCAGAAATCCACTTGAATGGTTGGTTGTTAAAGGTGGTCCATTTACCTTTATGGATGAAAACGGAAAGCCAAAAGATGTTGATGATTTTACCGAGGAAGAATTGATAAAAGCAAGCTATAATGGAAATGCCAAGTACACACTAATTTGTGGTCTTTCAGATTCTGATGTTGGCAATGTCTCTTCGTGTGTAACAGCAAAGGAGATATGGGATACCTTAAGAATGCATTATCAAGCTTCAACAAAATTAGAAAAAGTATGTGTCAATCCAAAACAACAAGCTGATTGTCACAAACAGCAAGCTGTCTCAACGGATAAAAAGGAATGTAAAGCTCAAATGACATGGAGTGATGAAGAATCTAATTCCAGTGAATACTCAAGTGAAGAGATGATCAATTATGCATTGGTTGGCATTGATAATGATATGGTTCGAGGAAACACATAAGACATTCTTGTAGAAAGCGAAGATTTGGACTTGGATGTGGAATCTCGTTCGGTAAACTCGTTTCAATTTAATACATCTTCTGAAAATAATATTTTGGAATCACTAACCATGCAGGAACATAGAAATATCTGTTGTGGAGTTCATGGAGTTAAAGAATAAGAACAATGAACTAGAAAAGAAGAATACTTAACTTAGAGAGATCATTTCTGATCTTATGGGGGAGAAGACTCCAACAAATAACCATGCTCAAATCATTGCTGATCTTAAAGCTAAAGTATCCTAACTTAAAGGGATAAACAAAGTGCTTATCAAAAGAAATGATGCTCTCATGAAGGAACTCAGCGAGCTGAGAGCAGAGATAGATGCTCAAGATGCATTTTTAGAAGCATTTAGTCCAAGGGAATCATGCTCAATGGAAATATCTCAACAAGCTGAAAGAATCAAAGAGTTGGAAACGGAAATCAAGAATCTCCTGAAAGGAATGGGAAAATTTGTTCAAGAAAAAGATACACTCAAAACAATGATGAGATATGCAGAAGTTCCAATTGAAAGAGAAGAAGTTGGAATGGCTTCAACATCACATCTAAAGTATGATAGCAAACATGGAATTCCTTATGACTATGCCATGCCATGGAGAATCTGCCACAAATGTGGAAAAAAGGTCATTTGGAAAATCATTGCAAAGTTAAGAATGCTAATCCAGCTAGCTGGAACAGACAGACAGCCCACAGGCAGCTAGCTAACAGAACAGTTGGAACAAGAAAAACGGATTCTAAAGTGGTCCAAATGTGGATCAAGAAATCTGATTTGAATGTTTTATATGTTCTATCAACTAACCATACTGGACCCAAGCAAATATGGGTACCAAAACGTTGAGTTGTGTTTTATTTGTTTTGTAGGTATGTCTTGTTATCAAAGTGAGATTAAAACAATGGATTTTGGATAGTGGATGCACAAGACATATGAGTGGTGATAAGTCTCAGTTCCTTACTCTCAATAAGAAAAAGGGTGGAAGTGTCACTATTGGTGATAGCAAAACACTCCAAATTCTTGGAAAAGGAAAAATTGGTAATAGTGTCATCTCTATTGATAAAGTACAATATGTTCAAGGTCTTAAATATAATTTGCTTAGTGTAAGTCAGTTATATGATGATGGACACTCTGTTCATTTTGATAAAGAGAAGTGTACGATTAATGTTGGCACTAACAAAGTCCCCCTAGTTGCTAGAAGGGAAGGAAATATATATATTTTGGACTTTGAAATGCAGGATTCATCTTGGTGTCTAGCAGCAGTTGATACAAATCCTGAAATTTGGCATAGAAGGCTTGGACATGCTCATATGGACTTAGTCAGCAAGTTGGCTTCAAAGAAGCTAGTTAGAGGACTGCCCAAATTAAAGTATGTTAAGAAGGAAACCTGTTCGGCTTGTAAATTAGGCAAACAAATCAGAACTCCACATAAGTCAAAGAATGTGGTATCAACTTCTAAACCTTTAGGGCTTCTTCACTTAGATTTATTTGGTCCGGAAGCATATAAAAGCATCGGAGGAAAACAATATGCATTTATTATTGTAGATGATTATTCTAGATATACATGGGTATTGTTTCTTAGTATTAAAGATTGTGCTTTCAGTGAATTTGAGAAGCTAATTATATTACTTGAGAACAAGTTTAAGACAAAACTTGTAAGTATAAGGAGTGATCGAGGTTGTGAATTCCAAAAGGACTTTATTTCATATTGTGAAGATAGAGGCATTTCTCATGAATTCTCTACTCCAAGAACCCCACAGCAAAATGGAGTTGTGGAAAGAAAGAACAGGTCTTTACAAGAAACAGCTAGGACTTTGTTGCAAGAGAGCAAGCTGCCAAGGAGTTTCTGGGCAGAAGCAGTCATCACAGCTAGCTACGTTCTTAACAGAATACTAATCAGGCCTATTCTCAACAGGACTCCATATGAACTACTGAAGAACAAGAAGCCAAACATAGGCTACTTTAAGGTCTTTGGATCCAGGTGCTTTGTACTCAAATCTATTGATAGAGATGGTAAATTTGATGCTAAATCTTATGAAGCAATATTTTTGGGTTATTCTTTAACAATTCGTGCATATAGAGTTTATAATATCTCTAAACGTAGTGTTGAAAAGTCAATTGATGTTTTATTTCAAGAATTTTATGTTGATCTGTCAAGATATGAGGAAGAAATTGTAGGTTCAGAGGATGCCAGCGAGCTGCCAAGGTCAAATACAGCAACTCAGCAAGCTGACAAAGAAGCAGGTTCAGAAAATATAGCAACTCAGCGAGCTGCGAATAAATCAGATTCAGAGAATACAGCAACTCAGCAAGCTGAAGAAGAACCTGAATTTATTTCAGTTAATGATACACCAGCTGAAATCTCTCCTCCAGTAGATGAAACATGTGATAAGATGTCAAAACTCACCTTAGAAGATCCTAGAGGTCGGAGATCACAAGAAAAGATGCCAATCTATAATGGAGATGAAGCCTCCTCACCATCTAAAAGAATTAGAGTCAATGAAGAAAAAATCATAGATCATCACAATTTTCCTAAGTCAACAAGGACAGTAAAGAACCATCCTCCAGAGTTGATTATTGGTGATAAATCAGAAGGCATCAAGACAAGTAGAAGTCAAGCTAACTTTTGTGCATTTGCTGCCTTCCTAGCTCAAGAGGAACCAAAGAATGTCAATGAAGCACTAAAAGATGAGAATTGGATCATGGCAATGCAAGAGGAACTTAATCAATTTGAAAGATGTGATGTTTGGGAACTTGTAGAGCCACCTAAAGATGCTTCAATCATCGGTACTAAATGGGTCTTCAAGAACAAAGTTGGTGAATAAGGAACGGTCACTAGAAACAAAGCGAGGCTTGTTGCACAAGGATATAATCAACAAGAAGGAATCGATTTTGATGAAACTTATGCCTCGGTTGCAAGGCTAGAGTCAATAAGGATGTTACTCTCATTTGCATGCTTCAAGAAATTCAAGCTACATCAAATGGACGTAAAAAGTGCATTTCTTAATGGCTACTTGAAAGAAGAAGTATATGTCAAGCAACCTCCTGGATTTGAGAGTGATCAATTTCCTAATTATGTTTTCAAGTTGAAAAAAGTATTATATGGATTACGGCAAGCTCCTAGATCTTGGTATGAAAGGTTAAGTAAGTTTTTGATAAAGAATGGCTTCATTCGAGGTAAAATCGACTCTACATTGCTTACTAAACTTACTAGTAATGATATTCTAGTTGTGCAAATATATGTGGATGATATTATCTTTGGATCAACTAATGATAATATGTGCAAGTGGTTTTCTAAGTGTATGCATAGTGAGTTTGACATGAGTATGATGGGTGAGCTCAATTACTTCTTTGGGCTCCAAATCAAGCAAACTCAAGATGGAATATATGTACATCAGTCCAAGTACATCAAGAACTTGCTTAAGAAGTTTGAATATGAGAATATCAAGGCAAAATCTACACCTATGAGTTCTGCCAGCAAGCTGGCTGCAGATGAACGAGGTAAAGATGTAGATGTTCGAAAGTATAGAGGTATGATTGGTAGTTTATTATATCTTACAGCCTCTAGACCTGATATTATGTATAGTGTATGTGTTTGTGCTAGGTTTCAAGCTCAACCTAAAGTGGAACCACTACTCTTGGATTATTTTATCCCATCACAAATGCATTTGATCTGGTTGGGTATAGTGATGCAGATTATGCAGGTTGTCAAACTGATCGGAAGAGTACAAGTGGTGTTTGTTCATTTTTAGGACAAAGTTTAGTATCTTGGCAAAGCAAGAAGCAAACTTCTGTTGCATTATCCACAGCTGAAGGGGAGTATTTAGCAGCGGGAAGTTGTTGCTCTCAAATGCTATGGATGATTCAAACACTCCGAGATTTTGGAATTAAATGTGGAAAGGTCCCCATTTATTGTGACAATACAAGCACTATCAACATATCAAAGAATCCAGTGAATCACTCAAGAATAAAGCATATCGACGTTCGACATCATTTCTTGAGAGACAATGTTGCAATAGGGAAAAATTGAGCTGATCTTTGTAAGGACAGAGTACCAGCTAGCTGACATCTTCACAAAGCCACTAGCCGAGGAGCATTTCATTGTTCTTCTTCGCGAATTAGGCATGTGTAATGTCTAGCCAGCTAGCTGCTATGGATGCCTGGTACACTTTTATGTGTTACTATTTTCTTTGCATATATATATATTTGCTATGTATTTTATTATTTTGTGAAATTTAGTCCACTTATTTGCTTTATGTACTAAATGTTTCTTGGTGGTTAATTAATTTAAGGTATTTGAAATTTTCTATTGAAGGATAACATGTGGATATTCTTTTTAATGAATAAGGGGGAGAAAATTCAGGATTAAAAGTATGTGTGATTTAGGGGGAGTTGATATTTATTCTTATAACTCTTTACTTCATGTACTTTGCTGGGATCATATGGTTTAATGCTAAATTTTTATGCGATGCCATGCGATTGTTTATGCGATGCCATGCGATTTTGCTTAGTTGCTTGTATAGATTGCTAATCCTTTTGCAGGGGAAGCATAAATTCAGGGGGAGTAATTAACTCCTGAATATTGGTGTGTAATCATCAAAAAGGGGGAGATTGAAACCATATTGGTTTTGATGATGACACAATGCAGCAAGCTGATTGCTTGTTACATAATATATATTAGCCTGCTATCAAACTTTATTTTGCAGGATGCTTTGATTGAGGGGGAGTTTTAGCTCAATCTCAAGTTAATATGTAATCATCAAAATCTTAGCTTTGATGATAACATAGTTAGCAAGCTGGTACGCTTGTAATGGTATATTATAGCAAGTTTCTTGTGTATATTTCTAATTATATTTTGCAGGACATATAAGTTATGCTATATACAAAGATGTTAACATGCTGGATATATGTACTGGACTAATATTGTTTTGCAGGATTTTTTACTTATATTAATTCTGAGCAAAACATAGTATCTCAGCTAGCTGGCACTTCAGGTTTTCTATAACACAGCAAGCAGGCAGCAAGCTGGCAGACAGTCCAGAATACAAACAGAGAGTTCGGTACTTAAAGAATAAATAGAATAAAAGGGTTGTATGGGCTGTCTAATATATCTAATATGGTATTATATATATTAGAGCACTTATTTCTTAAAGGAATCTCTTTAGACAACTCCCACTTGTTAAAGAAACCTTTTATTATTTTAATGCTCCACTAAAAACATCCCACGTGCTTATCTTTTAAGCATGCAAATTGAGAATCATTTACTTCACAATGATTCTTTCTTAAAGCTGTGTTCCTGCACGATTATGAACGTTAGAGATTTGCTTTTAACCAACAAAAATGAATGTGAGAAGTGTGATTCAAGACCGTTGCATTTTTGTTAACCAATCTAATCTCTTTTGCTTCACTATATATATATACTTGTTTGGTTGTGTTTCTTAGCAGCTTACACACGCAGAACCTTCAAGATATATTCAAGAACACTTAAGAAACAACTCTGCACCATCTTTCAAATCCTACAAACGAGCTCTAGTATTATATACGATATTGATATATTATAGAGTTCATAGTTGAGTTGTATTATCAATCAATTCAATCTTTGTCAAAATTTTTAATTATATTTGTTGGATATTAGTCATGGGAAACATGGGTTTGGTGAACTAGAAGCTAGAGAAGTTTGTGCTACGGGAAGTAGTATAGTACATAGAGAGCAAGTTCGGAAACATTGTTTCAGCAAGATGGTATCAACAAACTGGGAATTGGTTTCACTGCATAACAGCAAAGGGGATCTTAGTCATCAAGGAGTATTGTGCTCAAGGGGAACTCATTGGTCTATTCAACCGGTTGTTCAAGAAACTAGAAGAATTCAAGAAGGAGGACTTCAAGGAATTCAGAGTGTTCAAGGGAGCAAGGCTGTTAGAGAGGCTTTGAGGTTCAAGGGAGTTGTTTTACTCAGGGGAAAAGTTCATTCCAGCAAGCTGTTATCAATAAACTGGGTGATATATTATTGGATCTTGTAATTGTTTTATTTGTGATCAATAATATATTCTCTTACCACGTTGGTAAGGGACTAGGACGTAGACCATACAAGATTAGCGGTCGAACCTAGCTAAAATTCGTGGTGTTCTTTACTTACTGCATTTTATCTTACTGCACTGCATAACTTAGCTAGCTGCTTATTTGTTAATCTGTTGCATCCAGTTAACTCAGCTAGTTGCTTATTCATAAATTTGTTGCATCCAGCTAGCTGCCAGAATATCTTTTCAGGCATAATTTTTATTTGATCATTGTTAGTCATAACACCTATTCACCCCTCCCCTCTAGGTGTGTATTTTCACAATCTACTAGTATGAAATCATTCAACGAATCTTCACTAAAAATCTCCCCCTGAAGATGAGACCCTGGAAAAAAGGGTTGTCCTCAAAGAAAGTAACATCCATGGAAGTAAAAAAACTTTTTTGTTTTTGGATCAAAATATTTGTATCCCTTTTGTGAAGAAGGATAACCTATAAAAACACATTTGCAAGCTTTAGGATCAAGCTTACTTTGATTTTTCTCAAAGATGTGAATAAATGCAGTATATCCAAACACCTTAAGAGGAAGATCATTGTAAAGTCGATCGGAAGGAAAAGAAGTTTTAAAACACTCAAGTGGGCTTTTAAACTTCAAAATTTTTTAGGGCATTTTGTGTATCAGGTATGCAGCGGTTAAGAGAGCCTCCCCCCCACAAGTATTTGGGAATATTAGTTGAAAACATTAATGATCTTGCAATTTCTAAAAGATGCTTGTTTTTTCTCTCAGCTAGTCCATTATGTTGTGGAGTGTTGGTACACGAACTTTGATGGACAATCCCTTTTTCCACAAAAAAACTCCCAAATGTCTATTGAAGTATTCTCTACCATTATCACTTCTAAAAACTTGGATTTGTGTTTGAACCATGGTATAAAAGGTTTTAAACACACTTTCAACATCTGATTTTTCTTTAAGTAAAAACAACCATGAAAGTCGACTATGATCATCAATGAATGTGATAAACCATCTTTTTCCAGTTATTATTTTTATTTTTGACAGACCCAAAACATCACTGTGAATTAATGTGAAGGGTCTTGTGGCCTTATATTGTTGTGATGGAAAAGGGTTTCTATGATGTTTAGCAAGTTGACAGACTTCACATTGAAATGAGATGGATCTTTATTCATAAAAAGCTTTGGAAATAAATGTTTCATATAATGAAAACTAGGATGTCCTAGTCTATAATGCCATAACAAAACATTATCCTTAGTAGTTAACAAACCAGAATTAAAACAAGTCTTTTGAGAAAGTCTTTTCGAAGTGTTTACATCTTCAAGAAAATAGAGGCCTCGAACTTGCTTAGCATTTCCAATCATCTTCCCCGAGCTGAAATCCTGAAATTGACACTCAGATTGAGAAAATTAATCTTGGCAATTGAGATCAATAGTTAATTTATTGACTGATAATAAGTTGCAGGAAAGTTGCGGGATATGTAAAACATTCTGGAGAGTAAGATTGGGAGAAATAACAATCGATCATTTTCCTGTTATTGCTAAGAAGGAACCATCTACTATTTTTACTTTTTGATTTCCTGCACATGGACTATATAAAGAAAACAATTTAGAAGACCCTGTCATATGGTCACTAGCTCCAGAATCAATTATCCAAGAGGTATTTGAATCGGTATTAAGACAAGAAGCAATATGATAGTGTAAAGCATAATGTAATGTAATATGTAATAGAGGACATATATAACTCAACTAGGATAAAAGATAAATAATATTAACTCTATACAGGAATCGTGAAATTTGAAGAACAGGCATCAACAAGGATCAAGTCGCTGAAAGAAGTTCATTAACATGATCAAGCCTCAGTGACAGAATAAGATGTACAGATGATTCAGTTGAAGGGCCAAAAGATTCCATGTATCCAAATTAATTAAAGATACTGTTGCAGGGTAATCAATTGGAATATAACGAAGGTGTGAAGATCAAGATCAGTGCTAGTCACTTGTGAACCAGACCAGTGCACTACATATACGAGAAGGATCAACACATTAATTCACAGAAAGAATTGTCAAAACCTATTGACGATCAATGACAAACATAATATCTCAAGGTATTGTCAAAAATTAATTTACTCTAAAAATTAAATAAGTAATAGATTAATTAATTATTTATAACAAAATAATTAAATTAATCTGGTACTTAGATTATTTTCTGAGATAAATTAAAACAGTAGAATAAACAGAAGAGAGAAACCAAAGAGATATAAAAAATAGTAATACTATGCGTGGTTACTATGCAAGATTACTATGCACAGTTACTATGCAGGTACTGTGCAAATAGTGATACTGTGCAAATAATGGTTACTGTGCAAATAGTGGATACTGTGCAAATAGTGGTTACTATGCAGGTGGGGCCCATGTCCAAAATCAATTCAGCAGACACGGTTTTGGGGTTATTACGCAGGTGGGGCCCACGTCCAAAATCAATTCAGCAGACACGGTTTTGGGGTTGTTGGAATAGTACAGCATAGTGCTTTTTGTAGCCTATAAATAGGCCTATTGTATTTCATTTCAAAACACACCTCAACACACAACTTTCTTTTCTCTCTCTTATATCTTCTCTTTGTAAGCTGCTAGATAGTCCATCTAGTAGGGAAGCCGGCTCAGCCCGCTTTGAGGAAGTGTCGGGTAGAAGTTCCTCGTGCCTAAACTATCATAGGAGTGTTTGATTTTGTAGCCGATCCATAGGATTAGATTGTGTAGCAAACCTCCGGGTTTTATCTATTCAAAGATATTTCCCAAACAGTTGTGTTATTTCGATTCAGTATTTTTTGATCTAATATCCACATCAAAAATCAAAATATTTTTGAATAACGCATTGAACCCCCCCTTTTACGTTATTCCGGACCTAACAGATAGTTACCTCTCTGAGCCATAGAACAAGATGAGTTAGAGTTATCAAGGTTTTGAGAAGAAAGAATTTTACAGATATGCTCTATTTGTTCCTTTGTGAAGGCCTGCATTTCGGAAGAAATTTGAGGCGCCGAATCAGCTATATTGGCTTGAGGATTTCGATTGTCGCGAGATTGCTTTTTTCTCAAATTATTGGGTTTTCCATGTATTTTCCAACAAGTCTCTCGCGTGTGCCATGTTCGCTTTCAATGATGTAATATCCCGTTATTTTAGAATAATAATAATAATAATAATAATAATAATAATAATAATAATAATAATAATAATAATAATAATAATAATAATAAAAGAGTAATAGGAAAAAAATGAATAAAAAATTACTAAAAAGTTAGGTATTAAAATTGAATTTGAAGATATTAGTCTAAAATATAGATGAGATTCTAAAACTAGGATAATTAGTAAAATTAGAATTAGAGTTTTAAATATATACTAGATTAATTCTTATTTAGAGCATTAACTTCTTTTTGTACAAGTTAGTTAATCAAAGATAAGATTTGTTATTATGGGAAAGAAGCGTGAGGAAATTTTAGAAGATTGACATCATAAATACGATATTTTATTTTAAGAATTACTTGGGGAGGTTGTAAAATTATTAGGATCAATTTTTAGAATTACCTTATTTAATTAGGGTTTGTAAGACATTATAAATACATCATATTCTCCTTCTTCATCATTATTATCAAAATTCGTAGGTCTATTCTTCACACAATTCAACAGTCTTGTAAAATTCGTAGAAAATTCATCGTAAGTCAGAATTCGTTGATTCTAGACTTTTCAGAAAGATATTTTCGTGCTCTACAACTTTTGTTCTTTGAGTTTTCCAAGAAAACATCGTTTAGAGGGTCAAAAAGGTTAAATATAGATCTGATCAGAATTGTAATCATGGAGACTTTCAAGATTTTAGATGTTTTGCTTCTGAGGGGTTGCTACATGTGTTCTTATGTGATTATGTGAATTCTTGATTTGCGTAATTGAGGTAAGTAACTATTCGTTGCTCCGTATTAATTTGAAATATGCTTATATATATTAATTGATTACATGTTCTTGAATATTTGTGTAAGTAATTATTCGTTGCTTCGTGTAGTTGTAAGTAACTTTATGTTGCTCTGTATAATTCTGAAGCGTGATTTATGTTGTTTGATTACATGTTGTTAGATATTTGTTTTAGTTATCGAAAATATGATATTGATATGTGATTGATAAAATAAGAACTTTGTTTTGATTCCCCAGTTTTAGTTGCGTATTGAATCATAGAATCCGGTCACTGGATAGTGTGAATAGAACTAGTTTACGCACGTTCCGGAACACATAGATACCTTGTTGAGTAAGACTTAACGAGGGACGTAAACTGGCCCCCATCGAACCAACGAATTATAGAAGCCGTGTCACCGGCATAGTGTGACCGTAATTTAGAACTGTGGGAATTAAAAGAAGAATTTGATGTTAAGATTTATTTGTTCCATTCGGATTTAGATTATGTGAGTTATTGAAAATATGTTGTACATCGATTTGATACTTGTTATAGACTATATTGTGTGAATTTTTATCATAATTGTTATCGAGTATGTTGTGAGAAACTATGTGATAGATGTTATGTGCTACATGTGGAAATCGTGTTTTTTTGAAAATTATAAAAATATTATTTTGAGCCGTCGGACGGTAGTTGCTTGCTGGGCTTCGTAGCTCATTCTTTTAATATTTCAGGTTTGGTGTACGATCGAGTTTGCTAGCGTCGGAGTTCGAGGACCTAAGAATTGGGCTAGATTGACTTTTCGGTAGATGTTAGCTGCGCTTTTGTGATAAGTACCTTTGTAATGGACTTTTGGATTAATAAAATTTGTATTTTAGTTCAGTTTTTGATTTAGAATTAATAGTCCGAAAAGTCGGGCTGTTACAGTTGGTATCAAGAGCAGGCTGTCCTTCGAAGTGTATTAGGTATGGGACTAGTACATTCTCTAGGATGCGATCTTTTAGACTGTCCTTAGGACTAGGCTTTAGGAATAGATGTTATGAACTTTTGGAGTATAGGAGTTTGAGAATTTGGGGGCCAAATTCTTTTAAGGAGGGTAGTATGTAATATCCCGTTATTTTAGAATAATAATAATAATAATAATAATAATAATAATAATAATAATAATAATAATAATAATAATAATAATAATAATAATAATAATAATAATAATAATAATAATAATAAAAGAGTAATAGAAAAAAAATGAATAAAAAATTACTAAAAAGTTAGGTATTAAAATTGAATTTGAAGATATTAGTCTAAAATATAGATGAGATTCTAAAACTAGGATAATTAGTAAAATTGGAATTAGAGTTTTAAATATATACTAGATTAATTCTTATTTAGAGCATTAATTTCTCTTTGTACAAGTTAGTTAATCAAAGATAAGATTTGTTATTATGGGAAAGAAGCGTGAGAAATTTTTAGAAGATTGATATCATAAATAAGATATTTTATTTTAAAAATTACTTGGGGAGGTTGTAAATTATTAGGATCAATTTTTAGAATTACCTTATTTAATTAGGGTTTGTAAGACATTATAAATACATTATATTCTCCTTCTTCATCATTATTATCAAAATTCGTAGATCTATTCTTCACACAATTCATCAGTCGTGTAAAATTCGTAGAAAATTCATCGTAAGTCAGAATTCGTTGATTCAAGACTTTTCGGAAAGATATTTTCGTGCTCTACAACTTTTGTTCTTTGAGTTTTCCAAGAAAACATCGTTTATAGGGTCAAAAAGGCTAAATACAGATCTGATCTGAATTGTAATAATGGAGTCTTTCAAGATTTTAGATGTTTTGCTTCTGAGGGGATGCTACATGTGTTCTTATGTGATTATGTGAATTCTTGATTTGCGTAATTGAGGTAAGTAACTATTCGTTGCTCCGTATTAATTTGAAATCTGCTTATATATATTAATTGATTACATGTTCTTGAATATTTGTGTAAGTAATTATTCGTTGCTTCGTGTAGTTGTAAGTAACTTCATGTTGCTCTGTATAATTCTGAAGCGTGATTTATGTTGTTTGATTACATGTTGTTAGATATTTGTTTTAGTTATCGAAAATATGATATTGATATGTGATTGATAAAATAAGAACTTTGTTTTGATTCCCCAGTTTTAGTTGCGTATTGAATCATAGAATCCGGTCACTGGATAGTGTGACATATAGAACTAGTTTACGCACGTTCCGGAACACATAGATACCTTGTTGAGTAAGACTTAACGAGGGACGTAAACTGGCCCCTATCGAACCAACGAATTATAGAAGCCGTGTCACCGGCATAGTATGACCGTAATTTAGAACTGTGGGAATTAAAAGAAGAATTTGATGTTAAGATTTATTTGTTCGATTCGGATTTAGATTATGTGAGTTATTGAAAATATGGTGTACATCGATTTGATACTTGTTATAGACTATATTGTTTGAATTTTTATCGTAATTGTTATCGAGTATGTTGTGAGAAACTATGTGATAGATGTTATGTGCTACATGTGGAAATCGTGTTTTTTTGAAAATTATAAAAATATTATTTTGAGCCGTCGGACGGTAGTTGCTTGCTGGGCTTCGTAGCTCATTCTTTCAATATTTCAGGTTTGGTGTACGATCGAGTTTGCTAGCGTCGGAGTTCGAGGACCTAAGAATTGGGCTAGATTGACTTTTCGATAGATGTTAGCTGCGCTTTTGTAATAAGTACCTTTGTAATGGACTTTTGGATTAATAAAATTTGTATTTTAG
Source organism: Saposhnikovia divaricata (assembly GCA_036435485.1). Lineage (NCBI taxonomy): Eukaryota > Viridiplantae > Streptophyta > Magnoliopsida > Apiales > Apiaceae > Saposhnikovia > Saposhnikovia divaricata. The sequence goes on along the minus strand of CM071594.1, from coordinate 190,766,885 downwards.
TTCAGTTTTTGATTTAGAATTAATAGTCCGAAAAGTCGGGCTGTTACAGTTGGTATCAAGAGCAGGCTGTCCTTCGGAGTGTATTAGGTATGGGACTAGTACATTCTCTAGGATGCGATCTTTTAGACTGTCCTTAGGACTAGGCTTTAGGAATAGATGTTATGAACTTTTGGAGTATAGGAGTTTGAGAATATGGGGGCCAAATTCTTTTAAGGAGGGTAGTATGTAATATCCCGTTATTTTAGAATAATAATAATAATAATAAAAGAGTAATAGAAAAAAAATGAATAAAAAATTACTAAAAAGTTAGGTATTAAAATTGAATTTGAAGATATTAGTCTAAAATATAGATGAGATTCTAAAACTAGGATAATTAGTAAAATTGGAATTAGAGTTTTAAATATATACTAGATTAATTCTTATTTAGAGCATTAATTTCTTTTTGTACAAGTTAGTTAATCAAAGATAAGATTTGTTATTATGGGAAAGAAGCGTGAGAAAATTTTAGAAGATTGATATCATAAATAGGATATTTTATTTTAAGAATTACTTGGGGAGGTTGTAAAATTATTAGGATCAATTTTTAGAATTACCTTATTTAATTAGGGTTTGTAAGACATTATAAATAGATCATATTCTCCTTCTTCATCATTATTATCAAAATTCGTAGGTCTATTCTTCACACAATTCAGCAGTCTTGTAAAATTCGTAGAAAATTCATCGTAAGTCAGAATTCGTTGATTCTAGACTTTTCGGAAAGATATTTTCGTGCTCTACAACTTTTGTTCTTTGAGTTTTCCAAGAAAACATCGTTTATAGGGTCAAAAAGGCTAAATACAGATCTGATCTGAATTGTAATAATGGAGTCTTTCAAGATTTTAGATGTTTTGCTTCTGAGGGGATGCTACATGTGTTCTTATGTGATTATGTGAATTCTTGATTTGCGTAATTGAGGTAAGTAACTATTCGTTGCTCCGTATTAATTTGAAATCTGCTTATATATATTAATTGATTACATGTTCTTGAATATTTGTGTAAGTAATTATTCGTTGCTTCGTGTAGTTGTAAGTAACTTTATGTTGCTCTGTATAATTCTGAAGTGTGATTTATGTTGTTTGATTACATGTTGTTAGATATTTGTTTTAGTTATCGAAAATATGATATTGATATGTGATTGATAAAATAAGAACTTTGTTTTGATTCCCCAGTTTTAGTTGCGTATTGAATCATAGAATCCGGTCACTGGATAGTGTGACATATAGAACTAGTTTACGCACGTTCCGGAACACATAGATACCTTGTTGAGTAAGACTTAACGAGGGACGTAAACTGGCCCCTATCGAACCAACGAATTATAGAAGCCGTGTCACCGGCATAGTATGACCGTAATTTAGAACTGTGGGAATTAAAAGAAGAATTTGATGTTAAGATTTATTTGTTCGATTCGGATTTAGATTATGTGAGTTATTGAAAATATGGTGTACATCGATTTGATACTTGTTATAGACTATATTGTTTGAATTTTTATCGTAATTGTTATCGAGTATGTTGTGAGAAACTATGTGATAGATGTTATGTGCTACATGTGGAAATCGTGTTTTTTTGAAAATTATAAAAATATTATTTTGAGCCGTCGGACGGTAGTTGCTTGCTGGGCTTCGTAGCTCATTCTTTCAATATTTCAGGTTTGGTGTACGATCGAGTTTGCTAGCGTCGGAGTTCGAGGACCTAAGAATTGGGCTAGATTGACTTTTCGATACATGTTAGCTGCGCTTTTGTAATAAGTACCTTTGTAATGGACTTTTGGATTAATAAAATTTGTATTTTAGTTCAGTTTTTGATTTAGAATTAATAGTCCGAAAAGTCGGGCTGTTACAGTTTGTATCAAGAGCAGGCTGTCCTTCGGAGTGTATTAGGTATGGGATTAGTACATTCTCTAGAATGCGATCTTTTAGACTGTCCTTAGGACTAGGCTTTAGGAATAGATGTTATGAACTTTTGGAGTATAGGAGTTTGAGAATATGGGGGCAAAATTCTTTTAAGGAGGGTAGTATGTAATATCCCGTTATTTTAGAATAATAATAATAATAATAAAAGAGTAATAGAAAAAAAAATGAATAAAAAATTACTAAAAAGTTAGGTATTAAAATTGAATTTGAAGATATTAGTCTAAAATATAGATGAGATTCTAAAACTAGGATAATTAGTAAAATTGGAATTAGAGTTTTAAATATATACTAGATTAATTCTTATTTAGAGCATTAATTTCTTTTTGTACAAGTTAGTTAATCAAAGATAAGATTTGTTATTATGGGAAAGAAGCGTGAGAAAATTTTAGAAGATTAATATCATAAATAGGATATTTTATTTTAAGAATTACTTGGGGAGGTTGTAAAATTATAAGGATCAATTTTTAGAATTACCTTATTTAATTAGGGTTTGTAAGACATTATAAATACATCATATTCTCCTTCTTCATCATTATTATCAAAATTCGTAGGTCTATTCTTCACACAATTCAGCAGTCTTGTAAAATTCGTAGAAAATTCATCATAAGTCAGAATTCGTTGATTCTAGACTTTTCGGAAAGATATTTTCGTGCTCTACAACTTTTGTTCTTTGAGTTTTCCAAGAAAACATCGTTTAGAGGGTCAAAAATGTTAAATACAGATCTGATCTGAATTGTAATCATGGAGTCTTTCAAGATTTTAGATGTTTTGCTTCTGAGGGGTTGCTACATGTGTTCTTATGTGATTATGTGAATTCTTGATTTGCGTAATTGAGGTAAGTAACTATTCGTTGCTCCGTATTAATTTGAAATATGCTTATATATATTAATTGATTACATGTTCTTGAATATTTGTGTAAGTAATTATTCGTTGCTTCGTGTAGTTGTAAGTAACTTTATGTTGCTCTGTATAATTCTGAAGCGTGATTTATGTTGTTTGATTACATGTTGTTAGATATTTGTTTTAGTTATCGAAAATATGATATTGACATGTGATTGATAAAATAAGAACTTTGTTTTGATTCCCCAGTTTTAGTTGCGTATTGAATCATAGAATCCGGTAACTGGATAGTGTGACATATAGAACTAGTTTACGCACGTTCCGGAACACATAGATACCTTGTTGAGTAAGACTTAACGAGGGACGTAAACTGGCCCCCATCGAACCAACGAATTATAGAAGCCGTGTCACCGGCATAGTGTGACCGTAATTTAGAACTGTGGGAATTAAAAGAAGAATTTGATGTTAAGATTTATTTGTTCGATTCGGATTTAGATTATGTGAGTTATTGAAAATATGGTGTACATCGATTTGATACTTGTTATAGACTATGTTGTGTGAATTTTTATTGTAATTTTTATCGAGTATGTTGTGAGAAACTATGTGATAGATGTTATGTGCTACATGTGGAAATCTTGTTTTTTTGAAAATTATAAAAATATTATTTTGAGATGTCGGACGGTAGTTGCTTGCTGGGCTTCGTAGCTCATTCTTTTAATATTTCAGGTTTGGTGTACGATAGAGTTTGCTAGCGTCGGAGTTCGAGGACCTAAGAATTGGGCTAGATTGAGTTTTCGATAGTTGTTAGCTGCGCTTTTGTAATAAGTACCTTTGTAATGGACTTTTGGATTAATAAAATTTGTATTTTAGTTCAGTTTTTGATTTAGAATTAATAGTCCGAAAAGTCGGGCTGTTACAAATGATCACACCATGGTTTCCTTCTTCTTTCTCCATCAGGCTCAACTCCTTTAGAAACAAGGGCAGAAGTTTTAAAATCTGGTTTAGGAGGATTAATAATCACTTTTCTTCTCATTTCCTCCCTTCTGACCTCGGAGAAGACCTCTTTAAGTGAAGGCAATGGCTTTCGTCGCAAAATCCGTCCACGAACTTCATCTAGTTCCTGATTTAAACCTGCAAGAAAGACATAAACTCGATCATTTTCTTCCCTTTTCTGGTACAAAACGGTGTCTTTTTGACATTCCCACTTATCTTCATAGTACAAGTCTAGTTCTTGCCATAAGATAATTAGCTCATTATAAAACATTGTAACATCGCATTTTGCCTGCTTAGCCTTCCACAACTTGGTTTTTAATTCGAAAATCCTAGAAGAATTTTCAATATCAGAGTACATCTCCTTTACTGCATCCCATACATCCTTTGTTATTGGTAAGAACATATGGGGTTTTCCAATTGCAAGTTCCATCGAGTTGATTAGCCATGCTATGATTAAAGAATTTTTGGATTTCCAAGTAGTCATATTGGGATCACCTTCTGCTGGTTTAATGGTTTCACCATTTAGATGTCCTAGCTTTCCTCTTCCACCAATTGCTAATTTAATTGTTTGTGCCCATTCAAGATAATTATGCCCGTTCAGTTTATGACTTGTTAGCTGAAACAGAACATTTGAGCCAAACAATTCACTGTTTGCCATCATGATTCCATACCGTTGATGTCCTCCTGTCGCACCAGAAGAATGGCTGGAATCAGCACTATGTGTATCAGATGAGGAATCTCTCTTTTGTCTTATGGCTGCCATTCTATAATCCATGAAAGTGTTTTTTAAATTGAAAAAAAAAAGATGTTGCAGAAAGATTATTGTGGCTCTGATACCATGAAAGTTTGAAGGAATAAATTTTTTATTTTTCTTAATCAATTAGTTTACAATGCATAAGCTTATATAGAAATACAATCACAACTAACTCCTAAAATTAAGGAGTGATATATGCATTAGATCATTCTAGAATATTTCCAAAATATTCTGAATTTATTATGCTAATCTTGAGGATCCTGATCTGATATAATTTCTATATTTCCTACACTTAGTATTCAAGCATGTTTAAATTGAAAGACTTGAGATCCGAACTTCTGTATGACAGAATTCAATATGTGAAGTTTAGAGATCAGAATTGTCATAATTAAGCATTTTGTGTTACTTGAATAAGATTTTCATATTCTAGTTGATAAAGGAGAATAAATATAAGCGTATTCATAAATTCTTGTAAAACCCATTAAGGATCCAACTTTGATAACATAAATAATCTTTGTTATAAATACATGACTTAGACATGACTGTATATAGTTACGACACAGAGTCAAAACCAGTCTCTCCTTGTTGCAGAAAAAAGGTACAAACCAAATTGTAATACAACAAGATAGAGGAATAAAATTTGAAAAACATAAACTCTAGACATAGGCGTCCGGGTTTTGGATGAGGTAGGATTCAACAACTTTGTACATCATCAGAACTTTTTCCTTTCCCGCCTTGATATCCTCTTTCTTAAGCAAGAATTCAGCTTTAGTGTAATACTTGCTTGTCACCTTAGAGATAGTACCATGATAGATCCTCAAGTGCATGTTGGAGAATAGTTTACATAACTATTACTATCAGTAATAGTGGTGACTATTGTTAGTGGTTTATTTTTGTGAGCAGTTAGTAGTGCAGTTAAGGCATATATTGGTAGTTAATATCCATGTCTTGTCTTATGAATGTAGTGGTTAGTTGCACATAGGCACATATATATGTAGCAACTATTGTTCTAGGAGAGCAGTAATATATGAATATTTTAGATTTTATCTTAACCTTAATAAGATTACTTTCATAGCTTTAACTGGGGCCTATCATTTGTATCAGAGCTATCAACTTCTTTAATGGCAACCAACAGGGAACGAATTGAAAATCTTGAGGCTGGACTACAAAGTATGGAGAAAGGAGTTATGGAAAAATTGAAATCAATAGAAGATGTTCTCACAATGCTCTCTGATGTTTTATCTTCTAAATATGGCTTATCAGTTCTTGTGGCTGGAGGAAACAAATGAGTGTGGTTTTAGTTTCGATACCCCTATACAGACAACAAACAACTGGTAGTAACTAAAGACATATGCCCCTCATTTGTTTCAAAAATTGTACAGTTGGAGTTTCCAAAATTCAATGATTCAGATGGTGAAGCAAATTAGTGTTGGCATCATAATCACAGACACAAACAAGAAAATAGAAGTACTATTGGAGATGTATTGCAGGTTGAGTATGAGTACACTTTTATTTTTCATTACTCCATTAGAATGACAACATTTAAAGCAATTTATGGGTTGTTGGCGCCTCCTACAACTTATTATACTGAAGATAAACATAGGTCACACGAGGTTTTTGAAAGTGTGGGTCTTGTAGAATATTAATTTAATTTGCCAGCCTTTTCTCGGGTTCATCTGGTGTGTCATGGTACCGCTTTGAGAATAAATAATGACAATTTAGATGTCAACTTCCAATTACCTCCATTAGACGCATACAAACTAATTTTTACTAAACCAAAATTACGTTGGGATAGTGGGCAGATTCGTAAGCAGGAAGTAGCAGGAGGTGTCCTTATGTAGTGCCACATGGAAGAACACTGATTGATTTGTTGCAGCAAACACTTATGAACCTTGAGGAAAAGGTTCATGTGCAAGCTAGGATAATGATAGATCCTCAAAACAAGTACATGCTAGAAAATAGTTTACATAACTATTATTATTAGTAATAGTGGTGACTATTGTTAGTGGTTTATTTTATGAGAGGTTAGTAGCAGTTAAGGCATGTATTGATAGTTAATATCCATGTCTTGTCTTATGAATGTAGTGGTTAGTTGCACATAGGCACATATATATGAAGCAAATGCTGTTCTAGGGAAACAACAAGAAAAGTTAATGAAAATATTTCAGGTTTTATCTTAACCTTAATAAGATTACTTTCATAGTTCTGACTGGGACCTAGCATACCACTAGGTGAGGACTCAAACTTGACCTCATAAGTTATTTTTTCAAGATTTTTCACTAGGGCATCACCTTCTAACAACTTATAGTTATACATGTACTTGTCTTCACTAAGCTCGTCAGTATGGTACTTCACACTATTAAAATCACGACCTATACTAGTAACATTTGTAATAACCCTAACTTTAGAAATGCTACAGTGCTTAAATGAATAGTAATTTTGAGGATTTAGGGAAATGGTGTGTAGGTACCCTAAAAGTGAAATAGAAAATGAATAATCAGAAACCACATTAGCATCGTACTAGGAAAATGAGTGACTCGAACCGATGACAGATTTCAGAAATTCCTAAGTATAGATTTTTAAGATGTTTGATTTCAAATGAGCACTATTGTATTGGATATTAAAGAGTATGGAATATGAAAAGGGTGTATACTTCGAGGAACATGTGAAATTAGGTTAAACCAGGGGATTATTAATTCAAGGGAATGCCAGAGGAATTTGGATTGTTAAACAATTTAGAACCCCTTGGATAATGTGGTATATTCGAAACGAATCGTAAGTAGACAAATATGGAGACTAAACAACCAAGCTTAATATCATAACAAGGATATACACACCACATTAGTATTTAGCAAAATCATTAAAACACTAATTAGAAAATCAAAAACCAAGATTCTAGAATTTGTCTAACATGACATCATCCATGACATCACCATCCACTAAGTCTAAACCAAGGAATTATCTAGAATTTTTAGTAATTATCCATCCAAAAACATACAAAATATCTACCAAAAGTAGATTATCCAACCAAGAACAAAAACATTCTCCATCATCACCTTTTTTGAGCTACATTCGGCACAAGGGAGAAGACAAGGGGAAGACCAAATTTCAACCCTTCTAAAATCACAAGATTAATCAAGTGAGTTCTATAATTCATATTTAAGATATCCAATAAGTTTTAGCTTCAATCTCCTTGCCATTCTTCAGTTAGAAATTCATGAAGTTGATGATGAATAGTAACCCTTAAGACTAACTTTGATTTTGATGGTTTCTTTGGATGATCTAGGCTATACTAAGGTGGTACAAGAGCTTTACAAGGTTTATTAAGGCTAGTATACATTACAAGGAAGGTATATTACTTGAAACCCTAGCTTGAATTATGAGTTTATGGTTGATTAAGGTTAGTTTAGAAGTTAAGTTGTATAAAGCATGTAATCTTGATGATATGGTTGTTAATATGGGTTTTGATTGAATATGGAAGTGTGTTGTACTTGTAACCATGGTTGGTATGATGTCCACAAGGTGTAGGGTTTGGTATATGTGTTGGATGTTGGATTTGGAGGAGTTATATTATGGAAAGTATGAAAATATAGCCGTTATAATGCCCGATTTTCGTTAAAACATAAATTACTTGTTAAAAATAGAGCATCCCGAATCTGTCAAGGTCAGTAGGGCATAACCACTGGTCATGATAGGATAGATCTTAGTTCATAGATCGTTTTGATATAAAGTAGGTAAAAATCCGATGAACGGTTTAGGAGATATGGCCAAAATAATACAAGTGGTTCAAAAACGTAAGTACGAGTTCGTAACTTCAATTGAACACCCTTAACCTAAGTGATTCCATTACGAATCTAGATAATTAAATAATAGAGGTCATAAGGAAGGTATAGGAGAAGGTCTCATGTCGAACGAATAATTTTTCAATTTTATAAAAATGTTTAGATCAAGGGTACGTTAATGGACTACCCCTTAAACGGATAAAGGATAATTTTCTCGAGTTAATGGTCGACTTAAAAGTCTTTAAAACTCAAATATCTATTAAGTGTATAAGATAATGACATGCCTTGATAGTGGGCTAAGTGTCATTAAGTGGTGGTATTAATAAGAGTTATGTTAGGGTGTGTTTGATAAGCTAGAACGAATGAGGAAATGGTTGAGAATTATTAAGGGTATTAATTTGGAACCCATAGACTTTATATTTAAACATCTCTGAGGTTATAGAATGATTAGGGGGTGAAGTGAGTTAAATGGTTAGGATAAGTGTTGTTAGTAATAATAATTATAATGAGGCATATGCTAATGATGATCCTTTTCGTTTTATAGAAACCCAGGACGAACACCAGGTCATGCCTCTGGGATTTAGAGATCGAGACAAGATTTCTTTTACCCTTATTTTGATAAAATGTTTATGTTTAAAGAAAAGTGGTTTTGCTGGATAATATATGAATCTTATATCAATATACGATATGGATTGTGGATATGAATATGAAGGGAGCCAATATACTTTATGGCTTAAAAAGATTTGAAAAAGAATGGTATCAGTTGTTATCTAGGGTTATGTGGTTTATAATACTCTGTTATTTATAATCTTTAAACATTTGTGATTTGATAAACATTATTTGAATATTAATTAATACTTTAAAAATAGATGGAATAGTTATGTATTTAATAGCATAAGTGACTTTATTAAATACGGAGGAGATGTCTGAGTTATAATCAAAGTATTATGATGTATGTATTTTAAAGACGATGATGGATGGAAATGGAAATGGAAATGATATATTTGAATGGAAAATGGAAACTGAAAATGGAAAATATGGAATGGTGTTTTATAAATGGAATAATGATTTGACAAAAAGAGGGATTGCAACAGCAAGCGTAAGAGGCTGTGTTCGGCACAGTCCAGCACTCAATATTTTATTACAGCCCAACAGATGCCGAAGGGGGATGTAGCAGAGAGCCTTCCTCCAGGGAAGATGACCAGGTTGGATCATTCCTTCTACTAGTAGGAAACAGAGAGCAGGTACGATTAGGCGACTGATCATCGTCCTAACGGTATCAGGCGACAACAGATATCCCCAAAGTATTTAAAGAAAGAATTGATAATGGTTACAGATAGACATACTGAAAAAGGAAAAGAAAAAAAAATGGTATGAAATTATGGAACTATTTTTATGATTTAGAAGAGAAACTGATATTATATTATATTAGAAGAGAAACTGATATTATATGGTTTTATATTTCTTTTCTTATAAAAAAAATAGATGAGGTATTTAATAAATAAAAAAAATTAATTCTTTTCTTAAAGATTATGATGGGTCTTCCGTTTATTAATATATATATATATATATATATATATATATATATATATATGTTTTCTTTGATACTGGTTTACAAAAATTTATCTTGCTGAGCTATTATAGCTCACTCTTGCTACTTATGTATATAACAGCTAGGTCAAATGCCGATACTCCGCACTACACCCCGCAAGAGGGTAAGGGAAAGACGACCTTTTGAGAGAGTGCTGGCACCTATCCCTGAGGTAGCTGATAGGCAAATGGGTATTGGTAGAATTATGTGAATTAAGTGTGTAAGTTTGAGAAATAAACTTTTGGTTGTTGAAATGCTTCCTCTCGAAGTAATATTCAGCAACACTACTTAAGTAAGATTCTGGGTTTGTAATAACTCTTTTAACATTAAGCTATTATTATTATTATGGATGTTGTTCTCTGAGCATATGACTAATGTGTAATGTTATAATGTGGGGTCTATTGTGTGAGTATTAGCAAGTATTTATATTTCAACTGTCAAGAATATAATTTTATTAAAAATGGAAATTGGATCGTGAGGACCTGGATTCCTGACCCCAGATCTGGGGCTGTCACAGATGGTATCAGAGCTTAGAGTCATAATGCTCAGGAACAATTGTGATAATAATAAATATATCAGTAATAATATAAATTGTGAACTCACATCGAGTTCAAGGGTGGTTTATCGAAGGTAGCATTTATTTTAAGTAATGTTTATAATTTTATAGATTATTACTAATAAAAGTTATTGTTTTATTTATAGGGAGAAGAGATGGAGACCGGTGAGCCGAGTCATACACGAGAGGGGCTAAAGATGTCAGAGCGGGAGCTTACAGACTTAGTGCACAAAGGTGTCGAGACTCCAGATGATACTATATCAGATTTGAGGATAAGAGCGAGAGCCAGGACGAGCTATGAGTACAGAGAGATATTTAGGGAGGCACGCGAGCGCAGAGCGAGAGATGCTGTGGCTATAGTACCATACAATGGGAGACCCTGTGTAGGATCCGATGAGGCAGGTCCTTCTCAAGTTAGATCAGAGGTTCCAGAGGGAGATATGCCAGTGCGTAAGAGGCCTAGATTATCAGTGATAGTTGTGGAGCAGCCTGAATGGAGAGATATCCACATGATTCCTACTCCTGTTCCACCTGTTCCAGTGCCCTCACATGTTCCATCCCCTACACCGAGTCTGGATCCTTTGGATGATCCGATAGAGCAGTTCACTCCCCCAGGACAGTTTGTTTTCCATTCAGAGGAGGAGGAGGAGGACCCTTCAGAGGATGCGGATACAGATCCAGTTCCTTCATCTCCACCAGTAGTTGCACCTTCACCTGTAGCTGCACCATCGCCAGTAGCTGCACCCCCACATGAGGTACCTATACTTGCAGGTGATCCGATCTATGTGACTTTACAGTCAGACTACCATATCTTACAGGGTCAGCTAGAGGAGTCTCGTAGGATGATAGATACACTATTGCAGAGGTTAGCTGGAGGTAGAGGAGGTGTTATTCCAGATGGTGTATCTTTGGGATTGATTAGCATTGAGTTGCGAGCACTTGGTGATCTGAGGAGGTTGTTAGCACAGAGAGGAGATCTAGCATGGAGAGCTGAGGTAGTAGAGGTTGTCACGTCTATGGTGGTTCAGATCATGGATGTTATTAGAGCAGGGTTACCGTGAGCCGGGGGCAGTAGTTTTAGTCACTAATCAGACTGTAGTCATCTTGCTGATGTCATTTTGGGGATTAGTTTAGTGTTTACTGTCTTAATCCCAGTCTGATTAGAGGGATGTTAGTAGTACTTTTGTTATAGCGGATTAGTATGTACGGATATGCTTTTGGGGTTTCAAACCTTGTACCTTATAATGTATATACTAATTATTAGTGAAGGATGTTATCCACAAGTTGTAATATATTTATGTGAATTAATGAAGTTTATGTATTTTGCCTAATTTTTATCGTATTTTGATACTAAATGTTGAGATTCGAAAATATTGATGTATATAAGGTGATTGACTTAAATGAAGAGGTTATCATATTAAAGGTCATCGTGTTAAAGGTAGTGAGCTTATATGTTTCGTATTAATGGTATTATAACTTGATATTAATTGCTTGAATTTGAGAATGTGGTTATGTATAAATGAGTAAATAGTGATATAATTATTGTATATGGGGATGATGAATATTGTACCCTAAATTTGGGTAATTGATGGAGAATATTATTATTGACAAAAAAAAATGGCTAGACGTAATAACAGAGCGAATGCCAGGGAAAATGAGAGAGATGAAGAAAGTCAAAATAGACAGAATGAAAATGCTCAGGGAGAACAAAATAATGAGGAAGAAGAAGAAGAAGAAGACAAATCAGCTGGCCAACAAGGTAATCAGGGAGGTGATCCCTTAAACCAATTTATGGACTTATTAAGGCAAAATTAAGATAATCCACAGAATCTTCAACAATCAACTGTTCCCCCGAACCAGGTAGCTAATTTATTTCGTGCCTTTAAGTCATTAAAGCCCCCAGAGTTTGACGGAACTGCTAACACAGTAGTAGCCAGAGCATGGCTGAAAGAAATGGAGAAAGCTTTTGAAATTTTGAGGGTAGATGAGGAATAGAAGACCATTTTCGCCGCCTATCTCTTGAAGGGAGAGGCAAACTATTAGTAGGAGGCTTAGAAGGGTCTAGAAGGAGCGGGGATGATAACCTTGGAGCATTTTACTAGAGTGTTTCTAGAGAAGTATTCCCCTAGGTATTTGGAAAACCAAATGGAAATAAAATTTTTGGAGTTAAAGCAGGACAATCTAACAGTGGCAGAGTATGAAACTAAATTTACTGAACTGTCTAGGTTTGTTCCGGAATTTGTACGTACTGAAGAACAACGAGCAAAAAGGTTCCAACAAGGATTGAAACCATGGCTACGGACGAGAGTGGCACCATTTGAGCTAACTGATTATGCTGCGGTGGTTCAAAAAGCAGCTATAATAGAAGCCGAGAGTGAACAAACTCAAATTGGTCGAGAGAATAAGAAAAGGAAATTTAAGGGCTAGAAAGGAGGTTCAAGTGAAGGAAGTTACTTTAGCAAGTTTAGTAAAGGACAAAAATCTTAGTTTGTGGGAAAGTCAGGGAGTAATAAGGCTGTTAGTGAGACTGTGAATCAGGGTTGTAAATCCTTAGGAACATTTCAGTTCAATCAATCACGACCACCATTACCAGATTGTAACACGTGTGGTAAGAAGCATACGAGAGTGTGTAGAATGTTGGGGATAACTTGTTTTAAGTATGGACAAAAAGGACACTATTTTAACCAGTGCCCATCAGTTGATACAAACCCTAGGAGTGACGTCAAGTGTTACCAGTGTGGAAAATTAGGACACATAGCTAGAGATTGCCGTTCTAGTGGGTCGTCTGCGATAGGACAAAGTATGACTGCTTTGAATAGACCTACTGCCAGAGTGTACAATATGACCTTAGGAGATGCGGTAAAGAAACCGGATGCAGACACAGGTATTTTTTTTACTATTTAACCTTTTAAGTGTAAATGTTTGGTTAGGAATCAACTTGGTCAATGAATGGTGTAAATAAGTTAATAAAATAGATAAGAATAATCTATTTGATTAGGAAGTAAGATATGCTGGTCCAAGGAGAGAGAGAGAGAGAGAGAGAGTAAGAGTATATAAAAATATATATATATATATATATATATATATATATTATAGATAATATTTTCTTACAATTGTTTCAAGGAATAGCCTTCTAGTCAAATTTCTGGAGGATTTTACAGAGACAGGATATAATAAGATTGAAGTATTCATATTTTAAGTTATGATAAAGATCAAAATATAGTTAGACAATAAGTGAGATACACTACCATTCAGTGAAAAGAGAAAGGAGAGATGAGATAATATAGAATGACAGAATGCCAGACAAGGTTGGTACGGTAAAGATAGTGAAAGTATTGCTATTGATAAGCTAAATGGCAAGTTGATGAATGACAAGCAAGTTTATATTGGTGTATTTCTGTACAAACAAGATTGAGATGTTTAAGGAGGAACTAAAGGATGAAGGAAGTAATATGAGAATTAGAGGGTGTAAAATGAGGAGCGCATTCGTTGATAACTTCAACATGATTCCGGGACGGAATCCTTTTAAGGGGGGAAGACTATAATAACCCTAACTTTAGAAATGCTACAGTGCTTAAATGAATAGTAATTTTGATGATTTACGGAAATGGTATGTAGGTACCCTAAAAGTGAAACAGAAAATGAATAATCAGAATCCATATTAGCATCATACTAGGAAAATGAGTGACTCGAAACGATGACGGATTTCAGAAATTCCTGAATATAGATTTTTAAGATGTTTGATTTCAAATGAGCACTATTGTATTGGATATTAACGAGTATGGAATATGAAAAGGGTGTATACTTCGAGGAACATGTGAAATTAGGTTAAACCAGGGGATTATTAAGTCAAGGGAATGCCAGAGGAATTTGGATTGTTAAACAATTTAGAACCCCTTGGATAATGTGGTATATTCGAAACGAATCGTAACTAGACAAATATGGAGACTAAACAACCAAGATTAATATCATAACAATGATATACACACCACATTAGTATTTAACAAAATCATTAAAACACTAATTAGAAAATCAAAAACCAAGATTCTAGAATTTGTCTAACATGACATCATCCATGACATCACCATTCACTAAGTCTAAACCAAGGAATTATCTAGAATTCTTAGTAATTATCCATCCAAAAACATACAAAATATCTACCACAAGTAGATTATCCAACGAAGAACAAAAACACTCTCCATCATCACCTTTTTTGAGCTCCATTCGGCACAAGGGAGAAGACAAGGGGAAGACCAACTTTCAACCCTTTTAAAATCTCAAGATTAATCAAGTGAGTTCTATAATTCATATTTAAGATATCCTATAAGTTTTAGCTTCAATCTCCATGCCATTCTTGAGTTAGAAATTCATAAAGTTGATGATGAATAGTAACCCTTAAGACTAACTTTGATTTTGATGGTTTCTATGGATGATCTAGGCTATACTAAGGTGGTACAAGAGCTTTACAAGGTTTATTAAGGCTAGTATACATTACAAGGAAGGTATATTACTTGAAACCCTAGCTTGAATTATGAGTTTATGGTTGATTAAGGTTAGTTTAGAAGTTAAGTTGTATAAAGCATGTAATCTTGATGATATGGTCGTTAATATGGGTTTTGATTGAATATGGAAGTGTGTTGTGCTTGTAACTATGGTTGGTATGATGTCCATATGGTGTAGGGTTTGGTATATGTGTTGGATGTTGGATTTGGAGGAGTTATATTATGGAAAGTATGAAAATATAGCCGTTATAATGCCCGATTTTCGTTAAAACATAAATTACTTGTTAAAAACAGAGCATTCTGAATCTGTCAGGGTCCGTACGGCATAACCACTGGTCATGATAGGATAGATCTTAGTTCATAGATCGTTTTGATATAAAGTAGGTAAAAATTCGATGAACGGTTTAGGAGATATGGCCAAAATAATACAAGTGGTTCAAAAACGTAAGTACTAGTTCGTAACTTCAAGAACACCCTTAACCTAAGTGATTCCGTTACGAATCTAGATAATTAAATAATAGAGGTCATAAGGAAGGTATAGGAGAAGGTCTCATGTCGAACGAATAATTTTTCAATTTTATAAAAATGTTTAGATCAAGGGTACGTTAATGGAATACCCCTTAAACGGATAAAGGATAATTTTCTCGAGTTAATGGTCGACTTATAAGTGTTTAAAACTCAAATATCTATTAAGTGTATAAGATAATGACATGCCTTGATAGTGGGCTAAGTGTCATTAAGTGGTGGTATTAATAAGAGTTATGTTAGGGTGTGTTTGATAAGCTAGAACGAATGAGGAAATGGTTGAGAATTATTAAGGGTATTAATTTAGAACCCATGGACATTATATTTAAACATCTCTGAGGTTATAAAAAGATTAGGGGGTCAAGTGAGTTAAATGGTTAGGATAAGTGTTGTTAGTAATAATAATTATAATGAGGCATATGCTAATGATGATCCTTTTTGTTTTATAGAAACTCAGGACGAACACCCGGTCATACCTTTGGGATTTAGAGATCGAGGCAAGATTTCTTTTACCCTTATTTTGATAAATTGTTTATGTTTAAAGAAAAGTGGTTTTTCTAGATAATATATGAATCTTATATCAATATATGATGTGGATTGTGGATATGAATATGAAGGGAGCCAATATACTTTATGGCTTAAAAAGGTATGAAAAAGAATGGTATCAGTTGTTATCTAGGGTTATATGGTTTATAATACTCTGTTATTTATAATCTTTAAACATTTGTGATTTAATAAATATTATTTGAATATTATTTAATACTTTAAAAATAGATGGAATAGTTATGTATTTAATAGCATAAGTGACTTTATTAAATACGGAGGAGATGTCTGAGTTATAATCAAAGTATTATGATGTATGTATTTTAAAGATGATGATGGATGGAAATGGAAATGGAAATGATATATGTGAATGGAAAATGGAAACTGAAAATGGGAAATATGGAATGGTGTTTTATAAATGGAATAATGATTTGACAAAAAGAGGGATTGCAACAGCAAGCGTAAGAGGCTGTGTTCGGCACAGTCCAGCACTCAATATTTTATTACAGCCCAACAGATGCCGAAAGGGGATGTAGCAGAGAGCCTTTCTCCAGGGATGATGACCAGGTTGGATCATTCCTTCTACTAGTAGTAAATAGAGAGCAGGTACGATTAGGCGACTGATCATCGTCCTAACGTATCAGGCGACAGCAAATATCCCCAAAGTATTTAAAGAAAGAATTGATAATGGTTACAGATAGACATACTGAAAAAGGAAAAGAAAAAAGATGGTATGTAATTATGGAAATATTTTTATGATTTAGAAGAGAAACTGATATTATATTATATTAGAAGAGAAACTGATATTATATGGGTTTTATTTTTCTTTTCTTATAAAAATAAATAGATGGCGTATTTAATTAATTAAAAAAATTAATTCTTTTCTTAAAGATTATGATGGGTCTTCCGTGTATATATATATATATGTGTGTGTGTGTGTGTGTGTGTGTGTGTGTGTGTGTGTGTGTTTTCTTTGATACTGGTTTACAAAAATTTATCTTGCTGAGCTATTATAGCTCACTCTTGCTACTTATGTATATAACAGCTAGGTCAAATGTCGATACTCCGCACTACACCCCGCAAGAGGGTAAGGGAAAGACGACCTTTTGAGAGAGTGTTGGCGCCTATCCCTGAGGTAGCTGATAGGCAAATGGGTATTGGTAGACTTATGTGAATTATGTGTGTAAGTTTGAGAAATAAACTTTTGGTTGTTGAAATGCTTCCTCTCGAAGTAATATTCAGCAACGCTACTTAAGTAAGATTCTGGGTTTGTAATAACTCTTTTAACATTAAGTTATTATTATTATGGATGTTATTCTCTGAGCATATGACTGGTGTGTAATGTTATAGTGTGGGGTCTATTGTGTGAGTATTAGCAAGTATTTATATTTCAACTGTCAAGAATATAATGTTATTAAAAATGGAAATTGGATCGTTATGACCTGGATTCCTAACCTCGGATCTGGGGCTATCACAACATTGATATTTGCGATATAGCAGATATTCATTAGGCATGCTTTGCTACAATCAATATGCATGTGTATGTTTAATTAGAAGAATTACAAGCGATATAAAGCACGAGTAAATGAGCTAACTGTTAATGAAGTTAATCTGCTTGATACTTCCGGCTCCTCCATCACCTCAAATTAGTTAGATGCTCTTGATACCTTGTGGCAAGAGTTTCGGAATCAAGTCGTGAGAGTCAAGGATGGAGGCCTTGAAGATCCTGGATGTAGCGATAAGGGAAGTGTACTCATCAGTTAAGCTTGTGAAGCCCATGCTTGGTTGCACAAAGTTGGGAGTGAAAACTTAGGGGAAGGAGATTAAGCTAGACAAATGAAGAGCTTTTTGTGTAGGTTATAGTGATGTGATGAAAGAAGAGTATTTATAATACCATGACAAGTTTTCTTATTTATAGTGATGTGGGAAGTTTTCTTATTTTATAATACCATGACAAGTTACTATGGCAAATGGGAACAAATATTCGGATGTTTGTCCATTTCGACGTCCCTGCAAAGATTAATCATATTACACTCCTTCAATTGATTAATGTTAGGGGACTACATAATCCGAGATTCACAAACACCAATACAGAGCACATACAATCAATATCAATCGATTAGTTAATAAGATGACCAAAGCGCGGTCACACGTTATTCAAGTATCACTTCTACTTCTATCAAATAAATAAGTAGTAAAAGTAAAACGAGAACACACAAATATTTGACGTATTTGACGTGAAAATACCCACGTCCCAACTTGTATTATTAATTAAAATAGTAATCAATAATACAATCAAAACAATAACACCTCAATGGTGTTTCAACTGATAATTGAGACAAACAATGCTCAAGCATCTCCCAAACAATAACTAAGTCTACATCTTAAGTATTCACATTATCAAACATAATATGACTATGTAGATATAGCCATCCAAAACTTAGCCACCAAGACTTACCAGACTTGTTTAACAAGTTTTACCATACTTGTTATACAAGCCTTCCCATTCATAGCACCTAATTACCCAAGTTAGTGATCAAGACCTACCATATGTAATAATTGGCTACACATATAATTATTATCTTACCCTTATCACTACGCCATAAGTGGCCTATTGTAACTCTCACGTAATGTTACAACAGGCCCTAAATCCGTTACAATAGGTCTATTGTACCACTTGGGGGCGTTACAACAGGTGCCTACTGTAACGCTTTTACATATCTACTGTAACACTAGTAAAGCGATACATTATGTAGCTAATGTAACACTATCATCACCTAATGTAACGGATTTGTAATGTTACATCTGAACTTAATCCGAGGGACAGAGTGTGGGGCCCACTAAAAGTGGGGCCTACTGAAAGTGGGGCCCACTAAAAGTAGGTCCTGCTTATCTATTGTAACACTGTAACATGTCTAGTGTAACACTAAATAAAATTATAATGTAACACTACAATAGGCAAGTGTAACACCAAATGGACATGCATATGCAACACTACAATAGGAAAATGTAACACCAAAATACAAAAATTTAAAATAGCTGTTTTGTATATACAACATTCCCATTAATAACAATTACATTCAAACCAAATTTAACCATTACAAGTTCTCCTTCAACCACAACCACTCCAAACTACTTCAACCACCAAAATTCAAAACAGAATAGAAAACTAGGCCAAACTCGATGTCATCAAAAACTGCATCGTTTAGTCTAAGCTATTTTTTAGCTTAGGAGTAACACATGGCAGGCAAACATACATGGTGGTCTGAAACTAAGTTTGTTGATGAGATCGAGCATCCCAAAGTGAAATAATAGTATGAATACGCTGAAAGTATCCCCCAAAAGCAACCAGCCCTCGAGTTGCTTTGCGAATAGTTAAGATGTGAAACATTTGCTGCAAACTTTTATTGCGAAGATGATCTGCATGTTTATAGATTTGAGCAGTATTTTAGTTGGTATTGTACAAAATCAATGTTATCAACGATTTCAGGACAAAAGAAAAAAACTATGCACTAGAAGATCTTTCTGGTACAAGTTTCCTCAGGGATTTGTCAAATTTTCCAAGAAATTCAGATTTATAATGCATTTTTTAGTTTGCCTTAACTCAGTTTAAGATAGTAAAAGTAGCATAAGGACATCCATAATTATACGAGTGTATGGCTATATGCACTTGCCAGTTTTGATTCACTAAACCTTGCTAAAAAAAAATATTTACAAAGTACAAACTGATCTACAAATTATATATATCATTTGATAAGCAACACCAAGAGTATTGAATTTCATCGTACAAGATACTTTACCTCCTCATCAAATTGATAGAAATTCTGGGTAACAAGTTCCCTAGTCACCTCTGGTTTAAAAGTTGTGTATTGAACCGAGCAACCTTATGTACACTATGAAGGCCAATCACGTCCTAGTAACCAGTGAGCAGTTTTGCCAACTCTTTGTCCTTAACTAATTCAAACATTAAATACATATAAATTAAAATAACCAGGAAGTAAGTAACTATATTGTCATTTTGAAAGCTAGAAATGTACCTTGAATTGCTCTGACTGATAGCAGAGTATCAACCAAATGTTGCCACCACTTTAAATATGATGAGGAAAGGAGGGAAGCTGAATATGAAATTATAACAACTTCATTTAAAGCTTTTATAATGCTTTTTAAGGATCTGATAAAAGAAAGCATATCCCAGTCCTACATTGACAGTGTTCATCAATTTTTTGGACATTGATAAGTTTCCGATAGTGCACAATGTTCAACAGACCTGTTATAAACAAAAAGAGGGTTAAATAGAATATGGTTGGTTATGTAGCCTAGATGATTACTTCATTTCTACACAGTATAATTATGAAGCAGAGTTGTTAGGATGAAAAAAAGTTACTTACAGCACTATGAGTCTTTTTAGGTTGGATATCTGTAGAATAAACTTTTTGGCCACCAGAGTGGATTGATGAGCTGAAATTACAAGGCTCTATTGTTTCATTTTGATAACTATTACGTACTATTG
This sequence comes from Saposhnikovia divaricata, assembly GCA_036435485.1. NCBI lineage: Eukaryota > Viridiplantae > Streptophyta > Magnoliopsida > Apiales > Apiaceae > Saposhnikovia > Saposhnikovia divaricata. The sequence continues at coordinate 190,746,340 of CM071594.1, read as the reverse complement.
TCCTTGCTGTGCATGCTACCACTATTACCATAGCTTTTTGGAGTCCTATGATCTACAATTAACACGAAATAGATTGAAATATGTGCCCTGTAGTTCTCTAAAATGCTTTAAAAGTTTTAACAAAGTTTTGTCACAATTTAAAGTCCATATCAGGTGTAACCATATATGTACTTGCATCCCATGGTAGAACTTCATTTGGATGTACTTTCTCATAGATATTTTTTGTTTATGTTATATACAAACTTTAACGGTACATCATATATGTATAAAAAAGTTTAGTTCTAGTGAGACTGTATAAATATTATGTGCAAACCTTGATTTTAATATTTTGTGCTGCCATATTCACTTGCACTGCCAGAATTCTGATTTCTTGGTGGCATTTAGTATCCAGAGGGTGAATAATCCCTAACCAGCCCCTAAAATTTGAATTTAGAAATTAAAAAAAGAACATGTTAAAATTTCAGAAAAAGCTAGATGAAAGCAGAGAAAAGCTAGATGGTAGGGAAAAAGATCTGTGCAAATATGACCACCAATGCTAACTAAATGGTCACGTATAACCGTATAACCAGGCAAATGATTTTGGAACTATGGTCGCATATAACCAGATATGGCTATTGCAGCAGATCCTAATTTTGAAGACTGCATTCACAGATGACTTTAGGCACATGTATAGGCTTAAACATAAGAAGTCTGAAAATACCTTGGCTTACCAAAAGTTCCTCCAGAAAGCAGAAGTAGCAGACCATACTAACTATGACAAGTACAGGCACATTCTGCAAAATGCTGATCAAACATATACATTTATAGCCAAATACAACACACAAAACAAGTAAATTCATAAAGCATTTCTATAAAAATCCAATTCAAACAATTTACAACTATTTGCCCCACACAAGCATGTTCTACAAGGCAAAAACTAGTACAACATTAAACAAACACTATACATTGTATCAATTCCTCCACAGAAATACCTAACTAAAAATCTTTAAATCTACTTCGAATAATGACCTAAAAAATTATAATCAGCAATTATAACTAAGACGTGGTAATTCTATCCACCAACTGCACTTGTGAAACTTTATTTGTAAAAGAGAAGAAGCAACCAAAATTATGGCAATAATCATCCCAATCTGTGAGAATACAATTCACTAATACAAACATAAATTCATATAGAAACAAGTAATAATAACAAAAAAAAATGAAATTATATGATGATTAAAAATGAAGACATTAAAAAAGAAATAAGGAAAGTATTACCTTGAGTTATGCTTCCATAGCATCCATCCTACGAGATCTGTGAACAGCTTCAATGGCTTCTCTTTGTTTAATAGCCTCTTGCTTCCCAATCTGAAGTACGAACTTTGCAAAGGCAAGAAGTAATTGTCTGATGACCGAAAAAGAAAATTTCAATACCTTTGAGATAAAAAGGTTGAACAGCGGTCAAGAAGAGTGGATATCTTTTAGTTCCCAATTCAGGCAATGTAGGTCAGGCACTAGAGAAGTCCCCTTTGCATCAGTCAAGTTGTAAATTTTTAACACATCGCCCCATGTCATTGACAAGACCATTTACAACGGCCACAGGGTAAAGAAGGGTCTTCACTATAGGAACAGGAAAGACAAGTTAATCAGTAAAAAGAAATAAACTATAAACAAGTTAATCATCATAAACTCCTAATAAAGCCCCATATTTACCTTGAACTAAACCCCTTAATTGAAATTCCGAATTGAAACCCTAATTGAAACACCTGAAAAATTAAAAACCAATTACAGAAGAGAAAAAGAAAAGTTAAGAAAGAAAAGAAGAGAAGAGAATAGAGAGTTTTTGAAATTATGGCATGTGTCCTTCCATTGACAACGACGGGGAGAGAGGGTGTGAGTGTGTCTGAGCAAGAGCAAGGGAGAGTGTGTAAGTGTTTAAAGTGAGCGTAATTTCATTTTAAGGGGGAAAGGGGAAAGTGCAATTTGGGTTTGGGGGGAAAATTGCCGCCCACAACATTTCAGCCTTTTCATTTCCATGGTAATTTAAAATTAAATAAATAGAAAAAAAAATAATTTATTTAGATAATTGGGTTGTAATTTTTTAAAATAATTTGGGATTGTACTAATTTGTTTAGGAAGGGAAAAGTGCCACCCGTTTTTTGCAAAAACAAAATTTCATTTTTTGATTTTTGAATTAATTTTTTAATTTATTTTTAAAAAATTATAATTTAAAACAAAAAAAATACCAGGTGCGTAATTTTATTTATTTGTATAACTTAAATTAAACAAATATCATATATTTATTCAAAAAAGAAAAAATCATTCAGTGAATCTAGCACACACCTCGTTACCGGAAGTTGTACCATTACAACGTTTGATGGCCAACCATACACAGGTCAAGATACATCATTTTTAATGTTATTGCCAAAATTTTAGAAAAAAATAAATTTATTTGATTCGATAATTTAATGGTCAACTAGTACTTCGACCATAATACCTAAATAGTGTTTCATCAAGGTTTAGTGTTTCCATTTTTTAAAAATTATTTCTCAGCCACCCAACCATACGTAGGTCAAGATCCATCCTTTTTAATGTTATTGCCAAAATTTCAGGAAAAAATAAATTTATTTGATTCGATAATTTAACGGTCAACTAGTACTTTGATCATAACCCCTAAATAATGTTTCATCAGGGTTTATTGTTTCGATTTTTTAAAAATTATTTCTCAACCACCCAACCGTACAGAGGTCAAGATCTATCCTTTTTAATGTTACTACCAAAATTTCAGGAAAAAATAAATTTATTTGATTCTATAATTTAACTGTCAACTAGTACTTTGACCATAACCCCTAAATAGTGTTTCATCAGGGTTTAGTGTTTCAATTTTTTAAAAATTATTTCTCAACAACCCAACCATACGGAGGTCAAGATCCATCCTTTTTAATGTTATTGCCAAAATTTCAGAAAAAAATAAATTTATTTGATTCGGTAATTTAATAGTCAACTAGTACTTTGACTATAACCCCTAAACAGTGTTTCTTCAGGGTTTAGTGTTTCGATTTTTAAAAAAATATTTCTAGATGACCCAACCATACGGAAGTCAAGATCCATCCCTTTTAATGTTATTACCAAAATTTGTAAAGCATAATGTAATGTAATATGTAATAGAGACATATATAACTCAACTAGGATAAAAGATAAATAATATTAACTCTATATAGGGATCGTGAAATTTGAAGAACAGGCCTCAACAAGGATCAAGTCGCTGAAAGAAGTTCATTAACATGATCAAGCCTCAGTGACAAAATAAGATGTACAGATGATTCAGTTGAAGGGCCAAAAGATTCCAGTGATAAAGTTTTTATGGTTGCACAATTCTTAGCAGTGTTCTTAAAGACATGATACGAAGACCACGAGTGAATGTTAGTCGTCTGTGAACCAGACTAGTTGCACTAGGCGTCAACACTTCACAAAGGAATCGAAGTATCTAACTCAGAAAAACTGTTAAGAGGTATGATTGAGTTTTGAGCAGTGTTGATATCCTCTAGTTAGTTGGAAGCTGAATATTTAAGGATGTCAAATTAAGAGAAAAATGAATAGTACCTGAAATTACTATTCATATGAATAGTAACTGAAATTACTATTCATATGAATAGTAATCGAAATTACTATTCATATGAATAGTAATCGAAATTACTATTCATATGAAAAGTAAACAAAAGCGTGTGATTTGAAAAGTAAACAAAGTTTCAATCAGCTTTTCAAGCTTTTGAAAAATAGAAAGAAAGATTTCGGTGACAACAGGCAGAGGCGGCTGAAAAAAATTTGTCAGCTGTTACGTAATTTAGCTACATAGTGATTTTCTAGAATCTATAAATAGGCCTGTTGTATTTCATTTCAAAATACACCTCAACACACAACTCTCTCTTCTCTCTCTTATATCTTCTCTGTGTAAGCTGCTAGACAGTCCATCTAGTAGGAAAGCCGACTTAGCCCGCTTTCCGGAAGTGTCGGGTAGAAGGTCCTCATGCCTAAACTACTTTAGGAGTGTTCTATTTTGAAGCTAATCCATTGGATTAGAAGTTGTAACACCCCCTTCGAGTTTATTATCAATAAAGTTATATTCTCGAAATTATTTTTATTTTTGGTAGTATCGTATTTAATCCCCCTTCTACGAAACTTCGGGACCTAACAAAATTTCAGGAAAAAGTAAATTTTTTTGATTTGGTAATTTAACGATCAACTAGTACTTTGACCATAACCCCTAAACAGGGTTTCATCAAGGTTTACTATTTCAAATTTTTAGAAAATATTTCTCGACGATCCAATCGTACGGGGGTCAAGATCCATCATTTTTAATGTTATTGCCAAAATTTCATAAAAATTAAAAGAATTCCAATTTTTTTGAATTTTTCCCCTTTTTTAACTAGTTTGTAAAAAAATAAGAAGGCTATGAACAACCTATTCATTGGCATCGACCAAGATATGTTTGATTGTGTTATAAACTGCACCACTGCCTAGCAAGTATGGGACACTATTCAAACAATCTGTGAAGGAACTGAGCAAGTCAGAGAAAATAAAATGCAGCTCCTAATACAACAATATGAGCATTTTCACTACTCTTCTGGTGAAAATCTAACAGACATATTCAGTAGGTTTCAAAAGTTACTGAATGGTCTAAAGTTGTATGGGAGAAAATATGAAACCAAGGACTCCAACCTAAAGTTTCTGAGATCTCTTCCTAAGGAATGGAAGCCAGTGACAGTCTCGTTGAGGAACTCTCAAGACTACAAAAATTTTACACTTGAGAGACTGTATGGCATCCTAAAGACCTATGAGCTTGAAATGCAGCAAGATGAAGAAGTGGAAAAAATCCAAAAGAAAGGTGGATCTATTGCCTTAGTGGCAAATATTCCAGTAAGCCAAGTGATGAGAAGATGGAGAGCACTCAAGCCACACCAAGTTCAAAGACTTGTGAAGGTGGAGCTGAAATTAGCAGAGGGAAAAGCAAGTTGGTTGAAGAACTTGATGCATTGAGTGGAGATGAATCTGATGACTTGGATGATTATCTAGCATTCTTGTCAAGGAGATTCTCGAAGATCAAATTCAAGAGGAATCCAGCAGGAGGCAAGCAATTCGGAAAAGGTTTTCAGCCATCCAGAGACATGGTTGAAAGGTCTAAGTTCAAATGTTTTAACTGTGGAATTGCTGGCCATTTTGCCAATGAATACAATAAGCCTAAAGCTGAGAATGAGAAGAAACAGTTCGAGACTGTTGACACTACGCCATAGATGGGTATATGTAACGCCTCTCTTATGTTACAATAGGCCCGAAAAACGTTACATTAGATTTATTGTAACAACAGGAGGCGTTACGTTTACGAGCATTACAATAGATACCCTAATGTAACGCTTTTCTTCTCTATTGTAACAGTAGCAAAAGTATTACAATAGGCACCTATTGTAACACCAGGGGCCCAATTGTAACACATTTTGAGTGTTACAATAGCTCGGTTCAATTTTTTCAGACGTGGCACCATGTGCATACGTGGCATTACGTGGCACCACGTGGCCACGTGGCAACACATGTGGCGCCACGTGGCACACTGTGTACACGTCACCAGCCTCTATTGTAACACTATACTGGGCAATTGTAACACATATTAAGTGTTACATTTGACTTGGTAAATATTTTATAGGGGGCCCACATACCCTATTGTAACACCATTTTTATCTGTTGTAACATTATTTTCTATTTATTGTAACACTATATATTAACAAATGTAACACTACAATAAGCAAACGTAACGGTAAATTTTTGAAATTTTGAAATGTAGGCTCTGCATTAATAATATTCCCAGCCAACACAACAAGATCCACTACATTAATTCCAAACTACATAATAAACCAAAAGCCATCTCCATACTACTCCAACCAAACCTCCAAACTACGCCAACAAACTCCAAAACAATTCAATCCCAAATTCGATAGTAAAAGTAGATAACATAACCAAATAACATAAGCGCATAAGCGCACAAAAGTAATAATGTATGATAAACCACAAATTTGATAACAGAACTAAGAAGTGGCGCCCCCTGGAGTTTGTGTGATTGGAGTGCCAGTCTCGTCTTGATCACTTGAGAAGGTTGCACAAAAGTCTCCAATATCAAACTTGAGAGTAGGATTCGCCTCTCCTAATTTCTTCAAGTACCAAGTCATGTTCTCCTGGACCTTTTTGTTCACTTTGGCCTCCATTTGGCTCTCCAATTCTCGAGTTATCTTTGTAGTCAACTCATCAACGGAAGGTTGAGTAATAGCAGGAGCATTTTCTAAGGCAAGCACTGAGCCTTTCCTTCCCACCAACCAGTCTGGTCCATGTTTGCCACTGGGAAGCACCGCATCTGCATCACCTCCTTCTTTCAGCACCTTATTGAAAGGCATATGATGTAGCCTATTTGTATTTCGAGGATACAACTCAACTTAAACAAGATTGTAATATTAAATAGTATATAGACTGTCACAAGGAATCTCAGATAGTATTATCTGTCAGAAGAAAAAGATCAAGGTCAATCTACAGACTTGATGAATTACAACATTGAAAGAAGTTCAGACATCTGATCAAGCCTCAGTGAAGTATTCGTTAAAGAAGTGGATTCATTTAAAGTGACAGAGATTTCAACAGTGACAGAGACAGTACAGAAGAATTAATAGAGAGAGAAGAAAAAGAAAAGAAAAGGAACCAGATTTTAAAGTCAATATGTGAAGAACAGTCATTGCGGTTAGTCACTCATGAACCAGACAGTACATCGAGTGTCAACAACAAACAGTGGTTGTTTATCATTAACTTCAGTGGTTCAAGCTATCAAGACGGGTATATTAAGAGAAGACAATAACCACAGCCATAAAGTCAAAAATAAAGAAAAGCCGTTGGAGTTAGTCGCTCATGAACCAGACCGTGCATCGAGCGTCAACGAAAATTCGATGGTAATTCTTTATTACTTTCAGTGGTTCAAGAAAAAGATTTGAGCTGTCAAAAGATTTATATTAATTCTCATTTAATTAATATAATTATGTAATTGATTTAATTAATAAATTAATTCATTCTGAATTTATTTATTTATTAAATTAATTATCATATTAATTAATTTGGAATTAATGTAATGATTTTATTTAATTTAATTATTAATTTAAGTAATTAATCATTAAGTTCTAAATGATTAATTGTTTAATTTATTTAATTAAATTAAATTAAAATCGGCAGCTTAAGTTAAAAACAAAACAAAAGTTTTGTTCAAAGAATTCAAGGACAGTGTTTACATGCAACGTGGCCAGAAAAAAAGAAGAAACAAAACAAACAATAAAAAAAAAAGAAAAGGGAAGTCGCATGGTCGACTAATGAATAATAAAAGACAACAAAGTGGTCAGTAAGCATGCATGAAAGATAAAGGTTCTGTCAAAACAAAACCTGTTGATCATGCTGTCGGCAATGCTAGACGCGCCTGGTAATGCGTGGAGCACACGCGCCCGAAGAAAACATTAAGCAATGCGCGCGTGGTTCACAGTCTCTAGTCCTGCGTCTTGTCTGTTATCTTCAGCCGAAATTCTTTTGTCCATCAAATATATCCTTACAGCCAAGTGGATTATTTTTAATGTTAACAATACAATCTCAATTGTATTGCCGATTGTCTTGTTAACCTTGATTGTCTTGATTATTGTATTGCCTATTGTCTTGGCAATATAAATTGATTGTCTTGGAGATTTTGGATTGTCTTGACAATTGTCTTGGCAGTACAAAATTGATTGTCTTGCAAGAACAAATTGTCTTGCCGATTGTCTTGGCAGTACAAAAGAAAAAGAAAAGATGCAGGAGACAAGATATATCAAGACAGGCGGCCAAACAACAACTAAGAGACAGAACATAACATTCAAAGAGAAAAACAAGAACAGCTCCATTCTCTCTCAATTTTTGAAGAACAACACAGCAAGAGAAAAATTCATAGAAAATCAAGTTCATCTTATTTTTAATATCTGATCCGATAGAACTTGTTTATTTGATACTCTTGTAATATTAGCGAGTTTTTACTCCTAATCTATATCTCGATTTTTATTAACAAATCTAGAAAAATTCATGTCGAATTTTCTAATTTGTTTTTATTAACTAGATATAATTTCTGTACTGTATTTGTAACAAACCCCTCAAGTTAATATAATTTTATATTCAACTTGAATTTTGTTTCATTTAATTCCGCTCAAATTTGTCAAAATATAAATTAAATTTATCCGGACAAATTTCGATAAAACGGTACTGTTTGTATTCAACCCCCCTTCTACAAACATAGTGGACCTAACAATTGGTATCAGAGCCTATTGATTGATACACAAATCAAGATCCTATTTTTATTCAGTCAAAAATCCATTTCGAATTTTTAACTCACTTAAAAATTCATCATGACTTCAAAAATTGGAACTGTTAAGATACCCATATTTGACAAGGAGAATTATGAACTATGGAAAAAGAAAATGATCCTTTTTCTACAAGTGGCCAATCCTAAATATTTACGAATATTGCAAAATGGGCCAATAGTTCCTTTGATTACTAAAGAGGAAATAATCGTGGAAGGAGTTGTTGTAGTTCCTGCAAGGATATATCCAAAGGACATTAGTGTTTATACAAATGATGACAAAGTGGATATTGCCCTTGATCTTAATGTACAATTAATTTTGATGGAATCCCTAGATGCGATCATGTGCAACCATGTTATTAACTGTAAAGATGCCAAGCATATCTGGGACACCATTATAACAATAAACGAGGGAACTAAGAAAGTCAGGGAAAATAGATTGGAAGTTAAGATTGTTCAACCTTACAGCTCTGAAAAAGAAGTGATTGTAGCAGAGTATGGGAAGACAGCTACAAGTCAGGGTTGTAGAGAATTTTATTCGTCAGAGGAGCTGGAGCAGTTGGAGGATCAATCAATGGCACTGGTTGTAAGACAGTTTAATCATTTCAGATTTAGAAGAAATCCTAATTTCAGACTCAGGTCTAGTGAGAACAGATTCCAGCAAGGAGGTTCATCCTCAAGTGGCACAAGGGTTGGCTACAAGACTGGAATGGTAGACAGAAGCAAGATCAGGTGCTTCAACTGTAATGAAATGGGACATTTTGCAATTGAGTGTCATCGACCTGAACAAGATGCAAGGAGAGAGTATGCATCTGGTAAGAAGAACACAGACACGGCCTATGTGGTACAAGGCAAAAGCTGGGATGACACAGACAGTGAAGATGAAGAAGTTGGAAACTTTGCACTGGTGGCAAATGCTGAATCATCAACTTATTACACCACACCGGTAATTCTTACTGATGCTGAGTTAATTAATAGTTTACGTAGTTCCTTGAATTGTGCAGAAAGAGGGTACGAGAGAATAAGTCTTGTTAACACTAACCTTGAAAATCAAATGTTAGATTTAAAAAAAGTGCAGGTTAATCAAGATAAGAATATAGAAGAAATAGCTCGACTTAACTGCAGAGAAAAAGGTCTAGGAGAATATATGTCAAAACAAGTTGATAAGATTGCTGAACAAGAAACCAAGATTAGAGAACTTGAAACACAGGTTAGAGCTTGTTATAATACTGTTAAAGTTTCTAAAGATTTCTTCAACAAACAAGCAGTAGAACGAACTGTAGGAATAGGATTTGATTACAGTCAAGCTGTTGGTTCTTTGAGTAATCATTCTCCTAATTCTATTCCAGCTAAAGAAAGAGGTATACCACATATTCTCAAGAATGTTGAAAAACCAATGTTTACAAAATCTGATGCTGGACCACCAGATATTCTTTCTATGGTTATACAAGAAGAAATGAGAAATGAGGACAGTGCAAATGGCACAGTCTTTGTTAAGGATAAATGTGTTAAGAATAAATCTGTTAAGAACGCTAATACAAAGAATGTGTCATCCAAGAAAAATGTCACAGTATTTGTTAAGGCTAAATCAGTTGAGGACGTTAACACAACAAATGTGTCACCCAAGAAAGATGTACCTAAAGTACCAGTCAAAGTTGTTGAATCAGCTAGTACTTCTAAGACTGGATTAGGTGGTAATAAGTCGAAGCAGAACAATAACATCTCTAACATGAATTCCATGCCTATCATTGATGCTAATCATAAAGCATGTGGTGTTGTCAATTGTATGTCTTGTGCTTTTAATGTTATGACTGCTTACTTCAACGGTAATCATGCATGTGCTGATAAGACTACTCCTAGACAACATATGAATAGAAATAAAAATGTTAGATCAAAGACTGCTAGTCCTCCTCATGTTAGGAGAGAGACATTTGTACCAAAGCCTAAACAAAGTTTTACTAAGGCTGTTTACAAGGTCAAATGTCCAGTCAATGAAACAAATGTTATTGCTGCTAAAAAGACATGGATACCCAAGATGAAATCAAAGATTGTCAAAGCTGTTTATAGGGTTAAATGTCCAGTCCCCTTGAAAAATGTTGTTATGAAGATTAAGAATGTTGTTTTGCCTGACAAAGGCCAATACTTCAAGTATTCCGGACCCAATCAAATTTGGGTCCCAAAAAGGGTTTAACTGTTTTGGTATTGCAGGGTGTGTAACAGGTACATCGTGTTATGTGGATTCTGGACAGTGGATGTTCAAGGCATATGACCGAAGATAGAGCCCTGCTATCAAAAGTGGTGACGGTATCTGGCCAAGTGGTTTATCCCTTGGAGACAACAGCAGGGGTATGACCTAGGGTCAAGGCTATTCAATAGTCAAGGAATGTTGTCAGTAATAAAGCATCTTTTACAAGATGAAGAGCCTACTGTTCGAGGATTAAGGAAAGAGAACTTATCTGTAGCTGACATGGAATCTCAGTCAAAAGGTGAAGTCAACAAGGTCAAATATAAAGCTTCATCAGACAGGAGTTCAGCTATGACATAAGGAGCTCTCTCATCTGAATGTCATATCAAGAGATTCTTTCCGGAAAATCGAATCAGCAAAGGAGACTGCCTCATCTGAAATTAAAGTAAAATGAAATTACGAGGCATGTCATAAAGGGAAGTCAAAAAGAATCACACAGAAGTTCTACATCAAAGAAAAATTTATTTTAGTGGTGATGACTGATGGCTTCTCTCCACAAACAAGTTATTGTTCAGACAATCTGAAGACAAGACACCACTGATGGTGATTGATCACATCTTAAACCCTGATCCGTAAGAATTTTAGGAAGACCCCATAAGTATGAAGGAAATTGTTTTGCAAGATTAAATCGAAAGTGAGCATCCTAGCAATCAGCTAATGCTCAAGAGGATAATTTCCTTTGTTACTCAATGGAGTCAACAGCCTACAGGGTGATTGTTATTAATCAACAAAAGGTGATTGAAAGTCTTAGTGATGTTCAATAACTTCTAGCTCCCAGCTGTCAATGGTGATGGTGATTCAGATCCAAGCAATGTCAAACATGGAGAATCTTCATGTAAACCCAGCAACAGCTTAGGGGGAGCAACTGAAGGATCAACTAGTCAACTCAACACCACACTGAAAGTCAAAGGACACTATGAGAACATGTCTGCCAAGACAAAGAGTGTTGACTCAATTAACTCTTTGTTCTAGTTCTTAGTGTTTCTAATGGTGGAAGTAAAAGACTAGCAGAGCTTCAAGTACCAATGATTATTTCTTTAGTTTTCTTTTAGAAGAAACTAAGAAAGCTTCAAAAGCTCTGGAAGATCCATATTGAGTGATTGTAATGCAAGGTAATCTCAATCAGTATAAAAGGCAGATTGAAGGGAAGCTGGTATCCAGACCAAACAACAGACTGTATTTGGTATAAGGATTACCAGAAGTTTAACTGGATGTCAAGGCATTGTTATGAGGGACAAGGCCAAACTGGATGCTAGGTTACAATTTGATCAAACAGTATATTTGACAAGAAGCACCAGTGACAAGACTTGAGGATATCAGGCACCTGCTGCACATTCAAGATTATAATGGACATCTAGACCTACTGAATCTGGATGCTAGAGGAATGTGAACAAGTGCACTCCTGGTTGGTGAAATAATTGAAGATCTCTACAGGTTAGTATAAACTGGTATCATCACTCAAGCAAGCATGGAAGACATGGTATGACACCCTAACTATAATTTAATATTTGGTATCAATCTTTAACAGTTGGTATCTTTTAATAATTGGTGTCATATTCGTAGAACTCTTTACATCATTAGGCACAAACATTATTAACATATATGTGCAATGATATCTTGATTATATTATATGTTGGTCTGCTAGCTATAAATTGATATTAAGATATTTGCTGTTTTGATGTTGGTAAAGTTGCAGTTCTTTTGATTTACTTCAGTAAGCCAAAAGAATGATGACAATAAAAATAAGTCAAGGATCTTTTGATTCTATTCAGAAGATTCTTGACCTGTCAAGACTACATACCAACAAATCACTATAGCTGGCTTTTGACCTATTAGCTTGGACCTAACAAGTTGGCAATCAAAAATCTTTAGATGGATCCAGATCTTAGGAAATGGTACTCTAGAGATATTTGACCCAACAAGTTCAGGATCTACTAATTAGGACCTAATCAGGCTATAGAGGAATCATCAGCTCATTATCTTATTCAATTGCTAATAGATTACTTACACACATATTTTATTCTCAATTATGCAAATGTGCATGGTCCCAAGTGGATTCTTGAGAATCTATTCTTGTAGTTATTACACATGATTTTCAGATGTCTTAAGTTGGGACCCAAATCTACGGAGATGGTACCCTAGAGACATCAGTTCTGACATGTTTTGCTACATAGAGACAGATCAAATGAGTTGTACGAAAGCAGGAGAACACAAGGAATCAATTTCATCTCCAACAACTCTGTGGAACACTCAAGGACTAAGCAACTTGCATAAGGTATCAATTCTTTCGAGAGCATGTCTTTATTTAAGATTAACTTTCAGACATGTTTGCTAAATCACTTGATGAAATTAATTTTTCAAGATTGGTTTGTGAACTTGGGATTTTATTAATGCTATATGATTGTAAATCCCATCTGTTAAGTAATTCTTAAGTAAGCTCACAAGTTTTCAATTGTCTGTATTGAAAGGACTTGTGAACTTATTTACATCCAGACCTCACACTGAGAATTATCTGTTGAATGATTGCCATGTGTATAATTGCAATATATTTTAGTGGTGATTATTTAAGGATAATTTAAATACTTAAATGCTAAAATCTAACTCATAGAGATTTAGTATTTATTTATTTAATTATTTACTTTGATTAATATGAGTTATAGAATCTAAAGCAATTCAATTTAGTATTTGCTCTGTACCTCATATTTATTAAAATAAATAAACAACATAACTAATTTGGACCTAATCTGTATTGGTCTTCAATTAGTTGTGAGATGTTAATTCTAGTGAATTTTATCAATGCTCCATTTTAAGAAATTCACTATAATTAATATCATGGTTCTAACAATTGATTGTATTGAAGTTTTGACTTATATCAGTTAATGATATTTAGTTAGAATTCTATTTACTAACTAATTGTGAGATATATTGGTATGTGTGAAATTACTTAGAACTCCTCTAAGTAATCATTGTTATATCTTTTACAATTCACTCATATTATTATACATGGTATAAAAATTCTCTAATTAGAACTATGGATATTGAAATATCTAAAGTTACCATAGTTCAATTACTTTGAATAATTTTTATGCTTAATTGCAAGATTCTAATCACTTTGATAATAAAGGTTTTATACTATGGATCAAGGTGTATTGGACTTAGAATATTATTTCTAAGATTGCAGACAAGACAGTCTTGGTAACCAAGTTTTATTTTTAGAACCAAGGTTGTCTACCAACAAACAGTTGTTAGGAGTTAACAATTGTTATTATCGAGGAGTTGCCTTAAAATCATAAGTTTAAAATGTTAATGATGATAATTATCCAAGTGATAGTGGTGGAAACAATTTTAATATTGGAGATACCAATGTCACTGAAAAATAATCATCAAGTCATTCTCGCAACAACTCGAGGGAAGTAAACAAAGGATTCACTAGTCAAACACAACATCACAATGAAGAACAAGGTGATTCATCAAGATCCAACCTTCTCAAACAGTCTGTTTGGAATAGAGCTGATCATTGGTGATCCAGATGTTGTAGTAAGAACTAAAAGGGCTTCTCAGAATCAAGGTATAGAATCTAAGGAATCTGAGAAAGCACTTGCGAATCTGGAACAACAAGAAACGTGGAAGTTGGTGCCAAGGTTTGAGCACTAAGTAACTGGTATGACATTCTTTTCGAATTCTATCTTGTCATCTTTCTATAAGAATTGTCATAATCATTCTAATGTTTTAATCCATGTTTCTTTATTTTAGAATAATAATTTTCTCTAAAAATATTTTTCTCTAATTCTCTAGTTAGAATTTTTGAGGAAGCTATTTTTGTTGAAAATTTTATTATTTTAAAATAGCTGCCATATTTATGATAGTTTATTAAATCATATTTTCTCTCTAAATAATTTTCTAAGTAGAAAGTTGTTTTGTCAGAAAATATATGGATTTGCTAACCTATTATAAATACTCTTGTATATACTTAATGTTTTTGTATATGTATTGTAATTTTTGAATGTTAATCTTATTTAACATGTTTTGTAGTGTTTGTCTTTTTATTTTAGTCGTATGTTCGTTTATAGTTTAAGCTTTGTAAATTATTAAGTTATGTATAGTTTTATTATTTTTATGTTAATTCAAATTTTTCTTCTTCGTTTAGTTTTATTTGAATTTTTCTATTCTTATAGTTTTTATTTTGTATAATTATAATATATATTATTTTTTATTTTTTGTATATTCTTTTTCATGTGTATATAAATAGTTTGTATAGTTTTTAGAGTTTAGTCACTATACTTGCAAAACTTACAAGTAGGTCACTGTACTTGGTTCTTTTGTTGTTCTTCTTAACACACACAAAACCTGCAGTTTAAGTATAAATCTTTGTTTTGTGATTGCTGTTAACAAATCTTCGTGTTAAGGACTTAACAAATGACCAATGTTGGTATCAAATTGGTAAGTGTCTATACAATTGGTTAGGAACTAATGTTTGATTTTCAGGATCTAACAATTGGAAGACAAGACCTATCAAGTGCTAACAATCTCTAATAGTTGGTATCTATCATGCAGGACCTAAAACATGATAAAATAGTTTTGTTTGTATTGGTTTAAACATTAACATACATTGATTCTATTAATATTTATTAATTGGATTTTTGCCTATGTTCTTGTTTTGTAAAACCAGCTCAAGATCTATATCTTCCTTATATCCAAAATCTCTTTCTACAGCTGTGATTGCTTACATTGTAAATCTTTTGAAATCACAACTGTACATCATTTCTCTTAAGATAAAATGCTATATTTTCTTAGAAAACTTTTCAATGTTAAAAATGCATTCTATCTCTATATTGCTCATATTCTGTGATGCAGGTTCATCTACATGAAATTTTGTATTCTCACATGTTTAGTCATAAGGTTGTAAACCCAACAACTTTTATCCCAGACTATAGTCAAACTCAAACACATTCTATCTTACACCCTAAATGGAAGTAACCTATCAGACTAGAGGTCACCAGGGAGTAACTGCACTTGATACAGCAAACAAGGATGTGTGTGATATTCAGTTGGAGAGTCACTACCTTATACACTAACCAAAATATTTCATATGCACAAGTGAGATTGCACACACTAAGGATGAATTGACGTAAACCTGTAATCCAACCATTTTACGGCTAGGGTTATAAGTTAAAGGTTCTTTAATGAACTAAGAGTCTTCACAGACCTCGAGAGAAGGTATTGATCTCAAATGCAAAATTCAACAAGATCATTATCTAACTCCCCAGAGGGAACATCTCTGGATCCTGCGGGTAACGGATCCGACATAGGTGCGGATCGGCAACTTGTGAACTATGATTCAGATTTTACCTGATGAGTTTTACAAGGTGATGTCTTCACAGACATTAGAAGGGAACCTTGATCTCAATGCTAAATTTATAGATCATTGTTTACCTTCTCAGAATTCAAATCTGAAAACCCTAAAAAGGAAAATTAGCAACTCGTAGATTATGACTCAGATTCGTCTGACGAGTCCAACGAGGATTTGGGATTTGCGAACTCCCATTGCACCACCACTGACCTCTCTAGAAGGGGCTATGGTGATTTTTCCTTGCAGGTACACTAACGGATGTTGGAGCTATGAGTGATATGAGTGAAACACTAGTGAGCAAGAGTGTAAACACAGAGAGAAGTGAGGCACTCAACACAAATGAGTGGAGAGAAGAGTGAAACACTTGTGAGGTACACTAAACACTATCACACACTCACAGTGAGGAAGAAAATGAAACTTCCTTTCTAACAAAGCTTTATCAATTGATTTCAATGTACTCTAACGATTGGTATAAATTGGTAACAATTTAGTATCAACTACTTTGTCAACTAGTTGAATGGAGGATTCCTCAACTAAGGGGGAGAGATATATTGAAAAAGATATTACCTTAGTAGGATATACTCAACTAAGAGGGAGAAGTATTGGGGTACAAGTAAAAGAAGAGTGAGTTAGAAAGGGGGAGCAGTAAAGACTGTGCTTAGGATGAGAAATAAGTCTAGTTTCTAAGGGGGAGCCTTAGATGAAGAAGCAAAAGAACTTTCATTTGTTATGAAAGTGGAGATATAAGGAGAATTACATCACAATACTATTCTATTAGTCTTTCAATGTACTATGTATAAAGGCTAAGTGGAAGAGTAGTAAATTCACTAGAAGTTATAGAAATGGTATTGATTCACCATTGTCTATATAGTAGGAACAGCTGTTTTTTCTTTAGTAAGAAAAGCTGTGTCAGAAATGGGAAGTGATTGTAAATCAAGAACTGCTGATAATCACCAATATAAGATGTAAAGAATTATCAGGCAGAGATATGAAGAATCAGAAATGAAGATGAATTATCTATTGAAGATCAGTTCAGTGCTAGAGGAACAATCATCTATCATTTCATCAACTGAAGATTCTGCAATTGTTAAATCTAAACCAGAGAAATTTTTTTTGTATTATTTACTATCTTTTTCTTGTTTAAGTGAGGTAGTTGAGTTATCCTCTAGGTATTTGCTTGTTATTGTCTAACAAACAAATAGGGGGAGATTGAAAGGCATATGATGTAGCCTATTTGTATTTCGAGGATACAACTCAACTTAAACAAGATTGTAATATTAAATAGTATATAGACTGTCACAAGGAATCTCAGATAGTATTATCTGTCAGAAGAAAAAGATCAATGTCAATCTACAGACTTGATGAATTACAACATTGAAAGAAGTTCAGACATCTGATCAAGCCTTAGTGAAGTATTCGTTAAAGAAGTGGATTCATTTAAAGTGACAGAGATTTCAACAGTGACAGAGACAGTACAGAAGAATTAATAGAGAGAGAAGAAAAAGAAAAGAAAAGGAACCAGATTTTAAAGTCAATATGTGAAGAACAGTCATTGCGGTTAGTCACTCATGAACCAGACAGTACATCGAGTGTCAACATCAAACAGTGGTTGTTTATCATTAACTTCAGTGGTTCAAGCTATCAAGACGGGTATATTAAGAGAAGACAATAACCACAACCATAAAGTCAAAAATAAAGAAAAGCCGTTGGAGTTAGTCGCTCATGAACCAGACCGTGCATCGAGCGTCAACGAAAATTCGATGGTAATTCTTTATTACTTTCAGTGGTTCAAGAAAAAGATTTTAGCTGTCAAAAGATTTATATTAATTCTCATTTAATTAATATAATTATGTAATTGATTTAATTAATAAATTAATTCATTCTGAATTTATTTATTTATTAAATTAATTATCATATTAATTAATTTTGAATTAATGTAATGATTTTATTTAATTTAATTATTAATTTAAGTAATTAATCATTAAGTTCTAAATGATTAATTGTTTAATTTATTTAATTAAATTAAATTAAAATCGGCAGCTTAAGTTAAAAACAAAACAAAAGTTTTGTTCAAAGAATTCAAGGACAGTGTTTACATGCAACGTGGCCAGAAAAAAAGAAGAAACAAAACAAACAATAAAAAAAAGAAAAGCGAAGTCGCATGGTCGACTAATGAATAATAAAAGACAACAAAGTGGTCAGTAAGCATGCATGAAAGATAAAGTTTCTGTCAAAACAAAACCTGTTGATCATGCTGTCGGTAATGCTAGACGCGCCTGGTAATGCGTGGAGCACACGCGCCCGAAGAAAACATTAAGCAATGTGCGCGTGGTTCACAGTCTCTAGTCTTGCGTCTTGTCTGTTATCTTCAGCCGAAATTCTTTTGTCCATCAAATATATCCTTACAGCCAAGTGGATTATTTTTAATGTTAACAATACAATCTCAATTGTATTGCCGATTGTCTTGTTAACCTTGATTGTCTTGATTATTGTATTGCCTATTGTCTTGGCAATATAAATTGATTGTCTTGGAGATTTTGGATTGTCTTGACAATTGTCTTGGCAGTACAAAATTGATTGTCTTGCAAGAACAGATTGTCTTGCCGATTGTCTTGGCAGTACAAAAGAAAAAGAAAAGATGCAGGAGACAAGATATATCAAGACAGGTGGCCAAACAACAACTAAGAGACAGAACATAACATTCAAAGAGAAAAACAAGAACAGCTCCATTCTCTCTCAATTTTTGAAGAACAACACAGCAAGAGAAAAATTCATAGAAAATCAAGTTCATCTTATTTTTAATATCTGATCCGATAGAACTTGTTTATTTGATACTCTTGTAATATTAGCGAGTTTTTACTCCTAATCTATATCTCGATTTTTATTAACAAATCTAGAAAAATTCATGTCGAATTTTCTAATTTGTTTTTATTAACTAGATATAATTTCTATACTGTATTTGTAACAAACCCCTCAAGTTAATATAATTTTATATTCAACTTGAATTTTATTCATTTAATTCCGCTCAAATTTGTCAAAATATAAATTAAATTTATCCGGAAAAATTTCGATAAAACAGTACTGTTTGTATTCAACCCCCCCTTCTACAAACATAGTGGACCTAACACTTATCAATGGTTTCCTATAAGTGAAATTTACACAATTGAGTTAACATGTAATTGTATATCATACTAGTGCTACAATGAGACAAACCAGGCGATTATTATTCGTATCTCCTCTAATTCATTTCAATGTCAAAACATGGCAAAAACCAAAAGACAATGTGATTTCCTTATTCTGTTTTCTTTGTTCTCATAAATTCCTTTCACTCATTACATT
This sequence comes from Saposhnikovia divaricata, assembly GCA_036435485.1. Taxonomy (NCBI): domain Eukaryota; kingdom Viridiplantae; phylum Streptophyta; class Magnoliopsida; order Apiales; family Apiaceae; genus Saposhnikovia; species Saposhnikovia divaricata. Next base: position 190,727,026 of record CM071594.1, on the reverse strand, counting down.
GTACGATGCTTATGCAGTATGCTCACAGGACGTGTGTTCAACAATGGTGCAATGAAAAAGGAGATATAAGTTGTGAGATCTGTCATCAGGTAGGCTTGTGTGGGAGAAACTATGCCAATTTTTGTTCTTGCATCCGGATAGATTTATTAGTGGATCTAGTAAAAACATTAAGTTGTACTCTAACTCTCTAAGCATCACTCCTCTTGTTCCAAAAAGTCCTATAGGCAATTCAGTGGCATGATCTATTACTTTTTAGCACATAAAGCTGTAGCAAATTAATCAAGGCACCAGAAGAGAAACATTAAATACACTACTGCATCAAATACACTACTGCATTCAAATACACTACTGCATTTAAGTACTTCTTTTAACCAATCACTCGAATATGGGATAAACCAAAGCCGTTTGCATAAAATAAATAATGACTAAAAGCACTTACAATTGTTTTGTTGATTGCAGCCCTATTAGTCTTGTACTTGCGCCCTTTTTTGTGTTTACGACTTTTGAAGTAGATTCTAGATCGTGACGGGGAGGCCAGATTGGGGTCCTTTTGTTTCTAGCAATACAAGATTGTCAAGAGAATCAACATGGTCTAGCACAACTAAAATGAAATTGAACAAATAATTATGCACAATTAAAATGATGTCATACCAGTTTCTCCTTAACTTCAGCAATAGTTTTACGACCAAGAGTGTGGGGGTCAGCATATGAGTTCCGACGAGCCGCATTTTCCACGGCAAGTGACTATAATAAAAAGTATTCAACGGAAATTGTAATTTGGTGCAAAATAAATATAGGCAAATAAATGCAAATACTCGGTCAGTAATATGCTAACCTGCACTCCTTCATCTGCCCAGTACTTCAACAAAACCTTAAAATCCTCAAGTGGAATATTACGTGGTCTGTTTTCAATCCTTTTCTCGTCACTGTCATACTCTGTATAATGATCCTTCTTGACACGGGACTTGTGCACTCTACAAAGAGTATTAAGTGTCTTATTTATATATTTTTCCCCGTGTGCAGGAATATCATACCTATCCTATAATATGTCAAACATAAGAATGCATTATTTCAGTGCATCATGGATATATTTTTTTCCCATATATTAATATAAACTAAGATAAAGGGATTACCAAAGTATATTCCAACATTTTCTTCTTCAATTCTTGTGGAACAACATGCCAGTTAACATGAGTTAGAGACACGTGTTGCTTAACTAGCGTCCCTAGAAAATTGCTTAGCTCAGCTCTGACCTTCCTGTCTCCAATCGGTTGACCCTTTTTACTCAATGTAATGACAGGCTTTTCAGTTGGACTCCTCCCATGAACTTTTAACATTTTTGTCCGTCCTCTAAGTTTTTTAGGACCTGGCCACATATAAAAAACATAATGGGAAAGTGAGTGTATTATTATACTAATTATTTCTAATAATCTATTACATTTTTCACCTTTTATCTATGCGTACATATTTATTACCTTTTTCAACTGTTTCAAGGGCATTGTGTAAACTCGACTCACCAACATCCTCTATCCTTGGATCAGCTTCTATATTTTGCTTCTAACGTTCCCGCAGTGCTATATAAGCCGCAGCTGAACCACTTGCAATATTACCACATTGTTTTAACAATTTACTACACGTCGGCTTTAAAATTTTTGGAGCAGATGCAGTTTCCGTGTTCATAGTAGTGGTAGCATTGGCTCGGGAACGAGTTCTGGGGCCAGCTGGTATCTTTTTCATTTCCTTGACATAATCAGACTATAATTAGAAACCACTTTGATGAATGTCAAGTAAATAATCAGTTCTATATTACCTTCGATGAATCATCACTTTCGTGCTCACTTTCCAAGACATATTCATCATCAGAATTTCCGACGAAAAATCAGGATAGTTTCGAAAAATCAGGACAGAATCCATCAGCAGCTGCACCTAGTCTTATGTTTCGAATTTCCGACGAAAAATCAGGATAGTTAGCATCCATTGTCTTCCATGCTTCCGCGTCTCCTGGATGCCTTAATTTCCCATCTTTTATCCGTTCGGTTGCATGCCATGTCATGAGCTTCGAAAATTCTTTGCACATGAACATCCTTTGCAACCTTGGTATTAAAGGGAAGTATCTCATCACATTTGCTGGAACCTTGCTAATCAACTTCTCTGGATCATTAACAACAGCAGACCCTTTCTTTTCTTGTAAATTCCACCTTGAAACCCCACAATGATCACAGACTTGTTTATCTTTATTTGTGCCCCAATACAACATGCAACTATTAGGACATGCATGTATTTTCTGATAATCAAGACCTAATTCTTTGATGATGTTCTTTGCAGCATTGAAGGATAAAGGCACATTGGCTTCCGGAAATGCATCTTTTATAAGTACTAGTAAATCTCCAAAGGCCGACTCGGTAATTCCATGAATACACTTTAAATGATAAAGTCTAATCATAAAACTCAACCGAGAAAAATTTGTGCAGCCCGGATATAATGGTTGTTTTCCCTCTTCGACAAGGCGATAAACCTTTCTAGCAGATGGATTTGGTCCTTGTTCTACATTCTGAAACCTTCTACCCGTGCAGTCAAACATCGCTTGTAAATTATCTCCGAAAGCAGTCCTAGTGTCATAATCCTTGAAATCGGCGCTATTTTTTACTTGGACTTGTGAAACCTTACAAATCCAATGGACACATAACAAAGAAGGCCCTCTGCATATGAGATGATCATATATTACATCTCGAAGTTGCCAATTGCGATCATTACAATCTTTGCAGGGGCACTTCATTTCATCCCCTACTGAATAAAGGGGAAATGCGTTTTCCATAAACAATTTTATCCCCTTTATATACTCTGTACTATATCTTGGAAGTCCTATCCAGTTACCATCACTATCTGGATAGTCGCTATCAGGTTCCATATCTAAAACCTAGGTCCTCCGAAGATTGCACCTATAAAGTATAAACCCCAAAGTAATTAAATCTACATATCGGTTCAATATACTTAGTAAAATATTAACTAGTTTGAGACCATACCATATTAATATTAACTATCAAACCAGATGGTAGCCGAACCAAATGGCCACGACACCCTATAAATTTATTATTCCTATAGGCTACAGATCAAATAATTAAGTAGTAATTAAGTAGTAATCTATACCGTCTGTTTAGCACTTAAGTAGTAATTAACAAAAGAGATCACCAGTCAGATAAACTTATAACTAATAATTACTTCGTGTAAATATGATTTTAAACAATCACTTAGAAAAAAAAAACCACGTTATTCACATTACGAAAGCACCAAAAGGGATTTCAGAGTGTTACTTGTTCTCATTGGTCCCATAAGTCTTTTCATACAGAAATCAAAGTATAACCAACAAACAGTCCTAATCACTTATATTAACTCGTCCAGTTCAAATGGATTGGTTCAGTCGTTATCAAACAAGCCCTTAATCATAATTTTACTAACATTAGTCACATACAACAACATAAACATTTTTTTTCCAATCAAATTAAAAGAATACCATTCAATCCATGCATGTCTAGTATAGCATTTCCAGAACCTATAAGAATTAGGCAAAGTTTTAACAATGGACTTACTCAGTGCATTCGTTTAGAGCAGTAAGAAGCTTTGTAAGTGTCTGACTGGTGATCTCGAAACCCTAATTGCAAGATTCCCCCAATTTCCCCAATTTCGAAACCCTAATTGCAAACAGCTCCACAGATCCTGAGAGAGAGAGAGAGACAAATACCTGTTAGATCAATGTTGATTAGATTCAGAGAGAGAGCGGGGGGAGAGACTGAGAGGGGGAGAGAGAGAGAGAGAGAGAGAGAGGGGGGGGGGAGGGAGGGAGGGAGAGAGAGGGGGAGGGAGTGAGAGAGGAAGAGAGGGGGAAGAAAGAGCGAGAGACAGAGAGTGATAGATAGAGAGAGATGAGAGACAAATGAGAGAGACGACGGCCACCGATTTGGATAAGTGGGTTTGAGAGGGTAAGAGCGGGGTTATGGTTATCTATTTTCGTTTTGGGGGGAAACAAAAATGTACTCCACGCTGGCAGGCAGTTCTAATGTATTATTAGTTTTAATTTATTTTTTAATCATTTTTCATAATTTTTAAAAAGTCATACAAAATATATGTTATATATTTATATATAAATTTTAGTGATAAAAATATTCTAAATTTTTTACTATATTAATTCTTATATTTTAGTGAGAGAAACCATCTAAATATATTATATTATTTTCATAACATATTTATTTTATTTAGTACTTATTATTATTATATGAATTTCTAAAATTAATATTTAATCCAAATAAGGAGTTCGTTAATTGAAAATCAAAGAGGGTTTTCATTTTCCGGAATTTGGGTTAAAGAGTAATAGATTTATTAATTAAAAGTTATTAAAAAAATAAATATTAGTATTAAAAATTTTAAAAAAATAGTAAAATTCAAAAACTAGTATTACCTATTGTAACACCACGGTGTGGTGTTACATTTCACGTAACACCGTAATTTCAGAGTAACACTAGATATATGGCTAATGTAACACCAATCGAGCGGTGTTACAATAGGTATGAACTTTACTAGCTATTGTAACACTATTTGTGTAACGCTTACAAAAAAGCATTACAGTAGCCCACTTATGGCGTAGTGTGATTACAAGAAGAAATATTTTGATCTTCCCAAGCAACTGTTGACTCGTAAACACGCAAGTATACGCGATCACAAATAGCAAGTGATAAATAAGATTCGTTCCACAGAGACTAGGTGTAATGCCAATTTTAGTGCGTATGCAACAGTGTATGGTTACTTCTTAATGCTTGAACAATTATCAAACTGAGTTGTTTTATCTAGATTATACTACTAAAAACTTACTAAGATGATTTTACGTATATGAAAGAAACACAGGGTTCTAATTTCATGAATTGTTTCATCTAGGTTAACCGTCAAGATTCAATGCAATGTGGTTATTAAGGAACTAGCAGGAATACTAGGGTAGTAAGAGCTATCTTTCAATAAACTCACACCAAACCATAAAACCATCCACAATTAAGATAGAAGTTTTACGGACATCAATTATATCCAAATCACTATATGTCTATGAGATTGGGTGATACAATCGATTTAATCACAAATTCCATTATCAACTACATAGGGAAGTAATGTTCTTTCGAATCTATACTAACAATATGCGGAGAAGCCATCATAACCCTATGCTAACATGGCAAGCCCTAATCTCTAAATCCACTTTCGCATTCATTAGAGATTGACAAAATAGATGATAGCTACGCATCTATATTAATTAACGCAACCATGCTAGGTAACCTTAGTATAAACCACAAGCATATATTATCAAGACTATCAACTACTAGAATCCACAAAACAATCCATTAGAACCCCATGAAAGTGTTTAGTTCATAATTGAACTTAGCACCGTCATGGGTTCAATTGATAACATAATTCTAAATCAAACAAATAATAAAAGAAGAGATAAATAAGGTTTAGAAATAAATCCCCAAAGTAAAAGAATACAAAAGTTCCAAAGATTACTCCTTGCTTGTCACGAGCTTGGAGATTCTTCCTTGAAATTGTTTCTAAGAAATAGATGAAAAATGTTGATAGATGCTAAGAAAATCTGCTAACTAATAATCGATCATATGTTTTTAGGTTTACAAGTATATATACAAGCCCTAATAAAAATGGGCCCAAACAAAATGACCCGGAGAAAACACCCCAAGGCAGGCACTACGCAGCGCAAGGGCGCTTGAACTCGCGCAGCTGCGCTAGCTATCTCCTGGAATATGCTACTCTCGAGCGCAAGAGCGTCTGTTTTGAGCACAGGGGCGCCTGTTGAGCGCAGTAGCGCCTGTTCTGAGCGCAGGAGCGCCTGGTGCCCCCTGTCCAGAATTGTAGAGCTTCCTCTCCTCTTCGCGTGGACAGTTTACGGGCCTCAAACGGACTTCTAAAACTCAAGATATGGCCAAAACAGTGATGAATGCGCATTGAGCTCAAATTCCCGAGTTCTCTTGCCCTGGACTTCCTGTAACTTCTACTTTAAGCTCACAGAATACCACCAATACTTCACCAACACCACCAATGCTGCCCGACTATGCAACCTACACAAATTACACAAAAACATATCAAATGACAACGAAACTTGAGAACTTGCAAACGTTTTAAGTCAGAACAGAAGGCAAATAGTGGATATAAAATCCACTTATCAAACCCCCAAACTTAAACCGTTGCTTGTCCTCAAGCAATGCAAACTCAACCTAACATGATGAATGAATGCAACTAATAACTAAATGTCATGATAATGCTAATGTGTCCTAATGCAATGATCCCACACAAATGATCCGAAACCAACTCAACAAGCAAACATCTCAACGAATGCAACAACTCCAAACAGAGCTCGACTAAGGCCCCGTATACTAACACTACATGCTCGGAAACGTGGTGTGTGCATTTCTCACTAGATATACTCTCGAGACTAGATAAAAGGCATAACTCATCCTTCGCCAAAACAATCACATGTTTATAAACAGAATCAACTTTAGACACTCCATGACTCAAAGACACCGCCATCATCATTCAAGGTAGACAAGGATTCATGCTTTACTATACAAAACAACACAAAAAACCAAACACGCATGCTTATTGACCGTGCAATGGGTGAGACTCCTAAAGGCTTATACAATAGCACTCATGTAGCGAGCGTTAGGTTAGTGGATCCCAGACCGGAAAAGTCTTAGGTCACTAGGCATAAAATCCCCTAGAACTTAATTGCTCGAGTACTAAAGAGCTCACCCTGGTTCATTATGCATTTAATAATTGAACTATATACATGACTCTTTTTTTTTCTTCTTCTTTTTTTCAATCTGGAATGAGACTTTCTCATTTCCAACCCTAGACTACTCATATAAATATGAGCCGGCTACTAGCCATTTGACGCCTAGCCATTATTACACTACGACACGACACTTAGCATGAAATCCCTGTTTTCCCCCAAACTTATACTTAAGTGCTCCTACGCCATCAAGGGAATAACGAAAATTCTAGATATAAATAGGTGATTAAATCCCAACAGCCAAACCAGGTATGACTCGATCTAGCCCAAGAGCAACAGTGAGACCGTGAAAAGATTGTGTTCCCGACACACACAAGTCAATTTCATAAGTACTTAAATCAACCCTCTATTCATTGTCATCACACTCAAATTAACGTCTACCTATCGAGCCAGAAACAGACACTCATATGGAATCATGTGATATGCATGAACAAAATGATATTAATAATCCTAAATAAATCTATATGACATGGCATCCTAAATGCAACTAAATGACATGGCAAAACTAAATGCAAAATTACTAACATGAACTATCATGAATATGCAGCTATATGCAATGCAATCACTCTTGATACCCTAAAATCACCCCCAAACTTAAAATTTGCAATGTCCTTATTGAAGGTAAATTTAAAGGGTACAAGAGATACTCCCCTACTCGTCGTCATCTCCACCCTCCTCGGGTGGTGTGTCTGGTAGTGGATAGACGTGGAGGCTCCAACACAACTGTTGTTTTATTCGAAAGCAAGAAATCATGGGTTGCCTCCCACGAAGCGCCTTTTTTTAACGTCTTTAGCTAGACTTGGCCACGATTTTCCTCTTGAAAATTTTCTGCACCGCATCTCTATAAGGCCATTTAATGATGTTTTCTGGAGCGACATCTTCAACGACAAGCTTTACCCGTATTCGCTCCTCACAAGATCTCTTAACAACATTCTCCCGCCTACCTGAAAAGTTAGCAGCAATAACAATAGCAAGCAAAGGAGATGAATTACAAGAAACATACCCCAGGTGAACTAGCAATGTTTTGAGCTCGAGTTCGAGAGCTCCTTCAAATGATGGCTTAAGGCGCACCTGAGAATTCCAGAGATCTTCCACTCCAAGCCACTTATGTGGAATACGTAGCCCCATTAACAAAGGCACTGTAATCCTCGGTTGGCCATGCTTTGCCTTCTCCTTCTCCGTGTCATACTTTTTACTCTGCCCTGCATCAACCAATTTCAAGCTAAAACACTCCTCATCCTCTGCTGGCAAACTCATGGCTAGAGTTTGCTTCTGAAGCCTCTGTGGATATGGAGGAGGAAAATCGATTTGGACGATCTTTGTAGTCTTCTCCGGAGTAGATTTGTCAACAGGAGTGATGCTCTTTTCCTCTTCGGCCTCCAGCTGGTCGAAGTCAGATTGCAACGGAGCGGCATTCAACAACTGAACATGCTCTTCTAATTCATCATCTTCCACACTGAGACCCTCTTCATCCTCCGAAGGAATTAGCATAGCCACTTGAGCCTTGGAGTTTTCTTGATCTTGGGCTAATTCTTCAGAATTTTCAGATAGCAAAGGAAGTGGTTGCGGATGATTATTCAGAACCGAATTTTCTGGACATTCTGATTTTTCTGCCTCCGGCTCTGCTTCCTTATCAGCTTCATGCTCTGCTTCTTCCTCATCTTTGCCCTCAGACTCTCCTTCCTGAACTTCGATCATGATCTCACCTGTGGCTAAGAAAGGCCAGTCAAGACTGATAGGAAGGTTCTTGTCCTCCTCCTCTACAGCTAGGCCTTCTGTGTCACTTGCAATTTGATTCAATGTTTTTAATGCATTTGCAATTTTACCAATTTGATCTTCTACTGTCTGGAGAGACAATGCATTGCTTTTAACCATCAACCTCAATTCTTCTAATTCAGCCTCTTCAATCGACTGTTGGTTAGACCAAGTTTGAAATTGCTGCTGCTGAAATTCAGGAGGTTGAAAGTGTTGATGCACTGGGGCATACTGATGCTGAAATTGTTGCCCCTGTTGCTGCTGAATTCCCCCTGGACTGTATGGCTCATCTCCAAACTGCTGATTTTGGAGCGGGTAGGATGGATATTGGGATTGCTCCATACCACTCTGATTGTAGTCCCAGCTGAAATTTGGTCGGTTTCTGTTATACTCACATTGATGAGTGTAATGTCCACCTGCACACAGCTCACATACAATTACGAAGTCCTGCTCCCAATAATCCATCAAATAAAACAAACAGTTCAAGTCAGTAATCTATAACGACCACTGATGACAAGCACTTAAACTACAAATAACACCGAAGTCCCCGGCAGCGGCGCCAAAAACTTGTTGACTCGTAAACACGCAAGTATACGCGATCACAAATAGCAAGTGATAAATAAGATTCGTTCCACAGAGACTAGGTGTAATGCCAATTTTAGTGCGTATGCAACAGTGTATGGTTACTTCTTAATGCTTGAACAATTATCAAACTGAGTTGTTTTATCTAGATTATACTACTAAAAACTTACTAAGATGATTTTACGTATATGAAAGAAACACAGGGTTCTAATTTCATGAATTGTTTCATCTAGGTTAACCGTCAAGATTCAATGCAATGTGGTTATTAAGGAACTAGCAGGAATACTAGGGTAGTAAGAGCTATCTTTCAATAAACTCACACCAAACCATAAAACCATCCACAATTAAGATAGAAGTTTTACGGACATCAATTATATCCAAATCACTATATGTCTATGAGATTGGGTGATACAATCGATTTAATCACAAATTCCATTATCAACTACATAGGGAAGTAATGTTCTTTCGAATCTATACTAACAATATGCGGAGAAGCCGTCATAACCCTATGCTAACATGGCAAGCCCTAATCTCTAAATCCACTTTCGCATTCATTAGAGATTGACAAAATAGATGATAGCTACGCATCTATATTAATTAACGCAACCATGCTAGGTAACCTTAGTATAAACCACAAGCATATATTATCAAGACTATCAACTACTAGAATCCACAAAACAATCCATTAGAACCCCATGAAAGTGTTTAGTTCATAATTGAACTTAGCACCGTCATGGGTTCAATTGATAACATAATTCTAAATCAAACAAATAATAAAAGAAGAGATAAATAAGGTTTAGAAATAAATCCCCAAAGTAGAAGAATACAAAAGTTCCAAAGGTTACTCCTTGCTTGTCACGAGCTTGGAGATTCTTCCTTGAAATTGTTTCTAAGAAATAGATGAAAAATGTTGATAGATGCTAAGAAAATCTGCTAACTAATAATCGATCATATGTTTTTAGGTTTACAAGTATATATACAAGCCCTAATAAAAATGGGCCCAAACAAAATGACCCGGAGAAAACACCCCAAGGCAGGCACTACGCAGCGCAAGGGCGCTTGAACTCGCGCAGCTGCGCTAGCTATCTCCTGGAATATGCTACTCTCGAGCGCAAGAGCGTCTGTTTTGAGCACAGGGGCGCCTGTTGAGCGCAGTAGCGCCTGTTCTGAGCGCAGGAGCGCCTGGTGCCCCCTGTCCAGAATTGTAGAGCTTCCTCTCCTCTTCGCGTGGACAGTTTACGGGCCTCAAACGGACTTCTAAAACTCAAGATATGGCCAAAACAGTGATGAATGCGCATTGAGCTCAAATTCCCGAGTTCTCTTGCCCTGGACTTCCTGTAACTTCTACTTTAAGCTCACAGAATACCACCAATACTTCACCAACACCACCAATGCTGCCCGACTATGCAACCTACACAAATTACACAAAAACATATCAAATGACAACGAAACTTGAGAACTTGCAAACGTTTTAAGTCAGAACAGAAGGCAAATAGTGGATATAAAATCCACTTATCAGCAACAAGGGAGAGCATTCGTGTCAAAAGATAGTGACTGGGCTGCTGGAGGTGACTCAGATGCAGAAGAGGAGTTTGTCAATCTTGCACTCATGGCAAACGAAACTGATGAAGAAGTTAGCTCAACAAGCAACCAGGTATTCTCTACAGTCTTAACTGATCTTTCTAAAGCTGAATGTGCTAGCACAATTGATGAAATGTCTATTGAATTGTATAACATGCATGTTACCTTATTAATTGTGTATTCGGCCTAACAAGTGGTATCAGAGCCAATCTGTTACTTTATTACAGGTTAAGATCCAAACACAACAATAATCATGGCAGCAATTCCTCCACCAACACCTACTGTTTCTGAAAAGGCTCCTACTACTGTGAGTCGTTATGAACCAATCAGGGTTCCTATTCTGAGGCCATTAGAGTATGCTATGTGGAAGGTCAAGATGACTATGTTTCTGGAGGCTACAGATCCAGAATATCTTGACAGGATTTATGAAGGCCCTCACAATCCTACAAAGCTATCTGTTGCAGTTGCTGGTGAAGAAGCAAAAATGGTTCCAAAGGAAAAGAAGGACATGACTCCTGAAGATCTATCATCAATTGCTAAGGATGCAAAAGTTAGGCATTTACTGCATAGTGCTTTAGACAACGTTATGTCTAACAAAGTCATTAACTGCACCACTGCAAAAGAGATATGGGATGCTCTTGAATTCAGGTGTCAAGGAACTGCGGCTATTAAGAAGAATAGGAGAAACATACTCACACAAGAGTATGAGCATTTTGAAGCTAAACCTGAAGAGACCATGACAGAAACATTTGATAGATTCTGTAAACTAATCAATGATCTGTCATTGGTCAACAAAGAGTATGATCTAGATGACTCAAATCTCAAGTTTCTTCTTTCTCTACCTGAAAAGTGGGATGTGAAAACAACCACTATTAGAGACAACTATGATCTTGCTGAAACAGAGATTGATGAAATCTATGGACTACTCAAAACTCATGAATTGGAAATGGTGCAGAGAAACAGGAGATCAAGCAGGAAAGGAAAGTCTGTTGCTCTTAATATTGAAGAGAAGCCTCATAAGAAAGAGGCATCAAGAAAGAAAATGAAGGGAAAAGCTTTGGTCATACATTCAGAAAGTGAATCACCAAACTCTGATTATGATTCAAACTCTTCTGAATCATCTGACTCTGAGGATGATGAAGAAGAAATGAGGAAAATGGTTGTGTTGATGGTGAAGACTTTCAAGAAAATGGGCTTCAAGAATTTCAAGAAAGGAAAAAGGTTTTCTAGAGATTCAAATGAAGACAGTAAAAGCTACAGGAAGTCTGATAAGAGAGATTCTAAAGGGAAGAAGGATAAGTCTGAAATTCAATGCTACAATTGTAAGGAGATGGGTCACTATGCTCCTGAGTGTAAGAAGGGTAAAACTGGAAAGGTACTCTACACTAAAGGCAGAGATTGGGCAGATTCTTCAGATTTTGATGAAGAAGTGAACTATGCTCTCATGGCTACTACTGAATCAGAATCCTCTGAAAATCAGGTACCTCTAACTACCTATGCTTATAATATTGATGACATTGCTCAATTAAGAATTTATCTTAAGTCATTGCATATAAGTTATAGGGATCAGACTTTAGAAAATGAGAGGATAAAAGCTGAAAATTCTGAACTTAAGGTAAGAAATAAACTTGTTGAAGAAAAACTTGAAAACATGCAACAAGTTCAGAAAGAGAGAGATGATGCTGTTTGCAAAGAACAGAATTTGCTTCAGAAGTATAAACAACTAGAGTCAGAGTTGGAGGAAGCAAATAATAAAATTAGGACTTGGACTAATTCTGGAAAGGACACTCAACAGATTTTTCAAACAGACACTGTTGGTCTAGGTTATAATGAGGGAGATGAACTTAGATTTCAAAATCAAGTTAAAGTCAGAACTCATTTTGTTCATGGCACCAGTAAATTTTTGTCTGAAAATGAAAAGGAAGCTGTTAAAAGTAAACCAGTAAAAACTAGTGTTAAACAGGTTAATATTGGTTCAATGACAGATAAACAACTCAAACATAAACTGAAGGAGTTAAAATCTGTTAAGAAACAGAAAGTGTCAAACAAGAACAGAAATGGAAAAGTAGGCATCACTTCAGGAAATAAACCAATGCTTGCTAGTTATGCTCCAAGAAAGACATGTCATAACTGTGGTAGTACTAAGCATCTTGCAAATTTCTGCAAGAAAAATAAAAATATAAATTCTTTACCTACAAAGTCTGAGGTAAAGAAGGATTTTGCTAGAACTAAGCCACAGACTTTATGCACACACTGTGGAAGCACTTGGCATTCCATTTATACTTGCAGAGAATATCATGCTATCTATCATAATTACTATGAACTGAAACCCAATCTGAAATGGGTTAAAGTTGATACTGCAAGTGTAAACACTGATACTGTTAGCTCAAACTCTGATAATGTTTATTCCGCTGCAAAAGCTAACAAAGTTAAGAATGCCAAATGATCCAAGCAAGTATGGATCCTTAAAACTAATCCTCAATAATTGTTTGTGATTGCAGGGTAACAGGGAGGCAACCCTAATCGTGGACAGTGGATGTTCAGGACACATGACTGGAAATAAAGCCCTGCTATCAGACTATGAGGAGAAGGCTGGCCCAAAAGTTTCCTATGGTGATGGCAATGTAGGAAGAACATTGGGATATGGCAATATTAATCTTGGAAATGTCATCATCAACAATGTAGCTCATGTCCCAGGACTCAAGCATGACTTGTTATCTGTGAGTCAAATCTGTGACAAGGGATATCATGTAGATTTTCAACCTGAATATTGTGAAGTTATCAGCAAATCTACAGGAAAGGTTGTTCTAGTTGGTCACAGGCAAAACAACATTTATGAAATCAAGCTTTTGATAGACTCTATTGGAAAAGCTGTCTGCCTGTCTACAAGAATGTCTAGTGAAGAGAGTTGGAAGTGGCACAAGAAACTCTCACATTTGAACTTGAACAACATCAATGAATTGATAAGAAAGGATCTTGTAAGAGGACTCCCAAAGGCTCTGTTAAATGTTGATGGCCTATGTGATTCATGTCAGAAGGCTAAACAAAGGAAGTCATCTTTCAAGAGCAAGACAGAATTTTCTATCACTGATCCCTATCATCTCCTACATGTTGATCTTTTTGGTCCAGTAAATGTTATGTCCATTGCAAGGAAGAAATATGCTTTAGTCATTGTTGATGAATACACTAGATTCACTTGGGTGTATTTTCTAGCAAAGAAGGATGAAACAGCATTAACTCTGATGGAGCATGTGAAGCTTCTGGACAAAGGATCAAGCAACAAAGTCAGAATCATCAGAAGTGATAATGGAACTGAGTTCAGAAATGCAACAATGGAAGAATTCTGCAAGGAAAATGGAGTGAAGCAAGAATTTTCAGCAACTGGTACACCACAACAAAATGGTGTAGTTGAAAGGAAAAATAGAACCTTGATTGAAGCTGCCAGAACTATGCTTGATGAAGCAAAATTGCCAACTTATTTCTGGGCAGAAGCTGTTCAAACTGCTTGTTTTACTAAAAATGCAACACTGATCAATAAGCATGGAAAGACACCATATGAGATGGTGAAGAAAAAGAAGCCTAACCTGAGATACTTTCATATTTTCGGGTGCAAATGTTTTGTTTTGAAGACTCATCCAGAACAGTTGACCAAGTTTGAGCTAAAGGCAGATGAAGGAATTTTTGTTGGCTATCCACTGTCAACAAAAGCATTCAGAGTTTACAATCTGAGAACTAAAGTGATCATGGAATCTATACATGTTTCTTTTGATGATAAGAAGATAACTGGACTTGAAGACAAAGATGAATATGATCAACTGAACTTTGAAAATGAAGATTTAAACTCTGATGAAGGAAACTCTGATGAAACAATTCTGACAGACTCTGTTGAAAAAAACTCTGAACCTCTACTGGTAAACACTGGAGAAACTTCTCAGTCACAACAAAGGGGAGAACCAGTTGAGGGGGAGCATGATCAAGATGAAGACTCAAACACTGATACTGAGTCAACTGAAAAATCTGGATCAAACTCTGATGCTTCAAACTCTGAAAATTCAAATTCTGACTCTGGGCAGTCAAGTTCAGGGGGAGTCTTACAAAACGAAGATAGATCACAACAAAATCAGGAGAGCATGGATCAAGGGGGAGGATCACATGCTGACAGAAGTCATTTGCCTACTGCTAGGAAATGGACTAAATCACATACACCTGATTTGATAATTGGTGATCCAGATGCAAAAGTGAAGACAAGAAGTGCTACTGCAAGTGAATGTCTGTTTCATGCATTCTTGTCTAAAAATGAACCAAAGAAAGTGGAAGAAGCTCTTCAAGATGCAGACTGGATAACAGCAATGCAGGAAGAGTTGAATGAATTTGAAAGGAATGAAGTTTGGACCCTTGTACCAAGGCCAAAGAACAGATCTATTGTTGGTACTAAATGGGTTTTCAGAAACAAGACTGATAGTGAAGGTGTTATCACAAGGAACAAGGCTAGACTGGTAGCAAAAGGCTATTCACAGCATGAAGGAATAGACTATGATGAAACATTTGCTCCAGTTGCAAGATTGGAGGCAATCAGAATTTTTCTAGCATATGCCTCTCACAAGAAATTCAAAGTGTTCCAGATGGATGTGAAAAGTGCTTTTCTGAATGGAAAGCTTGAAGAAGAAGTGTTTGTTGAACAACCACCAGGATTTGTGGACCCCAAATATCCAGATTATGTCTACAGGCTAGATAAGGCACTATATGGACTTAAGCAGGCACCAAGAGCATGGTATGAGACACTTGCTCAATTTCTTCTAGATAGTGGATTCAACAGAGGAACAATTGACAAAACTCTGTTTTACTTCAATCAAGGAAGTGACCTCCTTTTAGTTCAAATTTATGTTGATGACATTATTTTTGGGTCTACTAATGATAAACTCTGTAAGAAGTTTGCCAAGCTCATGCAGTCCAGATATCAAATGAGCATGATGGGAGAGCTTAGTTACTTTCTAGGCCTACAGGTGAGACAAACAGATGATGGTATTTTCATTAATCAAGAAAAATATACCAGAAATCTTCTCAAGAAATTTGGTATGCTTGATTGTTCATCTGCATCAACTCCCATGGCAACAGCAACAAAATTGGACAAAGACACAGGAGTTTCACTGGCTATGACAAACTACAGGGGCATGATAGGATCTCTTCTATACTTGACAGCTAGTAGGCCTGACATCATGTATGCAACCTGTCTTTGTGCAAGGTTTCAGGTAGATCCTAGAGAGCCACATCTGACAGCTGTGAAAAGAATCTTCAAGTATCTCAAGGGCACCATATCATTAGGTCTGTGGTACCCCAGAGAATCAGATTTCAAGCTACTTGGGTATTTTGATGCAGACTTTGCAGGCTGCAAGATAGACAGAAAGAGCACTAGTGGAAGTTGTCAATTTCTTGGTGACAGACTTGTTTCTTGGTACAGCAAGAAACAGAAATCAATCTCCACATCTACAGCAGAAGCAGAGTATATTGCAGCTGGTAGCTGTTGTGCACAGATCTTATGGATGAAGAATCAATTGCTGAATTATGGATTGAGGTACAGTAAAATCCCTATTTACTGTGATAATCAAAGTGCTATTGCTATGACAGGTAATCCAGTACAGCATTCAATGACCAAGCACATCAGCATAAGGTACCACTTCATCAGAGAACATGTGGAAGAAGGGAATATTGAACTACATTTTGTGTCTACAGAACAACAGCTTGCAGATATCTTCACTAAACCATTGAGTGAAGCTACATTTACAAGACTGGTCAATGAACTAGGAATGGTCTCTGGTTCTGACTAGGAATGTTGGTTAGATTCAAATTTTACTTATGTAGTGTATTACTCATATTTCCTGATTTGTTAAATGCTAAGTGAACTCTGTTGATTAAACTCTGTCATGCATACTCTGTTAAACTCTGTCAGCATGCCTGTATGTCATTCACTGTTAATAAGTTTGTTAAACTCTGTGAACTCTGAGTTGATTTTTGTCTGAATGAAAACACTAATGAAGAAATATGTATGAAGCATGATTCTCAGTAATTAATCATGAATCTTTCTGAGTTATTGTGATCTAATCTTAGATTGTGCAGAAAGTTAACACAGCATGATACTGGCTCATATTTATAGCATCTCCTAGTTTATTTTGTCCTAAACTCCGAGTCTATAAATACTGTGTGCATTACCTTACATGAAAAACTACTGATGTTGATGAACTCTAAACTCTGTTAGTTATACTCTGAAAGAATAAAATGCTTACTGCAATACCCCAAAGAAAATGTATATAGGTTGTTATACTCCTTTGAGATTATGTTGGATACTAGGATGACCCAGGAACTTATTGGTATATAATATGTGCTAAAATTCTCTGATTTTTGGTGACTAGTTAAATACTAGGATGACCCAGGAACTTATCAAAATGATAAGGGCTAAAATTTTTGAATTTTTGGTGACTGGTTCCAACCTCTGATTACTGGAATAAAAAAATAAAAAAATAAAAAAAAAATTAATAAAAAAAAAATAATAAAAAAAAAAGGAAAAGAAAAATGTATATAGATGGGGTATTAAATAAAAGTTATTGTATATAGTTTGATTACTTCAGAGTTTAGCTTTCATCATACAGTCAGTGTTTACTATGACAGTTTGTGCATCCAGTGTTTATTGATTTACTTTATGGATTTTATGAAAAATTAGATGCTCTAAAAATTGATTTAGTAAACTCTGCTTCACACACACATATATTCACAACTGTACAATTTATGAAAGGGTTTCGGTGATAAAGTTGGAGAATTGACAAACGCTGTTGATTCGTGATTTGTACTCTAAGGTAAATTTTCACTTGGACAATTTGAAAATCTTGGAGTAAATAGGGATTTTGACAACTGTTAATCAGTGGATTGTTAATGAATGTGTTCTCTATATGATTACTTTAATTAGTTTTCATATTCTCTTCTTTGATTTATTTCCTTGAAGAACAGTTCATAAAACATAAATAAAAATTGCAGAACACAGTGAATAAGATTAGAGAAAAAATAATTTTTCATTGATAATAAGAAAGAGATTACAAGCAAATATTACATCTTTTTGTTCTCTCTATCTACTAATCTATTCAACAGGAAGATAAAAGGTCGGTCCAAACCACTCCATTGTTAGCAAAAATTCCCAGATCCCATCTTTGCCACTTTATTTGGGTGGAAGTTGAAGGGTTAAGGTTATTTTTGCTGACATATTCATTAACAATGGTTGGTGGTGTTGGATGAGGATGCCTTCGAGGAGAGCCATGCAAATGTTGCTTGGAGAGCAGCATCGATGTCGATCACCCTTGCAGGTTTCTCTCTCTCGATCTCTTCCAGACCGGCATCCATTTGCAGCCACAGCGTCTCAAGCTGCCTTTCCCACTCAAACGCTTCAAATTCTTCACGCGTATAGCTGAAGATGTCCCTATTCTCGACAAGATGAAGGTTCTTTTCTTTGATGGTAAGGTTGGCCATTGTTTTTCATAGTGTTTTGTTTGAAGGGTTTGTGATTTTACAGGGGAGACTGAAAGGTTAAAAGTTTAATGAACTAATCTGAGCAAGTCTCTAGGCCTTAAATAGAGATGGGTAAGAACGAAGTCCTTAAACGCTTCGTATTCAGGTTATTAAAGGCAACAGGTAAACGTTTCAAATTCTGGGTTTAATTGGGTTCAGATATTTTAATAGAGTATTATTTGATTTTTTTTATATCAAATAATTTATTGTTTTAATTTGCTAAATACTCTTCTTAAAAATACGCGCACGTGACCCACTTGCCCATTAATGTGTCCCACTCACCCATTATTGTGTCCCACTACACAATAATCTAGGAACTGATTGAGTGTTTGTTACATAAGAGATTGAGTTTTTAATTACTCTAATTACTTTTGTGTCCAAACGGTTGTGTTTTATTCTTATATCTCACAGTTCTCTCATTTTTCACTTGGGCATTCTCGCAAACACCTTTCCTACATATATTTCTTTTGGAAATTCTTGCAAATCTCTTAACTCAATGGCTTCTAAAGCATTCACTGCTCTTGGTTTACGGTTTGTTCCTAACAACTATGAAGCTCCACTCTATCATGAACGTGTTCCAGAACCGTTTCATCTAATGCAGAACTTATTGAGAGATTCAGAGATTGGACAAGCTCTGGTTGGACCTGAAACTCTCTCTGCGTCTCAAATTGCTACATTTTGGCAGAATTCAGTTTATGTGGATGGAGGAGATAATGGGACTCCTAACATCATCTTCACTTATGACGAACAAGATTATGTGATTACTCCACAGACTGTAAGAGATACAATGGGGTTTGACACACATACTTCTTATACTCTGGTTAATGAAACTTATTTGAGAGAGATGCTACAAGAGATAGGTTACATGGAATCTCTTGACAAGCTTGGCGGTATAAAGAGACCAAATCTCAGGAAGGAATGGAACTTTTTCTTTGATTGCATTACAAGGACGTTCCAGAAGAAAGTCACCAACTGGGATGCCATTCCAATAGACAGTCTTCAAATCGGGTATTCTCTACTCTATGGTAGTAATTTTGACTTTGGTAGATATGTTCTGATGAACTTAGGTGATAAACTGTCAGAATCTACTACTGTTTATTATGCTCGTTTTTGTCAAATGTTGTTCAATGCTTGTGTACCTGGTCTCGAAATTGAAGATACTGATGAAATTGATCCTTTTAGAGTCAATAAGAGAATATTCTCTGACATGACTAATAAGGATGTTGGTAAAGCAAATCTCCCTGCTTTTGTCATGCCACTTGCTCTGCAAAATTTTCTCAATCAACCACAAGAACCACAACAACCTGAACCACAACAACCTGAACAACAACCTGAACCACAACCACAACCACAACAACAACCTGAACCACATCCTGAACCTGAGCCTGAACCGTTAAACATTGATCGTACTCAAAAACCAAACACTGAATCACCTGCTCACTCTGCACCTATAAAACAACCTTCACCCACTCCACAAACAAACTCTGAATCATCACAATCTCCACCAGAATCACAGTCTAAAGCACAAAGAGTTAAGAAGGCAGTTACTGAACGACATGCAAGTGTTAAGCAGGCGAAAGAGACACAAAAAAAATCAAAGCAGACATCTCCTGAAGCTGTTTATACTAGAAGAGTGAAAAGAATAAAACAACTGGCAAACATACCTAAGTCACTCTTAGTGGTAGAACAAACTCCACCATCTAGTGAAGAGGATTCAGATAATGTACCTCTAGCAAAGCGAAGAAAACTGGTATTCTCTGATTCTGTGGATGAAGATATTGAAGCTCCAGAGGTAGTTTCACAGCAAACACCTCCTGTTGAAGTTGAGGAAGATGCAATACCTGCAGAGGTTGAAATACCTGCAGAGGATGAAGTGCCTGAAGAGGACAAAATGCCTGCAGAAGAGGATGCTAGAGATGGCCTTTCTCCAATAAATGATATTCTTGATTCATTTATGCCATTCTCTGATCCTATCTCTGATATTGGTGTAGCTGATCAACCTACGGTTGTTCTTTCTGAAGCTGTGGCATCCCATACTGAGTTAATATCTGATGCTCACCAAACTGTTGAAGGAGGAGAAGAAATTGATCAGGCAACCAAGGCCACTTCTCAGTCTATGCCTGTTGCTGAGCCTGAGCAACATGGAGAAAATCTTGACAAGCCTACAGAAGAAATTGCTAAAACTATGGCTGAAGATGAACCTGCTAAAGCTACAAGTGTTGAACCTGAAGGTGAAAGTAGTGCAAACTCTGATGCTTCTCTGAGTGCACCAGTACAAACAGACAATAAACATACACCTTTCACTCAACCTTGTACTTCTCATGAAGTTGAGAGAGCACAATTTGCAAAGAATGCTGCTGAATGGTACAAAGATGATTGTATTTTTCCACGAGGAAGAGCAGCTGATTTTGTTAAGCAAAATGCTGATACTATCTCCAATCCAGCGATTCTTTCTTGCTTGAAAGCAACTGTAGTTCAAGTCAAAACTCTGGATAGAAGATTTGATGATACTACAATGGCAATCACTGCTTTGCGAAATGAGGTTGTAGCTAGAGAAATGAAAATGGAAAGAGACTCAAAACTGGGGACTACAAAATTCTCTACAGCTCAAGACAATCTCTTTGCCAGGCTGAGTAAAGTTGAAGAAAATCAGTCTGACTTATCTG
Source organism: Saposhnikovia divaricata (assembly GCA_036435485.1). Lineage (NCBI taxonomy): Eukaryota > Viridiplantae > Streptophyta > Magnoliopsida > Apiales > Apiaceae > Saposhnikovia > Saposhnikovia divaricata. Next base: position 190,706,056 of record CM071594.1, on the reverse strand, counting down.
CTAAAATTGATTCTATTGCTACCTCCCTGGAGTTAATTACATCTATTCTTATGCCTGATGATGTCAAAAAGGGGGAGAGAGTTGTCAGAAGGGATAGTGCTGGAGATGGAGGGGCAAGTAATAAAGGAAAGAACAAGGCTGAAGAAGTTCAAACTTTGAGAACTAGCAAGTCATCTAAATCACAGTCTGTTGGGAGAAATACTGATACTCAAGGTACTTCAAAGACCAAGAGTTTGGTGTTACCTTCTAATCCACAAACTGATGAAGAATTGGCTGCTAAGCTGTTTATTGAAGAAAATGAGGAAGGAGTTACGATTGAGGACATTGAAGCTGAAGAAAAGAGTTTACAAGAAGAACATCTCAAAGCTTTAAAGTCTGGTAAGGTACAAAGAGGAAAAGCTCCTAGACCTGTTGTTAAAGGTGTTGTGATCAGAGAAAGGGCTGATGTTAGTCAAAGATCTCGGTTTTCAAAGGAAGCAATTGCAGCAGAAGCTAAACTCAAGCTAAAAGGCATTGAAGGAGAAAGTTCACAAAAGAAAGTTACAACTTCTGTTGCATCACAAGCAATGATCACACCTTTACACTCTTCTTAGTTGAAATCGGTTTTTGGGAAAGGAACAATTCATGATCCAAATGTATTATCTGGAGTTTCTATGAATGTTTCTGATGGAAAAGCTTTGTCTGGCAAAGTTGGAAATAATAAGGGTGGACTAGGTTCACACAGAGACAAAAGGCAATATACTGGTCCTAGAGATCCTTCTTCACTAGCTGTTCCAGGTCGTGGTGTTCCTCAAGAGAGTTTGGACATACTGGAATCAGTACAGTTAGTTCATCAGAAGAGTTTAAACAAGGATTTTCTCTTGTACTTCATGGCTGATGGGACAGTATTTAAAGTTGGTGAGAATGATATTGGCTTGAAATGTTGGGAAGAACTAGAGTATGTTCTATATCTTCTCAAGGTGAATAGTCAAAGGACTCAATCAGTTGCTAATGTGCTCAGACAGAGAATGACTCAGAATCTGGCAATCAGAGGAGAGAAATATAATAGCAGATATGTTCCTAAGTACAGGGATTACAAAGGAAATCTCATTGAAATGAAGAAAGGTACTGCAAAGTTAAAGACTGATTTGGGAATCACAGTACTTGATTTCATTTCACAGTCAGAAAAAGTAAGATTTATCAGACTGGGAAATGAGATGAGAAGGAACAAAATCTATGATCTTAGGGCTGCTATCTACCAGACAGATGAGAGTGATCCCCAGCTCAGAGAAATTAAGGAAGCTATGATGATTGAGCTTGAAAATGCAGAAAGAAGATTGCTCATAGATTATCTTAGAGCTATGCCAGATCTTGAAGAGATAAGAGATTAAGGTCTGTAAGGATTTTCTTATTCTCTGTAGTTTTTGTTAAGTAAAAGCTTAAACTCTGAACTTGTATAAACACTGTATTTGTCTATTTGTTTTGACATCATCAATTATTGTCATTAACTTGTGCATTTTTGCTAATGAACAAGTTGGGGGAGATTGTTAAATATAATTGATGTGTTTTAATCAGTGTTTAAGTGTTACAGTGAATTATCAGAGTTTAGCTGGAAGCAGTCAGAGTTTAGTGTAAACTCTGACGGATGGAAGCTCGACAAAGTTTGTCATACTCTGTCTGGAGGAAGCGTCTACTGGTCAACAGTGATTGAAGATTTATTATGGAAGCGATATCTTTGAAGATTGGATAGCTATCAAAGAGATCGAGTTGACTTAGGAGACGTGTGACAATCTGTAATTGATATCATTGTATAGCTGATTATTAGGAATATCAATTAGAGATTGTATCGTAGCTGTATGTTATATAAATACAGTTAGGTTAACCCTAGAAGGGTATCGAACAACGAATTATCTTTATTGTAACCTAGCAGCTCTTTGTGATATTTTACATCACGAAGAGGGTTCGTAATACAAGAAGTTTTTAAGTGCATAAACGTTTTTACTTGTTAAACTCTCATACAAAGTTGATTATTAATTGTGTATTCGGCCTAACAAAAACACAACAATTACACACCTGATAAATATGCTCCTAGGAAAGAATGTGTAAAGTGTGGAAGTATTAATCATTTATCTACCAACTGCAAAGCTATGAAAAATCCTTTGATGCCTAACATGCCTATGTTTGTGCCTGCTATGAATGTTATGCCAAATATGTATGCTCCCTCTGCTCATGCATCTAGTCAATATGCTAACATGCCATTCATGCATAATCCATACTACAATACTTTCAATATGCCACAGATGCCATGGATGATGAATAACATGTTTGCACAGACTATGCCTAACAATGCTATTAACTATAACAAATATGAGTAAGTATCAAATTCTGTCTCGCAAAGGCCCAAACCTAAAGTCAAAATTGATATAACTCAATCTAAACTTTCGGTTAAAAGGGATTTAAAGGATAAGAAATTGGCTAACAAGGTAGGACCCAAGAAAACTTGGGTACCAAAATCAACTTGATTTTGTTTTGATGTGTGCAGGGAAATAGAAAGAATCTTTGGTATCTGGACAGTGGTTGTTCTAGGCATATGACTGGAGATTCTACCCTGCTCACTAAGTTTGAGGAGAGAGCTGGCCCTAGCATTACCTTTGGAGACAACAGCAAAGGATATACTAGAGGATACGGCTTGATTTCACAAGGGAATGTTGTCATTGAAGAAGTAGCACTGGTTGATGGACTTAAGCATAACTTGCTAAGTGTCCGTCAACTGTGTGATAAAGGCCAGAATGTCTGGTTCACATCTGAAGCTTGTGTCATTTTTAAGAAAAGTGACAACAAGGTAGTGTTGACAGGAGATAGAAGAGAAAATGTGTACACTGCTGACTTCGATTCAACAAATGCAAACATGACTACATGTCTTCTCAGCAAGGCAAGTGTAGATGAAGGTTGTCTTTGGCATAAAAGACTGTCATACTTGAATTTTAAAGCAATGAATGAGTTGGTAAAGAAGGATTTGGTTAGAGGTATTCAAAAATTGGATTACTCCAAGGATGGATTGTGTGATGCATGCCAGAAAGGGAAGCAGAAGAAGGCCTCTTTCAAATCAAAGTCAATGTCATCAATTGATCAACCCTTGCAACTACTTCACATGGATCTCTTTGGACCAGTCAATGTGTTGTCAATCTCAAAGAAGAAATACTGTCTTGTGATTATTGATGAATTCTCAAAATTCTCTTGGACATTATTTCTGCACTCTAAGGATGAGGCGGGTGAAGTCATTATAAAATACATCAAGATAGTCAACAACAATCCTTTACTCAAAGTAAGGAGAATCAGAAGTGACAATGGAACTGAGTTCAAGAATTCTGTAATAAGAGAGTTTTGTAAAGAAGAAGGAATTATCCAAGAATTCTCTGTACCAAGAACTCCTCAACAAAATGGTGTAGTGGAAAAAAAAGAACAGAACTCTAATTGAAGCTGCAAGAACAATGCTTGAAGAGTCTAAGCTACCAACATACTTCTGAGCAGAAGCTATAAACACTACATGCTACACTTTGGTCAATCAAGCAAAAGGCATGACACCTTATCAACTTTTCAAATGCAAGAAACCAACAATCAACTTTCTGCATGTCTTTGGATGCAAATGCTTTGTACTGAAAAATCATGGTGAGCATCTTGGAAAATTTGATTCAAAGGCAGATGAAGCTATCTTTGTTAGATACTCAGCTGGAAAATCCTACAGAGTCTACAACCTAAGACTAAACATTGTAATGGAGTCCATACATGTTGTCTTTGATGACAAGAAAATATCTGGTCTAGTAGATGAAGATTTTCATGAGTCTCTCTCATTTGAGAATGAGAGAAGTGGTGAAGAAATTGAAGATGATGATGAAGAATAAAGATCAAATGGTGTGAGAAACAGACAAGGATCATCAGTTGAAGTGCAGAATGAACCACCTATTGAAGAACAACTTACACCATCAGTTGGAAATCAAAGAGAAGCATCTGTTGATGAATCTGCAAGTACTCCATCAATCTCGAGGGCCATACACTCAGGGGGAGTTTCTCACAATGATCAACACAGAGAAAATGAAGCCACTTATCAAGGTCAAACTTACCGCCACAAAGAAAATGGACCAGGGATCATCCGTTTGAGCTTATCATTGGAGATCCTAATGCAAAAGTCCAAACCAGAAGAGCAACTCAAGAAGAATGCTTGTATAGCAGTTTTCTATCCAAAGAGGAACCTAAGAGAGTTGAACATGCTCTTCTGGATCCAGACTGGGTTTTAGCAATGTAAGAAGAGCTAAACCAGTTTGAAAGAAATGAAGTATGGAAACTTGTACCCAAACCTAAAGACAAATCAGTGATTGGCACTAAGTGGGTATTGAAGAACAAGATGGATGAGAATGGCATAGTCACAAGGAATAAAGCTAGATTAGTTGCTAAAGGGTACTGTCAAGAGGAAGGAATTGATTTTGAAGAAACCTTTGCTCCAGTGGCAAGGTTAGAAGCAATAAGGATCTTCCTGGCCTATGCAGCGCATGCCAATTTCAAAGTCTATCAAATGGATGTCAAGAGTGCATTTCTGAATGGTATTCTGGAGGAGGAGGTGTATGTTAGTCAACCGCCTGGTTTTGAAGATCCAGACTATCCAGAATATGTGTTCTTTCTACTCAAAGCACTATATGGCCTTAAGCAAGCACCTAGAGCCTGGTATGACACACTCTCACAGTTCCTTATAGAGAATCACTTCATTTGAGGTACAATTGATAAAACTCTCTTTTATAGAAATGTCAATGGCTCTATGATACTTGTCCAAATTTATGTAGATGATATAATATTTGGGTCTACAAATGAGAAACTTTGCAAGAGGTTTGCCAAACTCATGCAAAGTAGATATGAAATGAGTATGATGGGTGAATTAACTTATTTTCTTGGTTTACAAGTTAAACAAGTGAATGAAGGAATTTTTATAAGTCAAACAAAATACATTTATGATCTTTTAAAAAGGTTTGATTTAGCAGATTGCTCTTCTGCAAAAACACCCATGGCCACTGCCACTAAGCTTAAACTGAATACTAAGGAAAAGAAGGTGGACATGACAAGTTATAGGGGCATGGTTGGATCTCTTTTATACTTAACAGCTAGTAGACCTGATATTATGTTTGCTACATGTTTATGTGCTAGATTTCAAGCTGATCCTAGGGAATCTCACTTAGTAGCTATTAAAAGGATTTTCAGATATCTCAAGGGAACACCAAACCTTGGCATTTGGTACCCTAGAAATTCTGGTTTTGATCTAATTGTTTACTCAGATGCAGATTATGCAGGTTGCAAAATGGATAGAAAAAGTACCACAGGAACCTGTCAATTCTTGGGAAACAAGTTGGTCTCATGGTTCAGTAAGAAGCAGAACTCAGTATCTACCTCAACTATAGAGGCTGAATACATAGCAGCTGGGAGTTGTTTTTCATAGATTCTATGGATGAGAAATCAACTACTTGACTATGGAGTTAAAGTTGAAAAGATCCAGATTTTCTGTGATAACACTAGTGCAATTGCAATATCACAGAATCCAGTGCAGCATTCTAGAACCAAGCACATAGACATCAGATACCATTTCATCAGGGAGCATGTGATGGAAGGTTGTGGAACTACATTTTGTTCCAAGTAAAAAATAGTTGGCAGACATTTTTACTAAAGCTTTGGATGAAGCAACCTTTTCAAGGTTGGTAAGTGAGCTTGGTATGTTAAATTTCACATGATCTTTTAAAATGTCTGTTCAATTAGTTGCAGCCAGTGAATTTCATTCTCTGGATTTTGTTTGTTTTATTTGCTTATCTGCATGATTATTCTGGAGATATGTGTATATGTGTGTACATAGGCTGATAGGTCTCGGTGATAAGATGTTTTTCGGCTGACAGGTTTCGGTGATAAGATGTTTTTCGGCTGGTTAGGTTGTTTGGTTAGAATTATTGAGCGGTGATAAATGCATTTAATTTCTTTTCTAACCTAACCTGTCACGCTCTCACCTAACCCACTAGTCCTTGAAATTTTCTAAATAATGACTTTTTGTTTGTGTTTAACATCATCATTTTTCAGATATTCAGAGCATATACACACAATTGCTGAATATTTCGAGCTTTGATCGGAAAGATCTCTCAATCTAGCTGGTGGTTTTTAGATCGGATTTCATATTCTTGCTTTATACATCATCCTTTATAAAAACTAACCCTTGTTTTTGAATTTCCTCAAAGTTTTGAAATGGCATTGCAGGGAAGCTTTTTAATTGCTAAAGTTAATCCTATTTCCATTCAGCAAATCGAAACCATTCTAGATGAGCAATTTCGGGCTTGGACACAATTTCTGAATGAACATTCATTAATTCGCTATGCTTTAGTTACACCAGTGCAGCTTAACCATGATGCATTGCGTGAACTATCTTGCAGTGCGGTTAACACTTCTGGACAGGACGGGTGTGCAATCACATATCGACTGTTTGGTAGGTCGATTAGGGTCACTGAACGAGATGTTAATCGAATTCTTCATTTTCCTATGGAAAATCTTGTTTCTGATCCTAAACCTAAACAGATTGAAATTTTCTTTCGTTTTATAAAGTACCAAGATGGCAATTTCAATACTGGTAAACTTTCTAGAACGTTCCTAACCCAGTACTGGAATTTCTTCTTTCACACTCTTAACCATGTTTTTTCCTCAGATAGAACAAATGAAGATCGAATACCTGAATTCATTCAAAAAATAGGGTATGCGGTCGCCAATAATTTGAGGATTAATTTTGGAAAAATAGTGCTTGGTCAAATCATTTTAAAGATGAAACACTTGGGAACAAGAGATGTTCAGACTCAAAATGTCAAATGTCTATATCCAAGGTTTCTACAGCTAATATTAAATGATTTTTTGATGATGAAGACAGGGCACGCTTGGAAAATGGTCAAAAGGTGGAATGTTCTTCCATGAAGACGAATGTAATTAATTACATAAGAAAAAAGAAATATACGGATGTGCCTACAGTCCTAATTGAATATCTAAAGACTGTCCCACTTCCGTTGTTACCAAGACCAGTGAGAGCAGGTATACGACAAGGTAATATTTCAATCCCTGCTATTCCAACCTCTGTATTCCCTATTGTGTCAAAGGAAATATAATTTCTACAGCCCTTACTGGCCATCTTACCTGACCAAGAGTAGGAAATCCCACCGACTCTAACACAGGTCGAAGAGCCCATTCAACAAATTCAAACACAAACACAACAAACTCCTACACCTCAATTGTCACTTAAACGACCAGCCATCAACACTTTTGAGGGAGATAGTGCCTCAGCAGCACCAAATAAGGAGTTAGTTACTGAAACTCCTAGATTTTGATGATGACAAACAGAAAGGCATTTGGCTTATTTTCAGATATAAAACAGCCTGCCATTTGTATATATTCTAACCTGGTTTTGCAGGAAACACAGCATATTGATTAAGTAATCAGTCTGTATCAAACAGCAAGCCATTTGCACAAATGGCGTACCAGTTTCACAAAACAGCATGCTGATTTCGGTCTGGCAGTTTTACCGAATATCAAGAAATCAGAGTATATCAAGTTCATACATTATTAGGAATATTTGTAAGGGCCCTCTGAGTATAATTAAATATGCAATCTATCATATCACATGCATATGGGGAGACAAACATATTCCTTGAGTTAAATTAAGAAAAGTAAAGTTCTACTTTTTATTAATTTAATGTCACACCTCACCTCCACTTTAAACAACCACATGACTCTCATGATGGCTTTTATTCACTCCATACACGTTCTTCTTCTTCTCCATCAGTTGAAACTCAAAACTCTCTTAAAACTCTTTAAATAAATATACCATCTCTAAACGGCTCCTTTTTGTACCGTTGGGAAAATTCCTCAAAGAGTGATTTCTTCAAGTTTCTTGTTCTCCTATTTAAGCACTGGACTTGGTCAGTTCTTATGATGATTTTTGAATATTTATTGAAGAACAGAAAAAAACTCGATATAAAAACAACTACAAGCTTTCATTGCAAAATCCTTTTCAATCTTTCAAAACCCATTACATTCGTACATATATCTATATATTCAGAGGGTCTTAGATTGAGTTGTAATATTCAAACACTTGTATTGTTCAAATTGTATTTATTTGTTGCTGTACAAGGTTGGCTTCAAGTTTAGGGTGAGTCGAACTATACTAGAGAAGTACACTTGGGAAGTAGTACTTAGAGGGTTAGTTCAGCACAGGAAACAGCAAGCCATTTGTAAGCAGCAAGGGTTAAGGGAGATATATTGTTGTATCTTGTAATTGGATTATAGTTGATCAATAATATATTCTCTTACCAAGTTTGGTAAGGGACCAGGACGTAGACCATAGGGGATTAGGGGTCGAACCTGGCTAAAAGATTGAGTGTCTCTTTTACTTACTGTTTATATTCTTTCTGCATTGCATTTTAGATACAAACAGCGTGCTGTTTGTGAACTGTGTTATTACAAACAGCAAGCTGTTTTTAGTTATTTTCAAAAGAGTTCATAAATTTACATTAATAACCATAAACACCTATTCACCCCCCTCTAGGTGTTGTTTTTCAATTGGTATCAGAGCAAGGTTTACTAACAATTCTGTAACAGGAAAGTATCGATCATGGCTGAACATTTTCTTGAAGCAAAAGCGGATAATAGAGCTCCTCTCCTCACTGGATCAGAAAATTACAACTGGTGGAAATGTAGAATGGAAACATTCTTGTCCAAATGGCCACTGGTATTAAGAGTTGTGCAGAAATTAGACTACCAGTTTTTGGATGATAAAAACCAACCGAAAGATGTTGATGATCTCACCATGGATGAGATTATCAAGTGCGGTTTTAATGGAGAAGCAGAAATTCTATAATGAATGCATTAGATCAAGCTGAATATGACAAGGTCTCCTCTCTAAAAACGGCAAAGGAAATGTGGGATGCCTTGGAAACTTATCATGAAGGATCGACCACTTTGAGAAAGGTGAAGCTTAGCAAGCTAATGAACGATTTTGGAAATTTTAAGCTCAAAGATGGTGAAACAATCAAGGAAGGACAAGCAAGGTTTCAAGTCACTATAAACTCTTTAAAGAGACTTGGAAAGGATATTCCACAAGCTGAAATTAACATGAAAGTGTTAAGTTCCGTGCCATTTATTTATGAAGCTAAAGTCACGGCTTTGGAATCACCTTCAACAATCGACATCATGGATCACCTAGCTGTATTTGCTGAGCTAGAACAATTTGAAAGCAAGATAAACAAAAGCCAGGTGGAAGATGTTCGGGCTCCTCTAACCAAAATGAAAAATTTGGCACTTCATTCTACAAACAGCAAGCCAGCCGCCACAACCAGCAAGCTGATTTCATCTGATGAAGAATCTAATGAAGAAATTGCTCTAATCTCTCAGAAGATTAAGAGACTGATTGAAAGGAAAAACAGAATGAAAAAGGATAGAGGAAGTTTCAATAAGAAGGCCAAGGAACAAACATGTTTCGAATGTGGCAAACCATGCCATTTTAAGAAGGACTGTTTCAAGCTAAAGTCAAAACAGCAAGCTGTTTTCAAAGACAAGAGAAAATCGAAGGCCTCACTGACCTGGAGTGATGATGACTCAGACTCCAGTAATGACTCAAGTGAAGACATGGTGAATTTGGCTCTCATAGGTCTAAATGATGAAGAAAGCTCTCAAGGATCCGTAAAAGAAGATGGTTTGGATAGTGATTATTCAGATTTAGAAGGAGAAGCAAGTGAGGTAAATTCTACTGATTCTGATTTACTATCTCCTTCTGATATGCTAGAAGAACTAACCATGCAGGTACAAAATAATGTATCCATAATTGAGTTTATGGAACTAAAAAATAAGAATGGCAAGCTGGAAAAGAAAAACGCTCAATTAAGGAAGATCATTTCGGAATTAATGGTTTAGAAGGATCTTGAAATCAATCATGATGATCTTATTTCTGATCTAAAGGAGAAAATTGTTCAATTCGAAGGAGTTAACAAAGTAATTCTACAAAGGAATGAAGCTCTCATGAAAGAACTCAGGGATTTGAGATCACATATTGAAATCAAAGATGAATGTATTAAATCTTACAAGCTCAAAGAATCTAGTCAAGCTGAATCTTCAAAATCTGCGGAGAAGAGAAAACAGCAAGCTGAATGTGCAGACAAACAGCACGCCATATTGATCAAACAGCAAGCTGAACTGATCTCTCTCCTGGAAAAAGAGGTCAAGGATCTCGAGAAAGGGATGGAAACATTTATTCAAGGAGAAGACAGCTTAAAGACAATGATGAAGAAGGCAAATGTCCCCTTGGTTAGAGAAGGAGTTGGCATAAACTCCAACAAAAAGCATGGTGTGCTTAAATATGATGGAAGAAATGGCATACCTTACAATTATGCTATGCCTTGGAAGACATGCAATAAGTGTGGTGGAAAAGGCCATTTGGAAATACATTGTATGGCTCAAGTAGATCATAAAGTGAAAACAGCTTACCAGAATGGACAAGTCAGGCTACAAACAGCACGCCAGAATGCTTCTGTCAGAAGGAAAACAGCTTACCATCAGTCACCAAAAGTGATCCAAATGTGGATCAAGAAAGCTGATTTAAATGTTTTATATTATGTTACTAACCAATTTGGACCCAAACCTATATGGGTGCCAAAACATTGAGTTGGTGTTTGTTTGTTTTGTAGATATGCCTTGCCGCTAAAATGAAGTCAAAACAATGGATTTTGGATAGCGGATGCACTAGACATATGTGTGGAGACAAATCTCAGTTCAAAAGTCTTAAATGAAGAAAGGTGGAAGAGTTACAATTGGTAATAGTAAGACTCTTCGAATCCTTGGTATTGGTTCTATTGGTGATAGTAATATTTCGATCGATAAAGTTCAATATGTCAAAGGTCTCTCATATAATTTACTTAGTGTCACTCAATTATTTGATGATGGACATTTTGTTCAGTTTGGCATAGATAAAACTATTATTACTATTGGTGCTAACAAAATCCCACTAGTTGCTAGAAGGGAAGGAAATATATATGTATTAGACTTCGAATTGCAGGAAACAGCATGCTGTTTGGCTGTTTTTGATAATGATCCATATATATGGCATAGAAGGTTGGGACATGCACACATGGACTTGATCAATAAACTTTCAAGCAAGAATCTGGTCAGAGGACTACCAAAACTGAAATATACTAAGGTTGAAGTATGTTCAGCATGCCAATTGGGTAAACAAATTCGAAGCACTCATAAAGCAAAGAAAATGGTATCTACTTCTAAACCTCTAGAGCTTCTGCACTTAGATCTTTTTGGTCCAGAATCTTATAAGAGTATTGGAGGTAAACAATATGGCTTTGTAATTGTAGATGATTTTTCTAGATTTACTTGGGTTTTGTTTCTTCGTACTAAAGATTGTGCTTTTATTGAGTTTGAAAAACTGATAAAATTACTTGAGAACAAGCATGATACAAGACTTGTAGGTATAAGAAGTGATAGAGGAGGTAAATTTATCAATGAGAAGTTTATTGCATATTGTGAAGAAAAAGGAATCTCTCATGAATTTTCTGCTCCAAGGACTCCACAACAAAATGGTGTGGTGGAAAGGAAGAATAGATCACTTCAAGAAACATCAAGGACTCTACTACAAGAAAGCAAGTTGCCTAGGAGTTTTTGGGCCGAAGCTGTGAATACAGCATGCTATTTGTTGAATCGAATCATAATCAGGCCTATCTTGGATAAAACTCCTTATCAATTGTTGAGAAACAAGAAGCCGAACATCAGCTACTTCAAGATTTTTGGCTCTAAGTGTTTTGTCCTCAAGACAATTGGTAAAGATGGTAAATTCGTTGCAAAATCCTACGAAGCTATATTTCTTGGTTATTCTTTAACTAGTAGGGCGTATAGAGTTTATAATATAGATAAACATATTGTTGAAGAATCTATTGATGTTACATTTCAAGAATCTAACAATGATCTACCAAGAGATGAGGAAGAATTTGCAGGTGAAAGAGAGAACATGCAACCTCAAATCACTGACAATCAGCAAGCTGGAAGTGAAAATCAGCAAGCTGGAAGTGAAAGTCAGCAAGCTGAAAGTGAAAGTCAGCAAGCTGGAAGTGAAGGTCAGCAAGCTGGAAATGAAAATCATCAAGATGGAAGAACAAATCAGCAAGCTGGAAGTTCTAAATAGCAAACTAAAGATATAGATGACACTGAAAGTCATCAAGCCAAGAAGGATGCAGATTTTGACAAACAGCAAGCTAGAAGATCAAAACAGCAAGCTGGAATGGAAGATACAATCTCCAAAATAGCAAAAATGACTCTGGAAGGTCCTAGAGGTTCAAGGGCTACTGAGAAACAACCTATCTATGATGGAGAACATCAGTTACCACCAACAAAGATAAGGAAGACAACTCATGAAGAAATAGCTCAACATTCTTTACCGAGGTCAACAAGAGTAGTAAAGAATCATCCCCCAGAGTTAGTTATTGGTGATATTACTGATGGAATTACTACAAGAAGAGGGAAAGCAAATTATTGTGCAAATGCAGCCTTCCTAGCTCAAGAAGAACCTAAAACTATAAATGAAGCTCTAGAAGATGAAAATTGGATCATGGCTATGCAAGAAGAATTAAATCAATTTGAAAGATGTGATGTATGGGAACTTGTCAAGCCTCCAGAAGATGCTTCAATTATAGGAACAAAATGGGTGTTCAAAAACAAAGTTGATGAATTTGGAACCGTTACTCGAAACAAAGCAAGACTTGTAGCTCAAGGTTACAACCAACAAGAAGGCATTGACTTTGATCAAACATATGCTCCTGTTGCTCGTTTGGAATCAATTAGAATGCTTCTAGCCTATGCATGTTTCAAGAAAATCAAGCTATATCAAATGGACGTGAAGAGTGCATTCCTAAATGGTGTGCTGGAAGAGGAAGTTTTTGTCAAACAACCTCTTGGATTCGAGCATTATCAATTTCCAAACTACGTATTCAAGCTAAAGAAGGCTCTCTATGGATTAAAACAGGCCCCTAGAGCTTGGTACAAAAGGCTTAGTAAGTATCTAATCCAAAATGGATTCATTCGAGGTAAATCGATCCCACATTATTTATTATGCAAAATGGTAAAGACATTTTAATTGTTCAAATATATGTGGATGATATTATCTTTGGAGCTACTAATGAATCAATGTGCAAGTGGTTTTCAAAGTGTATGCATAATGAGTTCGAAATGAGCATGATGGGTGAGCTCAATTATTTTTTGGGTCTTCAAATCAAGCAATCTAAAGATGGAATTTTTGTACACCAATCCAAGTATACAAAAAGTCTACTGAAAAGATTTGGTTATGAGGATGTCAAGCCAAAATCGACTCCTATGATTCAAAACAGCAAGCTGTTTGCTGATGAAAATGGTAAGGCTGTCGATATAAAAAGGTATCGAGGTATGATTGGTAGCCTTCTTTACTTAACTGCTTCTAGACCTGACATAATGTATAGTGTTTTTGTTTGTGCAAGGTTTTAATCAAACCCCAAAGAGTCCCACTTAAATGCTATTAAAAGAATATTTCGATATTTAAGTGGTACCATTTCTCTTGGTTTGTTTTATCCTATCACAAATACTTTTGATCTTGTTGGGTATAGTGATGCAGATTATGCAGGGTGTCTAGTTGATAGAAAGAGCACTAGTGGTGTTTGTACATTCCTTGGACAGAGTCTAGTTTCATGGCAAAGCAAGAAACAAACCTCGGTTGCTTTATCCACTGCAGAAGGGGAGTATCTAGCAGCTGGGAGCTGTTGTTCTCAACTACTATGGATGATACAAACACTAAGGGACTTTGACATCAAGTGTAGAAAGGTTCCAATCAACTGTGACAACACGAGCACCATTAGCATTTCTAAAAATCCGGTGAATCACTCAAGAACGAAGCATATTGATGTTCGACACCATTTCTTGAGAGATAATGTGACTAAGGGCAAGATAGAATTAATCTTTGTTCCAAAAAAATTTCAACTAGCTGATATCTTCACAAAGCCCCTTGTTGAAGAAAGATTCTCAGTCATTCGAATGCAACTTGGTATGTGCTCTATGTAAAACAGCATGCTGGATGACAGGTATTAGGCAAAATGGCTTACCATTTGTCTTAATCACAGGTTACAAATGGCATACTGTTTGTCATTTTTCTAGCTAATCACTTAAGTGCAAATAAATGTTTTATGATTTTTTATGTGATTAAAATTATTTTTGATAAGTTCTGAATTTATGTCCTACAGGGTTATCAATATGTTATGTGTTACATGCCTATATAAGCTCCTTTATTTTATCATGTTTTTTTTAATAATAATGTGATTCGTATTGATGCTAAATAGGTATATGTGGTGAAAAATGATATAAATAGTTTAGAGAGACATGTACTTAAATTTTATAATTACATTATGAGCCGAATTGAGTTTTCAATTTATTTTTTAATTAATTTACTCTAAATTCTCCCCTATTGTTTAATCAAAAACAAGAGAGACGGGTCATATCCTCAACACAAAAATTTCAATTAGGGTTTTCTCTCTCTCTCTCTCTCTCTCTCTCTCTCTCTCTCTCTCAAAGCGGCAATTTCTCTCAAAGACAAAACCATGGCTCGTACTCGTGGACGAAAATCTGGTCTCCAAGCAAATCAAACACCTTCTAAGAAAGATGAATCAGTTGTTGATCTTGCTAGTCCTGGAAATTTCAGTGGTGATGAAGTATCACAAACCCCTGAATCGAAGAGGCTCAAAGGGGTTCCAAACTTCGCTGGTCCTGAGTTTGAATCGAGATACACGGATATGGAGCTAGGGACTCGTCAATTGATTCATGGGTCTCCACTCTCGGGTACGCTATTCCCACTGTTAACTGAGTGTGGTGTTATGAAGTTGTTTAATGATATTGGGCTTGGGAATTTTATGTTAGATCTTCCAAAAATCTATTAACCTGATCTTGTGCGTGAGTTTTATGCTAACTTACATGAGGATTCCTTTGGTAATGTGATATCCTCTGTTCGAAAGAAGAAAATTCAGTTAAACCCTCCCCTGCTAAATTCACTTCTATCTATTGAGACTGAGAGCAATGAAAATATCTATACTGCCCAAAGTGCTGTTACTCTACCTGATTTTTCAGTACAAGATCAATTAAAAATTCTGTATGATTCTGAGGATTCAATTACT
Source organism: Saposhnikovia divaricata (assembly GCA_036435485.1). Taxonomy (NCBI): domain Eukaryota; kingdom Viridiplantae; phylum Streptophyta; class Magnoliopsida; order Apiales; family Apiaceae; genus Saposhnikovia; species Saposhnikovia divaricata. Next base: position 190,690,832 of record CM071594.1, on the reverse strand, counting down.
GCCACCTCTCATGCTACCACAAATGTGTCTCCTTTAGCTCATCTCATATTCAAGCTTACTAGATCCCATATCTGTCCTCGGTTAGGAAACAAATCTAGCTTCACTAACCAAGATATTATTGTGGTTGCCATGATTATCTCTGGTAAACCTTTTGATTTGTCAACCCTTATTCTGAAAAAGATGGTTGGGACAGTTTAGAAAGCTCACACTGGCATTCCATATGCTCAGCTTCTCACTAGGGTTTTTGAGGGTTTTAAGGTTGATGTTAAGTCTGCTATTAAGCTAACCATCAAAGACAACTTTGATCAAAAGACCTTAAGCCAAAACAATCTTCAACTTACTAATGGAGAAGTGTCTAGGGTCATAACCTCTCCACCAACTGAGTCTATCCCTGAGATTGGAGAACCTTCCAACCCCACTCCTGGTACTACTGATTTTGTTTCTTCAGATATGCTATTGTTAAAATCAATCCAAACTGATACTATGCTCAACACTGGGAACATTATTGAGATTAAGAAAGACATACAGGAAATCAAAAGTGATCTTCAAAATGTCAAAGCAGATTGTCAGACAATCAAGACAGTTATGAAGGGGTTTATCAGTGATATGAAAACTTTGAAGGATCTAATGATGAAGACAGGTGGAGCTACCTCTGCAACCCATTCTGCAATGGATCATGATCACAGCCTCGATGACTTGGCTACCGCAGCTGCTAAAGATGGAGATAATCCAGATGGTGACACTGAAGCAACCAATACAGATGAGGATGTTGATGATAAGACTCCTAAAGAACCTTGATTTTTGATGAATTAAGGGGGAGAAAATTTGGAGAATTTTTTATGTTAAATCTGAACTTGAACTTGTCTGGTCTGAATGGTCTTAATTATGTCTTTAATTATGTGAACCTTGATGCTTAAGTGTTTTGTTGGAATGTTGGATACTGCTGGTTTTATTTGGTTTGATATTGATGGCTTTATGGTTCTATAAATGTGTTAAGTGGCTACATACTTCTATTATTATTATTATTATGGTTTTATATCTAACATTGAGTGCAGGGATTTAGGGGGAGTATTAAAATTCTCCTAAAATTGGTTGTAATCATCAAAAAGGGGGAGATTGAAACTCCTAGATTTTGATGATGACAAACAGAAAGGCATTTGGCTTATTTTCAGATATAAAACAGCCTGCCATTTGTATATATTCTAACCTGGTTTTGCAGGGAACACAGCATACTGATTAAGTAATCAGTCTGTATCAAACAGCAAGCCATTTGCATAAATGGCGTACCAGTTTCACAAAACAGCATGCTGATTTCGGTCTGGCAGTTTTACCGAATATCAAGAAATCAGAGTACATCAAGTTCATACATTATTAGGAATATTTGTAAGGGCCCTCTGAGTATAATTAAATATGCAATCTATCATATCACATGCATATGGGGAGACAAACATATTCCTTGAGTTAAATTAAGAAAAGTATAGTTCTACTTTTTATTAATTTAATGTCACACCTCACCTCCACTTTAAACAACCACATGACTCTCATGATGGCTTTTATTCACTCCATACACGTTCTTCTTCTTCTCCATTAGTTGAAACTCAAAACTCTCTTAAAACTCTTTAAACAAATATATCATCTCTAAACGGCTCCTTTTTGTACCGTTGGGAAAATTCCTCAAAGAGTGATTTCTTCAAGTTTCTTGTTCTCCTATTTAAGGACTGGACTTGGTCAGTTCTTATGATGATTTTTGAATATCCATTGAAGAACAGAAAAAAACTCGATATAAAAACAACTACAAGCTTTCATTGCAAAATCCTTTTCAATCTTTCAAAACCCATTACATTCGTACATATATCTATATATTTAGAGGGTCTTAGATTGAGTTGTAATATTCAAACACTTGTATTGTTCAAATTGTATTTATTTGTTGCTATACAAGGTTGGCTTCAAGTTTAGGGTGAGTCGAACTATACTAGAGAAGTACACTTGGGAAGTAGTACTTAGAGGGTTAGTTCAGCACAGGAAACAGCAAGCCATTTGTAAGCAGCAAGGGTTAAGGGAGATATATTGTTGTATCTTGTAATTGGATTATAGTTGATCAATAATATATTCTCTTACCAAGTTTGGTAAAGGACCAGGACGTAGACCATAGGGGATTAGGGGTCGAACCTGGCTAAAAGATTGAGTGTCTCTTTTACTTACTATTTATATTCTTTCTGCATTGCATTTTAGATACAAACAGCGTGCTGTTTGTGAACTGTGTTATTACAAACAGCAAGCTGTTTTTAGTTATTTTCAAAACAGTTCATAAATTTACATTAATAACCATAAACACCTATTCACCCGCCCTCTAGGTGTTGTTTTTCAGTTACATCAGCAGCTCTACCTCATTCTAAAAGAAGTAAACCAAATGAACCTGAGGTAACTACAACTGTTATTGAAACAATTCTTCATTGCCAAATGAGTGAAAATGTAAATAAGGTTGAATTGACGAGAGCAACTATCTTGAGTTCCATTTCACGGAACATAAGAGTGGTTGATGATCTTTCTAAAGATCAAATTCCTTCACAGGCATCCGAGGTGGAATTACCTACCTCAATAACTGCTGGTGAATCTTCCATTTTACGGAAAGATCCATCGGTAGGTGGTTCTTTTATGAACCAAGTGTCTTCATAGACAGTCGAGGGAAACTTGGGTTTTGTGCCATTTAATCGATTCAAGTTTAACCTCCCAAAGGGAAAATCCCTGGATCTCTTTCGAGATTTACCACTCTTTACCAGTGGTCGGCAACTCGCTTCACGCGAGGACGGAAGCTCACGTACTTTCATTGCACCATCCGTGACCTCTGAAAAAGGGGCTAGGATGATTTCATTTGCAGGTACACATATCAGTGGAAGCTCTGGAGGAGAGTTGAGGGAAACACGAACAGAACATGTAAGTGTAACCCAAACCACTAAACCGAGTGAATATAGAGTATTGAGTGAAACACCTGCAGAATGTACGAGTGAGCAACCTACTCAACCACATGCACCTGTAACCAGAAAGGAATACAGCAGACTCCTTACACGGGTCCAAACAATGGAGAAAGAATTGCCAAATATCTGTAAGTCCATTGGAGAAATCAAAAATTTGAAACTTATTCAACATGATGTATTCCAGGTTCAATTGAATACCATGGCAACCCAGTTTAATGATACAATCAACTCCTTGGTAAAGTCAACTTCGTCTAATTTACCAACTTCACATCCTACTACAATGGAGGATAACCCAACTGAGGGGGAGAAGCTGGATGACCAAGAAAAATCTACTAGGCGTAAGGGCAAGGAAAAGGTTGTTGACACGGAATTAACTTTATTTTGGGAAAGGAAAAGCTAATGGGAGTATTAGTGCTATGTGAAAAGAAAGCAAAGGCATACTTAAGATATGTTCAGTCTAGATGAACAATTGTCTTGCACTTAGTTAATTTTAGAAATCTGGAAAATATATATATATGATCCAGAATGCACTTTAATATTATTTATCTTTGTGCTTCAGTTTTTGTTGTTGTATCAGTTGAGTTATCCTCTAGGAATTTGCTTGTTAAACCCTAACAATCAAATAGGGGGAGATTGTAAAGCATAATGTAATGTAATATGTAATAGAGACATATATAATTTAACTAGGATAAAAGATAAATAATATTAACTTTATACAGGGATCGTGAAATTTTAAGAACAGGCATCAACAAGGATCAAGTCGCTGAAAGAAGTTCATTAACAAAATCAAGCCTCAATGACAAAATAAGATGTACAGATGATTCAGTTGAAGGGCAAAAAGATTCCAGTGATGAAGTTTTTATGGTTGCACAATTCTTAGCAGTGTTCTTAAAGACATGATACGAAGACCACGAGTGAATGTTAGTCGTCTCTGAACCAGACCAGTTGCACTAGGCGTCAACACTTCAAAAAGGAATCGAAGTATCTAACTCAGAAAAGCTGTTAAGAGGTATGATTGAGTTTAGAGCAGTGTTGATATCCTCTAATTAGTTTGAAGCTGAATATTTAAGGATGTCAAATTAAGAGGAAAATGAATAGTATCCGAAATTACTATTCATATGAATAGTAACTGAAATTATTATTCATATGAATAGTAACCGAAATTACTATTCATATGAAAAGTAAACAAAATCGTATGATATGAAAAGTAAACAAAGTTTCAATCAGCTTTTCAAGCTTTTGAAAAATAGAAAGAAAGATTTCGGTGATAACAGGCAGAGGCGGCTGAAAAAAATTCGTCAGATGTTGCGTAATTTAGCTGCATAGTGATTTTCTAGAATCTATAAATAAGCCTGTTGTATTTCATTTCAAAATACACCTCAACACACAACTCTCTCTTCTCTCTCTTATATCTTCTCTGTGTAAGCTGCTAGACAGTCCATCTAGTAGGAAAGCCGGCTTAGCCCGCTTTCAGGAAGTTTCGGGTAGAAGGTCCTCGTGCCTAAACTATCCTTAGGAGTGTTCTGTTTTGAAGCTAATCCATTGGATTAAAAGTTGTAATACCCCTTCGAGTTTATTATCAATAAAGATATATTCTCAGAATTATTTTTATTTTTGGTAGTATCGTAATCAACCCCCATTCTACGATACTTCGGGACCTAACAAAATTTCAGGAAAAAATAATTTTTTTTGATTTGGTAATTTAACGGTCAACTAGTACTTTGACCGTAACTCCTAAACAGAGTTTCATCAAGGTTTACTATTTCGAATTTTTAAAAAATATTTCTCGACGATCCAATCGTACGGAGGTCAAGATCAATCATTTTTAATGTTATTGCCAAAATTTCATAAAAATTAAAAAAATTCCATTTTTTTTATTTTTTCCCCATTTTTAACTAGTTTGTAAAATAAATTAAAAAATGAAATGAAAATAAAAAATGGCCAAATTTTGAACATAAATTCATATGCACCAAACTAGTCATACTCATTGTTTTTGTGATGAATGTAACCCTACTTTCACTAATTTCCCATTTTTTTTATTTTTCCCCTTTTTAACTAGTTTTTAAAATAAAATAAAAAATGAAATAAAAATAGGAAAATGGTGAAATTTTGAACATAAATTCATACACACCAAAGTAGTCATACTCACTATTTGTATGATGAATGTTACCCTACTTTCAATAATTTTCCATTTTGTTTGATTTTTCCCCTTTTTTAACTAGTTTGTAAAATAAATTCAAAAATTAAATAAAAATAGGAAAATGACGAAATTTTGAACATAAATCATACACACAAAAATCCATTTTTATTCAAATTTTAAATCCATTAAATAATAAAGCCTTTATTAACAAAGATGTAAGTCCACTAAAATAATTCCAATTTATTCTTTTTTCTTTTCTCTATTTTTCTACCAATTTAATACACCAAATTTTAATCCCTTTATTTAATTATTATTAACACCGTTCATTCTATTTTTCTTTTCTACCTTTTTAATTTTTTTTAATAAATTTCCTTTTTAAAATAGAATAAAATTAATCTTTCTCTCCCTTCTCTTTGTCTTTCAATCTCTCGACCTCTCCATCTCTCTCGATCAATCTCTCCCAACCCTCTCCACCATCAACTTTCTCTCTCTCCGCCACTCTCTCCCTCGTTTCTCTCTCTGATTCCACCTTTCTGTCCCTAATCTCTCCATCTCTCGCTGCCTTCCTCTCTCCCTCAAACCCCATCTCCATCCCCCTCTTTCCTGCCTCCTTTACCGAACCACCCGCACCCCTGCTTCGATTCCGGCCACAACCACCACTGTCGGTCACCGTTACTGTCGTGGTGGTGCCTTCATCTCCAACATAAACATACAACCACAATAACCCATCGTAATACACAATCCCCACACAATTACTACACCCAATTCATACAAATGAAGAACAAAACTAAATACTAAGCTCATATTTTCTCTCCCCTAATTTATAATTACAAGCCCTAACTTGTAAAATCTGTGTATATATGAGCTTACAAAGATTGTTTTGATGGAAGTGTGTGTGTGTGTGTGTGTTTTTTTCTGTCGAAAAAGAAAACTGAAAGAGATGAGTTCTTTATTACCAATTCTAACTTATACATGTATTCAGTGGGCTCTTAGTGGGCTTGTAGTTTGGGCTCAACTCACAACCCAAATAGCTAAAAAATAAAAAAATGGCAATTGATTTCTCTATATTTATTAATGTTAGATACCATTTTATTCGAAAAAAATAATAGTAAAAATAAAATAAAATAAAAAGTATCCAATAATTATGACTCCGATGAAATATACTTGATATATGCACATATCTTATAATCAAAAATTTATATAAAAAGAAATAGCCTAATGATACTTGATATGGGTGAAAAATAATCCCTAAAGACATAATTAATATAGTATTTATTGGCTCATAAATGAGGCCCAAAACCCTAGCTGGGCTTTAAATTCGTGGTTAGTGGCTAAGTCTAAAAAGAACAGCCCAAACCGGGGACGCTCGGTACAAGCTTTTTTATAACACGGACCTGATCCACAAAACAAGAACGTTCTAGAAACCAGGAACGTTCTGGAATATCCCAAGGATATTGTGTAGCCTCCAAGGCACCTAATCCAACAAGGAAACTAATTCCTATAAGGAAGGAGTCAGAACCTTCCTCAATAACGGTGGTTTGCCCACCAAGTATCCGAATCCTACTACGATTCTAAGGCTCCTGCAGCCTATTTAAAGGGCCAGACCCCTCATCTCAGAACTACGTTTTTTGGCTTGATTCTCGACATTGAGATACGTAGGCATCTTGTGAAGACCCGAGTTAAGTCACGGTAACACAAGTGCAGCCATTAAAGCACGAAGCTCACGAACCCTAGCCGCAATTTGATAACCTTACTTTTTGTTCCACAACATTTGGCATCGTCTGTGGGACGACAACATCAACCATGGTTAACACACGAAGAACGACATCCGAGAACGTTTCTATAACTTCTGATCCACCAGCCATCTCCACCGCTCCACCTGTTGTTACGGAGCAAGGGTATGTACCCCCATTAACAGAGACAACCACTCAGCCTCAAGTTTCTCAACCCATAGGGACGAATCCCCATGTTGAGAGAACCTTACCAATGGACGTCCATCCAGGACGTGAAACCAATCCGCTTCAGATGGTGGTCTCACCATTAAATAGCCGTCCCCCACTCTCAGGATTTCAGATCTCCGCCACTTCACTCCCCGTGAACACTGATCCGTTATATGGATTGCCTAACTACCCTCCAAATCGTAGGGATCCTCGACCAAGTGGTCATGCTCTACAGATACCTGAGTCGAATCAGCCTCCCTATGCTAGGGGTTTAACCCCTCCTCAGCAAGGGTATTACGATTACTCCGGACCTTATACTGATGATTCTTCATCTGAGGATGATGATCGTGATGAAGCCCCGAGGAGGCGACGTGCAAGCAAGGAACCTATGGGAAGGACTCGAAGAATCCATGATGGACCTCCTCAAACAGCCGCTGAGAGAATCAAGGCCCATGAGGATGAGATCCAAAGGCTGAAGGACGATATAGCCAGGGAGCAAGCAAGGCTGAATCAGAATAGGCCCCCTCCAACTCAGAGGGAGATTCCCTTTATTGATTTGGAAAGGTCTTCAAGGAGACGAAGAAGGGTTGATGCCCCAACTGGAGGAGTTACAAGGGTGGAAACCCCCAGGGGTGATCCCAAAGACCTGATGCCACTTGGAGACCCTGACGATCCCACACCCCCGTTCACTGAGGAGGTGATGAACGCTCATGTTTCCCAAAAATTTAAGATGCCCACGATAAAATCATACGATGGAACGGGTGATCCCTCAAATCATGTCAGGACGTTCTCAAACGCGCTGCTATTACAACCCGCCAGCGACGCTCTTAAGTGTAGGGCGTTCCCTCAAACCCTGGCAGGCATGGCTCAAAGATGGTATAGCCGGTTGCCCGCAAACTCAATTGGCTCCTTTAAGGAGTTGAGCACTGCTTTCATCAATCATTTTGTTAGTGGAAAACTCCATGAAAAAAGCTCTGCATCTCTCATGCAAGTGAAACAAGGGAAGAATGAGAACCTGAGGGATTATCTCAAGCGTTTCACCAAGGAGACATTGAATGTCCCAGACCTGGACAACAAGGTAGCTATGATAGCCCTGGAGAATGGAACAACGAACACCTACTTTCAGATGTCGTTGGCAAAACATCCCCCTGAGAGCATGACTGAGCTCCAAAGAAGGGCGAGTAAATACATAAAAGCAGAAGAGAGCATGAGGAAGGCGGAAGCCCCTACAACGAATGGAGGAAACAGAAATTCTCGAAAGTGGAAGCAAGAGCAAGAGTACGATGCTAGGGACAAATATCCCCGGACTAGCAAGGAATCCGACTCTGCCCCTAAGAAAAATTTGGGACCAAGGTTCTCTGAATACGCGAGGTTGAATGCCCCTAGGAGTCAAATCCTAATGGATATTGAGAAAGACAAGGATTTCCGATGGCCGAAGCCACTCAGGGGCGATCCCGCAAAGAGAAACAAGGATCAATACTGTAGGTTCCATAAGGATATAGGACATGACACCGATGATTGCAGGCAACTCAAGGACGAGATCGAATTCTTGATCCGAAAAGGAAAGTTGAGCAGGTTCACGAAAGGCGAAGACCGTGGAAATCAAAGGAGAGACTATGATAGAAGAGATAATGATAGGAGGGATAACGATCGTGATCGTAACCCCCAGCCACGAGGGCCAGTTATTAACATGATTTGGGGAAGCCCGACTATGGCTGGCACGACAAGGAACTCTCGAAAGGCATATGCCAGGGAGGTGATGCATATCGTGGGAGAGGCCCCAAAATGTGCAAAAACTGAAGTAGTAATTGGTTTTGACGATTCAGACTTGGAAGGGGTGAAGTTCCCCCATGACGACCCGTTGGTCATAACCCCGGTAATTGGAAACTCAGAAGTGAAGCGAGTCTTGATAGACAATGGTGCTTCTGTCGATATTTTGTTTCATGACGCATTTGTGAAGATGGGGTACAACGACTCACAGTTGACTCCTAACAGTATGCCTATATATGGGTTCAATGGAGTCGAATCCAATGTTGAAGGGACCATCCAGCTACCGGTTACTATTGGACAGGAGCCCAAGGAAGCTACTCAGATGTTAAATTTCTTGGTAATCAAAGCAGCATCCATGTATAATGCAATCCTCCGAAGAACTGGACTTCACGCGTTTAAGGCTGTTGCCTCAAGCTATCATATGAAAGTTAAGTTTCCAACCAGGAATGGCGTTGGAGAACAGAAGGGTGATCAAAAGATGGCCAGAAGTTGTTATGTGGCCGCATTAAGAGCTGATGGAGTTGGGGGGGTAGGTCCTCCCGATAGAAGACATGGATGTCCGAGGGGATGACGAATACCGCGGGAAACCGGCAGAAGATTTGGTTCCTATACCTCTGGATTCTCGAGACCCTGATAAAGTTACGTACGTTGGAGCGTCTTTAAAAGAACCTTTGAAGGGCAAGTTGGTAGAATTCCTACAAGAAAACAGAGATGTGTTCGTTTGGACGGCAGCTGATATGCCAGGGATAGACCCCCAACTCATAACTCACAGGTTGAATGTCGACCCCAAGCGGAAGGCAATAAAACAGAAGAAGAGGAACTTTGCTCCGGAAAGGCAAGAGTCCATCAAGCAAGAGGTGGACAAGCTCTTGGAAGCTGGTTTTATTGAGGAGATTCAGTTCCCTGAATGGTTGGCTAACCCTGTGATGGTCAAGAAAGCCAACGGAAAGTGGAGGATGTGTATAGACTTCACCGATTTAAATGACGCGTGTCCTAAGGATTGCTTCCCTTTACCAAGGATTGACACAATAATAGATGCCACGGCAGGGCACGAGATGCTGAGTTTTATGGATGGTTTCAGCGGTTACAACCAGATTAGGATACACAAAGATGACATCCCTAAGGTATCTTTCATAACTTACTTTGGTGTTTTTTGTTACCTTGTCATGGCTTTTGGACTAAAGAATGCAGGAGCTACTTATCAACGACTGGTAAATAAGATATTTGCCTATCTGATTGGGAAAACCATGGAGGTCTACGTTGATGATATGTTAGTCAAAAGCTTATTTACAGCAGACCATGTTGAACACCTCAGAGAGGCCTTTGAAGTGCTGAGGCACCATAAGATGATGTTAAATCCAGCCAAGTGTGCTTTTGGCATTGGATCAGGGAAGTTTTTGGGCTTGATGGTTTCAAAACGTGGCATTGAAGCTAACCCGGATAAGATTAAGGCAATCCTCGATATGGAACCACCTCGTTCTGTGAGGGATGTGCAGAGGTTGACTGGTAGAATAGCCGCATTGGGAAGGTTCATCTCAAGGTCTGGCGACAAGTGTTTGCCTTTCTTTCAGGCTTTGAAGAAAGTGAAGAATTTTGAATGGACTTCAGAAAGCCAAGAGGCTTTTGAACAGCTAAAAAAGTACATGGATGAGGCCCCGTTGTTGGCCAAACCTAGTCCTGGAGAGACCCTATATTTATACCTAGCGATATCCGAACAAGCACTGAGTGCTGTTCTTATTCGAGAGGAAAACAAGATTCAGAAGCCTATCTACTACGTGAGCAAGGTATTGCATGGAGCTGATTTGAATTACTCACCAATTGAGAAGTTTGCTCTGGCGTTAGTAACAGCTTCGAGGAAGCTACGACCTTACTTTCAGGCACACAAGATTGAAGTCCTGACGGATCAATAGTTGAGAAGTATATTGCACAGCCCCAAGGCCAGTGGAAGGCTGATTAAATGGGCAATCGAACTCGGGGAGTTTGATATCGCATATAAGCCTCGGACAGCCATCAAGGCTCAGGCATTAGCTGACTTCGTGGTTGAATGTACCATCGACAACCAAGAAGTCGGGGGGCAGGAGATAGTGTCAGGCCAGGAAGGCGAAGGCAAAGTTGAGGAGCTTGCACCTGATCAGAAGGAATATTGGGTGCTCTATTTTGATGGGGCATCAAAAACAAAATCTAGTGGTGCAGGCCTGGTCTTGCAAAGCCCCGATGGGTTTTTAGTAGAATATTCTTTGAAGTTGGACTTTCCAACAACCAACAATGAAGTTGAATATGAAGCTTTGATAGCTGGATTAGGCTTGGCCATAATATTGAGAGTCAAGAACCTTAAAGTTTGTGGAGATTCGAGGCTCGTAGTATCGCAGGTGAATGGTGAGTTCGAAGCCAAGGATGAAACTATGGCAAAATACCTGAGGGTTGTGAAAGCCGTTATGACTCAGTTTGATGAATGCTATATGGAGCACATTCCGAGGGAGGAGAACATCAAGGCCGATGCCCTATCAAAGTTCGCCTCTTCTGAAATAGAGAATTATGCAGGAAGTGTTTACTTCCAGGTCTTGAAGGCCCTTTCCATCAATTCGAAATTGATGGCGCCCATTGATATAGGAAGTTGTTGGATAGATCCTATTAAGGCACATTAGGAAACGGGATGGCTTCCCGAAGACACCTCGGAGGCACGAAAACTATCAGTGAGAGCATTGAGATATGTCTTGATTGAAGGCATCCTTTACAAGAGGTCTTTTGTTATCCCGTACTTGAAGTGTTTGAGGCCCCAAGAGGTAGAAGAAGCATTAAAGGAAGTTCATGAAGGGATCTGTGGGAAACACTTGGGGGGCAGAGCCCTAGCCCATAAGATCACCCGTCTGGGGTTTTATTGGCTACAGATGTTGGCAGATGCGCAAAGTTATGTAAAGTAGTGTGACAGGTGCCAGAAGCACGCTCCGATTGTTAGGCAGCCGCCAAAGATGTTAACGTCGATTAACTCTCCTATTCCGTTTGCCATGTGGGGGATGGACATTCTAGGTCCTTTCCCTGTAGCTTCAGCACAAAGGAAGTTCTTGATAGTGGCCATCGACTATTTTACCAAGTGGATTGAAGCTAAGCCATTAGCTAAGATAACCACCCAGCAAGTTGCCCAATTTTTCTGGGAGAATGTAATTTGCAGATACGGAATCCCACGAATCCTTGTGACGGATAATGAGCACCAATTCAACAATGAGGAGTTTAAGAAGTATTGTGAGGAGAACGCCATCGAACTTCGCTTCACTTCAGTAGCTCACCCTCAGGCTAATGGGCAAGCTGAGGTAGCGAATCGGATTATCCTTGATGGACTTAAGAAAAGGGTCGAACGTTCAAGAAACACGTGGGCGGATGAGCTGCTGCCTATTCTATGGGCATATCGTACCACCTGTAAAGTGACAACAGGAGCTACCCCGTTTTTGCTAGCCTATGGAGCAGAGGCGGTAGTGCCCGTGGAGATCTCTCATACGTCCCCAAGGGTGGAAGCATATGATCAAGAAACCAATGAGGAAGGCATGAGGTTTGCCCTTGATTTAATTGATGAAGTCAGGGACGAAGTGAATGCCCGCAATGTAGAACATCAGAAGAGGGCATCTTTTTATTATAACCATAGGGTTAAGGTAAGGTTCTTCAAACAAGGTGACTTGGTTTTAAGGAAGATAGAAGCATCTGGAGTTGGACAGACAGGCAAGTTAGCCCCTAATTGGGAAGGGCCGTATAGAGTCAGCAAAACGTTGGGAAGAGGTTCTTACAAGTTGGAAACCTTGGATGGAAGCGAGGTGCCTCGTACTTGGCACGCCTCGAATCTTAAGATTTATTATGTTTAAGCTCTCCTAGTAGGGACTTAGCTTTTAGCCTATCTATTGAAATAGAAATAAGGTTTATGTAAAACCATTGCAGAGCATGTTGCTCATAGTAGAACTTATCATTTTATGTAAGGGCAGATCCCATTTCACGTTATTAATACAAGTTTGTTTTCTATTCTACGTTTCTGTGATTTTAATGATGTACCAAACACCTGATGTGTGTAAGTCTAGGATGACCAAGTATCGTAAAAAAAAAGGAACTTATGAATTAAAGAAAACAAGCATGTAGATAATATACCCCCAGGGGACAAAGTTATAAGTTACAAACAACATCGAATAAAATATAAGTCCATGAAGGACCATGAGTAAAGTCAGGATAAAACGAGAACTGAATAAGAGCCACACGAGGCAAACATAAGCCATGCAAGGCCTAAAAGATAATCACTTCTTGATAGAAGCAGTCTTCACCAATCGCTTCTTGGCTTTAAGAGGAGCAACCTGAACAGGGGCTTCTTCTCCGCTGGAGGACCCCGTCTCACCTTCTTCCCTACTCTTGGAAGTCGAAGTTGAGGAACTGGTAACACTCACCGATTTGGGCTCGCAAATTCGTCCGGCTAATTGGCGTCCTGAACTGTCACTTCGGTCTTTCCCCCGGGATCTCAAAGGGTGCCTCCCTGAACTGGATCCTGAATGATGGGAAGTGGCCTTAGCCCCGGAGCCTGAAGCACGTCTGATTGTCTGGGAGGAAGTTCCAGCACCTTCAACAAGGTCATCAGCATCAGTCACCTTCCAAGGACTCAGATAGAAGGAAGGATAAACAACCCCTTTGTGGTCTTGGCTAATCTTAGTCACGGCTTTTTCCCAACCTATGGACATGCTGTCCGGTTGGACCTCCCTGTCATGTACATCGATGAAGGCAAGAAATGTATCCGAGCCCAAGTAGTTTTAGATGATAGAATCCTCATTGTTCTGGGTCCTGTTCTCCAAGGCTGCATACTTACCCCTGAGGGATGATAGTTGGTCTTCAGAGGTGAAGTATTTAGCCTCCCATTCTTGAGACTCTTTCTGATGCTTTTCCGCAGCCTTGAGGGCGGTTCTTTCCTTATCCATATATGACCTCCCCAACTCGATAGCATTCTGGAAATGAGCATTCAACTACAAGAATAGAACACCATAAGAAATAGTTATGTTAAACCATGATGGTCAATATTTAGTAAGAGTAATAAAAGATAAGGGGATAAGCTTACGTTATAGGCATGAAATGCCCCCAAGCTTTCGTTCTCCTCAAGGTCCGTTGTTGTTGCGAAGTGAACCTTGTCAACCGGGGCTATAGCATTTCGAGACCATTCCTGAGCAAGGAGATGACTATCTCGAATAGCATCATGCTTGCAAATCCCCCACTCAGGCATGAATGCAGTCTTCATACTCCCGTCCGAGCTCCTGATCCTTTTCCCAGCCTTTGAGCAGTGTTGGAGGAATTCAGGAACTGGAATATCGTCAAGATTGGCTTCTTTCTCAGCCTTTTTGATCATCCTTTTAGTAAATTGGGGAGCATGACCCGGCAGACTGTCAATCTCCTCAACAACTGCAAGAAAAGACAAAGAAAACAATGTTGAAATAAGAACAAGTATGATGAGAATAAAAGAGTTAAAGTAAGAATTACCCTTGGGAGGGATACTACTACGCCCTGTCTCTATCAAGTTATGCTCAGTCACAACTTCGCGGTAGTGGGCGTTTTGAAAGGTTGAAATAAGCCAGTCCCGATGGGCTACTTCTTCAGTTGACAGCTGCAGCTCACTAACACCCTCATCGTTCACATGGTTGAATTTAGTCCTGAAAAATTCATCCCAATCTCCTCCTTTCCACCTAAGGATAAAAAATTCGTGCCTCCAATTGTGGCATGAGCCAGGCACGGAGGCAGCGTTGATAATCGTTCGGGACTTTGTGCGATGTTGGATGCTTACCCATCCTTTCCTAGTAACAGGGCTATTTTTTAAAGCAAACAAATGTCTAAATAAAGGAATGCAAAGGGGGACGCCTCCCATGATGCATTCAACCATAAAGATGAATATAAATTTCCAGGAGTTAGGATATAGTTGGCACGGGTTGATTTTAACTTCGGCTAGTAACCTAACAAGCCAAGGGTGAACCGGAAACCTAAGGCCAGCTGTGATAGCCCCTTTGTACACATACAAATTTTCAGGGTGCCAATTACAAGTCCTATCTCCCGGTGAAGGGATTCTAAGTCTCAAACCAGGAGGAAATTCATACTTGGGTAGGTCGTTAATATCTCCTACGCCTAAAGTACTACGAAATATGAAAGAGTCAAATTCAGCATTGTTCGGAAACACATCCCCGGGCTCTTCTAAGAGTTGGGGTAAAGTTAATTGATAACGAGGAGGAAACACCTTACCTTTCCTGTTCTTGTCCTTGGTCCTCCTATTGATTGCTTGGAGGAGGGACTTAGAAGGGACTACGGTGCTCTGACCACCTTCACTTGCCATCAGGTTTGTTTGAAGTTGAAATAGGTGTTTGAATCTTGAGAGCTCTTCAGAGAGAAATTTTCTTTGGAAGAAGATTGAAATGTGAAGAATGACTTCCACTCCATCTCTTTTATAAGGAAATAAGCAACCCCTCATAGCAGGTCATCTTTCCGACGACCCGCGTTTACAGGCTAAATAGCCTAAAACAACAGGAAAAAGGCGTTATAAACTCGTAATTGGGTCAAATAAACGATATGATTCGTGAAAATAAACGAAAGAAACGAATGAAAATGCAGGCAGGAGCAGCAACATAGTTAACGACCTAAGAGGTTGAACTAACTTATGCTTAACGAGCCTAAACGGAGGATTAAGCCAAAATCCATGATTAAGGCACTAAGTAGAAAGATGAGCTAAAAAGCTAATACTTTATAGAAATATAGAAAATAGATTCAAAGAAAATGGTGGGAGTTTTGAAAACCTGCCTAAAATATAAGCCTAGAGGGCCAACGAGGTTGTATGTCCTGAATTAAGCCGGTTGATCGAACTCAAGGCCTAAAATTCAGGAACCTTTGAATAAAATGAAGCCAAGACATGGCCTTACAAACAAGGTAGGAGTTTTAAAGTCCTTGAGTATAAAATCAAGGATAAAAACTGACCATAGCACCCTAGACTTGAAGTAAGGTGTTGAAAACAAGAGAAAAACCATATATTAGCTAATAAAGGAGCAAAGACCTCCATGGCAAAGGGGGGCAAGGCCAAGGTTGTTCAAAACACCCTATTGTAAGCATGGAATGGTGTCAGCAAGTCAAGGGCCATAGTATAGGCCAAGGTTATTAGAAACTAAGAGTTCAAGAACAAGTTAAAAACCCAGAAGGTCTTGAAAACTAAGAAGAGGGTTGTTTGTGATTGAGGGTCACAGAATCAACCAAGGTGTTGTAAAGTCACTCTAGAAACAAGGAGGGCAGTTTGAAACAAGTTTTGGTTTTGGTCAAAGTCAAAAGTCAAAGTCAACGGTCAAAGTCAACTAGTAAAAATTTGGCAAAAATTCAAAAAAAAAAAAAATTTTGGGGCCCAGCCGACCAGGGGTGGCCGACCAGGTCCCCATGGCCGAATGGCCGACCAGGGTGGGATGACTAGAACACCTTGGTGAGGTGTTGTGAAGACCTGAACCCCCTAGGTGGTTTCATGACCCTCCAGAATTCTAAAAAATGCTCCGTTTGAGCTCAAATTTGGGATTTGGAAACCTCTCAAGGTCCTCTACAAGCCTAGGTAGGTCTCTTAGTGGTTTCAAGAAGTTGAAAAAAGGAGGGTGTTTGAAACAAGGTCTGGTTTGAAAACCAGCTCAGAATGAGGTATTTCGCCCCTAAAACGTTCAAAAATGCATATTTTCATGTGATTCTTGTTCATACAAGGAGATTATAAGAACCTCTATCATATGAGCTCAACTTCAAAATTTGGGTTTAGAAATGTCAGGGGTGTTCAAAACCTGGAGGGTGTTCAGAAGTCGTGAGGGTGTTGAAAGACCCTGAAGATGTTTGAAAAAAAAAATTTCATGGGGCCCAGTCGACCAGGGGTGGCCGACCAGGTCCCCATGGCCAAATGGCCGACCAGGGTGGGATGACTAGAACACCTTGGTCAGGTGTTGTGAAGACCTGAATCCCCTAGGTGATTTCAAGACCCTCCAGAACGCTCAAAAATGCTCCGTTTAAGCTCAAATTTGAGATTCAAGAACCTTTCAAGGTCCTCTAAAAGCCTATTTAGGAGGCCAAGTGTTTCCTTGAAGTTGAAAAGATGACCTTGTTACAGACAAGGCCTGGTTTGAAAACCAGCTTAAAATGGGGTATTTCACCTCCAGAACGTTCAAAAATGCCTATTTTCATGTGATTCTTCTTCATACCAGAAGATCATAAGAATCCCCACCATATAGGCTCAACTTCAAAGTTTGGGTTTGGAAATGGCAGGGGTGTTCAAACGTGAGGTTGTTGAAAGACCCTGAAGGTGTTTCAAGCACCTTCCAAGGGACAGTATTTCTTGCCTAGACAACTCAAAAATGAGAATTTTTATGTGATTCTTTCTACAATCATGAGGTTATAAGAATCTCTATTAGACTGGATTAACTTCAAAATTTGGGATTAGGGTTTCGCTAATCGCAGTTAGGGGGTGATTAACCTTGATTATCGACGTTTAAGGACTCTAACTCTAAAATTAACCTACCTCAAGGTTAAGGGTTGATATCCTAGTAGTAATCACAATAAATATGAATTATTTAGCCTCGGTTAAGGCCTTCGTAGCCCCGTTTAGGGTTGTTTAGCCCCGATTAGGGCTGAATTAGTGTCTTTTGCTTAGAAATTAGCCCTTATTAAGGCTTATGGGCAATGACCGTCTGATATTAACCCTAACTTAGAAAAGTTGAGGGAAATAAATCATTAATGAATCTATGATAAAGGATCCTATTCACGAATTGCACTTGGATTAGTGTCTACGAGCTCAAAATGACACTAATCCTATTCCCGAAAGGCCCAGAAATCTTAAGAAAGAGGTTCAAGAGGACAAGGAACGTTTAACTTTCTTAAGTATTAACTTATGAGAGAGTCTTAGTCATCGTGAATGTGTAGGTCGCTCCACACTTCATTATAAGACGATACCCTGGTAGGGCCGAACTGACCTTAAACTTCTACGAAATCAAGTTTTCCTAGAAGTTGGGGGGCAAATGATATGGGTGAAAAATAATCCCTAAAGACATAATTAATATAGTATTTATTGGCTCATAAATGAGGCCCAAAACCCTAGCTGGGATTTAAATTCGTGGTTAGTGGCTAAGCCCAAAAAGAACAGCCCAAACCGGGGACGCCCGGTACAAGCTTGTTTATAACACGGACCTGATCCACAAAACAAGAACGTTCTAGAAACCAGGAAAGTTCTGGAATATCCCAAGGATATTGTGTAGCCTCCAAGGCACCTAATCCAACAAGGAAACTAATTCCTATAAGGAAGGAGTCAGAACCTTCCTCAATAACGGTGGCTTGCCCACCAAGTATCCGAATCCTACTACGATTCTAAGGCTCCTGCAGCCTATTTAAAGGGCCAGACCCCTCATCTCAGAACTACGTTTTTTGGCTTGATTCTCGACATTGAGATACGTAGGCATCTTGTGAAGACCCGAGTTAGGTCACGGTAACACAAGTGCAGCCATTAAAGCACGAAGCTCACGAACCCTAGCCGCAATTTGATAACCTTACTTTTTGTTCCACAACAATACTAGTAACAATAATATCGATAATTGCAATAAAATAAATAAACAAAATAAATACTTTACACCCACATGTAGGGCCCACATTTTCCGAGGGGCCCACTTTTTTGTGTAGTCCACCTATTGGTCCCGCTAGTGAGGCCCAAAACAATTGAAAAAAGAAAAAATAAAAAAAATTAACTACTGTAACACTTTATTGTGGTGTTACATGTATGCAACACCGTCACCCTTACTGCAACACTCACTACAAAATTATCAATTATATACAACGGTGGAAAACTGCTGTATAAAGTGTCCAAATCGCTGTATAAAGGTTTATACAGCGGCTGTGCGGCGGCTTATCTACTGCTGTATAAACTACCGTTGAATATAGTATATACAGCAATTATAACTGCTGTATAAACGTTTTTACAACGAAATATAAAACACCGCCGTAAATAGTTATATACTGCGTTTTATTGGTTTCCCGCTGTAAAAGACTTTATACAACAACTCTTTATCCCGCCTTAAATACCTTTATCCCGGCGGTTCCATTACTCCTGTATATGGTTTAATACAGCAGCTCCAAACATACATTGTAACAATTTTATACAACGAATTATACAGCTATAGGTGTAAAAAAGATGGTTTTTTTTAGATTTGATACTATTATTATTTACTTTTACCTGACTTAAGGAATTGCAATACAATGACATTATGACAAGATATAACCATTATGAAAATCAAAATAACACTTAATAAGAGGTCCAAATGCTACACCAAATCATTCCAAAGTTATAACACACCAAATCATTCCAAAGTTAGAATACACCATAACTAATCAAAAGTTAGAAGTTGTGAAAGAATTTCTTTCTTGAAAGTTTCCATTGCCAATTTATTTGCGTCACGCTCAGCTTGAATACGCAACTCCATTTCAACTCTGTACGCCTCTCGTTCTGCTTGCATACGCGTCTCCATTTCTTGTTTTTGCAGTTCCATCTTTTCCTCAAATTCTGCGCGAACACTTCTAACACTTTCATCAGTTGTAGCACTTCTTCTTCGGTCATGTACCATTGTTGGTGTGATACCACGTCCCATACACCTCACCCGACCATGTGTGTCTTTACCAAAAATATCAACAAACAACTTCTCACGTGCATCCGGATCATTTTGAAGTTCTTCTGGCATATCAGTTATAGCAAGCCCAAGATTTTCCTGTAATATAATTTTCAATGTACCCTTTAGAATCAATGTGAAGATAAGTATACCAGAGCAGATCTTGTAAATAGTGTGAAGTACAAACACAGGTCCTAACAATATTTAATTGAAAGGAAAACTTACAAGCATTTTTTTAGTTGATTCCTTTTTAGTCTTGGAGCGAGTTGCCATATACACGCTAAGTCTATCCGTCAGCTTCCCTTCATCACTTAACTAGTACAGGAACAAAAAATATTTCCAAAATATGTTTGACTCTTATAGTATTAAAATAATGTCATTAAACTGAAGAAAAAATGTACCTGCTTTTTAAGAACTGGAATCGGTTTCTTTCCAGTTGCTTGCCAGTGATCTTGTTTTTTTGCATTTTCTCTGTTTTTGGATGCAACTTTCTGTGTATAATAAATTATGAAAGCATTGTTAACAAGTTACTCGAAAGAGAAATCAATTACATGTATTTTCACAATTTAAATAAGAGTTACAAGATATGCGATAAAATGCGAGAAAAAAAAAACCTGAGAGGTTTCAAGATTCCACATAGCAACAAGCGAACTCCATTGTTCTGCTACAACTCCATCAGGGCAATTTTCTAACCTTTCTTGATCGTTATTATATGCAAAATAGTTGTTTTTCTTAACACGACCCTTCCAATCTCTCCATGATCGAGCCATACTCTCAAGACAAACTTTTTTGGATTCAGGGGGTAAGTTTGTATTATCCTACAGTGAAAGAGAAACAACAGTTACGTAACAAGATCCACATATATTTGTTCGCAAATCTTATACATGGAGCGGGGAAGCATGAGGTGCTTGTGCAGGTAATTCTTCTCACAGCATGTTGTTTGTTTTTTCAAGGATTGAACATTCGTTGCTGCAATTGTGAGTTCTGCCTCATTTTGATTAAATATACAAAATGAGTTGATTAAATATACAAAAAGATTACAAGGTCAAGTACCCCTCTGTAAAATGAAACCAAAAATATCCAGACTAGAATTAGAATGTCACCACATGTAGTAGAATAGTTCAATTATAGTTTAATTCCTTCTCAAGTTTACATGTGATTTACAGATTTTGTAGTAAGATTAATTATGTTTCCTGTTTCCACTTCAGAACTCTTTGTAAGAAACAAAAGCATGCTTACAATTGAATTGTATCAAGTCTAACCTGAAGCAAAGTTCAGTTTCGTTGTCTGGGGGTATTTTTTCCGTAAAGAAAGTTATTTTTAAAAGGACTCGTTTCCGTTTCTAAATGGGGTGAGCAAAACCGAAAATGCAGAAACTTCAGAGTCCTGTTTTATAAGAACTGAACAATATGGTACCCCCGTAAACGGCTGAACCTCTCTATCCTATCTCCTATTTGATTGCAAATCCATCCTCCACGATTACTGTACTGGAGGTCGGATTTATTAACAAAAACTTGTCCGACAAAAACATGTTAGCTACCAATGTGTTCAATTTAACACAGATAACATGCTTAAAGTAAAACACATCAGATTGTTCTTGATTTGATTAAGAATTATACAACATGAAAGACGGAGAACTATAAAATGAAAGGAAGTAAACTAGCTGAATTTATATTAAGCCCGAATCAAAGTACAAAGAGGAGGAAATAACAAGTTTCAGACAAAGTACAAGTTCCGAAACCAAATTACAATTCTCCTCATAGATCATTAGTAGATATTTGACCCCTAAAACCAAACTACTAATCCCATCCATGGTTAAAAAAAATGAGGCAGAACAATATACAAAATATACACTAATCACGATCGACATTGTAAATTCTGGTCCTTTTAAACAATATAGAATTCAGAAATATGAGTATTTGTCTTCCGTTTCAAGCCCCGTTTCTTTTGACATGATCATCTTTGGAGTCTGGGGCTATAAATTCAAACATGATATCCTTTTTTACTAGGTTTCATATCTATAATAACTACTATACTAAACAGTCTTAGTTCAGATACTTAATTAGATGCATATATTCACACTTAAACATACTGCTGATCTAATAATTGGTTAGATGTGTTACCTGAATTTCTTCCCACACTCTTTCTACAGCAACAAGATCCATATCTTTCCAAGTGTGCGTAAGAGGAAATGCATAACCATCCTTCATAAAAAATCCAATCTGAGTTGCCAATTCCTTATAATCACCTCCGCATGGTTGCCACTCATTATTTACTTCAATATTCAGCTTGGTTATGCCCCATCGCGGTGTCTTTTTTGCTAGCCCTCTGCCCTTTTTGATAGGACGTTCCTCAATAGCAGAACCCTCGTTTGAAAAACTTCCATTGTTCGAAGAGTCTCGACTTGCCATAACTATTAAATCTATTAAATTTAATAAAAGGTGCATTTAGACAACTTACAGGAGAAATGAAACTTGTAGCGGGAGAAGTTTTAAGGTGCTGGTTAAAACAGAGAAAGATTTAACTTACAAATTTTGAAATGGAAAGCCCGAATTATCTTCCAAAAGAACTTGTCAGAGTTTAGTCCTGCAAATAACACACCACACTTTAGCTTGCAGATACCAAGAAGTATAACAGTGTAACAGAATAGATGCTCATAGCAATAACAAAATTAATAAGCATAATACAACTATACAAGACAACAGACTACAATATAATTTAAATTTTTCCAGCACAAAAAAACAACTATTAAATAAATTAAAAACTGATTATAAATCGGTAAAGTTGATATTTAAACTAATGTCCAACTAAACAAGAAATATCAAGATAATGAGACACATATGCTAGTCTGCTTGATCATCAGTTCTACTATCAGCTTCTCCAGGCCAAGGAACTTCCACGCCCTCTACTCCTTCACGCACCCAAGAGGATTCAGCATAAGTTTGATTGTCATCAAACTCCTGTGTGTCAAAAGGCACAATTTGGGGTACAGATGTTTCGGTAGAATAGACATCAAAATTATCTCGTGCCGTCATTTTCATGACCACATGCCAATCTGTTTCCAAAGGATCTTGTATGTACCATACTTGTTTGGCTTGTGTTGCTAAAATAAAAGGTTCATCGGTCACCCGATTATCTTTGTACAGCTTGTGCTTGAAATTTACAAGTGTAAACTTGAATTCATCTTTCAGCAGTCCTGTGCGGTTGTCTATCCAATCACATCTGAACAACACAAACTTCATTGAGTTACTGTAGCGTATCTCAATAATGTCAGTCAATTCCCCGTAGAAATTAACATCTCCGACAACTGGATTTTTATCCTTCCGGCTAGCAAAACATGGAACACTTGCGTTTAACATCACACCACAATTTTGACTTTTTCTTCTTAAGTCAACATCTTTGATTCTAAAACGACACCCATTTATAATATATCCCGTGTACCTCCTGGCATCCATATTAGGCCCTAATGCCAATAAGTTTATATCTTCCGGTAACTTTTCTTTTGTCCTACATACCTTCATAAAACAATAACAATGAATTATATGTTAGTAAATATCATAAATGTATCAGAAGTAACCTTCCTTAATTTCATTAAAGTCACTTACATAATCTTTGAACCAACTATCAAATTTTTCATTATGCTCAACTTGAATTCGATGTGCTTGATTTCGGGGGATTGTCCTTCTTAGGTAATCAAGATGCATTCTGTTAAAATCAGTGTAAAACTGTTAATAATCAGATATATATTTATGAATATATATTACACAAACACAATATTTTATATATATATTACTTACTCCAAGTATGGCTCAACTGCTTCAGTGTTGAATAACACATATCTATGAGCTTGTGTTCTTGTCACATAATCTAGAGTAATGTCAGTAGCCTTCCCTAATTTACGACCAGTATCATTGTCTACATCATCGTTACGTCCAGGACGATTATTCTTTGTCTCTACATCATTTAAATAGCGTGCACAAAATGTCATGCATTCTTCAGCAATATAAGCTCTAGCAATTGAGGCTTCTGGATAAGTACGATTACGCACATACAATTTCAAAGACAATAGAAATCTTTCAATAGGATACATCCACCGAAACATCACTGCACCCAACATAATTGCCTCTTCTGCTAAATGCACAGGTAAATGCTCCATGACATCAAAGAAAGCAGGAGGAAATATCTTCTCAAGTTGACAAAGTATCAAAGGCATCCGTTCCTCAATCGATTTCAGATCTTCCAAATTATTTGTTTTGGAGCACAATTGCCTAAAGAAGTTGGCCAGCTCAATGAAAGCCTTTACAACAACCTTTGGCAATGTCCTTCGAGCTGCTATTGGAAGTAGTTGTTGCAGTAAAATGTGACTATCATGACTTTTTAATCCCAAATACTCCTCTCACTCATGTGCACACATCGTGAAATATTTGATGAATATCCATCAGGTACTTTCACTTGTTTTAAAACCTTTAAAAATATCTCTTTCTGCTTCTTATTCATTGTGAATTGAGCAGGAGGTAAGATACTTTTTTTAGATGGCAATGGTTGAGGATGCAATGGCTTTCGGATATTCATTTCTTCAAGGTCAAGTCTGGAACTTAACTTGTCTTTGGATTTCAGAGTGTCTAACAATGTACCCAGCAGGTTATCACACACATTCTTTTCTATGTGCATAACATCGAGAACGTGACGGACGAGATGATGTTGCCAGTATGGTAATTCAAAGAATATGCTCTTCTTGTTCCAATTATGGGGTGTCTTGGGGACCTTTTTCTTATCTAGTTTTGCTTGATGCTTCTGCATTTGTTCTCTTTTTCTTTTTCCGAGAACATCTTCTACTTTGTACACAGTTTCAATATCTTCCACCTGTTTCAAAATTTCACCACCTGACAACATTTTGGGCTTTGTTCTCACTTCCCAAATTCCATCAAAGGAGTGATTGTCTTTTCGAAAGGCATGATTGATCTTTAAAAATCGTCGATGTCCAATATAACTCCATTTCCTACTATTCTTTAACCATCGAGCCTGCGGCTTTTTATTACATGTTGGACATGCAAACTCGCCTTTAGTACTCCAACCTGATAAATCCGCGTAGCCTGGGAAATCGTTTATTGTCCACATCAAAGATGCATGTAATGTAAACATTTCATTCTTGGAAGCATCATAAGTACGAACACCAGTTTCCCATAACTCTTTTAACTCTTCTATCAAAGGCTGGAGATAGATATCAATTTTCATACCAGGCTCTTTTGGACCTTGCACAAGAACTGACAAGAGAAAGTTTGTTTGTTTCATGCACAACCAAGGTGGTAAATTATATGGAATAAGTACAACAGGCCATGTACTATGCGAACTTGACATGTTTCAAAAAGGGTTAAATCCGTCAGACGCCAATCCAAGCCTTACATTGCGAGTTTCTGTTGCAAAAGCTGGAAATATATTGTCAAAATGTTTCCAAGCCTGAGAATCAGCCGGATGTCTAAACACACCATCATCGGTTCTTTTATCTGAGTGCCATGTCATGAGTGAGGCAGTTTTAGATGACCAGAACAACCTTTGTAGTCGAGGCTTTAAGGGAAAATACCACATCTTTTTTACTCCTACTTTAGTAACCTTACTACCTGTATTACATTTATCCGCATCCATTTCCTTATACCTTAAAGCACCACAAATTTTACACTTGTCCAGTTTCTCGGTTTCATTTCTAAACAACATGCAATGATTAACACAAGCATCCCAAGTCTTGTAACTGAATCCCAAGTCACCAGTCATCTTATATGCATCATTACAAGAATTTGGTAATTTTGTGGCTTTTGGCAATGCCCGCTTTAAAATCTTCAACAATTCTGTAAAAGACTTATTGGACCATCTTGAAATAGACTTGAGGTGCAAGAGTTCGACAATGAAAGACAATGTAGTGAATTCCTCACAGCCTTCCCACAACTCACTTTCAGCATCTTTTAAAAGTTTGAGAAAATCAGCAGTAGCCTTGTCACTTTGTACCACCTCATCAATCTCATGTAGTCGTTCATGAATTCCCAAACCTTCTTCCACTAGTTTCCTCATATTTGTGCGCACATTCATATCTTCTACATCATCATTTCTTGTATCCTGATAGTCAATGTTCTGATTTTGAGAGCCTTGTAAGTTGACATATTCTTCTCCATGAAAAGTCCAATTCTTATACCATTTTTCGAAACCCTCAATGATACAGTGCTCTTTAACTGTCACTCGATCTTTGTAGTAACGATTTGAACAATTCTTGCATGGACAAAGAATTTCTTTTGTTCCAGGTGGTCTTTTTGAGAAAGCAAAATCAAGAAATTTTTCTATCCCATTTACATAATCAAGTGAAGTTCTATTAACCAAGTCAATCCAATCTTTACATAAAGTAGACATAATGACCCTATCAAAATATTAAAAATAAGAATAAATTTGATGCAGTCAAAATTTTCACGTCATAAAATGAGTAATTGAGAATAACAGAACAGGGAAAAAAATGGAAATTTGAAAGCCAAGCTTTAAGCAAATATAAAACAGGGCAAATATTGTAGCATAAGTTGTAATGTAACAAGACTAGTTGAATCTTTTATATTAGAAAATAGCAATGCTGCTCAGATCTTAAAAAATTTAAGCATTCATATAAGCTCAAGTTACATACAACATATGGGAATTAAGAACTGAGACTCAAGTTACATACAACTGAGACTCCTTTCATGTCAAAATAGTCCATGGGACTGGGACGGGGATGCTGATCTTCGCTTCTGTAAGTCGGACATGAATCTTTTGATTATGGATAACACTAGCAGGTCCAGTATATATAGCCATTGGTCCAGTATATATAGCCTATTAAGTTTTGTGTTGAAACTAAACCTAAAACAAGTACTTAGCATAACAAGAAGCTAGAACGAGTATGCTGGTAGTTTTTCGTTAGTTTCTTAGGCAAACATCAAAGCGAGAGTGAGCAGCTTTTGCACACTTGATAATACCAGTTGTGGGATGAACAATTTGGGACATAATTTGACTATAGGTTGTCGAGTAAATCATAGGCAGACCCAAAAATGTTATTGTTTTGTATATAATTATGTACACCACTATGTTATTAACAATCAGATGAATTAACTTTGAAACATATGTTAAAAGATTTATACATTTAGAGCAAACCACCCTTGGGAGTGCAATCAGAAACTAAACACCATATCGAAGATTCACTGCGGCTCCAAAGAACATTACAGTTAAACAAACTATTTTAGATCTTATTTTTATCTTTTTTGATCGTGTATGTGACTTTGTGTTACAGGAAAAGTACAAATTTATAATTTAGATTGTGAAAGAACCCCCAAAACCTTACCTTTTGAAGAAGCTGGAAGCACAACAACATTTATAGTGACATTATTGGGAGGCAGCTGTAATCTAAGCGGATAAATCTTCCCGTTCAACGCACTCTTCGAACACACAATTGCATCATACAATCCAGTCACTTGAACAAGCACCTTCCTCTCCCATTTGAATAAGCTAAAACACCCTTGCAAAATCAAAACACCATTTGAATGAGCACCTTCCTGTAATGATGTTGATTATGTTAATAACTAAAGTTTGAAAGATTAATTTATATACTCTGGTATGTTTTGTGAGGAAAAAAACACAAAATCAATTACAAACCAATTAAAAACCCCCAAAATATGAAACCCAGTAAAAACCCTAAAATTAAATACTTACACTTGGAAGATATGCTAGTGTTTGCTCGATGAAGACTCCACTTGCTTCAATCTTCACCTCCGATTAGATGAAAATATTTTCTCTCTCGATTAGATTAGCTGACCCTCTCTCTCGATCAGTGGAAAAGGTAAATTGGGGAAAGTATAAACCGGGAAAGTCTAAAAAATTGGTGAAAATATAAACTGGGAAAGTCTAAAAAATTGTGAAAAATATGCGAGAACTTACAATTCTTTTATACAGCGGTACTTTCTTTTACTTTTTTTTATCCAAGTGTTATATACAGCAGTTTTAATTTTAGCCGCCTTTTATAACATTTTATACGACGGTTTTAACGTGACTGTTGTATAAGTTGTATTTTATACAGCAGCTAGATAATAACCGCTGTATTAATTCTTTATACAGCGATTCTGTAGTACCCGCCGTATATTGTTGTTGTATAAAACACAGAATTTTGTAGTGACTAAGTTCTCGACTAATGTAAAGTGGTGTTACAATATCAAAATTTACTACCTATTGTAACATTATTTCATGTAACGCTTTCAAAAAGCAATTCAGTAGCCCACTTATAGCGTAGTGTTATACATCTTGGATCACCAAGCCCATTACATCATATCATATTAGGTTGAAACCCAAAACTAATCGAGCAAGATCAAAGATGATAAGGGGCTAAGAGATATATAAAGACACGCTTAAGTTCCTGAAACAATGTTGTCATGGAAGTATATTTAAATGGAATGCACAAGACCAAATTTTGGATCAAAGCATAACAAGAATTAGGGAACATGAACGGGTACAATCCTAAACAAAGTTCAAAGGTCCAAAATACTAATTCCATGTAGTATAATATACTCTCACTTAGAAGTAAGCAGTTGTAATATACTTAATCTGTTACAGTGAAACTTCACATTTCAGCAATATTTTAGTTTTGTGTCACACGGGCCTGGGTCTCCTGTTTTGGTTGATGGCTAGTGGGGTGCACTCATCATCTTCTTACATTAAGTTGAGGATTGATAAATCGGGTAAATATCTTTATTTTCATGAATTAATATTATTTTTTTATGGACTTTTCCAACTGTCAGGCCGCACCTCAGAAATGCTCTAGATGCCCTTATTTTATTTCTTTTTGGAAGATCTGGCACTATATTTGCAGTTTAAGTTGGTGCATAAGAAGTGGCTGTTAGAAATTAATTCACTGTTAGTCAAGAAGTCACCTTCTTTTTATTTATGAGACCGTAGTTGAGCATGATAAGCCATTGTTCAAAAATTTCATAAGTATGATAATATTTCTGCAACTTTGAGATCTTAGGACTAAATAATATACACAGCCACCAAGAAAACAAAATTGGGTAGTTAAGTGATAAGGAAATGAAATAATAGTGTTAATCACACACAAATAAAACAAATATTCATCACATTATTTATTACCCATGCTGATATTTTTGCAACTTGAGGCATTTTGCAGAAACTAATTTATACTGAATTTGTTCTGCACGTTAGCAAATGAAATAAATAGATAAAAAAAAAAAAATTCTGCATGCCTGGACACTTAACACTGTTCACAAATAAAATTCATATGAAAATACATATCTGCATGCATCATTTCAGCAATAATCTTCATCTGGAGATGGAGATGATTTAGATATTGAAAGAGATAAATGAGAGGATATTGAAAAGAAAGATTGCATCAATCTTTGTGAGTTGATGAGACCTCTTGGTGTGTTGAAAAGTTGATGCAGGGAATAAAACTAGAGTATAAAGCTTTATAAAACAGCCAAACAGGTAGGTCTAATAGGCCATTAAAAATCTAACTTGACAAGAACCAATATCATCAAGGAGAAGTTATACCTAGAAAAAGTTAAGATATAAAAAAGAATCTAGAGAAATAATAAGTTTTATTATGTAAATTACTGTTTAACTTACTAGTTAGTTTAAGACTTTTAAGTTTTAAAACAAAGAACTTCCTATTTAGCTATACTTCTGGTGTTAGTACCACTGCAACATTGGTGCTAGAACAAACAGAAGTCAAATTAGATATAAAGAATGAGAAAAATTCATAGGATGTAACATCGGACTGGGAAAGGAATTGCTGCAGAACTTCTTGATTAGCAAACAAAACTTACTACAGTTTGCCGACCATGACAGGAATTGCATAAACCTAAAATAAACCCTCCTCGAAATTGGACAAAAGGCTTGACAAAGTAATTAAGATAAATCTATGGAATTGTATAGTTCTTTTACGGGAAAAAAGGACTGTAACATAAATCTATGGAATTATTCATCGATATTAATCTGATGGTGAAGAGTATGCACATGCCTGTAGCAGCATGTGGTTGTCACTAGTATCTTATAGAAGCTCAAAATTAATTGAAATGAACAAATTACTAAATGAAAAATACTAAATATGGCATCAATTTCTATTTAGCAATACAAAAAAATTACTATACTCAAAAAAGTAAACTGAACTGGTGCACTTGATAAGGTCGTTTAGCCCAGACTCCAGTAGTGCAGTTGTTATAAATTCAGGCGGTGTCCCTTTACTACTTGGCATTTTTACACAGATTCTCAAGAGAATTCGATGGCCAAGATTTCATTTTAAAGTCTCACTGGAAGGTAACGGTATACAGGGCTGATCTTACAACTTATAAATTATCTATGTTTAACTGATTCAAAATTTTATACTCTTGAGTAACTCATGGTTAAATAAATTTCTGCTTGACTAAAAATTCGGATGCGATGGAAAATAAAGCTTGCAGTCTGACAAACACACATCTTTAGCTTCAGTTATGACTTCATTATCAATTTCTCTTGTACTTGATTATTGCAAGTTAGTTATTCTAGTAAATCAAGAGGAATGTAGTTTGAAAGTGATAGAGATAATCATTTCTGATAACTGAAATAAGTTTATTATATTTGGAAAGAAGCTTTCTTATTTTTCAGGATGTGAATACTGAATACAGAACTTATACATGACTGTATATGGTTAGGACTCGAAGTCAAAACCAAACTCTCCTTATTCCAGAACAAAAAAGTACAAACCAAACTAATAACAAGAAGACAGACAATGTGCGTGCGTGCGTGAGTGTAATATATGAACCTGTTGGAGAGAACAGAACATATAGCGATAAACAAAATCTTTAGACGTAGGCATCAGGGTTTTGGAGGAGGTAGGCTTCAACAACTTTGTACATCAACAGTACCTTTTCCTTGCCCGCCTTAATGTCCTCTTCCTTAAGCATGAATTCTCCTTTAGTGTAATAATTGCTTGTCACCTTAGAGATGGTACCACCATTAGGAGAGGACTCAAACTTAACCTCATAAGTTATTTTTTCAAGATTTTCCACTAAGGCATCGCCTTCCAACAACGTATAGTTATAAGTGTACTTATCTTCACTGAGCTCATCAATATGGTACTTCACACTGTTAAAATTCCGACCTACATGAGTAATATTGAATTTTTCGTATTAGTATATACTCCTTAGACATGTTTTACAAGAAGCAAGATGCATGTTTATGTAAGCATGAGTATGTACATGCATGTGGTGATAATAAGCAGGAGTAAATGAGCTAACCGTCAATGAAGTTGATCTGCTTGATGCTTCCGGCTCCTCCATCACCTTGAATAAGTTCAATGCTCTTGATACCTTGTGGCAAGAGTTTTGGAATCAAGTTGTGAGAGTCGAGGATGGAGGCCTTGAAGATCCTTGATGGAGCAATAGGGGAAGTGTACTCATCAGTGAAGCTTGCAAAGCCCATGCTTGTTTATGTAAGGTTTTACTGAAAACTAAAAGATTAAACTAGTGAAGAGCTGTTTGAGATGGTTTTAGTGATATGGCATAGGGATGTATTTATAGGATAAGCAGAGATCTGTTGGGAATTATGTCTTGTGTAACGCCATGACAAGTTACCGCGGCAAGTGGGAACAGATATTCTGGTGTTTGTCCATTTCTATGTCACTGCACTGATTAATCAAGTTAAGGTACTGTCCAAGTTATAGGATTTAAGCCAGTAAGACAAAAAGATGAGAAGGGTATAAAAGAGTAAGAGGTAAGGACACCCTTAAGTTCATTAATTTTATTCTCGAATTAAAAACAGAAACCCCTTTAAATAGTATGCCATGTATATGCACGGTATGCCACTAAATATTAATTAATTTAATTAATTAAAATTATAATATTATATAATAATTTATTTTGATAATGAAATTATATACTATGAGTTTATTAACTAAAAATTGAAATAAAAGTCATGAATATAGTATCAAATAGAACTTAGGACTCCTTTAATTAATAAAAAATCAGGAATATAGTATTAAATACAACTTAAAAGCACAAACCCCCTTTAAATGGTATGCCATGTATACCGCGGTATGCACGGTATGCCACTAAATATTAATTAATTTAATTAATTAAAATTATAATATTATATAATAATTTCATTTACTATGAGTTTATTAACTAAAAATTGAAATAAAAGTGATGAATATAGTATCAAATAGAACTTAGGACTCCTTTAATTAATAAAAAATAAGGAATATAATATTAAATAGAACTTAGGACTCCTTTAATTAATATTTAAAAGTATCTATAATAGATTAATAATAAATTTAATTATTGATATACCTACTCTTATATTATATTACCATAATAAAGTTATGTAAAATTAATTAATTAAAATAACAATATTAAATATTAATTTAATATTAAATATTATATTACAACTTGGTGCTTCAAGATTTTATTTTATTAAAAAAAGTTAAAAATTAAAAATTTAAGATAATTTATTACGATCCGTGATTCGCACGGTTTATGGGCTAGTATATTTAATAATGTGAACAAGACAAAATTTAGGATCTCAAGCTCTCAGCATAGTGAGAATTAGGGAACAAATTTTAAAACATCTTCTCATAAATATTCCATTAATATTCTTATTTTTGTTACACAATGGCCTGGTTTTTATGTCTTTGTTGATGGCCAACTCGCCCTTTAATTTAGTCTATTCCGTTGACATGTGAATATGTTTTTAATTACATGGACTGTCAGTTGGATTCTTCACTTTGATGGCCTTTAACTTCTCAAGCCTTGCAGCACCTCAAAATGTTGTACCTGCCCGTCTTAAACAATTGTATCTCAGTTCTGCTCAAACGATCCAACTTGACAATAACAGTCAAGTGGGATCACATTTATGAGGTGGCTGTTGGTTAGTGTTGGAAAGAAATCCACTTCTTCTGATTCATAAGACCATAGCTGAGATCTTATGATAATTGATAAGCCAATATAAAACAATTTCAGATGTATGATAATATTTCTGCAACTTTGATATCTTAGGACGAAATAATATACACAGCCACCAAGATAACAAATTGGGCAGTTAAGTGATAAGGACATGGAATTATACAGTTAATCACGCATAAATAAAACATATATTCATAACAGTACTGCAGATGCTGATATTTTTGCAACTTAAGGCATTTTGCAGAAATTTATTTTAAAGGCATATATAGAATTTGTTCTGCACATTAGCAAATGAAATATATACATAAAAAATCTCTGCACGCGTGGACACTTATCACTAGTCACAAACATAGAATTTAGTATAAAAAATGCATATATGCATGCAGCTCAGAAATATTCTACATCTGGAGATAGAGATGATTTAAAATTTTAAAGAGATAAATTAGAGGGTACATAATC
This sequence comes from Saposhnikovia divaricata, assembly GCA_036435485.1. Lineage (NCBI taxonomy): Eukaryota > Viridiplantae > Streptophyta > Magnoliopsida > Apiales > Apiaceae > Saposhnikovia > Saposhnikovia divaricata. Next base: position 190,657,943 of record CM071594.1, on the reverse strand, counting down.
TTGGTGAGTGGATGAGACCTTCGTGTGCTAAAAAGTTGTTGCATGGATTAAAACTAGAATATAAAAACAGCCAAGCAGGTATGGTCTAATAGACCATAATAAACCTAGCTGACAAGCTCCAATATCTTAAAGGATAAGTAATACTACACCTAAAAAAAGTTAAGAGATGAAAAGAAACTAGAAAAACGTTAAGGTTTATTATATAAAGTACTGTATAATTATATGCTTGGTTTCTGGGTTTGATTCTCGCTCACCCTGAGATTTGTTAGTACATGTACTCATTTGTACGGCAAACAAGCCTAATTATTCAAAAGAAATGCCTTGTTAAGTTTTTCTTCTTCTTTTTTTTTTTTTTCAGAAAGAACTTACTAGTTAGTTATACTTCTGGTGTTGGTAGCTAGCGCTGCAACATTGGCGCTAGAACAGAGAGTAGTCCCATTAGAATGATAAAAATTCATAAGATGTTACATCGGATTCGAAAAGTAAGACAGACCCTATCCAAGTTGATTCTTGGGAAAAAGGATTGTGAGTTTGTAACTTAAAGTTCCAGATTCAAAGTACTAGTGGATAAGTATCTTCTTTTGTTAAGAACTATACATCGATATTAATCTAATGGTGAAGAGATTGCACATGCCTGCATGTGATTGCCACTAGTATCTTGCAGAAGGTCAAAATTTAATGAAAAACATATTACTAAATGAAAATACTAAATATAGCATTAATTTTCATTTAGCAAAACAAAAAGATTACTGTGCTGAAGAAAGTATGCTAATCTGTTGAACTTTGTTAAGGTCCTTCTGTGGCGTAGTGTGTCCAGAACCCACTAGTGCAGTTTTAATTATAAATTTAGGCAGTTTACACGTGTCCCTTTATTAATTTACCTTTTTGCACAGATTCTCGATAGAATTTATTAGCTAGATTTCATTTTAATGTACAGGTTGTCATCTGGATACAAAGGAATTTATATAATACACCAGGGGTCTTGCATACCTCTACTCAAAGGAGTAGGGTAAGGTCAGCGTACATTTTACCATCTCCATATCTTGCTCTGTCTGGGGCATAATGTTTGCTTCAGCAATCCACATTTCGTGCTTAATGAGTATATTAAAACTTGATGTCGCTAGTCACAGATGATGTAGTGTAGGAGTAAAATAGGTGTCAGCAGCAAGTAGATCAACCAAGTGTAGTGTCATAGTGTGATTGCGAGGGGGTGATACAAGGGGACTTGTCTTGAACCAAGCTAAACTTGGGTAATGATGAAATAACACATATTTGGAAGTCTCACTCAAAGGTAACAGTATCAAAGCGGATCTTCCAGCTTATAAATTGCTCAGGCCAGTGGGCAATGAGGTCATGTAGCTGATCCGCGTTCTGTGACAGCTTAAATTTTCAGAATCAGGGGGAATCGAAGATGAGTTCATTCCAAAAGTACTGGGCAAACGCCTTTAGCAATAGGTTTTCCCCTAATTTTCATGCATTATAACGTTTCCCGTGTAAATTTGTAGTACTTATTCAAAGCCATAATTTTAACAGCAGCAACAATGCTATTAGCTTGTAATACAGCTCACTTGGTATACAGCCTTTTGGTACTTATTTTATAAATTCACATTGTCAGTCCGGCATCAATGCTTATATGTCAACAAAATGACGCAGTCATTACTAAGAAATATGATCCTGTTATCGTCTTCATGATTATACACGATCCTGTTTAGATCTTACAAGTACTATAAACAAATACTACAAAAATATAAACCAAAGTTAGGGCATTATTGGAAAGTTTCTTGTTTGTAGCAAAATCACTTCATTACTGTTGGCTTAGCCCAAGAGGGTTAAGAATTACTGTTGGTAAAAATAATGAAACTAACTCACATCCCTCATCTTATATTCAAATTGTTCCACGGGATGATGCGGGTCACTTTATTCGAGCTAGAACCAATGTTGTGAGGGGTAATTTCCAGCCTCGAGAAGCAGAGACATTGAGCCTCAAAGAGGCGTTATCATGGGTTAAAGAATGGAGAACCAGTAAATGTATATTTGAATCAGGTGCTAAACTTTTGGTGGAGGCAGTTGAAGGCACGAGGGGTCATTCTTATTTCGATACAATTGCTGAGAATTGTAGTGAACTACTGAAAAACTTTGATGAAGTGTTAATCGTTTTTATTCATAGGTCTGCGAACAAGATAACCCATTTGTTACCATTTGTTAGCTAGGACTGCATGTTCTATGTCATGTCTACATGAGTAGATTTCTACTGCTCCTGATTTTATTGCTTGTAACCTTGCTCTTGAGGAGCTTTAAATTTATGCAAGTGCTTTATTTCAAAAAAATTACATTTATACTTCAATTATAATGTAATAACATATAAAATAATTTAAGTAAACTTGTTTAGTAATTAGTTTTTAGTTTAAATTGTAAATTTAGAAATCTTAAATTGCTTTTAATTTGTATTAGGCTCGTATAGACTTTGAACAGACAAAAATTAGGCTTGTAGTACACATCTTTAGCTGGTGGTCCGTGCACTTGTTATAGCTTCAGTTAGATATTGTCAGGCACCAACTTCATTATCGATTTCTCTTTTCCTTGATTAATACTTTCTTCATAAGATTTCTAGCATTCATGTTAATCAAGAGGGATGTCGTTTGAAATTAATAAAGATTTCTATTCTGATAAGTGAAATAGATTTAATTATATTCGAAAAGAAGCTTCCTTATTTTTCAGGATGTGAATACTGAATACAGAACTTAGAGATGACTGTATATGGTTAGGACTCAGAGTCAAAACCAAACTCTCCTTATTCCAGAACAAAGAAAGTACAAACCAGGCTGAAAACAACTAGACAGACAATGTGTGTGTGTGTGTGTGTGTGTGTGTGTGTGTGTGTGTGTGTGTAACATATGTACCTATTGGAGAGAACAGAACAATTATGGATAAACAAAATCTTTAGACGTATGCATCAGGGTTTTGGAGGAGGTAGGCTTCAACAACTTTGTACATTAACAGTACCTTTTCCTTGCCAGCCTTGATATCCTCTTCCTTCAGCATGAATTCTCCTTTAGTGTAATACTTGCTTGTGACCTTAAATATAGTACCACCACTAGGAGAGGGCTCAAACTTAACCTCATAAGTTATTTTTTCAAGATTTTCCATTAAGGCATCGCCTTCCAACAACGTATAGTTATACGCGTACTTGTCTTCACTGAGCTCGTCAATGTGGTACTTCACACTATTAAAATTGCGACCTACATAAGTAGTATTGATGTTTTCCAATTAGTATATAATCATTAGACATGTTTTACAAGAATCAAGATGTACGTGTATGTAATAATGAGTATGTACAAGCATGTGGCAGTAATAAGCAGTAGTAAATGAGCTAACCGTCAATGAAGTTGATCTGCTTGATGCTTCCGGCTCCTCCATCACCTTGAATAAGTTCAATGCTCTTGATACCTTGTGGCAAGAGTTTTGGAATCAAGTTGTGAGAGTCGAGGATGGAGGCTTTGAAGATCCTTGATGGGGCGATAGGGGAAGTGTACTCATCAGTGAAGCTTGCAAAGCCCATGCTTGTTTACGTAAGTTTTTGGTAAAAACTAAATATTAAAGTGGATGAGTGAAGAGCTTGTTGAGTTGGTTTTAGTGATATGGTGTAGCCGTGTAGGGATGGTATTTATAGGATAAGAAGAGATCTTCTGGGAAGTGTGTCTTGTGTAATGCCATGACAAGTTACCACGGCAAGTGGGAAAACATATTCTAATGTTTGTCCATTTTTAAGTCACTGCACCGGTTAATCAAGTTAAGCTACTGTCCAAGGTATAGAATCTAAGCGACAAGATGAGAAGGGGGTAAAAGAGTAAGAGGCAAGTACGCCCTTTAGTTCCTGATACATTATTTAATTGTTGTTGAAAATATTTTGTGTACGAAACAAATTTTTGCATCTCAAGCTCTCAGCATAGTGAGAATTAGGGAACAAATATCAAAACATATGCTTACAAGAGTCTAAAGGTTCACAATACTTAATTGATGTAGTACAATACGTCCACGTAGGAGAACATTCCAGCAATATTCTTATTCTTGTTACACAATGGCCTGGCTTTCAGGTCTTTGTTGATGCCTAAGTCGGTCTCTAATTTAGTATTCCATTGGATAGATAATACTTGTACATGTTTTTAATTACATGGAATGAAAGTTGGGTTCTTCTGTTTGATGGCATTCAACTTGTCAAGCGTTGCAGCAATCTTTCTCCTAGTACTTTAAGAAATTGTACACCAGTCACCACCTCAGACCTGAGGGGCATACCTCAGCATTCCTGAGATCATGCAAGAAGATGACCTCCAAATGCATGCAGGACAGTATGATGCATTTAAAAGCGTCTTTTTAACCTGACAATAGATAGAAACTGATAAGCCATAAATAGCCAAGGTCCAACAAGGAGCCCAAAAACAATAAGCAAATCATCTCATGAGGATAAGAACGGCCCAGCCCAGAGTAGTGGACCCCGGGCCCGGGGCCACTACCACGTGGCATGGTCCCCACCCCAGACTAGGGGACCCCAGATTGGTGACACTCAACATACGTGGCACCCCACCTCAGCTGACATTCCTACATATGGCGCTGACCAACACTAAAGGATAAGGGGAGGCACGTGCCAAGCTATGTCTACAACAACATGGCCACACTCCAGCCAACGGTCACCCCAGACTAGGCCACGTGTCCTACATCCCGGATATTCAGCGGCTTGTCCCCCAGATCCAACGGTCGGGGGTGAAGGTAATCTACCCCTAAACCCTAGGCCTAGGGCTATAAATACCCCTAGTAAAGAGGGTTTAGGGGTTGGACACTATTGCACACCCACACACATTTATTACTTTTATGATACTCTCCTTGATTATAGTCTTCCAAAGCCAACTCTTATTCTCACGCCGGAGGCACCTCGGGGCCGAACCCCCCCTCCGCTGTTGTTTTGTAGGCACCCCACCACAGCTACACCCCTTCCGAGGCTGGAGTTGGTGAGGAAGGACCCGATCGAGATTCAAAGTTATCATTGGCGCTAGAAGGAGGGGATTGAACCTCCGAACCAAAGAACCCCGAACTAAACAGACAGCATAGAGAAGCCCGAGCCGCTCAGAACCATAACCATGCCCCGGAAAACTACCCCTCCCCAGCGCAAGGCACCCAGTGCAACTAGAGACGAACCCCTAATAACTATCCCGGAGCAAGTCCCACCTGTCTAGATCCCAATCCAAGAGAGGCTCGGAATCGGGCCAAACGACGCTCGGGTAACCGTTGAGGTGAACCGGTACAAGTATACAGATGTGCCCCTGGACTCTGCACAAATGGAAAACCTGACACCCGAGGAGCTAGCCCGGGCAATCCGAAACTATAGGAACCGTCTCCTCCCGGAACCTGAACCTGTGCAAGCGGAAAATTCCGGGGAATCAGCGCACTCCCATCATTCCCGGGCCTCGGTCTTTGACCGCCTTGGAAACCAGGGCAAGGGAAACAAAAAGGACCAGGAGGTTCGGAGTAGGGACAAAAATGATGAAGCCGATAAAATAAAGAGACTAGAAATGCTCCGGGAAAGAATAAGGCAGGAGGAACAGGCTAAGTTGGAGCTCAGAATCCAGAAGAGGCTCCAAGAGGAGGAAGAAAGGATGAGAAAATCCAAATCCAAAAGAACCCGGAGAGAGGTAAGCCCGGAGATTATCTCAGATGATGAAGAAAATCCAAACAACCTGGTGCAAATGATCCATGAGCTACAGAGGAAAGTCAACATTGACTCCGGGTTTGAGATCCAAGACACACTCACCCATTTCAGCCATTCCCTTGAAGCTATACCCCGGCAAAAGAACCTCAAGCACTACAACTTTGACTCCTTTAATGGGCTGGAGGACCCAGAAGAACACCTCAACTACTTTGAGCAAATAGCCCAGATATACTTCTACAATGACCTAACCAAGTGCAGGTTCTTTGCTTCCACCCTGAAGGGAGCAGCTCAGAGATGGTTCAGCCGGATCCCTTCCCGGAGCGTACACAGCTGGAAGGAGTTCAGGGAAGCCTTTCTCCGGAGGTTCCGAGCCAACAAACCCCCGGAATATCACATGTGCCACCTTGAAACAATAAGGCAACATGACAACGAAACACTTGCGGCATTTATGAAACGGTTCCAAGAAGCCATAAACCAAGTCACGAACCTGGACGAAAGAGAAGCCTTGAGCATATTCCGGAAGAACCTAGACCCGGAGCGTAGCGAGCGCTATGTTATTGAATTGGTGAACAAAGAACCCCAAAGCCTGGCTGCAGCCTATTCTATGGCCGCCAAGTTCATCAAAGAAACCGATATCCTACAAGCAATGAGGATGACCCGGCAGGGCACCTCCTCGGGAAGAAGTAAAGATGATCGCTCTAGAAATGATCACAACTCGGATAAGAAGTTTAAGCCCAACAAACAGTACAACTATATCCCAAGTCATCAACTGACGGTCCCGGACAAAGGCCACTCCTCCAGGGCCAAGTCCGAAGCCAGACCCCCGAGACCGGGGAGAGCCGAACCAAGGCCGGAACCAGAATGGACACCTATGAACCGGCCACGCGCCGATATACTAAAAGAAGTCCGGAGCAAACCCTTCTTTTATCCTCCCAAACCCTTGGTATCGGCCCCGGAGAATAGGCCCCGTGACAAACACTGCGATTACCATGCAACCCATGGCCACGAGACGGAAAGTTGTGTCTCCCTTAAATTCTTCATCGAAGACCAAGTCAAGAAAGGAAATATGGGCCAATATCTAGCTCGGAGAACCACGGAAAGGGGAGAGGGACCCGGGGCCCAGAAGACCAAGAATGTGGTGCACGTGGTATTGGGAGGATCCAATTCCCCTCCGGGAAGCCCGGACTCCGAAGACGAGGTAATGATGATAAGCTCGGCCACAGAGCAAGTCATTTCTTTCAGTAATGCCGATTTTGAGGGAGTAGATCCTAACCACAATGAAGCCCTAGTCGTGACCCTAGACATCGCCGAAAACGAGGTAAAGAGAATTCTTGTTGACAACGGCTCCTCCGTCAACATACTATTCAAACATACCATGTACAGGATGCAACTCGGAAGCATCAGAATGAAGGAGTGCCGGGAAGACCCACTATATGGCTTCGGCCACAACTTGGTCCCAATTCAAGGAACCCTTTACTTGCCTGTCCAATTCGGCACCGTCCCGAAACAGATAGCTCATATGGTCAAATTCTACGCGATCAATAGCCCTTCCTCCTACAATGTGATCCTGGGGCGTCCAGCCCTGACCAAGCTCCGAGCCGTAACCTCAACCCCACATCTCAAGTTCAAATTTCCCACACCCTCCGGGGTCGGAGAGGTAAAGGGCGACACAGAAACTGCCAGCCGATGCTATGGCCAAGCCTTAGTCATGGCAGAGACCGACCCGGAGAATAAGAGGAAAGCTTCCTCCTACCACAAGAATCTAAGCAGAAAGAAGCACAGAGTTTCAACTTACAAGAACCCCGGGAAAGAGGTACAAAACATTGAAATCTCCGGAGCCCTGTCCCAGGGATCCGATATGGCCGAGACCCGGGAACACTTGACCTCAAATTCCCAGGCCCGAGTGCAAAAAACATCCCTACTGCAAGACCAAGCCAAGTTAGAGCCTGCGGTGGAAACAGAAACAATCGAACTCATACCGGGAAACTCAGAAAGAAAAATCAAGATCGGAGCCGGTCTAGAAACTGCCTTCAGACAAGAATTAATCCAGCTACTCCGGGAATATGCTGATGTTTTTGCTTGGAGCCCATCTGATATGCCCGGGCTCCGGGAATCCCTTGCAATGCATAGCCTGGATGTTGATCCCAGGAGAAAACCTGTGAAACAGAAAAGAAGGAACTTCGCCCCGGAGAGGCAGAAAGCTATAGACGAGGAAGTGGACAAACTACTCAAGGCAGATATCATCTGCGAGGTCAAATACCCGGAGTGGCTAGCCAATGTAGTTCTAGTTAAAAAGCCTAGTGGGAAATGGAGGATGTGTGTTGATTACACGGACCTAAATGAAGCCTGCCCCAAAGATCCATATCCACTACCAAGTATAGACCAACTCATCGATGCCACTTCCGGACATGTGATGCTCAGCTTTATGGACGCCTTCTCCGGATATAACCAAATCAAGATGAACCCGGCAGATATAGCCAAAACCGCATTTATCACTCACAGAGCTGTCTATGCTTATAAGTTCATGCCCTTTGGACTCCGGAATGCTGGGGCTACATACCAAAGAGCCATGGTCGAAGTCTTCAAGGACCAAATTGGCCGGAATCTGGAGTCCTATGTCGATGATATCATTGCCAAGTCTGAAACCGTCAGGGGACATGTCTTTGACCTGCAGGAATGTTTTGAAAACCTTAGAAAAAATGAGATGAAGTTGAACCCGGAGAAATGCACCTTTGGGGTGGCAGCAGGAAAATTCCTAGGCTTCATGATCAGCCAGAGAGGGATCGAGGCTAATCCGGAGAATATAAAAGCCATCTTGGATATGCAATCACCCCGGACTCAAAAAGACATTCAGAAGTTAGCCGGATCATTGGCAGCCCTAAGAAGATTCATACCCAAATTGGCAGAAAAGTGCTTACCCTTCTTCATTTTGCTTAAGGGGGCAAGCAACAAAAAAGAAATCACCTGGAGCCCTGACTGCCAGCAAGCCCTTGAAACTATCAAGCAATATCTCTCATCACAACCACTTTTAACAAAGCCGGAGCCCGGGGAACCCCTACACCTATACCTCTCCGCCGGGCCCCTGGCCGTGGCCGCGGCTCTAGTCCGGGTAGTCGAGGGAAACCAACGGCCGGTGTACTACATCAGCCAAGTCCTAAAAGATGCAGAAACCAGATACCCCAATCTGGAGAAGTTTGCCTTTGCCTTGGTCACAGCTTCAAGGAAACTCAGACACTATTTCCAAGGCAGAGAGATCAAGGTGATAACAGACCAGCCGTTAAGGCGAATAATCCACAAGCCAGATGCATCCGGAAGATTAATAAATTGGGCGATTGAGTTAAGCCAATTCCACTTGACGTTTGTGCCCCGGACAGCCATCAAGGCACAGGCTCTGGCAGATTTCATAGTTGAATGCTCCTTCCCGGAACCACAGCAAGCTACCACAGTAGCTGAACATATGGTAAACCTGGACCAAGCCCCGGGGTCATGGACTCTCCACGTGGACGGGTCCTCAACAACTGACAGGTCCGGAGCAGGAATAATCATGAAAAGCCCGGAAGACTTCCAAATCAAACAAGCCATAACATTCAAATTCCCAGCAACAAACAACCAAGCCGAATATGAAGCTCTTCTAGCCGGGTTAAGGTTAGCACGAACTTTGAGAATCAACAGCCTGAACATCTACAGTGACTCCCAAATCGTGGTGCGGCAAACCAAAGGAGAATACCTAGCCAAAGATCAAAAACTGGCCCAATACCAAGCCCTTGTCAAAAGTTACCTAGCCACCATTCCGGAGTATCAAATCAGCCAAATCAACAGGGAAGAAAACTCCGAAGCTGATGAATTATCCAAGCTGGTTCAGAACTCAGCCGAACTAGACAACTCGGTCTACTTTGAAGAATTGGGAACCCCGGCCATTGACCAAAAAGAGGTAACCGAGATAGAGGAAACCCCGAGCTGGATGACCCCTTTCATCCTCTACTTGGAGAAAGGAGAGTTGCCCGAAGATAAGAACGAAGCAAGAAGATTGAAAAACAAGGCTTCGAAATACTTCATAGAAGAAAACCAACTCTATCGCCGAACCTTCTCATCTCCAACATTAAAGTGTGTAGGTCCGGAGGAAGCCAACTACTGTTTGCAAGAGGTACATGAAGGGATTTGTGGGGATCATATGTCCGCAAAGTCCCTTGCATACAAAATCATAAGGCAAGGTTACTACTGGCCAACAATCCACTCAGATGCAGTAGAATTCGTCAAGAAGTGTAGAAACTGCCAACTGTTCAGCAATGTACCGAGACAAAGCCCGGTTCTGCCATCTTCAGTCTTATCCCCTATCCCCTTTGCTGTGTGGGGAATCGACATAGTAGGCCCCTTCCCCCGGGCCAAGGGCGATCTGAGATACCTCCTGGTAGCCATTGACTACATGACTAAGTGGGCCGAAGCAAAGGCAATGAGGACCATAAACCAACAAGACTGCATCAAATTCATGGACAACATATTAATGCGGTTCGGCCTACCCAGGGTCCTGGTCTCAGATAATGGTCCCCAATTCATCGGCTCAGATTTTGAAAACTATTTAAAGGAAAGGGGAATCAAACACAAGAAATCTTCAGTAGTCTATCCCCAGGGCAACGGGCAAGTGGAAGTGACAAACAGAATCCTGCTAAGAGGAATTGAGAAGAGGCTGAAGGAAAGCAAGAACAAATGGCCCGAAGAGCTGCCACATGTGTTATGGGCATACAGAACTAGCCCACGATCCGGAACAGGGGAAACTCCGTTCAAGCTAGCCTATGGAACCGAAGCAATGTTGCCAATCGAAGTGGGTTCTCCTTCCCACAGGGTAATCAACTTTGATGAAATTGCAAATGAAGAAGGGCTACGAATTAATCTAGAGCTAGTTGATGAGGTCCGCGACAAAGCAGTGCAGAGAATGGAGAAGTATAAAGAAAAAACAAGAGAATACTTCGGAAAGAGGTCAAGGGTCAAAAACTTCCAAATCGGGGACCTAGTACTCCGGGATACCGAGGCTTCAGACCCCACTAATACAGGAAAGCTCATGCCTAAGTGGGAAGGTCCCTACAGAGTTAAAGAGGTACTCCGCCCCGGAACCTACAAGCTCAGTCACATGGACAACACTGAAGTCCCCAACACCTGGCACGGCCTCAGACTAAGAAAGTACTACCAGTAAAGGAAAATAGTTTCAGCTCATATATACGGGCGTTTTTTGGGAATTGTACTTTGGAATCATGTAACCGTTCTGTTATCAATGAAAAAGAGCTCTATTTCCTACTTGCCATTTCAATCTTACAATTATTATCCATATTCCTACTTGGAAAAGTTTTCATCCTTTCCAAGTAGGCCACAGCCCGGGACCTTAGCAATGCTTCGGCCCGGGAAGCCACAGGCATCCAAATTCCTACTTGGAAAAGTTTTCATCCTTTCCAAGTAGGCCACAGCCCGGGACCTTAGCAATGCTTCGGCCCGGGAAGCCATAGGCATCCAAATTCCTACTTGGAAAAGTTTTCATCCTTTCCAAGTAGGCCACAGCCCGGGACCTTAACAATGCTTCGGCCCGGGAAGCCATAGGCATCCAAATTCCTACTTGGAAAAACCACCACTCCCCAATCCGGGATACCCGAATTGAGAAGTGGGGGGCAATACAAGCCTAACAACCAACAAAAGAACAAGGTAAAACTTGCGAAGCAAAATAGATATATAAAAAAAATAGCAGACAGGCCGGGCTGACCGACAGCCCGAAACACCTGACACTTGAAAGTTATACAACAGCAGAATTCGAAATTACACAATAAGGTTCGAGGAGTACAAAATAAAAGTTACATGGGCACAGCCCGGATTTTGGACACAGCCAAGGATAACATTTAAGCTTCCGGAGGAGGGGAGGAGCGGGGAGCGGGGAGCGGCATAGGGAGTTGGCTCACCCTCGCCCTTGGCCAGTTTAGCTTCGGCATCAATATAGGCGGCAACGAAGCTCTCCCAATCTGCAGACTCCGGAGTAGTCTTACACAACTTCTCCGCAACTAACCAACACCGACGAATCTTCGCCGCGGCGGCAGTCGCAAGTTCAGTGGCGTAGACATCCGAATCCCGAAAATCGGAGATCACCTGTTCCTCGGGCTTCTTTCCCTTCAGCTCCTCCCGAAGTTTTTTGATTTCCTCCTTAGCATCCCTATACTTGTTCCGGACCGAGTCCCGTTCATCAGCAATAGTCCGGGCCGCGTCTTTGAATTTAGTTACCCGGGCCTCAGTTGACTCCTTAAGGTCCTCGAGCTCCTTCTTCGCATTGGCCAATGCCCGGTCATGCTCCTCCCGGGCCTCAGCAGCAGAACGCAGCATTTCCTGGGCATCTTTGACAGTTTCCATCTCCCGGCGAGCAGCGGCACAAGCCCCGGCCATACGAACCCCCAGCTGAAAAAACGAAGTTAACACTCAGTAAACAATAACTAAGACAAGGGAAAAAGGTAAAACAACCAAAAGAAAACCCGGCGAAAGGCTTACCTGGCCATAAACCCCCATCATGTCCTCGAAGAGGGAGATAGGAGAATCTTTGCTCATCGCCTCCCACTCCTTCTTGCTAGGGAGATCGGCAAGGAAGCCAATGAAGTTCCTCTCCTCCGAAGTGAGGGGAGCCGGGATGTGGGGCCCAAAGAATTCAGCTGGCTCGGAGGAAGTGCCTGGAGGGCGCTCATGCTCGACCTCGCAGTCGGATGTCATGGTCCCGAACTTCTCCTGCTGGACCGCCGACCGGGGCCTCTTCCTCGGAACCAAACATCCCCCATCTACCTCCGCCTCAATGGAGTCCACCCCCGGAGCCCTAGTCTCACCACCTCCCTCCTGAGACTTAGCGCCACTGGCCTCTCCGGGGACTTTGGTGTTGTCCCGGACATGGCCCAAACCCAGTAAGGCAGCAAGTATACGCAGTCAAAAAGCAATATAGGGAAATAAGGATCGTTCCCACGAAGACTCGGTTATTTAAGTAAATATGTCTATTCAACAATGTTGGTTAATTATAGAAGCATGAACGAACTAAAAATGGTGTATTTGCAGATAACAATTAACTAATGACGTAACGGCTAATTTGTTTAAAATAATATGAGAGAGGCATGGGGTCCTAATTTCATGAATGTTTTAACTCTTATTAATTATCAAGAATTAATGTGTTACAATTGTTAAGAATGCTAGCAGGAACACGACACTAATATGAGCCATCTTTCAATTAACTCACACCATTCCAAATAAACATCCACAAAAGAGATAGAAGTTATAAGGTCATCAATTATATCCATTACACTATATGTCTATGTGAATGAGTGATACAATCAATTTAAGCACAAGTTCCGCAATTAACTACATAGGGGAATAACGTTCTTTCGAAACTATAATCCGAAATGCGGAGAAGCCGACATACCTATGCTAGCATGGCAAACCCTAAATCTCTAAATCCACTTTTGCAATCATTAGAGATTTGGTACAATAGATGTTAGCTATTCACCTATATTCAATTAAAACAACCATGCAAGGCAATCTTATATAGAATTTGTAAACACAAATTATCTATCAAATTAACATGAGCATTAACAATTCATTACATTAGAACCCCATGAAAGTATTTAGTTCATAATTAAACTAGGTAACTTTACGGAATTAAATAAAATCATGGTAGAAAATTTTACAATTTATTTAAGAATATTACGAAAAATTAAAAATAAAAGAATTAGAACCTAATAATAATAATAATAATAATAATAATAATAATAATAATAATAATAATAATAATAATAATAATAATAATAATAATAACAATAATAATAACTAAATTAAAAAGTAAGAGAAATTAAATAGAACCGAATTAGCTTTTAATAAATAAAAGAAAAGTACTCAAGTAGTTACATTTACAAAACTAAAAAGAATCGAAAAGCAAAAAAAAAAAAAAAAACAAAAAAGAAACAAAAACAATCGGACAAAATAAAATAAAAAAGAAAAAAAACTAAAGAACAACATTACCTGTATCAAATGATGAGAGCTGCAATGCTTTATTAAAATAATGAGAGCTGCTTTACTGTCAAAGGGAAAAAAAAACAACAGTAAGAAATCACCACTGCACATACACAGACCCCTGTCGGCTGCACTCTCCTCCACGCGCGTGGCGTGCACGCGCCGGGCTTAAGGCTCAAATTTCCGCGCGTGGCGGCCACGCCCTCTTCCTGAGACTGGTTCTGGTTAACTGCGTGTGGTTCACTCAGCATTTGTTGAATCGAAACAGACTGATTGATCACAGAAAATTGCTTATTTCAAAAGCAATTCTAATGTGTTTTCCAAAAAAAAATAATCACGAAATAAAATAGCGAAGCCCTCCTGATAATCCCCTTAAATTCTTAAATTAAATCTTATAATAATTTTTCAGAAATTTTTAAGTGTATAAAATAAAATTACAGAAATTTAAAGTGTTTAAAATATAATAATATTACAGAAATTTAAATTGTATAAAATAAACTGTTTGCAGAAATTCAAACTGTATAAAATAAAATTGAAATTACAAGAGAAAGTGATGAAAGATGGAGATAAAAAATACTGAACATTCAGTTCTCCGGTGTTATTAAAACTATGAAAACCACACATATTTATAGTAAAAATTGTAATACAAAGTCAGCAGTTTTAAAAGTCTTCTGCCTAATTCTAACAACTCTCCAAGAAAATTTGCAAAGCCAATTTGGAATTGTCTTCCGCAACTGGTGGTACTTGACTTTTAATATCAGCTCCGTAGAAATGTTTTTTAACCCGCACAGCTTATAATCTTTAATTAATAAATAATTATTTTAATCCAGAATTTATAAAAATAAATATCTAATATTATTAGATATTTATAAATATAATTTTCTAAATTAATAAAATTATTTAATAATATAAATAATTCTTTATTGTCTAAGCTGCGGTCTCTGGTCGTCTGGAACCGGACTCCTTTTGCTTAACAGAAAATATATCAATTCCAACCGGGGTTCCAGCTTTAAGAAAATATCACTTTCCATATTTTTGTGATAATTCTTATTTCTTCATTGCTCGTCCAGATGCAAGTTACGGTCTCCTGAGGCTCTAAAACCGGACTCCTTTTGCTTAGAAAAAAATATAACAATTCCAACCGGGATTCCTGCTTTAAGAATATATCACTCAGAACATCTTTATGATAATTCCTTTTCCTCGTAGCCAGTCCATCTGAGCTAGAAATCCACCGTCTTTTAACCTTTTATCGCCAGGATACCTGAAGCTGTGAGTTCTGCACTACAAAGACTTGAAACAACATAAAACTAATTAAAAGACACAACATACTTAAGGCTAAACCACCAATTTAGGTCCATTTAGCGCATAATAAGTGGATATAAAATCCACTTATCACACCCCCAAACTTAAACTGATGCTTGTCCTCAAGCATAAACAATATAATAATATACAACTAACTAGTACCACTTTCGTAGGTGATCACGATTGCATTTGGCATATGCAATAAGCCCTTTAAACCTCTAGGTAGCCCCAGTGGACGAGTTAGGTCTCGTGAGGGCCTATAGCGAATGTACCCACAAAATCCATTTATCAAATGCAACTAACAATGCATGAATGCAACTAATATGAAAAATGCAACGATCCCCTTCAAACTCACCAAAATCAACTAAAAAGCAAATATCTCCAAAGAATGCAACAATTCCAAGCAGAGCTCGACTAAGTCCCCGTATACTAACAAATACATGAACAGAAACATGCGTGTGTGCAATGCTCATCAGAAATACTCCCAAAACTAGGTCAAAAACCATACATGCTTTCCGTCAAGACAATCACAGGTTTATAACTAGAATAAACTGTAGACACTTCATAACCTAGGAACACCTCCACCCTTATCCAAGGTAGACATAAACTCATGCTTTATTACTATACTACGACACTACATATACAATACCCTTGCTTATTTAACCGTGCAATGAATGAGACCCCAAAAGGCTTATACAATAATACCCATGTAGCGAGTGTTAGGTCAGCAATCCCAAACCACAAGGGCTTTAGGTTACTAGGAATAAGTCCCCTCAGACTTAATTACTCGAGTATTAAAGAGCTCACTCTGGTTAATTTTGCATATAATTAATTGGACTTCTGACTCTTTTTTTGTTTTCTTTTTTTTTTTTTTTCTTTTTTTTATCTGGAATGAGCCTTTCTCATTTCCAACCCTAGACTACTCATATAAATATGAGCCGGCTACTAGCCATTTCACGCCTAGCCTTTATTGACAATTATTACCACTTAGCATGAAATCCCTGTTTTCCCCCAAACTTAGATTTTAGTGTTCCTACGCTATCAAGGGAATAACGAAAATTCTAAGAATAAACAAATGATTAAATCTCAAAACATCCAACAGGCATGACCCTAACCTAGCCCAAAAAGCACCCAATGAGACTGTGTAAAAGTTGTGTTTCTGAAACATGCAAGTCAATTTCATAGGAACTATAAATCAGCCCTCTACTCATCATTATCACACCCAAATCAACATCCACCTATCAATCAGAATCAGCGCGTCCTAAGGGATCATGATGAATGCATGCCAAAATGCAACTAATATGACTCACATGGTAAAACAATCAAACAATAACAGAATGTCCTAAATGAAACAACATAGATAATACGAACAAATATGCATGAATTACTACTAAATTGCAAAACATGATATCCTACATGAACACAATGACTCACAAAAACTACTATCACTTTTACATATTACTTATCCCCCAAACCACCCCCAAACTTATAATATTCAATGTCCGCATTGAATGGAAGTTAGTACAAGGGATAATAGAGAACATACCTGAAAACACCGAAACACATGGGTTGCCTCCCACGAAGCGCCTTTCTTTAACGTCTTCAGCTAGACTTGACCACCTTCGCACTTCAATTGGTAGTGCTAAGAACCGCGGTTTCCGCCTCGCGATTCACCTATTCACCAAAATATGGCTTCAATCTCTGTCCATTTACTTTGAAAGCCGCTTCCGGTGTTTTATCAAAAATTTCCACTGCACCATGTGGAAACACCGTTTTAACCGTGAATGGTCCTGACCACCTTGACTTAAGTTTCCCTGGAAAAAGTCTGAGACGAGATTTGAAAAGCAACACTAGCTGTCCTGGTACAAAAGACTTTTGCACCAAACGTCTGTCATGCCATCTCTTGACCTTCTCCTTGTATAATTTGTGATTTTCATAAGCCTGTAGCCGAAACTCATCCAGTTCATTAATCTGAAGCATTCTTTTCTCACCCGCTGCTGTTAAGTCAAAGTTCAACTTCTTCAGCGCCCAATAAGCTTTGTGTTCTAGTTCGGCAGGCAGATGACAAGCCTTGCCATATACTAGCTGAAAAGGTGACGTGCCCAAAGGTGTTTTGTAAGCTGTTCTATATGCCCAAACAGCTTCATCAAGTTTTAGTGACCAATCCTTCCTTGAAGGATTCACGACCTTCTCTAGGATCCGTTTTATCTCTCTGTTGGAAACCTCTGCTTGGCCATTCGTTTGAGGGTGATAGGCCGTAGCAATTCGATGATTTATGTTGTACCTTGCCATCAATGCTGTGAACTTTCGGTTGCAGAAGTGTGAGCCTTCGTCACTGATAATTACCCTTGGAGTTCCGAAACGTGTGAAAACTTGCTTATGCAGAAAATTCAGCACCACTTTAGCGTCATTGGTCGGTAAAGCCTTTACCTCGACCCATTTAGAAACATAGTCCACCGCTAGCAAGATGTACTGATTATTACATGAAGAAACAAAAGGACCCATGAAATCGATCCCCCACACATCGAAGATCTCCACTTCCAACAGCATATTCAGAGGCATCTCATTCCTCCTAGAGATATTACCAATTCTTTGACATCTATCGCATCTCAACACAAACTGATGCGCATCTTTAAACAGTGTTGGCCAATAAAACCCAGCCTGAAGTACTCGAGTGGCTGTCTTCTCTCCAGCATAATGACCTCCGTAAGTGGTAGAATGGTAGTCATGCAAAATACCTTCAACCTCACTAAACGGAATGCACCTCCGAATCACCTGATCAGCTCCCTGTCTGAATAAGAAGGGTTCATCCCATCGGTACCATTTTACATCATGAAGAAACTTCTTTCTTTGAGCATAAGAAAATTCCGAGGGGATGATATTGCTTACAAGATAGTTCACAATGTCTGCAAACCATGGTTCTTCATTTTGCACCCCAAAAAGTTGCTCGTTAGGAAAAAATTCGTTGATGAGAGTTTTATCCGCTGAGTTACCGTGTTCCTCTAACCGAGACAAGTGATCAGCCACCTGGTTCTCAGTACCCTTTCTATCCTTGATTTCCAAGTCGAATTCTTGAAGCAACAGAATCCAACGAATCAACCGTGGCTTAGCATCTTTCTTCGACATTAAGTATCGAATGGCTGCATGATCTGTAAACACCACTACCTTAGTTCCGAGCAAATACGATCTGAATTTCTCGAAGCTATATACAATAGCTAAGAGTTCCTTTTCTGTAGTAGTGTAATTCAGCTGTGCATCATTGAGAGTTCTGCTAGCATAGTAAATCACGTGAAACACCTTATTCTTCCGTTGACCAAGAACAGCTCCTACTGCATAGTCACTTGCATCACACATTAATTCAAACGGTTCACTCCAATCAGGTGCAGTGATAATGGGCGCAGTTGTCAATTTCTTCTTTAAAAGCTTGAATGCCTCCAAACAATCTTCACCAAATTTAAAAGGAATATCCTTTTCTAACAGGTTGCACAAAGGTTTAGATATTTTCGAAAAATCTTGGATGAATCGCCGATAAAAACCCGCATGACCAAGAAAACTGCGAATTCCTTTAACTGAAATTGGTGGAGGGAGATTTCCAATTGTCTCCAACTTAGCCTTATCCACTTCTAGCCCCTTACCAGATACCTTGTGCCCAAGAATGATGCCTTCCTTTACCATGAAGTGACATTTTTCCCAGTTGAGTACTAGATTAGTCTCAACACATCGTTTCAGCACCATGCCCAGATTTCTGAGGCATTCATCAAATGATTTCCCAAAGACTGAGAAATCATCCATGAATACTTCCACATTGATACCAATCATATCCGAAAAAATTGCCATCATACACCTCTGAAAAGTAGCAGGTGCACCACAAAGTCCGAAAGGAATGCGTCGGAACGCAAAAGTGCCAAAAGGACATGTGAAAGTGGTCTTCTCCTGATCTTCTGGAGTAATACCAATCTGATTATATCCTGAATAACCATCCAGCAAGCAATAGAATTCATGCCCAGCCAACCTGTCTAGCATTTGATCAATGAATGGAAGGGGAAAGTGATCCTTCCTTGTAGCTTTGTTCAGCTTTCTGTAGTCCATGCAAATTCTCCACCCTGTAACTGTACGAGTCGGAATGAGCTCGTTCTTTTCATTGGCAACTACTGTCATGCCTCCTTTCTTAGGCACACATTGTACTGGACTCACCCATGAACTGTCTGAAATGGGATAGATGATACCAGCATCTAGCCACTTGAGAATTTCTTTCTTTACCACTTCTTTCATGATAGGATTTAACCGCCTTTGGTGTTCTACTGTTGGTTTACTCCCTTCTTCCAATGGAATTTTATGTTGACAATATGCGGGACTGATTCCCTTTAGATCCGCAACAGACCAACCAATGGCTGATTTGAATTCTCGAAGAACTCTCAAGAGCTTGTCTTCCTCGGAGTCTGAAAGGTTAGCGGCAATAATCACAGGTAAAGTGGATTTTTCACCAAGGGAAGCATACCGTAAGTGATCCGGTAGTGGCTTGAGCTCTAGAGTTGGAGCTTCTTCGATAGACGGCTTTAATTGCTGATGTGGTCCTTTTAATTCTGGCAGTCCCAACGATTCAACTGGTCTTTCAAATTTTCTTTGCCACGGCAAAGCATCCAGATATTGCAATTGTTCATCAATGTCATCTTCATCTAATGAATACTCCCCACTGAGGGCCTTTTCCAAAGTATCATTCATGAGCGTGTGCCCTAACTTTTCTTGCACCGTAGACTCAATCAAGTCTATCTTCAGACATTGTTCTTCTTCTGTTGGGAATTTCATAGCTGTGAAAACATTGAAGGTGACAATTTGATCGTGCACCTTCATCGTCAGTTCCCCCTTTTGGACATCAATCAACGTTTGTCCTGTTGCTAAAAATGGCCTACCAAGAATGATAGGAATCTTCTTGTCCTCTTCGAAATCAAGAATGACAAAATCAGCAGGAAAGATGAGTTTGTCTACTTTCACCAACACATCTTCGACAACTCCCCTAGGATAGGTGATAGATCGATCAGCCAACTGAAGGGACATACTTGTCGGTTTTGGTTCAGGAAGACCAAGCTGCAAGAAAACCGAGTATGGCATAAGATTGATACTTGCTCCCAGATCACATAAACATTTGTCGAAAGACAATCTCCCAATGGTGCATGGTATTGTAAAACTCCCTGGATCTTTCAGCTTAGGCGGCAACTTTTGCTGCAATACCGCACTACATTCTTCCGTCAAAGCAACGGTCTCTAAGTCTTCAAGTTTTAATTTCCTCGAGAGAATGCCTTTCATGAATTTGGCATAGCTTGGCATTTGTTCGAGAGCTTCAGCAAATGGAATGTTGATATGTAACTTTTTAAAGACTTCAAGAAATTTGCCAAACTGCTTGTCTAATTTCTGTTTTTGCACTCGTCGAGGAAATGGTGGAGGTGGGTAGACTTGCTCTTTGACTTCTTTTTGCTCGAGGACAGCTTGTTTAGGAGTTGGCATATTTTCTTTACTCTCCTCCTTTGATTCTGATATATTGCCCATGTCCTTTGTGTCTCCCAAATCTGCTTTTTCTGTTCCTTTGTCTGGCAGAATTTGTTCTGTATCTTTTAGCTCAGCATCCTCCGTGATTCTCCCTGATCTGAGGGTAATTGCCTTTATGTGCTCGTGATTATCCTTTTTCCCAGGATTAAGTTCAGTGTCACTGGGGAGTGTTCCTTGTGGTCGGCTCATCATGAAACTAGCGAGTTGACTCAATTGAGTTTCCAGATTTTTAATGGAAGCCGCTTGGCTTTTTTGGCCCAACCTCAACTCCTCTAATTCAGTCTTTTCATTCGAAGATTGTCCAGAATTTCCATAGAATTGTTGTTGTTGAAATCCTGGGGGCTGAAATTGTCTAGGAGCATATGGTTGTTGAAAATGTTGCCCCTGTTGCTGCTGGAATCCAGATGGATTATACTGCTTAGCTCCAAATGGCTGATGATTAGATTGTTGGTAGGGCTGATGTGATTGTTGTGCTCCTCCTTGATTATTGCTCCAACTGAAATTTGGATGATTTCGGTTGTTCGGATGGTAGGAATTTGGAGCTGGCTGTTGCTGTCTTTGGAAATTGCTTACGAATTGAACTGACTCGTTTGAGATGGCACATTGGTTTGATTCATGTGCGCCCGCACACAGCTCACAAACACTAGCAACTTGACGAAATCCTTGCGCTGTCAAAGAGTCTACCTTCAAGTTCAAAGCCTCTAGCTGAGCTGCTAAGGAAGTGGATTTGTCAACATTAAAAATACCTGCTACCTTCTGTTGTGGCATTCTCTGAGTTGGGTTTTGATATTCATTAGCTGCCATCATCTCGATCAGATCGTATGCCTCCTCGTAACTTTTGGCCCATAATGCTCCCCCTGAAGCTGCATCTACCATTGGCCTTGATTGCATTCCTAGCCCATTATAGAAACAATTTATGATCATCCAATTTGGCATGCCATGATGTGGGCATTGCCGAAGCATCTCCTTGTATCTTTCCCACGCTTCACATAAGGATTCACCAGACTGTTGAGAAAATTGCGTGATAGCATTCCTTATAGCTGCAGTCTTTGCCATGGGGAAGAATTTGCTAAGAAACTTTTGAGCTAGATCAGCCCAAGTGGTGATAGATCCCGGTGGAAGAGAGTGTAACCAACCCTTAGCCTTGTCTCTTAAGGAAAACGGGAAGAGTCTCAACTTCACAGCATCATCTGACACATTGTTGAATCTGAATGTGTCGCATATTTCTATGAAGTTCCTGATGTGTAAGTTAGGATCTTCCGTTGCAGTTCCTCCGTACTGTACTTGATTCTGCACCATCTGAATAGTGCTGGATTTAATTTCGAATGTAGGAGCTGCAATTGCTGGACGAATGATACTTGACTGAATATCATCGATCTTTGGTTGCGAGTAGTCCATTAAAGCCCTTGCTGCTGTAGGTGCAACTACTTCGCCTTCTCCGTTCATCTTGTGAGTCTTTGCTATTTCAAGTACTTGTTTGGCTTTTAATGCTTTAGAACGTGTTAGCATAAAAATCCAAGTATCTGTATCACAAATAATCACTTCACAAAAATATAAGATAAAATGTTCAAGTCAAACAAATTAACTTCTCTTGTAGTAAAACACATAAACAAAAATAATACCGAGTCCCCGGCAGCGGCGCCAAAAACTTGTTCGCTATTTTCTCTACGCAAGTATACGCAGTCAAAAAGCAATATAGGGAAATAAGGATCGTTCCCACGAAGACTCGGTTATTTAAGTAAATATGTCTATTCAACAATGTTGGTTAATTATAGAAGCATGAACGAACTAAAAATGGTGTATTTGCAGATAACAATTAACTAATGACGTAACGGCTAATTTGTTTAAAATAATATGAGAGAGGCATGGGGTCCTAATTTCATGAATGTTTTAACTCTTATTAATTATCAAGAATTAATGTGTTACAATTGTTAAGAATGCTAGCAGGAACACGACACTAATATGAGCCATCTTTCAATTAACTCACACCATTCCAAATAAACATCCACAAAAGAGATAGAAGTTATAAGGTCATCAATTATATCCATTACACTATATGTCTATGTGAATGAGTGATACAATCAATTTAAGCACAAGTTCCGCAATTAACTACATAGGGGAATAACGTTCTTTCGAAACTATAATCCGAAATGCGGAGAAGCCGACATACCTATGCTAGCATGGCAAACCCTAAATCTCTAAATCCACTTTCGCAATCATTAGAGATTTGGTACAATAGATGTTAGCTATTCACCTATATTCAATTAAAACAACCATGCAAGGCAATCTTATATAGAATTTGTAAACACAAATTATCTATCAAATTAACATGAGCATTAACAATTCATTACATTAGAACCCCATGAAAGTATTTAGTTCATAATTAAACTAGGTAACTTTACGGAATTAAATAAAATCATGGTAGAAAATTTTACAATTTATTTAAGAATATTACGAAAAATTAAAAATAAAAGAATTAGAACCTAATAATAATAATAATAATAATAATAATAATAATAATAATAATAATAATAATAATAATAACAATAATAATAACTAAATTAAAAAGTAAGAGAAATTAAATAGAACCGAATTAGCTTTTAATAAATAAAAGAAAAGTACTCAAGTAGTTACATTTACAAAACTAAAAAGAATCGAAAAGCAAAAAAAAAAAAAAAAAACAAAAAAGAAACAAAAACAATCGGACAAAATAAAATAAAAAAGAAAAAAAACTAAAGAACAACATTACCTGTATCAAATGATGAGAGCTGCAATGCTTTATTAAAATAATGAGAGCTGCTTTACTGTCAAAGGGAAAAAAAAACAACAGTAAGAAATCACCACTGCACATACACAGACCCCTGTCGGCTGCACTCTCCTCCACGCGCGTGGCGTGCACGCGCCGGGCTTAAGGCTCAAATTTCCGCGCGTGGCGGCCACGCCCTCTTCCTGAGACTGGTTCTGGTTAACTGCGTGTGGTTCACTCAGCATTTGTTGAATCGAAACAGACTGATTGATCACAGAAAATTGCTTATTTCAAAAGCAATTCTAATGTGTTTTCCAAAAAAAAATAATCACGAAATAAAATAGCGAAGCCCTCCTGATAATCCCCTTAAATTCTTAAATTAAATCTTATAATAATTTTTCAGAAATTTTTAAGTGTATAAAATAAAATTACAGAAATTTAAAGTGTTTAAAATATAATAATATTACAGAAATTTAAATTGTATAAAATAAACTGTTTGCAGAAATTCAAACTGTATAAAATAAAATTGAAATTACAAGAGAAAGTGATGAAAGATGGAGATAAAAAATACTGAACATTCAGTTCTCCGGTGTTCTTAAAACTATGAAAACCACACATATTTATAGTAAAAATTGTAATACAAAGTCAGCAGTTTTAAAAGTCTTCTGCCTAATTCTAACAACTCTCCAAGAAAATTTGCAAAGCCAATTTGGAATTGTCTTCCGCAACTGGTGGTACTTGACTTTTAATATCAGCTCCGTAGAAATGTTTTTTAACCCGCACAGCTTATAATCTTTAATTAATAAATAATTATTTTAATCCAGAATTTATAAAAATAAATATCTAATATTATTAGATATTTATAAATATAATTTTCTAAATTAATAAAATTATTTAATAATATAAATAATTCTTTATTGTCTAAGCTGCGGTCTCTGGTCGTCTGGAACCGGACTCCTTTTGCTTAACAGAAAATATATCAATTCCAACCGGGGTTCCAGCTTTAAGAAAATATCACTTTCCATATTTTTGTGATAATTCTTATTTCTTCATTGCTCGTCCAGATGCAAGTTACGGTCTCCTGAGGCTCTAAAACCGGACTCCTTTTGCTTAGAAAAAAATATAACAATTCCAACCGGGATTCCTGCTTTAAGAATATATCACTCAGAACATCTTTATGATAATTCCTTTTCCTCGTAGCCAGTCCATCTGAGCTAGAAATCCACCGTCTTTTAACCTTTTATCGCCAGGATACCTGAAGCTGTGAGTTCTGCACTACAAAGACTTGAAACAACATAAAACTAATTAAAAGACACAACATACTTAAGGCTAAACCACCAATTTAGGTCCATTTAGCGCATAATAAGTGGATATAAAATCCACTTATCAGTGGGGCCCAAAGAATTCAGCTGGCTCGGAGGAAGTGCCTGGAGGGCGCTCATGCTCGACCTCGCAGTCGGATGTCATGGTCCCGAACTTCTCCTGCTGGACCGCCGACCGGGGCCTCTTCCTCGGAACCAAACATCCCCCATCTACCTCCGCCTCAATGGAGTCCACCCCCGGAGCCCTAGTCTCACCACCTCCCTCCTGAGACTTAGCGCCACTGGCCTCTCCGGGGACTTTGGTGTTGTCCCGGACATGGCCCAAACCCAGTAAGGCAGCGTGAAGAGCTTCATTAGATTGTTCATTTTGATGAATCTCTCGAAATCTGGATTATAACCGGGAAGACCTGAAAAGAGAGTTACATTAGCCCAGAGAAAGCAGCAAATAATCACACGAAGATTAAAGCAAGTAGAATATAACCCGGACTTACATCCTATCCCGTAAAGATAGTGGTGACTCATGAGGTCCTCCCTAGTCACCTGCCTCCCAAGCCCCCGGCAGAAGCTGTATACCCGGTCCACTGCCGCGTCCTGGAGATCATACACTTCGAAGTTCATGGCCAGGGGCTTCTCCTTGAAGGTAGGCATGAACCGCATATCCACACCCCGGAGGAATACGAACTCGCCATTCCAGCCCTTCAAGGAAGGCAACATGCCAAGGGGCTTGGACGCCGAGGAAGGGTACCCACATGCCTTACCCCGGAATCTAAACTCGAACAGGGGCACATTGTTTGAATGCACCAACTTGAAGAGATGGTGGAAAAGCTTGAAAGTTGGCAGTACCTGGGCAGCCTCACAACACCCCAGGAAATAGGTAATCCACTTCACCGCGTTCGGAGTCAACTGGGTGATTGGAATCCCATACTCAAACAGGCAGAGTGATTTTACGAATTGGTGACACCTAGGCCCATACCCCGACCTCAGGTGCTCCAACCAAACCCCGACCCAACCACCCTCGGGTCTGTGGTATATCTTCTCCCCGGGCTCCGGCCATCTCCACTCCACATCGGCATCCAAGTGGAAGGTAGCCCTGAATATTGGATCCCAATCAACTGGAGCCTCCAAATATTCCGCCCGAAACGGGCCTACATCCATCCCAGAACCCGGCCTATGCCCGAACTTAGAATCGAGGAAGGCCCTATCATACTTGGTCATGTGCGCAACGTCCGAATTTTTTGAAAACTCCACGCTAAGATCCCTGAAGAAATAGGCCTGAGGGATCCCCGGATCCCTCCTCACAAAATAGTATTGGGTGTGACCCCAGCTACCGTCCGGTTCACTGAGGCTATATCCCGGACCCATATCCTTGGTCGCTATGTTTGTCAACACGGAAAGGCGGCTCTTTTTCTTACCCATTAGGCCCCAATCTAGGTCTATTAATTCTAAGTTACTACCCGAAGAGTTGACACTACTAGGAGAAGTGCTGGGTTCGGAGAGGGGTATCAGTACACGGTTGGCAGTGACACGTCTCTTACCATACAAGGCTACAACCCCGGGCTACCCAACAAAAAATGAAAACCTAAGTCAATTTATCTACCCAAGATGCAAGGCGATGTAAGGAAATAAAAGCAAGAATTGAAAGACCGGGGCAAGGAAACTTACAGTTAGTCCGGAGAGAAGGTTGCGAAGGTCACTTGGAACAAAATTGCGCCTTTAGCCCGGAGTACAAATCTTCAGAGAAGCAGAATAACGGCAGCAAATCAAAAGGTCGTAAAAGACGAAGTGGGGGGAGGTTGCCACTATTTATAGGCAAACCCTGAATTCTGAACGCCATGACCACGTGGCGGCCCAAAAGATCGGCCCACTATCTCCAAAACCCGGGGATAGTGGGTGACAACTGTTATTTTTCAAAAAAAAAAAAGAAAGAAGAAAAGAGAGAAAAGAAACAAAAAACGAAATCCAAAAACGCATACGTACAATATTATATATATTCCTTCATATACGTGCATTTTCGTATATATACAAAGCCAAAGCCCCGGGATGTACACTTCAGTCCCGACCCCGGGCCTGGGGGCAACCAAGGACAGTCAAAGCAACAAGGCCTTCAAATACCAACCACTAGCCCCGGGCGTACGTACTTCAGTGCACACCCCGGAACTGGGGGCAACCAAGGCAAAAGCCCCCCCCCCCCCAAAGAAGACGCGGACTCACAGAACCACAAAACGTCCAGCCCCGAGGACATATGTCTAGCACCCCAGAGAATCCAGAAAATCCACTCTCCAAGGCAAAAACATTCCTTACTACTCCCCCATCCGGAAAATCCGCATTAGGGAGTGGGGGCAAATGATAAGCCATAAACAGCCAAGGCCCAACAAGGAGCCCAAAAACAATAAGCAAATCATCTCATGAGGATAAGAACGGCCCAGCCCAGAGTAGTGGACCCCGGGCCCGGGGCCATTACCACGTGGCATGCTCCCCACCCCAGACTAGGGGACCCCAGATTGGTGACACTCAACATACGTGGCACCCCACCTCAGCTGACATTCCTACATATGGCGCTGACCAACACTAAAGGACAAGGGGAGGCACGTGCCAAGCTATGTCTACAACAACATGGCTACACTCCAGCCAACGGTCACCCTAGACTAGGCCACGTGTCCTACATCCCGGATATTCAGCGGCTTGTCCCCCAGATCCAACGGTCGGGGGTGAAGGTAATCTACCCCTAAACCCTAGGCCTAGGGCTATAAATACCCCTAGTAAAGAGGGTTTAGGGGTTGGACACTATTGCACACCCACACACATTTATTACTTTTGTGATACTCTCCTTGATTATAGTCTTCCAAAGCCAACTCTTATTCTCACGCCGGAGGCACCTCGGGGCCGAACCCCCCTCCGGTGTTGTTTTGTAGACACCCCACCACAGCTACACCCCTTCCGAGGCAGGAGTTGGTGAGGAAGGACCCGATCGAGATTCATCAGGAACCTCAAACAACATAACATCAACCATGCAATACAACAAGGACATAGAACTTGGCCAGATACCTGGGATCCTCGGTAAAAGGTTTTAACATTAGTACGCTTGATTGCCAAGTCAGACAAGTATGTACCAGCCTACCAGTAGGTGTAATGACATAGACCATCCTAGAATTCCCAACAATATTAGAAACATAAGGTGGCTGGAAAACAAATATCAACATCAGATTTTTCTGACTTCTTTGATAATGGCAGCTGCTAAACCAGATTTAAAATTATGCCATATCCTGTACTTTGATTTTGTGTGCGGGTAAGAAGGAAAACGAAACAAATAAACAGAGGAACACGGTTCTCTAGTGCAAGTGCGAGAACGGTCTTCTTAAAGCTTCTCACAGTCCATATATCCACTTAGGTGATGGAGCAATCCCTTACTAATTATATTTTTAAACACTACAAAAATATTGTGTTATATAAAACAATGAAAATTCATTTTCCATTCATTGTGGGAGCTTACATTTCACTAACAAATTTTCCACTCGTAAAGGATCAATTTTTGATAATTATATACCATTCATTACTTAATCATTTTGAAAATGATTAATTAAACGTGTTTTGAAAAACTCTCTAGGGCGAAAATGTACTCTAAGCATTATTACATGGTGCTCGCAGCACTGACATCTTGTTCGGTAAAGAAGTCTAAAAATTAGGTTATTTTGACAGTTCAAAATGAATTAAATCAATAAATATTAAGGGTAGTGATCGAATAAAATATGATCATAACATATATGTGATTTACTTGATTCTTTTGTTTCTTATGATAATGAAAAAATAATTTTCATTTTTTTTTGAACCAAACATTAATCTTAATTTAAGGTTTTATATATTCGAGTAAAGAATTACTAACCTATTTCTTTTACTCAAAAACCCGCAGTTCCTGCTGGCGATTCAGTTCCTTCAAACTATTTTTACAAACTTCTTATTAGGGGTGAGCAAAATAAAATTGAAATCGAATCGAAAAACCAAAAAATTGTATAAAAAAAAACCTTAACCGATAAAAATAGAAAGAAACGGTAATCGAACAAGCTGTTCCTCTCAGTCAAGTACTTGTAATAAAGATATATCTCCGATATTAATAATGCAAATTGCTATCAAGCCCATCGATGAAGACCAAAGGACCGTAGAATTTTTGGCATTTTGCAGATGATTTGCATGTTTAGTGTTTGAGCAGCTGCATTATACATGCTAAACAACATTACTTAAGATATCTAGTCAACTCAAGTCTTAAGTATATTGTTTAAATTTTAACATTTTTTGCACGTCATGATGTGTAATGGCATGGGGCCTACTGAGTGTAATGGGCGATGGATGAGCAAAAAATATTAGTCAATATATGTCCCACTTCACTCAAATTCCATTTCTAAAATAGCGTTCCAAGTGAAACGGGAAGTGATCAGAATTTTCACTTTTATACTAGTCAATTAGAGCATCTGCAAGGATAATCCTTATTTACATTCCCTAAAATATAATAAAATAATAATTACTTAAAATATAGGTAATCAAAAAGTTCTTTTGGTCCAATGGTGTTACTTATATTCATTACCTATAACTTATAAATTAATATTTAATCAATATTTTTGGTATTATAGAAAAGGGGTGAGAGTATTGATATAGATATATATTATATTATAAGGTAAGAATGATGATTTGTCATTATAGGGAGTTGATTTTCTCTCCCCTAAACAAGGGGTTGGACTTTCTCTCCCCTAAAAATTATAGGGGATAGGGACTTCCATTGGAGCATGCATTTTAAAACTAAATCCCTAAAATATGTACATGTAGGACAAATATAGGTAAGGACTCTTTGCATTGGAGTTACTCTTACTACTCCTATAAAAGAAACATATCTTTGTACTGATTGACTTAATTGCATGGGGAAGGTTACAACTATTTTTTTTTTGCACAAAAATGATTTAAATATTATTTTAAGCAGATGATTGTATTCCGTCATTTCTTGTATTCCTTACATATACTCTTCATGTGTATCATTATACTCCCTCCGTTCCACTTATTTTGTCCACCAATCTAAATCCACAAAAATTGGAAATATGGTCAAAATAAATGAAACGAAGGGAGTATAAGGCAAGCTCATGCATTTGATAGTATAAAATTTTGAGCATCATACAGTATCTTTTTTCACTTATATTAATTACTGTGCATTTCTATGTAAATTAATTTCTATGTAGATTAATTTTGGGTGAAAGCCATCAATAACCAAAAATAAAAATGTGATGCCCAAATAATTATGGTCGGAAAAACTGCCCAAAATAACCAGGAGACTGCGCATTTTGACAATGCGTACATTTGATACGCATATACGCATCGCGTGAAGTTTAAATTTCCAAAAAATGGCATGTACATGCGCATATACTTCATGCGTATACTTCATATGCGCAAATATGAAATGCGTGGATCATGTTTGTTAGGTTCTTCAACTCTAGTCTCTATATATAGCACACTTCCAACATCTTCAGAAATGAATATCCAAATTTTTAAATCAATATTATATCTTCATGCGTATACTTCATATGCGCAAATATGAAATGCGTGGATCATGTTTGTTAGGTTCTTTAACTCTAGTCTCTATATATAACACACTTCCAACATCTTCAGAAATGAATATCCAAATTTTTAAATTAATATTATATCTTCATGCGTATACTTCATATGCGCAAATATGAAATGCGTGAATCATGTTTGTTAGGTTCTTTAACTCTAGTCTCTATATATAGCACACTTCCAACATCTTTCAGAAATGAATATCCAAATTTTTAAATCAATATTATATCTTCTTCTTTATGAGATGCTTTTATTCATATAAAAAAACCAACGGATGCTTCACTTTTCACGTGCCGTGCCAGTTACACGAACGGGTTGGGTGGGCGGGTTGACCGGTCAACTTTATCTCTCCCACTCCATCTCCTTCTCTTCTCATACACACTTCACACATTTATATTCTCTATCTGCATATACATTTAACTTTTAACAAAAGACAAACAACCTTGTATGTTTATGTTGTAAAAAGATTAAATGTGCAGGAGTCTTTTTTTTAATTTCTTTAAAATAAACCAAAACACACCGCTCTCCGACAACGCCGATTTCCATGGCGAGCACCGGAGAAGGAGCGCCTGGCGGCGCCGGAGAAGACAAAATCACTTGGTGGAGATATAATCGGCGATTTTAAGAGAAATCAAGAGTATGAGATGAGAGAGAGGCAGATGTGAGAGATGAGAGAAGGATGAGAGACGTGGTTCAAATAAAATAAGGGGAATACGCAGCACACATATGCGCATAGATCTGGTCAAAAAAGACACCCCGCGCGCAAATTGTCATTTTGGGCATCTACACCCTAAAAATTGGGGCAACAACATATTGGTGCAGTGGTTGAGCCACTGGCCTCCTTTGAAGGAGGTCAGGGGTTCGACTCCTGCGTGTGCGTGAGTTTCTTAGTTTGTATTAGATTTCCTTTCTGTATTTGTATTTCTGTATTTGTAACAGTCGGGGGTCCTTCGGAAACAGCCTCCCTATTGTATAGGGGCATGGTCTGCGTACAGCTACTCTCCTCAGACACCACTTTGAGTGGTATTATAACTGAGTAAGCTAAGTTTTTTTACACCCTAAAAATTGGTTATTCTAAGCATTTTTCCATTAATTTTCGGCTATGAAATCATTAATTTTTCATTGGAATCAAAAAAATTTCTTAAAGGCAATTAACAAGATCCATTTTCTTAGAGTAATTAATAGATCTTAAATGAGGGGGGAAATTTTCTTATTTATCTTTCTTGCTTTAAAAGTATATGGGTTTTCTAGTGTGTGTCAAGTACATTTAATAAAAGATGAGTTATTAAATTTTGATTATTATTTTTATTAATGATAATGAATTTCTGTATGTACAAAAAATCTCACGAATAAAAAAAACACCTAATAAAAGTATATAAAAGTAAGTGATGTGTGTGCATAAACTAGAAACACCCAAAGTATATAATCATCATTTGAAAACAGCATATTTGTAAAACATTGTAAATATGTTTCTAACATTCGTATCCATCTTATCTATACTCTTTGCTCAAGTAAAATTGATTTTACATAAGGAGATAAAATTGAATTGTTAAAGTATACAATTTTGGTCACTTCTTTGATTTCACCCTAATTTCAGCTTCCACACTCCTTCAAACTAAATAATTAAATAAAATTTATAATTTATGCTTTCAACCCTAATTCCAAATGTAATATTATTAATAATTTAATAAAGTTTATAAATTAATCTCTACCCATACATTATACCTATTATCATTTAGTTTATAAATAAAAAGAAAGTATACTTAATTATTAGAATGAGGATAATGATTCTAAGAGCAAGTCCAACAGCCTCCTTGTATTTTCCTTATAAATATTATAAAATATTAGGTTCTTAGTGATTTAAGATATTATAAGGTATGACAACTCCAACAAGTTTCTTTATATTTGATCCTTATAATTATTAAATAATAAATAAAAAGAAGGAATGAAGAATAAAAAAAGAGGGAAACAATTTGAAAGATGAGAGAAAATAATATTTTATTGATAAAAGTTAAAATAAGGGATCCCTTAAAGATAAGGGATGACATGATGCTCTTAACTTTTTAAGGAAAATTTATGAGACTGTTGGAGCACAGTTTTAGACCTTATTCCTTATAATTTGAATTAGGAGGTCATATAAGAAATCTGTTACAATTGCTCTTAGGTAGACATGTAAAGAGTTCTTAATATAAATATATGAATGGTATTTTTGTAAAAGAATAATTTGTGTACATAATTTATGCCATTAATTTGTACTAGCATGATAGCCCGTGCAAGGCACGGGCGACATGCTAATTCATATAATATTTTTTTAAAATTTGTGATAAAATCCATTTTATCTATCCATTTTATCCTCCTATCAGTTTATTTTACCTTTCACGTGCAACGGTCTACCAATTCAGTAGTTATAATCGTTCTAAATTCAAATTATTATCACACTCTAAATTTCAAAAATCATATTTATAGTGGTACTTTTTTAACGCGAGAATGATAACCGACAAAAGTGGTAAATTAGAGTTAATCGCCAGCTATCAAATATTAACACGATAATAATGTTTTTCAGTAAAAATCCTAAAAGAATCACCACGACAACAATTTTTTAACTACTTTCAATCTTAGCCACAGCATATTTTAAATATCTATTTTCTCTTTTATCCATATGTCTACCTCGTATCTCCTCCAATTTATTACTGATCAGGTAGCCTACCTCACATCTCCTCCAAATTATTACTGATCAGGTATCTTCTCACTTCGTCCTCTTTCCGACCACTATCATGTACTTCTCTACATCTCTTAGAATCGTTCCTTCCTTCAACCACATCATATATGCACATTCATTTTGCCACACTACCTCTCTTTCATTTTTAACAACCTAAAGTTTGTCCATCCTTCCTCTCTTCGATAATCTCTTATTCATCTTTACAACCTCTCATCGACCTCTATTTTCATATTTATATAAAATTATTATTGTTCTGGTTACGAGTTGAATAGATATTATGATAATAAAATAGTTAATTATCATATATCTCACACATTAACATGTGTACGTTTTCCGAATATTATTATGATAACACTATATCTTTTGAATTTCAATTAAACTCATCTAACATTTGTCAACATATTAGATTAACATATTATTGTCAACTATTTAGTTGTATTACCATTTGTTCTTAAGTTGATAAAAAAAATTGATGTACCTATTCTTTTGTTGGTATTTTGTTGAGTGTATTTCGTATCTAGATATCCAAATTTAACACTAAATAAATTCATATTGTTTAGGAATGGGCACAAGGTTAATTCAAGATCAGGGAGTGCTATACCCTTCCCTATCTCCGAATTCGAACAAAATAGTTGAACCTGTTCTCACTCTCGAACGAGAATAATTTCGCTCCCAATTCCTATCCCGAAAGGAAAATAGGTATCCCCGCGAGAAATCGTGAATATTAATTTTTTTAATTAAAATTTCGAACCTACCTAATCGGTGAACCCGCATCGATCCCAAAATGGGAATTATTTTCCTCCCAGATTTTTTCCCCGAACGGGAAATGAGGATCTTCACGAAAAATTAGAGATTCTTATTTTTTTAATTAAAATTTATATATTGCCTAATATATTGGATAATAAAATTAATTTGATATTCATGATGAATTTATTATTTTGTTACAAATAGCGACTTGAATTAATTTTTTTATAATAAAAGATAAAAATATTATTAAAATTAAAATTTATTTATGAAATATTAAATTTATAAAAAATTTGAATATTTGAATTACATGTATTTTTTAATATTCTAGTAAATATATATTTTATTTTTTTAAAATATTATAATCGGCTGGGGAACGGGAATTGGGGATCGATTTTGGATGCCTTAA
The DNA here is from genome assembly GCA_036435485.1 of Saposhnikovia divaricata. NCBI lineage: Eukaryota > Viridiplantae > Streptophyta > Magnoliopsida > Apiales > Apiaceae > Saposhnikovia > Saposhnikovia divaricata. The sequence continues at coordinate 190,623,851 of CM071594.1, read as the reverse complement.
TCCCTGAGCTCGTTCTCATCCCCCAAATTTTTATTTTATAACATTCCATGTTTCCCGTCCCAAACCAAGAAAAATTTCCCGAATCTTAAAACGGGAAAGGAATTAGATCAGGGTCGGGCAGACAGGGAGAAATGGTCATCTATAAATATTGTCATTCATGTACCATTTAAATTCGTATCGTTTATATTTAAAGTTTTATATTAAATACACATACATTCAGTCGGTTATTCATTCAGTTAAAAATAGTTTATATGTTCTTATCATATTAATTAATTTTATCCTGAATAAATTTGAAAATAAATATTAAAGGGAATGCAGCAAGTGGATTGCTTGTTTATGCAATTACTGATTTTAAAAAATGTATCATTAAGTATTCCTGCGTAGTGGTAATACATGTGGACATAAAAATATTGTGATTATTAAGGGAATGTAACAAGTGGATTGTTTTTTGTATGCAATTAATGATTTTAAAAAGTGTATCCTAAAGTGTTCTAGTGTAGTGGTAATAATGTTGACAAAAGAAATTTGGTATATGAAGGTCATGGGTTCATATCCTTTGAAATCAATTCTTTTAACATTAACATGACTGAAGGAGTATTCTAGTAAATGACTAAATGGGTGAAAAGTCCATGTTGGACTATAATATATATAATGGATGGATTACATATCCATATAATTTACTTAATATAATTCTTTTAAGTAAATACTTAAGGTACGATGATTATATGTCCTTCCAAAATCGTACACATCACATCAAATTAGAGTTAGATAATAACATCCACCTATATTAAATTTACTAGATTATAACCGTGCAATGCATAAGTTTATTTTAAATATAACATAATATTTTTTAATAATAAAATTAAATTTTTATCTAATTTTTTAGTTTAAGAATTATTTTAATTTTAATTTTATATATATTAGTCAAAAGCACATGCATAGTTTAGAATTAATAATAACTAGCGCTTTATCCGTGCTACACAACGACCAATAAATTGTATTAATTAATTAATATATATATATATATATATATATATATATATATATATATATATATATATATATATATATATTATTTTAATTATTATGTAGAAAAAAATATAATTTTATTAAAATGTTAATTAACTTATGTATAAAATTATTTATTCGTGAATTCATACCTATTGAATTAATATTAATATTATGAACCAATTTTTAAAACATATACAACCCCAGTTGAAAAGTTCAAAATCCTTATTTATTGTTTTTTTTTCAAATTTAGTTTTCATTTTATTTCTCTCTTTTGTTAGAGAATATTTCTACCATGTTAATAAAATTTTCATACATATTCTGAGAATATGGTATATTTATTCAATACACATCTATAAAATTATTATATTAATTCAATGAAAAAAATTGAATGGTCGTGGTTAATTTTTTAAACATATTAAAAATGTATTGAAACAACCCGACTTTTTGGACTATTAATTCTAAATCGAAACTTAAAATATAACAAATTTTATTAATCCAGAGAGTCTATAACAAAGCTAATTATTACAAAAGCGCAGCTAACGATGACAATGTACTCCGAACCTAAGATCCTTGAACTCCAACGTTATCACACTCGATGTTACACCGAACCTGAAAATTTTGAAAATTGTAAGTAATGAGCTATGAAGCCCAGCAAGTAACCAATCGATCTAACCAGTCGAGAAAAGTAACATACATACACATATAAAATAACACAATATTCAATACGATACGATATACGAAACAATAACTTCAATACACATATTCCTATTCGATATCACATAATAACAATAACTTGAAACCCACAATTCATACCACGACCACTACAACCCGGTGATAACGGTCCTATATTTTAGAAAACTGTCACTACAATCCGGTGACTCGGTCCTTATTCTTATTTTCGCAAACCATGGCATAAATCAGAGTTCCAAGACTATTGTTTACACATAACACATATATACAATAATATATATAAATTCAAAATATAATCACTTAGCCCATGTTTTGATAACAAATACGTACACATAAAATAATTTTGAAAACACTAGATACATCAATTAGAAACTTACCTCAACACGGAAAATCAAGAATCAAATCATGTAACCACCCCTGATCAGATCTGTATTTAACCTTTTTGATCCTCTAAATAATGTTTTCTTGAAAAACTTAAAGAACGAAAGTTGTAGAGAACGGAAAGATCTTTCCGAAAAGTCTAGAATCAACGAATTCTGACTTAAGATGAATTTTCTACGAATTTTAGAAGACTGCTGATTTGTGAGAGAAAAGGTCCTACGAATTTTGATAATAAAGATGAGGAAGAAAAATAAGATGTTTATATAAGGTTTCAAAACCCTAATTACAAACCTATTAGTTATCCGTATTCAAATCCGATCCATATTTTAGGCCCAATTAAACTAAACCAATTTTAAATCCTATTTATTATCTAATTTTAATCCTTTATTGTATTATTCTTTTTTTATTAATATTATAAAATTACGGGATATTACATGTATAGACACTTAATTCTCTCGATCGCAATAAATCATTAGAGTGTCTATCAAAAAAGGTTGCATGTTTCACCGATATGAGAAAGAATCTTTACATGAAATGAACGTTGTTATAGCACTAGAAACTTTCATCTAATCTAGTTTGCTATGTGCTTTTTCAATATCATTTTTACAATTATATGTCCTTTTTTTATTGAATTGATTTATATAGAAAAACAAATATTATTAACCAATCAAACAAATTCAATAAATCGCGCTCTTGGAGTAAGGTATTATTATTAGAATTTACGGTGATTGTCCTTGACTTGTTTGTAAAGACGACTTAAAATGTGTTTTTTCAGTTTGGAAGTTTGTATGTTGGATTTTTTATTCTTTTCTAGTAAAATATGGTGTAATAAATTTTAATTTTCTTTAACTCGTAAAATAAGACATATGAAAATGAGTATCACCTATTATTTTTATTTGACTAACTTGTGAAAATAAACTACTATCCATAAAACTGAAATCAAGTGTGTAATATATAAACACATAATCACATTGTTATATATGAGTCCTTGTAATTTAGATATTTGGTTAAATAACGTGAAAATCATTTTTCTTTAATAGTAAGTATACTTTTTCAACATATATAAGAAGAAATAGCTTATGTAGACCTACCATATTATTTTGTACATTCATGTCGTGTACTTTGCGATCTTAAACGAAATTGACATCAAATTTAATCATGTACCCGATATTAGAACACAAAACGACACTAAATCACACGAATTTTTTCGTGTACACGAAACGAAATGAAAAATGCAAAGAGAAAAATACGACAATTTTATGAAATATTATTCTGTAGCCAAGTTATGTAAATATGTAATTATATGACTTAGAACAACATTGAAATGTTACAAAATAAAACTAAGAGTAGTATATACGGTGTAAAGTCTCTCAAACAAAATGAAACTCTCCTTTTTTATTTTTTCTTAATATTGTTTCTAGTTAAAACTTTCCTTTTTTTCCAGAATCTTTCTACTAAGTTATTGAGTCTTCTTACCCATATTTAATGTTTTGTTGATATTAAAAAAAATTATAATCAACCAACCAAACAAATTCAATATATGCTCTTAGGTTAAGAAATGGGAATTGATACTACTACTTTAATTCAAAAATAAAAACTTCAAAAAAGCACCCTTTTATTAAAAATATATATAATTTTAAGTGTATCAACCTTTTTATGTATTGATATTAATAATTTTTATAACAAAAACCGTAAATGTTCTCTCTCTCTCTCAACCTCTCCCAAAAAATGCTAAACTAAAGTTTAGTACCCTGTTGCCCGTTGGTGGATTTTATCTACCGATATATTAGATTTTGTACTATCTTTTTTTGAATGATAAGTCTCATTTTCTTATCCTTGATTTTACTTTGGCTTTCAATAAATATCTCTCTTTATTGAGAGTCTAATATCATGTTCTTTGATTTTTCCTACCCGTATATTTGATTTGTTATATTAGTTCATTATGGTATGGAATCATAGTTCTGGACGGTTGTTTGAATACGTTCTGACAAATTAGATATACATATTCCTCAAGTCTATAACAAATTGTTAGATTATTTCACCGAAAAGGTTGTATAATTCAGTAATTCAAGCAAGGGATGTACCATAATTGAAGATCTGTTCAAGAATTGGATAAAGAAAATTAGTGATCTATGTTACTATGTGTTTGTTTAATTTTAATTATTTTTGTAGATGTTGTATGCCCTTTTATTGATGAATTTTACAGGTTTAATTATTTTTATGGATGACATATATCCTTTTATTGATAAATTAATTATTTATAAATGAATAGTGATTTGTAAGAAAATTTGTGCTAAATTGACCAATTTTTTATGAAAATATTAGCTAAAAATACTTTTATTGACTTTGTAATATTTTTTATTTTTTGATTGATAATTTATATACCAAATAATGTATAGAACTATTTAAGAGTAAATTTAATATTTTGAATAATTCAAATATATTGTCAGGTTAAATTGTTTTTCTATTAATTATTGCATAATTAAAAAAATCGTAATTAAAATGTTAAATGATGATTGGTTTAAAATTCATTCTAATATTTTAATTGGTTGATTTTAGATTTTTTCATGATTGCATTATTTAATATTTTACATGACTTAAATTTTGAATGTGTATTTAGAGTAGTGTGGTAAATATTTTTTTATTGTTATTAATTTTTAGTTCATGATTTTGATTGTACCTTATAATTTTGAATTGAGAGTTTGAGATATCAAAATACCTATTATAGATATAAAAGACTCATGTATAAATGTATAATTTTTTAAATTAAATAATTATTATATTTAAAAGAAAATTGTTAAGTAATCACGATAAATAAATTAGGATGAAAATTATGTGATTGGTTCAACTTTAGTAGTAAATTCTGATTGGCTATAATATATATTTATGAAAATTAATTTGTAATATTTAATTATAATACCTGAATCTACCCATGTGTAGTTAAGATGTAGTTAATCAATTAGAGTTTTTTAATATAATATGATTGGTCTAAAATTTAAGAATGGCTTACGATTTGTCCTAAATAATTCATAATTTTCTGATTGATTAACTACATCTTAACTATACAGGGCATACTCATGTATTATAATAAAATATATACATTTTTTAACTTTTATTTATAAATATGGAATACTTCTTAGTGTTAAATCTAATAGATCTCACCGATTTACTAAAAATCTAACGGTCACTATTATTTGTATGGTTAAATTATTGAATCAAATTATGAACAATTATCCCCTAATTTGCTTATTATAGTTTAATATAAATAACCGTAAGTAAGTTGAACATACACTGAGATCTTGGTATAGAAGTGAAAAACTAAAATTTCATATATAACTTAGTTATTTTATTTCTTATTTATAATTTCTACCGCAATTAAATATACTTGATTGTAAACTATCGAATCTCCTTGGACCTTGGTGGTGGTTTAGGGGACAAAAAATATCAAAACAAATTATGTGCTTACCTTTCCTCATATACCGAAATGCACACTTAAAATTTTGCTGGAGTCAAAATTTAGGTGGGCAAAGGATTTTGTTTGTTTTGATGCAAAAAATTAGAATGCTAATCAACAAGCATTTTCAATTTTTAATGTTACTGCGTTTTCTGTTACCTGATTTCTTTGAAAGAGAATGGTAAGAAAAATCAGTTGTGACAGAGGTTTGTCGACAAGATTGCATATAGATACAGAAACCTACCTTTTTTTAGTGCTGCTCAAGAGTCATAAATATGAATTTATCATATCCGAATCTGAATTAAGAATAAAGATTATTACTCAATCTCCATGTCTACATTGCGAGAGTATGACGTCTATATTATACTATAAATAGCACAAATGGTATATGTTATAGCAAAAATTCGGTTCGGGTATTTTTAAGATGGATTCGGGTCGATAATGGGTTCAATTTGGAGAATTCTAGGTCAAATTAGAGTTCTGGTGAAATAGAGTTAAGTTAGGTCGCGCCCTCAATGACAAGTCATGATGAAGTATTCTGTTCAAGCTGGTTTTCCAAGAGCCATTGAAGAATTCTCTTCTGGGATTCCAAGAGTTATTGAAGAATTCCCTCCTGTCGTATCTCAGGAGGGGGATGTCCGTCGCAGAAGGCCTCCAGGGGTTTGCCTGGATATAAGGACCCTTCTTAAACACTAAGGGCGCCCTAAGGTGGAAAGATGGGGACTTTCTGGTGTGTGCTTTGGGAGCTCTGTTCCTGTATTCAATGGGCGCGCTCTCATTGGGGAACTTTGGAGTACTCCTGCACTTTGCACCCAAAAGCTCTGGATCACCTGTCCTGCTATCTGGTGGGTGCTTCTCATTCGGGGGACAGGGATGCGTTTTGCACTTGGGGTAAACCATGGCTATACCTGCATCCTTGAAATCAAGAAATAGCTTGTAGCGGATAGGACTAGTCCTCGACGGGAGAAGTTTCCTTATCCGTGAAGTCTTGAGATCTTGGATGAGCCTTGGGCCTTTGTGGTTAGGCCTCATAGTAGAACATTCCGGATGCTGGACCTACAATCCAAGCCCAATTGGGTTTCTTGCTCTCCAAGAATTACGTATGGCTTGATCCCTATAAATACCAGGGTACGTAGGCCGATTGAGGGGTTGGAAGTCGAGAGCTCTGAAATAGCCGCCACTAACCCTATCAATCTCAGCCACCAATTATCTACAGCCACCACACGACACCACTTTTTTCGGAGAAAAACCACCGTCTAAGATCTTGTTTCCGCCGACGTACCTCGAATTTTGTTGTTCCCAAATTCCTCCGTCAACAAATTGGCGCTAGAAGGAGGGGTCCAATCAAGATCTTCATCTTAGGAGGAAAAGATGTCTCACAATCGAGGTGGAGTTTTTCACGAAGAAGATGGTTACGATTCTGAAGATAGCTTGGGGGGGTAACCAAGCTTGTCATGAAGCTTATGTTCCGGAGGAGATCTTTGTTCCTCCACACCACCATGGAACTCCTGCCGCCGCAGGCGGACAGTCGCCCGTTCTTATCCGTAACTCGGCATTAATGGAACAGCTGTATATTATGGGAGATGCCATAAATAGTTTCGGGGCAAGATTGTGTTCTATGGAGGAAGAGCAACAAAGTAGGAGAAAATCTCGGAGTATCCCACGAAATCATCGCCGAACAGGGAAAGCCCCCCAAATTGAGGAAAGTTCTCGAAGAGGTTGTTTGATCCTCAAGAGAGGGCACGCCCTCACCGTTCTAGGCGTACCCCTTGTTCTAAAGATGATTTTCACGCTATTGCTGCAAAAAGATGGTTCCGAGTATGTTCAAAGGCGGTGGTTTCCGGTCAGCGACATTGAACTAGGTTTTCCAAGGGGTGATTTTAAACATGATTCGAAGAAGGATGTTCCAGGGAAGAGGCGCAATTATCGGGAACTCGTCTACCATCAGGATGCGCCCTCACCATTAGGATGCGCCCTCAAGGTAACCCTTGACTTATTTTGTTGAAATTTTTGTTGTTTGTTTCTTGGACTTTTGCAGGAGAATCCCCAAGTTAAAGAGGGTGAAGGAGAATCACCAAGAACTCTCAGGGCGCGCTCTGAGGGTGGTAGCCAAGGCTCGGATGATTTCCAACTTCTAGGGAAATTCGATGGCTGAATACGTCCTCTAGAGAGGGCGGCTCCTCACCCATATAGGACAGGGCACGCCCTCAGTGAAATCCAATGAAATGAGGAAAACCTCGCTGCTAAGAGAAGGGAATTCTCAAGCTTGAAGGAACGCCTAGGAATAAGGCTTAATGAGGACGATCTAAGAATGGAATTCCTTGAGCATTAGAAGAAGGAAAAGCACTTGGAATCGAGGCCCCGTGATCCACAGCGCGTGCCCCCTGATCACAGGTCGAGGCCCCTTGGACATGAGCGAGCCCTTCCTCGGAATGGAAATCCACAGCGCGCGCCCCCTAATTACAGGTCGAGGCCCCTTGGATATGAGCAAGCTCCTCCTCTCGATAATACTGAAAGAATAAGTAACCGTGAGTACGATGACCTAAGAATATACATATATCGAAGGGATAGGCCGCCCCATAAAAGAAATGGCGCGCCCTCAGACCAATTCTCAGGGGAATCCACAGCCTCAAGGTCAGAATCAAAGGAATGCTCAAACAAAAACTCAACCTCCATCCTTGGGGGGTACTCCGCCAGCTAATACCCCATAAGTTGGAGTTTTTAATGTTGAGTTCTTCAAAAGGCTTTTATATAGAGAACGCTTCTTTAGAGGATGCATCCTCAAGAAAAATATTGATGTGCGGATGATTTCCAATTTCTAAGAGAATTCGATGATTAAAAATTTACTCATCTTCAGGACGCGTCCTCTAGGTAACATCTAAGATTTTTTGTTGATTGAGTTTTTGCAGGTGAAAAAAATCCTAATTAAAAATGATCTCAAGAATTATCAGACATCATCCCAATCTATCAGGGCACGCCCTCAGTGGAATCCAACGAGATGAGGAAAACCTTGCTTGAAAAAGAAGGCCTCCAGGGGTATGCCTGATGTGAAGGCCTCCAGGGGTTAGCCTGATGAGAAGGCCTCAAGGGGTTTGCCTGATGTGAAGGCTTCCAGGGGTTAGCCTGATGAGAAGGCCTCTAAGGGTTTTCCTGATGCGAAGGCTTACAGGGGTTTGCCTGGAAAGAAGAAAGAAGAACACTTGGAATTGAGGCCCCGTGATCCACAGAAAGTGCCCCCTGATAACAGGTCGAAGCCCCATGGACAAGAGCGAGCCTTTCCTCGAGGTTCTATTGGAAGAAGAGAAGACCGTTGCTATGATGATATGAGAATAGATAGGTATATGAGGAGATAACTGCCCTATGATGGATAGGGCATGCCCTCTAGTGGAAAAGCTCCCCTTATGATCCCCATTCTTTCAGAGAATTCTATAAAAGATGATAAGCAGAGAAATCCTCAGCCTCATAGAATTCCATAGCCTCCGAGAACTCCTTAAATTCAAGGAAATCCTTAACTTCAAGATCAGAATGCTCAAGTTCAAAATCGAGGCCAAGTGGTAATTCAACCACAACCCCGAGGCTCCGATGGTTTCCAATGATGTCTGGAAGAACTTCCTAGTTGAACACTTCCCCATCTTTAAGAAGTATTCTTTAGGTGAGAGGAAGTTATTGGAGGAAAGGCCACACGAACCTTAGGATGTGCCCCCTGATCATCAGGTTGAGGCCCCAAGGTCATGAGTGAGCCCCTCTACATAATGATTATCATAAAGACGCTCATCTGGGATATAAGAGACTTTGTCATTGTCCTCGTCCACTTAGGGCGCACCCTAAGCAACACGGTGCGCCCCCGGCAACTCCAACGGCTCTCTCTTAAAAAGTCCCCTCTTGGGATGCTTCTTTAAGAGATGCTCCTTTAAGGGATGATATTCTGATGTTGGGGGGTAGTATTGATGCACCTTCCTAGCCCTACATATACAGGGCAATTTTTATGAACAACGGAATATCCCTACGGGGATGCCTCTTCCTGAGTTGATGTTCGAAGCTACTATTGACGCCTGTTATGTGCCCATTCACCGGACAGAAGTGCTAAGATGGCTCCATGAGATGTCCTTCGTAGGATACCTCCTAGTGAGATGCCTCAAATTGAGATGCCTCTTCATGGGATGAGATTTGGAATAGCCCGTGATCAGAGAGTGCCCTCACCGTTTTGTAAAATGTTTGACGGTTAGGGCATGGAGTATTATCTATAGGGTGATGCTTTGGCTCCTTGTTCTACCAATAGTGGATTTGAGTAAGGCGATATCTGAATAGTAAACTACAAGGTAAATTATTACCTCCTAGTCTAGGGGGTAGTCCATATACACATTCTCCAATATTTGTTGAGGAAGCATCTAGGATGCGTAAGGGAGTATATTGAGTTAAAATGAATGGCTTGTGTGGATCGCGCTATTAAAAAATGATGAGTACAAGCACACCTGCAAGAAGAAGTTCATGAAAATTAATTAATCAAAGGACCAGCTTATAGAGACTTCAAGAAATTTAGTTGCGGATCTGTTGAGATGTTCTAATGAGGCGCACCTTGGAGGACATGTGCATTGAGCCAGCATTGAAGAACAAGTCCAAGCACAAGGACGCACCTGTCAATAATAATTTGGTGGGATTTGCACGTGCATTAATTAAAATTCTAATTACAGTACTTTGATAAATCCATGTGCAATAATAGAAAACAAAATTTAAAGTGTTGCCGCATGTGGTGAAACCCACGCGTGAATGGAGAGAAAAAATACAAAACAAGTATGTGTGTGTGCACGTGGTTGCTATCTGCTGGGCGCGCCTTCTAGTTTTAATTTTTATAAGAAAACATGGATACTAGCATGAAGATGTTTTTGGTATGGGACTTGTATGAAAGCAAAGCGGGTCCGCATGAATTCAAGCAAATGAAGAAAAAATAGTAAGCTCCTTTGCCTTTGAAATGTGGTGAAAGTTGAAGGTAGGACCTGCGAGCACATGGTTAAGAAAAAACAAGGGACTTGCGAATGCATGGTGAAGACTACGGGAGTTTTTGAAGTGTCACGTTGGCCATGTAAATTGATTGTGGGGTCTGTCTTGGACAAGTGGTGATTAGAAAATGATACTAATGCCTAGGAATCTTAACACTGCTCTCTAAAATAGTTCAAAGGAGTTGGATAACTTTATGGGTTCTTGGATGGATGAGCATTATCAGTGAAGGGCCATTGAAAGATGACCGCGATTTTATTGATCTGATCGTTGTTTGAAAAATCCGGTGGCTTGATATATGGACACAAAAATGCAGATGTTGTCAAGGCAACAGCAATGACCCTTATATTCGTAGGAGAAGATACGTCAATTCTTACCATGACTTGGGCAATTTTTTCACTTTTACAACACAAGGAAAAATAACAGAGGGCCTAAGAAGAGCTTGACATCCATCTCAGAAAAACAAGAAGAAAGTGGCAAGAGAGGTGCGTGCAAGGATGGTATAGAAATAAATACCAACACTCATGGGACCCACAAGATGTAGTGAATTATGAAGTAATAGCATGAATTACTATTTGATATCTGGAAGACAAAAGTTAGAGGTAAATTAAAAAAACAATTAAAATTAAAATTTGAAGACATGCACATGGGCGCGCCCTTTGTTACAACCCTTAAAAGATAACGGAAGACAGGTAAATTCTTGGTGCCAGAATTTTTTAAAGCTATCCATCAAGTAAAGCATGGGCTATCAGAAGGCATTTCATATACGAAAATAAAGGTTGTCAGCGTGTGTGCTTGCAGTTTTCTTCCAAAATACAACATAAGTAAACTTGCCAAGGACTGCACCAACAGGAAATGAAGCAGCAGTAACCGCGTGATGTCAAGTAGTAGCATGATACCAAATATTATATAGGTTTGCGGGGTGCATAAAAATGATGATACAAGAAAGTTAATGAGTTTAGCATCAGGACAAACTAAATGAAGAAGACACCATTTAAAATTAAATATGGTGAAATTGAATGTGGCGGGACCAACAATCTTATAATAAGAGTTCATATGATAATAGAAGAGCTCGTACCTATTAAATAAGTAGGTTAATCTACAAGATACTTTTAAAGTATTAAATTAATGGAGTTGATTGCCATGAGTTACATGGGGTTCCTAGCTACTTTAGTCCTAACGGAGAGCTCTTGGAAACAAGCAAAAATGTGCTGAAGAAAGGTGTATAAGACCAACAAAAAATACCAAGTGCTTTGATCATAGGGTGATATATACAAAAAACATTAAAGTGTAACAACTTGTTTATGATAAAGTGTTGATTTGCTGAGTGGCTAAGCCTCGTATGGATCGGAGTTACAAAAACGAATGGGCGCGCCTTGATTTGGGCTCTTAGGAACGCACTTGAAGAAAGGAGAAAGGTGGTGGTGGCTGCTATATGTGGATAAAAAAGAAGAAAAGAAAACTAAAATTTTTTAAGATGAAAGTTATGCAGCTGGGCCCACAAGTCTTGAAGGAAAAAGGAAGCAAAAATAGAGGATCTATATACTACTACGTTCATGCAGTTATACGTGTGGATGTGAAAGCTAGAATTTGCCAAGCATTAATGGATACTTGCTTTAATGAAAGTAAATGACAAGTTATGACCTGTAACTGTGAGGCATCTACTCATATACAAAAAATAATTGCTTAGCTTGTTTGTGGGAGTTGTTTATGGGAATTAAGTGTACTAAATAGCAGGACCCACCTAGCAAGACATAAGCAAAACAAATATGTTCACACAGAGGCCAGGCCAAGTAAATAAATAGTATATATCTTTTGATAAATTAAAATAGGCTGTAATTAACTAGTTGGTATGTGAGTAACGGAGAAGAAGATGCAGCTGCTTCCATCAAGGCGTGCCCTCGAAGGAAAAGCAAAAAACCAAGCTGAAAATGGAATTGTCACGGTAGTTGCAAAGTCAATATGTAACGCATCATGTCTGCCTATTGTGTACAAGCACGAGGCATCCTTGGGTATAAACAAGCACTATAAGGAGCGCCCTCGAGATATTTTGGGCTAAACATGTATCACAATTCATAGCCTTGCAAAAGTTTGTCTACAACAAAGTAAGAATTTCAAGCGTTTGGAGGTTAGAAGCCAGTTTTGTGGTGACAAAAGAAGAGAAATCGATGGTTTAAAAAATATATTTTCAAGTTAATGTTGGAGAAGTTGCAAGAGAAGAAAATTCTTGTACAGTTTATCAAGGCAAACACTAAAAGGATGCAACCAGTTTCTGGGTTATTGGCCGCTTTATTGGTCAAATACAAAGATCTAAAATCCCTTGCTCAAAGGGCATTCATCACATATCTTATTTATAAACAGCGGGACAAGGAAGTGTTTGATGTGACGAAGCTACCAATTGACGAATTTTCAGCATCAATGGGTCTGCCGAGGACACCTAAAATACGTTTTTTAAAACAGAAAATAAAGGGCCAGAAGTAGCAAAAAGAAGCTAGTCTTCCATTAGAAGTGCCTGTTGGTGAAAACTCGGTAGAGCTTTCAAGCAAAAATGTTGATAAATCTGTTGATGATGAAGAGGAAGATGGTTTTCTTGTAAAAAAAAAAACAAAGCCCAGATACAGAATATGGAAAAGAAGACAAGAATCTTGAAGACAAGAAGAACTAAGGCGCGTCCTGAAGGAGCATCTTGTAGGGGAATTTTGGGTTTTTATAGGAAATTCCACATATCATCTCTGATTTCATATGGAATTGGGGGGTAGTTGTTATAGCCAAAATTCGGTTCGGGTATTTTTAAGATGGATTCGGGTCGATAATGGGTTCAATTTGGAGAATTCTAGGTCAAATTAGGGTTCCGTTGAAATAGAGTTAAGTTAGGTCGCGCCTTGATTATTAGGGCGCGCCCTCAATGACAAGTCATGATGAAGTATTCTGCTCAAGCTGGTTTTCCACGAGCCATTGAAGAATTATCTTCTGGGATTCCACTTAGGCTGGGATTCCACGAGTTATTGAAGAATTCCCTCCTATCGTATCTCAGGAGGGGGATGTCCGTCGCAGAAGGCCTCCAGGGGTTTGCCTGGATATTAGGACCCTTCTTAAACACTAAGGGCGCGACCTAAGGTGGAAAGATGAGGACTTTCTGGTGTATGCTTTGGGAGCTCTGTTCCTGTATTCAATGGGCGCGCTCTCATTGGGGAACTTTGGAGTACTCCTGCACTTTGCACCCAAAAGCTCTGGATCACCTGTCCTGCTATCTGGTGGGTGCTTCTCATTCGGGGGACAGGGATGCATTTTGAACTTGGGGTAAACCATGGCTATACCCGCATCCTTGAAATCAAGAAATAGCTTGTAGCGGATAGGACTAGTCCTCGACGGGGGAAGTTTCCTTATCCGTGAAGTCTTGAGATCTTGGATGAGCCTTGGGCCTTTGTGGTTAGGCCTCATAGTAGAACATTCCGGATGCTGGACCTACAATCCAAGCCCAATTGGGTTTCTTGCTCTCCAAGAACTACGCATGGATTGATCCCTATAAATACCAGGGTACGTAGGCCGATTGAGGGGTTGGAAGTCGAGAGCTCTGAAATAGCCGCCACTAACCCTATCAATCTCAGCCACCAATTATCTACAGCCACCACACGACACCACTTTTTCCGAAGAAAAACCACCGTCTAAGATCTTGTTTCCGCCGACGTACCTCGAATTTTGTTGTTCCCAAATTCCTCCGTCAACAAATTGGCGCTAGAAGGAGGGGTCCAATCAAGATCTTCATCTTAGGAGGAAAAGATGTCTCACAATCGAGGTGGAGTTTTTCACGAAGAAGATGGTTACGATTCTGAAGATAGCTTGGGGGGGTAACCAAGCTCGTCATGAAGCTTATGTTCCGGAGGAGATCTTTGTTCCTCCACACCACCATGGAACTCCGGCCGCCGCAGGCGGACAGCCGCCCGTTCTTAATCGTAACTCGGCATTAATGGAACAGCTGTATATTATGGGAGATGCCATAAATAGTTTCGGGGCAAGATTGTGTTCTGTGGAGGAAGAGCAACAAAGTAGGAGAAAATCTCGGAGTATCCCACGAAATCATCGCCGAACAGGGAAAGCCCCCCAAATGGAGGAAAGTTCTCGAAGAGGTTGTTTGATCCTCAAGAGAGGGCACGCCCTCACCGTTCTGGGCGTACCCCTAGTTCTAAAGATGATTTTCACGCTATTGCTGCAAAAAGATGGTTCCGAGTATGTTCAGAGGCGGTGGTTTCCGATCAGCGACATTGAACTAGGTTTTCCAAGGGGTGATTTTAAATATGATTCGAAGAAGGATGTTCCAGGGAAGAGGCGCAATTATCGGGAACTCGTCTACCATCAGGGTGCGCCCTCATCATCAGGATGCGCCCTCACCATTAGGATGCGCCCTCAAGGTAACCCTTGATTTATTTTGTTGAAATTTTTGTTGTTTGTTTCTTGGACTTTTGCAGGAGAATCCCCAAGTTAAAGAGAGTGAAGGAGAATCACCAAGAACTCTCAGGGCGCGCCCTGAGGGTGGTAGCCAAGGCTCGGATGATTTCCAACTTCTAGGGAAATTCAATTGCTGAATACGTCCTCTAGAGAGGGCGGCTCCTCACCCACATAGGTTAGGGCACGCCCTCAGTGAAATCCAATGAAATGAGGAAAACCTCGCTGCTAAGAGAAGGGAATTCTCAAGCTTGAAGGAACGCCTAGGAATAAGGCTTAATGAGGACGATCTAAGAATGGAATTCATTGAGCATCAGAAGAAGAAAAAGCACTTGGAATCGAGGCCCCGTGATCCATAGCGCGTGCCCCCTGATCACAGGTCGAGGCCCCTTGGACATGAGCGAGCCCTTCCTCGGAATGGAAATCCACAGCGCGCGCCCCCTGATTACAGGTCGAGGCCCCTTGGATATGAACAAGCTCCTCATCTCGATAATACTGAAAGAATAAGTAACCGTGAGTACGATGACCTGAGAATATACATATATCGAAGGGATAGGCCGCCCCATAAAAGAAAGGGCGCGCCCTCATACCAATTCTCAGGGGAATCCACAGCCTCAAGGTCAGAATCAAAGGAATGCTCAAACAACAACTCAACCTCCATCCTTGGGGGGTACTCCGCCAGCTAATACCCCATAAGTTGGAGTTTTTAATGTTGAGTTCTTCAAAAGGCTTTAATATAGAGAACGCTTCTTTAGAGGATGCATCCTCAAGAAAAATATTGATGTGCGGATGATTTCCAATTTCTAAGAGAATTCGATGAATAAAAATTTACTCATCTTCAGGACGCGTCCTCTAGGTAACATCTAAGATTTTTTGTTGATTGAGTTTTTGCAGGTGAAAAAATCCTAATTAAAAATGATCTCAAGAATTATCAGACATCATCCCAATCTATCAGGGCACCCCCTCAGTGGAATCCGACGAGATAAGGAAAACCTTGCTTGAAAAAGAAGGCCTCCAGGGGTATGCCTGATGTGAAGGCCTCCAGGGGTTAGCCTGATGAGAAGGCCTCCAGGGGTTTGCCTGATGTGAAGGCTTCCAGGGGTTAGCCTGATGAGAAGGCCTCTAAGGGTTTTCCTGATGCGAAGGCTTACAGGGGTTTGCCTGGCAAGAAGAAAGAAGAACACTTGGAATTGAGGCCCCGTGATCCACAGAAAGCGCCCCCTGATAACAGGTCGAAGCCCCATGGACAAGAGCGAGCCTTTCCTCGAGGTTCTACTGGAAGAACAGAAGACCGTTGCTATGATGATATGAGAATAGATAGGTATATGAGGAGATAACTGCCCTATGATGGATAGGGCATGCCCTCTAGTGGAAAAGCTCCCCTTATGATCCCCATTCTTTCAGAGAATTCTATAAAAGATGATAAGCAGAGAAATCCTCAGCCTCATAGAATTCCATAGCCTCCGAGAACTCCTTAAATTCAGGGAAATCCTCAACTTCAAGATCAGAATGCTCAAGTTCAAAATCGAGGCCAAGTGGTAATTCAACCACAACCCCGAGGCTCCGATGGTTTCGAATGATGTCTGGAAGAATTTCCTAGTTGAACACTTCCCCATCTTTAAGAAGTATTCTTTAGGTGAGAGGAAGTTATTGGAGGAAAGGCCACACGAACCTTAGGATGTGCCCCCTGATCATCAGGTTGAGGCCCCAAGGTCATGAGTGAGCCCCTCTACATAATGATTATCATAAAGACGCTCATCTGGGATATAAGAGACTTTGTCATTGTCCTCGTCCACTTAGGGCGCACCCTAAGCAACACGGTGCGCCCTCGGCAACTCCAACGGCTCTCTGTTAAAAAGTCCCCTCTTGGGATGCTTCTTTAAGAGATGCTCCTTTAATGGATGATATTCTGATGTTGGGGGGTAGTATTGATGCACCTTCCTAGCCCTACATATACAGGGCAATTTTTATGAACAACGGAATATCCCTACGGGGATGCCTCTTCCTGAGTTGATGTTCAAAGCTACTATTGACGCCTGTTATGTGCCCATTCACCGGACAGAAGTGCTAAGATGGCTCCATGAGATGTCCTTCATAGGATACCTCCTAGTGAGATGCCTCACATTGAGATGCCTCTTCACGGGATGAGATTTGGAATAGCCCGTGATCAGAGATTGCCCTCACCGTTTTGTAAAATGTTTGACGGTGAGGGCATGGAGTATTATCTATAGGGTGATGCTTTGGCTCCCTGTTCTACCAATAGTGGATTTGAGTAGGGCGATATCTGAATAGTAAACTACAAGGTAAATTATTACCTCCTAGTCTAGGGGGTAGTCCATATACACATTCTCCAATATTTGTTGAGGAAGCATCTAGGATGCATAAGGGAGTATATTGAGTTAAAATGAATGGCTTGTGTGGATCGCGCTATTAAAAAATGATGAGTACAAGCACACCTGCAAGAGGAAGTTCATGAAAATTAATTAATCAAAGGACCAGCTTATAGAGACTTCAAGAAATTTAGTTGCGGATCTGTTGAGATGTTCTAATGAGGCGCACCTTGGAGGTCATGTGCATTGAGCCAGCATTGAAGAACAAGTCCAAGCACAAGAACGCGCCTGTCAATAATAATTTGGTGGGATTTGCACGTGCATCAATTAAAATTCTAATTACAGTACTTTGATAAATCCATGTGCAATAATAGAAAACAAAATTTAAAGTGTTGCCGCATGTGGTGAAACCCACGCGTGAATGGAGAGAAAAAATACAAAACAAGTATGTGTGTGTGCACGTGGTTGCTATCTGCTGGGCGCGCCTTCTAGTTTTAATTTTTATAAGAAAACATGGATACTAGCATGAAGATGTTTTTGGTATGGGACTTGTATGAAAGCAAAGAGGGTCCGCATGAATTCAAGCAAATGAAGAAAAAATAGTAAGCTCCTTTGCCTTTGAAATGTGGTGAAAGTTGAAGGTAGGACCTGCGAGCACATGGTTAAGAAAAAACAAGGGACTTGCGAATGCATGGTGAAGACTACGGGAGTTTTTGAAGTGTCATGTTGGCCATGTAAATTTATTGTGGGGTCTGTCTTGGACAAGCGGTGATTAGAAAATGATACTAATGCCTAGGCATCTTAACACTGCTCTCTAAAATAGTTCAAAGGAGTTGGATAACTTTATGGGTTCTTGGATGGATGAGCATTATCAATGAAGGGCCATTGAAAGATGACCGCGATTTTATTGATCTGATCGTTGTTTGAAAAATCTGGTGGCTTGATATATGGACACAAAAATGCAGATGTTGTCAAGGCAAAAGCAATGACCCTTATATTCGTAGGAGAAGATACGTCAATTCTTACCATGACTTGGGCAATTTTTTCACTTTTACAACACAAGGAAAAATAACAGAGGGCCTAAGAAGAGCTTGACATCCATCTCAGAAAAACAAGAAGAAAGTGGCAAGAGAGGTGCGTGCAAGGATGGTATAGAAATAAATACCAACACTCATGGGACCCACAAGATGTAGTGAATTATGAAGTAATAGCATGAATTGCTATTTGATATCCGGAAGACAAAAGTTAGAGGTAAATTAAAAAAACAATTAAAATTAAAATTTGAAGACATGCACATGGGCGCGCCCTTTGTTACAACCCTTAAAAGATAACGGAAGACAGGTAAATTCTTGGTGCCAGAATTTTTTAAAGCTATCCATCAAGTAAAGCATGGGCTATCAGAAGGCATTTCATATACGAAAATAAAGGTTGTCAGCGTGTGTGCTTGCAGTTTTCTTCCAAAATACAACATAAGTAAACTTGCCAAGGACTGCACCAACAGGAAATGAAGCAGCAGTAACCGCGTGATGTCAAGTAGTAGCATGATACCAAATATTATATAGGTTTGCGGGGTGCATAAAAATGATGATACAAGAAAGTTAATGAGTTTAGCATCAGGACAAACTAAATGAAGAAGACACCATTTAAAATTAAATATGGTGAAATTGAATGTGGCGGGACCAGCAAGCTTATAATAAGAGTTCATATGATAATAGAAGAGCTCGTACCTATTAAATAAGTAGGTTAATCTACAAGATACTTTTAAAGTATTAAATTAATGGAGTTGATTGCCATGAGTTACATGGGGTTCCTAGCTACTTTAGTGCTAACGGAGAGCTCTTGAAAACAAGCAAAAATGTGCTGAAGAAAGGTGTATAAGACCAACAAAAAATACCAAGTGCTTTGATCATAGGGTGATATATACAAAAAACATTAAAGTGTAACAACTTGTTTATGATAAAGTGTTGATTTGCTGAGTGGCTAAGCCTCGTATGGACCGGAGTTACAAAAACGAATGGGCGCGCCTTGATTTGGGCTCTTATGAACGCACTTGAAGAAAGGAGAAAGGTGGTGGTGGCTGCTATATGTGGATAAAAAAGAAGAAAAGAAAACTAAAAATTTTTGAAGATGAAAGTTATGCTGCTGGGCCCATAAGTCTTGAAGGAAAAAGGAAGCAAAAATAGAGGATCTATATACTACTACGTTCATGCAGTTATACGTGTGGATGTGAATGCTAGAATTTGCCAAGCATTAATGGATACTTGCTTTAATGAAAGTAAATGACAAGTTATGACCTGTAACTGTGAGGCATCTACTCATATACAAAAAATAATTGCTTAGCTTGTTTGTGGGAGTTGTTTATGGGAATTAAGTGTACTAAATAGCAGGACCCACCTATTAAGACATAAGCAAAACAAATATGTTCACACAGAGGCCAGGCCAAGTAAATAAATAGTATATATCTTTTGATAAATTAAAAGAGGCTGTAATTAACTAGTTGGTATGTGAGTAACGGAGAAGAAGATGCAGCTGCTTCCATCAAGGCGTGCCCTCGAAAGAAAAGCAAAAAACCAAGCTGAAAATGCAATTGTCACGGTAGTTGCAAAGTCAATATGTAACGCATCATGTCTGCCTATTGTGTACAAGCACGAGGCATCCTTGGGTATAAACAAGCACTATAAGTAGCGCCCTCGAGATATTTTGGGCTAAACATGTATCACAATTCATAGCCTTAAAAAAGTTTGTCTACAACAAAGTAAGAATTTCAAGCGTTTGGAGGTTAGAAGCCAGTTTTGTGGTGACAAAAGAAGAGAAATCGATGGTTTAAAAAATATATTTTCAAGTTAATGCTGGAGAAGCTGCAAGAGAAGAAAATTCCTGTACAGTTTATCAAGGCAAACACTAAAAGGATGCAACCAGTTTCTGGGTTATTGGCCGCTTTATTGGTCAAATACAAAGATTTAAAATCCCTTGCTCAAAGGGCATTCTTCACATATCTTATTTATAAACAGCGGGACAAGGAAGTGTTTGATGTGACGAAGCTACCAATTGACGAATTTTCAGCATCAATGGGTCTGCCGAGGACACCTTAAATACGTTTTTTAAAACAGAAAATAAAGGGCCAGAAGTAGCAAAAAGAAGCTAGTCTTCCATTAGAAGTGCCTGTTGGTGAAAACTCGGTAGAGCTTTCAAGCAAAAATGTTGATAAATCTGTTGATGATGAAGAGGAAGATGGTTTTCTTGTTAAAAAAAAAAACAAAGCCCAGATACAGAATATGGAAAAGAAACTTCCTCTGGAAATATTCTACCAATTACCTGGAAATAATAAATGTTCAAAGCAAATTTACGGTAGAGTTTCTGGATGAAGTGTATATCAAAATAATCAAAAACGATGATCCTTGGTAATATACAAAACAAGTGCGAAGGAATAGAGTTTTTGGCTGAATATTAATGATGATGACAGAGGAAGGAAATGCTAGTTCAAAGTCATTAAACTCGCGGAGAAGAAAAGAAATAAATATATCTGTGAAGATCCAAAGTGAAAAGTTAACAAAGTAAACCAAGAGTTGACAAAGAAAGCTTGGTAACCGCGACATGGGCGCATCCTGGTGATTAAAAAAAAAAAAAAAAAAAAATGAATTTGCGATATGCGAGATGTGTAAGATTTGGGATAGTCTTCACAACATTATTGGGAGATTGTATTTTATCTAGGGACGAGTCTTATGAGAGGTTTATACTTGTGCATAATATCTCTTGTTTCTTACGCCGAGTTAGCTCATGTAAGCTTAGAGATGTGGTGCATTTACGTTATTCCTCTATGAAGAAATCAAAACTAGAGTAGTCAAGGAGATAAAATTTTGGATTGAAGAATTGAAGGACGCACCCTCTACATAGAATCTTGAAGACAAGAAGAACTAAGGCGCGTCCTGAAGGAGCATCTTGTAAGGGAATTTTGGGTTTTTTATAAGAAATTCCACATATCATCTCTGATTTCATATGGAATTGGGGGGTAGTTGTTATAGCCAAAATTCGGTTCGGGTATTTTTAAGATGGATTCGGGTCGATAATGGGTTCAATTTGGAGAATTCTAGGTCAAATTAGGGTTCCGTTGAAATAGAGTTAAGTTAGGTCGCGCCCTGATTATTAGGGCGCGCCCTCAATGACAAGTCATGATGAAGTATTCTGCTCAAGCTGGTTTTTCACGAGCCATTGAAGAATTATCTTCTGGGATTCCACTTAGGCTGGGATTCCAAGAGTTATTGAAGAATTCCCTCCTGTCGTATCTCAGGAGGGGGATGTCCGTCGCAGATGGCCTCCAGGGGTTTGCCTGGATATAAGGACCCTTCTTAAACACTAAGGGCGCGCCCTAAGGTGGAAAGATGGGGACTTTCTGGTGTGTGCTTTGGGAGCTCTGTTCCTGTATTCAATGGGCGCGCTCTCATTGGGGAACTTTGGAGTAATCCTGCACTTTGCACCCAAAAGCTCTGGATCACCTGTCCTGCTATCTGGTGGGTGCTTCTCATTCGGGGGACAGGGATGCGTTTTGCACTTGGGGTAAACCATGGCTATACCTGCATCCTTGAAATCAAGAAATAGCTTGTAGCGGATAGGACTAGTCCTCGACGGGGGAAGTTTCCTTATCCGTGAAGTCTTGAGATCTTGGATGAGCCTTGGGCCTTTGTGGTTAGCCCTCATAGTAGAACATTCCGGATGCTGGACCTACAATCCAAGCCCAATTGGGTTTCTTGCTCTCCAAGAACTACGTATGGCTTGATCCCTATAAATACCAGGGTACGTAGGCCGATTGAGGGGTTGGAAGTCGAGAGCTCTGAAATAGCCGCCACTAACCCTATCAATCTCAGCCACCAATTATCTACAGCCACCACACGACACCACTTTTTCCGAAGAAAAACCACCGTCTAAGATCTTGTTTCCGCCAACGTACCTCAAATTTTGTTGTTCCCAAATTCCTCCGTCAACAGTATATTTTGTAGTTTGGTTAACCCTTCATTTTTGGTTATTCCTCATTTTAACCGTTAAATCTATAACTTAAATAGATAATGACCATTAGATATCTATCTATACAAAACTATAATAAGTAAACATGGATATAATTGTTAGTAGTTGTTGAACCGCAATTTTGTAGTTTGGTTTGATAGTATTTTGTCCTAAACCCAATCATGTATGATGAGTTAGGAAATACTTTCATGTAATCTTATTTGATTTTATTTATATTAATAAAAGACTTGTTGTTTTTATTACGGGCTTTATCTATTTAAAGTGTTTAAATAAGAAGTTCCATAGTTTAGAGTAAAGTTTCTAGAATTATAATGAGATTATAATAATGAGATCTAGAAGATGACAACACTAAACTTAAATAGTTCCCGATCGTAGGATAACTAATTGGGAGTTAGTCAATCCGTAAAGATCGGTACATACTATGCTTGCTTCCTCGGAAGGATGTCTGTTCTCATAGACATTCGTGTGGTGACACTATAGCTAGTATGTAGGTGCTTATTGGAGAATAAGTTCACTGAACGTGACTTGATCTAATGAACGACTAATGGAGTTTACTCACGTGTTAATAGTTGTTCATAAGTTGATGGCGGTACAAGTGTCCTTAGACTTGAGACCGTTAAAGTAATCTTATATACAATGAACTATGTTTTGGTTTAGTTCTAAGTCCTCAAGGGACAATCATTAGTTCTATTCCGGGCATAGGAATTTGTATATGAAGATAGTTAACGATCGATAAAGAATCTACCCCTTTCAGTAAAAGAAAGTGAATATCCTATGATGTTCTTACTATGTTAGTTCTGGAATCTCTGGCCAGAGTAATTGAAGTTAGAAAGAGTTTCTAATTCAAATGAACTAGACATAATGTATAAGAAATTATATGATTAAATTAAATAGGCTTGACACGCGATCCATGCCTTGTATTTAATCGGGATATTGTCGGGTAGAAGGAATTGATTGTACGGTAACCATTTGCTGAATAGGTTTTATATATTCTAAGCAATGAATTCATATTATCCGGATAGTCGCGATATATTCAAAAGTATCACTCACGATGTAGAATAAATATTAATTACTTATGTAATTATATTTAACGAATTAATTAGTAATTCGTATAAGTAATAATAAATAGTTTATTATTATTTATTTCTACTACCGGCTTAATATTGAACCTAAAGGGTCACACCATAAAAAGGTTAAATATTTATAGATGATGGGAATAATTAATAATGGCTATGAATTATTTATTTATTGAATAAATAATTAATTAGCAATTATTTATATTTTATTAAATGAGATTTAATAGATTATAAATAAATTAAGAAAAGTTCTTAATAATTATTAATTACAAAATTTAGTTTGAGAAATTAAATTTTATGAGAGAATTATTTTCAGAATGGGATTAATAATTAAAAAGGTTTTAATTATTAAATGATTATTTAATTAAGTAAAGTAAAGACTTTATTTCTTTAAATATCAAGCATTCCAAGAGTTGGAAGACACACAAGAACAAAACACTTAACAAAAACATCCCAGGGGTTTGAGAGGATTATTTGAGAGCTTTTGAAGTTCATCAAAATCATTCCAAATCATTTTAATTATTTTCTCTATTGTTCTTCATCTACTATATGATATTTGATCTTGGTGGATACCATTAGAGCACTCCACACTTGAGGGGTGATTGCTGGAAATCAAAGATACATTCATAACAATCCCAGGAAAGCTATCAAGGTATTTTTCTTGTGTTCATACAATTTTTAAATCTATATACATGATTAATTAGGTTTTTATGCAAGTAAATGTGATTTACGCTTCCGCTACGGCCATAAATTCCTTCAATGGTATCAGAGCATAGGTTGCATGTATATAGATCCCAGAAAAAATTTCGGAATTTTTCAAGCTTGTATGAATTAGTTATGAATTTTTGAAGTTCTAGGAGGCTATAATCAAATTAATTACGAATTAATTAATAAATTAATTTTTAAAATAATTTTGATCACTGATATATTTTATACAAGTGTTGTAGAAGTCCCAGAAAAAGTTTCAAAATTTTCCCATGTATAGATTATTTATTATTGATTTTTAAAGAGTTTAGAAATTAATAAATAATAATATGTTTTATAAATATATATATTATTTATAAAAATATCTAGATGGGTAATTATTATTGGGGGCCCAAAAGGTAGTATTATTGGGCTGGTGGGCTAAATAAAATGGACTGGCCGACTGATATATATACATATATATATATATATTTAAAAAAATTTCTGTCGACTGAAACAAGATTTACTGTGCGCGATTGAGATCCGCGCGTGGGCGTCACGCGCTGGCGGCTCACGCGCCGCGCGTGCAGCGCACGCGCCGGGTCGGGTCGGACTGGGTCATCGGGTCGGATCTCGGGTCGGGTCAAGGGTCGGGCCGGATGCTGACGTCAGCATGACGTCATCGCTGTGTAACGCCTCTGTTGAATGTGTTACACAATAAATATGTTATTTTTAGCCTAAAACGCATTCTTGTAATGCGTTACAGGGTCAAATGGTGACAGTAATGGCCCTGATTCTTATTTTGATTTTTCCCGTTGATCCGTAACTCCGTTTTAGGCGTATAATATATCGTTGGATTCGTTTTTTTTAGACGGATCTAATGGAGTGGTCAAATAAATTTTAAAAATTAATTTTAAAATGGTTATAGCTTCCGGAAGTGTTTTAAAGCCCGTTTTAATTATGTTAAAATACTAATATTGTTTCATATAGATGTTTAACAATGTTTAACATGATATAACATGTTTTCCTATATATATGTGTGCATAGAAATGCCATGAGATAATATATATAGTTTTATATATCGTATATAAAATGCATGTTTGACTTTAGGTTTTAACGAAAACGTTTCACAACCTAAATAATATAAAATCCCTCGTTATTTAATATCAAGTAATAAAATGGCCAATGTCACAACGGGCTTGTGTCGGTCATAGCCTTCCAACATGGTAGAAAGTAATTCTTAGTTTTGAGCTTTGTCGTTTCATGCTACAACCGAGGGCTTCGTTTTCAAAAATAGGAATTACTTGTCTATTACATGATATGCATATAATTAATTAGAATCCAATTGTCGTTACGTGCTACAGCCGTGGGCTATTGAGATCTTATTAATTTAACGAGATGTTGGGTCTCACTTGACTTAGAATATTGAATTTAGACGTGCTACAGCCGTGATTCATTGATTTAAGAGGCTAAATGGAATTAGGGAATAACATGAGATGTAATTGATAAAGAGTTATCTGCCTATGGAACATTACATAGCGTTTCGTGCTACAGCCGAGGTTATATAATGGAAAGTAGGATCCCTATTCTCACAGGCATTGAGAATGCTTTAGTTATACATTTGAGGGTTGTATAATTTTAATAAAACTGTGGGAGCCACCTATGAATAAAGACCCGATTCATAAGGTGTTATAATAAAATTGGATATCTACTAATGTTGTTATGTATTCACAAATTTCAGATTTATAGATCATGTCTTCTACTCTATCACTCCGTAGCATACTTGATGCGAACAAATTGACTAGTCCCAATTATGCTGATTGGCTTCGAAACCTGAGAATCGTTCTCAGGGCTGAGAAGAAGGATTATGTGCTTGACTCGCCTTTACCTGTACCTCCTTCTGATGATGCACTTTTCCAAGAACGAGAAGTGTATAATGACTGGTTAGATGTTGCTAATGTTGCTCAATGTGTCATGCTAGCATCCATGACACCTGAGTTACAGAAGCAACATTAGAAAATGGATGCTCCTACCATTCTGATACATCTACAGGAGCTTTATGATGTACAAGGGAGAACCGCTCGATATGATATATCGAAAGAGCTATTCCAATGTAGAATGGCTGAAGGGTCGTCTGTGAATGACCATGTGCTTAAGATGATCAATCTGATTGAGCATCTAGGGCAGTTAGGTTTTGTCATGGATGGGGAGTTAAGCCAAGATTTAGTCTTGTAGTCACTCCCGGATTCGTTCTCGCAGTTCGTTATGAACTTTCACATGAACAAGCTGGATGTCAGCTTAGCTGAGCTCCACAACATGCTGAAAACTGCTGAGGCGAATTTTCCCTCCAAAAGGGGTTCTGTTCTTATGATCGGTGCCAGTACCTCTACTAAGAGGAAGAGGAACTGGAAGCCGAAGAATAAGAAAAAGGGTGAGAATAAGCCTGTTCCACCAAAGGCTGACCCAAAAAGCAAAGCAGTTTGCTTCCACTGTAACAAGGTGGGACACTGGAAGAGGAACTGCAAGGTTTACCTTGCAGAGTTAAAGAATAAAAAGGGCAATGAGATTACCGCTTCTGATCCAGGTATGTTCATGATTGAACTAAATATGTCTTTAAGTCAGATTTCTACTTGGGTATTGGATACTGCTTGTGGGTCTCATATTTGCAATTCATTGCAGGGACTAAAGCAAAGTAGATCTCTGGGGGAAGATGAAGTGATTCTATTGATGGGCAATGGAGCAAGAGTTGCTGCTGCAGCTGTAGGATCATTTCCTTTGCATATGCCTACGGGCAAAACTATTGTGTTGAATAAATGTTATTATGTACCATCAATTGTAAGAAATATTGTTTCTATTCCTGTACTTGATTCGGATGGTTTTACATTTATTGTTGAGAATAATAAATGTTTAATTAAGAAAAACAATATTACTTATGGATACGGTACATTACATAATGGTTTGTATATATGTGACTTAGAACATAATTTGTTTCAAATTGAACAACCTAATAATAAAAGAAAAAGAGATAATAAAAATCCAACTTATTTATGGCACTGCAGACTAGGTCATATTAGTGAGAACAGACTTCGCACATTACATAAGGATAAGTTACTAGAACATGTTGATTTTGAATCATATCCTACATGCGAGTCTTGTCTCATGGGTAAAATGACTAAATCTCCATTTACTAGACATGGAGAGAGAGCTGCGGGGTTGTTAGACTTGGTACACACAGATGTATGTGGACCAATGTCAACAAGTTCTAGAGGAGGATTTTCATACTTCATTACTTTTACGGATGATCGATCCAGGTTAGGATATGTATATCTTATGAAATACAAATCCGAAGCTTTTGAAAAGTTCAAGGAATATAGAAATGAAGTAGAAAAACAAACCGCACGTAGTATAAAAGTTCTTCGATCAGATCGAGGAGGTGAGTACTTAAGCGGAGAGTTTTTAGGTTATCTTAAAGAAAATGGTATAGTTTCTCAATGGACCCCTCCCTATACTCCACAATTAAATGGAGTATCTGAGAGAAGGAATCGTACTCTATTAGATATGGTGAGGTCCATGATGAGCTTTACTGATCTTCCAGTATCACTATGGGGTTATGCTTTAGAGACGTCAGCGTATTTACTAAACAAGGTGCCTTCTAAATCGGTTCTCACGACCCCACATGAGATGTGGAGTAGGAAGAAACCAGGTCTTAAACATGTTAAGGTTTGGGGGTGTCCAGCTTATGTCAAGAAAGTTGAACATGATAAGTTGGAACCTAGATCCGTGAAATGCAGTTTTGTGGGATATCCTAAAGAAGGTCATGGATATTATTTCTATGATCCTTCTGATCAAAGGATATTTGTTTCTAGACACGCACACTTCTTAGAGGAAAAGTTCCTCCTTGATAGAAACAGTGGGAGAAATATTGAACTTGATGAAGTTCAAGAACCACAAAATGCAATGATTAGAGAAGAAATACCTGTTCAGAAAGAACAACCTTCTATAGAACAACCTTTACGTAAGTCAGAGAGAGTGTCCCGCCTAATCGAAAGATATTACGGGCTTGTCATTGAAAATGATGATGATTTGTCATTTGTTGATGATGAGGACCCTATGACTTATGAAGAGGCTGTGAGTTGTAATGACTCAGAGAAATGGCAGGATGCCATGAAATCCGAAATGGACTCGATGTATATAAACCAAGTGTGGACTTTGGTTGAGGCACCTGAAGGAGTTAAACCCATTGGGTGCAAATGGATATACAAACGAAAGTTAGGAGCAGATGGCCAGGTGGAGACCTATAAGGCCAGGCTTGTGGCAAAAGGATTCAAACAAAGACAAGGGATTGACTTCGATGAAACCTTTTCGCCTGTAGCCTTGCTCAAATCCAGTAGGATTTTGCTTGCGATTGCAGCCTACTATGATTACGAGATCTGGAAAATGGACGTAAAGACGGCCTTCCTCAATGGGAAACTTGAAGAGGAAGTGTATATGACACAGCCAGAGGGTTTTGTTTCCAGTGGAAACGAAAATCTAATATGTAGACTGCTGCGAACCATATATGGTTTGAAGCAAGCTTCTCGAAGATGGAACATCCGTTTTGATGAGACAATCAAAGAATTTGATTTTATCAAAAACTTAGATGAACCATGTATTTACAAGAAGGTTAGTGGGAGCGCGGTAACATTTCTTATATTGTATGTGGATGACATACTTATAATAGGAAATGATATACCGATGTTACAATCAGTCAAGGTCTGGCTATCAAAGAACTTCACTATGAAGGACTTGGGAGAGGCATCCTATATTTTAAGGATGAAGATCTATAGAGATAGATCTAATCGAACGATTGGCCTATCCCAAGGTACATACATCGATAAAGTGCTAAAACGGTTTAGCATGGAGAACTCGAAAAGAGGTCTCATTCCTATTAGTCATGGGATTACAATTTCCGAGAAGATGTCTCCAAAGACATATGAGGAAAGGGTGCGCATGAGTAGGATACCTTATGCCTCGGCAATAGGATCCATCATGTATGCGATGTTATGTACTAGAGCTGATGTTGCTCATTCACTTAGTGTGACGAGCAGATATCAGTCTAACCCAGGTGAAGAACACTGGAAAGCAGTGAAGAACATATTGAAGTACTTGAGAAGGACTAAAGATGTTTTTCTTGTTTTTGGTGGATCTGAATTGAAAATTGAGGGTTATACTCACTCTAGTTTTCAATCAGAAGGCGATGGTAGCAGATCCCAGTCAGGGTATGTATTTACTCTAAATGGGGGAGCGATTAGTTGGAAGAGTTCCAAACAGCCTACAACGGCTGACTCCACAGCGGAAGCAGAATATATAGCTGCATGTGAAGCTGCAAAGGAAGCTGTCTGGATGAGGAAATTTGTTTCTGATTTGGGAGTAGTTCCTAGCATTGAGGATCCTATAGTGTTGTATTGTGATAACAACGCTGCGATAGCTCAAGCTTAGGAACCAAGATCCCATAAGAATTCCAAACACGTGTTGCGGCACTTTCATCTGATTCGAGAGATTATAGAAAGAAGGGATGTCAACATCGTAAGAATTGACACACATAACAACATAGCGGACCCATTTACTAAGGCATTGTCTCAGGCTCACTTTGATCGACATAGAGATAAGATAGGTATAAGATACCAGAGTGATTGGCTTTAGTACAAGTGGGAGTTTGATAGTATTTTGTCCTAAACCCAATCATGTATGGTGAGTTAGGAAATACTTTCATGTAATCTTATTTGATTTTATTTATATTAATAAAAGACTTGTTGTTTTTATTACGGGCTTTATCTATTTAAAGTGTTTAAATAAGAAGTTCCATAGTTTAGAGTAAAGCTTCTAGAATTATAATGAGATTATAATAATGAGATCTAGAAGATGACAACACTAAACTTAAATAGTTCCCGATCGTAGGATAACTAATTGGGAGTTAGTCAATCCGTAAATATCGGTACATACTATGCTTGCTTCCTCGGAACGATGTCTGTTCTCATAGACATTCGTGTGGTGACACTATAGCTAGTATGTAGGTGCTTATTGGAGAATAAGTTCACTGAACGTGACTTGATCTAATGAACGACTAATGGAGTTTACTCACGTGTTAATAGTTGTTCATAAGTTGATGGTGATACAAGTGTCCTTAGACTTGAGACCGTTAAAGTAATCTTATATACAATGAACTATGTTTTGGTTTAGTTCTAAGTCCTCAAGGGACAATCATTAGTTCTATTCCGGGTATAGGAATTTGTATATGAAGATAGTTAACGATCGATAAAGAATCTACCCCTTTCAGTAAAAGAAAGTGAATATCCTATGATGTTCTTACTATGTTAGTTCTGGAATCTCTGGCCAGAGTAATTGAAGTTAGAAAGAGTTTCTAATTCAAATGAACTAGACATAATATATAAGAAATTATATGATTAAATTAAATAGGCTTGACACGCGATCCATGCCTTGTATTTAATCGGGATATTGTCGGGTAGAAGGAATTGATTGTACGGTAACCATTTGCTGAATAGGTTTTATATATTCTAAGCAATGAATTCATATTATCCGGATAGTCGCGATATATTCAAAAGTATCACTCACGATGTAGAATAAATATTAATTACTTATGTAATTATATTTAACGAATTAATTAGTAATTCGTATAAGTAATAATAAATAGTTTATTATTATTTATTTCTACTACCGGCTTAATATTGAACCTAAAGGGTCACACCATAAAAAGGTTAAATATTTATAGATGATGGGAATAATTAATAATGGCTATGAATTATTTATTTATTAAATAAATAATTAATTAGAAATTATTTATAATTTATTAAATGAGATTTAATAGATTATAAATAAATTAAGAAAAGTTCTTAATAATTATTAATTACAAAATTTAGTTTGAGAAATTAAATTTTATGAGAGAATTATTTTCAGAATGGGAAGAATAATTAAAAAGGTTTTAATTATTAAATGATTATTTAATTAAGTAAAGTAAAGACTTTATTTCTTTAAATATCAAGCATTCCAAGAGTTGGAAGACACACAAGATCAAAACACTTAACAAAAACATCCCAGGGATTTGAGAGGATTATTTGAGAGCTTTTGAAGTTCATCAAAATCATTCCAAATCATTTTAATTATTTTCTCTATTGTTCTTCATCTACTATATGATATTTGATCTTGGTGGATACCATTAAAGCACTCCACACTTGAGGGGTGATTGCTGGAAATCAAAGATACATTCATAACAATCCCAAGAAAGATATCAAGGTATTTTTCTTGTGTTCATACAATTTTTAAATCTATATACATGATTAATTAGGTTTTTATGCAAGTAAATGTGATTTACGCTTCCACTACGGCCATAAATTCCTTCATGGTTAACCCCTCATTTTTGGTTATTCCTCATTTTAACCGTTAAATCTATAACTTAAATAGATAATGACCATTAGATATCTATCTATACAAAACTATAATAAGTAAACATGGATATAATTGTTAGTAGTTGTTGAACCGCTAAAGGAATAGTGACCGTTAGATATTTAGTAAATAAATGATAATCGTTATATCTAATAATAAGGAATATTCTATATATTTCAATCTCTCTTCTAAAGATAAAAGGTTCGAATCCCGTCAACAATAAAGTTACATTAAGATTTTTTTATTATTAGTTAGTTCTGAATAATACATGTAATTTATTAAATAATTATTATTATTACTAATAATTTTATTAATTACTATTACAAAGTTAAATTATATCCATAATAAATTATTATACCCTAATTTGTTTAATCATATCATTTTAAAAAATATTTTAAAATGCTTTGCACGGATTATAAGCTAGTAATACTAAAAGTTGTTATATATAGATTCGAATCCCTCCAAAAACATTTTAATTAGAATTAATACTAAAAGATGTTATATAGAAAGGTTGAATGTTCGATTCCCGTCAACAACATATTAAATTTAAAGAAAATACTAAAAGTTATTATATACAAAGGTCTAAGGTTCGAATAATTCCAACATCATATTAAAATTAACAATTATAATTTTATTTTACACTATAATCAAATTTTAAAAAAAAGTAACCCAACAACATATTAAAATTAATTTTTATAATGTTATACTACGCTATAAGTAAAAAAATAATAATTAAAAGTAACTCGTGGATTGCACGGGCTATAAGCTAGTTAGTAACTACAATTTTGTTGATTTGTTGTTATCATATATCTTATCTACTTTCATGATTGTTAAATCGATCAGTATTTCTTCTAGAAAAATAATCAAAAATATTATTCTTTATAATTTTTTTATTTTTGTAATTTTATCATCTTTTGTAACTTGCTTATGAGGTGTTGACCATTTTGCCTTGGTTGGCTTGAATGACTTTCTTCTGCTGTAACTCAAGCTCATGATGTAACGCCCCCTATTTTCCCAATACTAAAAATATACTTTTTATAATAAATTAAACTTTGATACAGGGGAATTTTAGAAAATTTCGACATGAAGTATTTGTAAATCGGACTATCCACCTGTATTACAACTCAAACCAAAATTCCAACCAACTTACAAATAAAACTTAATACTCCAACGATTCCTCACCGAGGATCGCTTCCAGGTTATGGTATGAAACAAGAATCTATACTACAATAATTATTACAACTTCTATCTCAAAGTCAAATTTCAAACCTTTATACCTTCTAAACCATAACGCAAGCCAATTTAGCATATGCCCGCTGGCTCTGTATCTAGCTTCTAAAGAATGCCCCATCGCTCCCATATGACTTATAATGCGCAGGTATCCAACTCTTTAACTCTAACTGAAAGGGATGGTAAAACAAGCAAGAGTGAGCCAAAGAACGCTCAGCAAGTATATATAGTGATAGCAATATCAACAACAATTATAAGTTCTGAAAATCAGGTAGAATTACCATATGCTTTGAAAAGTATCAACTAAATCAAATATCTTTATTATCACGAGGGACCAACATTGCTTCACTGGAATGGGGTGTATCACAATAAGAACCGATAAAAGTTCTGATAGGGAATAATAATCAACAATTTAAATGCTCAAAAGCTACAGGGATATGCCATTTATTTAAATCAGGAAATGGAATAGAATTGGACTATTATGCATTTTATAAAAAAAAACATCAATAAGGTTAGGCTGCTGATCAGTCACGCACTAACCCCGGACAAACGCACACAGCAATGTCCTTAATTGGATCCATGGCACACATTGGCCTTAATTATTTCCGACCTTCACGGTCCGACCTTCACGGTCCACATTTAAAAAAACAACAGTCCAATCCTATAACTGACTACCAGGTGTCGGAACAATCGACCACCTCAATCCGCCAAACACCCTGGAAACTCACGTTCCAGGTCAACAACTCAAATCTCAAAAAGAAAGGAGGTCTAACAATTTCTGACCTAGATATCGACAAGTTCGATATGAAGTGGGGTATTGATTTAGAACATAACGCTCGAAGGGATCAACGAGTTCAATATTACTGATTTGGAATATGACAGACAAATATTCACATTTATCGAGAATTAAACGAGCAATAATCTCAACAGAAATCATGCTAATATATTGTTCAGATTATAATAAGCAGGATTATGATCGGGTTATAATAAATGTGATTCACTTGAAAGATAAGTGAAAAGGTTTACTTGTAAAAATAATTACCGGATGATCAATGTCAAATTAGTATTGAGAACACATTCTTTGAAAGAATATTTATTGAGGGAAAATCATAAATCTTATTCAGGGATTATATTAAAATATTTTTATAAAGTCTTAAATTCTTGGATTCCCTCTGTTTTATAAAAAAAAATATCATTTAATTACTTTTAAAGAAGATAAAAAAAATGGTACCCGTCTGGGAAATCCGGTAAAATACCACAAAATAGAATATTAATAAAACTGAGGAATATTTGTATAAAATAATCTCAAAAGAGTCAACACCTGAACGATAGGTATTGAGGGAAATATCAAGTATTGAAACATTAATGAAGATGTGGAATAATTATTTCAAATAAATATAAAAGAATCAACACCTGAACGATAGGTGGGGAGAATTAACAATGGTAAAATAATTTGAGAATAAACTTTTGAATACTAGTTGAGAGAAAATACCACTTGAAACAAAAGCAAGGGGTATAGACCCCAACGAAATGATTTGGAGGCAACTTCACCATTAATAAGGACATGTTTATATCATTCAAATAAATATGAACGGTATAGAAGCTTGCAAGAAAGGATAACGAAATAACAAATAACATAGAAGATTTCACATCACTTGAACAATAAGTGAGGTATAGTAAACTTGCCTCAATACATGAAGTTTGATCCGAATCCATCATATCGATTCATTAACCACCTTACATCAGTCTATACTTCTTTATACGTAGCCCTCTGCTCGACTATACATTCGTCTTTCCCCTATTATTAGTCAGTCGCTCTGCTACTATACTCGTCAGCTTCGATGAATTCCTCCTTTTCCAAAATTCCATCCTTTCGTACACTGGCACCTAGTTGAGCATCTTACTCGTACCTATATGAAGGTAAAGTACTATTTCAGTACATAACCAATCAAAACCATACTGTCTTTCTAATTTACCCAAACTTTACCTATTTCATTTTATGCTTATAGCGCGTATAACACATATAGACCACTTACTCAAAATAGTATAATGAAATCTGATAAACCACGCAAGCACTTAGCCCATATGCACATAACTTATAATTACCAAGACCGAATAGAAGTTCCTAGTTTATTATATGCTTGTATATACTATCAACTAAATAAACAAACATCCAGCACGTTCAAGTTCCCATTGCGCATCATTATAGCTTGAGAAATTTCACATCTAATTTCATCCATCAAAATTACAAAATTATATACCATAAGTTTTCTAAGTACTCAACATTAACTACCGACATTCGAATCAAAACACGCATGTAAATTCTAAGATTCCAGCATACTTCTTTTACAACCCGATCACAAAATTATATAATCCTCGGGTGACTTACCAATCACCACCCAATCTCCCATATACATAACTCGAACATAAATAAAGGTAGTTAAACTAAAAATTAGAACTTAGGAACTTGAAATTATAAACTTGAATCCCACACATCATTTAGTACTAAAATCACAATTTGAGTCAAATAATGCTAAAGACAATCCATTTTAACCATAACTTTCATCACAAGACTCGAAACAATATAACAATCCATTTATTTTCTTCTCTTCTTTTACCTCTCTTTTCATCTTTTGGTCTCCCCTGCTCACTACAATAGCTCCTGCCATTCACCCATACATCTCTTATACCTCCTGTTCTGCCTACAAGTATACATCAATACAAACCTACACTTCACCCCGGCAACCCCTACTTTGAATCAAACTCACACACCATATGCGAACATACACCATAGTGAAACTCTTTCCAGCTGCCTCCTTTTCCATAACTCTCTCCACTCTCTCTTCACAGCTTCCTTTTCACTCTTCAGTTCCTCACCGCCATCACCCACAACAGACTTGAACATAGACACACACACTGCAGCTCGTACACACATACACACACAGCTTACAAGCAAACCCAATTCTGTTCACCATCAAAATCGGATATTACAATCAGCATAACAGTTACAATTAACAACAACATCAGATGCCCCATTACCAGATACATACACAACCATACTATACTTCACCCAGCATCACAGATACACAACATCGTAATAACAGCAACAGGGGATGGGGAGAAATCAATTAACATAACCCAGCTTGATTCAAACCAACACCAGAAAACACACAAACACCGTAACGCAGCAAGCACCTGCGACACACGCCCACACAGCCGTACACTAACTCCCTCACCAGCTCACCAATGTTCATAAACCAGCCGGGAGGTCTTCAAAATCCGGTAATCGAAACGAGACTCGACCAACTCAAAACAAACTCATAAATTTGCTGTAAATGTTTAGAATCGAACCCATACGAAAGAAGAACAGCTGATTTGTAGTGATGTTTCAACAGAATCATAAAACCCACACACACAACTCGGACATACCGAGAGTCGCAGTCACACCCACCTCGATCATTCACACATACATGTCATACGCACATAACGCCACACACACGCGGCCATACGCACACGACAACAGAGGGGAGGGGAAATGGGTTCGATTTCAGGTGAACCACACACACCAAGCTCGGCATATACCCACGAAAAGAAACTCGCACAAAACTCAATTAACAACTAATTCAACGGTATACAATCACATATAATCATCTAATCAACTGTTATAACCAACAACAAGTCCACACCCGTGATCACCCATTCGGAAGGACACATACAAACACTATATATATACATACACACACTACGAATTTGCCCACACACATATATCAAATAGAGGAGAAAGAGAGATGAGGGTAAGAGAGATTTCGAGAGAGATATTAGAGAGAGACGCGAGACAGATTAAAGAGAGGTGGAGAAAGTTCGAGAGAGAGCTTAGAGAAATGTGAAGAAACAGAGCTCAGGGAAAAAAATGAAATTGGGGGTTAGGGATTTAGAGGTTAAAAAGGAATGGAGAAATAATTTATTAATACATTTTCTGTTTTAAAACAATTCTAAATCTCCTTTTTAAAATGGAAAATAAATGGGTAATATTGGATAAAAATCTAAATTAAATTTTCAAAATGTAGAAAATGAAATTATTTATCTCCCCATATTTTTAAAATATGTTTAGGATCAAAATGAATTAAATATGAATTTTTCAAATTTTTATCCTTTAAATGCAATATAACTCATAAAATCATTTTAAAATATTTAAACACCCACAATAATTCTCCCAATAATTTCAAAAACTAAATAATTATATAAAGAGAATATTACAAAAGATTTCATGATTTTTAATAAAGCCAATAATTTTATAAAATTCTCAGAAGATCGATAATTCATATTTAAATAGATTTTTAGTCACAAAATTTCAAATAAAATTACACGGACTAGCACGTCACACATACATCACCATATAAACATGTAAACATGATGTCACATATATTTTATCTAAATAAAAAAATAAAAAAAATTCACACCCTATAATCCACATTTAATATTAAATAATTAAATAACAATAATAACAAATACGATATTTTCTAGGGCGTTATAACATTCCCCCCTTAATAGGATTCTGTCCTCAGAATCAATCTTAAGAAAACTTAATGACGGTATTACTCAACCATTTCTCTTTCAATTCCCAAGTCTCATTAACTCTATCCGCTTACCACTCGTAGGTGAAGGCATATTCTACCGAAAATCAGACATGACCTATTCGTATATTGGATTATGCCCCGTATGAAAGTATCTCAATTACTAACCCATTCATCCATAAACGATTCATTCATGTACAAAAACAAAACCTGCCTTAACTTGCAACAAACATATAAGCGAAGAAACCTGTCATGACTTGAAATAAATGGGTAAATAATCAAATCTTTAAAACGAAATCCACGCGACTAAAACAATTGATACCACTTCTACGCTCCTACTCATAATTCAGAATGCCCCAGATAAAACTTTGAAAAAAAGAATATCAAGAAATCCCCCAATCATTCTTACTCCCCTTTCAACGTACAACGTTACTCGAGGAGGGAAGAACTGGAAAACTTCTATCCATCATTATTCCCATTGTTTTACTGAGTAATCTTTTCGAACTAATACTCATTTACCTTGAAACGTATATATTTTATTCGCAATATAAACTATCCCGGGGTCACCACCCATCAATATCATTCAACATCAACTTTCGATCTAATTGAGCTCCAACAACGCTAATATCAAGACTCGACCTAACATACGTAAACCCAAATACAGATCACCAATAATTAACTTACCACCTTCAAATCTCATTTAAACTTCACTGTACTAAATTTGTCAGAAATCAACTTCCAGAACACTACTCTACACACGCTACAATTCCTCAAGTTTAAACTCTGTACATTATAACTCTAACATTTATCAATAACCGAATAAACGAAATAAGACATGCGTCCACCACTCATTTCCTTGAACGATTTCATTCTTCTACAGTCCACTCCTCCACATTCTGCTTCAATAAACTCATCTTGCTACTTCTTAATTTCCTATAATAATTTATTTAAAATAATTCTCGACCTTTGGAACTTCTATCTATGACTTCCCAAATCCTTTAAACATTTTGAGCATGGTATGCCTGTTTAATCTTTCCTGGTTCATCCGGTTACACTAACACTTGAGCAGTTTTCGATCTCTTATTTATCTCCTAAAAACTTTCTCCATTTTTATCCATTCATTTCTTGATTTATGGTCTTGTCCACTGCTATAGCTATCTTGGTAAAATTTTTGACAATATAAGGAAATTCCTAGCTGATCCTTCAAAACTTTTTATCTCTGTTGGCATCTCCGGCCTTTCCCGATTTATTACTGCTTCCTCTTCTCGTAGTTCACTTTGATCCTTTCATCATATCCTGAAGATTATAATTCTTTCAATTTCAAAGCTCTTACTTAAAAAAAATCTTATGCATGTTCTTCTTATATCCTCAAATATCTTGCTATGTTTTCTGAATCTTGAATCCTTGAAACTGATTACATTTCTGGTTGTAATTAATTAATCAACTTTATATCTCTTTCTGGTGATAATCCTGGTAATTCATAAGTCACATATCCGAGAAATCTCGACCAATGAAATCTACTTCACTTTAATTATCTCCTTATCGATATCTCCCACATATATATATAAATAACCTTAAAATCTTATCATAATAACCTCTTTGTCTGCGTAACCATTAAACTCCTTCCTCCACTTCCGTCCTCGAAACATAACTTACCTATCTCATGCAATTCATAATTTCACCTTCTTATCTTCACACTTTGTGTGTACTTATTAGTTAATTGAACAATCCAGTCCTAACTCACATTTAGCTCTTTTAACTATCATCACATCCATATCCTTAATATCATCACTCATAATTATATTGAACTTCTAGCTTCTAATTCTATCATTTCCTACCATACTATTCCTTCCAGTTACTATTGCCATATACTTCTTCTCGAAATCTTATCTTCTGATAAGGTAGTCCTGTAAGTCTCAATAATTCATATCTTGTAAGTAGTTATCTTTCCCCGTTATTCTGGTTAAAAAAAATCTCCTAAGTCTTACATTCCTTTCCAGTAAAATCTCACATTCTCGGCTAAAACAATTCCTATAAGTTCCTGATTCTCTGTCTTCCTTTCTTACCATCTAATTCCATCTGGGTTAATTCACTCTTACTCTTAATATTCATGATCCTCTGAACTATATTCGCATAAGTCATTAACTCCCACACAATCACTTTAATTCCCATCTAACTTTACTCTGCTTCGCTCAAGTTATTCCATTCCATCTCTAAACTTTTATATCTGACAATTTATCTCAACCTCCAAATTCTTATAATATTTTATCTACTGTATCCACAGTGAAAATATATAATAAACAAGTGTTCTTCAACAAACTTTCCTTCACGATAACTATCACATACTAACTATATCCATTCTTACTCTACTTTCAACTTTAACAAAACTAATAATCTCGCATCTTTGTTATCTGCTCCTTATTCATATTCAGTTCTTTGTAATATCGAATCTTTTACTCGTCTTGCTCACCCAAAGAGAAATCTAATTTGATATTCAATCCTTCTTTTCGTATCAATTCTCAAACCTGACAAACCAATCCTTCGTCTACGTATTTATAACTCAGACCACTTAGAATGTCATCGTCTCCATCTTTACTACTTTTCGTCACTGGTAACTTTAGAAATCATAAGGGTTCGTAGCAAAAGGAATCAATGAAATAGACAAGTGATAACATGTACGAGTATAAGATGAGTTTTGTTTGATAAGAATTTTATAAGAGAATTTAACTGAGAGATCAATATGATCATTGAACTAATTTCAGGTTGCATTTGTCACTTAGGTCATCCGCCATAGCACAAGAAGGGGGCCAGCCTTCTGTACTTTCATGACAAACACAATCAGTGGCATCCCACCAGACGTTTATCACATAGATAAGATGTCCCTGAATCCCCTACATACATAGGGTTGTTCATCCCAGTCAGAATAAATAAGGTCAAGTATTTAGAGAGAAACGAAAG
Source organism: Saposhnikovia divaricata (assembly GCA_036435485.1). Classification (NCBI taxonomy): domain Eukaryota; kingdom Viridiplantae; phylum Streptophyta; class Magnoliopsida; order Apiales; family Apiaceae; genus Saposhnikovia; species Saposhnikovia divaricata. The sequence goes on along the minus strand of CM071594.1, from coordinate 190,583,566 downwards.
GAATTCAAAAGTTTCAAAAAGTTTATAGATGTACAATGTTGAATAAGGAATAACAATTATTCGGGGAAATTAGAAAAATTCAAGGGTCTCAATAATTTATATGGAATCAAGTGATCCCCTGAAAAATAGAGGTATCTTTGAAAAATAAAAATGTGTTTAAATGAATTTGAAAAATTCGTCATCAATTGAAATATAGTTGATTATCACAGGTGATGGGGTATCATCAAGATAAGAAGAAACAAAAAGAAAGGTTAAATCTCCTTAATCAATAAATTGAATGAAATCAACGACGAGTAATGAATAACCATGTCCTTACTCCATCACATGCTAGAAATCACAGTTCGCATCTTGTTTACCGTCCTTTCGCACCTACAATGTCATTCACGGGGTAACTAAAGCCGCACAGGAAATTCTAGAACATATACGAAGGTCTACACGTACCATCCTCCAAGCTGGTAACTCCGGTCGTCTATTTAACGTAGGCGGCGCCGAATCAACATCCTCGTCCAAAGTCGTACCTTCGAATGAATTGGATTCGGACTCGCGCGATATGTCGAAATACTAACTAAAGTCGCAACCGTTGTCCTAATAACCTAAGGCGAATCTTATCCTAAATCGTTCTATCTATCGTGCCACTTAAATACGTATACTTAATCATCCTAACTTGTTTCAGTGACCATAACCTGTCGCTCTGATACCAACCTGTAACGCCCCCTATTTTCCCAATACTAAAAATATACTTTTTATAATAAATTAAACTTTGATACAGGGGAATTTTAGAAAATTTCGACATGAAGTATTTGTAAATCGGACTATCCACCTGTATTACAACTCAAACCAAAATTCCAACCAACTTACAAATAAAACTTAATACTCCAACGATTCCTCACCGAGGATCGCTTCCAGGTTATGGTATGAAACAAGAATCTATACTACAATAATTATTACAACTTCTATCTCAAAGTCAAATTTCAAACCTTTATACCTTCTAAACCATAACGCAAGCCAATTTAGCATATGCCCGCTGGCTCTGTATCTAGCTTCTAAAGAATGCCCCATCGCTCCCATATGACTTATAATGCGCAGGTATCCAACTCTTTAACTCTAACTGAAAGGGATGGTAAAACAAGCAAGAGTGAGCCAAAGAACGCTCAGCAAGTATATATAGTGATAGCAATATCAACAACAATTATAAGTTCTGAAAATCAGGTAGAATTACCATATGCTTTGAAAAGTATCAACTAAATCAAATATCTTTATTATCACGAGGGACCAACATTGCTTCACTGGAATGGGGTGTATCACAATAAGAACCGATAAAAGTTCTGATAGGGAATAATAATCAACAATTTAAATGCTCAAAAGCTACAGGGATATGCCATTTATTTAAATCAGGAAATGGAATAGAATTGGACTATTATGCATTTTATAAAAAAAAACATCAATAAGGTTAGGCTGCTGATCAGTCACGCACTAACCCCGGACAAACGCACACAGCAATGTCCTTAATTGGATCCATGGCACACATTGGCCTTAATTATTTCCGACCTTCACGGTCCGACCTTCACGGTCCACATTTAAAAAAACAACAGTCCAATCCTATAACTGACTACCAGGTGTCGGAACAATCGACCACCTCAATCCGCCAAACACCCTGGAAACTCACGTTCCAGGTCAACAACTCAAATCTCAAAAAGAAAGGAGGTCTAACAATTTCTGACCTAGATATCGACAAGTTCGATATGAAGTGGGGTATTGATTTAGAACATAACGCTCGAAGGGATCAACGAGTTCAATATTACTGATTTGGAATATGACAGACAAATATTCACATTTATCGAGAATTAAACGAGCAATAATCTCAACAGAAATCATGCTAATATATTGTTCAGATTATAATAAGCAGGATTATGATCGGGTTATAATAAATGTGATTCACTTGAAAGATAAGTGAAAAGGTTTACTTGTAAAAATAATTACCGGATGATCAATGTCAAATTAGTATTGAGAACACATTCTTTGAAAGAATATTTATTGAGGGAAAATCATAAATCTTATTCAGGGATTATATTAAAATATTTTTATAAAGTCTTAAATTCTTGGATTCCCTCTGTTTTATAAAAAAAAATATCATTTAATTACTTTTAAAGAAGATAAAAAAAATGGTACCCGTCTGGGAAATCCGGTAAAATACCACAAAATAGAATATTAATAAAACTGAGGAATATTTGTATAAAATAATCTCAAAAGAGTCAACACCTGAACGATAGGTATTGAGGGAAATATCAAGTATTGAAACATTAATGAAGATGTGGAATAATTATTTCAAATAAATATAAAAGAATCAACACCTGAACGATAGGTGGGGAGAATTAACAATGGTAAAATAATTTGAGAATAAACTTTTGAATACTAGTTGAGAGAAAATACCACTTGAAACAAAAGCAAGGGGTATAGACCCCAACGAAATGATTTGGAGGCAACTTCACCATTAATAAGGACATGTTTATATCATTCAAATAAATATGAACGGTATAGAAGCTTGCAAGAAAGGATAACGAAATAACAAATAACATAGAAGATTTCACATCACTTGAACAATAAGTGAGGTATAGTAAACTTGCCTCAATACATGAAGTTTGATCCGAATCCATCATATCGATTCATTAACCACCTTACATCAGTCTATACTTCTTTATACGTAGCCCTCTGCTCGACTATACATTCGTCTTTCCCCTATTATTAGTCAGTCGCTCTGCTACTATACTCGTCAGCTTCGATGAATTCCTCCTTTTCCAAAATTCCATCCTTTCGTACACTGGCACCTAGTTGAGCATCTTACTCGTACCTATATGAAGGTAAAGTACTATTTCAGTACATAACCAATCAAAACCATACTGTCTTTCTAATTTACCCAAACTTTACCTATTTCATTTTATGCTTATAGCGCGTATAACACATATAGACCACTTACTCAAAATAGTATAATGAAATCTGATAAACCACGCAAGCACTTAGCCCATATGCACATAACTTATAATTACCAAGACCGAATAGAAGTTCCTAGTTTATTATATGCTTGTATATACTATCAACTAAATAAACAAACATCCAGCACGTTCAAGTTCCCATTGCGCATCATTATAGCTTGAGAAATTTCACATCTAATTTCATCCATCAAAATTACAAAATTATATACCATAAGTTTTCTAAGTACTCAACATTAACTACCGACATTCGAATCAAAACACGCATGTAAATTCTAAGATTCCAGCATACTTCTTTTACAACCCGATCACAAAATTATATAATCCTCGGGTGACTTACCAATCACCACCCAATCTCCCATATACATAACTCGAACATAAATAAAGGTAGTTAAACTAAAAATTAGAACTTAGGAACTTGAAATTATAAACTTGAATCCCACACATCATTTAGTACTAAAATCACAATTTGAGTCAAATAATGCTAAAGACAATCCATTTTAACCATAACTTTCATCACAAGACTCGAAACAATATAACAATCCATTTATTTTCTTCTCTTCTTTTACCTCTCTTTTCATCTTTTGGTCTCCCCTGCTCACTACAATAGCTCCTGCCATTCACCCATACATCTCTTATACCTCCTGTTCTGCCTACAAGTATACATCAATACAAACCTACACTTCACCCCGGCAACCCCTACTTTGAATCAAACTCACACACCATATGCGAACATACACCATAGTGAAACTCTTTCCAGCTGCCTCCTTTTCCATAACTCTCTCCATTCTCTCTTCACAGCTTCCTTTTCACTCTTCAGTTCCTCACCGCCATCACCCACAACAGACTTGAACATAGACACACACACTGCAGCTCGTACACACATACACACACAGCTTACAAGCAAACCCAATTCTGTTCACCATCAAAATCGGATATTACAATCAGCATAACAGTTACAATTAACAACAACATCAGATGCCCCATTACCAGATACATACACAACCATACTATACTTCACCCAGCATCACAGATACACAACATCGTAATAACAGCAACAGGGGATGGGGAGAAATCAATTAACATAACCCAGCTTGATTCAAACCAACACCAGAAAACACACAAACACCGTAACGCAGCAAGCACCTGCGACACACGCCCACACAGCCGTACACTAACTCCCTCACCAGCTCACCAATGTTCATAAACCAGCCGGGAGGTCTTCAAAATCCGGTAATCGAAACGAGACTCGACCAACTCAAAACAAACTCATAAATTTGCTGTAAATGTTTAGAATCGAACCCATACGAAAGAAGAACAGCTGATTTGTAGTGATGTTTCAACAGAATCATAAAACCCACACACACAACTCGGACATACCGAGAGTCGCAGTCACACCCACCTCGATCATTCACACATACATGTCATACGCACATAACGCCACACACACGCGGCCATACGCACACGACAACAGAGGGGAGGGGAAATGGGTTCGATTTCAGGTGAACCACACACACCAAGCTCGGCATATACCCACGAAAAGAAACTCGCACAAAACTCAATTAACAACTAATTCAACGGTATACAATCACATATAATCATCTAATCAACTGTTATAACCAACAACAAGTCCACACCCGTGATCACCCATTCGGAAGGACACATACAAACACTATATATATACATACACACACTACGAATTTGCCCACACACATATATCAAATAGAGGAGAAAGAGAGATGAGGGTAAGAGAGATTTCGAGAGAGATATTAGAGAGAGACGCGAGACAGATTAAAGAGAGGTGGAGAAAGTTCGAGAGAGAGCTTAGAGAAATGTGAAGAAACAGAGCTCAGGGAAAAAAATGAAATTGGGGGTTAGGGATTTAGAGGTTAAAAAGGAATGGAGAAATAATTTATTAATACATTTTCTGTTTTAAAACAATTCTAAATCTCCTTTTTAAAATGGAAAATAAATGGGTAATATTGGATAAAAATCTAAATTAAATTTTCAAAATGTAGAAAATGAAATTATTTATCTCCCCATATTTTTAAAATATGTTTAGGATCAAAATGAATTAAATATGAATTTTTCAAATTTTTATCCTTTAAATGCAATATAACTCATAAAATCATTTTAAAATATTTAAACACCCACAATAATTCTCCCAATAATTTCAAAAACTAAATAATTATATAAAGAGAATATTACAAAAGATTTCATGATTTTTAATAAAGCCAATAATTTTATAAAATTCTCAGAAGATCGATAATTCATATTTAAATAGATTTTTAGTCACAAAATTTCAAATAAAATTACACGGACTAGCACGTCACACATACATCACCATATAAACATGTAAACATGATGTCACATATATTTTATCTAAATAAAAAAATAAAAAAAATTCACACCCTATAATCCACATTTAATATTAAATAATTAAATAACAATAATAACAAATACGATATTTTCTAGGGCGTTATACATGAGTTTTTAATACACAATATAGCACATCATATGAGACTTTGTTTAGATCTCTATCTCTCAAAGAGATAATCCTTTGCTCAAGGTGGTTTGGTGTATACAGTAAAAACTTCATGTTTAGCTCTTTTGTGCTGTAGGTCTTTCCATTCATTTGCAGTTCATTCATAAGTCTGTGAAATCCTTCAAACATCTTAGTGATACCTTCTTCGGGTTGAGCCATGAAGGCCTCGTACTGAGTGACAAGTATATGTCTTCTGTTTTCTCTAACTTCTTCTCTTCCTTCATATAATATCTCAATGTAATCCCACATCTCTTTTGTACAAGCAGCAATGTTTGTAAACATTGAAAGCTCTATAGAGTTAGTAATAATCAACATGAGATGGCTGTCAAGAGCTACTTTCTCTTTCTCACTATCAGTCCACTTTGATGAATCTTGTTCTGGAATAAAGGGACCAATTTTGAGAATTTCAGGATATAATGGATTATCAGCTTTGATTGACAGCAACATCTTTATCTTCCAGAGATTGTAGTTTTCTTTACTAAACTTTGGGACTTTGACTGGTCCCATAGTCTTTGAGGTATTCATCTTGATCTTTTACTTTTCACTTAATAGCCTTCTCTGATACCGCTTGTTGAGTATGAAAAACACCTAGATAATACAGAGGCGGGTGAATGTATTATCAACTATTTCTTCGATTATTTACCTTGTACCTTGAGTATGTATGTTATATGATAAATATTGTGGAATATAGAGAACACACTAGCTCACTCTAAATCTAACGTTGTATTAGATCAAAGGTTGCTAGAAACATTGAATACAAACATAGTATTCCAGCTTCGATTTCTCAAACAGATATTCAAAACATTACACTTGAAATCTTAAAAACTAAAGATATGAGTCTGTGCACTTATAGAACATGCGCACAACTCACATTTTTACAAAACTAGTAACAGACAAACAAGTAATCTAAACCTGTCTATTCCATTTTTGTGAAAATTGATAACATGTGATTCATCTTCTTTTGTATACTTACCAGATCCACTTAACTTCTTTTCGTTAAATTTCTTTCTAAGCTTCTTTCTAGGCTTTCCAGGTGCACACTGTAACAATTGGACCACTGCAGGTGTCTTGGTTTGTGTTAATTTTCTATCTTGAGAATCTTCTTAAAATTTGTCTTGATAGACTGGAGAATTGGCTAAGTACTTCATTCCAGAACTACTTGTGAATGGTTAGAGATCTTAAAATTTTGGATCAAGTATTTTTGAGATATCGAATGCACTTTTCGAATGAGTCTTTTTACTTCTGCAATCCTTGAGATGTCGAGTGAGTCTTTTGACTTGTGGAATCCTTGCGATATCAAATATAGCTTTTCACTTCTGGAATTCTTGAGATATCGAATGAGTCTTTTGGCTTGTGGAATCCTTGAGAGATCGAACGAGTCTTTTCACTTATGAAATCCTTGAGATATCGAATATAACATTTCACTTCTGGAATCCTTGAGATATCGAATCCTTGACTTCTCCAATAGACTAATATCACTTCTCGAATTTGTGTATTTAGGGAAATTTCCTTTATTCTTCAAACTTCAACTTTGATTATTGTGCATCCTTCTTCTTCAACCTTGAGGCATCATCCAAGGATCTTCTTTTATGCATTATTGTATGAGCGATTTACACAACTTACAATATTAATTCGATGCCTAATACTATGTATAAACTTTAATCTTCATTGACGCTTGATCAAATTATTGAATTTCTTTCAATGTAGTATAACGTCAAGACTGTAGATTGACTTTAATTTTCTTTCTGTTGACAAGTGGTACTCCCTCCGTCTCTTAAAACATTTCCTGTTTACTATTTCGGGACATTCAAAATACTTTTCCCCTTTCTATTTTAAGCCATATAAAACAATATTCAATATCCACTACTCCACCCACTACTCCTTAAAAACAATATTCAATACCCACTATTCCATCCACTACTCCTTAAAAATAATACTTAATACCCACTACTTCACCCACTACTCTTTAAAAACAATATCCAATACCCACTATTCCACCCACTATTCTTTAAAAACTATATTCAATATCCACTACTCCACCCACTACTCCTTAAAAACAATATTCAATACCCACTACTTCTTAAAAATAATATTCAATACCCACTACTCCATTAAAAAACAATTTCATTACTCACTATCTTAAAACCCGTGTTTTTAGTCAAACAAGAAAGGTTTAAAGAGACGGAGGGAGTACATTTTTAGATTCCTGTGACAGTTAATATAATATTTACTATTACATTCATGTTTAAGTTGAGTTGAATTCTCGATGTTTACAAATAGGATTAAACATATGACTTTCACATCAACATCTAAATATTCAACAAAACTTATACTACGATTCAACATATAAAAACTAGACTTAAAAGTAACACACAAACGTTCAACAAAAACACTTCTACAATTCAACAATAGTAAACAACAAGAAATAAATACACAGAACCACAATAAAATTTCAATGTATACGAACAAAATTTTAACATTACTTCAAAACATTCAACAAAAATATATTTACAATTCAACAACTCCAACAACTATATTTAAACATTATGATCTAACATTCAACAAAAGTAAAACTACGATTCAACATATAAGAACTAAACTTAAACATAATTTACAAATGTTCAACAAAATAGATCAACAATTCAATAACAATGACAACAACAAAATAAGTAAAACAAAACTATATAAAAAAAAAAAATCAACGTATAATAACAAAATTTCAACAAAACTTAAAATGATACAAATCAAATTACTATTAACAAACGAGAAAAGTCAAAATACAACTTTTAAAACGATACTGATACAAAAATCGAAATTCAAACCTATATATAAAACGTAGGATAACACATGTAATTTCGATTCAACACACTATCATGTTGAATCGTAATTATGTACCATGTTGATCATTTCAAAAATTATCTAAAAATCTAATTTATCATCTTTACGCATTTCATCAAACACTATCATTACCAGGGGTGTAAGAATTATCCGCAAACCGCAATCACACCGCAAACCACTCGCAATCGCAACCGCAAAAACCGTCAAAATCGAAAAACCGCTAAATCGCAACCGCAACCACTCGCATACTTGCGGGTTGGTTTGCGGATTTGCATATTGAAAAACCGCAAAATCGCAACCGCACCCGCAAACCGCAATATATATATATATATATATATATATATATATATATATATATATATATATATATATATATATATATATATATATATATATATATATATATATAATTAAAAATATATATGTTTTATATTATATATTTTTATAAATATAAATTAATAAATCATATATTATATTATATAATTAAGTCTTGGCGCTAATTCTTTAGCATTGATGTTTGGGCCTTACATCATATTTTTTTGAATTATGTTAGTTTTACATTTCCTTTTCTTGTCATGGACTTATCCCATTGTCTTTTCTTGTCTTAGGCTTATACATCATATTTCTTTGTATTATGTTGGTTTACATTTCTTTGTATTCACGACTTTTAGTCTTCAAATATCACCAATTATTTATGAAAAATTTAGTCACAAAAAATATCAAAATTTTTCAATTTAAAAATATATTTTTATACAAATTTTAATAGGTGGTTGAACCGCATAACCGCGACTTTAACCGCTACTGCAAGTGCGAATAATCGCAACCGCAATTACGGTTGTGGTTGAAAATTTCAAAAACCGCCAAAATCGAAAAATCGCCGTAATCGCCAAAAACCACTCGCAACCGCACCGCGTACACCCCTAATCATTACACATTGTTTAAGTCTAAAAAATATCTATCAAATATAAAAATTTGAACAATAGCATTAATTCTTCAAATCTCCACTTTTTGAATTATCCACCAACAAATTGCAACTCATAAGAATACAATATTAGGTGAAAATTATCATTACAATAATCAGAATCATATAGCAAAAAATCTCCGACTAGTGCTTCGATTTATGAATACATATGTGAGTAAAAAATTATAATACCACATGATAAAGAATGTTCGGCTAGTGTTTCGAATTGTATTCTTCATCTAAGATTTGCACGTGATTAAGTGTTTCTACCTTTTAATGTCATTTTTCTTGTCAAAATTCTTATCAGTACGACAATAGCTATAAATATAGATATGTATTAAGTACTGTATAATTGTAAAAAATAGCACACACCTGTTAAATGTAAAAGTAAATTGAAATTACAATTTTATTCCCACCCTTATAAAATTTTAAAATATCCATATTCTTGGATCGTTTTTAATCAAATGATTTAAAAAAAATTTAAGTTCGTAATTTTTATTTTTTATTTTTTAATTTGATCCCATCATATTTAATCCATTCAAGTCATAAGGGACCCAGCCGTTTTGTCTTTTCCGTGACAAAAAAACAAATATCTTCGGAATCTTGCTTTTTTTTCCCTCTATGATTTTGATTAAAGAATGCATACTTTTATAACGCCAACACTAATATTCTTCAGCTTCACTTTCATCTGCACCTCCCTCCCTCTCTCTCTCTCCTCTCTCTCTCTCTCTCTCTATCTCTCTCTCTATCTCTTACACAGTTACCAATGCTAAAGAAATCAGACACCTTAACTCTTAACTTTTGTAATAATGGGTTCTTGTGTTTCATCTCATAAACATAAACTCTCAGATATCAAGCTTAGTAAATCTATAAGTTCTAAATCTGATCAGATTATATTTTCACCTGTTAAGCCTAGTAATGATCTTCAGAATAGTGGACTTGGTTCGAAATTACAGCCTGACCCATCTACCAATTTTCCTGATCTTGGTATGTTCTTTGTTTTAATCACATCCCTACTCTTAAATTTTTTTACCGTTATATTGTGTTTTAGTAATTTTTTTGTTTGTTTAATGGGTTGTTGTTACTTGTTTTGGTATATTTCTTGTTTTTGTTTCAGTCTGCTAATATTTATATGTGTGTTACTGTGTGCGTATAGATTTTTTGTTCAAATATAAATTAGTGAAGGCTACAACCTACAAAACTGCTTATTTTTATTGCTGATCACTCTGTTTTGCAGTAATTATTTGGTGATTTGTGGCTAATTTGCAGCAGAGTTTATAAGCTTATTTAAACTTACTAGAAAAAGGGTTAAAACAACAATCTTGATTGCAAAAGCAAACCTCACAGACACTGATGGTCTACACAGCTACACTACGGAGAGTGCTTGTTTCTTTTTTTGGATGTGTGCTTGTGACTTTGTGGTGGGGTTGTTTTGTATCTTGATTTGAAAGTGGCTACTACAGAACTGTATGCCTAAATATAGTCTTAGCTTTTTATTACAACTTAGTGTATACAATGAATGGAAAGAATATTAATTTTACTAATACCATCACAATAAGAACATACAAACAATACAGTATCCTTTTATAGTGTTCTGCTGAAATAAGTTGTTATATCAAGCACCCTACTATTTAGGAGAGATATAGGAGCATAGGTACAAGTTCCTGCTTTCTAAAACTTAAGCCGTGAAGTCCTGTTTTGGAATAAAAACGGAAGAACTGTTAGGTAGTCATCAATCTAGTTTTCTTAAAAAATTTAGTATTCCCCTTTGGTCTCTACCCTATTAAGTAAAAAATCCTGTAGACGTTATTGCAAGAACCTACAATTTAGATTCATGTTTTCTTAACTGGCGAGTATTGGCTAGTTGTTTTTTTATTATCTAGTAGAGATTGATCTTTTTACTGGGCAAAGAATTGGAAGATTAGGTGTGTTCTGATTTCAATATTTAAGTTTGGTGGTTGAGCCGACCTCAACTAAGTGTGGACTGTGATGTATATATAGGTAGTGGTAAATTAAAACATTTTTGTTCTAGAATTTAAACTATAGCAGAATGTTAAATGGTTTGAATTAGTTAGAGCTTTTAATCTACATTGATAAGACTTTTGCATAATAAGACTGAGTATATCTAAAGTAATCAAATGTATTGTTTGGTGGTGCCTCTGAGATTTGGATGGCATTCCCGTTCTTGTGACTACCCAAAACTTATCCACGAACTTCGAAATGACTTGTTTGTACGTTCCTTAATGTTTTCTTTTCAAGGGTAACACTGGAGGCTTACAGTGGCCTACGTAGCAGTTATTTGATAAATATGTAGCCCTAGCCACTCTTAGGAAAATACAAAGCTGCTTTTGGAATGTTGGCTGTGATGCTTATTACTATCTACTACTTGTTAGTTATGTAATATGCTGGTGTGTCCATATTCTTAGTTCAGCATGTATGATTTGTGTCTTTATAGTTCATACTCTGTTTAGATGCATGATGCTATCATGTTGGAAAGATATGTACCCTTTACGTAGTCTCGACTGTCAACATGTGTCTTGCAAAAACCGTTTGAACATGCTGCTTAATTGCCTTCGTAAATTCTAATTTGAACCTTCTTTTCATTTAACATTTAATGTGCATAGATTGATTTTCAATCCAAGTCAATCTTATCTATTGGTAGGTAAGAAGTACAAAAAAGATAAAGGGACACTGAGTTCGTCTGAGACATGTGTTCGTCCGAGACATTTAATTACTGCATACTGTATTACATTTAATTTAACTGTAGGAGTTAGACCCATTATATTTTACTTCCTTGACCCATTTTATATTCTACTTCCTTAGCACTTTCTTCTGGTTTGAGTTACCTTTTTGAACCAAATGTGATGCAGGTAGTAAAGAAGAGGCCTTCTTTGATTCACAAGCCTGGTTAGATTCAGATTGTGATGACTTCATGAGCGTTAATGGTGGTAAGATATATATTTATATTCCAGTGACATCAGGGGGCTATACTAAATAGCAGACAAATTATAGCGTTGAAACAGCATTACTTGCATGTCAAGGCTGTAGTTTAACCTTCTTTCATTTTGCCTTTTCCACTTCCGTGATTCTTGATAGCTTACTGATTAAAATGTGATTTCTGTAAGCATGGTAAAAGTGTAAATAAAATTTTATTCTACTGTATTCTTCTGATAATACTTGTACATCTGATGCAGAGTTTACCAAATAAAATTTTATCCTTCTGTATTTTTCTGATAATCCTTGTACATCTGATGCAGAGTTTACCCCTTCTCGTGGTAACACTCCACTACATAGTTTTACTACTGCAACTCCACAAGTCAACAAAGCCTTTTTTGAGGACTCGGCTCTGGATGGTACAATAAAAAATCAACCATCCCCACCTGAGAAGAAAATGAGTTTATCTGACCTATTTAATCAGAGTTTTCGAGCTAAACGGGACGCTGCTGACGAACAAAATACGTCTGGCAGTTCAAGTGACACAAATTGTAGCTCGAGTTTGCAAAGCAGTGAACTAACCCCAAATGGAGATTTCAAGGCTGCGCAGGAGAAATCTTTGATGTCGTTGCAGTGTTGCCTTCCGAATCTGGGCAAGCAAGTAACTTTACTGAAAGAAACAAGATGAGCTTGTCCATAGTAATGGGTTAAATTAACATATGTTTATGTGTTATATAACTCTCTTTGCTGTCCATATATTCTGTCAAGCCGAAATTTTTTTGGCAATGATTTATCAAGGAGTTATAAGTTGATGATAAAATATATAGAACTTGAACAACGTTATTTCAAGTTTGTCAAAGAAATTTGAAGGATGCGCTTAAGAGAAGCATTATTTAACTTGGTCTTAAAGACTGTTAGACTAAGTTAAATAATGCTTATTGTAACAGTAAGACTAAGTAATGCTTACTGTTAGTAACAGTAAGATTCAGTGTTACCGTGCTTTCGGGTTTTTTCAGAAACATAGAGAAAATTAGAGGAGAAATTGTTAGAGTTTTCTCTTCTAGTTGTGATCTTTTCAAAGTTTTCTAAGTATTTTTTTTTTTTTGCTCTCTGTTATATCTTTATCCATGAAGCATCAACAACTTTGAAGCAGAGTTTTTTTTCCGCTACTCCATTTTGTTTATCAATCAAGGCATTAACAAATAGCTAGCGACTAAGCAGAGTGTAAAAGTTTAAGATGGGACGAAATGAGTACATGATGTAAACTTTGGAACCAAAACATAATCAACAAAATTAGAGCAACTCCAACCCATCACTAAATCACTATTAGTGATGGATATAGTGTCAATGCAACACTAAAATGGTGACTCAAGATCACCAAATGAGTTTTGGGTCACCAAATTTGGTGATAAAAGTACATTTGGTGATCCTTGGTCACCAAATTTGGTGACTTTCAAAATTCCAATAATAACCCTATATTTGTTAACAAAACAACTTTTTTCCATGTATGTCATACTATTTGTTCTTGTAATTTTTTTCCAACTTATTTTTTCTCATAATTTTTAACTTTAAATTTTTATCAATTGAAACTTCTTTTCTTCTTAGCTCTTGTTAAATTTTTATCTATGTCCTACTATTTATTCCTGTTGTGGAATAAAAACGAGGGTTTATAAATTGCGGCTGTATTTAATACAAAGGATGGTGAGCTTCGAGCTTTAATGGTTGTTCTTGCGTTCGAGACTAAACGGTCATCACAAGATGCCTACGTATCTCTGTATTGTTAGAGAATCAAGCCAACGTAGTTCTGAGAATGAGGGGTCAGGCCCTTTATATAGGCTGAGAAGCCTTAGAATTAAGGTAGGAGTTGGAGACTTAATAGATAAGTCACCTCCTTGAGGAAAGTTCTAGACTCCTTCCTTGTAGGAGTCTGTTGCCATATCGAATTGGATGCCTTGGAGACTAAGTCTTGTAGAGATAATGTCCTTATCTGACACTTATTGCTGAGCTGTTTATTACCCCTAATATTAATTACGAAATTAATATTAAAAATAGGACTTTGGACCCTGTTGGTGGGCCCCACGTTCGGACCATACCGGGTCTAATTAATGCAACACTAAATGTGTCTTTAGGGCTTATTTTTAGCCCATATCATTTGCCCCCCAACTTCTAGGAAAACTGATCAGGTTTTCCTTGAAGTTTTAACGGTCCTTTCCAAGACTCGGGTCAGGGTTCATCTTTATACACTAGTGTTTCACGAGTATTGTCTTTATGTAAAGCGTGGAGCGACCGACGCGTTTACGACAATGTTAATTCGATGCTAATCGGCACTAATCAGCCTTAACGACATTTAAACAATGTTTAAACGACGTTGAACGGCATAAAACGGCACTAAACGGTACTAACTAGCCTTAAATGACACTTAAACAACGTTTAAGTGACGCCAACCGGCATTAAACGACACTGAACGGTGCTTATCGACACTAACGGTGCTAATCGGCACTTAATCGGTGCTTATCGGCACTAACGGTGCTATCGGCACTTAATCGGTGCCTAACGGTGCTATCGGCACTTAATCGGTGCTTATCGGCACTGACGGTGCTAATCGGCACTTAATCGGTGCTTATCGGCACTAACAAGCCTTGAACGACACTTAAACAATGTTAAGCGATTCTAAACGGCGCTAAACGGTGCTAAACGGCACTAGCGGGGGTCCGGGGGCCGCAGCCCCCGGGCGGGGTCCAAGGGGCGGCAGCCCCTGGCGGGGTCCAAGGGGCAGAGCCCCTGGCTGGGGTCGAAATTTTTTATTTCCAAGGGCTAGTACTATTCAGAAATTATCATTTCGACTCAAATTTCTGAATTTTAATCACAAATTTCGATCAGGAAACTTTACATTTTTCGACGGCACTAATGGCACTAAACAGCGCTAAACAGTGCTAATATGCACTAAATAATGCTTAAACAGCACTAAACAGCGCTTAATCGGCACTAATCGGTGCTTAGTTTTCACTTCCCTTAATTACCAAATCAGAAAGACAAATAACAAAAAATGAAATTTTGCGAACCCAACTCGAACATCGCTGTCGGTCGGCCGGGCAAAAACCCGTACCGACCATCACTCCCGGTCGGCTGGAGGGTATTACAAGGGGCCGGTCGGCCGGAGCCCCGGTCGGCTGGTTTTTTTTTTTTTCAATTTTTTTTTTTTTTTTTTTTTTGAAACGAAGGCAGAAAACCCGTATCGATGACCGAAGTCGGTCGGCTGGAAGGTTCACCGGAGGGTCGGTCGGCTGAGGAGCCGGTCGGCTGGACCGAGCCCGTACCGAGAGCTGATTCCAGTCGGCTGGAGCATGTCCGGGGAGGCCGGTCGGCCGGTGACCCGGCCGGCTGAAATTTTTTTGCTCCGTTTCTTTGTTACAGTGGTTGGCTCGATCTCTATCAGTGATTTTGATCAACCATCGACCTGGAACCAACTTGGCCATTCATGGCTAGAGTTACTTACTTTCGCATACCGATATCGATCATCGATATGGAATCAATATTGGCCATTCATGGCTAGAGTTACTTACTTTCGCATACCGATATCGATCATCGATATGGAATCAATATTGGCCATTCATGGCTAAAGTTACTTACTTTCGCATACCGATATCGATCATCGATATGGAATCAATATTGGCCATTCATGGCTAAAGTTAACTATTTTCGCATATCGATATCGATCATCGATATGGAATCAATATTGGCCATTCATGGCTAGAGTTACCTATTTTCGCATATCGATATCGATCATCGATATGGAATCAATGTTGGCCATTCATGGCTAGAGTTACTTATTTTCGCATACCGATATCGATCATCGATATGGGATCGACTTTCGACATTGAAACGATGTCGAGACTCTCGACATCGAAACGAAGACCGGTCGGCTGAAGATTCCCTGGTGCCCCGATCGGCGGCCTCCGGTTTGCTGAGCCCCGGTTTTTAAACCTCAACGTCAGTATTCTAAGTCGATGACCAAACAGACATCCTTCAATTCAAATTGGCTTTCGTGACCTTCTGGGCCTTAACTCGCTTGTTGAATCCTTGGTTTTAAACCTCGAATCCGTTCGTGGTTGTTGGTTATCATCAACCCTTAACTCTTATTCTAATATGTAAAAATGATGAAGTCCCTTAGTTCTTGCCCCTTGCTACATATGGTGGAGGTCTTGCTTCTCGGTTGATCGTTCAAGAAGTTCCCTTGCCACTCAACACTTGACTTCAAGTCCGGTGTGTCTTGGCTGGTTGTTAACCTTCTTTTCTTGATTCTAGGTTTCCAACCTTCTTCTTATGCTCACAAGACCTTGCTTTGGGTTATATTCGATTGAAGGCTCTTGATTCAAGTCCTTAAACTTCAAATGACAAATTTGATTGGAGGCAGACAGCCTTTTTTGCCATCAAGGCTAAAATTTTGTGTCGTGATTTTAGATTCAAGATTTTAAGTAAGGAATGACAAAGGACCCCTCATCTCAACACTCTCACTAACTGTTTCTGTGCCTTCAAGGCATTATCAGGGAGCCAACTAGTCTCGAGATGAGCTCGAAGAGGGTCTATCCTTCAGCTTACATCAACTGGTGCTACCAATTATGATTCGATGGTGAGGTCTTCAGGACCGGGAAGCAAAAGCTCTCTGCATAATTCTTTATCTCAGAAGAGCCATACTTAGACTGGGCTTCGGCCTTAATGTTCTTTTCTCGCTTGGGATATACTCAACATGGAATTTATCGAGAGGGGCTATCACGGCTTTCACAATCCTCAAGTATTTGGCCATATTCTTTTCTTTAACCTCAAACTCTCCATTGACTTGTGAGACTACCAGATTTGAGTCTCCACAAACTTTCAGGTTCTTCACCCTCAGGGCTCTCGTCAATCCAAGGCTGGCCATCAGAGCTTCATACTCCGCCTCGTTGTAGGTTGTTGGAAGTCCAACTTCAAGGCATACTCGAGTGTGAACCCATCGGGGCTTAACCTGCACCACTGGTTTTTGTTTTTGATGCTCCATGAAAATAGAGAATCCAATACTCCTTCTTCTCTTCCATGGGTTTCTCACCTTGCTGACCTTCCTGGTCTATTACCTCCTGCCCCACGACTTCTTGGTTGTCAATGGTATATTCAACCACGAAGTCAGCTAGAGCCTGGGCATTGATGGCCATCCTAGGCTTGTACTTAACATTGAATTCTCCAAGTTAGATTGCCCACCTGATGAGCCTTCCATTGGCTTTCGTGTTATGCAATATGTTTCTTCAGCGGGTGTTCCATCAGGACTTCAACGTTTGTCTTTATCCAGGGTCCTTCAAGGACTTAAACTCTTATCTGCTGTAACTTAAATCTACCATTCGGGGTATGCATTCGTTTGTTTTCATTCGTGTATTATTTTATTTTCGGTACTTGGTCATCTTTGACTCACACATCAGGTGCTTGGCACATAAATAAAATCACAATCAATGAATGGAAAACAAAAATGCATTAATAACTTGAAATGGGTTCAACCCTTACATAGAGTACTACTGTCCTACTCGGAACAACATGCTCTGCAATGGTTTTAATGAACCTTATTTCTACTTCTACTATATAAATATGAAGCTAAGTCCTACTAGGATAACTTAAGCCCAATCGGGGTTTTGCAAGACTAGGTTTGCACCACTTAATTTTGTTTTTGATGCTCCATCAAAATAGGGCACCCACCACTCCTTCTGGTCTCCTCATTCTTATTCTGAAGTTCACTTCCTGCTTGGGGTACTACCTCCTGCCCCCCGACTTCTTGGTTGCCAATGGTATACTCAACCACAAAGTCAGTTAACGCCTTAGCCTCAATGGCTGTCCGAGGCTTCTGCGTGATGTCCTCTGCTGACCTTTCTTTGTGTTCCTTACCACTGTGGACTTCCATGTCTTCAATCGGAAGGACCTGCCCCCCGACTCCATCAGGCCTTAACGAGGCTACATAACAGCTTCGCGCCATCTTCTGATCACCTTTATGTTCTCCAACACCATTCCTGGTAGGGAACTTGATCTTCACATGATAGGTTGAGGCAACATCCTTGAATGCATGAAGTCCCGTCCTTCCAAGGATGGCGTTGTACGTTGAATCCGCCTTGATTACCAGGAAGTTCAACATCCGAGTGGCCTCCTTGGGCTCTTGCCCAATAGTTACAGGCAGCTGAATAGTCCCTTCAACTTTGGATTTTACTCCATTAAATCCGTATATAGGCATGTTATTGGGGGTCAACTGAGAATCAGTGTATCCCATCTTCACAAACGCATCATGAAACAGAATGTCAACGGAAGCTCCATTGTCTATCAAGACTCGCTTCACCTCCGAGTTTCCAATCACAGGAGTTATAACCAACGGGTCATCATGGGGGAACTTCACCCCTTCCAAGTCTGAGTCATCAAAGCTAATCGCTACCTCAGTTTTTGCACGCTTCGGTGCCTCTCCCACGATGTGCAACACCTCTCGAGCATAAGCCTTTCGAGAGTTCCTAGTTGTCCCGGCTGCAGTCGGGCCTCCTGAGATCATGTTGATTACTGGCCCTCGGGGCTGTAGGTTGCGATCTTGATCGTCATCCCTTCTATTATAGTCTCTTCTCTGATTACCACGGTCTTCACCCTTAGTGAAGTGCCTCAGTTTCCCTCTACGGATCAAAAACTCGATCTCATCTTTGAGTTGCTTGCAATCGTCAGTGTCATGCCCCACGTCTCTATGGAATCTACAATACTGATTCTGGTTTCTATTTGCGGGATCACCCCTGAGTGGCTTCGGCCATCTGAAATCCTTATCATTCTCAATGTCCAACAAGATTCGACTCCTAGGAGTATTCAACCTTGCATACTCAGTGAACCTTGACCCTTGGTTCTTCTTAGGGGCAGAGTCGGAGTCCTCGCTAGTTCGGGGATACTTGTCCCTAGCATCATACTCTTGATCATCATAGTCTTGGTCTTGCTTTCGCTTCTTGGAGTCATTGTTACCTCCTCCTCCACCTACGGTGGTTTCTTTCTTCAAGCTATCCTCAGCTTTAATGTACTTATCAGCCCTTCGTTGGAGCTCAGCCATGTTCTCAGGGGGATGCTTTGCCAATGATCTCTTGAAGAAGAGGTCAGTGGTTCCGTGCTCCAGGGCTACCATTGCCACCTTATTTTCCAAATCAGTGATATTCAGGGTCTCCTTAGTGAATCGCTTGAGGTAATCCCTCAGATTTTCATTCTTTCCTTGCACCACATACATAAGAGATGCGGAGCTCTTCTCATGCACCCTTCCGCTAATGAATTTGCTAACGAAGGCGGCACTCAACTCCTTAAAAGAGCCAATAGAGTTCGCAGGCAATCGGCTATACCATCTCTGAGCCATGCCCGACAGGGTTTGGGGGAACGCTCTGCACTTTAGGGCATCACTTGCAGGCTGCAGCAGCAGTGCGTTCGAGAATGTCCTGACGTGATTTGCGGGATCACCCGTTCCATCATAAGCCTTAATTGTCGGCATCTTAAACTTCCTAGAAATATGAGCATTCATCACCTCCTCGGTGAACGGGGGTGTTGGATCATCAGGATCTCCGAGAGGCATCAGATCTTTGGGGTTTCCCTTGGGAATTTCCATCCTTGTGGTTGTTCTTCCGAATGAGGCATCAGCCCTTCTTTGTCTCCTTGAAGACCTCTCCAAATCAATGATGGGAATCCTTCCTGCAGTTGGAGGAGGCTGAGTTTGATTTAGCCTAGCTTGTTCTCTTGCCATATCTTCCTTCAATTTTAAGATCTCGGCCTCATAAGCCTTGATCCTTTCAGCAGTTGTCAAAGATTGTCCATCACAGATGTCTTGAGTCCTCCTTCGAGGTTCTCTACTAGCACGTCGCCTCCTCGGGGCTTCATCATGGTCATCATCCTCATCGTCGGAGGAGGTTTCATCAGTATAAGGACCCGAATAATCGTGATACTCTCGCTCTCGGATCTGCAAAGCGTGACCACTTGGGCCTGTCCCTTGGATAGGAGGATAATTAGGCAGCCCGTATGTCGGGTTAGTACTCACGGGGAGATCTGTAGTGTGGATCTGGACCCCATGCGATGGGTTGTTCGGATCAATCAGAGGAGAGACCACCATCTGAAGAGGATTGGTTTCTCGTCTTGTACGGGTAATCGGAGATAATGTACTCTCAACGTGGGGGATCGCCCCTGATTGTTGAGAAACTTGAGATTGGGTGATCGCCCCTGATGCTGGCGGAGCTTGTTGGGCAATCGCCCCTGATGCTGGGGGAACCTGTTCGGTGATGGGTGGAGCAGATCTGAGAGGTATGGCCTCAGTTGCAACTGGTGTTGTTCTTCGTGTTTGAACCATGGTTGATTTTGTCTTCCCACAGACGGCGCCAAATGTTGTGGAATAAAAACGAGGGTTTATAAATTGCGGCTGTATTTAATACAAAGGATGGTGAGCTTCGAGCTTTAATGGCTGTTCTTGCGTTCGAGACTAAACGGTCCTCACAAGATGCCTACGTATCTCTGTATTGTTAGAGAATCAAGCCATCGTAGTTCTGAGAATGAGGGGTCAGGCCCTTTATATAGGCTGAGAAGCCTTAGAATTAAGGTAGGAGTTGGAGACTTAATAGATAAGTCACCTCCTTGAGGAAAGTTCTAGACTCCTTCCTTGTAGGAGTCTGTTGCCATATCGAATTGGATGCCTTGGAGACTAAGTCTTGTAGAGATAATGTCCTTATCTGACACTTATTGCTGAGCTGTTTATTACCCCTAATATTAATTACGAAATTAATATTAAAAATAGGACTTTGGACCCTGTTGGTGGGCCCCACGTTCGGACCATACCGGGTCTAATTAATGCAACACTAAATGTGTCTTTAGGGCTTATTTTTAGCCCATATCAATTCCTAACTCTTGTTAATTCTAAAATGTCGTAATTCTAAAATATCAATTTTCAACAAAATTTGAATATTGATTTTTTTTATAAATAATTTTTATATTAATAAATTTAATATTATGCGACCGTAACATTACAATTTAAAATAAAATAGATATTAATAATGTAAATTGAACAAAGTTAGAATATTCTATTTTATTGGTGAAAGATTCTTTTTAGTGTCAAATATAGTGATCATGGTTGGAGCGTATTTTGTGAATGGTGTAATTTTGTTACCAAAATAGTGTCCCTAGGACACAATTTTAGTATCTTGGGTTGGAGATGGTCAGCAAACTAATAAAAAATAGTCATAATACAAAGACAATCAGTTGAAGACAAAACGAAATCGAATCTAAACAAGCTCATCGAGTACTTGCAAAATTATATTATTATTATTACCAGAGGATACTTGAATCCAAATTAAAAGAATGGATAAAAAAGAAAAAGTGGGACAGATTCCCAATCCTGAGAGACATAATGAAAGGTACATCTTTCCTGCAGTCCTCTAAAGTTTGAGCCCCCTCTACGATTTCAGTGTCAATTATTCACACACATACTCTCTTTCCCCCTCTATATTACTACTCTACTGTCTCCAACACCCCAGAAGTGCATGAATCAAAAGAAATGATGAGTCTCCGAGCTTCATTTAACTTAATTGCTTTTTTAGCCTTATTAGTTGTAACATATTCTCATCATGCTCTCGCTTCTAGCCGCCGTCTAGCGGAAACAACCAATGATCAAGCTAGCACTGCACCAACAACTGGTATATGTTACGCTGCGGAGATCATGCATGGTTACAAGTGCCAGGAGTATGATGTAGGTTCTAATAGCTACTCAAATAATTTAAATTTTACACCTACATTTTTTGTACATCACTATTGATTATATTGTCGCTTACATTTTCTTTCGAGTACGTTTTATGTGCAGGTTACTACAAGTGACGGATATATTTTGAGTCTGCAAAGATTTCCAGAAGGTAAAACTGGAGGTGGTGGTGGAAATAATAAGCAGCCTGTCTTGCTGCAACACGGTGTTCTTGTGGTAATTAAACTTAATTTAATTTTGTTTAGTGTTTGTGAGAAATATTGTTATGTCCTGACGCTTACTGTTTAAGAAAATATTATTGAAAAGTAAAAATGAATATAAACACACACACGAAATAGTATGTACCCGTGAACAACTAATCTGCCCGTGAAGAGTTTGGCAGATTGTCCAGAAAGACAAATATGATCCAGTAGCTACTAGCTACAACTAAAAATGATTGAAAGCTAAAAAAATATGCAAACATTATTAATCATCACAACAGAATTAAATTAGAACATTTTATTTAATAATGAAGCAATCCCTACTATAATAAGAACTTTTAGTACTTGAGTATCGATTTTCCAAAGAGCTTGGCCCAAACTAGATTGGCTCATGTTGGGTTTTTACTTAAGTTGATGGGCTTATTGCTTTAGTTAATCCAAACTAGATAAGAGTCGTACACATTGGTATGATGTGTATAGATAAATAAACACACATTGGTATGATGTGTGAAGATAATAAACACGCTGTGATGATTTGTATACACCAGTGTGAAGATTTGGTCTTAGCTATATTAAGTTATTTTAGGTAAAGTAGTGTAAGTTTTATCTATTAAGATCCTATTTTGTAGCTACCGCTGTGGTGAGCATAGCCTATAAATAATTCTTGTATTCGTTTGAGTTTTAATATCAAGGAAGTAGTTCCTCAATTCTCAGTTCTCATATACATTCAAACACTTATATATATATGTTTAGTTAATTCTCTACATTGTGGTATCAAGAGCCATACAGTGGTATATGCCCAAATATATGCCAAAACCAGCAACGATGGAGACCACAAAATCAAAAGATGGAATGGTTGGGTTAAGCTATCCTATGTTGGCACGTACAAACTACACAGCCTGGTCGATAAAGATGCGTGTTTTTATGCAGGCCCAAGGCGTTTGGGAGGCAGTAGAGCAGAGTGATACTAAGGGTGTAGTTGAAGCCAAAACGGATAAGGTGGCACTTGCAGCTATCTATCAGGGAATTCCTGAAGATATGCTCCTGTCGATTGCTGAGAAAAAGACTGCGAAGGAGGCATGGGAGGCATTGAAACTGATGTGTATGGGAGCTGATAGAGTTAAGTTGGCAAAGGTGCAAACTTTAAAAACGGAACTGGAATCACTGAACATGAAAGAAGGTGACCAGTTAGAAGATTTCTGCATGAAGGTGAATGGGATTGTGACCAATATCCGCACTTTAGGTGAAACCATGGAGGAATCTTATGTTGTGAAAAAACTGTTACGAGCGATGCCTTCTAAATTCTTGCAGATTGCTTCAACGATTGAGCAATTTGGCGATGTGGAGAAGATGACAATTGATGAGGTTGTGGGTAGACTCAAGGCGCATGAGGAAAGAATGAGGGGTCGGATAGAGAACACTGGAAGTTCCGGTGGAAAATTACTTTTGACTCAGGAGGAGTGGTCGAAGAGAAGCAATAAAAACTGGACCCCTGGGACTCACAATCAGAAACCAAGAAACACAACTTATAATCGTGGAAGAGGTAGAGGCACTTTCAGGAATGCTGGATTTGGTAGAGGACAGCAGTCACGACAGGAAGAAGGCAGCAGGCGTAACAATCAAGGTCGAGATAGGAGTACATTGAAGTGCTTCAACTGCAATGGTTACGGACATTATGCATCAGAATGTCGTAAACCCAAGCGTGAAAAGGGTCGAGAAGGTGATGCAAAATCAGAGGCAAATCTGACCCAAATCCCAGATGATGAACCCGCGTTGCTGGTTGCAGAATGCGGAGTGAAGCCAAATAACGTGGTATTGTTGAATGAGGAAGCAGTAATCCCAAAACTTAGCCATGGTGAAAATGTGCAATCAAATCTGTGGTACTTGGATAACGGGGCTAGTAATCATATGACTGGCCACCGTGAGAAGTTTAAAACGCTGGATGAAGGAGTCACTGGCAAGGTAAAGTTTGGAGATGGCTCGACTGTTGAAATAAAAGGAAAGGGATCGATCATTTTGAAGTGTAAAAATGGAGAAGAGAGATTGCTTCATGAGGTATATTTTATTCCAAGTTTGTGCAGTAATATCATAAGCTTAGGACAACTCTCTGAAAATGGGAATAAAGTTATTATGCATGGAGATTTCTTGTGGATTTATGAAAAACAGGGAGATTTGTTGATGAAAGTTAAGCGTTCACTGAACAGGCTGTATAAGATTATAATTGAGAATAGCAGTAATGAGTGCTTGTTGTCAAAGTCGGAAGAAACGTCCTGGTTATGGCATTCACGATTAGGGCATGTTAATTTTAAAGCAATGAAGTTGATGTCCAATGCTCACATGGCTGATGGCATACCTGACTTTGTTCAACCAAAAGAAACATGCAGTGGTTGTCTACTCTCAAAACAGGCAAGAAAGCCATTTCCTGCACAAAGCACCTTTATTGCAAAAAAGATATTGGGATTGGTACACGCTGATTTGTGTGGCCCCATATCACCTCCAACACCAAGTGGCAACAGATACTTCTTTCTGTTAGTGGATGATTTCTCAAGGATCATGTGGGTTTTTATGTTGAAAACGAAAGATGAAGCCTTAGAACACTTTAAAAAATTTCGAGTGCTTGTAGAGAAGGAAACAAAAGAAGTGATACAAACACTCAGAACAGACAGAGGTGGTGAGTTTGTCTCGAAGGCATTCGAAGAATACTGTCAAGAAGCTGGTATACAAAGACATTTAACTGCTCCCTACACTCCGCAACAGAATGGAGTGGTAGAACGACGCAACAGGACTGTGGTTGCTATGGCAAGAAGCTTCTTGAAGGAGAAAGGGCTGCCATCATTTTTCTGGGGTGAGGCAGTACGTCAAGCTGTGTATATTTTGAACCGTTTACCAACTCGTGCTTTGTCTGAGGTGACTCCCTATCAAGCATGGACGGACTCAAAACCAAACCTGGGCCATATAAAAGTATTTGGTTGTCTGGCTCATATGAAAATTGCTAAGGCACATACAGGAAAACTTGATGATAGAAGCAAGCCTGTGGTTTATTTTGGAAAAGAACCAGGTACAAAAGCCTATAGACTTTATGATCCTAATACTGGGAGAATACATGTCAGTCGTGACGTGGTGTTTAAAGAGAATAAAAGTTGGGACTGGAGTAAACAGGTGACAGAAGGTTCGAAATCACTTGTTGATTCATTTGTTGTTATTAATATTGATGCTGAAACTCAGGGAGAGAGTCAGCCTAATGACTCCCAGACGTCAGGTGAAGGGGTGAAAACTCCTGTAAGTTCACAGATGCCTGTGAGTAGCTCTACAGATTCCCAGTCGAACGAATCACAAGGAGAAGTGGCCAGAAATTTGCAACGAGATTTTGATGATGCAGTTAGCAGTCAGAACAGCGAACATAGCGCAGAATCCACAGAACCTAGGAAATTTCGTTTGCTAAGTGATGTTTACAATGACACTGAAGAAGTAGAGCTTCCTGATGATGAGTTGCTATATGCTGGTATTGATGAGCGAACTGGGTTTAGTGAGGCAGTAAAAGAAAGCGAGTGGAAGGTGGCAATGCAAACAGAGATTGACGCCATAGAAAAGAATCAGACCTGGGTATTGACTGACTTGCCAGCAGGGAGAAAAGCAATCAATTTGAAGTGGGTGTACAAGTTGAAAAGGGACACAAATGGACAAATAATTAAACACAAGGCGAGATTAGTCGCTAAGGGATATGTCCAGAAAAAAGGTGTTGATTTTGATGAAGTATTCGCACCTGTCACTCGACTAGAAACAGTGCGTTTATTATTGGCATTGTCAGCTAAGAACGGGTGGGAAGCACACCACCTTGATGTGAAGTCAGCATTTTTGAACGGAGAACTACTTGAGGAGGTCTATGTGACTCAACCGGAAGGCTTTGTGAAGAAGGGAAAAGAAAATAAGGTTTACAGGTTATTGAAAGCATTGTACGGTCTTCGCCAAGCTCTACGGGCTTGGTACGCAAAACTGAACAGGAGCTTAAGAGAGTTGGGCTTTGAGAAGTGTCCATACGAGCATGCTGTTTATACAAAACGTGAAGGAGATGAATGTTTGATTGTTGCTGTTTATGTGGACGACTTACTAATAACAGGTTCAAGTGTGTCAAATATTAACAAGTTTAAGCAGGAGATGAAGAATAAGTTTGAGATGAGCGACCTGGGGAAACTAGCTTACTACCTTGGTATAGAGGTGGATCAAAGAAACAAATATATTGAGTTGAGACAGTCAGCTTATGCTAGAAAATTACTTGAGAAAGCAGGTATGTTGAGTTGTAATCCGGTAAAGAATCCGATGGAAACCAAAGTTGTGCTAAGTAAAGATGAGAAAGGGAAGCAGGTGAATGAAACTCAATATAGAAGCTTGGTTGGAGGACTAAGGTACTTAGTTCACACCCGTCCAGACATTGCTTATGCGGTTGGTGTAGTAAGCAGATATATGGAGAGGCCCACGGTGCTGCACTACAATGCAGTGAAACGTATACTTCGTTATGTGAAAGGTACGTTGGAGTATGGACTCGTGTATTCAAAAGGAACGGGTAATTATTTGCTAGCTGGTTTTTCAGACAGTAATCTTGCTGGAGATACAGATGATAGAAAGAGCACGAGTGGCATGTGTTTTTACTTGAATGAAAACTTGATAACGTGGGTGTCTCAGAAGCAAAGGTGCGTAGCTTTATCTACCTGTGAAGCTGAGTTTATGGCAGCTACAGCAGCTGCATGCCAAGGAATTTGGTTAAGGAATTTGCTGATGCAAGTAACTGATATAGGACCAAGTCCAGTAGTGTTTTATGTCGATAACAAATCAGCTATAGACTTGACAAAGAACCCTGTCTTCCATGGTCGCAGTAAACACATTCACATCCGTTATCATTTCATTAGAGATTGTATTGAGAGGGGTGAAGTGATTGTGAAGTTTGTAAGGACTGGTGAACAAAGAGCCGACATGTTAACAAAGGCGTTATCAGTGACAAAGTTTGAAGAGATGAGGAAGCTAATGGGCATGAAAAGTTTGGATTAAGGGAGAGAATGTTGGGTTTTTACTTAAGTTGATGGGCTTATTGCTTTAGTTAATCCAAACTAGATAAGAGTCGTACACATTGGTATGATGTGTATAGATAAATAAACACACATTGGTATGATGTGTGAAGATAATAAACACGCTGTGATGATTTGTATACACCAGTGTGAAGATTTGGTCTTAGCTATATTAAGTTATTTTAGGTAAAGTAGTGTAAGTTTTATCTATTAAGATCCTATTTTGTAGCTACCGCTGTGGTGAGCATAGCCTATAAATAATTCTTGTATTCGTTTGAGTTTTAATATCAAGGAAGTAGTTCCTCAATTCTCAGTTCTCATATACATTCAAACACTTATATATATATGTTTAGTTAATTCTCTACAGCTCAAATTTGCAGTTTTGTCGTATTTCAATAATTTTTTAGTATCTCATCACATGTATATAGTAATTGGAATCCAATGTATGTTGTGGATGTACAGTTTAATATCAGTGAACTTTCTTATTACTTTTCTTTTGTAGGATGGAATGACATGGCTGCTCAATCCAGCTAACCAATCTCTAGCACTAATATTAGCTGATAATGGTTATGATGTGTGGATTGCTAATACTAGAGGCACCAGATTTAGCCGAAGACATGTTTCCCTTGATTCCAGTAACCCGGTAAAATTTGTGTGTGGTGTTGCTCTTCCCCTTAAATTTTCTATTCCCGTGCAGTTTCTGTTATATTTTAAGTCACGTTTCAGAATTGCAATTATATATCAGCAGATTTCATGGGACCTTGTTTATGTATAAAGAATATTGGGTTCATGGTGATCTTAAGTAACTACGCGAGATTGTAAAGTTTTCTAGTTTAAGTAAGAGACTGTTATGGACTGGCCCAAGTTAGAAATAGGCCCAATGAGAGGCCCAAGAAGAATTAGAATGTGTAGAATAAAAGAGGGGAACAAGGTGAATTAGGGAATCGATTATGAATATTGTGTAAAAGCTATCTAGTTTTGGGAGAGTACGGACCTCTCGAATGTCCGATATCTTTGTGTAATCTGTTCTTGTGAGTCAGTTCATAACAACTGGTATCAGAGCATTGATCCAATGGGTTCACCTAGTGATAAACAGCGGGTCAATGTATTCGAAGATCCGTGTGAATCTATGTCGAAGATAGTTAAGAAGGCGATGGAGCATGCTATGGATGCGATGCATCATTCTCTTGCAGAGTGGGTTATGGAAAGTCAAAGGAAATTAAGGGAGGAGATTGACACTATGACGGGTCGACTAGAAGGGAGATTCAATTGCAACCGGGAGTTACATGAGTCGATTCCGGAGGTGGTCGAGGGTATTGCGGGCCACCTTAGTTCAGTAGCTATGGGTCCAGGGGTGACACAAATTGTGATAACTGATGTAGGTGGATGGTGTGGTGGCCGGAATGGGGCAACAAGCAGTGGGGTAGGTGGAGGTGCGGTGGACGTGGATGTACATGAGATTGGTGACGCTGACATGTATTATGCACATGAGTATGAACCACCTCCAGTGACATTACCATCTCTCTACACTACTGTAAGTTCTACACCTCAAATGTCTGAAGAAAATTATATTAAACAGCCTGCATCTAAGGTGTTTGATGAAAGTCCCAATAGTAAATTTGTGGGCACTACTCAAGTCCCAAATTCCATTAATTATAATGATACAACTCATGTCAATTCCAATACTAGTGTACTACAGGGATGGGAAAAAAGTTATGAAGCATGGGAATTACGTAGTTTTGATGGTACTAACCCAAGGGAGTGGATATTGAAAGTTGGAAAATACTTTTCTGGTAGTGATGAAAAAAAGGTCAATATAGCCGGTACTCATTTTAGAGGCAAGGCCAAAGTTTGGTATAAATGCTTTTATGAAACAACAAAGGAACAAGTAGGTTGGCAGAAGTTCTTACACGATCTACTAATTCGATTTGATAGCCTTAAGGTGGATAATCCTGGCTATCTAGTAAATCCGCTATATCTCCAACAAGTTGGCTCAGTTGCTGAGTATGAGATTAATTTCTTACAAACTAAGGAAATAGCAGAGTTCGTATATGAGTTTGTATTCACTGAAGAAATGCTAGTTCACAATTTCATAAATGGCCTGAAGGAAGACATTCGTGAACCTATCAGCTTGTGGTTACCTACGACCTTGCAGGGGGCAATTAAGCTAGCAAAATTTCAAGAGTTGCAAGTTGATAATAAGCAGATAGACATATGTCAAGCCGGGATTCAAATGGGTAATTTTTGCTGGGAGCTCTACTATCTTGAACATGACATTCGGCCCGATGACAATATTCCTAGTGACAATACAGTGGTGACAAATGGTGATGTGACAGTGACGAAAAAATCTGGCAGCTTACAGACAAATCTCGAGGAACGAATAGGTGGTTGTGCAATATCACCTGAGCTTATTGGAAATTCCGATGGTGCTCAATGCAATTATATGGTAATGCAAGCTCAAAGTGATAGAAGCTCTCACTCTGATTCTAATGGCAGTGCGGTAGGACCAAAAGTGAGGAATTTGGCTTGTCCAATTACAGAAACGAAGTCTGAATTGGAAACCAAGAATTCTGATACAGAAGATGTGAAGAGTAGGCTCCTCTCTGCTACTACTGAAACAAAGTCTGAAAAGGAAGGTTATGATTGTCTTTTTAGTCGCCATCCTCGTGATGGGATATCCGGAATGGAGATTGAATCTGTTACTTTTGATTCACTAGAATTACTTTCCAAACCAGACGGTGTGTATGTGCTTTCCAGATCCCAAATTTCAAATGATGACATTGACAATACCTGGAGGGCTGACTCCAAAATGAATGCAATCTTAGTTGTGGAAGAATTTTTTTTAGCTCCGCACAAGCGTGGTTATGTTGCCTCCAACTCCAAGGATGATCCAGCCAAGGAAACTGCCAACTGTACTGCCGGGTGTGATGTCCTGCATATGTTTGGGAATCAAGTGGCATCGCACCAGGAGTTTCTATCTGATACCTCGCTTCTGCCGTTAGCTCGAAATCATGCCGATCACATACCTAGCCTTACCATGATGCTAATTAGAAAGGAGCCTACATCCACAAATGTTCATGGGGTGGATATAAATTTTTGCAATATTGGTACGATGTATGTGCGTAAATTTGATCCTGGAGGAGACATTGTGAGTCAAGTACTAAATGATGTATTACGTATTCAGTCTGCTCTTAGTGAAAAAGTGGGGAATTATATCCATAACATGGCTACCTCCGTTAGTGGTCTTGTAATTGGATTTATCAACTGTTGGCAGATAGCCCTTCTACCTTTTCCTGCTAGCCCGTTCATTATTGCTGCAGGAAGTTTATCAAATATTTTATTGCATAGACTTGCGGAGAATATTCACGATGCATATGCTGAAGCAGCAAGTTTTGCGGAACAGGCTGTCTCATACATTAGAACTTTGTATGCATTCACAAACGAAACTTTAGCAATCTATTCATATGCAACTTCACTACAAGCGACCTTAAGATATGGAATATTGATAAGTCTTGTTCAAGGGCTTGGGCTAGGATTCCCATATGAGCTTGCTATTTGTTCTTGTGTCTTGCTACTTTGGGTTGGAAGGTTTTTTATCACACATACGAAAGCTCATAATGGTGAAATTGTAGCAGCCCTATTTGCAGTAATTTTAAGTGCCCAAAAAGTCCCACTTCGTAGGCTTGCTTATCTTAATAAGCCTGAGGTACCAGTGTTGATGCTAGGATCCGTATTTGCTATTGTTGGTGGTACAATACTTCCAATATTTGGCATTTTGATTTCTGGAATGATCAAAACATTCTATGAGCCACCACATAGATGAGGAAGGATTCAAAGTTTTGGTCGCTAGTGTTTGTAGGCCTCGGACTAGCAACAGTCTTAGTTTTTCCAGCAAGGTCATATTTTTTTGCGGTGGCTGGGTCTAAGTTAGTAAGAAGGATCAGGTCTATGTGCTTTGAGAAAGTGGTTAGGATGGAGGTAGGCTGGTTTGATGAACATGAACATTCAAGTGGAGCTATCAGTGCTAGGCTTTATGCAGATGCAGCCACAGTGAGTGCTTTAGTTGGAGACACGCTTGGGCAGATCGTTCAAGATGCAGCAACAACAGTTGCTGGTCTAGTCATCGCGTTTACAGCATGTTGGCAGTTGGCACTTATTTTCTTTGCGTTGTTACCCTTTGTAGGACTTAATGAATATATTCAAGTCAAATTCAGGAAAGGTTTTGGTGCAGATTCCAAGCTGATGTATGAGGAAGCAAGTCAAGTTGCGAATGATGTAGTTGGGAGTATAAGAACTGTTGTTTCTTTCTGTGCTGAAGAAAAAGTTATGGATCTCTACAAAAGAAAATGTGAATCTCCTCTTGGGGCTGGGATAAGGCAAGGATTAATTACTGGGTGTGGAGTTGGGATATCCTTCACCTTTCTATTTTGTGTCCATGCAACTACTTTTTACGCTGGAGCGCAGCTCGTTCATGATGGGAAAACAACAATTTCAAATATTTTTCGGGTTTTCTTTGCACTGACCATGACAGCTACTGGAATATCTCAGTCAGGTTCTTTTGCACCAGATAAAAGTAAAGCCAATACTGCAACTACTTCTATCTTCTCAATCTTAGACCGAAATTCAAAGATAAACCCATATGACGAGTCAGGGATGCCACTCGACAATGTTAAGGGACTAGATACCATGGTTGGTGAGCGTGGAACTCAGCTTTCAGGTGGTATCAAAGCACCTTATATATCTATGGTTCTAGCGGCTGTCCTGGATGAGCGTGGTATCACCTTCGACCTTGAGGACAAGGTCGTTCTTTGGGAGCGGGGTATTGTTATGGACTGGCCCAAGTTAGAAATAGGCCCAATGAGGCCCAAGAAGAATTAGAATGTGCAGAATAAAAGAGGGGAACAAGGTGAATTAGGGAATCGATTATGAATATTGTGTAAAAGCTATCTAGTTTTGGGAGAGTACGGACCTCTCGAATGTCCGATATCTTTGTGTAATCTGTTCTTGTGAGTCAGTTCATAACAGAGACGTATATTTTGTAACTACAAAGTTTTTTTTTTTTGCTAATTTTGTAACTACAAAGTTAAATATAGATTTCGTTGAATTACATGTACACATATGTAATTGTGGTTAAGATCGCTGTGAAGCCGTAAAGGTCATTTTCTATTGTGTACACACACTACTCAAGAGAAACATTTCTGTAATCACTGGTCACTGCAAATTGAAGTTATATTTGCTGTTTCCCGTGCCAAATGTATCTATAAGAAAAAGTCATGGCTATTGACAGGATTTTTGGGATTGGACATGGGATGCTTTGGTAGCTCATGACTTACCAGCCACAATCAATTTTCTGTTTCAACAAACTGGGCAGAAACTTCATTATGTAGGCCACTCTTTGGTAAGATTATCTAATTTATCACTAGTAGGAACTGTCTCAAATCGTCAGTTGCCAGAGGTGATTTGCTGTTGAGTTAAACTTGCTACACAAGAATAATAGAGTGGATGATACGTTTGAACTTGGGCAGGGAACTTTAGTTGCTCTAACTTCATTCTCAGAAGGGAAACAAGTAGACAAGGTGAAAGCAGCAGCACTGCTTAGTCCAATTGCTTACTTGAACCATATGACTACTGCCCTTGGTGTTCTTGCAGCTAGAGCCTTTCTTGGTGAGGTACATACCTACGCATTTCTCGCATATGTTTCATTACTTAACATTAATATATCTCGAGATTAACAGACTAGTAAATTGTTCCCCTGTCCTTGCGAATGGACAAGGTATCACATTTGGGGTCACAAATTAAAGTAGCCATGGATGCGCTGGGTCCTGGCAAAACATATTAACTGATAAATAAAAGCGGTTTCTTTTAGTACAATTCATTATTTCCTGTTTATTTTTTCACTACTTTTATTTCCTATATTAATGATAATGGTTACTCAACAGATTACTACCATCGCTGGTTTTGCAGAATTCAATCCAAAAGGGTAAATCTTAAATTGTTATGAACTTTTGATCGTCTTAAAGTAATGCTTCATCTAGTTTTCCTACCCTCTATAAATTAATAAGAAACCTAAAATTTACGTAGCAGTATAAATTTTCTTTCCCTTTGTTTTCTTGACTGTCACAGAGAGCCAGTAGCCAACTTTCTCAAGGTATTGTGCCTTGATCCGCAAGTAGACTGTTTTGATCTAATCACTGCACTTACAGGTAATTATATTTTAATTACTATCTGTATTTTTATTTAAGCAAATGTAGGTTACTTGGTGATTCTCCTTAATAATAGGCATCTAGTCATAACTAAACAAAATCTTGTTAGGTAAGAACTGCTGTCTCAATTCCTCTACTGTTGACCTCTTCCTGAAGAATGAACCTCAATCTACAGCAACTAAGAATTTGGTGCATCTAGCTCAAAGTAAGTTAATTGGATACCTAGTAATTTTAGTAATTGATCCGTAAGCTGGTCCATACACCATAATTCTAAAGCAGTTAGGTGTTGAAACACTACACAATTTTGCAGCCATTCGAGATGGAAGATTGGCGAAATACGATTACGGAAGTGCTGACTTCAACCAGGAGCATTATGGTGATTCTCAGCCTCCTGTGTACAATTTGTCTAACATTCCGCGCGACCTCCCTCTTTTCCTGAGTTATGGAGGCCAAGATTCACTTTCGGATGTTAAGGATGTCGAGAAGTTGCTTGATAATCTGAAGTTGCATGATGTAGACAAGATAAACATTCAGTACATCGAAGATTTTGCACATTCAGATTTCATTTTAGGAACCACTGCCAAGGATATCGTGTATAACCAAATTATGGCCTTCTTTAAACGGCACTAGAAATAATCATACATATATAAATATGTTGTCCTTGTGTACTTGGCATCCGTTAGCACGCATATGAAGGATATCTCTCCGACTCTCTGTATATTTAATGTAAGTGATTATTACCAGTTTTACGTATTTTTCAGTAAGACAATATAAGATTTATTTATGCATTCATTTTTTATCTTTTAAAAGGATGAAAAAAGGTCCTACTAACTACATTAGTAGCCAACCGTGAGTTTTGGCAGGTTACTAGTATTACCAATCCCTGTGTTCAACATGCAATATTAAAATATTATAAAATATTAAAGTAATAGTAAAATATTATAAAATATTTAAAGTAATAATAAAATATTATAAAATATTTTTTTTAAAAAAAAACATGCAATAACCTAGTATTTTGGTTAATGAAGTTACAAAAGAGCCTTAACATGCATGGTTTACACAGTTTATTGTTTAAATTGATTTAATTGTTCTTAGGGTGTTCACGGATTGATTTGGTCCGGATTATTATTTTTTTTGAACCAAACTAATATAAACGGTTTTTCAAAAATCAAAACCAAACCAGACCAGTTAGATCCCAAGACCAAACCAAACCTAACCATAGAAGAATGGATTGGTTCGGTTTCGTACCACGGTTTGACCTTTATAGCATATAAAGTAGAATTTAATACAAATTAATATTATACACTACATATATGTATTACAATATTTGTTTATCAATGTTTAGTCTACTATTTACGTATGACATTTATATAATTCAATTGAATTTATATAAATAGTAAACAAATTAATTTAGTGTAGAACTACAACATATTGACAATTAACTCAATATTATATTATTAAATAATTTATCCTTTTATTTTATATACGTATATACATTACATGCTATAAGTTATAATTTTAACTTATAACTATCTACTAGAACTTTTAGCGTATTATTATATAACGGTCCGGTTTTGTTTAACCGGTTTTAAAATATTGAAAACTATAACCAAACCATTTATGTATAAACGGTCCGATTAACCGAACCACTAACAACGATTTTTACGGTTTCGGTTTTTGTTGATTCGAATTGTTGTGGTCCGGTCCGACGGTTTGACGGATTGTTTGAACACCCCTAAAGAAAATATAATTTTAATTAAATAATTTCATGTGTTTGTAAGTCTTCGAGGACAGGATACTGACTTTACTCTATCTCGAAAGAGTCTAGATCTAGTACTATCGCTATTCTTGGATATCTGTCTATACAAGTCAAAACCCTCCTCATCTCCCTTCAAAAGCTGCTCCTACGTACGTTGTTCAATTTTAATTACAATATTGTTAGGGATGACATGATTATACGTTGTTCATTTAGCAAAAAAGTATGCTAACTGAATTGTTTGGTTATTTTAACAGGTGCAGGGTTTTTATGTTATCAAATGCGAGAAGAGGATATGAGAAAAAATAATCGAAAGTTCAGGAAAAATTTACATCTAGGTGTAGCTGCAGATGGCCGAGAACCAAGATCTTTTGATTCCTTGCCTGCTGATATTGTTCGCATAATCTTGTCATTCTTACCAGGGAAGGAGGCAGCAGCCATGGCTACTTTGTCTAAAACATGTCATTTTGCTCTCCCTGTCTTAAATTTCGATGATTGCATTAATTACAGTCTATCACAAAAGGAACGATATGTGATTTTCAACAAAATGGTAGATGACACTCTTTCTAAATTTCATCCTTGTGATAGTAGTCACAAAACCATTCGATTTCGTACTCGCAATGCGTTTATTCTTAAACTCATGGATCAGTGGCTAGAATTGGCGAGGATAAAAAATTTTACAGACCTATATCTAGATTTTACACAGGCAACCGAGTACTACCCTCTACCACGTACTATATGTGCTTTCAAGTCATTAACCGTTTTGCATATAGGAGGTTGCCAATTGCCAAGAGGATTGCATAAAAGCACTCGTTTAGATACTTTACAAGAGGTGCATCTCACAGGTGTACGTTCAGCTGAAAGGCTTATTAACTGTCTCAGACATGTCTGTCCTTCGATTGTGAACCTTAGTCTAATACATTGCACTATCTACAATCTTATACTATCTCGCCTTGATAAACTCACCAAGGTGAATGTAAAGGACTCTGGTCGCATTAGTAACATTATAATCAAAGCACAAAGCCTTCGGATATTCAAATATCATCAACGCAATGGTAATAATAAAAGAGTTTGTAACATTAATATGAGCCGGTGTAGGAACCTCAAGGTATTAAACTTGGACTCATCAGCCCGTATTGAAGGATTATCTCCTGACATGTGTTCCATATTTCCTTTGCTTGAGGAGTTATTTCTTGGCTTTTGTGGTTGTTCATTACCATTGAATATAGCAAGTCTAGTGCTTCAAATTTTAGTTTTGTCAAATCGCGACTTGGTGGTAAATGCAGCAATTGACACTCCAAATTTAAAATATTTTGAATGCACCCAACTAAGCTTGTTTAGAGCAATGACTTGGACACCAAAGGAAATTAGGATTAGCCTGCGTTACTATCACCTTGTAGGTGCTTCGTGGCTCTTAAGATTGAGACGTTTTGTTGAAAAATCGCCTTCAAATTGTAAGAAATTGTCGATAGAATTGGTTTTTGCTATGGTAAGCTAACAGATTGATTCTTTTTGTAAAAAACATTTTGTTATATTTTCTTATTCTTCCGTAGTTGGATTTTTATCAGATTCTCGTACTGGACTAAATTATAATGTGTGTTAACTTCTATCATTCATGTGTACGCAGGTCAAATTTGAACATGAAGATGTAACAGATTATATTTCATCAGTATCTCCTGGGATTAATGTTCTGAATCTTGAAATAGGCACCATAATTAATAGAAATTACATTGAGCTTATAGATGGCCTTCTCTGGAGTTGCCATCCAGAAACTCTGTCAATACAATTTTCTGATGCCCATATAAAGAAAGAAGCCATAGAGGTATACATTTTAATGATTCAAAGATAATTTTCTGCATGAATGTGATGATGTTGTCACCCACTATATTATTTGCTTCGAACACAGGCATTTTGTTATGAAATGTGCAACAGAGAAACAAAGCCAAGTTGCTGCAGAACTACTCGTAGAAAATGCTGGCTACATTATATAAAACACATTGATATGGCGCAGTTAGGGGACAGCTGCAGGAATATACTTGAACACCGCCAAAAACTCATCTTTAATATGAAATGGTAGGTGCAATGATCTTTAAGTTAATGCATTCAGCCTGTACTGTTTTAGAAGCCTGTCCAAGGCTTTACACCTTTTTTCCAAAGTTTGCAAACAACATATACTTTACAATCTTAGACATACACTCATGAATCAAATATTCAGTTTTGTCAAGTAGTAAAAGTAAAATCATAGCTTGTCTTGATCATCTATTCTAACTATTCCATTTGAAGTTGGTGAAAGGTTAGGTTTAGTGAATGAATTTGCACAAAATCAGAAATTATACCTCTCAGACTATTGTGGGCTCATATCTTGAAAATTTATTGTTTGCTTTTGCATTTTGTATCACTTGATAGACTTAACAGTATATCAGTTGGGTTGTTCTGGTATTTTCAAAAATAGTTTATATCGTTTGATATCACAAAATTAGTCCCTAAGTTTGTGTATCAATGTAGGGTGAAAGGTAAGAAGAAAAATTAAAAAGGCCAAGGTTGCTGAAGAGTTGACGACCTGCAGCGGATGAGGAAGACTATCTAAACCACCATGATAAGATCAGTTACGTTTATTTTAGCGTGGACATATAACTTTTGTTTTGTTATGAAGTTCAGTACTGTAAATTTTGCAGAACAGGTTTCGTTCCAAAATCAACAAACACGTCTGCTGGAAGTAAGTAATAAATTTGGATATGGTTGTCGACTGAATTATATGTTGGCTTTATAAAAGCGAAAAGTGACTATTGCTTTAGAACACAATGCAATTGTATGTGGCTATGTGCTTTCACCTGTAATTGACACTATAGCATTAGGTGATTTGGTTCAAAAACAGGCCGAATATAATGAACTGTGTAACAAGGAACCAAAGCAAAATAGCTGCAAATTTTCAATATATAAATTTATTCACTAGTATCTGAGATGTTTGCATTATTTAAGATGATAGATACATTCTAGCTAGTGTGAATGTGTGATAGATGTGAACTTTTTGTTCGGGATACATTAGAGTATTATAATTACAAATTTCATAGTGTTGCGACTTACTAACTTATCTGTGAGAACAAAGGAGAGGAATATATTAAGTTTTATTTACTATCAATCCACAACAATGCTTTGGCTTACCATAAGTGTGGAAATCCAAAAAGTTGGATATAAAAAATCAAAACAGGTTTTTAGATATGGAAAATTGTCTAACTAAAACTTCTTAGAAAAAATTGCAGAGAATTACTATAAGATCAAGAATTTTTTATAAATGAAACAAACTCGTAATATTTTCATAAAAAGTTATTTCTTTTTGTTTGACCTATAAAAGTTTATAGAATTTATTGTTTAGAATGGAGATACCCAAAATAATTTAGAAAATTTATGGTCATGATAAAATCTTCCCTAGCAACTACGCAGGTAAGTTATTGTCCCAACAAGAAGGGGCGTCTGACAAAATTTTAGGAAACTGCATGTTTCTTTGTTGGAGTATGGAAGGTTGCTACTGAAGATGCTATCTCTCTGTTTCTGGTTTTCACCAAGGCGCACTATCTATGTCTTAAATGTAGTACTACAGAAGAAGAGAAATAATACTAATTGAAATGTAGAATTGTATTAATCGGATGATATAATTACAATGAGGAAGTATCCTCTTAATATAGGAAAAATGGAACAAACATAATAATTAAAGTGCTAGTGGTGTGAGTTGTGTGCTTAGTGGAGATAAGCCTTTACAACTATGTGGTGTGCTGTGTGCTATAATTTAACACTCCCCTCAAGTTGATGTATATATATCACTCATGCTCAACTTGCCTAGAAGAGGATGTAACATTTTCCCGGCTAAACCCTTAGTTAAGACATCGGCTAATTGGTCTTCTGATCGAACAAAGTGAATGTTAATAACATCACTATTAATTTTTTCTTTGATAAAATGCCGATCAATCTCGATATGTTTAGTCCGATCGTGTTGAACCGGGTTGTGAGCAATGTTAATAGCGGCCTTGTTGTCACAATACAGCTTGATAGGATTTCCGGATGAAAGGCCTAATTCTTGAATAAGAAGCCTTATCCATAGCAGTTCGCACACTCCTTTAGCCATTGCTCTGTACTCTGCCTCAGCACTAGATAAAGCAACAACAGGTTGTTTCTTGCTTCGCCAAGTAACTAAGTTACCTCCAACAAACGTACAATATCCTGAAGTAGAACATCTGTCATCTAGACAACCTGCCCAATCTGAATCTGTATAACCCTCAATCTCGAGGTGACTGTTTTTAGTAAACATCACTCCCTTTCTGGGAGCAGCCTTAAGATACCTTAATATCATATACACTGCATCCAAATGAGGTTGACGAGGGTCATGCATATATCTGCTTACAATTCCCACTGCATATGCTATATCTGGTCGTGTATGTGAAAGATAAATCAGCCTACCGACCAATCTTTGATATTGGGATTTATCGACAATATCACCTGTTTCTCCACAAAGTTTATGATTCGCTTCTATAGGAGAGTCTGCAGGTCTACATCCCAACATACCAGTTTCTTTCAAAAGGTCAAGTGTATACTTCCGTTGAGAAAGGAAGATGCCTCATGAACTTCTGGAGACTTCAATGCCAAGGAAATACCGTAGTTTTCCCAAATCTTTCATCTCAAACTCAGAGGCCAGTTTCTGTTTTATATCTACAATCTCAAATGTATCGTTGCCAGTGATCACAATATCATCAACATAGACAATCAAGACTGTGATTTTTCCCCCCTTCTCTTCACAAACATTGTGTGATCCGAATTTGACCATTGCTGTCTGGAATTTACCAAACCAATCTCTCGGAGGTTGCTTCAAACCATAAATAGTCTTCTTTAATTTACATACTTTCCCAATGGTTGCAGCTGTAGATAAACCTGGTGGGATATCCATGTAGACCTCTTATTTTAGATCTCCATGCAAGAATGCATTTTTCACATCCAACTGCTGAAGTTCCCATCCAAGATTCGCTGCACATGATATCAAGATTCGAATAGAGGCCATCTTTGCCACTGGAGCAAAAGTTTCCTGATAATCAATCCCATAAGTCTGAGTATATCCCTTTGCCACAAGTCTTGCTTTGCACCTATCAACCAATCCATTAGGCTTTTGCTTCACAGTGAACACCCATCTGCATCCTACTAGTTTCCTTTCAGCAGGAAGATGAGTTAACTCCCAAGTGTTATTATGTTTCAATGCATTCATTTCCTCTATCATGGCATCCTTCCATTTAGGATCACATAGAGCATCCTGCCAAGTATGAGGAACAGAAACACTCGACAAGGATGATACAAAAGCAAATGAAGAAGGAGATAATGCATTATAAGATACAAAATTTAAGATAGGATGGTTAGTACAAGAACGTACACCCTTTCTTATGGAAATAGGAAGATCTAGAGAGGGATCAGGTGTATTACCGTTTTCTGGCTCAAATATAGGATTTGCAGGATCTGTCTCGAGGTCAGAGGTCTCTGGATGCGGTAAAGTGGTGATATCATTACTTTTCCGTCTGGAATATGTAATCAAATCTGGCTTGTCAAACCTATTTAAATCATCAGACTCATTATTCGTAGGCAACGATTTTGAGGTAATTTTTGGAATAGGTACGAACGGAAGTGAATGTGACTCACTATGATCTGACTCATTTGTTTCATTATCAAGATTGTGTCTGTCTATCTCCCCCTGAAGCAAGGAGGAGGATCCAGGAGAGAAATAAGAAATGGACTCCCAGAAAGTAACATCGTAACTGACAAATACCCGACGCGAGGGAGGATGATAACATTTATACCCTTTCTGAGTGGGGGAATATCCAATGAAAACACATCTAAGGGCCCGAGAATCAAGCTTATCTCAAGAGGGTGCATGATTATGAGCAAAACATACACTCCCAAATACCCGAAGAGGAAGTGGATGAGAAGAGGGTGCAGGAACACATGACAACGGTGTTTTGAAGTTTAGAAAATTGGTAGGAAGACGGTTAATAAGATATGCAGCAGTCATGACTGCCTCTCCCCAAAGATATTTAGGAACATGCATGGTTAGCATGAGAGACCGTGCAACCTGTGTTAAGTGACCAATTTTCCTTTCGGCTACCCCATTTTGTTTAGAAGTTTTAACACACGTAGTTTGATGAATAATACCACATGTGTCCAAATAAGATGTAAATGGACCTCCATATTCAGTACCATTATCACTTCGAAGGATTTTAACAGAGGCATTAAACTGAGTTTGTAGCATGTGATGAAAAGATTTAAAACACCCGAAAACTTCACTTTTTTGTTTAAGAAGATAAACCCAAGTAAGTTGAGAATAACAATCAACAAAGACAACAAACCACCTATACCCATCGTGTGTAGGATTTCTAAATGGACCCCAAACATCAGAATGAATAATAGAAAACAAGGTAGAAATTCTTTTATTTCTGGATGGATAAGTTGATCTTTTATGTTTAGCCAATTCACATGGTTCACAAAAAAAATCTTCCTTATTAAAGTGTTTCACTAAAGCAGGAAATAAGTGTGTTAAAACACCAAAGGATGGATGACCTAACCGTCTATGCCATTGATACAAGGATTCACAAACAGAATTAGATGACACCTGATAATTTGAAGGAGAAACAGAATTCCCTTCCATAACATAGAGACCATCGACCACTTTACCACTGCCAAGGACCTTGCCTGTCACCAGATCCTGAAATACAGAGTGGGAAGGAAAAAAGATTACCGAACAATTGAGGTTATCAGTAATACTGTGGACAGATAGTAAATTTGCAGATAAAGAAGGAACATGCAAAATATCTGATAAGGGTAATGATGATGAAAGGCAGAGAGATGTGCCCTATCCACGAATAGGTGCAAGATCTCCATTAGCAACACGGATATTGCCTGTTTTGTCATGATATGATTCCAGAATACTAGAATCTCCATTCATATGTGCTGATGCTCCTGAATCAATGATCCAAGATGTTGGATATTTATCGGAAGTAAGGTGACAAGATATACGTGCATGGGCAAAATTAGCTGTAGGAGAAGAGGTCTTGACTTGTGACATTAATTGGCGGAAGGCGTTGAGCTCTGAAGTGGTCATCATCCCTGTTGAAGTGTCAGGCTCGCATTCTGAAGTAGTATGATGAGCATTAAAGGGCCCCCTTCCCATGCCTCTACCAGATGAGACACCACGGTAACCACCTCGGCCACGCCCACCTCGTCCCCGAATTCTGAGATGAGGGTGCAGATTAAAATATGTCTCACGAGTGTGGCCTAATTTTTTGCAGTAGTCACATTGAATAGATCTTTCTCCAATTACAGCTAT
The DNA here is from genome assembly GCA_036435485.1 of Saposhnikovia divaricata. NCBI lineage: Eukaryota > Viridiplantae > Streptophyta > Magnoliopsida > Apiales > Apiaceae > Saposhnikovia > Saposhnikovia divaricata. The sequence goes on along the minus strand of CM071594.1, from coordinate 190,540,974 downwards.
TGACACATGCTCCGGCTGTTCTGGTTCTGATTGCTGAACACCCTTAGTTAAAAGTGCGGATCGATCAGAAGGGACCATTGGGGTCATGCTTTGCTTTCGGCTTTCCTCTAGCCTGACACGACCATAGGCCTCTTCAACAGTATGAAATGGAACTTGTCCGATAAGTTGATTTTTAATTGAATCATACTCGTCCAACAATCCATCAAGAAATTTCATCACTTTTTCTTCAGTGATCATCTTCTGATATTTTTCTTGATCTTCAGCATTTTTACACTCAAATATAGTGTAGTGTCCCAATTCACTCCATAATGATGTTAGCTCAGAATAATATTGAGCTAGTATGCGGCTTCCTTGAGTCAATGCCCACATCTTCCGCTTTACCTCAAACCGCTTGGCTACATTCCCGGATAAGGAATAAGTCCGAGTAAGAGAATTCCACACATCTTCAGCAACATCAATGAAGATATAGCTTTTTCGAATATCTACCTCCATAGAGTTAGATAACCATGAACACACCATGGCATTTTCAGAATCCCATTCATCAAAATTTGCATCATTTTCCTTAGGTTTCTTGGCTTTCCCGTTGATATATTTCATCAATTTATGAGATTTTAGTGCCAATCTGAAAGATTTCGACCATTCGAGAAAATTTTTTCCATCAAATTTAGGATTCACAAATGGAGTACTATGAAACCCAAATTTGCCGCTACTTGTAGCAATATCCTCTTTTGTTGTGTTAATGATTTCAGCCATTATGTATTATATGCTTAGAAAAATATCCAAACAATAATTATTGGACATAAGATATCAACTCTCAGAGAATATATATAGCAGGTTATAACACACCATATAATTTACCAATCCTACAGCAAGATCAGTAGCAAAAAATAGAGAAAAAAACTGAATTTTTTCGGATTCAAGAAATTTTACCACACACAGATTCGGAACAGGAAGGAGATCAAAAAGTCCAACTGAAGCTTTTTCAAAACACCACCGGAACAGTGCCCACGCGCGGCGAGTGACGCGCGTGGGGGCGAACTCTGGCGCGTGCAGCGGCGCGTGGGGGCGCGTGCGTGGTCATTGCTGACTGCGGAAAATTACTGGTAGGTCACCTTCCAGAGTATGGTTTGGTGGTATATTTGTTTTTTTGTTTTGGTAGATTTTGGTTTTTTTTTTATTGTTCAAAAAAGGTGCAGAGTGTTCTGTGTGTTTTGTGGTTTGAATGTAATGTCTGTGGTTGCTCAGTGATTCACCACATGCTCTGATACCATCTTAAATGTAGTAGTATAGAAGAAGAGAAATAATACTAATTGAAATGTAGAATTGTATTAATCGGATGATATAATTACAATGAGGAAGTATCCTCTTAATATAGGGAAAGATGGAACAAACATAATAATTAAAGTGCTAGTGGTGTGAGTTTTGTGCTTAGTGGAGATAAGCCTTTACAACTATGTGGTGTGTGCTATAATTTAACACTATGAAGTACATGGGACTTACGTTGTTGATATCTAGAATGGTGACTAAAGTTGACTGTAATGCTCTTATTATTAAACTCTGTGTTGGAATGTAGTGTATTAATGAACCAATCTTTTTACAAATGGGTATTACAAGGATATATATATATAGAGTTTCTAATTGGACTTTTAATGGGCTTGACTCTCTAAGTGGGCCTGTGGCCCAACATTCAGTCCCCCCTAAATAAAAAAGATCTTTTAAATTATCTACTTTACCAGCCCATATTACAATACAACAAATTATATCGGGAGACTTGGTAATTGCCTATGCGTGTGTATATACATTTTTTGAAAAAAGAAAAATTTTCCATGCTCAATAGCAGTTGTCTTGTCCTTCCGTTTTCCCACGTCTTGGAAGTTGTGTCCATCCATTGAAGAGGTAGAGTGTTTCTTTTCCTTTCCTCTTTTGTCTATAAATGCTAATTAGTTTCTTCATTCTTTATTTTCCTTTTCTTTACCCTTCCAGCCTTCGTCTTTGTGGTGTCTGAGGTACTTTCTCTGTTCCTATCTTTTTTGCGTCTTTCTTTTTTTCTTTTATTCCTTTGTCTTGTTTTTCTTTCTTTTCTATCACTATGAAAGCCACCATAGCATCGTATTCTTCTACTGAGAGTGTAGAACATGTCGAGAGTGAGGGTAGTCTTGAAAGTTTACCCATTGAAAGGACTAGCCGATCTCGCTATCTTCTTCGAAATTCTATTCCTGTAAAGGCTAAATCTTTCTCCCCTGGGTCTGTTAGTTAGACCATTGTTGTTGCAGGATCTGCCTCCCAAACCCCTTCAGTTGAAGATGTCGTTACACCCCGTTCTGGGGCTCTTTTTGAGTCTAATAAGTCGTTTAATAAGCCTAGTTTTTATTCTAAGCACCCTCCTGATCTTGATAAGTTAGGTCAAGTTATCTCTTTTTCTCGAGGTTACAGTGCTTTTGCCCCCAATGATGGTGACCGAATGTTGAAGCCACCTCATCCTAACTGTCATGCCATCCCGGATGTGTATTTTGAGTATGGTCTAAGATTGCCTCTGTACCCTTTTTTCCGTTTTATACTTCAAACTTTAGGTTGTGGCTTGAGTTAAGTTGTTCCCAACGCGGTTCTCCAGATCAATGGAGTTATTGCGAGATGATATGAACTTAACGAATTTCCTAGTCTTGATTTATTTTTCTCCATTTTGCGCATCAAAAGTAATGGAACCCAGTTCTATCTTGATAAAAAGGAAGGTTGTAAAAGGCTAGTTGAGGCCCCCATATCCAACTCTGGGTGGCATAAGATGTGGGCATGGTATGAAGGTCCCAAACTGGGGGCGATTGGACCGTGGCAGGCTCATTCACCAGGGCATCTGAATTCTATGAACCGATTGGGGTCTATGACCTCTTCGGATTTACAAGACTTCCTAGGATCCGAAGTTAGATATCAACCTGAAGAGTTCTTAGATGTTAAATTTTTGAGTGATCACTGTTGTAAGCTTTCCCATTTTTGTGTTCTTCTTTCCGTTTTTATTTCCTTTAATCGCTTCTTTTCTTGTTTGCAGTGGCGGGTGTGAAACTATTTGAGGTGGTCGATCTGTTTGCAAACATGCCAACTTATCATTTTCTAGCTCGTCTTGTTAATAGTAAGGCCGTCGGAGCTTCGACTATGATGCCCAATATTGGAGTGGAAAGTGGCCCTGAGGTAGTCTCAAAGGACCTCACGCCGCCTTCTTTTGTAGCCGGTGTTGGGGCTTCCAAGGCCACTGCTACTAAGGACCGTGAGAGGAAGAGGCATCGTGAGGGGCATACATCTAAGGGTAATCAATCGAAGAAGTTAAAGGAGCCGTTGAGCTGTCTGAGCTCTGGTAAGATGGATTTGTTTTCTGAGGATGTCACGGAGTCCGTTCACAAGGTGAAGACTAAAGCGGATACTTCTGGTTTTGGTTATTGAAGGAAGTCTTCGATCTTGTAAAATTCTTGTTGATAAGGTACTCTTTCTACTACACCAAACTGGCAAATTACTAACAGATAAAAAAAGCCATTAGTAACGGATATATCCGTTACTAATTAGTAACGGATATCTGACACATTAGTAACGGATATATCCGTTACTAATTAGTAACGGATATATCCGTTACTAATTCTATGTATCCGTTACTAATTAGTAACGGATATATCCGTTACTAATATTAAATATCTGTTACTAATTAGTAACGGATACATAGAATTAGTAACGGATATATCCGTTACTAATTAGTAACGGATATATCCGTTACTAATGCACATATATCCGTTACTAATTAGTAACGGATATATCCGTTACTAAGGAATAATATATTTATTACTAATTTAATACTTTTAAAAGATTTATATTATAAAATCACATCAAATAAGCTTGTAATTTTGTAATTTTTTGTGTATATCACTAAAATCATTAGATATTAACAACCGTACGGTTGGATCGTCGAAAAAAGATTTTAAAAATATTGTTTTGTGCAATCGGGACGATACTAGATATCGTGAGTATTGTTTTTTTGAGATTTATATTATAAAATCACATCAAATAAGCTTGTAATTTTTTAATTTTTTGTGTATATCACTAAAATCCTTAGATATTAATAGCCGTACGGTTGGATCGTCGAAAAAAGATTTTAAAAATATTGTTTTGTGCAATCGGGACGATACTAGATATCGTGAGTATTGTTTTTTGGAGATTTATATTATAAAATCACATCAAATAAGCTTGTAATTTTTAATTTTTTGTGTATATCACTAAAATCATTAGATATTAACAACCTTATGGTTGCATCGTCGAAAAAATATTTTAAAAATATTGTTTTGTGCAATCGGGACGATACTAGTTATCGCGAGTATTGTTTTTCGGAGATTTATATTATAAAATCACATCAAATAAGCTTGTAATTTTTTAATTTTTTGTGTATATCACTAAAATCATTAGATATTAACAACCTTATAGTTGCATCGTCGAAAAAATATTTTAAAAATATTGTTTTGTGCAATCGGGACGATACTAGTTATCACGAGTATTGTTTTTCGGAGATTTATATTATAAAATCACATCAAATAAGCTTGTAATTTTTTAATTTTTTGTGTATATCACTAAAATCATTAGATATTAACAACCGTACGGTTGGATCGTCGAAAAAAGATTTTAAAAATATTGTTTTGTGCAATCGAGACGATACTAGATATCGTGAGTATTGTTTTTTGGAGATTTATATTATAAAATCACATCAAATAAGCTTGTAATTTTTAATTTTTTGTGTATATCACTAAAATCCTTAGATATTAACAGCCGTACGGTTGGATCGTCGAAAAAATATTTTAAAAATATTGTTTTGTGAAATCGGGACGATACTAGTTATCGCGAGTATTGTTTTTCGGAGATTTATATTATAAAATCACATCAAATAAGCTTGTAATTTTTTAATTTTTTGTGTATATCACTAAAATCATTAGATATTAACAACCGTACGGTTGGATCGTCGAAAAAAGATTTTAAAAATATTGTTTTGTGCAATCGGGACGATACAAGATATCGTGAGTATTGTTTTTTGGAGATTTATATTATAAAATCACATCAAATAAGCTTGTAATTTTTTAATTTTTTGTGTATATCACTAAAATCATTAGATATTAACAACCTTATGGTTGCATCGTCGAAAAAATATTTTAAAAATATTGTTTTGTGCAATCGGGACGATACTAGTTATCGCGAGTATTGTTTTTCGGAGATTTATATTATAAAATCACATCAAATAAGCTTGTAATTTTTTAAATTTTTGTGTATATCACTAAAATCATTAGATATTAACAACCTTTTGGTTGCATCGTCGAAAAAATATTTTAAAAATATTGTTTTGTGCAATCGGGACGATACTAGTTATCGCGAGTATTGTTTTTCGGAGATTTATATTATAAAATCATATCAAATAAGCTTGTAATTTTTTAATTTTTTGTGTATATCACTAAAATCATTAGATATTAACAACCTTATGGTTGCATCGTCGAAAAAACATTTTAAAAATATTGTTTTGTGCAATCGGGACGATGTTAGTTATCGCGAGTAGTGTTTTTGGAGATTTATATTATAAAGTCACATCAAATAAGCTTGTAATTTTTTAATTTTTTGTGTATATCACTAAAATCATTAGATATTAACAACCTTATGGTTGCATCGTCGAAAAAATTATTTTCGTTTTTTTAAAAATAATTATTTTTGACTTTTTTAAAAATATTTATTTTCAATTTTTTTAAAAAATAAATATTTTCCATTTTTTTAAAAAAATAATTATTTTCGATTTTTTAAAAAAATTTAATTATTTTCTATTTTTTTAAAAAATAATTATTTTCGATTTTTTTTAAAAAATTATTTTCGATTTTTTAATAAAATTAATTATTTTCGATTTTTTTAAAAAATTAATTATTTTCGATTTTAAAAAAAATAATTATTTTCGATTTTTTAAAAAATCATAATTATTTTCGAATTTTTTAAAATTTTTTTTTTTCGATTTTTTAAAAAATATTATTTTCCATTTTTTAAAAAAAAATTAAAAAAAAAAAATATTTTCGTTTTTTTAAAAATATTTATTTTCGATTTTTTTAAAAATAATTATTTTCCATTTTTTTAAAAAAATAATTATTTTCGATTTTTTTAAAAAAATAATTATTTTCGATTTTTTAAAAAAATTTAATTATTTTCGATTTTTTTAAAAAATTAATTATTTTCGTTTTTTTAAAAAAATAATTATTTTCGATTTTTTAAAAAATAATAATTATTTTCGATTTTTTTTAAAAAAAAAATATTTTCGATTTTTTTAAAAAATAATTATTTTCGATTTTTTTAAAATAAATAATTATAACGAATTTTTAAAAAATTAAATTTTAAACAATATGTAAAATTAAATTAAAACGAATTTTTTAAAAAATTATAATTTTAAACGAATTTATAAAACAAAAACATGTAAAAGTTCATAGTATAATGATTGTATTTCCATATATATCACAAATACTCGCGTGTCACAGTTGGTTGAGTGGGTGTACTACCTCAGAGGAGGTCAGGGGTTCGAAACCTTACTTCAACAAATCTGGAAAAATTGAGGTTGGCTGAGAGGTGGGGGCGGCTGTGGTGGCAGCCTCTGATTGGCTGAGAGCTTATTAAATTTTTTTAATATTAGTAACGGATATATCCGTTACTAATTCTCAACATCCGTTAATAATATATCCGTTACTAATCGTCCGTCACAATTGCTTTTTTTTTTAGTTTGTAACAGATATATCCGTTACTAATCTATTTGTAACGGATATATCCGTTACTAATTAGTAACGGATATATCCGTTACTAATTCCAGATATCCGTTACTAATTAGTAACGGATATATCCGTTACTAATCTATTTGTAACAGATATATCCGTTACTAATTAGTAAATGATAACAACACTGCCGCTGAGAAACTTTTTATTGCGTTCACTGAGAAATCCGAACTGATCACGCAATGTGACAGCTTAAGCGGGCAGGTGAAAAGCTTGCAATCAGAAATGTTGACTTTGAAAAAATCTGCAGAAGCTTCAGAAAAGAATCTTGCTAAATGAGTCGAAGCTTGGGCAGTTGAAAGAGCTAAACTTGTGAGTAAGCTGGATGGCCTGTTGGCCCAATTGTCAAAGTGCCAAGCTGAGTCCCTGACTTCATTTGAAGATGGTTACGGGGAGAGCGTCGCCCATTTCACCCATTTTGGAATTGATGTGAAAGATCATGGCTTTGAAAACTATCTTGCTGATTTGGTGAAGAAAAAAGATCTTAGAAAGACACGTTCCTCTGAAGTTGCTCGAACCACCAGAAGACTTTGCTTTTAGCCGGGGGTATGCCCCTGATGGCCTTATGTAAACTTAACTTATCGTATCTATCTGAATTCTGCTGTGCTGTTGAACTTTTCCCTGGTATGATGGGGCCTTTGTCGTTCCTTTGATGTTATCTTCCGCTTCATTCGCATTTGTATGCCTTTATTTTGTAGCTAGCTTACATATATTTCTGTGCTTGGTATGTTTTGTAACTTTGGCGACAGATGTTCGTGAGCTTTTTGAAGCTCGCTAGTTTAGTAGCGTAGTCACAATTAAGACTTCGATGTCCTTTACTTTCGTTTTGTTTTAATGATACTGGAGTCGTCTAGCTCGAACCCTTTCTATTGCTATATAGAAAGTTTTTCAGTACTTGGTGAACTATACCCTTTTCTTTTGTACTTGGCAAAGTTGGAGATGTCTTAAGGGTGCTTGATTTGCTTGAAATAGCCAAATTTTTAGGAATTAAATTGTATTTTTGGCGCAGAATCTGAATGGAATTATTTGTATTTTTGGCCTGAGCCTTACCTTTTAACTATTTTGAGATTGGAGGTGTTGACGTAGCACTTTGAGCTTCATGAAGTTTGTAGTTCTTGTATTTTTGGCGCAATTTTTCACCTTTCTTATTGGCGGTTTTGGCATAAACCTTACCTTTTTTGTTCTGATTGGAGAACTTTATTAATTTCGAGTATTTTCTTGGCGCATTTTACCCCTGTAATTTGGAGTAGACCTTTTCCCTTTTCACTATTTTGGAGTTGGAGACTCCTTACCTTACTATTGGCAAATTTTGGCCTTTAATAATTTGGTGATTTTTTAAGTGTAGTCATGGCGTACTTTACCTTTCTCTCTATGATCGGCAAATTTTGGAGATTTTTTATCAACTTCGATTGTATTTCTATTTGGTGGTGACATTTACCTTTTCTTTTTATTCATGGTGCATTAGGAGATATTGATAAACATGGAGTACTTCTCTTTGAGCTATTTGGAGTGATCGAAGTGTTGCATCTCAGTGCACTTTACCTTTTCCATTGTTTTTACGTTGGAAATATTATTGGAGTCTTTGACCTTTACGTTGAGTTGTCTTTGGAGATAGAATTTTCTGGCCTATGTACTTTGTAGACTATAAATTCAAAGCATGCATAATAGTTCTGATAACACAAAATTTTTTTACTCCAACTAGCTTCTTCATTCATACAAACTTAAACAAATGTCGACTTAAATCATGATCTACTCCTAAATAGAGTGAACTACGAATGCGACTTGATTAAATAGAAAATTTGGAAAATTACTTCATACCTTAACTTAAATAACTTAGAAAAGTAGGCGATGTCTACTGGAGATTTCATGGGTAAAACTTCTTGAGGTGGATGGTATTCCAGGTGTTTAGCACGGGAGTCCCGTCGAGGTGCTCGAGTCGGTATGAACCGGAATTGGTGACCTTCGTGACCCTGTAAGGTCCCTCCCATGGTGGGGACATTTTGCTCTGTTTTGAAGGCATCGAGGCCGCAACCTCTCTTAAGACAAGATCGTTGACCTGGAAACCTCTTTGTTTAACCTTTGAGTTGTATAGTTTTGCCACTTTTTCCTGGTATTTGGAGACGTTGGACTGCGTGGAGTTCCTGAGCTCCTCGAGGTGATCGACATTTAACTTTAGACCTTCCTCAGATGACTTGGGATCAAACTTCTCAATCCTCAAAGACTTCGAACTTATCTCAACCGGTAATACTACCTCAGTTCGATATTGTAAGAACCCAGATTTTGGTAGGAATTAAAACTTTTATTATGTACTGGTGTATGAATAAATATTGGTTGTGACCACAGTGTATCAATGGTTTAAGGAACAAGTGTTTTCAATAAATATGGATTCCATTGCTTTGTGTATTATATGAATGATGGAAATTGGTTGGTAATATAGATAAGAATAATCTATCGTCCGGAAAGTAAGGTCTGGTATCCTAAGAAAAGAAGTTATTCTCATGTCATCCAAATCGATATCTGGTAGCTCATGTCATCCAAATCGATATCTAGTATAAGTCCAGTGGTTCCGTAAAAGAGATAGGGAACGCTCGAGAAAGTGCAAGAACATCTTTTTAAGTACAAGGAATAAAAGAGAGAAAAAGCAATGAATAGTGTTTTTGGTGGATTTTGGAATATTATCAGACGACACTATATAGAAGTATTCAGAATGGATTTCTGAGTTCGTATTGATGACCGATAGGCAATATAAGTGTATGTAAACGATATCGGATTCAAAAAAATAGCACTTTTATTTTCTCCGAGATTTCCCTAGACACTGAAGGGATTAAGGATTTAATAAAAAGATTTAAGGGATTTAAATTCAAGGATTATAAAGGAGGATTAAAGATGTTAGTAAAAATATCAAGAAGGTGTTCGGTAAAACATTAACAAGAAATACTTGAGATATTCCTCCGAACGATCAATGAAATTGAGTAATAACCGGACAAAGAGACATCCAGAGAGCCAAGATACATGCATGCGCAAGTGGATAAGATCAAGTAACTCAGTAGTTACAAAGGCAACTAGCAACATTAGAAACCAAACCAACTAGTTAGCTTAATATTTTCATCTCCCCACTAAAACTCAACACTTGTCCCTTGATGATGCATCATGCATGACCAAAGCACTTTATTAAAGTAGTTTTATGGAGATATTAGCACAATAATACACATTTGGCAAGGATGAGATCAAAACAAAGCAAAACTCTCCATTTTCTCTCATCCCGGCCAAACAGACAACAGCTCAGTAAAATAACCATATCTCCTTCATTTCTCAATGGAATATTGTGTTCTTTAGCTTTTTGGAAAGGTATTAAGATGATCTACAACTCTTCTTTAGGAGCCTCGTCCAGAAAAGCTTGGTAAAGCCCTCGTTTTTCATGTTCTTTCAGCTGGGGTATAGCAGCCTCGAAAATTTCTAATCATGTTCTTGATGTTTCTTGTTAGTTTAAGGTTGTTAAAGTTGATCTAAGGCTTATTGAAGGATAATAAAGCTTTTTTAGTGTTATTAGAGCATCGAGGAAGGTAAAACCCTAACCCACCCTTTGAGTTCATATGAGTTTTGATGTGGTTTGATGATATGTATAAAGATAAGTTTATGTTAAGGAGTTTATGATTATTTGGTTTTGTAAAATGTGTAAAATGATTGGGTATTAGATTTAAACATTACCACTGACCTTAGAGGTTTATTATGGTTGTTTGTTGATATTGTGGATGTATGATATGCCCGGTGTGTCTTGGTTGTGATGTAATAAATTTGGGAACGTCCGATTTATAAACGTCGTAATGCCCGAATTTTGTTAGGCCTTAAGTATTCGTGCATAACATTAGGTATAATTATCTGATCTTAATGAGTTTATGACATGTCCTTATAGATCTCGGTTCATAGATCGTTTTGGCGCAAGAATCGAAACAAACGGACTTACGGTTTAGGAATTATGGTCGAATTAGTAAAAGTAGTTTGAAACCGTAAATGCGAGTTCGTAACTGAAATTGAACCCCCAGAATATTGTTAATTCAGTGATAAATCATGATAATTAAATATTAGAAATCATAAGGAAGGTGTGGGAGAAAACCTCGTGTCAAACAGATCGTTTTTCGATTTTATAAAAATGTTCGAATCGAGGGTAAGCGCGAATGAACCCCTAAAAAAAACTAGTGGTTATAACTTTGGAAAATCACTTAGAAAATGATCAATAAACCTCGAGGTATAATCTCATTTAGTAAACGACCGACCTTAGCACTTTTGTGGCATAAGTACGTACCAAGGGTGAGTGTAATGACATGCCTTAATAACAAATAAATGTCGGGTCATAACGGTGATAAAAAGAGTTACACTAGAGGGTGCATAACGAGATAACTCAAAAATGTGTTTTAACCTAAGTAAAGTATATACTTAACCTTTCAAAGTGTTAATTGACTAATCTCGGATATTTGATTATTTATAGATCACCGGACTGACCCAGGGAACACTATCCCTACCAGATTACCAGGCAAGTTTCCAATACTTTGGAACTGTTGTTGTGATAATATATATATAATTGAATGTTGTTATACATATGCCATAGCATGCATGCCTACTTTCAAATTTACATTGTAATACTTTGTTAGATATAATTGATGTGAATAATAATCAGTGTTTAAGTGTTACAGTGAAATATCAGAGTCTAGCTGGAAGCAGTCAGAGTTTAGTTAAACGCTGATAGTTGGAAGCTCGACAGAGTTTGTTAAACTCTGTCTGGAGGAAGCGTCTACTGGTCAACATTGTTTGAAGAATTATTGAAGATAATTATGGAAGCAATATCTTTGAAGATTGGATAGCTGTCAAAGAGATTGAGTTGACTAAGGAGATGTGTAGCAATCGTAATTGATATCAATTGTATAGCTAATTTATAGGAGTATCAATTATCGATTGTATAGCAGCTGTATATCATATAAATACAGTTAGGTTAACCCTAGAAGGGTATCGTTTTATCGTGCAGCGAATTATCATTCTATTGTAACCTAAGCAGCTCTATGTGATATTTTACATCACTGAGAGAGGAGTTATTAATTCCAAACAGTTTTTAATTGTTTAAACGTGTGTTTTATTGTTAATCTCTTATACAATCTTGATTATAATTGTGTATTCGGCCTAACAATTGGTATCAGAGCACATCTGTTACTCTATACAGTTTAAGATCCATACACAGCTATAATCAATGGCAGAGATACCTCCTCCATCAGGTTCAAGTGTAAATTCTGAAAAGGCTCAACCTACTACTGTGAGTCGTTATGAGACAATTAGGGTTCCTATTCTCAGGCCAGCAGAGTATTCAATCTGGAAGGTGAAGATGACCATGTTTCTGGAGGCTACAGATCCAGAATATCTTGACAGAATTTATGAAGGTCCTCATAAGCCTACAAAGTTATCTGTTGTTGCTGCTGGTCAAGAAACTAAATCAATCCCAAAGGAGAAGAAAGATCTGACTCCTGAAGATCTTTCATCTATTGCTAAGGATGCAAAAGTTAGGCATCTACTTCATAGTGCCTTAGACAATGTTATGTCTAATAAAGTGATTAACTGCACTACTGCCAAAGAAATCTGGGATGCCCTTGAGGTTAGATGTCAAGGAACTGCTGTTATCAAGAAGAACAGAAGGAACATACTCACACAGGAGTATGAACATTTTGAGGCTAAATCTGAAGAAACCATGACAGAAACATTTGACAGATTCTATAAGCTACTCAATGATTTGTCCTTGGTCAATAAAGAGTATGATCTAGAAGATTCAAATCTTAAATTTCTTTTTGCTCTACCTGAAAAGTGGGATGTAAAGACAACCACTATAAGAGATAATTATGATCTTGCTGAAACTGAGATTGATGAAATTTATGGGCTGCTCAAAACTCATGAACTAGAACTAGAACAGAGAAACAGGAGATCAAGCAAGAAGACAAAGTCTGTTGCTCTTAGGGTTAAAGAGAAACCCTTGAAGAAGGAAGCATCAAGGAAGAAAGCTAAGGGAAAAGCTTTGGTCATACATTCTGAAAGTAAGTCATATAATTATGATGTTGATTCAAAACTGATGAATCATCTTACTCTGAGGATGATGAAGAAGAAATGATGCAAATGGCTGCTTTGATGGTGAAGACCTTCAAGAAGATGGGTTCAAGAACTTCAAGAAGGGAAAAAGGTTTTCTAAGAAAGATTCAAATTCTGACAGAAAGAGTTTCAGAAAGTCTGAGAGAAAGGAGACTAAATCTGGGAAGAAAGACAAGTCTGAGATTCAATGCTACAAGTGCAAGGAGATGGGTCACTATGCTCCTTAGTGCAAGAAGGGTAAAACTGGAAAAGCACTTATCACAAAAGGCAGAGACTGGGCAGACACTTCAGACTCAGATGAGGATGTTAACTATGCTCTCATGGCTTCTATTGAGAATGAATCTGAAGATTTTGAAACAAGGCACCTCTAACTGCCTATGCCTATAATACTGATGATATAACTGAATTGAGAATCTATCTTAAGTCTTTGCATATCAGTTATGGGGATCAGACTTTAGAAAATGAGAGAATCAAATCTGAGAATTCTGAAATTAAAGTGAGAAATAAAATTGTTGAAGAGAAACTTGAAAACATGCAACAAGTTTAGAAAAAAAGAGATGCTGCTGTTTATCTAGAACATGATTTGCTTGGAAGATATAAGCAACTAGAATCTGAATTGGAGAAGGCAAATCACATAATTAAAACTGGGACTCATTCTGGAAAAGTCACTCAAGAGGTTTTTCAGTCAGACACAGTTGATTTAGGTTACTGTGTGGAAGATGAACTTAGGTTTCAAAATAAGGTCAAAGTTAGAACACATCTTCCATCTACAAAATTTGTTCATGGAATAAATGAACCTAAGGCTGAAGCTGTAAAAGGAGCTGTTAAGAAAGAACCAGTAAAAACTAGTGTTAAACAGGTTAATATTGGTTCAATGACAGATAAACAACTCAAGCATAAGCTTAAAGAGTTAAAATCTGTTAAGAAACAAAAAGTGTCTAGGAAGAATAGAAATGGTAAAGTAGGCATTACTCAAGGTAATTATCCAATGCTTGCTACTTTCGCTCCAAGAAAGGCATGTTATAACTGTTGTAGCACTAACCATCTTGCTAGTTTCTGCAGGAAGAATAAAAACATTAATTCTTTACCTTCCAAGTCAGAAGTAAAAAAAGATTATGTTAGAACTAGACCACAGACTTTATGCAAACATTGTGGAAGTACTTGGCATTCTATCTATACTTGAAGGGATTATCATGCTATCTATCATAATATTTATGAACTGAAGCCCAATTTGAAATGGGTTAAGGTTAATTCTGCAAGTGTAAACTCTAAAGATGTTAGCTTAAACTTTGATAATAAGAATTCCGCTGCTAAAGCTAAGAAAGTTAAGAAAGCCAAAGGATCCAAGCAAGTCTGGATCCTTAAATCTGACCTTCAGTGAATGTTTGTGATTGCAGGGCATCAGGGAGAGTACCCTAGTCGTGGACAGTGGATGTTCAGGACACATGACTGGAAATAAAGCCATGCTATCAGAATATGTGGAAAAGGCTGGCCCAAAAGTTTCCTATGGAGATGGCAACATAGGACGTACTCTGGGATATGGCAATATCAATCTTGGAAGTGTCATCATCACAAATGTAGCTCTGGTTCCAGGACTCAAGCATGATCTGCTATCTATGAGTCAAATCTGTTACAGAGGATATCATGTAGATTTTCAGCCTGAATACTGTGAAATCATCAGTAAATCTACAGGAAAAGTTGTTCTAGTTGGACACAGGCGCAATAATATCTATGAAGCAAAGTTGTTGACAAACTCTGATGGAAAAGCTGTGTGCCTGTCCACAAGAATGTCTAGTGAAGAGAGTTGGAAGTGGCATACGAAACTCTCTCATCTGAATCTGAACAACATTAATGAGTTGATAAGAAAGGATCTTGTAAGAGGACTTCCAAAGTCTTTATTAAATGTTGATGGCCTGTGTGATTGCTGTCAAAAGGCCAAACAAAGGAAGTCATCTTTCAAGAGCAAGTCTGAATCTTCAATTGTTGATCCTTATCATCTTCTACATGTTGATCTCTTTAGACCAGTGAATGTCTTGTCAATTGGAAGAAAGAAATATGCTCTAGTCATTTTTGATGAACACACAAGATACACTTTGATGTATTTTCTAGCAAAGAAGGATGAAACTGCATTAACTCTGATGGAGCATGTAAAGTTGCTAGACAAGGGATCAAAACACAAAGTCAAAATAATCAGGAGTGATAATGGAACTGAATTTAGGAATGCAACAATGGAAGAATTCTGCAAGAACAGAGGAGTGAAGCAAGAGTTTTCTGCACCTGGTACACCACAGCAAAATGGTGTAGTTGAGAGGAAGAACAGAACCTTGATAGAAGCTGCCAGAACTATGCTTAATGAAGCAAAATTTCCAACCTATTTCTGGGCAGAAGCAGTTCAAACAGCTTGTTTTACTAAAAATGCCACACTGATCAACAAGCATGGAAAAACACCATATGAGATGGTGAGGGGAAAGAAGCCTAACCTGAAATATTTTCATATTTTTGGGTGCAAATGCTTTGTGTTGAAAACTCATCCTGAACAGTTGACCAAATTTGAGTTAAAAGCTGATGAAGGAATTTTTGTTGGCTATCCGCTGTCAACTAAGGCATTCAAAGTTTATAATCTGAGAACCAAGGTAATTATGGAATCAATTCATGTGTCATTTGATGACAAGAAAATATCTGGACTTGAAGATGTAGATGAACATGATCAACTGCACTTTGAAAATGAAGACTTAATCTCAGATGAAGTAAAATCTGATGAAACTGATCTGACAAACTCTGTTGAAGCATACTCTGAACCTCTACTGGTAAACACTGAAGAAACCTCTCAGCCAGAACAAAGGGGAGAACCAGTTGAGGGGGAGCATGATCAAAATGATGACTCAAATTTTGATAGTGAGTCAACTGAAAAATCTGGATCAAACTCTGATGACTCAAACTCTGAAAGTACAAAATCTGACAGTTCAAACTCTGAGCAGTTAAATTCAGGGGAAGTCTCAGAAAATGAAGAAAGACAACAAGAAAATCAGGAGAACATGGATCAAGAGGGAGGATCACATACTGATAGAAGCCATTTACCTTCTGCTAGGAAATGGACAAAATCTCATACACCTGATTCTTAGGTAGAAGAAGCTCTTCAAGATGCTGACTGGATAACAGCAATGAAGGAGGAGTTAAATGAATTCGAAAGAAATGAAGTATGGACCCTTGTACCTAGACCAAAGAATAGATCTGTTGTTGGTACTAGATGGGTTTTCAGAAACAAAACTGACAGTGAGGGAGTTGTTACAAGGAACAAGGCAAGACTTGTGGCAAAAAGCTATTCACAGCAGGAAGGAATAGACTATGATGAAACTTTTGCTCCAGTTGCAAGATTGGAGGCAATAAGAATTTTTCTAGCATATGCCTCTCACAAGAAATTCAAGGTATTTCAGATGGATGTGAAAAGTAATTTTCTGAATGGGAAGCTTGAAGAAGAAGTGTTTGTTGAACAACCACCAGGTTTTGTGGACCCAAAATATCCAGACTATGTCTACAGGCTAGATAAGGCACTCTATGGACTTAAGCAGGCACCAAGAGCATGGTATGAAACTCTGGCTCAATTTCTTTTAGAAAGTGGGTTTAACAGAGGTGCAATTGATAAAACACTGTTCTACTTTAACTATGGTGATGACTTGCTTTTAGTTCAGATATATGTTGATGACATAATTTTTGGGTCTACTAATGATAAACTCTGTTAGAAGTTTGCCAAGCTCATGCAATCCAGGTATCAAATGAGCATGATGGTACTACAAGAAAACAGTTAATAGACATCACCCCTTTAACATCGGTTGCGTTTTTGACCGATGTTAAAGGTCTGTTTTACATCGGTTTTACTATAACTGATGTTAAAGTACGTTTTAGACATCAGTTGTACTTTAAACCGATGTCTTAACTACTTTTTAAAAAAACAAAAAAACACGCGGATACTTTTTTCCCTCTAATAATGTAAATTTTAGCCCGCTTTTGCCTTAGAAACATTCCCCCCCGCCCAGCAAATTTCATTTCCCTCTCCTCACTATCAAAAACACTGAAACCTCAGTCCCTCACTCACTCAAATCTCACTCACTATCCCCCAAATTTGAAGAACCCTAGATTAAAACCCTAGATTAAAAACCCCCAAATTAAAACCCTAGATTTCAAAACCCCCATTTCGAATCCAATTAGGTCGAACCCTACCTTTCGATTTCTGTTAATTGGTGCTCTTGGAGGCTATTAATTAGGTTGAATCTGTTGTAAGTAAGTATTTTCGATTTCGATTATTAAGTATTTCGATTTTTGTTTCAATTAGTAAGTATTGGATTTCGATTTTTGTTTGAAAAATCAAAGTTTGGTTTTTAATTTAACTTTTTTTAGCAGATTGATTGATTCTTGAGCTTGGGTCATCTCCAAAGTAAGTGATTTTTCAGATCTTTTGTTATAGATGTATGCATGTCTATTTTTCTTGTAATTTTTGTTTGTGTATCTTTGTAAATGTAATCTCTGCGCTACTTCTTGTTGTTTGTAGGGCTCTATTTGGGTCATCTCCAAAGTAAGCTTGGCTGCTGTTTGTTTGGGCTCAGTTTTTGTTCTTTGTAAGTCTCTAATTCTGTTTCTCACTTTGCATGTGAATCTTTGTGAACTTATTTGTTGTTTGATAACTTATTTGTGAACTTCTTTTGCTTAGTTTGGTTGTTTGATAATTTGCTTAGTGTTTTTGAATATATATATTAGTAGTGCACCTGCTTATACTTGAATATAGGTAGTTTTTTTGTGGTTTGGTTATCCACATATATATTGAACATTGCTTTCCGATTCCGATTAGTGGTTGCGGTGTGTCTAGCTAGTCTTTGTAATTTGTGTATTTGTTTTATAAATGATAATTGTGAACGTTTGGGATTTTGCATACTTGTTTGATAACTGATAATTAAATGCAATTTATATGGAGTTTATTTTAAGTGACATTGTTTTATTAGTCTACTTTTTTGGTTCTGCTTTTGAACACATATAAAAAGGTGCTCTGTTTGTACCTCTGTTTTTCAAGCTTAATTAACCTCATTTTACTTGTTTGATGCACCTAGTGAACACATATATGGGTTTTGTGAAAGACACAGTTCCTAATTAAAAAGGAACATAATTACATAATTTATATAAGATGTATAACTAGTGAATAATATTAATTAAATAGATATATATACAATAAAAGTTTCTTTGTCAAAATATGCAATGAACTATAGTTATACAACAGTTGTAATATCAGAGTACACAAAATAAGCCTTAATTAGAATAATTTAACGTACTATTTCAATTTAAATGGATATATATATATATATATATATATATATATATATATATATATATATAAATTATTACTAAGTTGTCTATTTATCTAAATTCCTGAAGAATATAATATGCGACAGAAATGAACATAATGTGAGAGATATTTAGGGAACTCGTGTGTGCACTTATAAAATTTTCTGCCATTTGATATCGGAAATTGTAGGTAGGCTATAACTGTTGCAAAATATGGATAAGTCGTGGATTTCAGCGAATAGAGAAACATTAGAATATGAAGTTGGTGTTGAGAAGTTCTTGATGTATGCCGAACAAAATTGCGAAGATCTTATGAAAATACCTTGTCCTTGTGCACGATGCGTTAATTTCAAGAAATTTTCAACAAAAATAATTAGAGGACATTTGTATGAAAAAGGTTTTAGTTTGGGGTACACCAATTGGATTTGGCATGGACTACTAGAGGGGATAGTAAATTACCGACTTCCTTTTCTGCTTCTTCCGTCTCTTCTGCTTCCGCCTCTTCTTCAGAAGAGCATATTCCTGATGCTGAATCGGAAATGCCTAATGTTTGTGAAGCAGCCTATGAAGATTTAGACAAAGAAACATATGACTTCAAGAGGTTCGTGGAGGATGCTGAACAACCTCTGTATGAGGGCAGTGATTCCACTAAACTAGATTCAATGCTAAAACTGCATAACTGGAAAGCGAGATTTGGTATTAGCGATAGTGCTTTTACCGAATTACTTAGTTCTGTTGGGTCCTTACTTCCTAAAGATAATGTCTTGTCGGTTACTTCTTACGAAGCAAAGAAAACCCTATCTAACTTGGGCCTCGAATATACAAAAATCCATGCTTGCCCCAACGAATGCATTCTGTATTGGGGTATAAATGTCGATGCTACCGAGTGCCCCAAGTGTCGTGCATCTCAATGGAAGAAAGGGGAGGATGGTAAACCGAGGATTGACATTCCGGCCAAAGTTATGTGGTATTTCCCAATCTTCATTCATTCGATTCTATCTTCCAAATTATAAGGGAACCTTACCTGAAGGATGTTATTTATTTTGTTTGACTTCCCGGTCATAAATCTTTTAAAACTATTCCTTGTACTCGCAACTTGGTTGCTATTCATCGATTGAATCTTTTATTACTTCCTCATCATTCGAGGGGTAAGAGTGTTGGGACAAGTTTATATCTATTAACAAGCACCAGCTTGGGAAATATTGGTGAATCTTCTTTCCCAATTAGATATGATTACTTTGTGGAGTCCTATCAACAAGTATTACACTTGGGGAAAGGAGGACGAACTTTACATTTCAAGGTCATGGATTTATTTGAACTAGGAGTCGTGTGTAAGACGCCGAGTCGCGCGGTCCATCACATGGCCCAACCGTTGTCCAGGGAGTTACTAAAAAGGGCGGTAGACAAGTAAATCCGTCAGTTCTTCCTTCTACCGGTAGTAAACTATATTGGGCTGTACCATCTCCGACTGATCATCGGGGAGTGGGATAGCTGGCGCGTGATAACTCCAGTATTAGTTCATCTCCCGAATTGGGAATTTCCTGCAACACGTATCGAAGAGACTTCTTTCAGGTTGACGGGCATCCCCCGCAACACGTATCGAAGAGACTTCTTTCAGGTTGACAGGAGTTTGAAAAATGTTCAAAACTGGGATTGCAATACTTTCCTACAATTCCCTCCTTTTATGACATATGATGATGTCTTGATTTTACCTTGTATAGCAGATATTTCTACAGAATATATGTTTTGAGTTACCTTGTAACTTCATCGTTTATATTATACTGGCACTATGTTCGTTAATGCATGGCATATGGTTTCAAAAATACTTTTGAACTGTTATATATATTATTGTTCAGTATACATTATTGTTGGTGGGCTATTGCTCACCCTTGATTTATTTATTATACACAACAACAGCTAGTGCATGATTACGAACTTTTAGTAATTTGATCATAACTCCTAAACCGTAAGTCGAAATATTTCGATTCTCATGCCAAAACGATCTATGGCTCGAGATCTACAAGGACCAGTCATAATATTACCAAGGTCAGGAAATTATATTAATTGTCATGCTCGGTTTCTAAGTGTTAACAAAAATTCGGTATTACGACGGCTATAGATCGGACGTTCCAAAAATCATAATCATCAAACCAAGCCACACCGGGCATCAATACAATTTATACACATGATTCTCATCTCAACAAGTCCAGAAATATCATACTTCACCATCATATTCATTATATCTCTTAGATCAAAATATCTAATAACATAATCAAGCTTATAATACACCATTTCATAACTAATCTCAAAATCATCCAATAATCATCAAAACTTAAACTAAGAGCTAGGGTTTCTTGAGATGATTACCTTCCTTGGAGTATGTACTAGCCTTACTAAGCTTCATCTAGTCCTTGTATAGCCATAACAAAGCTTGGATCAACCAAAGAAAACAAGAAATCAAAGATTAGTTCTTGGAAGTTACTATTCACCCTAAACTTGTAAAAATCATAGAAAATTGAAAAATAAGAATTTAGCTCTCAAATTTTTACCACATCTTGGGCTCTTCATAAGCTTTGTTTTGAGTCCTAGATCATCAGATTTGAAGCTTCCTAGATAGGGTTTTGAGCCTGTTCTTCCTGCTGGACAGAAACTGGACAGATTTGTTTCCCTAACATTGAGCATGGATTTGACTAGGCTATACTACTTTGTTGGCCATGAAATTTTGAAAGAACCTTACACATGGAGTGGAGAAGCTATGGTTAAAATATGGTGATTTTAGAAGCTCTATATTGGGAGATATGAATTTTTCTCTCCTTATTGGTCTTGCTGGACAGTTTGGAGAGTTCTTGTGTGTCTAGCTTTTCTCTTGCCCTTATCTCATTCAAGTTGTATTATTGATATGTGTTTAGATAATATCTTGTGTAAAGTGACTTTAATAAAGGGATTATGTCATGGATGAGGTCTTTTGCATGGACAAGTGTTAGATTTTTGTGGTTGGATGAGAAAGAATGCTAAGTACTTGTTCATTCCATAACCAAGCTAGTTACTTGAGCCTACTTGGTTTCTAGATATTTTCTAGTGGCTTATGCATGACTCTTGCTTCCTCTGCTTGTTTCTTTTGTCCGGTTGTTGCTCGTTTCGATTGATCGTTCGTAGGAATATTTCATGGATTTCTAATTAGGGTTTACCGGGAATCTTCTTAATATTAATATTATCATTCTCCATCTTTCTTACTAACTTTCGAATTTATATTCCTTAAATACCTTCATTAAATTCTTAAGTCTTTCAGTGTCCAGGGAAATCTCGGAAAATAAAAGTGCTATTTTTCAGAATCCGACAACGTTTACATACACTATTTTTCCCCCTGGATCAATAATATGAACTCAGAATTTCATTCCGGGTACTTCTATATAGCGTCATCTAATAACATTCCTACGTCCACCAAAAACACTATTCATTCTTTATCTCAATTGTTACATCGTAGTCGTAATCACTATTCACCATTACCTCAGTACATAATAAAAAGTTTTAATTATATCCAAAATTTGGGGTTCTTACAAGCTTAGAAACTAAAGACGTTGGGAAGTGATGGCATGGTTGGATAAAATTATGTGAGAAGGTGGTAAGCGAGACGACGATCTAAGAACCTACAAGAGGAAAAGACTAGTGAGTCTATGATAACTCGTAATAAGACCATTGTCAGGGTCTAAGTATAGGGTTAATCGAACTCAGTTAAATGATGAACCAGGAACATTAAATGCATGTGATTTAGATGAATATTAAATTCTTTCTTTTCCTTGAATGGATTATAGTAGTTACATTAAGTTTACTCCGACACTGAATCATAAATGGATCAAGTAATACGATCAGTAATTAAGAGGTAATGGAGAATGTTTTAAGATGAAACCGGAAAGAGCAAGTGTATGCCAAGTTCTAGAGGTATAAATTCTGATAAAATGAAGTTATGTTATTAGGACATGCGATCAATAGTGAGTAGTGTTGGTTGACCCCGTCGAGTTAAAGGCAGTTTCAATTAGGAAAGGCCAACCACACCAGTAAAGGTGAGAAATTTCATAAGATTCACAAGGCAGTATCAAAGACTTGTACAGGACTTCACAAAGATTGCAGTCCCATAACCCGACTTATTTGTAAGATTAAGAAGTTTGGATGGACATAAAACGTGAGAAAATCTTCCTGGATCTAAAGATGAAATTGGTGATGACCCAGCGTGGCGTTGTCTAATGGGAGAAGTAAGACTTTGTGATATATTATGATGCACCTCATATAGGTTTAGGTGGTGTGCTTATGCAGCACAACAGAGTAATCGCGGATGCCTTCGGACAACATGGTTCACCAGATTTGGATGACCTTGATAGTGCCAAATTTGTGGAACGACTAACTCCGACGGTAGCGTCCATTCTGAGACTGGTGGTTAGGTAGACTAACATTTTGTAGTATCGATTATTAGGACGTATATGTATCAGGAAGATGTGGCATGTTTCAATTTAAAACTTTTGATTTCCCTTCTATAGGATGTATATATTTGGTTCCTTCCAGTGGTTGAACTTCCGACTTTATGTCAATCATTCCGTTATTATAACTGCTTACGATTCCACCTTCTTGGATGTTCATAGAACTTTTCTTTAGGTTTCGAAATGGATCTTCTTAGTATTACCAGTGGGTGGATAGGTTAACCAAGATTTTCCTGATTCTGGAAAGAAATCCAACAAATTTTGGCAAACCTTGTCTTTCTGATTATTAGAAAACGTCACTGAGGAGAATGAAAACTGGAGCGAACCCTGTGTATTGGGTAAGGTAGCCGCTATATGGGTTGATGGACAGACCCTGATTATTACAATTGATTGAAGAGATAAAACGGTGAAGTTGAGATTGGACGATAAGAAAGGAAATGTATTTAAGAACCAAAACGGACTGAGAAATTCCGGGATCGACTTAATTAAAAAGGCTATTATGCCAATAGTGTTAAGCCTATGCAGCACGTGGGATTGATAAGAGAATTTGAAAAGATAAAAATAAAGGAAAGGTGCCCGGAGACGGTACCGAGAAGTCGATTGAGACATATATGGAGTAAAATTTTGAGACGATCAGAAGGTATCGAGGAAGAGGGATGAACGAAGAATGGCAGTACTCAAGTTGAGTGACTATGCTACTCTGGTACATAAGATATGTGGTGTAAAGGAAAGTAGTGAACAAATACAAAAAGAAAAAGTTTAAGAGTACACGGGAAAAAGCATATTGATAAGCGCAACCTACCCTAGATAAATTATCTTCGCTATGGACGAAGGAGGCATTATGCTAGGAAATTGATAGAAAAGTAATGCCATTAGCTAACCCTAAACTCACATACTGTAGCGCGGCCATTTGGGGCCATGTGGCAAAGAATTATAAAGTGACTAGACCAGCAATGTAAGGACAAAGCGGGGTGCTTCTAACCAAGCGCCAACCGCGAGAACTTTGGATATAAAGTGAAGTGATTAAGGCGTATATGATTGACCAGCTTATGAGCTAGAAAGAGAAGTAAAGTGAATTGAGATACATGACGATGGGATTTTACATCAATGGAGGTTTATGAAGAGTGTCTGAGAAGATGCTGTATGATGCATAAATTTTATCTGAAACAGAATATCCTCAAGAAGAGTAATAGGTATTAAGAGATTCACATTGAACACGATCAATATCTTCCAGAACATCCTTGCTACCATTATCAAGTACACAAAACACATCGAAAATACAACAAACTTGAGACCAAGTCAATCAATTTAAGCCGATATGGAATGCTCTAAGTGGATATAAAATCCACTTATCAGAAGGGCATATGATCTCATTCTTTTAATAAAGACCGGGAGTCTGTATTTTGTAATATAGACATAGTCATGGAAACCCGGAAGGATTCCAGTGACTGATTATTTGAGGGATGTTATTTATGAACATTATTTATATTTCCATAAGTATTAAGTACTTGGAAATTATTCGAGGAATGTTATTTGAATACTCATTCGAGATTATTTATTTAATGAATATTATTTTGAATGAATATTCATTCGAGTTTATTTATTTAATGAATATTATTTTGAATATTCATCGAGCCTTATCTCTTTAATGAATATTATCTTGAATATTCATTTAAGGTTGATTAAATTATCGGATATTATTTGAATATTTATTCGAGGAATTATTTATTTAATGAATATTTTCATATGTTATTCGAGGGTTAATTTGAGCAATATTTCATATTAAAAATATTCATTAAATATTTATGAGTTAATAAATATTCTTTGAATATTTATATAATTCTTTTAACTAGTTTTAAAAAATATTATTTTATTCAAAAATTATCCTTGACTTTCAAATACTATGTAAATTATTTTTGAGTCTTATTATTATTATCTTTATCAAAGAAGGTTCCCGAAACTCCATTCTTCATTCGATTCTATCTTCCAAATTATAAGGGAACCTTACCTGAAGGATGTTATTTATTTTGTTTGAATTCCCGGTCATAAATCTTTTAAAACTATTCCTTGTACTCGCAACTTGGTTGCTATTCATCGATTGAATCTTTTGTTACTTCCTCATCATTGGAGGGGTAAGAGTGTTGGGACAAGTTTATATCCATTAACAAGCACCAGCTTGGGAAATATTGGTGAATCTTCTTTTTCAATTAGATACGACTACTTTGTGGAGTCCTATCAACAAGTATTACACTAGGGGAAAGGAGGACGAACTTTATGTTTCAGAGTCATGGATTTATTCGAACTAGGAGTCGTGTATAAGAGGCCGAGTCGCGCGGTCCATCACAAGGCCCAACCGTTGGCCAGGGAGTTACTAAAAAGGGCGGTAAACAAGTAAATCCGTCAAATCTTCCTTCTACCGGTAGTAAACAATATTGGGCTGTACCATCTCCGACTGATCATCGGGGAGTGGGATAGCTGGCGCGTGATAACTCCAGTATTAGTTCATCTCCCGAATTGGGAATTTCCTGCAACACGTATCGAAGAGACTTATTTCAGGTTGACGGGCATCCCCCGCAACACGTATCGAAGAGACTTCTTTCAGGTTGACAGGAGTTTGAAAAATGTTTAAAACTGGGATTGCAATATTTTCCTGCAATTCCCTCCTTTTATGACATATGATGATATCTTTATTTTACCTTGCACAACAGATATTTCTACAGATTATATGTTTTGAGTTACCTTGTAACTTCATCGTTTATATTATACTGGCACTATGTTCGTTAATGCATGGCATATGGTTTCGAAAATACTTTTGAACTGTTATATATTATTATTCAGTATACATTATTGTTGGTGGGCTATTGCTCACCCTTGCTTTATTTATTATATCACAACAACAGCTAGAGCAGATGGCCCGTCCAAGGCGCACTAGCGTGGGAGCCGTCAGAGAGTTACCCGCTGATGTTTCTACCATTGCTGAAGAAGAAGCTATTGGTAGGCTAGTTGTTAGCTTTTAAGTATCAAGTGTACTTATTCATATGACATATATAAATGTTGGCAAGAAACATGTTTAGTTGTATTGTAATTCTTTGGGTTGTAAGAAATCAAGCTGGTGATTTATATTATTTGATAGTTACTCTGATTTCATCTCTGGAACTATAACTGGTGTGTTATGTTGCTGTTTGGGTCACAAGGTTATAATTTAGTTTATGTTGGTTTGTGGATGGAAATTGAGATCGTAACGACCGGATCCCTGACCCTGGATCTGGGGGTGTTACACATATGCCATCCTGAATGGAGTTTCTCCTGTGGAAGCTTTCGGAGTAGTTCGTAGACTCCACAACACATTCGGCAGCTCGTCAACCCAATTCCTGTTGGCCTCAGCAGCCTCTTCTTTAGTCCTTGCAAAATTGCTTTGTTGGTGATTTCCACCTGTCCATTTGCTTGTGGGTACGCAATTGAAGTTTTGAGATGTTGGATTTCAAGTTCGTTCATTGCATTGACCCATTTTTCTCTCGTGAACTGAGTACCGTTGTCTATGATAACCACTCGAGGCACGCCAAACCTGAACACTATCTGCTTCATGAAGAAATGAACTGCTCGATCTCTCTTATCCTTGCTAGAGGTCTTGCCTCTATCCATTTTGTGAAGTAGTCAACTGCCATGATAATGTACTGGCACTGCCTAGAACTCTTTGGCAAAGGACCCACCAGGTCAATGCCCCACATAAAGAATGGTCATGGAGTTGTTGTCAGGTTGAAAGGAACTGAGGGTCTATGGTTCATGGACCCGTACTTTTGGCAAGGTTCGCATTGCTTCGTGAATTCTTCACAGTCCCAGCGCATCGTGGGCCAATAGAGTCCATGTCTCATGATTTTTAATGCCATATTTTTCCCAGCCAGGTGGTCGCCACAAATCCCTGAGTGTATTTCAACCATAATTATTTTTGCTTCATCTTGATTAACACACTTGAGTAACGGTTCAACCAAGGCTCTCCTACACAACTTGTTGTCGATTAAACAATAATGCTTTGCTTTTATAGCTATTTTTCTTGCCTCTTGTCTATCCAACTCCTTATGCATTCCTTGAATGAACTTAATAATGGGGGCTCTCCAATCTTAGCGTGTTGACACACAAAGTACCTCTTTTTGAACTATTGATGGTTCATGTAGCTCTCTGAAATATATAGGTTCCGAGGTGCTTGAAGTATCCGAGGTGGATAATTTTGACAAGGCATCTGCCCAATGGTTGTTAGATCTGTAAATGTTGTTGATGGTCCACGATGTGAAATCTTGTAGTAGTTTAGAAGTGATTTTCCTGTATGCTGCCATTCTTTCATTAAGAGTTTTAAATTCCCCCAGATCTTGTTTCACTACAAGTTGGGAATCACAGAATATGTCTATGGCAGAAACTTCCAGGTGGCGGGCTAGAATCAAACCCGCTATGAGACCTTCATACTCTTATTCATTGTTAGTCGTGGAGAATTTGAACTTAATTACCTGTCGAATGGTGAAGCCCTCGGGGCTTGTGACGATGACACCTGCTCCCCCGACTTGTGAAGTGGACGACCCATCCGTAAATAAGGTCCAAACCATCTCCTTTGAATCTGAGATTATTTCTCCTGGTTCGGAATAAGTAAATGTACCTTCTGTAATAAAATCTGCTAGAGCCTGAGACCTTGTTGCGGTTCTCGGCTGAAATTTCAAGTGAAACTGGCTTAACTCCACGGTCCATGAAGCCAATAGTCCTGTCATGTCGGGTTTATGAAGTACCCGACGTAAGGGCTGGTTTGTCATCACAATGACTGTTCTTCCTTGGAAATATTATCTCAATTTTCTGCTTGCCATGACTAAGGCATATGCAAGTTTTTCTATGCTTGAGTACCGTGTCTCGGCATCTTTGAGTACATGGCTCGTGTAGTACACGGGCTTCTGGTCTGCATCTACCTCTTTAACCAATATTGCAGCTAAGTTTGAGTCCGATGCTGATAAATATAGCTTTAGTGGTTCGCATTGAAGAGGCTTAGCCATGATTGGTGGAGATACGAGGAAATCCTTGATTCCTTGTAAACTTTCCTCACACTCCTTAGTCCAATTGAAAGTTTTATTTTTGAAGCTTCCTTGATTGCCTCATACATCGGGAGGCATTTCTTCGAAGATTGCTGTATAAAACGTCTGAGAGCTGCAATGGACCCTGCGAGAGCTTGGAGTTCCTTGAGGCACTGTGGGGCTGCAACATTTTGAATGGCTTTTACTTGGTTTGGATCCGCCTCAATGCCTCTCTGATTGAGTAAAAATCCTAGAAATCGACCTCCACTCAATCCAAAGGAACATTTTGCTGGATTTAATCTCATGGTGCTAGCCCTTACTATTCCAAAAGTTTCTCTGAGGTCCTTGACGTGAGCTGAGGCCGTCAGTGATATGGCTATAATGTCATCAACGTAAACTTGAACGTTTCTCCCAATTTGGGAAGTGAATATCTTGTCCATTGCGTGTTGAAACGTCGCTCCTGCATTTAAGAGACTGAAGGGAGTAACCTTGAACCCGAAGACCCCTTTATGGGTTATGAATGTTGTATCATCTTGATCCTACTCAGCCAATTTGATTTGATTATAACCTGAGAATGCATCCATGAAGGATAATAACTCATTACCCGCAGTGGAGTCGATGAGCTGATCAATATTAGGTAACGGATAGAAGTCCTTGGGGCATGATTTGTTTAAATCCGAGTAATATATACACATTATCTATTTGCCATTGTTTTTCTTGATTAGAACTGGGTTAGCGATCCACTTTGGGAACTGGACGGGCTTGATGAAGTCCGCCTCAAGTAGCCTGTCGATTTCCTTTTCAATAGCCTCTTGCTTATCCTTGGAGAAAATACGTCTTTTTTGCTTTACTTCTTGAGCCCCTGGCTTTATGTTGAAATGATGGAGAGCCAGTTCAGCCGGGATCCATGACATGTCCTTGGGAGTCCAAGCAAAGATATATGCGAACTCTCTTAGTGTTTGAATGAGCACTTCACAAAGTTCAGCAGTCAATTTTGTTCCGATCTTGACGACCTTCTCAGGGTAGTTGTGGTATAGACAAATCTCCTCAACTGGTTCAACCGGCTCATGGACTGGGCGGTTTGGGAAGTTCAATTATGTCCCTTGGGTCCATCTCAACCACTTGATTCACCGAAGTCAATGAACTAGTCGACTTCTTTGGGAGTGCTGAACTTATATAACATTGTCGAGCTAATTTCTGATCTCCACACACCTCACCAACACCAAAATCCGTGGGAAACTTCATTTTCAGGTGTGTTATGGAGACTATGCCTCTTAGAGCTGCAATCGTTGATCTCCCTAATATCGCATTATAACTTGAGACGGCATTAAAAATGTGAAATTTAACTATGAGCCATTTTTGGCAAGGTGGAGACCCAAACAATACAAGCATATCAATGACCCCGACTGTTTTGACTTCGTTGCCAGTAAAACCATACAGTGGTGCGTCTTTTGCACTATTAACTTTTCTATCGCCTAACTCCATTCTTGAGAAAGCACCTTGATATAAAATATCAACCGAGCTGCCATCATCAATCATAATTTCTTGATCGTATTTGTCCCAATTTTTGTAGTAATTACGAACGCATCTTGATGGTCTTCAATAACTCTATCTCCAAAATCCTCATCCTAAAATGATATTACTAGAGAAGGGTTTTTCTTTGACCTCTTATTATCCACCCGAAACACTTCTCTTGTATAAGCCTTTTTTGCTCTATTCGATGAGCCTCCTGAAGTATGTCCACCAGATATAGTGTCTATGGCCCTTTCCGGTTCATCTCTCTGTTGTTGCATAGAATCACCTCTTTCCACAAAGTGAGAAAGTTCTCCCTTATGAATTTTATCCTCAATCAAATTTTTTAATTGATAACATCTCTCCGTGTCATGCCCTGTATCTTCGTGATAGTGACAAAATTTGTTACTCGGAGGCCTGTTAGGGTTCATCGGTCTTGGAGGTACATACGTTGGATCAACTTTAAGGATTCCAAGTGTAAGAACCCAGATTTTTGGTAGAATTAAAACTTTGATTATGTATTAATGTAAATATGAATAGTGGTTACAACTACGATGTAACAGTTGTTCTAATGAATGAAAAAGGAATGGATTTGGATTCAAATGTTCATATGTCTTGAAGAATGCTATTGGTTGACAACTTAGATAAGAATAATCTATCTCCTGGATAAGTAAGATGTGTTAATTCCATATAGGAGAATTATTCTCATGTCATCCAATCGATATCTGTTATTAGTCAGTGGTTCCGTAAAAAGGTTAAGGAAGGCTCGGGAAAGCGACAGATCACTTTTCTAATTATAAGGAATAAAGTAAAGAATAAGTGATGAATAGTGATTTTGGTGGAAATTAGAATATTATTATACGACACTATATAGAAGTACCCGGAACGGATTTCTGAGTTCGTATTAATGATCCAAGGGGAAAAGGAATGTATGTAAAAGCTATCGGATTCTGAAAAATAGCACTTTTATTTTCCCCGAGATTTCCCTGGACACTGAAAGACTTAAGGAATTATTGGAATGATTTAAGGAAGATAGGTTCAAGAATTACTAAAGAGAATGGAGAATAGTAATATAAATATTAAGGAGGTTTCCGGTAAAACCCTTATTAGAAATCTTCACGATATTCCTCCGAACGATCAATGAATTGAGCAATAACCGGACAAAGAAACAAGCAGGGGATCAAGATACATGCATGTGCTAGTAGAAAATATCTAGCAACCATGTAGTTACATGAGTAACCAACATACTTAGAGATTAAACCACTTGCGTAGCTTATTCGTCTCATCCAACCAAAACAACCAATACTTATCTCTTGAAAATACATCATCCCTTGCATCATCACTTTATTAAAGCAACTTTAAACCAAGATGTTATCAAGACAAGTCACTTTATGCATTATTATTCAAGGAACCAACCAAGCAACTCATTATCTCTCCAAAACCACTCCATTCGACCTTCATGTAAATTCAAGAACAAAAATCATCCTTCCCACCATTGTTTGATCTTGAAACTTTTATGGTAAGTCCTATATTTCATAAAATTAATCTCCTAGAAAGCTTAGCTTCAAATACATCTTTCACCATTTTCAAATAAATCATCCAAGGTGAGGATGAATAGTGTTCTTCATGAATCTTGGTTTCTTTTGATTGATCTAAACTAGCTTAGGCCACACAAGGACTAGATCAAGGCTTAGTAAGGCTCTAGAACTCTCCAAGGAAGGTATATCTCATCAAAACCCTATCTCTTACTTTAAGTTTATGGATGTTCTTGGTGATTGTTAGTTAAGTTATGATTATGATGTTATAACTAGCATGATTATAAGATTAATTTAGTGATTTAAGAAATAATGAACATGTTGGTAAAGAGGCTTGTTTTGGACTTGTTGAGATGCATATTATGTGTATGAGATGTATGGTATGCCCGGTGTGACTTGGTTTGATTGTGGTAAATTTGGAAACGATTGATTTATAGCCGTCGTAATGCCCGATTTTCGTTAGACCTTAAGAATCTGTTCATAACAGTTGGTATAATTTCCTGACCTGGTTGATTATATGACATGTCATTGTAGATCTCGAGTCATAGATCGTTTTGGCGAAAGAATCGAAACAAACGGACTTACGGTTTAGGAATTATGGCCGATTTACTAAAAGTCATTCGAAAACGTAAGTACGAGTTTGTTATTAAAATTGAACCCATGTAAAATATGTAAGTCAGTGGCGAATCATGGTAATTAAATATTAGAGATCATAATGAAGGTGTAGGAGAAAACCTTGTGTCAAACGGATCATTTTTCAATTTTATAAAAATGTTTGAATCAAGGTTAAACGCGAACGAACCCCTAAAAGCACACTTGGTTATAACTTTGGTAAAACACTTAGAAAACGGGCGATAAAACTCGAGATATAATCTTGGTTCGTAAACGACCTACCTTAGCACTTACATGACTTAAGTATATACCAAGGGTAAGTGTAATGACGAGCCATAATAACGAACAAATGTCGGGTCAAAACGAGGTTAATAAGAGTACACAAAAAGGGTGCATAACGAGATAATTCGAAAACGTGTTTTAACCTAAGTTAAGTTTATACTTAGCTTTTTAAGCAACGTTAAGTGATTAATTTCGAATATTCTGATTATTTATAGATCACCGAGCAGACCCAAGACACATTACTCCACCCGACTACCAGGCAAGTTTCCAATACTTTGGAACTGTTGTTGTGATAATATATAAGATATGATTTTGTTATACATATGCCATTGCATGCATGCCTATTTTCAAGTTATATTATTATACTTGTTCCTTGATTTATTATTGGCTTATAGACTAGATGTGATATATCAGTATAAGCTGGATATTGCCAAGACCCTTAGAGAAGGGCATATGAATCTTATTCGTTGAAAATAGACCGAGAGTCAGTATTTCTTGATATATCGTGATTACTTTCAGAGGAAAATATTTAAGTAAATATTTTTCCATTATTTGGTTAACGAATATTATTCTGAATATTTGTCTGAGATTATTTATTTAGCGATCATTACCTCAAATATTTATTTGAACGTTATCTATTAAATGAATATTATTTTTCAATGTTCATTTAAAGTCGATTCATTTATCGAATATTATTTCAAATATTCCTTTCAAGTCTTATTGATTAAACGAATATTATTTCGAATATTCATTTAAGTATTTTATTTATTCAATAAATATTTTCTTCATATTCATTCGAGAATTATTTTGAGAAATACTTTGGTTAAAGATATTCTTTCATATTTATAAATATTCTTTAAATATTTCTGATTCGATAAATATTCTCTGAATATTTATTCAATACTTTGGAATAACTTCAATATTGTTTTATCTTCTTCAAATATTATCTTCGACCTTCGAATATTATGTAAAGTATTTCGGAGTCTTATTATTAATACTTGTATCAAGGAAGGTTCTCAAAATTCTATTCTTCATTCAATCTATCTTCCAAATTATAAGGGAACCTTACTTGAGAAATGTTATTTATCTTGTTGACTTCCCGGTCATATATCTTTTGAAACTATTCTTTTCATTCGCAACGTGGTTGCTACTTATTTATTGAATCCTTGTGTACCTTCTCATCATTCGAGGGGTAAGAATGTTGGAACAAGTTGGTATCCATTAACAAGCATCAGCTTGGGAAATATTGGTGAATTTTCCTTTCCAACTAGATACGACTACCTTGTGGAGTCTTATCAACAAGTATTATACTTGGGGAAAGGGGGACGAACTTCACGTTCAGAGTCCCGGATTCTATTCGAACTAGAAGTTGTGTAAGAGGCCGAGTAGCGCCGGTCCATCCCATTTGGCCCAACCGTTGGCCGGGGAGATCTAACAGGGTGGTAGACAAGTAAATCCGTCAGCTTTTCCTTCTACCGGTATTAAATCTAATTTGAGCTGTACAATCTGCGATTGATCATCGTAAGGATGGAACAACGAGCGCGGTGAATACTCCAGCATTAGTTCATCATTAAAATTTATTTCTTTTCTACAACATGAGATATCCCTCTTGTTGATAGGGTTTGAATACTGATCAGAACTGAAAGTACCTTTGCTTATCTTGCAACGTTATCTTTTACATTATACTAGTACTATATTCGTAAATGCATGGCATATGGTTTCGTCGATATTATTGACTTGTTGTATATATTATTGTTCAGTCATATATTACTGTTGGTGGGCTGTTGCTCACCCTTGCTCTATTATTATATCACAACAATAGCTAGGTTTGATGGCCCACGTAAGGCGCACTCAGCGCAAGCAGGTGACCCCATCCAAAGGACTACCCGTTGAGTTTATCGCTACCATTGCTGAGGTAGATTGGCAGCTTTTGTTTCAGCCTTAATTATATGTATAATTAATGTAATCAACGGAAAAAACTTTAAACTTGTTTTGTTATCCTTTTGGAGTGTAATAACTTTTATTCGTGGATTCTATAATTAGCAAACTTACTTCAATTTCATCTCTAGGACTATAACTGTTTGTGTATGTGTGATGTGATATTATTACGGGGTCACAACATTTGTTTATTTATTTGGACTTAAGTCAAGTATTAATGTTGGAATTAAGACCGTAACGACCCGATCCCTGACCCCGGATCTGGAGGTGTTACAGAAATGGTATCAGAGCGAGAGTTATATATCCCAAGAGATGATACGACGTTATATAATAATTAATTCACTAAGATAATAAGAACTCTTGCCAAGTTCACCTAAAACCCTTATGGGAACTTTTTAAGTATCATGATAGTAACATAGTTCATATTGTGTAGGCGAGCGACCTCTTCGATCCAGAGGAGTTTGAGAGACAGCATGATGCGGCGATTCAGGCCGCCGAGGATAGAGTGGTAGTTGATTCTGATGAGTTTTTTAGGACCAGAGATCCTTATTATGAGCGTCTGGGTTACGAGGATGGAGATACAGAGATTGTTGAGTCTGAGGAGGAGGCGGACCCTGAGGAGGTCCAGGCTGATGCAGATACTGAGGTTGTTGAGTCTGAGGATGAGGAGGATCCGGAGGAGACACATCTTATAGATGATATCAGGGTGATGGAGGAGGACACGGAGGTGACTACCGAGCAGGTTGTGGCTACTATTGTTGGACAGACTGTGGATGAGGGTACTGAGAGAGATGTTGATGAGCCAGTGGATGATGCTGTGGGGAGTTCAGGGCTTCGTGTGCCACCCCTCTCTGTTGAGAGAGCCCCTACCCCACCACCACTACCTTTGGGCCCATTTTCTAAGGAGTTTGAGGAGCTAACCCCCGAGCCGCAGCAGGCAGAGGTCGCACCTCCAGCAGAGCCATCTACCCCACCCTATATCCCGATAGGGGGGATCCCAGTTTGTGTGCATAACTGGATTGTGAGCAGACTTTCTACAGATTTAGCAATGGCTGAGGCCAGGTAAGTAGAGTCCAGGGCAGAGCTCGCGGCCGAGAGAGTTGCGAGGTTGGGACGCCAAGGCGGCGGGAGGCGTGCTAGAGCTCGAGAGATACATAGGGTAGTGACCCATATTGAGCTGAGGGCCCGGATTAAAGTTCGAGGATTACCTACTGATGGAGAGGGTAGGGTATCAAGGATTGATGCTGAGGAGATCTTCCGCATTGCTATGATGAGGGTCAGAGCTTTGGGTTCCACCGGTGACTGATTTCAGAGACGGTGATGTAGTAGTCTAGTCTTCTAGTCATGTACGGACATAGTACTGCCAACTTTTGTGGGATAGTTTCATTGTATTTAGTTTCCCTTTTACTGACTAGACGGATAGACCATGTATTTCACTTTTGACTAGATGTTGTTAGGATGGTTGTACTCCGAAACTGTCGATGTGACTCAGATGATGTATCTTTCAGTACTATGTATATATTTGTTTCCTTTCAATCGTTTCAGTTCTGTTGTGACGCGATCACCATTTTATTAGCATATTTACTGCACGTATTGCGTTCGATTAAAGTTGCCATGACATATAGAACTGTGGGATCCTAAATCCAAATATATAACAATTGTTGCAAGGAAGAATCCTTTAAAACAGGAAAATGAGCCTAATGTGTAATTGTCCAAATTTTCAGTAAGATGCCTCCACGAAGAATCGGAACTAGGGCTAACCCCCGTGAGTCTACTGATCAAGAATGTCACAATCAACATAGGGAGAATCCCGAATATGATGAAGTGCAAGATGAGGATTATAATGAGCAAGAGGATTCCCATTATGGGAAGCAGACGATACCTTTTTCACTGGAGAATTCGAAGAAGAAGTAGAAGAAGAAATTGAGGTTGAACAGGAAGGGGAGAACCAAGATAGGGACCCCATGGGTCAGTTTATGGATTTGCTTAGGCAAAATTTGAACCGTTACCCCCAACCACCCCAGGGAAACAACAGCACTGTGGCAAACTCTTTCAGGGCCATTAAGTCCCTTAAGCGGACCCAGTTGAGGCAAGAGTCTGGATTAAGGATATGGAAAAGTCCTTCGAGATTCTGAGCATCGAAGAGGCACAAAACACTATTTTCGCCACTTACCTTTTGAAAGGAGAGGCCAATTATTGGTGGGAGGCTAAGAAAAACTTGGAGACAGATGCTATAGTAACCTGGGAGAGGTTCAAGCAATTATTTCTGGAAAAGTACTTCCCGAGGTTCATGAAAACTCAAATGGAGCTTGTAACACCCCCAGATCCGGGGTCCGGGATCCGGTCGTTATTGTCTCCAATTCTGTCCACAATACTTGAACTTACTTCAAAATAAAATAAATTACATTTTTAT
The DNA here is from genome assembly GCA_036435485.1 of Saposhnikovia divaricata. NCBI lineage: Eukaryota > Viridiplantae > Streptophyta > Magnoliopsida > Apiales > Apiaceae > Saposhnikovia > Saposhnikovia divaricata. The sequence continues at coordinate 190,504,896 of CM071594.1, read as the reverse complement.
GACCCAACACAACAATATAAAACACACCCGTTATAGTCCCAGAGATGAAATCAGAGTAACAATCAAATTTTATTAATCACATTATGAGTTCTTACAATCCAAAAGAATTTCAATATGAATACATACTTTTTGCCATCCATTTTCATAAGTCATATCAGCCCATATACTTGGTACTGACAGAATGAATCTATCCTACCAATAGCTTCTTCTTCAGCTTTGGTAGTCTCATCGTCCTCGTCAGCGTCGAGTGCGCCTTGTGCGAGTCATCTGGTCTAGCTGTTGTTGTGATATAATAATAACGCAAGGGTGAGCAATAGCCCACCAACAATAATGTATAACTGAACGATAATATATAACAATTCAAAAGTTTCTTTCAAACCATATGCCATGCATTTACGAAAATGATGCCAGTATAACATAAACGATGAAGTTACAAGGTAACTCAAAATGCAAATATAGGTGGGAATATCTGCTATGTCGAAGATAAGCAAGATATTATCATTTATCATAGAAGAGGAACTTGCAGGAAAATATTGCAATTCCAATTATAAATACTTTCCAATACTGCCAACAATGATAATGTTGGAGAAAATAAATGAGTTTAAATGATGAACTTTTGCTGGAGTATTCACCGTGCCCGCTGTTCCAATCCTTACGATGATCAGTCGCAGATTGTACAACTCAATTTAGATTTACTACCGGTAGAAGGAAGAGCTGACGGATTTACTTGTCTACCGCCCTGTTAGATCTCCCCGTCCAACGGTTGGGCCAATTGGGATGGACCGGCGCTACTCGGCCTCTTACACGACTCCAAGTTCGAAAAGAAGTTCTTGACTCCGAACGTAAAGTTCGTCCCCCTTTCCCCAAGTATGATACTTGTTGATAAGACTCCAATAAATATTTAAAATAATATTCAATAAATAAGTCAAACCTTAAATGAATATTTGAAAATAATATTCATTTAATAAATAATCTTCTAAATGAATATCCAAATAATATTCATTTAGTAATCAAAACTTTAAAGGAATAATCGAAATAATATTCCTTAAGTAAATAGAACTTCCAATTAATATTTTAAAATAATATTCATCAAGTACATAAAACCTTAAATGAATATTCGAAAGTAATATTCATTTAATAAATAACATTCTAATGAATATGAAAATAATATTCATTAAATAATCAACTCTAAATGAATATTTGAAACTAACATTCATTTAATATCTCTCGACTGAGATAATACTCGAATAACATTCCTTGAAATATTTCCAAGTAATTGATACTTTATGGAAATATAAATAACGTTTAATAATAACATTCCTTAAAATAAATAATAATCTGCCATTGGAATCCCTCCGGGTTTCCACGACTATCTATATCTCAAAATACCGACTCCCGGTCTATATTTAAGAATGAATATCATATGCCCTTCGCTAAGGGTCTTATCAAAACAATCCGGCTTATAACTGATAATTCGTATCTAGTCTATAAGCCAATATCAATTCAGGGAACAGGTATCATAATATAATTTGACAATAGGCGTGCATGCTATGGCATATGTAAAATGGCAATCACATATATATATTATCACAACAACATGTTCAAAGTTTCGAACACTTGCCTGGTAATCGGCTGTGGGTGGAGATAGCGTGTCCTGGGTCTGCTCGATGATCTAAAAGCAATCAGAACATTCGAGATTAACCACTTAACACATTTTAAAAGTCTAGGTATAAACTTCACTTAAATCGAAACACGTTTTCGAATTATCTCGTTATACACCTTTTAGTGTAACTCTTTTTATTACTGATACGATCTGACATTTGTTCGTTATTACGACATGTCATCATACCCACACACGGTATATACTTAAGTCGTATAAGTTCTAAAGTCGATCGATTACGAACCGAGATTATACCTCGAGTTTTATCTTTCGTTTTCTAAGTGTTTTACCAAAGTTATAACCAAGCGGGTTTTTAGGGGTTCGTTCGCGTTTAACCTTGATTCAAACATTTTTATAAAATCGAAAAATGATCCGTTTGACATGTGGTTTTCTCTCATACCTTCCTTATGACCTCTAGTATTTATTTGCCAAGATTCGCCACTGAGTAACATGCTTTACATGGGTTCAATTGAAGTTACGAACTTTTACTTACGTTTTCGAACCAATTTTAGTAATTTGACCATAACTCCTAAACCGTAAGTCAGAATGTTTCGATTCTTATGCCAAAACGATCTATGAATCGAGATCTACAAGTACATGTCATGTTCATAACCAGTTAAGACAATTAACCCTACTGTGATGCACGAATTCTTTAAGGTTATCGAAAATCTGGCATTACGACGGCTATAACTCGAACGATCCAAATTCGTACATGCCTCAAGCACATCATCAAAGCAACTCATGGCTTAACAACATCATTTAATACTTTCAAGAGGATCTAAGGCCAGTGGTAAGGTCTCATGACCACCACACAACATAAACATAACAAATCAAGTTTTAAACAACTATTAACACAACAATCAAGAACTCATCTTGTAACCCACTTAAGATCTCATCAAAACTTCATAAAACTCAAAGTAAGATCTAGGGTTTAGGTGAGATATACCTTCCTTGGAGTATGTACTAGCCTTATAAAACCTTGTATAGCCCTTAGAACACCTTAAACAAGCTTGGATCATCCAAAGAAACAATAAAACTAAAGTTAGTTCTTAAAAATTACTATTCATCAGTTCAAAGATCTGCAAACACGTGGCCCTTACCATGCTTTCTTGGACGAGGCTCCTAAAGGAGAGTTGTAGAGAATCTAACCAGCTTTCCAAAAAGCTAAAGAACACCAAATTTCATTGAGAAACGAAGGAGATATGGCCGTTTGAAAATTAGTCCAGAAACTGTCAAGCATCAGGACAGTTTGCTTCTTCAACTTGGGGAGGTGATTTGACTAGGCTATACTACTTGGATTGCTATGAAATTTGGAGCGAATATTGTCCATGGAGTGGAGAGGCTTTGGTTAAAATTTGGTGATTTTATCATGGATAGAAATGGAGTTATGAATTTGTTTTTGGAGAGTTTTTCTGCTGGGCAGTTATGAGAGAGTTTGTGTTTTGCTAGATTTGTTCTTGTTTGGTCTCATCCAATGCATTATTGTGATGTGTCTTGATAATATCTTGAATAAAGTAGCTTTTAATAAAGTGATCATGTCATTGCATGCATCATCTTGGACAAGTGTTGTATCTTGTGGTGTAGATGAAGTGTTAAGGCTAACTAAGTAGTTTGCTTTGCTAAGTACTAGTTTCGTCTCTAGGTATGCTAGTTGCATGAGCCATCACTTGGTTTTCTATATATTTTCCACCACTACATGCATGTATCTTGATTCCCTGCTTGTTTCTTTGCCCGGTTATTGCTCAATTCTTTGATCGTTCGGAGGAATGACTCATTTGTTTCTAATTAGGGCTTTACCGGAATCCGTCTTAATATTTATTCTATCATCCTCCATTCTCTTTAATAATTCTTGAACCTATTTTCCTTAAATCCCTTCAATAATTCCTTAAGTCTTTCAGTGTCCAGGAAAATCTCGGGGAAAATAAAAATGCTGTTTTTCAGAATCCGACAACTTTTACATACACTTATTTCCCCCTGGATCACTAATACGAACTCAGAAATCCGTTCTGAATACTTCTACATAACGTCGTCTAATAATATTCTCATTTCCACTAAAAACACTATTCACTATTTATTCTCTTATTATTCTTTTAGGGTTCTATAGATGTCCCGATTCTCTTTCGATCGTTCCTTAACCCTTTTTCGTAACCATTGGACTGATAACAGATATCGATTTGGATGACATAAGAATAACCTTCCCCATTGGAATTATCAAATTTTAACTTCCTAGGAGATAGATAATTCTTATCTAGATTGTCAACCAATAGCATTCTTCATGACACATAAGTATTTGAATCCATATTCATCCCATAATAAAAGTTTTAAATCCTACCAAAAATCGGGGTTCTTACAATCTCCCCTCCTTAAAAGGATTCCGTCCCGGAATCAGGTAGGAAACAAGAGTCGTTTGTCTGTCATTTCACCTTTCAGCTTCCCGGTCGATTCTTAGTCGTTCTACCCTTTTTCAGCACATCTATTGGTGCTACAATACGTACTTTATCCTTTTTTCCACCAACTTTGCTACTTTTCGTACAACACATTATCTGGGTTATGCTCTTACCTCGCACTAGGCATTTCCTGATCGCCTTAATCTTCGAAATATGGATCAACATAGAGAAGTGGAAAGATTTATTGAGAGATCACTATGATCAATGAACATTTATTATATTGCATAGTTAGTACAGAAGGGGGCCAGCCTTTAGTACTTGACAAGCAATTAAACAAGTTATGGTATTCCACTTAGACTTCTATCACACAGACAGATAGTCACGTAACAGTACCTCCCCTCCTTAAAGGGTTGTTCTTCTCAATTCATAAAGAAGATGAATAAGAGAGAAGAAAATAAAAGAATTCGAAAGGATTATAGAAAGTTTTCATGATTGTAAAATATCATACTGAGAATTTACCTCTGAACTATAGAGGTTCATCAAAGAAGAAAATAATCATAATTATATCCAATACTATTTGATTGCAATCTCACGTGTCAACATATCTTGCTACTTTGTCCACTATTCTCTGGACCTGTACTCTGGTTCAACCTTAGCAACACTTACTTTTGGAAAATCTTTGAACCTCTCAGGTTAAATCTTAGTTTCTCGCTTAACACCATTGTTACTGACATTCCATGTCACGCTACTAGCTTTTTCATATCTATAATATTAACACTATCAGGTTGTCATCCCGAGAATTCATCAGAAAACCCATTTATTAATCCATTCATAACATTCCTTGCTTCATATTCCATAGTTGCTTTCCAAGTCTTTTCTTTATCAATCACATCCTTCTTATTATCTGATTCTTATTTACTTCTATTATTTACCTCCACCGTCATCTCTTTATTGAGGCATCTTTTGCACTTGGCACCTCCTTATTGGTATCCCGTCACATTTACTCTATAATCATCACATTATTCCAATTTAAAACCTCCGAAATGAATCTGGCCGATTTCTTTAACTTAGATCCAATATAATCTTCTTCTACCAAACTTGTTTCTCATCACTTATTCTTTTCTACCCGTGGTTTTCCACAGGTTGTCTTTCGTAAGTCAGACCAGGTCGTATATCTACCTGCTCGCACTCTTATCATCTGTTGAGCATCTACGTTTTACTGGTGTAGCTTTGCCACATGAAACACGTTACCACCATGCCATAAGCTTTGGGGGTTAAAACTGGCCCGAATGCCACCTTCTGAACACTTTTAAACTCTTAGGTGGCCCAATAAGTCTCGGGCTCAACTGCCCTTCTCTCTAAGTCTAATTAATTCTTTCTACGCGAATACATTTAGCATCATGAATCTCCAACCTCATATTCTCTGTCTTGTTTGCGCAGAAACACACTAACATAAACTTGCTTGTCATTCATCAACAGGCCATTTAGATTATCAATAGCAGCACTATCTTTTATCTATGTCATCTAATTTCTTAGAAGAATCGCCACCACATTAATGTAGCCCTTAGTTGGATTACCCACATTTGCTGTTTACGTAGTGCGTTAATAGCTAACCATACGGGTTTCAAATCCTTTAGGGAGAAAAGTAATCACTATTCCTTATCCATAAGGAACACTTCCTGAACTTGATGTAGATATTACATGAAGTAGATAAAATTGCAGAAGAGTTTCAAGCATCGCAGATATGTCCGGTTGATGAAACTATCACTCATGCAGCTTCGATAAAAGACTGGAAACTTAATGGTTTACTTTGTCAATTTTGTATCATGGTCCTGGTTTGCCTCAAAACGAGACCTTCTAAGGTGTGTAGTTTGCTTAAGACTATATCGGGAATCAAATCTTTACTTAAACTATTATTACTGTCAATTCTTGCACAGTCATCAGAAGGAATGTAAATTCCTCCACTCCGATATGACCTTCAAGGTCCTTCCAATTATCAATCTGTTTCTTTGATATGAATATTTGTAATTATTCCTCTATACTTAGACTGTCGGCCACCTCATTGGCATTTCCTGATAATAATAATTCCTTGTAATCCATGTTTTCTGGATATATTCTAACTCATATTTTTCTACCTCATTCCCATCACTGTTGGGTGAAAGCATTCTCCCTTAAGCTCCGCTGAAGGAGAAAAATATATCTATCAGTCTTTTTCCATAAGTCATTGCTTCCACCTTCCCGTGGGATCTTTATCAAAGTTACTCTCAATCATACCTAGGATATTTGTTCTCTTAGTTCTTTCTTGTTCTAGGATAATCTCAACCTTCTTTGGTTCCATACATACCTCACCATGGTTTCATACATGCCTCATTGGGCATTATTGTTATTGTGCCTTACATTTTCTACCAAACTTCTATTTTGAAACTCAGAATATTAACTTTTTCCTTGTAAGGTTTCTTAGGTCATCCTCATCATTCCTCCTGTATTTTTTGGGTACAGGGTATATCAAAACGTCATTGATCAATACTCTAATAATTCTATCTATGTTCTTTCCAGAACTCTTTTTAATAATCCTTACAGGTCATTGTTGCCTTAGCAAATCCAACTAATATCATCTGAATTCACAACGTCTTTATTAGGGTTAATGCCATCCCTTGTGCATTCCCCAAGGTTTGTCTTAATTTATGGATATCCTATCCTTAATTCAACTGCCAAGGAATTCTTGCATCCTATAATTGGCAATCAGATCATGTATCCCTAATAAAGGTCTCTTTTCCATCATTCTCCTTTGATAATCGATCGGTGGCTTAATGCTAACCTCTACTTTCAGATAGTTGCCAGCCTCTTCGACCTTCCAAAAGAGAACGTATGTCTATCTGCTCTCTTACAGAACTTGGTAATGGTAGCAAGGATGTTTTGGAAGATATTGGTCGAGTTCAACGTGAATCGCTTAGTAATTATCGTTCTTCGTGAAGGTACTTGCCTTAGATAAAATTTCTACAGCATACTGCTCAATTTCTGACCATTTCTATCCTGTCTTCATATACCTTCATTGTTTACTTTCCTCCGTCATAATATATTCATGGTATTCATGATACCCTAACATCATACATCTCAAGTCATTATGCTTCCATTTTTACTCGTAATCTTGGGCAATCATATACACATGAATCACTTTAGTACGGGTGACCCCATTCCAAAAAGTCTAGTAAATTCCCAATCAAAACATGGGTTGCAAAGGGTTCAGTAGAAGATTCCTACGATCTCATTATTGTTTCCTTTATATCAGAACCCCTTGCAGTCGGTGCTTACTTAGAAGCAATCCTACTTTGTCCTTTCATTGCTGGTCTAGTCACTTGATAATCCTTTGTGACTTGGCCTCAACTGGCCATACTAAAATAAAAATATATGATTTTAGAGGTTGGCTAATAGCATTATTTTTCTAGCAATTGCCAGCATAGTGCCTTCTTCTTTGATACCTTTCTACCTTTCCAAAACTTTACTTCATATAAGTCTTAATCGACTACTCGGCACCGTCTCCGATCACCTTTCCTCTTACTTTTATCTTTTCAACTATTCTTATCAATCCCACGTGCCAAACAAGCTTACCATTCCTGGCCTAACAGCCTTTTCATTTAAGTCAATCCCGGAATTTCTCAGTCCGGCTGGTTTCTTACTTATATTTCCTGTTTCCGTCCAATCTTAACTTTCTCATTATATTTCTACAATCAATCGCGATAATCGGGGTTTGTCCACCAACCCATATAGCGGCTACCTTACCCAATTCACGGGGTTCGCCCCAGTTTCTACTCTCTTCCATGACGTTCTCTGATAATTAGAAAGACAAGGTTTGCCAAAATTCATTGAAGTTCTTTCCAGAATCAGGGAAATTTTGGTCAATCTATCTACCTATTGGTAACATTAAGGAGACCAGTTTCGAAACCTGAAGAATAGTTCTATGAACCTCCAAGCAGGTAGAACCATAAGCAGTAATAGTTAACGAAATAATCGTCATCAGATTGGAAGTTTAACCACTGGAGAGGAACCAATTATATACATCCCTTAGAAGGGACTCAACAGTTTCAAACTGAAACCTGATACAACGTCCTGATACCTATACGTCCTGATATTCAATATTACCAAATGTCAGTCTACCTAACCACTAGTCTCAAATGGAACATTACCGTCGGAGATGGTTGTTCCACAAAATTGGCACTACTAAGGCCATCCAAACCTGATGAACCCTGCTGTCCGAATGCATCCGCAAGTACTTTGTCGTGCTGTGCAAGCACACATCCTAATCCTTTATGCGAAGCATCGTTGGAAGCACAAAGTCTCCTTCTTTCATGAGGCAACGCCAATGCTGGGTCGTCACCAATTTCATCTTTTAGCTCCAGGAAGATTTTCTCAGATTTTCCTCTTTAACTGCTGATCGTATTACTTGATCCATTATAATTCCGCGTCAGAGTGAACTTAAGGTAACTACTATAATTCATTCAAAGAAATAATTGAATATTCCTCTGAATCACATGCATCTAACATTTCTGGTTCATCATTTCACTTGGTTGAAATAACCCTATACAAAGTCTTTGACAGTAGTCTCATTACGAGTTCATCTTGACTCATGGTCTTATCTTCCGGTAGGTTCTGACTCATCTTGACTCATGGTAGTCCGGCTATGAATTCAATATGCATCTTCAGTTCTCTTGATAAATAGCTCAGTTCTTTATGCTCAATTTTCTGAGCACCATATCTTAATCATCACAGTCTTTTTGGCTGCAGCCCTCATTCCTCAAGGGTAAGCTCCTTATCCTAACATGATTTTCCTTATCTGCTGGAACCTCTTCCGGGTCTCCAGTAGGGTACTCTATCGAATTTACCCACTGATCTTCAGCATATAAAGCATCATTGTGCTGCTGCTCGTATGCCTCAAGGTCTGTCACCTTACTCGTCGATACGATATCGAGCGAAGTTATTATCATGATACTTAAGAGTTCCCATAAGGGTTTTATATGTCAGCACTACATTATGTAGTCCAACTATGAACTTGGCAAGAGTTCTTATTATCTTATTGAATTTATTGTTTTAATGTCGCCTCATCTCTAGGGTTTATAACGTACGCTCTGATACCATTTCTGTAACACCCCCAGATCCGGGGTCCGGGATCCGGTCGTTACGGTCTCCAATTCTGTCCACAATACTTGAACTTACTTCAACATAAAATAAATTACATCTTTATGACCCAACACAACAATATAAAACACACCCATTATAGTCCCAGAGATGAAATCAGAGTAACAATCAAATTTTATTAATCACATTATGAGTTCTTACAATCCAAAAGAATTTCAATATGAATACATACTTTTTGCCATCCATTTTCATAAGTCATATCAGCCCATATACTTGGTACTGAAAGAACGAATCTATCCTACCAATAGCTTCTTCTTCAGCTCTGGTAGTCTCATCGTCCTCGTCAGCGTCGAGTGCGCCTTGTGCGAGTCATCTGGTCTAGCTGTTGTTGTGATATAATAATAACGCAAGGGTGAGCAATAGCCCACCAACAATAATGTATAACTGAACGATAATATATAACAGTTCAAAAGTTTCTTTCAAACCATATGTCATGCATTTACGAAAATGATGCCAGTATAACATAAACGATGAAGTTACAAGGTAACTCAAAATGCAAATATAGGTGGGAATATCTGCTATGTCGAAGATAAGCAAGATATTATCATTTATCATAGAAGAGGAACTTGCAGGAAAATATTGCAATTCCAATTTTAAATACTTTCCAATATTGCCAACAATGATAATGTTGCAGAAAATAAATGAATTTAAATGATGAACTTTTGTTGGAGTATTCACCGCGCCCACTGTTCCAATCCTTACGATGATCACTCGCAGATTGTACAGCTCAATTTAGATTTACAACCGGTAGAAGGAAGAGCTGACGGATTTACTTGTCTACCGCCCTGTTAGATCTCCCCGGCCAACGGTTGGGCCAATTGGGTTGGACCGGCGCTGCTCGGCCTCTTACACGACTCCAAGTTCGAAAAGAAGTTTTTGACTCTGATCGTAAAGTTCGTCCCCCTTTCCCCAAGTATGATACTTGTTGATAAGACTCCATAAAGTAGTCGTATCTAGTTGGAAAAGAAAAGTTGAAAGGCATATGATGTAGCCTATTTGTATTTCGAGGATACAACTCAACTTAAATAAGATTGTATAAGTAAATATCCGTATGATCTGTCACAGGAATCTCAGGAAGCAATATCTGTCAGAAGAAAGAAGGAAGTCAATCTATAGTTTTGATGTTTCACACTGGAAGACGTATCAGGTATCTGATCAAGCCTCAGTATAACATTGAAGTGAATGGATTCATTTACAGTGACAGAGATTTTTCGAGTGATAGATTGAAAATCAATCAAAGTACAAGAAAATTGAGAGAAGAAATAAACCACAGCTTAAAGTCAGAAGTGAACAAGCATCATTGAAGTTAGTCGTTCACGAACCAGACAGTACATCGAACGTCAACATAAGTCAGTGGTAATTCTTTATTATTTTCCGTGGTTTGGGAGAATTAAATTAATTAGTTATTGATTTAATTTAATTCATTTGTAATTGATATAAATCATTTAATTGATTTAATTAAATGAATTAATTCTAATAGAATTAATTTATTTATTAAGTTAATTATTGTATCAATTAATCATGAATTAGTTAATCATTAATTAATTAAAAGGATCAATATGACTTAATTAAATGCTGAATAGATTATGTCTTGATTGAATTTGGTTCGGTATGACTTAAGTTAAGTCATACCGACATGACTTAAGTCTAAGTCATACCGAGCAGAAGATTTAAGTCATACCGAGCTGCTGCAAGGATTTATGTCTTACCGACCTCAAAGCTGCTAGGTCATATCGAGGGAATTAAGTCATACCGAAGCAAGATATTTCTGGAAAGGTGTTAGGTCATACCGACAAAAGTGATTTAGGTCATACCGACCACAATGTTGAAGATTAAGTCATACCGACACTTTTTCTAAGTCATACCGACAGAAAATAAGTCATATCTAAGGTTTAATTATGTCTTGGAGCAAGATTAAGTCATGTCGACAGCTGATTTAATAGGTCTTGAAGCAGTTTAAGTCATATCTAATGAGTACAGACCTATATAACATAGCAGAAGCAGCAGAATGAAAAAAGAATAGAACACAGCAGAATTCCTGGAAATACACAGCAGCTTTCTCTCTCAAATATCAAGAACACCAAGAACAAATTAATTCACATAAATTCAAGTTCATCATCTTTGTAATATTCTATCCGATAGAACTTGTATACTTGTGATTCTTGTATTACTAGCGAATTAAGTTTCCTAGTACTTATCTTGAGATTTATTAACTAAATTAGAAAAGTTCATGTCGAATTTTCTAATTAGTTATTAAACACTTGATAATAGTTCGGATTGATTTTGTAACACCACATCAAGTTAATATACAGTTATATTCAACTTGAAATCCATGTCAATTTATTCCGCACAAAATATTCGTTTAAGTGAAAATTATTTAACGAATAAATTTTGAGAAATTGATATAGATTGTATTCAACCCCCCCTTCTACAATCATAGTGGACCTAACAATTGGTATCAGAGCCTATTGATTGATACACAAATCAAGATCCTAATTTTATTCCGTCAAAAATCTATCTCGAATTTTTAACTCACTTAAAAATTCATCATGTCTTCAAAAAGCATTGTTAAGATTCCCATGTTTAACAAGGACAATCATTCAATGTGGAAAAATAAAATGGAGTTGTTTCTTGATGTCGCAAATTCTAAATATTTGGGTGTTCTACAGAACGGACCTATAATTCCACTCGAATGTGTATCTGAATTTATTGTTGGAGGAATTGTTGTAACACCTGCATCATCTTTTCCAAAGCCTGCTGATTCTTTTACTCCTGCTGAAAAAGAGGACGCAGGACTAGATAAGAATTTGAGACCTATTCTAATAGATTCCCTGGATGCTGTGATGTACAGTCATGTGATAAATTGTAAAACTGTAAAACACATGTGGGAAACTATTGAGACTATCAATGAAGGAACTGATGAAGTCAGGGAAAAGAGACTTCAGATTTTAACCTCTGAGTATGAACACTTTAGAGCTGGCCTTAATGAAGGTATTCAGGAAGTGTTTGAAAGGTATAACAAAATAATCAACTTGCAAGTTCATGGCAAGCAATATACACAGAAGGAGATTAATATGAAGTTTTTGTTAACTATGACCACTCATCTTGAACATAGGATTACAGCCATCGAAGAATCAAGAGATTTGAATAAGGTTTCTCTTGAAAGGTTGTTTGGTGTTCTGAAAACCTATGAACTGGAACAAGTACAGCAGAGGGAGGTCTCTGGTAAAGGAAGAGTGCCAAGTTCATCTACAGCTCTTGTAGTTGAGGCACCTAAGGAAGTGGAAGCTAAGGTTGTTCTACCTTACAGCTCAGAAAAGGAAAAGACTGAAGCAGAGCTTGGTTAGACACCACCTACTCAGGATGGTGGAGACTTTTACTCAATGGAAGAGCTAGATCAACTGGAAGATGAATCCCTGGCATTGATGGTAAGGCAATTTGGCAACTTCAGATTCAGAAGAAATCCAAAGTACAGGTTCAAGTCAAATAACAGATTCCAGAGAGGAGGCTCTTCTTCCTCTAGTAACAGGGGAGGATACAAAACTGGAGTTGTTGACAGATGCAAGAGTCGTTGCTTCAACTGTAATGAATTGGGGCACTTTACCACTGAATGTCAGAAACCCAAGCAAACTCAAAGAAGAGATTTTGCTGCTGAGAAGAAGAAACCTGGAAAAGCCTATGTTGCGGCTAGTAAGAGTTGGGATGACACGGACAGCGAAGATGAAGAAATGGAAATTTTGCGTTGGTGGCAAATGATGAAGCATCTGATCATCATAACAAACCGGTAATTGTTACTGACCCTGAGTTGATTCGTAGTCTTTATAATTCGTTAGGTAATGCACAAACTGAATATAGAAGACTAGATCTGCTAAGCACTAAACTTGGAAATGAAGTGTCAGAATTGAGAAAGGTGCATATTAATTAAGATCAACAAAGAGATGAAATAACAATGCTTAATAAAAATGAGAAAGCTATTCTAGAAGTTGTAGGCAAACAAATGGCTAGAATTACTGAGCTTGAAACACAGGTCAGGGCTTGTTATAATTCTGTTAAAGTTTCCAAAGAGTTTTTTAACAATCAAGTTGTAGAACGAACAACAGGTATAGGGTATGGTTACAATGAAGCTGTTGGATCATTGGGCATAAATTACCCTAACCCTGTTAGTGCTAAAGAAAGGGGAATACCACATGTGCTCAAAAATGTTAAAGAACCTCTATTTAAAAAATCTGATGCTGGACCACCAGATATTCTTTCTATGGTTATCCAAGAAGAAATGAGAAATGAGGATAGTGCAAATGGCACAGTCTTTGTTAAGGATAAATGTGTTAAGGATAAATCTGTTAAGAATGCTAATCCAAAGAATGTTTCATCCAAGAAAGATGTCACAGTCTTTGTTAAGGTTAAATCAGTTGAGGACACTAATACAACGAATGTTTCATCCAAGAAAGATGTCACAGTCTTTGTTAAGGCTAAATCAGTTGAGGACACCAATACAACGAATGTTTCATCCAAGAAAGATGTACCTAAAGTGCCAGTCAATGTTGTTGAATCAGCTAGTTCTTCTAAGACTGGATTAGGTGGTAATAAGTTGAAACAGAAAAATACCATGCCTATCATTGATTCTAATCATAAAGCATGTGGTGTTATCAATTGTATGTCTTGTGCTTTTAACAGTATGCGTGCTTATTTTAATGGTAGTTATGCATGTGTTAAACAGACTGCTCCTCGACAGCACATGAACAGGAACAATAATGTTCGATCAAAGACTGCTTTTCCTCCTCAAGTTAGGAGAGAGACATTTGTACCTAAGACTAAACAAAAGGTTACCAAGAATGTTTACCAGGTCAAATGTCCAGTCAATGACACAAGTGTTATTGCTGCTACAGAAACATGGATACCCAAGATTAAACGAAAGATTTTCAAATCTGTTTATAAGGTTAAATGTTTATTGACTAAAGAGGTTAAAATTAAAAATGTTGTTTTGCCTGATAAAGGTCAATACTTTAAATCTGCAGGACCCAATCAAATTTGGGTCCCGAAGAAGGTTTAATCCATTTGTCATTGCAGGGTATTGAACAGGTTGAACGAGTAACCTGGATCTTGGACAGTGGATGTTCAAGGCATATGACTGGAGATAGAACCCTGCTGACAAATGTGGTGGAGAAGGCCGGCCCAGTAGTTACCTTTGGAGATAACAACAAAGGTAGAACTGATGGATATGGTAGACTTGAAGCTGGAAATGTTATCATTGAAGAAGTGTCCTTTGTAAAAGGACTTGAGCATAATTTGCTCAGTATCAGTCAATTCTGTGACAAGGGCTTTGAAGTCTACTTTAACAAAAAGAATTGTCTGATTACACACAAAAGAAGTGAACAACCATCTCTAACGGGAGTAAGAAAAGGAAACTTTTATGTAGCCAACATGAACACTAGAAGCACTGAAGAAATCAATTGCTTCTATTCTAAAGCATTCACAAATGAAAGTTGGCTATGGCACAAGAAACTTTCTCATCTAAATTTCAAAATGATGAACTCTCTGGTCAAGAGAGAGTTGGTGAGAGGTTTACCTTCTATGGAATTTACACAGGAAGGACTATGTGATGCCTGTCAAAAAGGCAAACTAAAAAGGGCAACTCACAGAAGCACTGATATATCTTCAATAACTGAACCTTTACAGTTACTTCACATGGATCTATTTTGTTGGTGTATACTGAAAATATTTTGAAGTATATACATTTATTTCTAGCCTATTTTATTGAGAATCATTTAAATGTTTACATGTTGTCTAAATATTATATATTGTGAATAATCTAGTATCAAATGGGATACAGAATATTAGATTATTAAATACGGTTTATATAATATAATATGGTTCACAGCACAGGTGGTGTTAGACAATCCACTGGAATTGCTGTAGTATTATTTAGATTAGTTTATATTGACTAATAAATAATACTAGTATACTTTGTGTATATTGAACAGGATCAAATTTAGAATTGTTCCCTTATACTGATTAAAAAGGTGAACTAAGATTCTATGTTATTATTAATGCTTAGGTTCTTAATCCAGATATAGTACTTGACACGTGTATATTATTTACATTCTTTGATTTATATATGAAATAATTCTTTTGATTTATTTCATTATATTTTGGGTGATGAAATAATATATATGGTGAATATTATTTATTGAAGGAATCCATGTCCTGATAATATTCGGGTTAATGATGTCCCCTTGAAAGCTCAAAAAGATTTAATTATGTGAAACCCTGCAGGTGGATTTATTCCGGCATAATTAAATAAAGGTTGAGTGGATGATCAAGGATAAAAGATATTAATTAAATGAATTATCAGTAATTTATTTAATTAATGGACCTACGATATTTTAAACATGGGGAATTTAATAAGCAAATAATATTGGAACCGAATTAATTAATTAAATTACGGTATTAGGAAAGGTAGTGCAAATATTAATTCTTTAGTGGATTGAATTAATATTTAATTACATTGGGCTATGCCCAAGATGTAATTAGAAGGCCCAACCTAATTGTCCATGATCCCTTTTGTAGCCCTATATATATTCTTATTCTCTTCTTGCTAGGGTGAGGGTCGAAAAAATTTGGTAGCCACCCAGGAGCAAGAAGAGAGGTTAACTTGAGAAGATGAAGGCCACACTTCACTCAAGGGAATTTGGGAATACAATAGAAGAGCGTGGAATCAACCGTTAACAAGGTGATTTTTCTATTCGTAATCGTTAATTTATTGTATCAAAAATCGCAGTGCCAAGATCTGATTGTACCAACAATTGGCATCCAGAGCTAGGTTCAATGGTTTTGCGATTTTTGATACGATGTCCATGTCGTAATTATATATGCATGTATATAGTGGTAGGCTTGTATATTCTGTTTTGCAGGTTGTTATCCACTATTATGGCCATGTATATTTTAATTATGTGTTTGGATCCCACGTGGTTTAATCGTGGTTAATTTTTGTTTGGTTTCCACGTGGTTTATCGTGGTTGTAAAACACGATGGTTGATCGTGTTAATAGATTTTACAAAATTAATTTTGTATTAGGTCTATTCTTTAAGTAATTGTTTGATGGATTTTATATAAATCCGGGTATTTTGTAACAATTACGTGCGATCGGAAATCAAATCCGAGAAACAAATTTGTCCGCTGCGTAGCTGTTAAAGGCTGCTGGTTCGATTTGTTTTTGGATTAAAACGACAGAATAGGTAGGAAAACAATGCGGTTGTTTTACTTGTGTAAGGAATTTACTTTTGCTGGCGGGTCCGCTGAAACAGGAGGCTGTGTGTGTTCGTTTATTTTATTTTTTTCTACTGCCTTCGGTAGAGACAGAACAACAACAACCACAAAGGACTGGACCCCACGCTGGTGTCATAAGTAATTCACAGGAGTGGCAGGCGTTTTGTTTCAAAGTGGCCAGCAACATAATATTAGAAACAAAGCCGCAACAATTAATTCTAGGGGCCATAATAGTGGATTTAAATTATGTTTTAATTTTTAGTTCCGTTATTTAATTTTTTAATTATTGCTTTAATTAATTATTATGTGTGTTGTTAATTATGTGTGTAATTTTTAATTGCATGTTAACATAATTAGGACGACATGGACATAGATTTTTATTTATTGCTTTAATTAAATGTTATATGTTGTTAAATTATGTGTGTATTTTGAATGCATGTTAGACATAATTGTAACAACATAGGCCCCATTTAATTTTTAAAATTCCTCATTTTTTTAAAATAAAAATTCTAAGTGGGTGAGGGAATTAATTAGGAATTAAATCCCACGGTATCCATTATTGTTTGTATGTAATTTTAACACTAAGACAAATATAAATTATATATAGTCCACCCTAACGTGGCATATGATTTATGGTGTCAGGTAGTGTTATGGATATTACTAGGACAAACTTCCTAAATTAATTACGAATATTGAAAGGTATACATGCGACACAACGTGGCATACCAAGTTTCATAGAATTCGATTAATTAGAAGGGTACCACTGATTGAATATAGATTTTTGATATTGAAAGAAAGGATGATTCTGTCTAGAAAGGGGTCTTAAGTGACGCCTCTTGACAATGCTCCCCCCGATCTGGGAATTATCCTATTATCGATTATTGATTTGAAATATTTAATGGTGGCATCCGGTCTTATTGCTATTAATTTAATATTTGATAATGGTATACACTTAGCTATGAAAGGTAATATATAGTCCACCCAAACGGGGCATATTATTTAGTAATAGGACCGAAGTAATATTTAAACGAATTAAGTGGTATATATGTCACCCATCGTGGCGTACCAGATACTTATGGTGCTTAAATATTAGTGCATTAATTTTAATTAATTGTTAGAGGAAACCAATAGGTTTTAAGATTTGTGCAACTCTCTGATTACGTGTTACATGTATGATTCTCAAGATTAGATCATTATGGGCTTTAATCCACTATTCACCATACTTAAGGATAACAAACTTACTGGACCGAACTATATTGAATGGAAACGTAATTTGGACATAGTGTTGACTGCTGAGGAGTACAAATTTTGTACTTATGAACCCAAGCCAGATCAGCCTGCTGAAGATGCTCCTGAAAGTGAGAAGGAGTATTATAAATGGTGGGTTAAGGCTGATGAGATGTCGCGATGTTACATTCTGGCAGCAATGTCGGGTGTTTTGCAGCATCAGCATCAGGCTATGCCCACTGCTTCAGATATGCTCTTTAATCTCAAGGAACTTTTTGGAGAACAGAATAGGGCTGCTAGGAAAGTAGCAATGAAGGCTTTAATGAACACTCAGATGGTTGAAGGAACACCTGTAAGGGATCATGTTCTCATAATGAGGTTTCATCTGAATGAGATAGAGATCCTTGGTGCTGATATTGATGGGGAAACCCAGATCGATATCATCCTTATGAGCTTGCCCAAAAGTTTTGAGCAGTTCCGCTTGAATTACAACATGAACAAAAGGATGTATAGTCTCGCGGAACTTTTGACAGAACTTCAGGCAGCTGAAGGACTCTTTAAGCAGAATGTTCAAGTGAATGTGGCCGAGAAATCTTCTTCATCTAAGCCGAAAGGTAAGAAAAAGAAAAAGACTCAGACACAGAAAGCTGGAAAGATTGCTAATGCAGTGGGAGTTCAAGGTGGTGTGAAAAAGCCTAAGGGCAAGTGCTTCAGGTGCAAGCAGTCAGGTCACTGGAAACATGATTGTCCTCTTCCTAAGAAGACAAACAATACTGGTATTTCTCTTTCTCTAGTTACAGAAACATATATAGCGGCTATATCTACGAGCACTTGGTGTGTAGATACAGGAGCCACTGACCATGTTTGTAACTCTATGCAGGGGTTCCAGCAATCCAGAATGCTTAGAGATGGCGAGATATATGTGTTCATGGGAGATGCTACAAAAGTAGCAGTAGTTGCAGTTGGAATAATTACATTATCTTTTGGCGATGATAGGATTTTGGTTTTGAACAATTGTCTTTATGTACCTTCGTTTAGAAGGAATTTAATTTCGGTTTCTAAACTTGCCATGGATGGTTATAATGTTTGTTTGGATCGTAATGTTTCTATTATGATGAATAAACGAGTTATATGTTCTCGTACATTGCAAGACAATTTATATATTATTAATCCTATCCAACCAATGCTGCAACATAAGGAAACTAATAACATTCTTTCTAGCTCAAATAAAAGAAAGAAACCTTCTGAATTGAACCAAACATATCTTTGGCACTTAAGATTTGGTCATATTAACTTGAGGAGGATTCAAAGACTGGTAGTAGATGGGCCATTAGGCTCGTTGGCAGTGGAGCCATTTCCAGTTTGTGAATCCTGCTTGGAAGGTAAGATGACTAATAGGCCTTTTAAAGCAAAGGGGAATAGAGCTAAAGAAGTGTTAGAATTGGTTCATACTGATTTATGTGGACCAATGAGTATCCAAGCAAGAGGAGGTTATGAGTATTTTGTCACTTTCATTGACGATTATTCTAGATATGGGTACATTTATTTGTTGCGTCGTAAGTCTGAGTGCTTTGAAAAATTCAAAGAGTACAAAGCAAGTGCGGAGAAGCGACATCTTGGAAAATGTATCAAGTCACTACGATCAGATCGTGGTGGCGAATACTTGCTTGGAGAATTTAGGGAATATTTATCAGAAAATGGGATTGCATCCCAGTTGTCTGCACCTGGCACACCTCAGCAGAATGGTGTAGCAGAGAGAAGGAATCGGACTCTTTTAGAGAGTGTTAGATCGATGATGAGGTTTTCAGATTTACCCAAGTCGTTCTGGGGATATGCTATAGGAACAGCGGCTTACCTTCTAAACTTGGTACCTTCTAAGTCGGTTCCCAAGACTCCAATAGAATTGTGGACTGGTAGCAAACCAAGTCTAAGACATATTCGGATTTGGGGTTGTCCAGCACATGTGCTGAACAAGAACGCGACCAAGTTAGAATCTCGTACAGAAGTAAGGCTGTTTGTAGGCTATCCCATGGGAACGAAAGGTTATTCATTTTATAGTCCTAGGGATCGAGATATCATTGTTAGCACCAATGCTAGATTCTTAGAAGAAGACTTGTTATTCCCAGATTACACACTTGTATAATTGTAGAAGGGGGGGTTGAATACAATTCTTGATATTTATAAATTTCTGATAAGAACTCCAGAAATCTATACTAAGATAATTGCTTGTAAAAAGATTAATGCACAAACACATAAAAACTCAGGTGGTTAAATGCACCACCTGAAACTTTTATTCGAAGAAAACTCTGTGATACAAAAGTACACAGCTTCTGTTTTACAACTCTTTGCTTTCTAAGAATATTAAATAGAAACCCTAAGCAAAATATATCTGTTTTCTTAACCTACAAAGAGTTTCTACACTTGGTTATAAATCCCAAGTTTTACAAGTACTACTGGAATAAAATAATATTAATCTAATTCTAGTTGACTTGCTACTACACTCCAAATACACATGTAGCCGAAAGGTTGTCCTTGTGTTCAGACATGTCTCCTGCACCTTTCTTGTATTCATAGTGTAAATAGAATGCTTCTTTCTTCTGTGTTTCCAAAGTATGGCTGCCATACTGCTTTTTGTATCTACTATCAACCCATGTGATCTGTTAGTCAAACATGTCCTTATCAACTGCTAATCCCCAGCTAATCATAGAAGACAGTGTCAATGATTATCCGTTGATATTGTACACTGACATCCGTTGATGATGTATTGAGCGGTATCCGTTGATATTGAGACTTGAGCTGTATCCGTTGATAGAGTGGATTTGAGTTGTATCCGTTGATAGAGTTTTGTCTTCATCTGTTGATACACTTTCACTTAGACAGAATTACATAGCATAGCTTATTTACAATTGGCTACCCTATTCTGCCTATCCGTTGATGGTCAACATGACTGGATAAAAACACTATCAACTGATAACATAGAGATACTGCAGTATGCTACAAAACCTCATCCGTTGATGAGCTACCTGTCAACGGATAGAGTTATAAATCCTCATCCGTTGATAGCTACAAAACCTTATACAATTTGATTGATTGTGAAGTTATCATCAAGTACAACATATTCCTAACAATCTCCCCCAATTTATACTTAATGGCAATAAAGCATAAATTCAGGACATTGATGATAACAAAACATTCCTAAAGATATATATAGAACAATGCAAAAATTGTATTAAGCTACAAAAATTAAAAACTGAAAGTTTGAGAAATTTACAGAGAAGTACTCCTCTAGACTGAGCAGATTAAGACTGTTTCTTTTCTCTTGTTGGCATCACCCTTGATTTTCCTTCTTTGGCAGAGTTGGAGTCAATCTGTATTTGGAGTTGCCTATAGAAGGCATCTTCTTCATCAACCTTTGGATTTAGCTTTTGTTGTAACCATCTCAGGTATTGAGAACTAACCTTTGGTAGTTGGTCTTCTAACCTGAAGAATCTCCTGTTACCATCTTCATCCCTGAACTCCATCATCCAGAAGGGTTGAAGGTGGATTTTCTGTCCATTGTATGGGATCTTCATCTTCCTTGGTAGACTTGATGGTGAGTTCCATTCCCTCCTTATTTGTTCTATTCTGTCCAGTATCTCCGCTTTTGCTATCTTGGAGAACCCTGTGTATCTCTTGATTGCAGAGAACACTTTGGTTAAGGTCTGATAATTTTCTCCAAGAACCCTTTGTAGTGGCCATGTCCTTTCCTTTCCTCCCTTGTATACAAAGACCAATCTCTCAGGCAAATGTTTATATTTGTCAATCCCTCTTACTTCTGACAATTCATCCAGATAAAGATTCATGCCAGAGTATTCTTCAATATCTGCCTGATAGATAAAATCATCCTTGTTTTCCAAGATTGGCTGCCTGACAATAGCAGGTACCCTAGCAACTTGAATTGGTTCCTTTGAAGGTTGCTTCCTTGGTATCATTTTCTTCTGTATAGGCTTCTGTTGAGGCTTCAGCAAGAATGAAAGAACCTCAATGGAGTCAAGATTCATTGGTTCCTCTTTAGGTACTATAGGCTCACCATGGAAATTCATAGCTGGGTTGAATACTTTTATATAAATAGGTTGTGATGAGCCAACTGTCTCCTTGTTTTCAATTTCTGGAGAGACAGGCCTCCTTGCCTTTGATTTCATTCTCTTAGATTTGGATTTGGGGACTGATTTCCCTTTCCTTTTGAATTTGGGGACTTTCTCAGGTTCCCTCATTTCATCCTCTACCTCATCCATTAACTCTTGAGCCAGCCTTGCTTGCTTCTCATCTGAGTTTTCATATTGATTTTCAGTGCTAGGTTGAGATTCTCTTAGCAGCCTTGAAGTCTCTTCTCTCTTGGCTTCAACAAATCTAGGATGGCTGTTGGATATGTTTAGAACTTTTCCATTCCTTATGATTACAGCCATCCATTCTCTTACACAACTGTTAGTCTTCTCCTTGAATTCCTTAATTTGCTTACCCATCAGCTTCACTTCATCATCCTTGGGAAATGGAAAGTCCAGTTGTAACTTGTTCTTCCCATTTGCTTTTGGTGGTGAGTAGGGTCTTGCTTTGATGTAGGGTTCAAATTCTTTAACATGAGAAGGTTCAGCATCATAGAATGTAGGAGCCACAATTTCTGGAGTGAGCACCTTCAGAATTGTGGTAGATATTGTTGGAGCTGAGGTTTGGCTAGAGAACATATTTGATACAATAGATGCATTGATCAATCTTTCTGTCCTAATTATTCTTTCATTGTTCTTCTCTTTCTTCCTTTGCAGGGCTTCAATCTTGGCTAGCTTTTCCTCTTCTGTCAAGTTTGAGAAATCAAACTCTTTAGATAGAGCTACTTGTACAGGTTTGGATTTGCTGGGGGAAGCTGTGACAATGAAGTCCTGTGGATTGACCACTATGGTAGGTTGCTGCTCCCCCTCACTTGCTGCTTCCCTTCTTTCAGAAATTAAGATTTGACTTGTAGTTGCCACAGCCTCTTCCACTTTCTCCCCCTTTTTGTTAGCATCAAGGGTTTGACTAGAAGTTGGGGCTGCAACTAACTTTTCTAGCAGTTGGGTTTGCAGTTTTTGATGTTGAAGAAATTGTTCCATCTGGGATTCCATCTTTTCCACTCTTGAGTTGAGTAGTTGCACAGACTTAGCCAGGGTGTCTTCTTTGATGAACCTTTGTTGCAACACCCTCTGAGTGGTTGTAGGAGCTAGTGGCTCTAACTTGGAATCCACAGAGATCTTCACATCCTTGATTTCTTGTTTGATCTCCTCTAAGTTGGTTCTCTGAATCACCATTTGCATCTTTTGTAACTTAAGGGAGTCAATTGCTTGTTGAAGAACAACCTTTCTCTGTGGATCTGCTTCTGGGTGCTCAGCCAGGGCAGATTTATATTGCCTTATGATTTCCACATCAAGTTGATGATAGGTGTAGTTGTGAGCAAATTTCCAATCATGAATACTACTACCACCTTCATCTTCAGGGCTCTGGCTGTCTTCATCTTCAGAATCTTCAAATTCTTCACTCTCAGCAGTGGTTGGCAGAGCTTCTAAAGATTCCTTAGCTCTAAGTAGAGACTGTGAGGTGTGCACTAGGTGCATTGCCTCCTCTGCTTCCACATTGCCTTGTTGTGCCAGAATTTGATAGGAAGGAACAGGGTGAGTAAAGGTTTCAGCATCCAAAGAAATGGAGTCAATCATGGACTGATATTCTCTTTGAAATTCCATTTCCTTGGCTGCATCCTCAACCTCCATTGACTCACTAGCAATGGTTGCTTCTTCCATCCTTATTTCTCCTATAGTCCCTTCTCTCCTCTCATCTCTCTTTTCTTGCATCAAGGGCTCCCCTTGGCTCACACCCTCACCTTCACCTACTAAGGTGGAACTCTCAATCTCTCCTTTTGCCTGACCGGAAGAAATGGCCAGCCTCTCATTATTTAGCTCTCCTTTTGCCTGCTCACAAGGCAGCCTCTCACTCCCTTCCCTCAATCCTAAAAGTGTTTCAACTACTGAGAACTCCTCCACACTTGACACAGGAATGTCAGATATAGCAGTGGTAGAGTGAGTTATCAACGGATAAGGAATATCCGTTGATGGAGTAGTTATAGCTGTCAACGGATGGCTAGACAGAGGCGCATCCGTTGATGGAGAAACACTTGTCAACGGATGAAGGATATCCGTTGAGGAAGGAATAATTTTATCCGTTGAAGAGAAAACCAACACTGAATCTGTGAAGATTGATTTTAAGTTCGAGGCCACAGTCTGTGTTGAGAATTCTGGAAGGGAAGATTGATGGTCCAACAAATCATCTAAAAGATGATGACCACCAATTGCAGAGTGGGGCTTCTCCAAGAATCTTAAAGATGAAGAATCAGGAATTGATGTAGATATCATATCCACATCCAGAGATGGAGTTGGTGATGGTGGATTGTAATGTGTATCGATTTGAAGATTAAGATCAAGGGGCTGTGACTCCACATTTATTGAAGCCACATCAAACTGAGTTTGAGAAGGTACAGTTTCCTGTACTGTGTGTGCACCCTGTGATTCCCCTGTGGTTTTAGATTTCACTCTTCTTCCATAGGTTTTTGAGAGTGGGCTATATGTGTCTCTAACCCTCTTGTGCAGTGTTCCTTGTGGGGAACTTGATTCAGTAGTCACACTCTGTTGAGAGAGTGTAACTAGAATTTGGCTTGTAGTTACATTAGCAGTCTTTTGAGAGACTGAAATGGTGGTTGCACTCATCTCTCCTTCCTTATCCTTAGGGCTTCTTTGATGTTCACCCTGTCCCTCACCACTCACTACCACCTTCACACTCCCCTCAAGAGTTTTGGTAGATTTTACAACAGGTGTCTTTTGAGAGACACTTGAGGTTTGCTTACTAGAATGTGATTTTGGAACTCTGGATTTGGTCACTTTGGTAGGAGCCTGTTTGGTCACAACTACAGACTCCATTGTGACACTAGAAGGCAAAGAAATTTGGGGGTTGGAGATAGGAGTTTCAGAGTTAGAAATAGTTACCTGAACAATTGGTAGATATACCAATTGTACTCCTGCATTGAGGTTCATTCGAATTAGGTCACTTAAGACTCTCTTCTCCTGAACAAAACATTGGAACTTGCTATCCGGGTTAGCAATGGATAGCTTATTCTCAGATACATGCAGTGCTAAGAGCATTAAAAATCTAGCAAAGTAGATATTCTTGCTCCTAGTTTCCTTTTTACCTAACTTTGCAGCTATCTCATACATAACTAATGTGCCAAAATTATAGAATTTATCATTTAAGATCATACACATCATAGATAGCATGGATTGGGTAACAACATCAAAATTACTAATTTTGCCTGAAAAAGTTTTAATGAAGGCATCACAGAAATAGCTCCATTCTTTAACCATTCCTTTCCTAACAATTTTCCCTAAGTTTTCAGTACTAAGGGCATAATTAATAGAATTAAGCATGGCAACAATTTCAGCATCAGTGGGTACTTTCATACAGTTATTCTCAGGCAATTTTAAACAAGCAGTTATTACATCAGAATTAACCACATAGTTTTTACCCTTTAAAGAAAATGCAATTGTCCCGTCTGTGCCATTGTACTCAGCAGATGTCCACATTTCTTCAATTACCTCGTGGATTAAGGGATTGGTGGCAGTCATAGCATATGACAGTTTGCATTTCTTCACGAAACTCATCAAAGTGTGGTAAGCTTCTGGAGCATTCACTGTGTCAACAAAGGCCGCGAAATTGTTCTTCTCATAGGTAAACCCATTGGAGGACATCATCTTAACAATGGGCGCCATTGAAGTGTTTGAACTTTGGTTACAGAGAGTTTTAGAGAAGAAGATGCAGTTAACTTTTGATATGCTTGAAAATGAATAAAAGTGAGATGTGAGAGTACAAGTCAGCCTTTTATATTTTTCAAGAATTAAAAATGAAATAATTAAAAGTAATTACTCCATTGGTCAAAAGTAACTGTCAGATAATAAATGAAAAGAAAATAAGTACAGCCATGATTAGATATACACGGTTACCAACGGTTATAAAAAAAATGTATATCAACGGATATAGAATGAACGATTGAGATACAGTTTATCCGTTGATGACGTGGATAGCCTGTTACCCATTGACATGCGAAAATCTAGTAATGTGTTTATACTATCAACGGATAAAAGGATATCCGTTGATAAGCTAATTTTGCCTTAGACAAAATTTCTGCAGAAAATTTTTCTGAAAGTTTTAACTTTCAAGTAAATCAAAACACATTTCTAGCTTCAATGCAGTGAAATCAAATATCACTAGGAATTATGACAAGTTAAGCATACCTAGCTCACCTACCAATCTTGTGAATGTGGATTCATCAAGAGGCTTGGTAAAGATATCTGCAAGCTGCATTTCACTTGGCACAAAGTGCATTTCTACTGTACCATTCATCACATGTTCTCTAATGAAGTGGTATTTGATGTCAATGTGCTTGGTTCTCGAATGTTGCACTGGATTCCCTGTGATGGCAATAGCACTTGTGTTGTCACAGAAAATTGGAATCTTCTCAACTTTTAGACCATAGTCAATGAGTTGGTTTCTCATCCATAGAATCTGTGCACAACAGCTTCCAGCAGCAATGTACTCAGCTTCAGCTGTAGAAGTGGAGACTGAGTTTTGTTTCTTACTGAACCATGAAACAAGCCTGTTTCCTAGAAATTGACAAGAACATGTAGTACTTTTCCTATCAACTCTGCAACCTGCATAATCTGCATCTGAATAGCCAGTTAGATCAAAACCAGATTCTCTTGGGTACCAAATGCCAAGGTTTGGTGTTCCCTTGAGATACCTGAAAATTCTTTTAATAGCTATTAAGTGAGACTCTCTAGGGTCAGCTTGAAATCTAGCACAAAGACAAGTAGAAAACATTATATCAGTTCTACTAGCTGTTAGGTATAGAAGTGAACCTACCATGCCTCTATAGCTTGAGATGTCCACAGACTTTTCCTTAGTATTCAACTCAAGTTTAGTTGCAGTGGCCATAGGTGTTTAAGCAGATGTACAATCCATTAAGTCAAATTTCTTTAAGAGATCATAAATATATTTTGTTTGACTTATGAAAATGCCCTCATTAACTTGCTTTACTTGTAGGCCAAGAAAGTAAGTTAATTCACCCATCATGCTCATTTCATACCTACTTTGCATAAGTTTGGCAAACTTTTTGCAAAGCTTCTCATCTGTAGACCCAAAAATAATATCATCTACATAGATTTGAACAAGTATTGAAGAGCCATTAATATTCCTATGAAATAAGGTTTTATCTACTGTACCTCTAGTGAAGTGGTTCTCCAAAAGAAATTGAGATAAAGTGTCATACCAGGCTCTTGGTGCTTGCTTCAAACCATAAAGTGCTTTCATGAGAAGATATACATATCCTGGAAATTCTGGATCCTCAAAACCAGGAGGTTGATGGACATAGACCTCTTCTTCCAGTTCCCCATTTAGAAAGGCACTTTTGACATCCATCTGATAGACTTTGAAATTGGCATGTGCTGCATAGGCTAGAAAGATTCTTATTGCCTCAAGTCTTGCCACTGGAGCAAAAGTTTCATCAAAATCTATTTCGTCTTCTTGAGAGTAGCCCTTTGCCACTAATCTAGCTTTATTCCTCACAATTATGCCATTTTCATCTGTCTTATTCTTGAGAACCCATTTAGTACCTATGACACTTCTATCATCAGGTTTGGGCACAAGTTTCCATACTTTATTTCTTTCAAATTGGTTTAGCTCTTCTTGCATTGCTAACACCCAATCTGGATCTAGAAGGGCATCTTCCACTTTCTTAGGTTCCTCTTGAGATAGGAAGCTACTGTATAGACATTCTGCTTGAGTGGCCCTCTAGTTTGGACTCTTGAATTTGATTCACCAATGATTAACTCAAATGGATGATTTCTAGTCCATTTTCTTGCACGTGGAAGGTTTGATCTTGATGAGGTTGCTTCATTTCCATGAGCATGATCATGTTGATTTAGCATTGAATTTTGACCTTGAGAAACTCCCCCTGAGTTTGTTGTCCTTGCTGAATTATGAAGTTGACTGTCAATGGATGCATCATTTTGCCTGTCGACGGATGCTTAAGAATATCTGTCAACGGATGCATCTCTAATAGTGTCAACGGATGTTGCAGAATGACTGTCAACGGATGTTGTAGAATGACTGTCAACGGATGCTTCATTTTCAGTGTAAGCATCACTTCTAGTTGGTATAACAGCTCTAGGTGGATCTCTGTGGTCATGATCTTCATTTTCCTCATCATCATCATAGTACATTCTTCCTTCACCTTCATTCTCAAATTCCAAATTTTCATGGTAACCTTCATCATTTAGGCCTAGAATCTTTTGATCATCAAACACAACATGTACAGATTCCATAACAATGTTGGTTCTTAGATTGTAGACCTTGTAGGCTTTCCCTGCCGCATATCCAACGAAAATAGCTTCATCTGCCTTTGCTTCAAATTTACCCAAGTTATCTCCATGATTCCTTAGCACAAAACACTTACATCCAAAGACATGTAGGAAAGCTAAAGTTAGTTTCTTGTTGGTTAATAACTGATAAGGAGTCATTCCTCTAGCTTGATTGACCAAGAAAATATTCTGAGTAAAGCATGCAGTGTTGACAGCTTCAGCCCAGAAATATGTTGGTAACCTTGATTCACTTAACATTGTTCTAGCTGCTTCAATGAGAGTTCTGTTTTTCCTTTCAACAACCCCATTTTGTTGAGGTGTTCTGGCAGCAGAAAACTCATGGACAATTCCATTCTCTTCACATAAAATCTTCATTGTGGAATTCTTGAATTCAGTACCATTGTCACTCCTGATTCTTTGTACTCTGTCTTCAGAACCATTGTTTAGTATTTTGAGGTGATTTATGATGATTTCACTTGCACAATCCTTGGAGTGCAGGAAGAATGTCCATGTGAACTTAGAAAAATCATCTACAATCACCAGACAGTATTTCTTCTTTGAAATAGACATGACATTTACTGGACCAAATAAGTCCATATGCAGCAATTGAAGAGGCTTAACAATGGATGACTCTGTCTTGCTTTTGAAGGATGATTTCTTTTGTTTCCCTAATTGGCAGGCATCACACAGCCCATCTCTGACAAACTCCAATTGAGGGATTCCTCTAGTAAGATCCTTTCTTACCAAATCATTCATAACTTTAAAATTCAAATGTGACAGCTTCTTATGCCATAGCCAACTCTCATCCTTACTTGCTTTGCTGAAGAGACAAGTAATGGATTCTGAGCATACTGAATTGAAGTCAGCTATGTAAACATTTCCTTTTCTAAAGCCTATCAATACCACATTGTTGTCTTCCTTGGCAGAAACAACACAGGCTTCTTTTGTGAACTTTACTTCATAGTCTTTGTCACAAATCTGACTGACACTCAGCAAATTGTGCTTCAAACCTTCAACTAAGGCCACTTCTTCAATGATGACATTGTCTTTTGAAATCAGGCCATATCCCTTAGTATATCCTTTGTTGTCATCTCCAAAGGTAATTCTAGGGCCAGCTCCTTCCTTGAACTCTGTGAGCAGGGTTGAATCTCCTGTCATGTGCAGCATCCACTGTCTAGGTACCATAGATTCCTTCTGTTTCCCTGATTGCTAGCTGAACTTGCTTCCTGCTCTCCAGAATCAGCCATTAAAGCAAGGTTGACTAACTCAACATCATCATCAGAATGATTGTCATCAACAGCCCAGTCATACTCTTGGGTCAATAATGCCTTTCCTTTCTGCCTGAGAAGATTAAAATATTTCTTCTTATAGTCAACAGCCTCAGTTGACTTTCCCTTGTTCTCAGATCTAGGTTTCCTGCATTCACTTATCATGTGACCAGCAATTCCACAATTGTAGCATTTAATTTTGGATTTATCCACATAGTTGCTTGTGGAAAAATCCTTGTTAAATGGCTTGGCCACCCCAGAGTTTCTCTTGAATTTCAGCTTAGAGAATCTCCTAGATAGAAAAGCTAAGTGCTCATCTATCTCATCCAATTCATCCTGCTGAAGAGCATTCAATTCCTCAGACACCTTTTCCTTGCTCCTGCTTGATTCTGCTCTACTTTTACAAACCTCCCTGTTTGGTGTAGAACTAGCAGTTTCTGTTCTTTCCTCCTTTTGCTCCAAGTTGGCAACAAGTGCAACTGACCCACTTTTCTTTTGAGACTTCTCAATCTCTTCATCCTGCTCCATTTCCAGCTCATAGGTCTTTAAAGTTCCATAGAGCCTTTCAAGAGTAAATGTGTTGTACTCTTGAGTGTTTCTTAGAGAAACAGTCATTGGCTTCCATTCCTTGGGCAGTGATCTCAGAAATTTGAGATTAGAATCTTTAACTTGATAGATTCTTCCATACAGTTTCAAACCATTTAGTAGCTTTTGAAATCTACTAAATGTATCATTCAATGTTTCTCCACTCTTAAAGTGGAAATGTTCATACTGTTGGATTAGTAGTTGCATCTTGTTTTCCCTTACCTGTTCTGTTCCTTCACACAGGGTTTGAACAGTGTCCCATACTTCCTTGGCGGTAGTACAGTTAATAACATTGTCAACCATGTCTGTTTCTAGACCATTGAACAGAATATTCATGGTCTTTTTGTCTTTGTGGACTTCTGCAATATCTTCAAGACTCCACTCAGAAACAGGTTTGGGAATGAGAGTGTCAGGCACATCATCAGCCAGGCCAACTCTTGTTGCTGTCTTCATTGGAACGTGAGGACCCTTGCCAATGCAATCCACAAAGCCCTCATCAATAGACGAGAGATGTAGACGCATTTTTACTTTCCAGTGAAAGTAATTTTCTCTATAAAGAACTGGAATCTTTACTCCATAATCCTTCTTAGACATGTTGGAAGTGTGTTGATCTTTAAACTTCAAATATGTTAGAAGCTTGCTCTGATACCAATTGTTATTCCCAGATTACACACTTGTATACTAAGAACTCCAGAAATCCAGATAAGAACTCCAGAAATCTATACTAAGATAATTGCTTGTAAAAAG
The DNA here is from genome assembly GCA_036435485.1 of Saposhnikovia divaricata. NCBI lineage: Eukaryota > Viridiplantae > Streptophyta > Magnoliopsida > Apiales > Apiaceae > Saposhnikovia > Saposhnikovia divaricata. The sequence goes on along the minus strand of CM071594.1, from coordinate 190,474,097 downwards.
ATTAATGCACAAACACATAAAAAATCAGGTGGTTAAATGCACCACCTGAAACTTTTATTCGAAGAAAACTCTGTGATACAAAAGTACACAGCTTCTGTTTTACAACTCTTTGCTTTCTAAGAATATTCAATAGAAACCCTAAGCAAAATGTATCTGTTTTCTTAACCTACAAAGAGTTGCTACACTTGGTTATAAATCCCAAGTTTTACAAGTACTACTGGAATAAGATAATATTAATCTAATTCTAGTTGACTTGCTACTACACTCCAAATACACATGTAGCCGAAAGGTTGTCCTTGTGTTCAGACATGTCTCCTGCACCTTTCTTGTATTCATAGTGTAAATAGAATGCTTCTTTCTTCTGTGTTTCCAAAGTATGGCTGCCATACTGCTTTTTGTATCTACTATCAACCCATGTGATCTGTCAGTCAAACATGTCCTTATCAACTGCTAATCCCCAGCTAATAATAGAAGACAGTGTCAATGATTATCCGTTGATATTGTACACTGACATCCGTTGATGATGTATTGAGAGGTATCCGTTGATATTGAGACTTGAGCTGTATCCGTTGATAGAGTGGATTTGAGTTGTATCCGTTGATAGAGTTTTGTCTTCATCTGTTGATACACTTTCACTTAGACAGAATTACATAGCATAGATTATTTACAATTGGCTACCCTATTCCGCCTATCCGTTGATGGTCAACATGACTGGATAAAAACACTATCAACTAATAACATAGAGATACTGCAGTATGCTACAAAACCTCATCCGTTGATGAGCTACCTGTCAACGGATAGAGTTATAAATCCTCATCCGTTGACAGCTACAAAACCTTATACAATTTGATTGATTGTGAAGTTATCATCAAGTACAACATATTCCTAACAAGACTATATAATGAACCACAAACCCATGAGTAGTATCGTTTTAGAGGAACTAGTGGGAGGGATAGATAATCCTTAAGTGCCAACAGTACAAGTAGATCAACCACAAGAAAATGCACAACCAGTCACTAATACCACATCGATGCTTCGTCGTAGTGGGAGGGTTGTTCAACAACCTGATAGATTCATGTTTTTGGGAGAGTCCTCGGACTTGGTCTCTGGTGAACATGACGAGGATCCCAGGACATACGAAGAAGCAATTCTAGATAAAGATGCAGATCTATGGAAAAAGGCAATGGAATCTGAGATGGAATCTATGTATTCCAATCAAGTTTGGGAGCTCGTGGAACCACCCAAAGGTGTAAAACCCATTGGATGTATATGGATCTACAAGAAGAAAAGAGGATCTGACAAAAAGGTGAAAGCCTGAAAAGCACGACTTGTTGCGAAAGGGTATACTCAGAAAGAAGGGATCGATTATGAGGAAACCTTTTCGCCGGTTGTTATGCTTAAATCGATCTAGATTCTTTTATCTATAGCAGCTCATCTCGATTATGAGATTTGGCAAATGGATGTCAAGACAGCTTTCCTTAATGGAAGTCTTGAGGAAACCATCTATATGCAACAACCAAAAGGATTCATTAAGGAAGGCCAAGAGCATCTTGTTTGTAAGCTTAAGAGGTCTATTTATGGACTAAAACAAGCTTCTAGGGACTGGAATATTTGTTTTGATCAGGCAGTCCAGTCATATGGATTTGATCAAAGTCCAAGCGAATCATGTGTGTATAAGAGAAGTGAGGGTAATGCAGTGGTTTTTCTAGTACTGTATGTAGATGACATTTTACTCATTGGAAACAATGTTAAGATGTTGTCATCAGTAAAGGCATGGTTGTTCAAACAATTTGAAATGAAGGACTTAGGTGAAGCGGCATACATTCTTGGGATCAAAGTAATAAGGGATCGCAAGAAAAGGATGTTGGCTTTATCTCAAGAGCCCTACATTGATGAAGTATTAGCTCGTTTTAACATGCAGAACTCTAAGAAAGGTTTTCTACCTTTTAAGCATGGAGTGGCTATATCCAAGGAGCAGTGTTCTTAGACACCTAAGGATATATAGAGCATGAAAGCAGTTCTTTATGCTTCGGCATGTGGAAGCTTAATGTATGCTATGTTATGTACGAGGCCTGACATCTGCTTTGCTGTAGGCATGGTTAGTAGATATCAGTCGAACCCAGGTCAAGAACATTGGAGTGCAGTAAAAACTATACTCAAGTACCTGAGAAGGACTAAGGAGTATATGTTAATTTACAAGGCCTCAGATCTATTTCCTTTGGGATATACTGATTCAGATTTCCAATCAGATAGGGATAAGAGGAAATCGACCTCGGGATATGTTTTTACTTTGGGAGATGGAGCCGTTATATGGAGGAGTGTAAAGCAGAAATGCATTGCAGACTCTACCATGGAAGCCGAGTACGTGGCGGCCTTTGAGGCTGCAAAGGAGGCTGTATGGTTCAGGAACTTCCTTTTGGACTTGGATGTGGTACCTAATTTGCCTAGGAGCTTGACAGTGTATTGTGATAACACTGGTGCTGTGGTAAATTCGAAGGAACCGCGAGACCACAAAGCAGCTAAACATATTGAACGTAAGTATCATCTCATACGAGGAATCGTAAAGCGAGGAGATATAGTTGTGGCTCACATATCATCAGAAGACAACTGGGCAGATCCTTTCACAAAGAGCTTGCCAGCCAAAGATTTTGACAGGCATGTGGAAGCGATAGGAGTCAGATGGATGGACACATAGTTTTTTTTGTGTAATAGTGGATTAAATAAACACTGATATACTCATAGAATATTTTGAGTATAAGTGGGAGATTGTTGGTGTATACTGAAAATATTTTGAAGTATATACATTTATTTCTGGCCTATTTTATTGAGAATCATTTAAATGTTTACATGTTGTCTAAATATTATATATTGTGAATAATCTAGTATCAAATGGGATACAGAATATTAGATTATTAAATACGGTTTATATAATATAATATGGTTCACAGCACAGGTGGTGTTAGACAATCCACTGGAATGGCTGTAGAATTATTTAGATTAGTTTATATTGACTAATAAATAATACTAGTATACTTTGTGTATATTGAACAAGATAAAATTTAGAATTGTTCCCTTATACTGATTAAGAATGTGAACTAAGATTCTATGTTATTATTAATGCTTAGGTTCTTAATCCAGATATAGTAATTGACACGTGTATATTATTTACATGCTTTGATTTATATATGAAATAATTCTTTTGAATTATATCAATATATTTTGGGTGATGGAATTATATACATGGTGAATATTATTTATAAAAGGAATCCATGTCCTGATAATATTCGGGTTAATGATGTCCCCTTGAAAGCTCAAAAGGATTTGATTATGTGAAACCCTGCAGGTGGATTTATTCCGGCATAATTAAATAAAGGTTGAGTGGATGATCAAGGATAAAAGATATTAATTAAATGAATTATCAGTAATTTATTTAATTAATGGACATGCGATATTTTAAACATGGGGAATTTTATAAGCAAATAATATTCGAACCGAATTAATTAATTAAATTACGGTATTAGGAAAGGTAGTGCAAATATTAATTCTTTAGTGGATTGAATTAATATTTAATTACATTGGGCTATGCCCAAGATGTAATTAGAAGGCCCAACCTAATTGTCCATGATCCCTATTGTAGCCCTATATATATTCTTATTCTCTTCTTGCTGGGGTGAGGGTCGAAAAAATTTGGTAGCCACCCAGGAGCAAGAAGAGAGGTTAACTTGAGAAGATGAAGGCCACACTTCACTCAAGGGAATTTGGGAATACAATAGAAGAGCGTGGAATCAACCGTTAACAAGGTGATTTTTCTATTCATACTCGTTAATGTATTGTATCAAAAATCACAGTGCCAAGATCTGATTGTCCTAACAATTTGGTCCAGTGAATGTGATGTCTATGTCAAATAAAAGATATGCTCTTGTGATTGTTGATGATTTTTCAAAGTTCACATGGGTCTTGTTCCTGAATTCTAAAGATGAGACTCCACAACTGGTGATTGATCACATCAAGTTAATTGAGTTGGATTCCAAGTATCCAGTGAGGGCTATAAGGTCAGACAATGGAACTGAATTCAAGAATGAAGTTCCGAATGACTTTTGTACTGAAAAAGGTTTAACCAGACAATACTCAGCTCCAAGAACTCCTCAGCAAAATGGGGTAGTTGAAAGAAAGAATAGAACCTTGATTGAAGCTGTCAACACTGCTTGCTATACTCAGAATCGAACTCTTATGTTAGGTCCGATAAGATTGTAGAAGGGGGGGTTGAATTCAATCTATACCATTTTCTCAAAATTTATTCGTTAAATAATTTTCACTTAAACGAATATTTTGTGCGGAATAATATAACACAAATTTCAAGTTGAATATAACAATATATTAACTTGATGGGTGTTACAAAATCAGTCCAAATGATTATCAAGTAATTAATAACTAATTAGAAAATTCAACATGAACTTTGCTAATTTAGTTAATTAAATCAAGATATCAATTTGTGAACTAGGAAACTTAATTCGCTAGTAGTACAAGAATCACAAGTAAACAAGTTCCAATGGATAGGATATTACAACTGAGATGAACTTGAATTTACAGAATTAAATTTGTAGGTGTTCTTGAGCTTGAGAGAGAGAGAGAAAATAGCTGCTGTGTGTATTTTTCTTGTTTAGCTCGACTGGTTCTTTTCCTTCTGCATTCTTCTGTCTTATATACACAGCCATAGTCATATTACTTGATTTAAACTGATATGACAATCATTTTACACTAATATGACAATCGGTATGACTATCAAATCAATGTAATATGACTGTCTAGTTTAAATATGACTTTCGGTATAACTTATCAAGTCAATATAACATTCGGTATAACTTACCAAGTTAATATAACATTCGGTATAACTTACCATTTGAATGAAATATGACTATCTCCTTTGAACTGTATATGACTATCTCCTTTGAACTGAATATGACTATCTCCTCTATAAACTGAATATGACTATCGGTATAACTATCAGTTTGATAGTTATATCATCATATTTTTCAGTTTATAATTAATTAAATGACTTATTAAAAATCATTTAACTAATTAATCCTTTTTCATATTAATTCTTATTTAATTAATCTAATAATCACTTTAACAAATATATTAATTCTTATAGAATTAATTTATTTATTAACTTAATTACTTGACTTAATCAATTAAAATAGAATTAATATAAATTCTTTAATAGTCAATATTCCGCTGAAAACCACGTAATTATGATAAGGAACATACACTGGCATGATGTTGACGTTCGATGTACTGTCTGGTTCATGAACGACTAACTCCAATCTCTGTTCTTCATCGTGACTTTTAACACTGTGGTCTTTTTATACTCTTCACTCTCATCAATCATTCGGTACTGAAATTGTTTCTTGTCACTAGTAGAAATCTCTGTCTTCTTAAATGAATCCACTTGTTTCAATGCTACCTTGAGGCCTGATCAGATATCTGAATCTTCTTCCAGTGTAAAACATCAAAACTATAGATTGACTTGTTGATTTTTCTTCTGACGGTTATCATCTTTTGAGATTCCTGTGACAGTTGATATTATTTACTTATTACAATTTAATTTAATTGGATTAGGATCCTCGAGCTACAAATAGGCTGAGTCATATGCCTTTCATCTTATTAACAAAGACTTGATGAAAACACCCTATGAAGCTATGAATGAAAAGAAACCAACACTCAAATACTTTCACGTATTTGGAGCAAAATGCTTTGTACTTAAAGAAGGAGATGATCAAGGTGGAAAATTTGAAGTCAAAGCACATGAAGCAATTTTTGTTGGTTATGAAAGAAGAGCTTATAAGGTGTATTTGATTGAACATCAGAAGATGATGGAAAGTGTCAATGTTACATTTGATGACACTAAACTCCCTAGTATCCAAACTGAAGATTCATCTGAAAAGCTATCTTTTGAAGATATGACAGATCTAGATTCAGATGATGATAGCCCACCTGATTTTTTGCTGATGCAAATGACAACAATGTCAATGATGAGTCTAATCAGAATAATGGTGGTGAAAATAATGATAATATTGAAAACACCACTCATTCTTCTGAACACTCATGTAATCATCCTGGCAACAACTCAGGGGGAGTTAATGAAGGATCTACTAGTCATACTCAACATCACAATGAAGAACAAGGTGAATCATCAAGACTAAATCTTCCCAGACAGACTGTTTGGAATAGAGCTCATCCTGTTGAGCTAATCGTTGGTGATCCAGATGTTGGTGTAAAGACTAGAAGAGCTTTTCAAAATCAATGTAATTATTCAGGGTTTTTATCTGAAATGGAACTAAGAAAATTTAAGAAGCTCTTTCAGATCCTGATTGGGTGATTGCTATGCAAGATGAACTCAATCAATTTAAACAACAAGAAGTATGGAAGCTGGTACCCAGACCTACAGATAGAACAGTGGTTGGTACTAGGTGGGTATTCAGAAACAAACTTGATGAAGATGGTACAGTAAAAAGAAATAAAGCAAGACTGGTAGCAAAAGGTTACTCACAATCTGAAGGCATTGACTATGATGAGACCTATGCTCTAGTGGCTAGACTTGAGACCATTAGGATATTCTTGGCATTCGCAGCATTTTCTAACTTTAATGTTTATCAAATGGATGTCAAGAGTGCCTTTCTGAATGGAAAGCTGGATGAAGAGGTATATGTAGAACAACCACCTGGTTTTGAAGATCCAGATCTATTGGGTTATGTTTACTTTCTCTTCAAAGCCATTTATGGTCTTAAGCAAGCACCAAGGAAATGGTATGACACTCTCTCTGAATTTTTACTTGAAAATGAATTTACTAGAGGTGTCATAGACAAAACTCTCTTCACAAAGAAACATAAGAATGATACAATATTAGTTCAAATTTATGTGGACGATATAATATTCGGGTCTACTAATGATCTTCTTTGCAAGAAATTTTCAAAGTTAATGTAGGGTAAATTCGAAATGAGCATGATGGGAGAGCTGAAGTTCTTTCTTGGGTTACAAATAAATCAAAGGCAAGATGGTATATTTATTTGTCAATCCAAGTACATCAAAGAGCTTCTCAAGAAATATCAAATGGAGGACTCTTCTTCAGCAAAGACCCATCATCCACAGCTGTCAAATTTGGAGCATGTGAAAATTCTGCTAAGGTAGATATTACAAGCTACAGAGGTATGATAGGCTCTTTACTTTACCTTACTGCAAGTAGACCTGATATTATGCATGCTACGTGCTTGTGTGCAAGGTTCCAATCGAATCCTAGAGATGTTCATCTCATTGCTGTTAAACGAATTCTGAGATATCTTAAGGGTACTCCTAATTTAGGTATCTGGTACCCTAAAGATTCTGGTTTTAATCTTGTTGGATATACAGATTCTGATTATGCAAGAAGTGTTGTAGATAGAAAAAGCACCTCTGGGAGTTGTCAATTCCTAGGTGGTAGATTGGTTTCATAGTACAGCAAGAAACAACAAACAGTTTCCAACTCTACAACCGAAGCTGAATATATAGCTGCTGGAAGCTGTTGTGCTCAAATCTTGTGGATTAGGAATCAACTGATGGACTATGGCTTTGTATTACAAAATATTCCTATTTTGTGTGATAATACAAGTGCCATAGCAATCTCCAACAATCCTGTGCAGCATTCAAGGACAAAGCATATAGATATCAGGTATCATTTTATTAAAGAGCACGTCATGAATGGTACAGTGGAATTACTGTTTGTACCCACTGAAGAACAAACTGCAGATATTTTTACTAAGTCGCTCGACGAATCCACATTCACCAAAATTGTTGGTGAATTGGGTATGTTGAACAGTCCTAGTAATTAATCTAGTTAATATCTGAGGTTTGATCTTTAATAATTAACAAGTGATTAGTTTGTGAATATTTGTTAAAAAAAAATTCTCTGGTTTAGATTTAACAATTCCAGAATCTTCAGTTGACGAAATGATAGATGATTGTTCCTCTAGCACTGAACTGATCTTCAATAGATAACTCATCTTCATTTCTGATTCTTCATATCTTTGCCTGATAATCCTTCACATCTTACATTGGTGATTATCAGCAGTTCTTGATTTACAATCACTTCCCATTTCTGACACAGCTTTTCTCACTAAAGAAAAACAGTTGTTCCTACTATATAGACAATGGTGAATCAATACCATTTCTATAACTTCTGGTGAATTTACTACTCTTCCACTTAGCCTTTATACATAGTACATTGAAAGACTAATAGAATAGTATTGTGATGTAATTCTCCTTATATCTCCACTTTCATAACAAATGAAAGTTCTTTTGCTTCTTCATCTAAGGCTCCCCCTTACTCCCCCTTAGAAAATAGACTTGCTTCTCATCCTAAGCACAGTCTTTACTGCTCCCCCTTTCTAACTGACTCTTCTTTTACTTGTACCCCATACTTCTCCCCCTTAGTTGAGTATATCCTACTACGGTAAGCTTTAAGCTTGAATATATCTTTTTCAATATATCTCTCCCCCTTAGTTGAGGAATCCTCCATTCAACTAATTGACAAAGTAGTTGATATTAAATTGTTACCAATTTATACCAATCGTTAGAGTACATTGAAATCAATTGATAAAGCTTTGTTAGAAAGGAAGTTTCATTTTCTCCCTCACTGTGAGTGTGTGATAGTGTTTAGTGTACCTCACAAGTGTTTCACTCTTCTCTCCACTCATTTGTGTTGAGTGTCTCACTTCTCTCTTTGTGTTTACACTCTTGCTCGCTAGTGTTTCACTCATATCACTCATAGCTCCAACATCCGTTAGTGTACCTGCAAAGAAAAATCACCCTAGCCCCTTCAAGAGAGGTCAGTGGTGGTGCAATGGGAGTTCGCAAATCCCAAATCCTCGTTGGACTCGTCAGACGAATCTGAGTCATAATCTACAAGTTTCTAATTTCCCTTTTTAGGGTTTTCAGAATCGAATTCTGAGAAGGTAAACAATGATCTATAAATTTAGCATTGAGATCAAGGTTCCCTTCTAATGTCTGTGAAGACATCACCTTGGTAAACTCATCAGGTAAATCTGAATCATAGTTCACAAGTTGCCGATCCGCACCTATGTCGGATCCGTTACCCGCAGGATCCAGAGATGTTCCCTCTGGGGAGTTAGATAATGATCTTGTTGAATTTTGCATTTGAGATCAATACCTTCTCTCAAGGTCTGTGAAGACTCTTAGTTCATTAAAGAACCTTTAACTTATTCCCTGACCGTAAAATGGTTGGATTACAGGTTTCCGTCAATTCATCCTTAGTGTGTGCAATCTTACTTGTGCATATGAAATATTTTGGTTAGTGTATAAGGTAGTGACTCTCCAACTGAATATCCCACACATCCTTGTTTGCTGCATCAAGTGCAGTTACTCCCTGGTGACCTCTAGTCTGATAGGTTACTTCCATTTAGGGTGTAAGATAGAATGTGTTTGAGTTTGACTTTAGTCTGGGATAAAAGTTGTTGGGTTTACAACCTTATGACTAAACATGTGAGAATACAAAATTCCATTTAGATGAACCTGCATCACAGAATATGAGCAACATAGAGATAGAATGCATTTTTAACATTGAAAAGTTTTCTGAGAAAATATTGCATTTATCTTAAGAGAAATGATATACAGTTGTGATTTCAAAAGATTTACAATGTAAGCAATCACAGCTGTAGAAAGATATTTTGAGTTAGGAAGATAAAGATTCTGAGCCGGCTTTACTAAACAAGAACATAGGCAAAAATCCAATTAATAAATATTAATCGAATCAATGTATGTTAATGTTTAAACCAATACAAACAAAACTATTTTATCATGTTTTAGGTCATGCATGATAGATACCAACTATTAGAAATTGTTAGCACTTGATAGGTCTTGTCTTCCAATTGTTAGATCTTGAAAATCAAACATTAGTTCCTAACCAATTGTATAGACACATACCAATTTGATACCAACATTGGTCAATTGTTAAGTCCTTAACACGAAGATCTGTTAACAGCAATCACAAAACAAAGATTTATACTTAAACTGCATATTTTGTGTGTGTTAATAAGAAGAACAACAAAAGAACCAAGTACAGGGACCTGTTTGTTAGTTTTGAAAGTATAGTGACTAAACTATAAAAACTATGCAAACTATTTATATACACATGAAAAAGAATATACAAAAATAATAAATAATATACACAATAATTATACAAAATAAAAACTAAAAAGAAAAGAACATTCAAATAAAACTAAATAAAGAAGAAAAATTTGAATTAACATAAAAATAATAAAACTATACATAACTTAATAATTTACAAACAAATTTTTTTTTATTAAATTTTTTTTTTTATATATATTTTTTTTAAAATTCAAAAATAACTGTATTAATAATATTTACAGAATATTAAAGATAAAAGATAATAATTTAGAAAAATATCTACAACAATATAACTACTTAAAATAACTAAATAGAAAATATAAAATACTAAAAATACCATAGGTTGTCCTTTTGACGGAATTAACACATTAATAACAGAAAAACAAACACTACAAAATATTGAATGAAATATTAACTATTTACATAAACATTTGTAGCAAATTAATAAATCTATATATATTTTTGAATAAAATAACTTTCTTATCAGAAAACTATTTTGAAAGAAAATATGATTTATTAAAAGATCACAAATATTCATAAGGAATTTTCAATAAAAATAGATTTCTCACTAATTTCTCACTAATTTCCTCCATTCAATTAGTTGAATGGAGGATTCCTCAACTAAGGGGGAGAGATATATTGAAAAAGATATATTCAAGCTTAAAGCTTACCGTAGTAGGATATACTCAACTAAGGGGGAGAAGTATGGGGTACAAGTAAAAGAAGAGTCAGTTAGAAAGGAGGAGCAGTAAAGACTGTGCTTAGGATGAGAAGCAAGTCTATTTTCTAAGGGGGAGTATGGGGGAGCCTTAGATGAAGAAGCAAAAGAACTTTCATTTGTTATGAAAGTGGAGATATAAGGAGAATTACATCACAATACTATTCTATTAGTCTTTCAATGTACTATGTATAAAGGCTAAGTGGAAGAGTAGTAAATTCACCAGAAGTTATAGAAATGGTATTGATTCACCATTGTCTATATAGTAGGAACAGCTGTTTTTCTTTAGTGAGAAAAGCTGTGTCAGAAATGGGAAGTGATTGTAAATCAAGAACTGCTGATAATCACCAATGTAAGATGTGAAGGATTATCAGGTAGAGATATGAAGAATCAGAAATGAAGATGAGTTATCTATTGAAGATCAGTTCAGTGCTAGAGGAACAATCATCTATCATTTCGTCAACTGAAGATTCTGGAATTGTTAAATCTAAACCAGAGAAATTTTTTTTTGTATTATTTACTTAATTCTTAAAAGTTTTATCTTTTTCTTGTTTAAGTGAGGTAGTTGAGTTATCCTCTAGATATTTGCTTGCTATTGTCTAACAAACAAATAGGGGGAGATTGAAAGGCATATGATGTAGCCCATTTGTATTTCGAGGATACAACTCAACTTAAACAAGATTGTATAAGTAAATATCCGTATGATCTGTCACAAGAATCTCAGGAAGCAATATCTGTCAGAAAAAAGAAGGAAGTCAATCTATAGTTTTGATGTTTCACACTGGAAGACGTATCAGGTATCTGATCAAGCCTCAGTATAACATTGAAGTGAATGGATTCATTTACAATGACAGAGATTTTTCGAGTGATAGATTGAAAATCAATCAAAGTACAAGAAAATTGAGAGAAGAAATAAACCACATCTTAAAGTCAGAAGTGAAGAAGCATCATTGAAGTTAGTCGTTCATGAACCGGACAGTACATCGAACGTCAACATAAGTCAGTGGTAATTCTTTATTATTTTCCGTGGTTTGGGAGAATTAAATTAATTAGTTATTGATTTAATTTAATTCATTTGTAATTGATATAAATCATTTAATTGATTTAATTAAATTAATTAATTCTAATAGAATTAATTTATTTATTAAGTTAATTATTGTATCAATTAATCATGAATTATTTAATCATTAATTAATTATAAGGATCAATATGACTTAATTAAATGCTGAATAGATTATGTCTTGACTGAGTTTGGTTCGGTATGACTTAAGTTAAGTCATACCGACATGACTTAAGTCTAAGTCATACCGAGCAGAAGATTTAAGTCATACCGAGCTGCTGCAAGGAATTATGTCTTACCGACCTCAAAGCTGCTAGGTCATACCGAGGGAATTAAGTCATACCGAAGCAAGATATTTCTGGAAAGGTGTTAGGTCATACCGACAAAAGTGATTTAGGTCATACCGACCACACTGTTGAAGATTAAGTCATACCGACACTTTTTCTAAGTCATACCGACAGAAAATAAGTCATATCTAAGGTTTAATTATGTCTTGGAGCAAGATTAAGTCATGCTGACAGCTGATTTAATAGGTCTTGAAGCATTTTAAGTCATATCTAATGAGTACAGACCTATATAACATAGCAGAAGCAGCAGAATGAAAAAAAGAATAGAACACAGCAGAATTCCTGGAAATACACAGCAGCTTTCTCTCTCAAATATCAAGAACACCAAGAACAAATTAATTCACATAAATTCAAGTTCATCATCTTTGTAATATTCTATCCGATAGAACTTGTATACTTGTGATTCTTGTATTACTAGCGAATTAAGTTTCCTAGTACTTATCTTGAGATTTATTAACTAAATTAGAAAAGTTCATGTCGAATTTTCTAATTAGTTATTAAACACTTGATAATAGTTTGGATTGATTTTGTAACACCATATCAAGTTAATATACAGTTATATTCAACTTGAAATCCGTGTCAATTTATTCCACACAAAATATTCGTTTAAGTGAAAATTATTTAACGAATAAATTTTGAGAAATTGATATAGATTGTATTCAACCCCCCCTTCTACAATCATAGTGGACCTAACAAAAGTTAACATCATATCTCTCAAGCTACTGCTTGTGAGAGGATACCATCTTGTTCCAATAATCTTACCCCTCGAATAATGAGAAGATTACTCAAAGATTCAATTGATAAACAGCAACCAAGTTGCGAGTGAAAGGAATAGTTTTACAATATTTATGACCGGGAAGTCAACAAGATAAATAACATTGCTCAAGTAGGTTCCCCTATAATATGGAAGTTTGAGCGAGCATTTAAATCCTTTTAAGATAGATTTAAATGAAAAATAAAGAGTTGGGAACCTTTCCTTGATAAAATAGTCCTAAAAAGACTCCGAAATATTTTACATAATATCTGGAGGTGAAAGATAATCTCCGAATAATATAAATCATTTTAAAAAGAATTTAAAAGAATTAAATAAATATTCCAAGAATATTTATTAACTCAATAATAATTACGGAATATTATTAACTCATAATATTGCTCGTAAGTAATCCTCGAATGAATATATGGAATTATTTACTAAATAAATCCCTCCTTAAATGAATATTCATTCAATAATTAAACTCCAATAAATATTTAAAATAATATTCAATAAATAAGTCAAACCTTAAATGAATATTTGAAAATAATATTCATTTAATAAATAATCTTCTAAATGAATATCCAAATAATATTCATTTAGTAATCAAAACTTTAAAGGAATAATCGAAATAATATTCCTTAAGTAAATAGAACTTCCAATGAATATTTTAAAATAATATTCATCAAGTACATAAAACCTTAAATGAATATTCGAAAGTAATATTCATTTAATAAATAACATTCCAATGAATATCACAATAATATTCATTAAATAATCAACTCTAAATGAATATTCGAAACTAACATTCATTTAATATCCCTCGACTGAGATAATACTCGAATAACATTACTCGAAATATTTCCAAGTAATTGATACTTTATGGAAATATATATAACGTTTAATAATAACATTCCTTAAAATAAATAATAATCTGTCGTTGGAATCCCTCCGGGTTTCCACGACTATCTATATCTCAAAATATCTCATCAAAACTTCATAAAACTCAAAGTAAGATCTAGGGTTTAGGGAGATATACCTTCCTTGGAGTATGTACTAGCCTTATAAAACCTTGTATAGCCCTTAGAACACCTTAAACAAGCTTGGTTCATCCAAAGAAACAATAAAACTAAAGTTAGTTCTTAAAAATTACTATTCATCAGTTCAAAGATCTGCAAAAACGAGGCCTTTACCATGCTTTCTTGGACGAGACTCCTAAAGGAGAGTTGTAGAGAATATAACCAGCTTTCCAACAAGCTAAAGAACACCCAATTTTATTGAGAAACGAAGGAGATATGGCCGTTTGAAAATTATTCCAGAAACTGTCAAGCATCAGGACAGTTTGCTTCTTCAACTTGGGGAGGTGATTTGACTAGGCTATACTACTTGGATTGCTATGAAATTTGGAGCGAATATTTCCCATGGAGTGGAGAGGATTTGGTTAAAATTTGGTGATTTTATCATGGATAGAAATGGAGATATGAATTTATTTTTTGGAGAGTGTTTCTGCTGGGCAGTTTTGAGAGAGTTTGTGTTTTGCTAGCTTTGTTCTTGTTTGGTCTCATCTAATGCATTATTGTGATGTGTCTTGATAATATCTTGAATAAAGTAGCTTTTAATAAAGTGATCATGTCATTGCATGCATCATCTTGGACAAGTGTTGTATCTTGTGGTGTAGATGAAGTGTTTAGGCTAACTAAGTAGTTTGCTTTGCTAAGTACTAGTTTCGTCTCTAAGTATGCTAGTTGCATGTGTCATCACTTGGTTTGCTAGATATTTTCCACCACTACATGCATGTATCTTGATTCCCTGCTTGTTTCTTTGCCCGGTTATTGCTCAATTCTTTGATCGTTCGGAGGAATAACTCATTCGTTTCTAGTTAGGGCTTTACCGGAATCCGTCTTAATATTTATACTATCATCCTCCATTCTCTTTAATAATTCTTGAACCTATTTTCCTTAAATCCCTTCAATAATTCCTTAATTCTTTCAGTGTCCAGGGAAATCTCGGGGAAAATAAAAGTGCTGTTTTTCAGAATCCAACAGCTTTTACATACACTTATTTTCCCCTTGGATCACTAATACGAACTCAGAAATCCGTTCTGAATACTTCTACATAGCGTCGTCTAATAATATTCTCATTTCCACTAAAAAAACTATTCACTATTTATTCTCTTATTATTCTTTTAGGGTTATATAGATGTCCCGATTCTCTTTCGATCGTTCCTTAACCCTTTTTCAGAACCACTGGACTGATAACAGATATCGATTTGGATGACATAAGAATAACCTTCCCCATTGGAATTATCAAATCTTAACTTCCTAGGAGATAGATAATTCTTATCTAGATTTTCAACCAATAGCATTCTTCATGACACATAAGTATTTGAATCCATATTCATCCCATAAAAAAAGTTTTAATTCCTACCAAAAATCGGGGTTCTTACAGAGCTCAAGTTTTTAGAACTAAAACAGAACAATTTGTCAGTGGCTGATTATGAGGCCAAGTTTACCGAGTTATCAAGGTTTGTACCAGAATTTGTGGATATTGAGGAGAAGAAAGTGAATAGGTTTCAGCAAGGGTTAAAGCAATGGATCCAAAATCGGGTAGCAGTCTTAGAGATCACTAATTATGCCACCTTGGTGCAGAAGGCAACCAATGTGGAAGCAGGGAGTGATCAGATGCAAAGGGAAAGAGAAAAAGGGGGATTAAAAAGGAAGCATGCAAGTATGGGTGGAGGTTCTGCCGGAGGAAAACCCCCAAATAAATTTAATCGAGGAGCAGTTTCCTTACCTGGAAGGAGCACGGGATTCAAACAATCGGTGAGCACAACTGTGAGCCAGGGCGGCAAGCAATCAGGAGTGTCCCGTTCCCACCATTCTCGACCTCCATTACCATTATGTGCTACTTGTGGGAAGAGCCATTCCGGTGTGTGTAACCTGAAACAGATAACCTGTTATAAGTGTGGGCGAGCAGGTCACTATGCTACCTCTTGCACCACGATCATCCCTAATAGCACCACTTGTTTCCAGTGCGGACATCAAGGGCACATGAGGAAGGATTGCCCAGCGAACAAACCAGCAGCATCAGGGGCAAGCAAGGCTGCCTCCAATAAGCCACCAGCTGCTAGAACTTTTAACATGATAGTGCAGGATGCCGTGAGAGACACAGATGTGATAGCAGGTACCTTTTCTCTCAATTCAGTTAGCGCAAATGTCTTATTTGATTCTGGAGCTACTAAGTCTTTTATATCGAGGGATTTTGCAAGTAAATTAAAACTTAAGACCCAACCGCTAAGGGATTCATTACAAGTAGAGATAGCCAACCAGGAAGTCGTTCCAGCTAGTCAGATTCACCCCAATTGCGAATTAGAAATAGCAGGACGATCTTTCTATGTCGATTTGATTCCTTTTAAGCTAGGGGAATTTGATGTCATTTTGGGAATGGATTGGTTGTCCCACAATAATGCTCAGATAGATTGTAAAGGGAAAAAGGTCAAGTTGAAAACCCCAGGAAAGAAAGAAATAGTCTTTAGGGGGATAAGACAGACCCAGAACATTTTAACCATGGCACAGACCAAAAGGTTGCTACGAAAAGGGAACGAGACTTATTTAGCTTACGCTATAGACACCCAGAAGGAAGCGCCTAAGATACAAGACATTTCGGTAGTTAACGAGTTCGATGACGTATTTCCACATGATCTTCCCGGATTACCACCTGATAGGGTAATTGAGTTTACTATCAAGTTAGCTCCGGGGACGATGCCGGTTTCGAAGCCCCGTACCGATTAGCCCCAGTTGAAATGAAAGAGCTAGCTAAGCAGTTACAGGAATTGTTGGATAAGGGTATGATAAGACCCAGTGTGTCGCCTTGGGGCGCACCAGTATTGTTCGTTAAGAAAAAGGACGGGAGTATGAGGTTATGCATCGACTATTGAGAGTTGAACAAGTTAACCATAAAGAATAAGTACCCGCTACCCAGAATAGATGATTTGTTTGACCAGTTAAAGGGTGCTGAATACTTCTCTAAGATTGACCTAAGAACAGGATATCACCAACTGAAGATTAAACCCGAAGACATCCCAAAGACTGCATTCTGTACCAGATATGGACATTATGAATTCTTGGTGATGTCATTTGGACTAACCAATGCCCCGACAGCTTTCATAGATTTAATGAATAGAGTGTTCAAGGAGTATTTTGACCATTTTGTGATAGTTTTCATCGATGACATTCTTATCTACTCAAAGACAGAGGCAGAACACGCCGAACATTTGAGGATAGCCTTAGAAATACTTAGGAAAGAACAGCTGTATACCAAATTTTTGAAGTGTGAGTTCTGGAAAAATGAGGTGCAATTCTTAGGGCATGTGATCAATAGGGAAGGAGTGTTGGTTGACCCCTTCAAGATAGAGGCAGTTTCAAACTGGGAACGGCCAACCACTCCAACAGAGGTAAGGAGTTTCATCGGATTGGAAGGGTATTATAGAAGATTTGTTCAAGATTTTGCGAAAATCGCAGCCCCGTTAACTCGATTTACCCATAAGACTGAGAAATTGAATGGACTGAGAAATGCGAGAAGAGTTTCCAAGAGCTAAAGAAGAGGTTGGTAACGTCCCCAATATTGGCATTGCCCGATGGAAAAGGAGATTTTGTAATTTATAGTGATGCTTCGCATAAAGGATTAGGATGCGTGCTTATGCAGCACGGTAAGGTAATCGCGTATTCGTCAAGGCAGCTAAAGGAATATGAGATCCGATATCCCACTCATGATCTAGAACTAGCAACAATAGTTTTTGCTTTAAAGATTTGGAGGCACTACTTGTATGGAGAGAAGTGCGAGATTTACACTGACCATAAGAGCCTCAAGTATATTTTCACTCAGAAAGAACTGAACATGCGCCAGAGAAGATGGTTGGAATTAATCAAAGATTATGATTGTAAGATTCGTTATCACCCGGGTAAAGCCAATGTGGTGGCTGACGCCCTCAGTAGGAAAGAGAAACTCAAAATGATAACCTTAGAAGAAGAATTGGTGAGGGATTTCGAAAAGCTGGAGATCGAGATCAAGATACCCGGAGATGGTCAAGAAAGGTTAATGGAAATTTGAATCCAACCCCCATTGTTAGAAAAGATTAGACTATGTCAAGAACGGATAATGGAGGAAGAAAAGAACTCCACGGAAGAGATAATGATCGGAGAAGAAATTAAGTGTGAAAGAGACAAGGAAGGAATCATAAGGTACACATACAGGATATGGATTCCAAATGTTCAGGAACTCAAGGACGAGATTTTATATGAGGCACACAACTCGAGATACTCAGTGCACCCCGGTAGTACCAAGATGTATAGGGATTTGAAAGAGTATTACTGGTGGCCCAACATGAAAAAGGATGTAGCAGAGTGGGTAAGCAGATGCTTGACCTGCCAAAGAGTGAAAACAGAGCACCAGAGACCCAGTGGACTTTTGCATCCCTTAGAGATTCCCGAATGGAAATGGAAACATATACCCATGGATTTCATAGTAGGTTTACCTAGGACCAAAGCTAATCATGACGCCATATGGGTAATTATAGACCGACTAACGAAGTCAGCTCACTTTCTCCCGATCAATGAAAGGTATACGGTCGACCGACTAGTAGAGATCTACTTAAAAGAGATAGTGGCGCGACATAGAGTCCCAGTGGCCATAGTATCTGATCGAGATCCTAGATTTAACTCCAGGTTTTGGAGAAGCTTTCAAGAATGTGTAGGAACCCGGCTGAACATGAGCACAGCCTACCACCCCCAGACAGACGGGCAAAGTTAAAGGACCATCCAAACGCTAGAGGATATGTTGAGAGTCTATGCTATAGACTTTAAAGGAAACCGGGATGATCATTTGCCATTGATTGAGTTTTCCTACAACAATAGTTTCCATTCAGGCATAAGAATGCCACCTTACGAGGCCCTTTATGGAAGGAAATGCCGATCTCCCTTGTATTGGGATGAAGTTGGAGAGCAAAAGATGCTCGGACCCGAAGTGGTCCAACGGACTAAAGATGCAGTAGATCTAATCAGAGGACGACTGGTAGCAGCCCAAGATCGACAAAAGAGATATGCCGACTTAGCTCAAAAAGGCAAGGAATATGAAGTTGGAGACCTAGTGTTTTTGAAGGTATCTCCTTGGAAAGGTTTAATGAGGTTTGGAAAGAAAGGAAAGCTGAGTCCAAGATATATTGACCGTTTGAGATCTTAAGACGTATCGGGGAACTAGCTTACGAACTAGCATTACCCCCAAATCTGCAACAAGTACACAATGTGTTCCATGTTCCGATGTTGAGGAAATATAATCCGGATGCCAAGCATAGAGTTGAATGTGAGAACGTGGACATGCAACCAGATTCAACCTATGTGGAGCAGTCTGTGGAATCATAGACCGAAAAGAACAAGTGCTCCGAAACAAGGTTATTGATGTGCCGAAAATATGACATTTAATATCGCAAGCGCACGATCATCATTTTAGTATTTATGATTGGATCCACAGGGAATAATATTCATTTCGCGATCCTTAACTTTTAATTTAGGCGAATTAGAAAAAGTGATTTTGAAAATTTGATTTTATACTATTTTATTCCTAAAGTAAATTTAAGCTATTACAAAAAGAGAATTTAATTTAATCTAATTTTAATTTAACAAATTAAAATTTAAAAGAATAGAAAAATTAGTCACTATTAATTTTTAATTTATTCGAAATAAGACAATTTTGGTTTTTGGATTTTTTTTTTTTTGGAATTTATAAATTAAAATAAAAACTAAATGGAATTTTAAACTAATTTAAACTAAATCATTTTAATTCTTTCTAAAATTTTAAATTATTCTAAATAATATTTTAAAATTATTCTAAATTCCTAAATTCGAAAATAAAAATTAGACTTCATTCTAACACACCTTTTTTATTTTGGGATTAAAATTTATTTACACAAATATTGCAGAACTCGGTACACACAAACTCAACAACGAAGCAAGAATTCAGCAAAATAAACATAAACAGTTCGAACTAACAATGTCTCAAACACAAAACTCAAACAACGACTCCGATAATTAATTCGGAACAAAATGCAGGAAATTCACTTCAGCGTGGGAATTGTAGACTATCGACTTCGAACTCAGAAAACTCGACAGTAGCAAACACAAACTAATGCAGAAATAAACCAACTAAAACGCCGGAATCTCGGCAGCAACTCGGCTAGCAACGAAGCATAGCAATACAACGAACTCGACAAACAAAACAGAAACGAAATTACAAGACCATGCTATTCGACAGAAATGAAAAAAGAAACAGCAAAGATCGCAACAACTCAAGAAACCAACTAAAAACCAGAAAACTCCTAGTCGACTACGAACAATAAACAACTGTAAATTCAAACATTTATTTTCAACGAACTAAAACAGCACTATAATGAACTCCGCAAAATAACTAGACCAAAAGATGAACCCCAATTCGAACAGTTTGATAGCGAAGACTCGAACAAATGAACTCAGACTACTCGGAATTCACAGCATTAAAAGCTTACAATTGCCACAAACTCAATAAACGAAACCAATTAAATGAGTTGACTCAGCAAAACTCAGGAATTAAACCGGAACCAACAAGAAACGAATGCAGAGAACTCACAAACTCAGCATACTAAACGTATCGCACACAGACTCGGCAATTGACAGAACTCTACAAAAACAAACATAACTCAAACTTCAGCAATAAGGACTATACATTGGAAAACAATAACTCGTCATCAACCAAAACCTTCAACATGAATAAACAACATCTAATTAGTCAACAGTTTGAAACAAAACGAAGAACACAGACAATTCAACTCCCGACACAACCATTACAATGAACTCGACAAAGAAACTTGAACAAAAAGCGCAGCCTAATAATCGACACTAAACCCAGCAGCAATTACAATTACATACGACATGAGAACTCAATAACTAACTGATGTGCAAAACAAAATCAAAATAAAACGAAATTAAAATGAAATAGAACAACAACTAAATCGAATGAGGAGGGAGATGAAAAAGGGAGGGGGATCGTGTATTAGCAGCGAGGGTGAAGGAGTTGGAGGAAATCGAATGGGGGATAAGGGCTGGGGACTCGAATGAAAATAGAGGAGGGGTTTGTAACTCGAGGTCGAAGAAGAAACAAAGGGGGTGGGTTGGTTTTGGCCAAAAAAAACAAAAAGAAGCAGTTGTGTTTGTAATTGTATGTATGAACCGAATAAATGACAGGGGAGGCTGGGTTTTGAGAAAAAGAGTAGGGGAGGGATATCTACTTTGTAAATAAAAAAAAGAACTGGGTTTGTGTAATCCGTATTATAACGAAAACAGGGGAATTTAAGCTTCAATTTAAACAAATTACAGTAGAAAAATAAAAATACGTATATAAAAAATTTGTTTACAAGAGCTGAAAATAGAAATTAAAACTAACTAATACTAATTCTAAGGGGTTCTAATCTAAAATGGGTTGTGTTTTTACAAGAGAAAATGGAGGTATTTGTAGGAAAAATAATGTAGGATTTTGGTTGGTGTGGATTAATCCCCACCATTCATTTTGTTTGGTGTGCTTCAATCCTAGCCATCCATTTTTAAAAATTCAGTTTTGCACCAAACCCCCTTCTCTTTCCTTTTCTTCTATTTTGGTCCTTTTTCTTCTTCTTTTTCTCTTCTTTGACCTTTATTTATTTATTTTGTCATTTCTACATTTTTTTCTCGAATTTCCTGAAATGTAACAAAATAATTTGTTAAAATACGAATTCAAACAATAAATAGGTAATAAAAATATGCAAAATTATGCACTTATCAAATGCCCCCATACCTATATTTTGCTCGTCCTCGAGTAAAACAAAAAGAAAAATGCAGAATTAAAAACATATACTCACTGTCGTAGGAATCACAGATAATTTTAGGTTTACCAACCCGTTAAACTCATAGACGATCTCTACAAGAGGAGTGTTGTCTCCTAAGGGTTTACAGAAGATATACCCATAAAATCTTTAAGATAAGTCAGCAAGTATCCAACTTTCCTCTTTTACTCTAGCTTTTATTGGTGTCAACAAAACAATTTTGTAGGAAAATATATATGCCTTAAAGATTATTCTAATAATAGCCACGTTATAGGTTCCCACAATCCACTTGATTAGACTCTAAAAATTTACAAAAAATTCCAAGGTGTGTAGTGAATTTAAGGCCTATGACGGATAAAGTGCATACGAACATTTTCTCTTTTTCAACCAATATTGAACTGACTCAATCTCTATCAAAACAAGTATCTAGCCAAACTTCACGTTCTTAGCAGTTAGACCGACCGTGCAATGGTTGAGGTCCCAAAAGACTTTTGCATCAATACCCATTTATCGAGTTTTAGGTCAACAATCCCAGATCACAAAGGACCTTAGGTTGCTAGGCACAAAGTCCCCTCGGACTTACTTACTCGGGTTATCAATGAGCCTAACCTAGCCGATTTCCCTAAGAATTTATTATTACAAAATTACACTAGCACTCAACAATTACAAACATTTATTGACTTTTTTTTTTAAATGACACTATAGGAGCAAGATTTCGCAAAGGTTTGATTCGATATTGTTCTAACATGTGGGTTCTTTCTCAGGTATCGAATAACATTCATATACAATTTTTCCATCAAAGGTCTTGTGCAAATGTGTCATCTTGGTCTTTTAAGCAAAAATTTGTTCGACACAAGTTTCATGAGGAAAAACCTTACCTGACTACGTTCAAATTATCTAAAGGCATTATACATATAATTTTCGAAAAACAGTCAACACCAACTAGTTCTAAAATTTAAAGAGTGGGAAGGACAACTAAGCTAAAATATCTCTAGTTTTGGATTTTTAAAATTTTTAATTTTTTTGGATTTTTCATTTTTATGTATTTAGACTAAAACCCTCCCCCATACCTAAATCATGCATTGTCCTCAATGTATGCAAAAGCAAGATAAATGACAAGGGAGAATGGTGAGAAAATACCTGATAAGGATGAAAGAGAGTTTATAATTACCTACTGAAGAAACTTACTTGAATCAAGGATCTATGAGGTAGAAAACCTCTTCCTCGGGATCAATTGGCAGCTCTAAAAATGGTTTAAGTCTTTGTCCATTAACTTTAAATATATCACCATTTTTAAGATTTTCAATTTCAACAGCACCGTGAGGAAAAACGACCCTAACAACATAAGGTCCTTCCCACCGGGATCTCAATTTCCCGGAAAACAAATGAAGCCTAGAATTGTACAAAAGAACTTTTTGACCAGGAGAAAAATATTTTCTCAAAATAGATTTATCATGAAAAAGCTTAGTTCTTTGTTTATAGATTTTAGCATTCTCGTAGGCTTCATTTCTCAACTCCTCGAGTTCAGACAATTGCAACTTCCTATGACTACCGGCGGTTGCTAAGTCAAAATTCAACTCTCGAATGGCCCACATGGCCCTATGTTCAAGCTCCACGGGTAAGTGACAGGCCTTTCCAAAGACAATCCGATAAGGGGACATGCCTAAAATGGTTTTAAAAGAGGTCCGATAGGCCCACAAGGCATCTATCAACTTAGTTGACCAATCCTTCCTATTCGAGTTTACAGTCTTTTCTAAAATTTGTTTAATTTGACGATTCGAGACTTCAACTTGCCCACTAGTTTGAGGATGGTAAGGGTGGCTAGCCGATGAGTTATTGAGTACTTTTTCAAAAGAGACTCAAATTAACGATTCTTGAAGTGCTTGCCTTGGTCACTAATGATAGCCCTAGGTGTACCGAAACGAGAAAAGATATTCTCTTTGAGGAATTTAAGAATGACCTTGTTATCATTGGACTTAGTAGCAATGGCTTCCACCCACTTAGACACGTAATCGACCGCTAACAGAATGTAGAGGTTGCCAAAGGAACTAGGAAAGGGGCCCATAAAATCGATACCCCATACATCGAAAATCTCAATGATTAAGATGGGGTTCATTGGCATCATGTTTTTCCCAGTGATCTTTCCTAAGTGTTGACACCTATTACACGCGGCGCAGTATTCAGCAGCATCCTTGAACAAAGTAGGCCAATAAAAACCGCTTTGGAGGATTTTAGCGGCTGTTTTCTTAGCGCTAAAATGCCCTCCACAGGCTTGGTAATGGCAGAAAGAAATGATATTCTTGAATTCATGATTTGGGACGCACCTCCGAATGATTTGGTCGGAACAGTATTTAAAGAGATACGGGTCATCCCAAAAGAAGTGTTTGACCTGTGAGAAAAATTTCGATCTATCTTGAGAGTACCAATGAGAGGGAATGTCGTCGGTTGCAAGATAGTTGACAATATCGGTGAACCAAGCGGGAGTAGAGATGGACAGAAGTTGTTCGTCCGGAAAAGATTCGTTTACGGGAGAGTCGATGGTGGACTCCACTATCAAGCGGGAAAGATGATCGGCGACAACATTCTCAGAACCCTTCTTATCCCTAATTTCTAGGTCAAACTCTTAAAGCAAGAGAATCCACCTAATCAATCGGGCTTTAGAGTCTTTCTTAGAGAATAGATAACGAAGGGCGGCATGATCGGTGTAGACAATGATTTTCGAACCGATAAGATAGGACCGAAACTTGTCGAGAGCAAAGACTACGGCTAGAAGTTCCTTTTCGGTGGTAGAATAGTTAAGTTGGGAATCATTCAAAGTCTTGCTTGCGAAGTAAATGACATTGGGCATCTTATCGATTCGTTGCCCTAAAATGGCTCCTACCGCATAATCAGAAGCGTCACACATCAACTCGAAGGGGAGATTCCAATCGGGAGATCGAATGATTGGGGCAGAAGTCAATTCTTTCTTAAGATGCTCAAAAGATTGTAAACAATCGCTATTGAAATCGAATTTGACATCTTTCCCGAGAAGATTGGTTAAGGGTCTAGCCTTCTTGCTAAAATCCTTAATAAAACGCCTATAAAAGCCCGCATGGCCTAGGAAGGAACGAATGGCTTTGACCGACTTGGGTGGGGGAAGATTTGCAATGAGGTTAACTTTGGCTTTATCGACTTCTATCCCCTTTTCAGAAATTTTATGACCGAGAACGATTCCTTCCTTAACCATGAAATGACATTTCTCCCAGTTGATAACGAGGTTGGTTTCTTTACACCTTTTTAAAACTAACTCAAGATGGTTTAGGCACTGGTGAAAAGACGAACCAAAGATGGAAAAGTCATCGATAAGGATCTCGAGAAAATCCCCTACCATGTCAGAAAAGATGCTCATCATGCACCTTTGGAAAGTGGCTGGAGTAGTGGTTAGACCAAAGGCTAAACGTCGATAGGCAAAGGTTCCAAAGGGACATGTGAAAGTGGTCTTTTCTTGGTCTTCGGGAGCAATGGGAATTTGAAAATAGCCAGAATAACCATCTAGAAAACAATAGAACGAATGACCGGCTAACCTTTCTAACATTTGATCGATAAAAGGAAAAGGGAAATGGTCTTTTCTAGTGGCAGAATTGAGTTTCCTATAGTCTATGCACACCCTCCAACCGGATTGAACACGGGTGGGCACTTGCTCATAATTCTCGTTGGTGACAACGGTAATGCCAGACTTCTTAGGAACTACTTGAATGGGGCTGACCCAAGAGCTATCAGAGATGGGAAATGATCCCATTATCGAGACACTTAAGAATTTCTTTTCGAACGACTTCCATCATGGTGGGGTTCAAACGCCGTTGAGGATCTCGAACGGGTTTTGCATCATCAACTAAGTGAATTCGATGTTGGACAATGGCCGGACTAATTCCTTTGATATCAGAGATACTTCAACCTATGGCCTCCTTATGTTCTCTAAGTACCCTAACAAGCTCATCCTCTTGTGACTCTGTCAAATCAGAGGCGATAATAACGGGAAGAGACTCGTTAGTACCTAAAAAGGCGTACTTAAGAGTATCGGGAAGAGGTTTGAGTTCTAAATCGGGCGGCGTTGACTCAACGGGTTCACTAGTTTCGAGAAGAGAAAGGGGAGATGGTTCATCATCTCGATTATTTGTAGGAATGGTGGATTCTAACGTTTGGTTGACCTCATTTGTATATTCGGAAACATCCAAATCATGGCCAAAGTGTTTTAAACAAAAGTCGAGGGCCTCGTTAGAAGTCATGAAATTTTGATCAACTATTTCATCAATTAAATTGACATCCATAGGTTGATCATGAAAATCATCGGGTTGTTTCCCAACATGAAAAATATTGAGGTCAATGGTAATGTTCCCGAATGTTAGTTTCATTAATCCATTTCTACAATTAATCAAAGCATTTGAAGTAGCTAGAAACGGACGTCCTAAAATGACGGGAATTTGGTATGTCGGGTTCCTAACCGGTTCGGTTTCTAGTACCACAAAGTCAACAGGAAAGACGAAACCACCCACTTTAATTAGCACGTCCTCGATGATCCCCTTAGGAATTTTGATTGATCTATCTGCTAATTGAAGGGTAACATTCGTCTTTTGAAGTTCTCCTAACCCTAGGGTTCGGTAGACAGAAAATGGGAGCAAGTTCATACTGGCGCCTAAATCGAGTAATGCCTTGTCCACAAAAGAATTACCTATGACACATGAAATTGTGGGATAACCGGGGTCCTTATATTTCACTTGAATCTGGTTAGAAAGAATTGAGCTCACTTGAGAGGTCAAAAAGGCTTTCTTAGGGACTTGGGTGGTTCGCTTATGAGTGCACAAATCTTTTAGACATTTCGCATAAGAGGGAATTTCTTGAATCGCGTCTAAAAGAGGAATGTTGACTTTAACTTGATTAAAAACCTCTAAGATCTTGTCTAATTGAGCAGTTTGCTTGTTAGAGACGAGGCGTTGTGGGTAAGGAGCCTTTGGTTTATAGACTTGTTCTTCGGGAACAGGCTCTGAGGTTGTTCCACTCGAAGAAAATGGCTGACTAGAAAGGGGTGAAGAGACATGAATCGGAGTTTGATCAGAAGGATCGAGAATAGGTGTCGGTGCAACGTTTGATTCTTCTTCTTCCTCTTCGGGGGACTCGACTCCTACTCGATTATCAACATGCTTTCCGGATCTTAGGGAAATGACATCATGCACATTGTCAGGAGGTCTTTGATTAATAGGAAACTTAGGGTTGACCTCAGGCTGACTTGGAAACTTATTCTTCTCACGCTCATGGATGGCATTAGTTAATTGGCTCACTTGAACCTCTAACTTAGATATGGCTTGGGTGCTAGCATTTAAGATTTGCCTATCTTGAGTCATGGTTTGCATGAAAGTTTGTTGCGATTGAGCCAAATTAGTGGTGGATTTGAGAAGCGCATCGAGACTTTTCTCCAACGATGTAAGTCGCTTATCCGACTCAGAAAAACCGGGAGGGTGGGAAGGAGCTTGAGTCTGATAAGGAGCATGATTTTGAGGGGAGAAAGAATTCGCGTGAGGTTTATGAAAAACAGGTGGTTGAGATTGGAATTTTTGGAACGAAGGAGGTTGATTTTGGAATTGTGCGGGGTGAGATTGTTGACATTGACCTTGATTCCTAAAAAAGTTCGGGTGATTGTTCCAACCGGGGTTATAAGTAAGAGCATAAGGATCATTTCGAGGACCCGATTGGAACATCGCATTGACTTGTTGAAAGTCTTGAGGATTTTGTATCCCTTGAATGGTTGAGTTAAAATTTGAGCACATGGATACTTGGGAGGGGGACCCGTTGGTTTCTAAGGCTTCTAAACGTCGAGTAAGAGTGGCTAATTTAGCCTCGGTCGCGATAGAGTTACCAACTTGATGTAGCCCTCTTTGATGCATGGTAGCTATTGAATCGTTTGATTTCTCGGGCTCTCGAGTGGGCTCCCTAGTAGATTCCCATAGCATAGTCTTTTCCGCGAACTCTTCGAAAAACTCCCATCCCTCGTCCTCGTCTTTCTCCATGAATTTCCCTTGGCGCATAGATTCCAACAATGCGGTTGTTGAACCATCTAAGGCCTCGTACACAATCATACAGAGCCTCCATTTTTCAATTCCATGGTGGGGACATTAGGATAAAAGATTTTTAAAGCAGTCAAAACACGTCCAAAATGGTTCGTTGAGTTTTTGACGAAATTGATTAATCTCATTATTGAGTTTCGTAGTCTTATGGCTTGGAAAGAATTTTTTTAGAAAAATGACTACGAAACCCTCCCACGTGGAAATCGAATTGACAGGTAGACTATATAACCATTTTTTTGCATTATCTTTTTAGAGCGAAGTTGATTAGTCTAAGTCGTATGGAGTCCTCGGAAAGTTGTTGGAGTTTTTGTAAAGCGCAAACTTCCTCGAATTCATGTAGAAAAAGATAAGGATCCTCACCGTCACTCCCGCGAAAATTAGGTAACATGCTAATTTGATGACCTTTGATTTGGAAATTGTTAGCACTTACGGGAGGTAGGGTGATGCAAGAGGGTTGGGCTGATCTGGTGGGGTAACAACGATCTTTTAACGAAACTGCCATGGTTACTACGGGGTCAAGAATTTCTACGGGTTCGGATTCTGAAGAGGATGAACACTCAATTGGTCTCACTAACCTAGCAGAATTATCTCTAACCCAAGTAGTGCGCATGAACAGGAAGAAAACACTTAGCAAATAATTTACGAAAAATTAAGCACACAAAATAAAGGGTGAAAAATCAAAAGATCTAACCTAGGTTCCCTAAATAAAGTAACTAGACATTGCTCATAACGTTAAGACACACTAAAAATTCCGTAAATTAAGAATTATTCAGACCGATTCGGCCAGATTAGAGCAGGCATTGCCAAGAGGCCAAACTCGTCACTTAGACACTGAATCTTAACAGCCAGGCGAACCTTAGACACTGAAGGTCGTGAATAAGTCTTAATTACGTTTATTTTTAGACACCTTTCTAATTGAACGTGAAATCCTAGGGGCAAACGTCTAATTAATGCAACAAACAACGATATATATACAAAACTATAAACAATTATGGATGCTTACACTACGTGTTTTAACTAAAAGAAAGAAGAAATTTGACGTACTTTTGGGTCTTCCAGCAATCACCACAATTTATAAGGTACGAAAAATTAAAAACAAGAAAATAAAAATCTAAATGATGTGCCCTAAGTGATTAAATGCATGATGCAACAATTATGTATTTACTAGCTAATTTTTTTTTTTTTGATTTTAAATTTTTTTTTTTGTGATTTTCTAAAAAAATAAAAAGATGAAAAGAGTGAGATACGGGTTACCGAAGCATGCTTCCAGAAATTCCAATTTTTCCACGCTCCGAGAGAAGAGTCCCGAAATTTCACACTTCCCTAAAAAAAACGAAATAAAAAAATTAAGGATCGCGAAATAAAACTAATCCGAAAAATTAAATATTAAAGCGTGAAAAATAATTAATTCCCCGGCATCGGCGCCAAAAACTTGATGTGCCGAAAATATGACATTTAATATCACAAGCGCATGATCATCGTTTTATTATTTATGATTCGATCCACAGGGAATAATATTCATTTCGCGATCCTTAACTTTTAATTTAGGCGAATTAGAAAAAGTGATTTTGAAAATTTGATTTTATACTATTTAATTACTAAAGTAAATTTAAGCTATTACAAAACGAGAATTTAATTTAATCTAATTTTAATTTAACAAATTAAAATTTAAAAGAATAGAAAAATTAGTCACTATTAATTTCTAATTTATTCGAAATAAGGCAATTTTGGTTTTTGGATTTTTTTTTTTGAAATTTACAAATTAAAATAAAAACTAAATGGAATTTTAAACTAATTTAAACTAAATCATTTTAATTCTTTCTAAAATTTTAAATTATTCTAAATAATATTCTAAAATTATTCTAAATTCCTAAATTCAAAAATAAAAATTAGACTTCATTCTAACAAACCTTTTTTATTTTGGGATTAAAATTTATTTACACAAATATTGCAGAACTCGGTACACACAAACTCAACAACGAAGCAAGAATTCAGCAAAATAAACATAAACAGTTCGAACTAACAATGTCTCAAACACAAAACTCTAACAACGACTCCGATAATTAATTCGGAACAAAACGCAGGAAATTCACTTCAGCGTGGGAATTGTAGACTATCGACTTCGAACTCAGAAAACTCGACAGTAGCAAACACAAACTAATGCAGAAATAAACCAACTAAAACGCCAGAATCTCGGCAGCAACTCGGCTAGCAACGAAGCATAGCAATACAACGAACTCGACAAACAAAACAGAAACGAAATTACAAGACCACGCTATTCGACAGAAATGAAAAAAGAAACAGCAAAGATCGCAAGAACTCAAGAAACCAACTAAAAACCAGAAAACTCCTAGTCGACTACGAACAATAAACAACTGTAAATTCGAACATTTATTTTCAACGAACTAAAACAGCACTATAATGAACTCCGCAAAATAACTCGACCAAAAGATGAACCCCAATTCGAACAGTTTGACAGCGAAGACTCGAACAAAAGAACTCAGACTACTCGAAATTCATAGCATTAAAAGCTTACAATTTCCACAAACTCAATAAAAGAAACCAATTAAACGAGTTGACTCAGCAAAACTCAGGAATTAAACCGGAACCAACAAGAAACGAATGCAGAGAACTCACAAACTCAGCATACTAAACGTATCGCACACAGACTCGGCAATTGACAGAACTCTACAAAAGCAAACATAACTCAAACTTCAGCAATAAGGACTATACATTGGAAAACAATAACTCGTCATCAACCAAAACCTTCAACATGAATAAACAATAGCTAATTAGTAAACAGTTTGAAACAAAACGAAGAACACAGACAATTCAACTCCCGACACAACCATTACAATAAACTCGACAAAGAAACTTGAACAAAAAGCGCAGCCTAATAATCGACACTAAACCCAGCAGCAATTACAATTACATACGACATGAGAACTCAATAACCAACTGATGTGCAAAAAAAATCAAAATAAAACGAAATTAAAATAAAATAGAACAACAACTAAATCGAAAAAGGGAGGGGGATCGTGTATTAGCAGTGAGGGTGAAGGAGTTGGAGGAAATCGAATGGGGGATAAGGGCTGGGGACTCCAATGAAAATAGAGGAGGGGTTTGTAACTCGAGGTCGAAGAAGAAACAAAGGGGGTGGGTTGGTTTTGGCCAAAAAAAACAAAAAGAAGCAGTTGTGTTTGTAATTGTATGTATGAACCGAATAAATGACAGGGGAGGCTGGGTTTTGAGAAAAAGAGTAGGGGAGGGATATCTACTTTGTAAATAAAAAAAAGAACTGGGTTTGTGTAATCTGTATCATAACGAAAACAGGGGAATTTAAGCTTCAATTTAAACAAATTACAGTAGAAAAATAAAAATACGTATATAAAAAATTTGTTTACAAGAGCTGAAAATAGAAATTACAACTAACTAATACTAATTCTAAGGGGTTCTAATCTAAAATGGGTTGTGTTTTTTTACAAGAGAAAATGGAGGTATTTGTAGGAAAAATAATGTAGGATTTTGGTTGGTGTGGATTAATCCCCACCATTCATTTTGTTTGGTGTGGTTCAATCCTAGCCATCCATTTCTAAAAATTCAGTTTTGCACCAAACCCCCTTCTCTTTCCTTTTCTTCTATTTTGGTCCTTTTTCTTCTTCTTTTTCTCTTCTTTGACCTTTATTTATTTATTTTACCATTTCTTCATTTTTTTCTCGAATTTCTTGAAATGTAACAAAATAATTTATTTAAATACGAATTCAAACAATAAATAGGTAATAAAAATATGTAAAATTATGCACTTATCAGTTATTCAGCTAGTTAGAGTCTTGTGGCAGAACCACAATGTGGAAGAATCAACCTGGGAGCTAGAAAGCGCGATGCAATAAAAGTACCCCCATTTGTTTTCAAACTGATTCCGGGAAGGAATCCTTTTAAGGAGGGGAGATTGTAAGAACCCGGATTTTTGGTAGAATTAAAACTTTGATTATGTATTAATGTAAATATGAATAGTGGTTACAACTACGATGTAACAGTTGTTCTAATGAATGAAAAAGGAATGGATTTGGATTCAAATGTTCATATGTCTTGAAGAATGCTATTGGTTGACAACTTAGATAAGAATAATCTATCTCATGAATAAGTAAGATATGTTAATTCCAAATAGGAGAATTATTATCATGTCATCCAAATCGATATCTGTTATTAGTCCAGTGGTTTCGTAAAATGGTTAAGAAACGCTCAGGAAAGCGAGAGAGTCACTTTTCTAATTATAAGGAATAAAGTAAAGAATAAGTGATGAATAGTGATTTTGGTAGAAATTAGAATATTATTAGATGACACTATATAGAAGTACCCGGAACGGATTTCTGAGTTCGTATTAATGATCCAAGGGAAAAAAAAGTGTATCAAATTCTGAAAAATAGCACTTTTATTTTCCCCGAGATTCCCCTGGACACTGAAAGACTTAAGGAATTATTGGGAGGATTTAAGGAAGATAGGTTCAAGAATTACTAAAGAGAATGGAGAATAGTAATATAAATATTAAGGAGGTTTCCGGTAAAATCCTGATTAGAAATCTTCGCGATATTCCTCCGAACGATCAATGAATTGAGCAATAACCGGACAAAGAAACAAGCAGGGGATCAAGATACATGCATGTGCTAGTAGAAAATTTCTAGCAACCATGTAGTTACGTGAGTAGCCAACATACTTAGAGATTAAACCACTTGCTTAGCTTATTCATCTCATCCAACCAAAACAACCAATACTTATCTCTTGGAAATACACCATCCCTTGCATCATCACTTTATTAAAGCAACTTTAACCCAAGATATTATCAAGACAAGTCACTTTATGCATTATTATTCAAGGAACCAACCAAGCAACTCATTTTCTCTCCAAAACCACTCCATTCGGCCTTCATGTAAATTCAAGAACCAAAATCATCCTTCTCACCATTGTTTAATCTTGAAACTTTTATGGTAAGTCCTATATTTCATAAAGGTAATCTCCTAGAAATCTTAGCTTCAAATACATCTTTTACCATTTTCAAATAAATCATCCAAGGTGAGGATGAATAGTGTTCTTCATGAATTAACTTTGTTTTCTTGGTTTCTTTTGATTGATCTAAGCTAGCTTAGGCCACACAAGGACTAGATCAAGGCTTATTAAGGCTCTATCACTCTCCAAGGAAGGTATATCTCATCAAAACCCTAGCTCTTACTTTAATTTTATGGATGTTCTTGGTGATTGTTAGTTAAGTTATGATTATGGTGTTATAACTAGCATGATTATAAGATTGATTTAGTGATTTAAGAAATAATGAACATGTTGGTAAAGAGGCCTGTTTTGGACTTGTTTAGATGCATATTATGTGTATGAGATGTATGGTATGCCCGGTGTGGCTTGGTTTGATTGTGGTTAATTTGGAAACGATCGATTTATAGTCATCGTAATGTCCGATTTTTGTTAGACCTTAAGAATCCGTTCATAACATTGGTATAATTTCATGACCTGGTTGATTATATGACATTTCCTTGTAGATATCGAGTCATAGATCATTTTGGTGAAAGAATCGAAACAAACGGACTTACGGTTTAGGAATTATGGCCGATTTACTAAAAGTCGTTCAAAACCGTAAGTACGAGTTCGTTATTAAAATTGAACCCCTGTAAAATATGTAAGTCAGTGGCGAATCATGGTAATTAAATATTAGAGATCATAAGGAAGGTGTAGGAGAAAACCACATGTCAAACGGATCGTTTTTCAATTTTTTAAAAATGTTTGAATCAAGGTTAAACGCGAACGAACCCCAAAAAGCACACTTGGTTATAACTTTGGTAAAACACTTAGAAAACGGGCGATAAAACTGGAGATATAATCTTGGTTCGTAAATGACCTACCTTAGGACTTACATGACTTAAGTATATACCAAGGGTAAGTGTAATGACGAGCCATAATAACGAACAAATGTCGGGTCAAAATGAGGTTAATAAGAGTACACAAAAGGGTGCATAACGAGATAATTCGAAAACGTGTTTTAACCTAAGTTAAGTTTATACTTAGCTTTTTAAACAACGTTAAGTGATTAATCTCGAAAGTATTTTATTTATTCAATAAATATTTTCTTCATATTCATTCGAGAATTCTTTTGAGAAATACTTCGATTAAAGATATTCTTTCATATTTATAAATATTCTTTAAATATTTCTGATTCGATTAATATTCTCTGAATATTTATTCACTACTTTGGAATAACTTCAATATTGTTTTATCTTCTTCAAATATTATCTTCGGCCTTCGAATATTATGTAAAGTATTTCGGAGTCTTATTATTAATACTTGTATCAAGGAAGGTTCTCAAAATTCTATTCTTCATTCAATCTATCTTCCAAATTATAAGGGAACCTTACTTGAGAAATGTTATTTATCTTGTTGACTTCCCAGTCATATATCTTTTGAAACTATTCTTTTCATTCACAACGTGGGTTGCTACTTATTTATTGAATCCTTGTGTACCTTCTCATCATTCGAGGGGTAAGAATGTTGGAACAATTTGGTATCCATTAACAAGCATCAACTTGGGAAATATTGGTGAATTATCCTTTCCAACTAGATACGACTACCTTGTGGAGTCTTATCAACAAGTATTATACTTGGGGAAAGGGGGACAAACTTCACGTTCAGAGTCCCGGATTCTATTCGAACTAGGAGTTGTGTAAGAGGCCGAGTAGCGCCGGTCCATCCCATTTGGCCCAACCATTGGCCGGGGAGATCTAACAGAGCGGTAGACATCCGTCAGCTCTTCCTTCTACCGGTAGTAAATCTAATTTGAGCTGTACAATCTGCGACTGATCATCGTAAGGATTGGAACAGCGGGCGCGGTGAATACTCCAGCATTAGTTCATCATTCAAATTTATTTATTTTCTGCAACATGAGATATCCCTCTTGTTGACAGGGTTTGAATACTGATCAGAACTGAAAGTACCTTTGCTTATCTTGCAACGTAATCTTTTACATTATACTGGTACTATATTCGTAAATGCATGGCATATGGTTTCATTGATATTGTTGACTTGTTGTATATATTATTGTTCAGTCATATATTACTTTTGGTGGGTTGTTGCTCACCCTTGCTCTATTATTATATCACAACAACAGCTAGATTTGATGGCCCGAGTAAGGCACACTCGGCGCAAGCAGGTGACCCCAGCTAGAGGACTACCCGCTGAGTTTATCGCTACCATTGCTAAGGTAGATTGGCAGGTTTTGTTTCAGCCTTAATTATATGTATAATTAATGTAATCAACGGTAAAAACTTTAAACTTATGTTGTTATCCTTTTGGAGTGTAATAACTTTTATTCGTGGATTCTATAATTAGCAGACTTACTTCAATTTCATCTCTGGGACTATAACTGTTTGTGTGTGTGTGATGTGATATTATTGCGAGGTCACAACATGTGTTTACTTATTTGGACTCAAGTCAAGTATTAATGTTACACCAAGTATTGCAGATCTTTCAGCATTAAGCTTTGTGAAATCCCGATTACCTCGTGGTCTCTGAAGCCAAGGACGTTGGTTAGGTGGAGACATCTGCGATGTGGATGATCTATTTGATGTATGTGAGCCTGTATCCTCTTTTTCTGTTTGAACTGGAGACCTTGCTTGCGACCTTCGTGCTCCTCGAGCACCTCGATCACCTCGGCGATATTCATACTGCGAGGTCTATTCGATGAACCTATTCATTTTTGTTCTTGGAGATCTCGAAGATTGAATGCTACCAACAGCCTCCTGGAGAGTTAACCTTCGTTCAAATAGCTGTATAGCCGCTTGAAGTGATTGAGGTTCCTTTTCAAAATATTCCTCCAGAACTGCATTATGTCTGGCTCTATCAACTCCTGCTGCCAGATATGTCATTGCTAAATTTTATACTAAATCTGGAACCTGGATCATTTCTGCTCTGAAACGATTTAAATACTCTCGTAGACTCTCGTTTGACCTTTGGTGAATATACACAAGAGAGGCCGTCAACTTCTTGCCTTTCTTGTTTGTAGAGGATCTTGACTTGAACTTTTCCTTCAAACTGGCCCATGATTTTATTGACCTAGCTGACAAGTTGTTGAACCACATGAGGGTTGTGCCATTTAGACATGTCGGGAAGAACTGGCACTTCCCCACTTTGCTGTGTCCAAAAAAAGACATTCTCCCATCAAAGAGGTTGACGAAGTCGTAGGGGTCTGTGGAGCCGTCAAACTGATCCATAGGCGGCACCTTTAAATCCCTATTTACCTTGGCCTTTTCAATACTTTTAACTAATGGACTCTCCGAAGAGACTTCAGTCTCCCCCGAGTGGGACTTTATGAACTCTTTGAATCTCAATATATGATAGACTAGCCGTACTCGATTCTTCCTTCTCATAATCTTCATCATCATTCTCCGAATACTCCTTTTCCTCAATCCTGGTTTTACATTTCCTTGACGATAACGAGTCAGAAGACACCTCTACCTTGGAGTACTTACTCCCCATAGATGTCCTCCACGAAGACTCGTAATTTTCCGTTTGATATTCCGAGAAAGTGTGACCTTCGGACACCTCATGAAGTTCTTTCTGCAACCTGATTATCTCTTTTCTCTTTTTTAGTTTCTCAGCCAATATTTGTCTTTCCACATCTAACTGTCGAAGCTCATCATCAACAATAACATTATTCATAGCTTCACTTAGTCCTTCTCTTTGCCTTTTAAGATTTAATAGATGCAGACGAGCGTCGCTCGTTAAAACATGTTTTCCTTGTGGTGTTAAAACCAGCTGCCTGGAATCCTTCTTCGATGGACGAGATCCGTTTAATGGATCTGATAAGCTCGGGCTCAGAGGCGAGGCAAACAACGCCTGAGGAGCCATTAAGATCCTGGACTTATCAGCTCGTTTAATGGTCGTGATATTCTGAGTGCTCGGAGCTACTTTTTTACTCGTTGCTTGAGTTCCATCGGCCATTCTTCGTATTTAAACGAAGAATTGAGGTCGATTATGGAGTATTACAGCTCGATCTGATGATATATCGGGACGATTTCTAGTGTGTTAGTAGCTGTTTTGATTTTTTTGTTAGGAGGAGGTACAAACTCCTTCTAGCGCCATTGTTAGAATGTAGTGTATTAATGAACCAATCTTTTTACAAGTGGGTATTACAAGGATATATATAGAGCTTTTCATTGGGCTTTTAATGGGCTTGACTCTCTAAGTGGGCATGTGGCCCAACATTCTAAGCCTATAAAGAGTGGACTTGAGCTTAGGAACCTCGTTGAATGGAATCGTGTTGCTGTGTTGCATCATGTTTGAAGGTTAATTAATTCAGAAAATCCTGTATCTCTTTGCATTTTATGGTTGTGTAGCTCTTTGCTCAAGAAAAATATTTTTGGATGGTGAAACTCAAACTACATGTCCTTGGTGTGTTTAAAAAGAATAATTAATGCTCATAGTCAAGCTCTACAATTTGTGAAATACATATGTTCAAACTCAAATTTCTTATTTTTGCATGGCCCCTACCCCCTGGGTTCGGAGCCTGCCCCTCATTCAGCATTTTGATGATAGAGTTTAAAAACCTTTACTATAGATAAGGTTGATTCATTAAAGTCCTACATTTAGTTTTAAAGGGTTGTGACGTGTCAGTCCAACTATTCATGTAATGGCTACCGAACTCAGACATGGTTTACAACAAGTTACCTTTTATACATCGAATCTCTCCTGGAAAGGTTTAAAGGGGAGGAAAATCAATGTTAACATTATTTGGAGCTACTTGAGATCACAAGGCTCCGTCCTGAGATCAAGGGCTCTGCCCCGCCTTAGATTTTATTTTATTTTTTATACTCCCACAAGGTGCTTTGATGAATTTTGTGTGAAGTGTTTCAGGAACAAAATTGATTTGCAGAATTATGATGTGGAATAATTAAAAAAAACAATGCAAAAAAATAAAAAATAAAAATATTAGGGGAATTTAGCCAAGAAAGAAGAGAAATATAAGCATGGTGGTGCGCGTGAGTAATTACGGTGCGAGGATTCCTGATGCTATTTTTTGTTGTTCAGACACGCAACTCGTAGTTTGTTTTTGCTAACCACATTGCCAAAATTCCTGCCTAGTCTGCAACTGAAATATTGAATTCCATTTGTTTAAAGTCGAGCCCTGCAGTGCGTGATGTACTACCTACGGGGCAGAATTCTCTGGTTAGCGAAACAATATTAAATGTTTTCCTTTCCTGCGGTGCGCGTTTAGTACCCATGGTGCAGCAGTGTGGAGTCACCTGCCATGCCATCTGCTTGGTTGGCAGCCTTGTGCAAAAATTGTTTTGAAATATGAAGGCCAAGGGAATTGAACCCCTGACCTTAGGGTGTGTGTGCATGACTTCTGCTTGCACTTCTCAACCACTTGAGTTGCTTGCTGTTGGTGTTAAATTATGGACTAACTTAAATATGTAATGGAATGGCAGCTTGGAGTGAAGCATTGCAAGTAACATTTTGCAATTAATTTTTC
Source organism: Saposhnikovia divaricata (assembly GCA_036435485.1). Lineage (NCBI taxonomy): Eukaryota > Viridiplantae > Streptophyta > Magnoliopsida > Apiales > Apiaceae > Saposhnikovia > Saposhnikovia divaricata. Next base: position 190,435,532 of record CM071594.1, on the reverse strand, counting down.
ATCGACACTCCGTGCATATGCACTAGGGGAGTATTTTAACCTTTCTTTATATATTATTTTTATTTTATTTTTGTATTTGTTTTTAGGATCTTTTAGTTATGTATATATTATATATTTATTCATTGAGAACAATGAACCATTTAAGTGTGGGGATGAGTTCTCAATTTAAAAAAAATAAAAATCCAATATATATATATATATATATATATATATATTATAAAATCCAAAAAAATTAAAAAATATTTTGTATATAATTATCTTGTCTCAAGAGCATGTTAGCACGGATAAGTACACATTATGTAGATTTATTTCGCATGATTAATTATGAAAGTCATTTATATGATAAATCATTTGATACTTGATAATTCCTTGTGTGTGCTTGCGAAATTTTGAAAACTTGAGATGCTTCTTAGTCAATTTTAATGGGTAACGCATGCCTTTACCTTGTGAGGATTTGAGCCTAATTTATGATTGATACATTTTATATCAATCATTTTCTTTTGTTGTGCACATTACGCGTGTTGCTATAGAACTTGCTTTTAACCGTTTTGAGACTACATGATATGTGTATGCATGAATATGATAAAGGCACTAGGATTAACCTTATTTGTCCTAAACAGTACCCTGGAAAATAATCCTTAGTGAACCCCCTTGAGCTTATATCTGTTTCTTTCGTATATCACCAATCTAAAATTCTTAAGCCTACTTATTTATCATTTCTTGATTTACTGGCAGAGCATGGTGATTCAAATTCAGGGTTGGTGAATATTTAGTGTGGTGATTTCTTTTGCTAAAGTGTTCATTTGGTGGGAATCAATATGAAAAAAAAAAGAAAAAAAAAAGTTAGGTACTCCTTTGAGACCAGTGGGTGGTAAATGCAATGTCATATGAATGGGACGATCCATGTGGATGTGCTGGTATTAAGTGCATTGTACTAGAAATTATTCTTGGTGACTTTTCACTGTCCTTGGTTACTGGAGTTAAAAAAAAATCAAGTAGGATTTGTGTTCATTGGTTTGTACAGTGTGAAAGAGGGGAAGTACATGGGTTATATGTGCTTATGGGTTTAATGCTTGTGATAGTCTGGAAAACTTTTACATGATCTACTTTTCATGTCGGGTGCTTTAATTAAAAATGAATGCTATGCTCTATTGGTTGATCAAGTTTAGCCACTAGTTAGCCTATTTCTTGTATCCTACCCGTACCTAGCCCCATTACAACAACCTTTAACAAAGACCTTTTGATTCATGTACGCATGTATACGAAGTAGTGGAGAATTGGTGGACAACCAAGCATATGGTAGCATACGAGTAGATTGATTGAACTTGAGCGAAACACTTATACCTATACACTTGTGTGAATTGAGGGCAATGTGAGATATTTATCCATAGTATTCGTACTTGTTGATTGCGACTTTGATGTTTATTTCATGATATTTTTGTCTATCAAGACATTGTGTGCATCCTTGGATTATTTCAGATACTTCCAAGTTGTTATGTGATTGAGCTTTATAATGTGTGGAGTACTATGAAAATGTTGCATGTTCGAGAGACTTGGTGATTGAAAATATTTGATTTTGTGGGTATATCTTCTATAAACTCTCACGAGACAAAACTCGTCCTACTAGGGCTACCTAGGGGTTTAACGGCTTGTTGCATGTGCTCAATGCAATTATGTCATCTACGAAAATGGTGCTAGTTAGTTAGATTAGTTTTTATTTCTTTATTTTCCCGAGGACGTGCAAAATGCTAAGTGTGGGGATATTTGATATAGTATATATTTATATGTATTTTACATGATTTTATTCCTCATATTAATTATATTTTGCATTTAATTAGCTTTTTATTAAATAAATTTTAATGTTTTGTTGTAGGAAGCAATAATCCTAAACTTGGATGGATTGGAGAATAAAGAGCTGAATTTGGAGATTGTTTAGAGGAAATTCGGATTTGTTGGGCTGCACGCGCAAACTTCACTGTTTGGACCATATCTTGAGTTCTACAAGTCAGTTTTGGACGATTTAACAGCCCACGCGAAGATAACAGAATTCTATTTCATTATAAAGTGGTCCAGATGTCCAGTTACAACTGGAATGGCCAAAAAGTACTGAAGAAAAGACAGCTATGAATTTTTCTTGCAAAACAAATTCAGTTTAGGAAACGTATTTTTGTATTTTTCCTAAAAGCATTAAAATATCTTTTATTAGAGACATATACATACATCAGATATTATTATTAGGTTTTACGTGTTATTACGTTCCTAGAAAAGAGAGAGAGGCTACGCACAAGAGGGAAAAAGCTTGGGAAGAAGATATTGTTGCGAATACAGATTTTATCTTTTCTCCTTACTTTTCCATCATGTTCACATACTTTTGTGTATTGGTTTCTTTTGGGATGATGAACTGATTTTCTCTGCAGACCTTTAATGGATTCTATTGTTAATATATAAGTTGTATTCTATTCTCTGTTTTTGTGGTCATATTAATTGTTTATATTGATTTGTGTTTAATGCTTCTCAAAGATTGATCACCCTTGAGATTGAATCAGTAATTTAGGTGCACTTGGAAGAGAAAACCTAAGTTAAGACCCAATCAGTATAACCTAGGATTAATATTTATATTAATTTGTGGTTAGGATAGGAATATACCTAAACACCCTAGGTAGTTCGAATAAGGCGAAACTTAATGTTGTTTATGCATTTAATTCTACATAGGAATTGTTAGTAGTATTTTTTTTGTTCGTTCGCAGGGAAGGACTGAATGTAATATCAAGTTCAAGTATCTTATCTCTTTACGTCTAGAAGTGTGTGAGAAGAATTTTTGAGTTTGTGTTTTAGCTAAATTAACCAAGAACTAATTATAAGCACTAAGAATTGATTTTAAACTGAGATTCAAATATATGGAAAACAATCTAAGAATTGGGGTTCTTCACTTGGTCTCAATACATGCTCAATATTAATGTGATATCTGTGTTCCTACCTTGCTGAAAACAATTCTTCTAAAGTTATACTGCACCCTCCCAGGCTACAATATAGTGCTTACAGCTACACCGTAATTGACACTCCCGTGATACAATCAAAGTATACCTATAAACTGTTATATGCCAAGAATTATATGTCTCACAATTCTCCTATTAATCTCCCGATCTAATATTCAAATTATGTCTGTTAAATCATGTACTAAGATTGCAACTTCTCTCCCAAGCTTATTACAATCCCTAGAATACAATCAAAGGTTCATGACTCCCCTAATTGTGTTAAGATCTCATTAACAAATCAGCCAGGCAGAAAATCACATAATCAAGCATGCATGAATACCAAGGAATACTACCCAATCCTCAGATTAGAGAATTAGTTACGCATATTTAATAAAGAAAACATAATAATAATGATAATGAATGAAAACATAATATTGAAGAAAGAATTGAAGATCGAAAGTACCTTGATACGATTTACAGCTATCAATTGTTATCATTTACAATGGTAAGATGTGTTTAAATAGGCTCTACAAATCTTGCCCAGCAAGATATTACCTTCTATTACAATTAAAATTCAATTCAGGTATTAAAAATTGCCCAAAATACAATTAGAACTAGAAAAGGGCAAAACAGTAATTTTTCTGCTTCAATCTATCTGCTGGTCGTGCTTCCTGGGCCCACCACACGCGGCCTGGTCGTGTGAAACCTATCCCATATTGTAGAAAATCTCTCAAGCTTCGCGTGGACTGTAAATGGGCTGAAAACGGACTTCTAGAATTCCAGATATGGCCCAAACAGTATAAAGTGCGCAGCCCTTCTCAAAAATCCGAATTTTAATTAATTAATTCTCCAAGAACGATAAAAGCATCAACTTTAATCAACATTCTCGTAAATCTGCACAACTAAGCAAAACACATCAAAACTACAACAACTTGAGTCTAAAACAATCAATTTAAGCCGAACGGAGGCATTCCCAGTGGATATAAAATCCACTTATCAAACCCCCAAACTTAAACTGATGCTTGTCCTCAAGCATAAACAATTACAACTAACTAACTAGTACCACTTCCGTAGGTGATCACGGTTGCATTTGGCATATGCAACAAGCCCTTTAAACCCCTAGGCAGCCCTAGTGGACGAGTAAGGTCTCGTGAGGGCCTATAGCGAATGTACCCACAAAATCCATTTCACCTAATGCAATGCAATGCATGAATGCAACTAATATGAAATATGCAACGATCCCCTTCAAACTAACCAAAACCAACTAACAAGCAAATATCTCAAAGAATGCAACTAAATCCAAATAGAGCTCGACTAAGTCCCCGTATACTAACAATACATGAACAGAAACATGCGTGCGTGCAATGCTCATCAGAAATACTCCCAAAACTAGGTCAAAAATCATACAAATCCTTCGCCAAGACAATCACAGGTTTATAAATAGAATAGACTGTAGACACTTCATAACCTAGAAACACCTCCATCCTTATCCAAGGTAGACAGAAATTCATGCTTTATTACTAACTACTACAACACATATATACAATCATGCTTATTTAACCGTGCAATGGATGAGACCCCAAAAGGCTTATACAATAATACCCATGTAGCGAGCGTTAGGTCAGTGGATCCCAGACTATAAAAGCCTTAGGTCACTAGGACTAAATCCCCTCAGACTTAATTACTCGAGTATTAAAGAGCTCACCCTAGTTAATTTTGCATATAAACAATTTATTGATTTTTTTTTTTCTTGTTTTTTTTTTCTTTTTTCTTTTTTTTTTCTGCGATCTGGAATGAGCCTTTCTCATTTCCAACCCTAGACTACTCATATAAATATGAGCCGGCTACTAGCCATTTGACACCTAGCCATTATTCACAATTATTTACAATTAAGCATGAAATCCCTGGTTTCCCCCAAACTTAAACTTTAGTGTCCCTACGCTATCAAGGGAATAACGAAAATTCTAAATATAATCAAGTGATTAATCTCAAACAACCAAACAAGCATGACCTCAACCTAGCCCCAAAAGCACCCAATGAGACTGTGTAATTAGTTTTGTTTCTGAAGCATGCAAGTCAATTTCATAGAAACTATAAATCAACCCTCTATTCATCATTACCACACTCAATTAGACACCTACCTATCAATCAGAATCAGCTCGTTTTAAGGGATCATGAAAAATGCATGCCATGAAAATGCAACTATAATGAACTCACATGGTATACAGAAATAAAAACAGAATGTCCTATATGAAACAAACGTAGATAACACAAACATACATGCATGAACTATCACTAATATGCAAAACATGAAATCCTACATGAACACATATATACAACAACAACTACTAATCCCTCAAAACACCCCCAAACTTGAAAGACTCAATGTCCGCATTGAATGGAAGTAAACACAAGGGAAAGTAGAAAACATACCTACTCGTCCTCGCTGTCGTCACCCTCGTCATCCTCATCAGAAGAGTCCGATGGAGGGTACGGAGTCCGAGCTCCAAATATAGGCCACTGAGCAGGAGTACTAGGTGACTGAAACTTTGCCTCCAAAGCTATGCCCATGTCCTCAGAATACTGGCGACTGCTCGTATACATAGCATCCAACCGCCTAGTCATTCGACGAAAATAAGATTAAAAAACGGACATATCCACCATACGTCGCTGAGGTTCTGCAATTGCCACTCCCGTTGCTCTAGGAACATTTGGCGGAGCGCCCGCTCCTTGACCACCAGCACCACCAACTATAAAACCGAAACCCCTAAGATGAGGAATGCCGCCCGACCACTCCCCCATCCGGTCAATAGTAACATCATTAATGGAAGACATAGGCTTATACACCGGCTCACCTTCGTAGCATTTCACTTTCGAAGTATCACACAAATACGCAATGATAGAAGCATAAGGAATACTGGCCGATGAATTACTTCCCACATACCGAAGAATGTTTTGATTAATAAGGTACCCAAGGTCAACATACTCACCCCTGAGAATACCCCATAGCAGAATAGCTCTCTCAACAGTAACATCGGTCACATGGGTTGATGGAAGAATATTAGAACTGATGAAGTAGAACCATGCCCGTGCGAACTTAGACAATGATGCCGCCGGAAAAGTCCTCTTCTCGGTGGTACCCACTCTACACTTCCACTCCGTACCCGGAATGCAAAGCTCACCAATGATTGCATCAAGAACAACATCATCCCTAGTCTTCTTCCCCCAATCAGTAGCACCTTTAGGTTTAGGCGGTTGCCTAATCAACGTACGAATCGCACGAGGCGAATAATCCACCTTCTGACCCCTCACAATCGTGGCATTATTCCTTGCTATCGAAGCATTAGCATAGAATTCCCTAACCACATCCAACGAGCCATCATTAGCAAATTCACAAAATAACGTCCAACCCCGCTCACTAATCATCGCCACCATCTCCTCATACTTATACGGCACAAGCCTTCTTTCATGAATAACCCCCTTCGAAACTAACCTACCATACTCCGCCTTGGCATTCTCATTCACAAATTTTTCCACTCCATCTCCCACAACATCATTCTCATCCGAAGATGGACGAGCACTACTACTACCACCCATTAATCGTTGCCTTTTAGGAGCCATAATCAACAAATATCAAACAAGGCACAATAATCTCCAAACAATTCACCAAATAAAGAACCCCCAAATTACACACCAAGAACCCTAGCTTGCAAAATTCACAAATTCAAATAAAAGATGAGATAGAATATTACCCAATTGAATCAAAGAGGTGAACTTGCTAGATGAATCCCAAAAAAATTCGAATTTAATTCCCCCTTGAACTTTGAATGGATGAAAGTTAAGAATTTGGGATAATATAGAAGTGTTTGTGGGTGTATGGGTGTATGTATATATATATAGGAGATGTAAGTAATAAAGATGAAATTATATGTAGTATAGGATTGGGGTTGTTTTGGATTTGAATTTAAATTAGAATAGGAGAAGATTAAGATTGGATATGTAATAGAAATAGGAGAATGAATGAAAGAGTGAAGAAAATTGGGGTTTTAACCCAAAAATTCGTCCAATGGAGGAAGGATCGGCGCTGACTGCGCTGGAAAGCCTGTTGCGCCATTTGAAGCAGCGTGTTAGGGCGCTGACAGCGCTGTGGCGCAAGTTACGCGGTTTGAATCTGCGTTACATGAAGCTGACAGCGCTGCGGGGTTGTTGGCGCGGTCCTGTCCTGCGTTACTCGGTGCTGGCAGCCTTGTGGCGCAGGCAGCTTGGTACCATTCTGCAATTTGAGTGCTGTTGCTATTATTATTATTTTTATTTTTATTTTTTTTTTTTACACACTAACAACACTCTTTTTTTTTTTCTTTTTTTTTTCTTTCTTCTTTTTTTTTCTTTCACACAAATACTACATCACTTGGGTTGCCTCCCAAGAAGCGCTCGTTTAACGTCATTAGCTTGACGTACTTCCTCAATTCATAGTAGGGTCTTGAAGGTGGAGAATGCTCATTCCTTGCTCCACTGTTTCTCCAAGCAGGTATGGCTTAAGTCTCTGCCCGTTCACCTTAAATACATCCGACCCTTCTCTAATAATCTCACAAACCCCATTAGGATAAACCTTCACAATCTCAAAAGGACCAGACCATCTTGATCTAAGCTTTCCAGGGAATAAACGGAGTCTTGAATTAAACAATAGAACATGTTGCCCAACCTCAAATTCCTTCTTCTGAATGTGCTTGTCATGCCACAATTTGGTCTTCTCCTTGTAGATACTAGCATTTTCATAAGATTGGAGCTTAATCTCCTCAAGCTCTCCAAGTTGAAGCAAACGCTTCTCTCCCGCAGATTTAAGATTAAAATTCAACTCTCTTGTCGCCCAAAATGCCTTATGCTGAAGTTCCACCGGCAAATGACAAGGCTTCCCAAAGATCAACCTATATGGAGACATTCCAATAGGTGTTTTAAATGTCGTTCTATATGCCCAAAGTGCATCATCAAGCTTTGTTGACCAATCTTTTCTCGAACTTGCCACTGTCTTCTCCAAAATTGACTTCAGCTCACGATTCGAAATCTCAACTTGTCCACTTGTTTGCGGATGATAAGGAGTTGCCACCTTTTGTGTCACACCATACTTTTTCAAGAGATCAGCCACCTGTTTATTGCAAAAGTGCGAACCTCCATCATTGATAATAGCCCTTGGCACTCCAAATCTAGTGAACACATTCTTCTTCAAGAACTTCTTCACCACTCTAGCATCATTAGTAGGAGACGCAATTGCTTCAACCCATTTAGAGACATAATCAACTCCCACCAAAATATACTGATTTCCATAAGAAGATGGAAATGGACCCATGAAGTCCATCCCCCACACATCGAAAATCTCCACCTCAAGAATAGATTGTAAAGGCATCTCGTTCCTCCTCGAAATATTCCCAACTCGTTGACATCTATCACATTTAGCCACAAAGTCTCTAGCATCTTGATGCATGGTTGGCCAATAGAATCCTGACTGTAAAACTTTCGCCACTGTCTTCATGCTACTGTTATGACCTCCACACTCTAGAGAATGGCAATGTCTGAAAATATGAGGAACTTCATCATGAGGTATACATCTACGAAACATTCCATCAGCACATTCTTTGTAAAGCAGCGGTTCTTCCCAATAGTAATGCTTCACATCATAAAAGAACTTCTTCTTCTGATTATAAGAAAGATTATCCGGCACAACTCCTCCCACAATGTAATTCACAAAATCTGCATACCATGGTGTAGACAAGGACACACCTAGAAGCTGCTCTTCCGGAAATTTATCATTGATAGGTATTTCACCTCCTACCTCTCCATCTCCTTGGTCCAACCTAGATAAATGATCAGCTACCAAGTTCTCAGACCCCTTCTTATCTCGAATCTCAAGATCAAATTCCTGAAGTAAAAGAATCCAACGAACTAGACGAGGTTTGGCATCCTTCTTTGTCATCAATAAACGAATAGCAGCATGATCCGAATAGACAATCACCTTAGACCCAACAAGATAGGATCTGAATTTATCAAGTGCAAATACCACTGCAAGTAGCTCTTTCTCCGTAGTGGAATAGTTGATTTGCGCATCATCAAGAGTCTTGCTTGCATAAGCTATCACGTGCATCCGCTTATCCTTCTTTTGCCCAAGAACAACACCCACAGCATAGTCACTAGCATCACACATAAGCTCAAATGGTAAGCTCCAATCGGGAGATGTAACTATGGGTGCAGAAGTAAGTTCCTTTTTCAGCCTGTTAAAAGCATCACGACAACTTTCATCAAAGTCAAAAACACGATCCTTTTCAAGAAGATTGCAGAGTGGCCGAGCTAACTTGGAGAAATCCTTGATGAATCGTCGATAAAAACCAGCATGCCCAAGAAAGCTTCGAATTCCTTTCACAGATGAAGGTGGTGGCAATTTTTCAATAACTTCAATTTTTGCTCTATCGACCTCAATGCCTTTATTAGAGATTTTATGCCCAAGCACAATGCCTTCCTTCACCATAAAGTGACATTTTTCCCAATTAAGAACAAGATTCGTTTCAGTACATCTCTGCAACACCTTTGATAAACTGGCTAGACATGATTCAAAAGAAGAACCATAAACCGTGAAGTCATCCATAAAGACCTCCATGTCTCTCCCTATAAAATCTGAGAAAATGTGGTTCATGAGCCGTTGAAAAGTTGAAGGACCATTACACAAACCAAAAGGAAGCCTCCGATAAGCAAAAGTGCCATAAGGACAAGTAAAGGTGGTCTTCTCTTGATCTTCGGGTGCAATAGGAATCTGAAAGTAACTCGAGAATCCATCCAGAAAGTTGTAATACTCATTACCCGCCAACCTTTCGAGCATTTGATCAATGAATGGGAGGGGAAAGTGATCTTTGCGAGTAGCATTATTCAACTTCCTATAATCAATGCAAACTCTCCAACCTGTTACTGTTCTCGTGGGAATTAATTCATTCTTCTCATTGTGAACAACAGTCATCCCACCTTTCTTAGGCACAACATGAATAGGACTAACCCATTTACTGTGTGGAACCGAATATATGATACCAGCATCAAGCAACTTAGTGATTTCTTTCTTCACCACCTCTTGCAAATTCGGATTCAATCTTCTTTGTCCCTCAATCACAGGCTTATGATCATCTTCTAAGGCAATTCTATGCATGCAAAGAGCAGGGCTAATTCCCTTGATATCTTGAATTGTCCAACCAATAGCTGATTTATATTGCCGAAGAACATATAATAACTTTTCTCTCTCATCATCAATGAGCAAAGCAGAAACTACCACAGGATATGTATCATTAGGACCAAGAAAGGCATACCTCAAATTATCAGGTAGAGGTTTAAGTTCCACCTGTGGTGCCTCTGAAAGTGTAAAAGCCATCTCAACTTCTGTGTCTCGTACAACCAGTGCTTCTTCTTCGACTACATCATCCAACACCCGATCTGCTCCCCCGAAGTGTTCATTCTCGAGCTGAACAATGTCATCCACTATGTCAATGGTAAAACAAGTTGCTCCAAAAGGAGGCATCTTCATTGCTTTGTTCAGATCAAATTCCACTTTGTCCTCGCCAACATTCAATGTCAATTTTCCAGCTTTAACATCGATTGTAGTGCCAGCAGTAGCCAAGAATGGCCGTCCCAAGATAATGGGTATCTCGACATCTTCATCCATCTCTAACACCACAAAATCACAAGGTATGACAAATTTATCCACTTTAACAACCACGTCTTCAATAACTCCCAATGGATACTTAACAGAACGATCCGCCAACTGAAGTGAAATCCGTGTCTTTTTAAGTTCTCCAAGACCAAGCCTTTTGCAGATTGAATATGGCATCAAACTCACACTTGCACCTAAGTCACACAAGGCTTTCATGTTTTCCATCTTCCCAATAGTGCAAGGCAAAGAGAAGCTTCCCAGATCTTTCAATTTCTGAGGAATGGCCTTTTGGATGACTGCACTGCATTCAGCATTAAGAGTAATAGTCTCTGCATCTTCAAGTTTCCTCTTCTTTGTCAACATCTCCTTAAGAAATTTAGCATAAAGTGGCATTTGATTCAAAGCTTCAGCCAACGGAATATTAACATGCAACTGCCGGAACATAGTCAAGAACTTCTCGTACTGCTTCTCTAAATGCCTGTTGTGAAGTCTCTGTGGAAATGGAATAGGAGGAACGTAAGGTGGTGGAGGAACATACGGCTTTTCTGAATCTTCTTCCTTCTTCTTCGCATCTTCTTTTTCTGACGTGTCTGCGGCAATCTCCACTGGCTTATCCTCTTTCTCAGTATCACTCTCCTTAGGCTTAAGAATCTCAACCTCGGGCAACTCTCTTCCGCTCCTCAAAGTAATTGCTTTGCATTGCTCTTTACCAGTCTGGTCGGGTTGACTAGGAAGTGATCCTTTCTCACGAACACCCATCTTTGAGGCAATCTGTCCAATCTGTGTTTCTAGCATCTTTTGAGATGATGCCATCTGATCTATTCTTGATTCCATATTAGCCAATGCCCCAGAAGTCCCTTGCATAATCTTATTTAGTGCAACCTCCCACTCAGCTGGTTCTTTCTTTGGTGGAGGTTGATACTGCTGCTGTGCTTGATACGGTGGTCGTGACTGAAAACCAGGAGGTTGATTCTGCCTTGGAAATGAATATGAAGGATTAGCCGCATGATTGTTACTATAAGAAAGATTATTGTTTGGCCTTTGACTTGGATTGTAGTAAGAATTATTCTGCACAGGCCAAGGCTGTCTTCCTTGAATAAAAGATGCTTCTTCTGGAAATTGTGGAGCATACGAGTTCTGACTAGCACCATAATCATGATACCCTTCCATAGGTGAAGAAATAGCATTCACATTTACCTTTTGTCCTCGCACCTCCTGAGTTAGAGTATCCAACTTTTGAGCCAGCATGTTGATCATCTCAGATTCTTGTGCTGCTTTTGCTGAGCTCGTCCCACTAGGTGCCCATGAATAATTATTAGATGCTAATTCCTCAAGAAGTGCTTTAGCCTGTGTAGTTGGTGCCTTCTTGAAATTTCCACCAGCAGCCACATCCAAACTCAAACGAATATCTGCATTCATGGCCCCATAAAAAGTAATGATGATCTGCCAATCTTCCAAGCCATGATGTGGACACTTCCTCAACAGTGCCTTGAATCTCTCCCATGCCTGATATAGACCTTCACCCGGTTGTGCTTTAAAACTCATAATCATAGTCCTCAACTGTTGCGTCTTGTCAGAGGGATAGTATTTGGACAAGAATGCCGTAGAAAGACTCTCCCATGTAGCAACCGAAGTGTTTGGAAGTTGCTGAAACCATTCCAAAGCTCTTCCCTTAATAGAGTAGGGAAACATATGGAGACGAATCTGATCACTTGTAACGCCAGTGATTCTGAATGAACCACACATCTGCACAAAACGCTCTAGATGTCTGTGTGGATCTTCTAATTCAATGTCTCCTTCAAAAGCTTGATTGCTGATCATCTGAATTAAGCTCGGATTAATATGGAACTGAGCTGCACCAATCTCTGGAGTTTTGTACATGCAATTGGCTGGATTCGGTGTCTCATGGTCCCAAATAGAAGACTGATCCACATTAACAGCTGGTCGAGGTTCTGGATCTCCCATCTTAGCTTTATCTTTTCTTAGCTTTCTCAAAGTACGCTCGATTTCAGGGTCAAATTCCAATTTTCTAGCGCAAGATGAACGTAGCATATACCTGAAAATCACCAACAAAACAACTTGTGGAACCAATTAAAATCTAAACAATAAGAAACAATTAACCAAAACTCAACTATACTGCCTTCCCCGGCAGCGGCGCCAATTTTTTAGTAGTATTTTTTTTGTTCGTTCGCAGGGAAGGACTGAATGTAATATCAAGTTCAAGTATCTTATCTCTTTACGTCTAGAAGTGTGTGAGAAGAATTTTTGAGTTTGTGTTTTAGCTAAATTAACCAAGAACTAATTATAAGCACTAAGAATTGATTTTAAACTGAGATTCAAATATATGGAAAACAATCTAAGAACTGGGGTTCTTCACTTGGTCTCAATACATGCTCAATATTAATGTGATATCTGTGTTCCTACCTTGCTGAAAACAATTCTTCTAAAGTTATACTGCACCCTCCCAGGCTACAATATAGTGCTTACAGCTACACCGTAATTGACACTCCCGTGATACAATCAAAGTATACCTATAAACTGTTATATGCCAAGAATTATATGTCTCACAATTCTCCTATTAATCTCCCGATCTAATATTCAAATTATGTCTGTTAAATCATGTACTAAGATTGCAACTTCTCTCCCAAGCTTATTACAATCCCTAGAATACAATCAAAGGTTCATGACTCCCCTAATTGTGTTAAGATCTCATTAACAAATCAGCCAGGCAGAAAATCACATAATCAAGCATGCATGAATACCAAGGAATACTACCCAATCCTCATATTAGAGAATTAGTTACGCATATTTAATAAAGAAAACATAATAATAATGATAATGAATGAAAACATAATATTGAAGAAAGAATTGAAGATCGAAAGTACCTTGATACGATTTACAGCTATCAATTGTTATCATTTACAATGGTAAGATGTGTTTAAATAGGCTCTACAAATCTTGCCCAGCAAGATATTACCTTCTATTACAATTAAAATTCAATTCAGGTATTAAAAATTGCCCAAAATACAATTAGAACTAGAAAAGGGCAAAACAGTAATTTTTCTGCTTCAATCTATCTGCTGGTCGTGCTTCCTGGGCCCACCACACGCGGCCTGGTCGTGTGAAACCTATCCCATATTGTAGAAAATCTCTCAAGCTTCGCGTGGACTGCAAATGGGCTGAAAACGGACTTCTAGAACTCCAGATATGGCCCAAACAGTATATAGTGCGCAGCCCACAAAACTAACTTTAATCTATATATGGTCAGAAACTTAATAAGCCTAATATTAATAACGTGAATGGCAAGTATTTATATAATAAATTAATAAATCTAGTTAACTAATGAAGCATGCATGTAATCAAATAGTAAGGTCGTAGCAGAAGATTTGAAACAAGTGAACGCACGAAAGAAGGAAAAGAAGAACTAAAAAATATTAATAATTCAGACGAGTATGTCGGATAAAAGCTACCAACGAAAGTAAAAAGCAAGAAAATAAAGAGCTATCAAATTCTAGGTGTCTCAAATTACAAGGGAGAAGGCCATATATATAGGGGAAAATATTGGGTTTGGCCCCTTTGATTACAATCCAATCTTGAATATAATTTCTTCAATTTCCTTTTCTTCTTCAATAAGTAATCGATTTTTCCTCCAATTTCCTTTTCTTCAAGTATTTTCCACCTCCTTTCCCTTTTTGCACCTTTTCCTGCTAGAAATCTGTTTTTATTTATTTTCCTACAAAACAAAATAAAACAATTTATTAATTAATAAAATTACGAAAACGGACATAAAATAGGTATTAAAAATATGATTAATTATGGACCTATCAAATGCCCCCATACCTATCTTTTGCTCGTCCTCGAGAAAAATATATAATAAAATACTATCTAATATATAATACCACTTCCGTAGGTGATCACGGTTGCATTTGGCATATGCAACAAGCCCTTTAAACCCCTAGGCAGCCCTAGTGGACGAGTGAGGTCTCGTGAGGGCCTATAGTGAATGTACCCACAAAATCCATCTAGCTCATGTAAAAGATTGGTCAATGCAACACCACACATACAAGTCATCTCATGCTACATTAACTTAAGAAATCAAAGTGAATTTGCAATGTCTTGGTGTGTAAGGTGCAAGTATTCACATAGTCTACTCAAAGAAATATGCAGCGGTCATTAGAAGTCCACGTCAAGTGTAAAAATAAGTTGGTAACCATGCTAAGCCCACAAGAGTACACCTTAAAGTCAAAACTTGGGATCTCATATGCACAAAACAAGCAATAACTCACCTTTCACTCACAAAAGAATATTCACTCAAGAACAAGGGTAAGTGTATCACTCAATTCCAACAAAATCAAAAGCATGCTTGACATTTGGTATCAATCTAACTTTAACACAACATACATTAATGATGATAATCAAAAGGTCTTTTATTTGGGTTGTAACGGGGCTAAGGACAAGGTATGTCAAGTAAGGCCAAATAAGGTGAAGTGTCAAAAGCTAGTAGGAACCATAATAAATCATACACAACAACATACATCCTCCCCATACATGGATTTCTAATTTTCTTCCAACAAACTGCTTGACTAGTCGAATGAAGAAGGATCGCACAAAACACATAAACATAAGTATGCTCTCATATGATTTTTTTTTTCAATTTTTTTTCTCTTTTTTTTCTTTTTTTCTTTTTTTTCTGGAGAGCTAAGATAGATAATATAAATATATAAGAAACCACAATCCTTCTTCAAGAATTTATTGAATAACGACTGACAAGTAAGCAACAAAACCCAATATTTCCCAAAAAGTAATGAACAAAAGTAAACCCCATCTCACACACCTTATTACTCCCTCAACTTACTACTAGCCTTTGACAAATGGGATCAAATATACGTAAGGCTGCACAACAAAAAGGTCTAGGCAAGTAATGTGGTGTGTCACCGAAAAAATAGGATTAAGCTCAAAGGGGTAACTAATTGATCATATGTAAAGGGTGTGATAATTTGGATAATAATTGGTTATTCCTAAATGCCTTTATCATCTTATCATCAAATAATGTCATGCATTTCAAGAAAGGTCTCAAACAAGTGCTAGCAATGCAAACAACATGTGGACACTCAAGCAAACGAATATAAAATGCAAAAGATATGCATATAGGCTCAAAATCTCACTTGGTGGTAAAACATAATTAATCCCAAGCAAAAATCTCTTTAATGCACCTACTTGTACTCAAAGCATGGAAACCAAATCTTCTTGCACATATTCATGTCCTTTTAATTACTTACAGCGTTCATTAAGTCTACTAGTTTCAACTTGCTAGTGTATGTGTGTGCACAAGAACTTAGCTTATCACTTCTCAATCAAAAGCTTCAGAAACACAAGAGTACTATAGCATGTAAGGGTGCATCAAGCCAACTTATAACATGTAATCATTTCACAAGGCTAGAATTATTTTTGTATTTTTTCATTTTTCATTTTTTTTTTGGGTTTTTTTTTTTAAATAATACTACTAAATCCCTCCCCCATACCTAAATCATGCATTGTCCTCAATGTATGCAAATGAGAGAAAAAGAAATGACAAAGTAAAAGGACAAAAATACCTGATAAGGGCAAGACGGAGGAATAGAACTAACTACTATATACAACAAGGTAACTTACTTGAGTCACGCATCAAGGAGGTGGATCACCTCCTCCTCATAATCAACTGGCAGTTCTAAAAATGGTTTAAGGCGTTGACCATTAACTTTAAATGTTTCACCAGTTTTAGGATTTTCAATTTCAATAGCACCATGAGGAAAAACAACTTTAACAACATATGGGCCCTCCCATCTAGATCTCAATTTGCCAGGAAATAAATGCAGCCTAGAGTTGTATAAAAGAACTTTTTGACCAGGAGAAAAAGATTTTCTCAAAATAGATTTATCATGAAAAATTTTAGTTCTTTCCTTATAAATCTTAGCATTTTCATAGGCATCATTCCTGATTTCTTCTAACTCAGACAGTTGTAACTTCCTATGACTACCAGCAGTGGGTAAATCAAAATTCAACTCTTTAATGGCCCAAAAAGCTCTATGTTCAAGTTCAACGGGAAGATGACATGCTTTACCAAACACAATCCTATAAGGAGACATGCCCAAAACAGTCTTAAAAGCAGTGCGATAAGCCCAAAGTGCATCTATCAACTTAACAGACCAATCTTTCCTATTTGAATTGACAGTTTTCTCTAGAATTTGTTTAATCTGCCTATTAGAGACCTCAACTTGACCACTAGTTTGAGGATGGTAAGGTGTGGCTATCTTATGAGTGATGGAATACTTCCTCAAAAGAGACTCAAACTGATGGTTTTTGAAATGCTTACCTTGGTCAATAATTATAGCTCTAGGCGTACCAAATCTAGAAAAGATATTCTCCTTTAAGAACTTAAGAACTACCTTGTTATCATTAGACTTAGTTCGTATGGCTTCGACCCATTTAGAGACATAATCAACCGCTAAGAGAATGTAGAGGTTACCAAAAGAGTTAGGAAAGGGACCCAAAAAATCTATTCCCCAAACATCAAAGATCTCAATAACTAAGATTGGATTCATTGGCATCATGTTTCTTCTAGTGATCTTTCCTAAATGTTGACACCTACTACAAGTGGCACAAAATTCAGCAGAATCTTTAAACAGATTGGGCCAGTAGAAACCAGATTGAAGTATTTTAGCAGCAGTCTTTTTAGCACTAAAGTGACCTCCACAAGCCTGATCATGACAAAAGGAAAGTATACTTCTAAACTCATGGTTTGGAACACACCTCCTAATGATTTGGTCCGAATAATACTTAAAAAGATAGGGATCATCCCAAAAGAAGTATTTGACTTGTGAGAGAAATTTGGATTTATCTTGCTTAGACCAATGAGAAGGAATATCACCAGTGACAAGGTAGTTAACAATATCAGCAAACCAAGGAGTGGTAGATATGGAAAGAAGGTGCTCATCAGGAAAAGACTCATTCAAAGGCATATCAATGGTGGACTCCACTACTAGACGGGAAAGATGATCAGCAACAACATTTTCAGAACCCTTCTTATCCCTAATTTCTAGGTCAAACTCTTGGAGCAACAAGACCCACCTAATCAATCGGGCTTTTGAGTCTTTCATGGACAAGTGAAGGTGGTCTTTTCTTGATCCTCAGGAGCAATGGGAATTTGAAAATAACCAGAAAAACTATCTAGAAAGCAATAGTATGAGTGACCTGCTAACCTTTCTAAGATTTGATCAATAAAGGGTAGAGGAAAATGATCTTTTCTAGTGGCAACATTTAGTTTCCTATAATCAATACACATTCTCCAACCAGATTGGACACGAGTGGGAACTAGTTCATCATCCTCATTGATAACTACAGTGATCCCTGACTTTTTAGGCACTACTTGAACAGGACTGACCCAAGAACTATCAGATATAGGATAGATGATTCCATTATCTAGACATTTAAGGATTTCCTTCCTAACAACTTCCTTAAGAGTCGGGTTTAACCTCCTTTGTGGCTCCCTAACTGGTTTAGCATCATCAACTAAGTGAATCCTATGTTGGACAATGGCAGGGCTAATTCCCTTGATATCGGATATGCTCCACCCAATGGCTTCCTTATTCTCTCTAAGTACAAGTAAGAGTTCTTCCTCTTGAGAAGGTGACAGATCAGATGCAATTATGACTGGGAAAGACTCAGAAGGGCCTAGAAACATATACTTAAGAGTTTCGGGAAGAGGTTTGAGTTCTAATTCTGGTGGACTTGTCTCAACTGATTCATTAGCTTCATAAAGTGGCGAAGGAGAAGGTTCTAACTCTTGGCTGGAACTAGGAATGGTGGACTCTAACATTTCATTGACCTCATTTTTATGACAAGTATCATCCCATTCTTGACCAAAGTAGTTTTGACAAAAGCTAAGCACATCATCAACATTCATGACTTCATTATCAACTAACTCATCAATCATGTTAATTTCTATGGGTTGGTCAAAATAGTCATTGGGTTGTTTTCCTACATTGAAAATGTTGAGATCAATTGTCATGTTTCCAAAAGTTAGCTTCATTAAACCATTCCTACAGTTAATTAAGGCATTAGATGTGGCAAGAAAAGGTCTTCCTAAAATTATGGGAATTTGATTTTTGAGATTTTTGACTGGTTCGGTTTCTAGAACAACAAAGTCGACGGGGAAGACAAAATCACCAACCTTAATCAACACATCTTCCACTATACCTGTAGGAGTTTTAACAGAACGATCAGCTAACTGAAGAGTGACACTAGTCTTCTTAAGTTCACCTAAACCCAAGGCTTGGTAGACAGATAATGGAAGAAGATTCACACTAGCTCCTAGATCGAGTAAAGCTTTATCAATGAAAGTATCACCTATGACACAAGAGATGGTAGGACAACCAGGATCCTTATACTTCACAGGGATTTGATTTGACAAAATAGAACTAACATGAGATGTTAGGAAAGCTTTCTTAGGAACATGAGTGGTTCTTTTATGAGTACATAAATCTTTTAGACACTTAGCATAAGAGGGAACTTGTTGAATCGCATCTAAAAGATGAATGTTAACCTTGACTTGCTTAAAGACTTCCAAAATCTTATCTAACTGAGCAGATTGTTTGTTTGAAGTAAGTCTTTGAGGAAATGGGGCTTTCGGCTTAAAGACTTTTTCATTAGACACATCAGAGTGGGGTTTCGAAGGTGGTTCATCGGATGGTGGTGACTCATCAGCTTTATCTACTTCAGAACTCTCGGAATTTGAAGATTGCTTAAGACTAGGATTCAAGAGTAAAGGATTTGGTTCAGATGTTAGCTTATCTTCTTCTTGAGTATTGACACCAGCATGATTGTTGAATTGATTACCAGACCTTAGAGAGATAACAGAATTTACATTTTCATGAGACTTTTGATTTGGATGAAATTTAGGATTTGTCTCGGGTTGACTAGGAAATCTATTTTTCTCTCTCTCATTGATTGTGTTTGCCAATTGACTGACTTGGACCTCTAGCTTAGATATGGCTTGAGTGTTGGAATTTATTAACTGCCTATCTTGGGTCATGGTTTGCAAAAAAGATTGTTGAGATTGAGTTAGATTAGCTTGAGATTTCAATAACGCCTCAATACTCTTTTCTAAAGAATTGAATCTCTTATCAGATTCAGCAAAACCAGGAGGATTCATGGGGACTGAGTTTGGATAATGACCAAGATTTTGAGGAGGATAGGAATTAGGATTTTGAGTTGGGTATGGGCACAAGGCTGCCAGCACCGAGTAACGCAGGACAGGACCGCGCCAACAACCCCGCGGCGCTGTCAGCTTCATGTAACGCAGATTCAAACCGCGCAACTTGCGCCACAGCGCTGTCAGCGCCCTAACACGCTGCTTCAAATGGCGCAACAGGCTTTCCAGCGCAGTCAGCGCCGATCCTTCCTCCATTGGACGAATTTTTGGGTTAAAACCCCAATTTTCTTCACTCTTTCATTCATTCTCCTATTTCTATTACATATCCAATCTTAATCTTCTCCTATTCTAATTTAAATTCAAATCCAAAACAACCCCAATCCTATACTACATATAATTTCATCTTTATTACTTACATCTCCTATATATATATACATACACCCATACACCCACAAACACTTCTATATTATCCCAAATTCTTAACTTTCATCCATTCAAAGTTCAAGGGGGAATTAAATTCGAATTTTTTTGGGATTCATCTAGCAAGTTCACCTCTTTGATTCAATTGGGTAATATTCTATCTCATCTTTTATTTGAATTTGTGAATTTTGCAAGCTAGGGTTCTTGGTGTGTAATTTGGGGGTTCTTTATTTGGTGAATTGTTTGGAGATTATTGTGCCTTGTTTGATATTTGTTGATTATGGCTCCTAAAAGGCAACGATTAATGGGTGGTAGTAGTAGTGCTCGTCCATCTTCGGATGAGAATGATGTTGTGGGAGATGGAGTGGAAAAATTTGTGAATGAGAATGCCAAGGCGGAGTATGGTAGGTTAGTTTCGAAGGGGGTTATTCATGAAAGAAGGCTTGTGCCGTATAAGTATGAGGAGATGGTGGCGATGATTAGTGAGCGGGGTTGGACGTTATTTTGTGAATTTGCTAATGATGGCTCGTTGGATGTGGTTAGGGAATTCTATGCTAATGCTTCGATAGCAAGGAATAATGCCACGATTGTGAGGGGTCAGAAGGTGGATTATTCGCCTCGTGCGATTCGTACGTTGATTAGGCAACCGCCTAAACCTAAAGGTGCTACTGATTGGGGGAAGAAGACTAGGGATGATGTTGTTCTTGATGCAATCATTGGTGAGCTTTGCATTCCGGGTACGGAGTGGAAGTGTAGAGTGGGTACCACCGAGAAGAGGACTTTTCCGGCGGCATCATTGTCTAAGTTCGCACGGGCATGGTTCTACTTCATCAGTTCTAATATTCTTCCATCAACCCATGTGACCGATGTTACTGTTGAGAGAGCTATTCTGCTATGGGGTATTCTCAGGGGTGAGTATGTTGACCTTGGGTACCTTATTAATCAAAACATTCTTCGGTATGTGGGAAGTAATTCATCGGCCAGTATTCCTTATGCTTCTATCATTGCGTATTTGTGTGATACTTCGAAAGTGAAATGCTACGAAGGTGAGCCGGTGTATAAGCCTATGTCTTCCATTAATGATGTTACTATTGACCGGATGGGGGAGTGGTCGGGCGGCATTCCTCATCTTAGGGGTCTCGGTTTTATAGTTGGTGGTGCTGGTGGTCAAGGAGCGGGCGCTCCGCCAAATGTTCCTAGAGCAACGGGAGTGGCAATTGTAGAACCTCAGCGACGTATGGTGGATATGTCCGTTTTTGAATCTTATTTTCGTCGAATGACTAGGCGGTTGGATGCTATGTATACGAGCAGTCGCCAGTATTCTGAGGACATGGGCATAGCTTTGGAGGCAAAGTTTCAGTCACCTAGTACTCCTGCTCAGTGGCCTATATTTGGAGCTCGGACTCCGTACCCTCCATCGGACTCTTCTGATGAGGATGACGAGGGTGACGACAGCGAGGACGAGTAGGTATGTTTTCTACTTTCCCTTGTGTTTACTTCCATTCAATGCGGACATTGAATCTTTCAAGTTTGGGGGTGTTTTGAGGGATTAGTAGTTGTTGTTGTATATATGTGTTCATGTAGGATTTCATGTTTTGCATATTAGTGATAGTTCATGCATGTATGTTTGTGTTATCTACGTTTGTTTCATATAGGACATTCTGTTTTTATTTCTGTATACCATGTGAGTTCATTATAGTTGCATTTTCATGGCATGCATTTTTCATGATCCCTTAAGACGAGCTGATTCTGATTGATAGGTAGGTGTCTAATTGAGTGTGGTAATGATGAATAGAGGGTTGATTTATAGTTTCTATGAAATTGACTTGCATGCTTCAGAAACAAAACTAATTACACAGTCTCATTGGGTGCTTTTGGGGCTAGGTTGAGGTCATGCTTGTTTGGTTGTTTGAGATTAATCACTTGATTATATTTAGAATTTTCGTTATTCCCTTGATAGCGTAGGGACACTAAAGTTTAAGTTTGGGGGAAACCAGGGATTTCATGCTTAATTGTAAATAATTGTGAATAATGGCTAGGTGTCAAATGGCTAGTAGCCGGCTCATATTTATATGAGTAGTCTAGGGTTGGAAATGAGAAAGGCTCATTCCAGATCGCAGAAAAAAAAAAGAAAAAAGAAAAAAAAAACAAGAAAAAAAAAGAAAAAAAATCAATAAATTGTTTATATGCAAAATTAACTAGGGTGAGCTCTTTAATACTCGAGTAATTAAGTCTGAGGGGATTTAGTCCTAGTGACCTAAGGCTTTTATAGTCTGGGATCCACTGACCTAACGCTCGCTACATGGGTATTATTGTATAAGCCTTTTGGGGTCTCATCCATTGCACGGTTAAATAAGCATGATTGTATATATGTGTTGTAGTAGTTAGTAATAAAGCATGAATTTCTGTCTACCTTGGATAAGGATGGAGGTGTTTCTAGGTTATGAAGTGTCTACAGTCTATTCTATTTATAAACCTGTGATTGTCTTGGCGAAGGATTTGTATGATTTTTGACCTAGTTTTGGGAGTATTTCTGATGAGCATTGCACGCACGCATGTTTCTGTTCATGTATTGTTAGTATACGGGGACTTAGTCGAGCTCTATTTGGATTTAGTTGCATTCTTTGAGATATTTGCTTGTTAGTTGGTTTTGGTTAGTTTGAAGGGGATCGTTGCATATTTCACATTAGTTGCATTCATGCATTGCATTGCATTAGGTGAAATGGATTTTGTGGGTACATTCGCTACAGGCCCTCACGAGACCTTACTCGTCCACTAGGGCTGCCTAGGGGTTTAAAGGGCTTGTTGCATATGCCAAATGCAACCGTGATCACCTACGGAAGTGGTACTAATCAGGTAGTTGTAATTGTTTATGCTTGAGGACAAGCATCAGTTTAAGTTTGGGGGTTTGATAAGTGGATTTTATATCCACTGGGAATGCCTCCGTTTGGCTTAAATTGATTGTTTTGGACTCAAGTTGTTGTAGTTTTGATGTGTTTTGCTGAGTTGTGCAGATTTACGAGAATGTTGATTAAAGTTGATGCTTTTATCGTTCTTGGAGAATTAATTAATTAAAATTCGGATTTTTGAGAAGGGCTGCGCACTTTATACTGTTTGGGCCATATCTGGAGTTCTAGAAGTCCGTTTTCAGCCCATTTACAGTCCACGCGAAGCTTGAGAGATTTTCTACAATATGGGATAGGTTTCACACGACCAGGCCGCGTGTGGTGGGCCCAGGAAGCACGACCAGCAGATAGATTGAAGCAGAAAAATTACTGTTTTGCCCTTTTCTAGTTCTAATTGTATTTTGGGCAATTTTTAATACCTGAATTGAATTTTAATTGTAATAGAAGGTAATATCTTGCTGGGCAAGATTTGTAGAGCCTATTTAAACACATCTTACCATTGTAAATGATAACAATTGATAGCTGTAAATCGTATCAAGGTACTTTCGATCTTCAATTCTTTCTTCAATATTATGTTTTCATTCATTATCATTATTATTATGTTTTCTTTATTAAATATGCGTAACTAATTCTCTAATCTGAGGATTGGGTAGTATTCCTTGGTATTCATGCATGCTTGATTATGTGATTTTCTGCCTGGCTGATTTGTTAATGAGATCTTAACACAATTAGGGGAGTCATGAACCTTTGATTGTATTCTAGGGATTGTAATAAGCTTGGGAGAGAAGTTGCAATCTTAGTACATGATTTAACAGACATAATTTGAATATTAGATCGGGAGATTAATAGGAGAATTGTGAGACATATAATTCTTGGCATATAACAGTTTATAGGTATACTTTGATTGTATCACGGGAGTGTCAATTACGGTGTAGCTGTAAGCACTATATTGTAGCCTGGGAGGGTGCAGTATAACTTTAGAAGAATTGTTTTCAGCAAGGTAGGAACACAGATATCACATTAATATTGAGCATGTATTGAGACCAAGTGAAGAACCCCAGTTCTTAGATTGTTTTCCATATATTTGAATCTCAGTTTAAAATCAATTCTTAGTGCTTATAATTAGTTCTTGGTTAATTTAGCTAAAACACAAACTCAAAAATTCTTCTCACACACTTCTAGACGTAAAGAGATAAGATACTTGAACTTGAGATTCAGAAGGTCCTTGTGAGTACTTTAAAGCCTTAGACTAGCAATTAGACCACGAGAATAGAAGTTAAAGAAGAAGCATATTGAAGAACATTAGAGGAAGTTAAAGGCCTAGTTTTCATTCTCCTCGAATTTATTATTCGATATTGTGTTATTTTAATTATTTAGTGATAATTTAGTAAACACTCTACTTGATTTTTATTTAGACTTGAATTGAAAGAAAGATAGTAAGTGGTATTTAACAGCTTACAAGCAGCCCTCGTGGGAACAAAATTATTTACTACTTGTTGCGATATGTAAAAAAGAGACTCATAAAAATTAATCATGTACCAGGAACCAGATTTGAACTGGTGACACGAGGATTTTCAGTCCTCTGCTCTACCAGCTGAGCTATCCCGACCATTCCCATTCCCGATACCACATCCTCATTTTACTAGATAACTTAGGTCTATGTCAATTCAAAGGGTATTACAAAGTCTTAGTCAGGTGCTAGAATTTCTTGGATCTTCGTTCAAGAAAAAGGGATCATGTAATAATTTATAGTTGAGGTTGTAAAACCCATAACAAGTTTTTGGCGCCGCTGCTGGGGACTAGTTTTAAGATTTTATTTGTTGATATCATCTCTCTAATAAATTTTTTTTTTAATGCTTTTAGGAAAAATACAAAAATACGTTTCCTAAACTGAATATGTTTTGCAAGAAAAATTCGAAGCTGTCTTTTTTCACTACTTTTGGATTGTTCCAGTTGTAATTGGACATCTGGACCACTTTAGAATGAAAGAGAATTCTGTTATCTTCGCGTGGGCTATTAAATCATCCAAAACTGACTTGTAGAACTCAAGATATGGCCCAAACAGTGAAGTTTGCGCATGCAACCCAACAAATCCGAATTTCCTCTAAAAAACTCAAAATTCAGCTCTTTATTCTCCAATCCATCCAAGTTTAGGATTTATTGCTTCCTACAATAAAACATTAAAATTTATTTAATAAAAAGCCAATTAAATGCAAAATATAATTAATATGAGGAATAAAATCATGTAAAATACATATAAATATATACTCTATCAGTGGTTAGCGGCAATTTGACTTCCTTTGCTATAACCAAATGCTTGCTATCTCTTTGGATTTTTCTGAATAATAGATAGGATGTGCAGATTCTTCATGAATGTGAATCCATAATACCTATTTTGTGGGATTAAAAACATGATGTTGAGCACATGTTCTCGACGTCTACGTTTTCGTTCTCTGTTGTCATATTATCAACATCTCCATTATTTTTTAATACATCTTAGAACAATATTTTGTTGGGAATAATTATCCTTGGGATTGCAGAAAAGGTTAGGAAAATGCCCACTGCACTATTTCTAGTGACAGTCGTTCACTATATTGATATGATTAGAAATTTTGCCCACTCTGTTGCCGTTGGACTTATGCAAATGAAGATTTTTATTATTATTAGATTGTAATTTTGGTGTTGTTCCTCCTAAATAAAAAATTAAAGCATTTAACATATGCATATTATATATATATATATATAATATTTAAATTTTGAAAGAATTTTTGTTATGAATTATGTTGTCCTTGATGATATTTGGAAAACACCTAAAAACATAAACTGTATAAGTCATTTTGTAACTCATCAATGGATGGCATGCGTATGAGCATCCGTTGATGAGTTAGCTTATCAACGGATAAGTTTGTATCATGCTAGAAAGTTCCAACGGATAAGTTATCAGTTGATTCCTCCATAGCTTTCTTTTTCAATGCATCAGATGATTGCTTTGTTCCTGTTATAGTTCTAGATGCACTTAACATAGTGATAAGTGGATTTCATATCCACTTGGAGCGCTTCATTTCGGCTTAAATTGATGTCTTGACCTCAAGTATGTTGTACTTTTGATGTGTTTTTGTTTAGTTGTGCAGGATCGTAAAATGTTGGCTAGGGTTGGTGATTTCCAATGTTCTTAGAGTGGATATGAAAATACCATGTAGATTATGAGTCAAAGGAGTGAAGAACGGCATCTAACGCAAAAGAAACGGGAGAAAACAGAGTTTAAACGAAGAAAATAGCAAGAAATCAATTTCTGAAAGAATCTTGTAGCGCAGCCGTGCCAAATTATAGCGCAGGGGTGCCAGAACAGTGATTGAGTAACGCAGGGGCGCTCCCTAGTGGCGCAGGGGAGCTACCTGTCGCTGGAAAAATCCTAAAAAATCTTCTATTTCGACTTAGATTGGTATTTTCGATAATTTCTTGCTGGAAAAGACTCCCGGGGCCTATATAAACACGTGCTACCATCCTTGAACATATAACTACTTAGAATAAACACAGAAAGAGCCAGAGATAGAGAGTCAGACTCGGAGATGGATTCCAGGAAGGACGTGACAGCATTCGGAGATCTAGATCTACTTTTATATTCTTATAAATTAGGCGATACTCTGGATTTTGGATTTGTTTTCTTAAACTCTTACTCTAGTTTATTTGTAATCATTAATACTTTATTTACTATCGTGTTTTCAACAAATCCCATGGTGACGAACGGTTCGATCATGAACTAATCGTTGTCATGGGATTCTAACGGATTTATTTATGGAGCTTTAGTATCTTGATGCTTTAAAGATCTGTGTGTGATGTATATTGGTATCCTCGTATGGTGATGCTTAATTGTTAGATGCGTAGCTAACATCTAATCTGTTAATCTCTTGTGAAGCGAGAGTGGATCTTGAGATTTAGAACTTGCCATGCTAGCACGGGATTATGTATGTTTTGACATCATGATTTGTAGCGTAATTTGAACTATCTTATGCTGCCCTATGTGATCTCAATGGACAACTTGTGCGTAAACCGTTATGTTTCCAAATCTTGTAGAGATATAAGGTCTAAACATAATTGGTGTCTACCCATCTTTTATCTCTTTTGTGGATGTATGAGTGGTTTGGTATTCGTATATTGAGAGGTAGTCTATACTTGTTTCGTGTTGTCTGATCAGATATCATAACCATCACATACTTTGATTAAAGGCATCAACTCTAAGCGAAGTATTTAATGAAGTTAGGATCCCATGTTTTCCCTTGCATAAGTAATTCGATTTAAATTCTCGTTAGTTAATTAATTCTTAGTTTGTTCATTTGCTTCTTAGTTAATTTTAGGTAATCAAAACCCAAATTTGTTAATTGTCTTAGCAGTGAATAGAAACCATACATTGTTGCATAGGTACATTAACTGAATTGAAACCTAAACCAGATCTCTGTGGGAATGAACTTGACTTATTCATATATTACTTGTAACCACGTACGCTTGCGTGATTTAGTGAGAACTAGTTTTTGGCGCCGCTACCGGGGACCATCGGTGTTTTATTTTTAGTTTATGTGCTTGTCATTAGTGGTCGTTAGAGTTCACTGACTCGGATTGTTTACTTACATATCTTGTTTGTTCGGTGTTTTTCAGGTACTAGAGCGTGTATGCGAACATGTTCTCAAACTCGTAAACTGGAAGACGTAGATCTAGTCAAAGATGAAAGCGAAGAGGAACTTGAAACAACAGTAGAGATGGGTGATCGAGCAACAGCAGTAACTAAGGCTTTGAAGGACTATTCTCAGCCGAAAGTCAACGACATCCAATCTAGTATTGTCAGGCCAGCCATTGAAGTAATACCTTTGAAATCAAGCCTAGCACAATTCAGATGGTGTAGAATTTGGTTCAGTTTGGGGGTGCTTCAACGGAACATCCTAACATGCACATCAGGCACTTCATTGAGATCTGCGACACTTTCAAGTTCAACGGTATGTCGGAAGATGCTATCAAATTGAGACTTTTCCTATTCTCGTTAAGGGATAAAGCTAAGGGCTGGTTACACTCTCTACCAGCCGGTTCCATTACTACATGGGAGGATCTTGCTCAGAAATTTCTCACTAAATTTTTCCCCATGGCTAAAACTACAACAATAAGGAACGCTCTTACTCAATTTACACAACAATCTGGAGAATCTTTATGTGAAGCTTGGAAGCGCTATAAAGAGATGCTTAGATCATTCCCTCATCATGGTATGCCAGACTGGATGGTTATCAATTATTTCTATAATGGGTTGGGGGAACAGACGAGGCCTATGCTTGATGCAGCATCAGGTGGAGCTTTGTAGGCAAAGAGCTATGGGGAATCTTATGAGCTAATTGAGATGATGGCTGCTAATGAATATCAGAATCCAACTCAGAGACTATCTCAAGGCAAAGTAGCAGGAAGTTTGGAAGTAGATGCAGCTACGGCTATAGCATCTCAGTTGAAGGCTTTGACTATGAAGGTGGATTCTCTTACCAACTATAGAGTACAGCAGGTGGCAAGTGTTTGTGAGCTATGTGCGGGCGCACATGAGACGAGTCAATGTGCCATATCTAGTGAATCGGCACAGTTTATAAACAACTTTCAACGACCTTCGCAACCAGCTCCAGCCACCTATCATTCGAATAACAGGAACCATCCTAATTTTAGATGGAGCAACAATCAAGGTGCTCAACAACCACAACAGCCTTATCAGTAGTTTCAGGGGCAACAATATGGAGCGAGGCCATTCAATCAAGGCTATCAGCAACAGTATCCTCCAAGGCAACCATATCAACCTCCAGGGTTTCAGCAACAGCCTCATACAAGTGCGGGGCAATCTTCTTCTGAAAAATCTGAATTGGAAGAATTGAGGATGATGTGCAATAGTCAAGCAGTTTCTATCAAGACTTTGGAGAACCAGATCGGGCAAATTGCTAATGCTTTGTTGAATAGGCCACAAGGAACTCTTCCAAGTGATACGGAGGCTAATCCAAGCAAGAGGGAAGTTAAGGAGCAGGTGAAGGCAGTCTCTTTGAGATCCGGAAAGGTTACAAACGATCCTAAATTAGCAGCTAAGGAAGATAAAGAAGTTCAGAATCATCAGGTTGAAAAATCTGCAGCACCAGAAATTGAATAATCTGACTTGGTGGCTGTTCAGGTAGATGGTGAAGTGGAAAAGAGCCAGAAATCTATTGAAAAAGCTTCTCCGGAGTAGTCTACAAAGAGCAATCAGATCTACCCTCCTCCTCCATATCCTAAAAGACTCAAGAAGCAGAAGTTGGACAAGTAGTTTGCTAAGTTTCTAGAGGTGTTCAAGAAGTTGCAGATTATCATACCTTTTGCGGAAGCTCTTGAACAGATGTCGAGCTATGCCAAGTTCATGAATGGTATTCTCTCACGGAAGTTAAAGCTAAAGGAATTAGAGACCGTTGCTTTGACGAAAGAGTGAAGTGCCATTCTGCAGCAAAAGTTACCTCCTAAACTTAAAGATCCGGGAAGTTTCACTATCTCGTGCACTATTGGCAACTTATCTTTCAATAAGTGTTTGTGTGACATGGGAGCTAGCATTAATCTCATGCCTCTGTCTGTTTTCATGCAACTTGGTCTACCAGATCCAAAACCTACAAACATCTCCTTACAGCTAGCTGATCGATCGATCACATATCCTAGAGGTATCGTGGAGGATGTTTTGGTAAAAGTTGATAAGCTCATCTTCCTTGCGGATTTTGCGATTCTTGATTTTGAAAGAGATAAGATGATTCCCATCATCTTGGGAAGGCCTTTTCTCGCTACTGGCCGTACTTTGATAGATGTTCAGAAAGGAGATCTCACAATGAGAGTGCAAGATCAGACTGTCTCTTTTAATGTGTTCAAGGCCATGAAATTTCCTGCGGAGAATGAAGAGTGCTTTAGAGTGGAAGGGGTTGATACTGGCCAGAATAAAGCGTTTGATCAGATGTTGAAGTCGGATCCATTAGATGTTGCTTTACAAGGAAAGTCTGATACTGAAGATGAGGAATTAGGCGTGGCTGATCTTTGGGATTCTCAGGTGCTGATTGATGAGGTTGTTTCATGGTCAAATCTTGAGGATAGTGCGATTGAGTCTTTTCTTGAGGAAGATGTTTTGTTAAAGTTTGAGTATTAATAAAGATCTTCATGAGTTGTATAGGAATTTTACTTCTGATGAGATGTTAGAGGAATTGAATGCTATTTGTTCTAAGCATGAAATTCAACTTGAGGAAAGTTCTTATGATCCTAAGTCTGTTGTTAAGACTTCTATTGGTGAACCACCCACTTCCGTTCCTAATCCGTCTATTTCCACTCTTGATCAGTCTTTGTTAGTTAATAATGAAAATCATCATGTTGAAGAAGCTTCTAAACTCGAGCTTAAACCACTAGATCACCTACGGTATGCATATTTGGGTCAATCATCTACTTTGCCTATTATTATTGTTGCTAACTTGTCAGGTAGTGAAAAGAACAATTTTACTGACACTTTTGAGGAGCAAAGAAGGCTAAAACTTGTCATTAAGGATGTAGCCCTGGAAAAGATAGTTAAATGGTCATATAGAGATACGGTGTAGAAATTTTCAAGAGAAAAAGCCATTGCCATGTCTAGCTAAAGACTTTAAACAAACTCGCTTCCTGGGAGGCAACCCATGGATTTCCTGCTTTCAATAAAAGAGCATTTTCCCCAATTCTTCATAATTCTGGATTACTATTTTCGTACGGAGGGTGTAGAGGTCACTTGGCCTATTTTTGGAGCTCATGCTGTCTATCCACCACCCGAGGAGGGTGATCCTGCCGATGATTAGGTATGTTTCCTGCTATCCCTTGTATTACCTTCAATTCAATGGGGACATTGAATATTCTAAGTTTGGGGGTGATTTGGGGATAATTAGTGTTAGTGTGTCACTTGTTCATGTAGGAAATCATATTTTGCATGTTAGTAGTAATTCATTCATGTTTTGTTCGTATTATTGCATGTTTGTTTTATATAGGACGTTTTGTTATTTTGTTTCTATACCATGTGAGTCCATTTAGTTGCATTTGCATGGCATATTTTCATAATCCCTTAGGATGAGCTAATTCTGATTGGTAGGTAGATGTCAATTTGAGTGTGGTAATAATGAATAGAGGGTTGATTTATAGTTCTTATGAAATTGTCTTGCATGTTTCAGAAATAAATTCTTTACATAGTCTCATCGTTTGCTTTTGGGCTAGGTTGAGATCATGCTTGTTCGGTTGTTTTGGATTTAATCGCTTGATTATATTTAGAATTTTCGTTATTCCCTTGATGGCGTAGGAACACTAAAGTCTAAGTTTGGGGGAAACCAGGGATTTCATGCTAGTTGTTAATAGTTGTTAATAATGGCTAGGCGTCAAATGGCTAGTAGCCGGCTCATATTTTTATGAGTAGTCTAGGGTTGGATGAGAATACTCATTCCAGATTGCGTTGAAAAAAAAAAGAAAAAAAATCAGAAAAAAAAAAAGAAAAAAAAAAGTTATGTGAAATGTGTAAATGTAGAATTAACCAGGGTGAGCTCATTAATACTCGAGCAATTAAGTTCTAGGGGACTTTGTGCCTAGTGACCTAAGGCTTTAATAGTCTGGGATCTACTAACCTAACGCTCGCTACATGGGTATAATTGTATAAGCCTTTTGGGGTCTCATCCATTGCACAGTTAAATAAGCATGCGTTGTTGTGTATATTATTATGTGTCGTAGTTGTTAGTAATAAAGCATGAATTCATGTCTAACTCAAATGATGATGGAGGTGTTTCGAGGTTATGAAGTGTCTAGCGTCCATTCTATTTATAAACCTGTGATTGTCTTGTCGGAGAATGAGTATGATTTTGATCTAGTGTTAAGAGTATATCTGATGAGTATCGCACATACTCACATTTCTGTTCATGTATTGTTAGTATACGGGGACTTAGTCGAGCTTTGTTTGGATGTATTGCATTCTTTGAGATATTTGCTTATTGATTGGTTTTGGTTAGTCTAAGGGGATCGTTGCATTTTGTTAACACAAAATCACGCAAGTGCACGTGGTCACAAGTAATTTTCGATAAGTTAAGTTCGTTCCCACAGAGACTGGCTATTTCTATGTAAATATGCTCAAGCAACAATGTATGTTCAATTTCAATTGCTTAGACAAGTAACAAATTTGGGTTTGTAATTATCTAAATTAACTAAGAAACAAATTAACAAACTAAGAATTAATTAACTAACAAGAATTGGAATCGAATTACTTCTACAAGAGTAACATGGGATCCTAACTTCATTAAATACTTCGCTTAGATCTGACGCCTTTAATCACTATATGCAATGGTTATGATATCTGATCGGATAACACGAAACAAGTATACGCTACTTCTCAGTATAAGAATACCAAACTAAATATACATCCACAAAAGAGATAGAAGATGAATAGACACCAATTATGCTTAGACCCTATATGTCTATAGAATTTGAAAACATAACGGTTGAAGAGCAAGTTATCCATAAAGATCACACAGGGCAATATAAGTATTTTCATCTCATACTACGAATCATGTTGATAAACAATCATGAACCTATGCTAGCATGGCAAGTTCTAAATCTCAAGATCCACTTTCACTTCACAAGAGATTAACAAATTAGATGTTATCTACGCATCTAGCAATTAAGCACAACCATACGAGGATATCAGATATACATCACATACAGAACTTTAAAACAATCAAGATACTAAAGCTCCATAAATAAATCCGTTAGAATCCCATGACAACGATTATTTCATAATCGAACTTCTCGTCATCATGGGATCTGATGAAACCATAATAAAAACAAAGTATGAAAAGATACAAATAAACCTAAGTAATTGATATGTAATGGTGTTTTTTTGTCCCCCAAGATGTGTATTTATAGCCCCAATTTGCCTCTCCATCAAGCAATTGCCGTTTTAGAGTTGGAATAGGAGTATGGCAATTTTCGTTCTTGAATGAGAATAGAATTGTAAATTCCATGTGTAGATCTGATTCTGGAATGTTCTAGCCACCCAGAGCAATTACCATACTTATTAGAAGTAGGAATTATAGCGATTTCCTTGTCAAAGTTGAATTTCTGCAGTTCGGCACATAATACGTTTCCTAAACCGATTCGGTTTTGAAGGAAAATTCGTAACTGACTTTTCTTCAGTATTTCTGGGCCGTTCCAGTTGTATTTGGACATCTGAACCATTTTAGAATGAAAGAGAATTCCGTTATCTTCGCGTGGACTGTAAGATCGTCCAAAACGGACTTGTAGAACTCAAGATATGGCCAAAACTGTAATTTTTCAGCAACGCGTGCGCGCAACTTGCCCCTCAGGCGCGCAGCCTGCGCCTCTCCTACTGCATTCCGTGCATCCTGCGCCTGTAATCTGTCCAATGTTGTAGAAAATCTCCTAGGCTTCGCGTGAGCTGTAAGATCACTGAAAACGGACTTCTAGAACTCCAGATATGGCCAAAACAGTGAAGACTGCGCAACCTATCCAGAAAATCCGAATTTTACACAAATTTGCTCCTTTCTCCTCCGTTTCTTTTGCATTAGCTAACATCTTCAATACCATGACACATGTAACTCCTTGGTAGCATAACACAAGTGTCCAATATTCATTCCAATGCTTAATTCCACTCTAATATCGATTAGAAACACCAACACTAACCAATAGCTACAACCCTGCACAACTACACAAAACACATCAAAACTTACAATAAACTTGAGTCCAAGTGAATCAATTTAAGCCAATATGGAATGCTCCAAGTGGATATAAAATCCACTTATCACACCCCCAAACTTAAACCGATGCTTGTCCTCAAGCACAAACAAATAAACACTAACTAACTAACTAACTAGTACCACTTCCGTAGGTGATCACGGTTGCATTTGGCATATGCAACAAGCCCTTTAAACCCCTATGCAGCCCTAGTGGACGAGTGAGGTCTCGTGAGGGCCTATAGTGAATGTACCCACAAAATCCATCTAACTAAACAATGCAATAACAATGCAATGCATGAATGCAACTAATATGAAAATGCAATAATCCCCTTCAAACTAACCAAAACCAACTAGCAAGCAAATATCTCAAAGAATGCAACTAAATCCAAATAGAGCTCGACTAAGTCCCTGTATACTAACAATACATGACAGAAACGTGCGTGTGTGCGATGCTCATCAGAAATACTCCCAAAACTAGATCAAAATCATACATATTCTTCGCCAAGACAATCACAGGTTTATAAATAGAATAGACTGTAAACACTTCATAACTTAAGAACACCTCCATCATCATTCAAGTTAGACAAGAATTCATGATTTATTACTACGACATATAATAATATACACAACAACGCATGCTTATTTAACCGTGCAATTGATGAGACCCCGAAAGGCTTATACAATAATACCCATGTAGCGAGTGTTAGGTTAGTGGATCCCAGACTATAAAAGCCTTAGGTCACTAGGCACAAAGTCCCCGCGAACTTAATTGCTCGAGTATTAAAGAGCTCACCCTGGTTAATTTTTCATTTAACAATTCACATAACTTTTTTTTCTGTTTTTTTTTCTGAATTTTTTTTTCCGATTGCAATCTGGAATGAGAATTCTCAATTCCAACCCTAGACTACTCATATAAATATGAGCCGGCTACTAGCCATTTGACGCCTAGCCATTATTGACAATGTTTACAACTAGCATGAAATCCTTGTTTTCCCCCAAACTTAGACTTTAGTGATCTTACGCCATAAAGGGAATAACGCAAATTCTAACTATAAACAAGTGATTAAATCTCAAAACATCCAAACAAGCATGACCCTAACCTATCCCAAAAGCACCCAATGAGACTGTGTAAAATTTTTGTTTCTGAAACATGCAAGTCAATTTCATAAGGAATATAAATCAACCCTCTACTCATCATTACCACACTCAATTAGACACCTACCTACCAATCAGAATTAGCTCATTCTAAGGGATCATAAAAAATGCATGTCATGCAAATGCAACTAAAATGAACTCACATGGTATACGAAACAAAAATAGAATGCCCTACATGAAACAAACATAATTAATACAAACATATATGCATGAATTACTACTATTATGCAAACATGATATCTACATGAACATAATGACACAAACAACTACCACATACTACTTATCCCCAAACCACCCCCAAACTTAAAATATTCAATGTCCCCATTGAATTGAAGGTAATATAAGGAAAAGTAGAAAAACATACCTACTTGTCGGAATATGCAAAACAAAATGCAACACAAATGCGTGGGTTGCCTCCCACGAAGCGCTTGTTTAGAGTCAATTAGCTTGACTACGACATGCTTCCATTAAGGATGATAATAGTTGGCCTGGTCTTCTCTTCGTGAGACTTCATCATCATCACGGCGGCACACTTTCTGCCCCTTCTCCTCGCTTGGCCTATTCGTATAACAACTATATCCCGTTCCAATGCCTTCCTCGGTTGACCCAAAATCTGTCAATTTGTAGAACAACACACATTCGTGAGCTTCGCTTGAATATAATGGAGGAGGGTAAATGTAAGTTGCTGAAGCCTTTGGTTCCTCAACGAGAACTTCCTCCATTGGCTCTAATGCGCTACCTCCATCTTTATAATCTGAGACAAGTAGAAGACCTGAATCTTTCCCATGGTCATCAACCTCTTGGTACGCACATACCAATTCTCGAAATTTGTGTAGCTCACCAATGTCTGTCCCAAATAGTGCCCTTTCCAAAGCATCCACCTCACCAGCATGATCAAATTCCTCACATGGGTTGCGAATGCTCACCTCTCCTTGGAATCTGTCTTCCTCAATTATGCATGTAGTACCTTGCTCCAATTCACCATTATTTTCTGGAATTGCCTCTGGTATGAATTGCTGATTCTCTTGTTCCAAGGCACTCCTAACTTGAGCAACTATTGTTTCCAAAGAATTGATAGATGCCTCGTTACTCTTTACATGCATCCTAATCTCCTCCAGAGTCTCTTGTTCCAATGATCTCACAGCTTGAGCAACTAGTATCTCCATGGATTTTAAATAGTCCTCGTTACTCTTTACAAGCCTCCTAATCTCCTCCATAGCATCAACCTCATCTATTTGAAAAGTAGGAGTAGGTTGCTGATGTTGAAACTCTTCATTACCCAAAAAATATGACATATTTGGAACATCTTGCTGGTACTGTTGAGGATGGTACTGAAAATATGGTAGTTCCTCATAAATGACATATGGATCAACTCCTTCGTAGTAACAATATTGTGAGGTCTCATGAACGCCCGAACATAGCTCACATTGCTGAGGCATGGATGTCCTCGAATATGCCCACCATGGCAACTCCTCGCCTGCCATTTGAAACCAACAAAAAGAAACAAATAAAAAAGAAAATTGATAAGAAAAGAAGTGTCCAAGTCAAATAAATTTAACTTCCACTGATGTCAAGCACATAAACACCAAAATAACACCGAGTCCCCGGCAGCGGCGCCAAAAACTTGTTAACACAAAATCACGCAAGTGCACGTGGTCACAAGTAATATTCGATAAGTTAAGTTCGTTCCCACAGAGACTGGCTATTTCTATGTAAATATGCTCAAGCAACAATGTACGATCAATTTCAATTGCTTAGATAAGTAACAAATTTGGGTTTGTAATTATCTAAATTAACTAAAAAACAAATTAACAAACTAAGAATTAATTAACTAACAAGAATTGGAATCGAATTACTTCTACAAGAGTAACATGGGATCCTAACTTCATTAAATACTTCGCTTAGATCTGACACCTTTAATCACTATATGCAATGGTTATGATATCTGATCGGATAACACGAAACAAGTATATGCTACTTCTCAGTATACGAATACCAAACTAAACATACATCCACAAAAGAGATAGAAGATGAATAGACACAAATTATGCTTAGACCCTATATGTCTATAGAATTTGAAAACATAACGGTTGAAGAGCAAGTTATCCATAAAGATCACATAGGGCAATATAAGTATTTTCATCTCATACTACGAATCATGTTGATAAACAATCATGAACCTATGCTAGCATGGCAAGTTCTAAATCTCAAGATCCACTTTCACTTCACAAGAGATTAACAAATTAGATGTTAGCTACGCATCTAGCAATTAAGCACAACCATACGAGGATATCAGATATACATCACACAAAGATCTTTAAAGCAATCAAGATACTAAAGCTCCATAAATAAATTCCTTAGAATCCCATGACAACGATTAGTTCATAATCGAACCTCTCGTCATCATGGGATCTGATGAAACCATAATAAAAACAAAGTATGAAAAGATACAAATAAACCTAAGTAATTGATATGTAATGGTGTTTTTTTGTACCCCAAGATGTGTATTTATAGCCCCAATTTGCCTCTCCATCAAGCAATTGCCGTTTTAGAGTTGGAATAGGAGTATGGCAATTTCCGTTCTTGAATGAGAATAGAATTGTAAATTCCATGTGTAGATCTGATTCTGGAATGTTCTAGCCACCCAGAGCAATTACCATACTTATTAGAAGTAGGAATTATAGCGATTTCCTTGTCAAAGTTGAATTTCTGCAGTTCGGCACATAATACGTTTTCTAAACTGATTCGGTTTTGAAGGAAAATTCGTATCTCCTACTGCATTCCGCGCAGCCTGCACCTGTAATCTGTCCAATGTTGTAGAAAATCTCCCAGGCTTCACGTGAGCTGTAAGATCAATGAAACGGACTTCTAGAACTCCAAATATGGCCAAAACAGTGAAGACTACGCAACCTATCCAGAAAATCCGAATTTTACACAAATTTGCTCCTTTCTCCTCCGTTTCTTTTGCATTAGCTAACATCTTCAATACCATGACACATGTAACTCCTTGGTAGCATAACACAAGTGTCCAATCTTCATTCCAATGCTTAATTCCACTCTAATATCGATTAGAAACACCAACACTAACCAATAGCTACAACCCTGCACAACTACACAAAACACATCAAAACTTACAACAAACTTGAGTCCAAGTGAATCAATTTAAGCCGATATGGAACGCTCCAAGTGGATATATCACATTTCATATTAGTTGCATTCATGCATTGCATTGTGTTAGGTAGTCTTGAGTTTGTTTTATGCTTGAGGACAAGCATCGGTTTAAATTTGGGGGTGTGATAAGTGGATTTAATATCCACTTGGAGCGCTTCATTTCAGCTTAAATTAATGTCTTGACCTCAAGTATGTTGTACTTTTGATGTGTTTTTGTTTAGTTGTGCAGGATCGTAAAACATCGGCCAGGGTTTGTAATTTCCATTGTTCTTAGAGTGGATTTTGAGCTAAGGAATGAAGAATGAAGTATTTCCCTATGATAACCATGTAGATTATGAGTCAAGGGAGTGAAGAACGGCAGCTAACGCAAAAGAAGCGGGAGAAAACAGAGTTTAAATGAAGAAAATAGCAAGAAATCAATTTCTGGCAGAATCTGGTAGCGCAACCACGCCATATTGTAGCGTAGGGGTGCAGAACAGTGATTGAGTAGCGCAAGGGCGCTCCCTAGTGGCGCAGGGGCGCTACCTGTCGCTTGAAAAATCCTCAAAAATCTTCTATTTCGACTCAGATTGGTATTTTTGGTAATTTCTTGATGGAAAAGACTCCCGGGGCCTATATAAACACGTTCTACCATCCTTGAACATATAACTACTTAGAATAAACACAGAGAGAGCCAGAGATAAAGAGTCAGACTTGGAGACGGATTCCCGGAAGGACGTGACAGCATTCGGAGATCTAGATCTACTTTTGTATTCTTCTAAATTAGGTGATACTCTGGATTTTGGATTTGTTTTCTTAAACTCTTACTCTAGTTTATTTGTAATCATTAATACTTTGTTTACTATCATGTTTTCAATAGATCCCATGGTGACAAACGGTTCGATCACGAACTAATCGTTGTCATGGGATTCTAACGGATTTATTTATGGAGCTTTAGTATCTTGAGGCTTTAAAGATCTGTGTGTGATGTATATTGATATCCTCGTATAGTTATGCTTAATTGTTTGATGCGTAGCTAACATCTAATCTGTTAATCTCTTGTGAAGCGAGAGTGGATCTTGAGGTTTAGAACTTGCCATGCTAACATAGGATTATGTATGTTTTGACATCATGATTTGTAGCGTAATTTGAACTATCTTATGCTGCCCTATGTGATCTCAATGGACAACTTGTGCGTAAACCATTATGTTTTCAAATCTTATAGAGATATAGGGGCTAAACATAATTGGTGTCTACCCATCTTCTATCTCTTTTGTGGATGTATGAGTAGTTTGGTATTCGTATACTGAGAGGTATCCTATACTTTTTTCGTGTTGTCTGATCAGATATCATAACCATCACATACTTTGATTAAAGGCATTAACTCTAAGCGAAGTATTTAATGAAGTTAGGATCCCATGTTTTCCCTTGCATAAGTAATTAGATTTAAATTCTTGTTAGTTAATTAATTCTTAGTTTGTTCATTTGCTTCTTAGTTAATTTTAGTTAATCAAAACCCAAATTTGTTAATTGTCTTAGCAGTGAATAAAAACCATACATTGTTGCATATGTACATTAACTGAATTGAAACCTAAATCAGATCTCCGTGGGAACGAACTTGACTTATTCATATATTACTTTTGACCACGTACGCTTGCGTGATTTAATGCAAACACATAACCCTGTATGTTCTGTCTGAAAATCCTACTACATACTGAATTTTGCTTTCCATTGCTATCTTTATCTTCCAATTGATTTGATTCAGCAATAATAGGGTACATCTTTGCAAAAGCACCTATAGTTGGAATTTGCTTGATGACATTCCCTTCCTTATTATGAATTGTTATTTCCTTGAATGTCGATTGAGCATGTAGTTCTAGATCTGTTCCTGGAAGTTCATCATGTGGATGGGTTAGGGTGTCACTCCTCATTTGGCATGTTGGTGTCACTCACAGGTTCTGTAGGTGTTTCACATAACATTATTGACTCACTCAGATACGGGTTAGGTGTTTCACTCAATCGTTCTGTTGGTGTTTCGCTAAACACTCTTAACTCCGATTCCTGAGCTTCAACTGTACCTGCAAGTGAAATCATCTGATCCGTCCTTAAGGAGGTCACAGATGGTGCAATGGGGCTTCGCAAGTCCCCGTCCTTGTATAAGACAAGTTGCCTTCCACTTTCTCTGGATGAATCCGCGAGTGGAAAATCCCGTTGGGGAGCCAAAGATGTTCCTTCTAGAATGGGAGAAAATGATTCTGTTATAGGTGGCAAAGAATCAGATTTTCCCTCAGATTCCTGTGAAGGCGAGTGGTTCATTAAAGAACCTTCAGTAGGTAATCCTGACCTTAATATGGTCGGATCACTAACTATTTCCATCAATTCTTCCTCAACTTGCGGGTTAACTGGTTGGGATATTTCGTGTCTTAAAAATGACCAGTTACCCTGTTCCATCTCAATATGGTCTGTTTGGGAAGGGCTTGACATTTGGTCAACAGTTGCCTCGATTTCGGATCTTCTCCTC
Organism: Saposhnikovia divaricata; assembly: GCA_036435485.1. NCBI lineage: Eukaryota > Viridiplantae > Streptophyta > Magnoliopsida > Apiales > Apiaceae > Saposhnikovia > Saposhnikovia divaricata. Next base: position 190,394,768 of record CM071594.1, on the reverse strand, counting down.
TTGCGTGGAGGCAGAGTAGTTGAAGAAGAAGGTACATCCTTATGTGGTACTGCTAAGGCACTATCACCCTCTACACTCACTGGTTGAGCAATTTCTGGTATAGTAGGGTTAGCATTTTGTATTTTTGGTTCTTGTTCTGGATGTAAGAAAGGCTCTATGACCGGGGATAGAGGTTGTTGGTCTTCAACCTCTTGGTCAGGGATGGCCATTGGGGGCTCTAGCATAACATTATCTACATCCATTAGCATAGGATTAATAGGGTTAGGAATTATACCTTGTGGCTCACCTATTCTTGATGTGGTGGCAGAAGTGCTAGGGGCAAAGTGTTGAGATATGAAGTTAGCACTGTTGGTATCCCTGGGAAGGGTGCCCTGTTGATCAGTTTTGTAATGGCATTCTTCTTCATCTGCGTGCATGGTTCCACTTCATCGTACGAGAACAAGTCTTTCTCATTATTTGTAAGCACTCCATTAAGAATTAGTTGTAGGAACCTTGGATATAGGCATTCAACATTATGGTTCTGAAGAAGCCTGTCTTCTAGTGGTCCTAAGCTCAGGATAATTTGTTCAGTCAACAATCTTCCAAAATTAATCCTTCTATTGTTTGCAACATCATACCCAATCTTTGAAGAAAAAGCGGTATACTAGACAAGTTAGTCTTTTTAGAAGTAAAAGTAAGGATGAGAGTGTGGAAGAAAAAATTCAAGTGCTTTGGTAAAAAGTGCTTTAGAAATTCTCCGTAAAGAAGGTTGGTTGTTGACATCTTATCAGAGTAAAGAAAGCATGAATTTGTTCTTTTGTAGGCTCACTTGGAAGAACAAAGTTATCTAATGGAAAATGTAATATTGCATTGACATTCTGTTCCGTTACCCTTTTAGTTGTGCCATTGGACAAAGCAAAGCTAAAGGCGTAACCTTGTTCATCTGACATATCAACAGCCGAGCAATACAGCCTTTATAACATGTCCACATTCAGGACTGCGGGCATATTTAATGCATAGGCAATCGGTGAGTGTCTATTCCGAAATTATTCTCATGCCCGAAAATGAATATCGTAGATGGACTGTACATTCTGAAACGATGTGTGGTTTGTTTTCGAGAGTTTGAATTCTCTGGCTATTTGTACTTAGAATTCAAGTAGAAAGAATTTTTTTTAATCTCAAGAAAAACAATCCAACAGCAATATTACCAACAAAATAACCTACTAATAATTCGAACTAGTTTTAGAACTAAATTAGGGAATTCGAATTAAACCTAAAATCTCAAATTAATTTGAAAATTTAATTTTAGATTTGAAGATAAAATGAGGCTTTTAGAAATTCCAAAAACCCGAATAGTTCTTAGTATTGTTCGAATAAGATGTAAAACACAATCACAGTTATGATACTAAGACTAAAAACCACAGCAAGAAAGTTATATCACTGTGTAGATCTCAAGTTTTTAACGGTGAAAATGTAATCAATTGCTCAAAACAATCGAACAAAGGTTCGACCATATTTGTGAGTTTTATGTGTATATTCGTATATATAGAACCATCTCTCTCGATAGCTTTTAGAATGAAAACAAAAGAGAAAAAATCTAAGTACTTGAATATATACAACTGACAACTATAGAGGCATTTCTCTAAAAACATGTTTGATAGATTTTCATTTAAACTGTCGATAGTTTTTCAGCAGGGGTAGATGAGTCAAATCACCGTTGATAGTTTTTCAAAAACTATCGAGGTGCTGTGCCTTGACCTGGTAAACTCATTAATTCGATAGTTTTTTATAAAAATTATCGAGACCCACACAAAAACTATCAAAATAAAATAAATAAAGAAAAAAAGTAAAAGTTTAACACAAAAAGAAATTTTCGATAGTTTTTGATAAAAACTATCGAAAGATTTATTTTTATTTTCTATTTCTTTCCTCTTTTATTTTTTTTGAAAAATAAATTAAGTAATGCATACTTATTTCATTAGTTTTTATCTAAACTATCAAAAGGAGAATTACTTAATCTATTATTAATCAAATCAAGTATTATTATTTTACAGGGACACAAAAATGAATGATTTTTGCCCAGAAAAATAATTCTAACCTTACAAAAATTTTGAAAATTAATTCAAAAAATTTACAGTAATTTTCACAATAATATTTAAATAGAAATCTAATTGTTAGCTAATAATTACTCAACAAAATTCAAAAAATCTAAATCAATAAATTTTCTGAATCTGTTAAGCTTTGACAGGATTTACTGAGAACTTCTGAGTTCACTGTCAAAACTTCTAAGTTCTCAACGAATTTAATTTCTGATAAAAATTAAATTCTTATTTTGATCAAAGTTGACATGAAATTTTATTTCCTAATTTCTATGAATTTCTTTAAAATCATTAAACTAATTTTAAGAGAATTTACAAAGATCAGGAATCATCACATTTGTTCCGATATGAAAATCGTTCAAATATCAATAATGATACTGCACAATAACATACTTTAATTACTATGCTTCATTCTATTTTGTCTTGACAAAATAAAATAAACTTTACTAAATAAATGCTTGTTATTTAGAACAAAATAAAAGCACTTAAATAGAAATTTCAAATTATTAATAAATCAATTGCCAGAGAGTATATCAATCATACACATGGCATCTGATTCACAGAATAATTTGATTTTAAATAAATTTAAGTGTCCTTAAAATATTGATGACTTTTGAAGCACTCGAATTTATTAGAAACACCTTGCAGTGTTATACTTCTTATCACTTAATCAGACAGATTTAACATCCCTAATTCACCAACAAACTTAGAGAAAGTGGATTCATCTAGTAGTTTTGTTAAGATGTCTACAAGTTGTTCCTCTATTGGTACAAAATGTAATTCCACAGTACCATTATATGACATGTTCTCTTATATAATGATACCTGATATCAATATTGGTCCTTGAGTGTTGAACGGGGTTGTTGGAGATTGCTATGGCACTTGTGTTGTCGCAGAATATTGGAATCTTGTTCAACAAAAGCCTGTAGTCAGGAAGTTGGTTCCTTATCCATAAGATTTGAGCACAACAGCTACCAGCAGCTATGTATTCTGCCTCTGTTGTCGAAGTGGAAACTGAGTGTTGCTTCTTGCTTTTCCAGGATACCAGTCTACTTTCAAGAAATTGACAGCTTCTTGTAGTACTCTTTCGATGACTATTACAACTTGCGAAATCAGAGTCTGTGTAGCCAACAAGATCAAATCTTGTACCTTTAGGATGTATCAAATTTCAAGATTTGGAGTACCCTTAAGATACCTAAAAATCCTTTTAACAGCTATAAGATGAGATTCCCTAGGGTCAACTTGAAACCTATTACACAGGCATGCTGAAAACATGATATCTGGTCTACTTGCAGTAAGATAAAGTAATTACCCGATCATACCTCTATAGCATGTGATGCCGACCTTCTTACCAGATTGGTCTTGATCAAGATTAGTGGCAATTGGCATCGGTGTCTTTGTAGGGGTTGAGTCTTCCAAATGATACTTCTTGAGAAAATCTGTGATGTACTTGGACTGACAAATAAAGATTCCATCTTGCATTTGGCTCACTTGCAGTCCAAGAAAGAACGTCGACTCACCCATCATACTCATCTAATATTTGCTCTGCATTAACTTAGCAAACCTCTTGCATAGATCATCATTAATAGAACCAAATATAATATCATCAACATAAACTAACAATAATATCAGATCACTTTTATGCTTTTTATAAAAAAGAGTTTTATCTATGACACTTCTGGTGAAACCATTTTCAAGTAAGAATAGAGATAGTGTGTCATACCATGTCCTCAATGCTTGCTTGAGTCCATAAAGAGCTTTAAAGAGAAGATACACAAAATCAACCAATACTTGATCTTCAAACCCTGGAGGTTGTTCAATATATACTTCTTCCTCTAACTCTCCTAATGTGGGCCAAAAATAAGCCCTTAAGACATAATAAATGATGCATTAATTAGACCTAGTTTGGTCCAAATATGAAGCCCATTAATGATGCCCGAAACCCTAATTAAATGTTAATTTCGTAATTAATATTGAGGGTAATTACCAGCTCAGCAATAAGAGTCAAATAAGGATATTACTTCAACAAGAAGTAGCATTCAAGGCACCTAATTCAACATGGAAACAGATCCCTATAAGGTAGGAGTCTAGAACCTTCTTCAAGGAGGTGGCTTGTCCATCAAGTCTCCTAACCCTACTCTAAATCTTAGGCTCTCAATGCCTATATTAGGGCTTAACCCCTCATTCTCAGAACTACGTCTTGGTTTGATTCTCAACTATACGTGGGCATCTTGTGAGGACCCGAATTATGTCACAAAACACAAGCGCAACCATTAAGGCTCGAAGCTCACCAACCCTAACATTAAATACACGCGAACCCTAGCCACAATCTCAAACCCTCGTTTTATTCTACAACATTTGGTGCCGTCTGTGGGAAGACAACATCAACCATGGTAAGTATACGAAGAACACCAGTCACAACCGAGGTGACTACTATCATCTCCGCTCCGCCCGTCATCACTGAACAAAGGTATGTACCCTCATTAATGGAGACGACCACTCAACCTCAAGTTTCTCAACTTACAGGGATGACTCCCCATGCTGAGAGAACTCTACCTGTGGTCGTCCACCCAAATCAAAAGACAAACTCTCTTTAGATGGTGGTCTCTCCATTGGCTAATCGTCCCTTTCCCTCCGGAGCACAGATCTTCATCACCGACGTCCCCGCAAATTCCAATCCAATGTACGGGTTGCCTAACTACCCTCTGAATACTCGAGGAGTTGGACCAAGCGGTCATGCCCTACAGATACATGAGTTGTATCACCCTCCTGATATTAGAGGCTTGGGCCCTGATCAAGAATATCATGACTATTCTGGTCCTTATACTGACGATTCTTCATCTAAGGATGATGATCGTGATGAAGCCCCGAGAAGGCGACGTTCTAGAAAAGAGCCTGCAAGGCGTACTTGAAGAATCCATGATGGACCCCCCATGATAACTACTGAGAGAATTAAGGCTCATGAGGAAGAGATTCGTAAATTAAAGGAAGACATGGCAAGGGAACAGCAAAGGCAGAATCAGAATCAAAATTGACCCCCTCCGAGGACATGAGAGATTCCCATTATTGGCTTGGAGAGGCCTTCAAGGAGGTAGAGAAAGATCGAGGTCCCACGAGGTGGAACTACAAGGGCGGAGATCCCCAAGGGTGATCCTAGAGACTTAATGCAACTTGGAGATCCTGATGATCCCACACCACCATTCATTGAGGAGGTGATGAATGCTCACATCTCTAGGAAGTTTAAGATGCCTACTATAAAGGCTTATGATGGAATGAGCTCTTTTAAGGAATTGAGCACGGCTTTTATCAACCAATTTGTTAGTGGGAGAGTCCATGGGAAGAGTTTCGCATCCCTTATGCAGGTGATACAAGGAGAGAATGAGAGTTCAAGGGATTATCTCAAGCGCTTCACCAAAGAGACGCTAAACATCCCTGATCTGGAAAATAAAGTAGCTAGGATAGCCTTGGAGAATGGGACTTTGAATGTTTTCTTTCAGATGTTGTTAGCAAAGCATCCCCCTGAGAGCATGACTGAGCTCCGAAAAACGGCAAGCAAGTGCATAAAGGCTGAGGAAAGCATGAGGAAGACAGAGGTCTCTATCGAAAGTGGTGGAAACAGGAACTCTAAGAAGCGAAAGACAGAGCAGGAGTATGATGCTAGGGATAAGTATCCCCCAATTAGCAAGGACTCTGATTCTGCTCTAGGACCGAGGTTTGTTGAGTACGCAAGGTTGAACACTCCCAGGAGTCAAATCTTGTTGGATATTGAAAAGGATAAGGATTTTCGATGCCCGAAGCCACTCAGGGGTGATCCCTCAAAAAGAAACAAGAATTAGTATTGCAAATTCCACAAAGATGTGGGCCATGACACAGATGACTGCAAACAGCTCAAAAATGAGATCGAGTTTTAGATCCGTAGAGGGAAATTGAGCCACTTCACTAAAGGTGAAGGTCGAGGTGATCAAAGAATAGATTATGATAAAGGAGATGACGATCGCGGTCGTAACCCACAGCCCTAAGGGCCAGTAATCAACATGATCTCAGGAGGCCCGACCGCGGTCGGGGCAACAGGGAACTCTCGAGAGGCATATGCTCGAGAAGTAGTGCATATCGTTGGAGAAGCACCGAAACGTGCAAAGACTTAAGTAGCTATTGGATTTGATGATTCAGACTTAGAAGGGGTGTAGTTCCCCCATGACGACCCGCTGGTCATAACTCCCGTAATTTGAAATTCAGAGGTGAAGCGAGTCTTGATAGACAATGGAGCTTCGGTGAACATTCTGTTCCATGAGGCCTTTGTGAAGATGGGGTATAACGACTCTCAGCTGACCCCCTCCAACACGCTTATATACGGGTTCAATGGAGTAGAATCTAAAGTTATGGGAACTATTCAGTTGTCGTCACCATCGGACAGAAGCCAATAGAGGCTACTCAGATGCTGAACTTTTTGGTTATTAAAGCGTCTTCCACCTATAATGGCATCCTTGGGAGGACTGGACTCCACACTTTTAAGGCTGTGGCCTCAACTTATCACATGAAGATCAAGTTTCCAACCAAGAATGGTGTGGGAGAACAAAAGGGTGATCAGAAGATGGCACGAAGCTGTTATGTAGCCTCGTTAAGGCCTGACGGAGTCAAGGGGCATGTCCTCCCGATTGAAAACATGAATGTCTAAGCTGACGAAGACATGGATGCCTCAAAGTTTCTTATGTTTTAAACTATCCTAGTAGGACATAGCTTCATATTTATTAGGAGAAGTAGAAATAAGGTTCGATGAAACCATTCCAGGGCTTATTATCCCGAGTAGGACAGTAGTACTCTATGTAGAGGTTGAACCCATTTCGGATTATTAATGCAAGTTTGTTTTTCATTCATTGATTATGTGATTTTATTTATGTGCTAAGCACCTGATGTGTGTAAGTCAAGATGACCAAGTACTGAAAATAAAAGAATATATGAATGAAAACAAGCACATGCATTGGAAAAGATCCCGAAGGATCAATTAGATTACAATATAATCGAATTAAATTTTAAGTCCTGGAAGGACCCTTGATAAAAGACAAACGTGAAAGTCCTAATGGACCATCCGCTGAAGAAACATATTGCATAGCCCGAAAGCCAATGTAAGGATAATCAAGTGGGTGATTGAGTTATGATTTTTTGGCATCACATATAAGCCTCGGACGGCCATCATGGCTCAGGCGTTAACTGACTTCATGGTTGAATGTACCATTAACAACCAAGAAGTCTAAAGACAAGAGATATTAACCCAAGAAGGTAAAGAACTAAAAAACAAGAATAAAAATGAAAGCATGACCTTGAAAGAGTATTAGGTGCTCTATTTTGACGGAGTGCCAGAAACAAAATCTAGCGGTGCAGGCCCAGTCTTTGCAGAGCACATGATCGAGTATCCTTTGAAGTTGGATTTTTCAACTACGAACAAAGAAGCAGAGTATGAAGTCTTTAGGCTTGGTCAGAGCCATGAGGGTCAAGAATCTAAAGTTTTACGGAGACTCAAGACTTGTAGTAGCCCAAGTTAATGGAGAATTCGAGGCCAATGATGAAATTATGGCCAGGTATTTGAAGATTGTGAAGGCTGTAATGACATAGTTTGATGAATGTTATGTTGAACACGTACGAGAGAGGATAATGGGAAGGCCGATGCTTTGTTTAGGTTCGCTTTATCTGAGATAGAAAACTTCTTGTCTTGATCTGACGACCTCAATTGATATTTTGGCGATTAAAAACACCTCCTATTGACTTGAAACCTCATGTTGGTGGTCCAAAATGCCCTCAACCTGAATTACGGTGTTGGTGATTGATTATGAATACTTATTAGAAAAACTAATAAGAAAGGTTGATATCTTAAATTAAAAATAGAAAAATCAACTTGGGATCCTGGGTCCTTGATCCAGAACACCAACGTTGAATATGTGAACATCAACCTCGAATCCTGGGTGGAGAAACATGAGATATTAGCCATGAAGGCCAAGATTAGCTAAAACGCTAATACTTTATGATAGAAACAAAGAAAAGTCCAGAGAATATATTCCAAGACTAAGGATTGAAGCCTTGATGGCAAACAAGGCTCTCTGCCTTCAATCGAGCTTGTCGTTTGAATTCAAGGTCTTGATTCAAGAGCCTCCAATCAAATTCAAACCAAAGCTAGGTCCTATGAACATAAGAATAAGGTTGGGATCCTAGAATCAAGGAATGAAAACCAACCAAGGTATCCTAGACTTGAAGTCAAGTAGAGCAAGACCTCCTCCATGTGAAACAAGGGGGTAAGAACTAAAAAACTTCATCACAAGTTCTAAATCTTAGAATAAGAATGAATGGTTGATTGTAACCAACAATCACGAATGGATTCAAGGTTTAAAACTAAGACCTCAACAAATGAGTTAAAGGCCTGAAGGTCACGGAAAGTAAGAGTAAGAGCCTGTTTGGCTTCCACTCCTTAAAGGAGTTTGTGGCTTTAAGGAGAAAAAGACGTGTTTGGGTAAACCGGCTTTAAGCCCGCTTTAAGTTAAAAAACTGCTTTAAGTCATAAGTTCCATTTAGGTACTTTTCATTTATGACTTATGACTTATGGATTTTTTTTTAATTTTTTTTTCACGATTCTTTTAAAGCTTAAATATCATAAATTTTAAATTTTTTTTTAAGTCAAATTTCACTTAAAGTCAAAATTATTAAACCCTCATTTAACTTTAAGTAAAATTACCCAAACACTTTCATTGAACTTAAAGTAAACAACTTTACTTTCTCCTTTAAGTTAAAAATACCCCCATTAAGTCAAAAGTTACTTATTTTAAGCAATCCCAAACACCCTCTAAAGTCTGGAATGATTTGGTTGTCGACTTTTAAAAGTTGGTATTCGACATTCAAATACTGATGTTGAGGTCCAAATATCGACATTAGAATATCAATGTTGAGGTCCAAATATTGACATTCATATACTGACGTTGAGGTTCAAGGACCGAGCAACGGCCGACCAACCTTCAACCAACCGAGAGCCGGCCGACCGAGCTTCGGAGGAAGGCTCTGGCCGACCGACCTTCAGCCAACTAAGAGCTGGCCGATCGAGCTCCCAAGGAAGGCTCCGGCCGATCGACCTTCAGCCAACCGAGAGTCGGCCGACCGAGCTCCCAAGGAAGGCTTCGGTCGACCGAGCTTTAGCCAACCGAGAGCCGACCAACTGAGCTCCCAAGGAAGGCTCCGATCGACCGACCTTCAGCCAACCGAGAGCTGGCCAACCGACCTCCCGAGGAAGGCTCCGATCGACCGAGCTCTCGCTCCAGCCGACTGAGGGTGATGATCAAGTTTTGAGGTGATGTTCGAAACTTGAAATTCATGTTTAAGGCCTGATTTTGATGTTTGAAACATGAATTTCTGAACAGCACTAGCCTTAAAAAATAAAGGAGTCTTCCAAGGGCTGCCCCTTGGACCCTGCAAGGGGCTACCGCCCCTTGGACCCCGCTCGGGGGCGCTGCCCCCGGACCCCTATCCCTCCGATTGGGAATCATAACAAACTCAGACAACCGTACACTCCACCGTTAGCACCGTTAGTGCCGATTGCGGCGTTAGTGCCGATAGAGCCGTTAGTTCCCATAGCACTATTAGTGCCGTTAGCACCGTTAGCGTCGTTCAGTGCCATTAGCACCGTTTAGCATCGTTTAGCGTCGTTTAAACATCGTTATAAATGCGTCGGTCGCTCCACGCTTTACATCAAGACAATATCCGTGAAACACTAGTGTAAACCAAAATCCTCATATAAGGATAGGAAAATTAGGAGTCCCAGGTAAGGGATAAAAACGACCCTGAGTCTCGAAAAAGACAATTATAACTTCTACGAAAACCTGATCAGTTTTCCTAGAAGTTGGGGGCAAATGATGTGGGCCAAAAATAAGCCCTTAAGACATAAATAATGATGCATTAATTACACCTAGTTTGGTCGAAATATGAAGCCCATTAATGAGATCCGAAACCCTAATTAAACATTAATTTCATAATTAATATTGAGGGTAATTAGCTGCTCAGCAATAAGAGTCAAATAAGGATATTACTTCTACAAAAAGTAGCCTCCAAGGCACCTAATTCAACATGGAAACAGACTCCTACAAGGTAGGAGTCTAGAACCTTCTTCAAGCAGGTGGCTTGTCCATCAAGTCTCCTAACCCTACTCTAAATCTTAGGCTCTCAATGCCTATATAAGGGATTGACTCTCATTCTCAGAATTACGTCTTGGCTTGATTCTCAACTCTGAGATACGTAGGCATCTTGTGAGGACCCGAATTAGGTCACGAAACACATGCGCAACCATTAAAGCTCGAAACTCACCAACCTTAGCATTAAATACGTGCGAACCCTAGCCGAAATCTCAAACCCTCATTTTTATTCCACAACATTTCAGAAATGCACTCTTCACATCTATTTAATATACCTTGAAGTCTGACTGTCCTGCGAATGCCAGAAACATATATCTTTATTGCCTCAAGTCTAGCTACTGGAGCATATGTTCCATCATAATCTATTCCCTCTTCCTGAGAGTAACCTTTTGTTACAAGTCTGGCCTTATTTCTTGTGACAATGCCATCTTTATCAAGTTTGTTCTTGAATACCCATCTGGTGACTATGACAGATTTATCTTTAGGTCTAGGTACCAGCTTCCAAACTTTCTGTCTTTCAAACTGATTTAGTTTTTCTTGCATTGCAATAACCCAATCTGGATCTTCTAGTGCCTCCTCCATCTTCTTAGGCTCTATCTCTGAAAGAAATCTGGAATAGTTGCAATCATTTCCTGTGGAACTTCTAGTTCTCACTTCTATGTTTGAATACCAATGATCTACTCAAAAGGATGATCTCTATTTCAAACCCTTTGTCTTGGTAGATGTGACCTCGATGATTCTCCTTGTTCATAGTTGTGTTGAGTGTGAGTAGTTGATTCTTCACCTGCTCCCCCTGTGTTGTTGCTAGTATGACCACTGACTAGTACTTGCATATGTTGCTAGTACTTGCATATGTTAAGATGTTTAAATTAGTACAAAAGTATTCAATAGTAGACGCTGAAGATTTCTACCCATACTTCAATTTTGAGAACAAAAATGAGGATTATTTTTACAATACAATTTAAAAGATTTTATTATTTTCAGTTTTTTTATAATTTTGTGAATTTTTACATTGCATTCTTTCTTAAAAAAAAGTTGACCCATTAATTCCTATTATTGACCGAATAAACCGTTTTTTGACCGATTTTATCAATTATTGATCGATTTTTACAAAAAACGAGTTTTGACCCTATTATAGCAAAATCAATTCGATTGACCATCGAACAGTGATTAATCACCTATTAATCCCGATTAATCACCACTTTTTATAACATAGAAAACAATATACTATTATATCATAGACCAATTCAGTGTCTTAGCAAAAAAAATAAACATTAAGATGGATAGATTGTCAAGGGAAAAATTATCGTGCCTAGCATGTTAGAAGCAACAATTAAAGAACAATTTAGTTAGATTACTTTATTAATTGAACTCGTGTGATTTTTTATTCACAGATTCACATTTATTAATCTGAGCTGGGATTTTCAATTTAATAGCAGGTATATCTCATATTTTGTAATTGCTTCTTTGTTATGTAATATTAACATATTTATACTAAATTATAATAAGTAGATTAGGGAATAATTATTTATAATTTGGTTTAATGACTTAATTATATAAATAATAATGATCGTTAGATTTTTAATAAATCAATGAGAATCGTTAGATCTATCGCTAAGTAATATTTCATATTTTTGCTAATTTATGAATATCCAAGATTCGAATATTGTTAACAATAAATTAAAATTAAGAATTTACATTATTAGTTCTAAATAATACATGAGGTTTTGACTAATATATATTAAATTAAAATTAAAATAACTTCGAAAATAGATAAAATTTAATTTTATCTTAAGAAAATATTATATTACATTTAAAAAAAGCTCGTGCAACCCGTGGACTATAAGCTTATAACTAATAAAATGCATCAATATATATATATATATATATATATATATATATATATATATATATATATATATATATATATATATATAATTAAAATAATTAGAAAATTAGATAAAATATAAGAAAATATTATATCACAATTAAAAAATGTCGTGCATCGCACGGATTATAAAATAATAACTCATAAAATGCATCAAAATTTATATATATTATTGATTAGAATATATAGTATACGTGATTAGTATTTTTAGATGTGTTCAAAAAAATTAATGTATTTTAGTTAGAAAAGACAATCGACTAATTATTATTAAATATGTTATTTTTATATAATTAAAAATAAAAAGTAAAACTTTTATTATTTGGATTATCTCTATCGGTGGAAGAACACTTCATTTAGGAGAATATAGAAAAAAAAGAAAGGAAGAAAAAATGCAGGATTTTCCAAGGAATAGATAAAATGCATGATCGAAAGTAGGAATGGGCATTCATCCTGGTTCGTCCGATTTTAATCCGATTTTTGCATTGAACGAGATGAGAATTTAGAGATTTTTTCGGATACGAGTCGGGGAATGGGAACAATTTTCAAAAAAAAACTTGGGAAGTGGGCCGGGACCAGGATTCTATATATTCTCGGCCTGATTCCCGATCCCTTTCTCAATTTTCTTCACCCGATCCGATTCTCAATCCTGACTCGATTTCACTATACTATAATATATAATTATATATATTAATAACCATGTATTAATATATATGAATTTCCAATACATTATATAATGTTTTAATTTTACATGTTTATCTTTTTAGTAGTTAAATAAATTAATTTCCATGTTAATTAAATTGTTTCTTTAAGTAATATTTTTTTATATTAATTTAGTGCATATGAGCTAACGAAAGCAGGTGATTTTAGGTTTCAAAATGAAATTTTAATAATTAACATATATGCATGTGAAGGTTAAGATATATTTATTATTAGATTAATAATGGTGATGAAAAAACATCTATTATCTATTATATTATTAATAGCACAACAAGGGGATTTGTGAGACAATTTATTCAACATGAAATTACTAATTTAACCTTTCTAATGATATAAATGATAAAAAAATAGTTTCCAATGAGGATTGAACCCTTGACCTCTCACTTGTAAGTGAGAATCCTTACCACCATGCTAGACATGAGTTTTGAAAAAATTATAAAACTCATTATTATTATATCATAAGACAACCCTCATATATTATATTAGTGATAAAAAAATTGTTCCTAGAGAGAATTGAACCATTAACCTATAACTTAAAAAAAAGAATCCTTACCATTATACTTGACATAGATTTTGGATATATTGTAAAACTCATTATTAATATATCGTGGGACAATTTAATTATCATGAAATTACTAAATTGCCCCTCCTATATTATATTAATGATAAAAAAATTATTTCTAATAGAAATTTAACCCTTGACCTCTAACTTAGAAGTTAGATTCCTTATCACCATGCTAGATATTAATTTTGATTATATTATAAAACTTTGAGAATATTTCGAACAGTACATTGTTATGTAGCAATTTTTTTTATTTAATGTTGAAACAAGTTACTTAGATTTAGACGATAGATACTATAATTTGTGTACTAATTTATATCTTATGAATATCTTTTTAATTCGGGTCAAATGCATAAATCGGTTGTGGATGATCAGGCAGTCACTACTAATACAAATTCTATATGCTCATAAGTCATTCATTTGAACGTTCGTTTAAAGAGATTAGCACATTGAAATTTATTTATTTTAGTTGTACATACATCAATCATCATGAATAAATAATTTCTTAGATATGTTTTGCATACTAAGCATTTACATGTTGCAAGCACCATTTAATTACAAAACAATATAAATACATATTAACATGATTTACTAGCAAAGCTCGTGCGGTAAATTACATGCACATTAACCATCTATATATTAACATATTTAATTATAGTGGAACAGAAAATACAACGATCTATTATTTCTTATGACAATATGGGTTTGGAAAGTTCTTCTACTTGCACTCTCCATTTTCTAAATTCAGGTTCAGCCCATTCTGGTAATATCAGCTCAAAAAAACTGAAGCACTAATTTAAGTCACTTGATTTCATGGTGTTTGAATCACACGGTTGATCTCCAAGAAATTTGGAGCCAATCTCTTGTATAAATTCTTCAGTCATATCGATCTTTTGCTAATATGCAAGTTCATAACAGTCATTATTTATGTAAATACTTTTATACTCCTAATTCAGGCAAGTAGTAATCCTGAGATTAGCACATTGCAAGTAATACATATTTTTAGCTGTGTAGTTGATATACACCGTGAACACATAATTCCTCTTGAACTTATTTGCATTCTGAGTATCAACACATTGAAAATATCATTTGATTTTTTAAAATAGAGCAACACAATTACATATTAATATAACTTCGCTAGCAAGCCCGTGCCTTGCACGGCTATAAACCAGTTGTAACTTAACATCTAACCTAGCTATGGTTGTTACAAGAAAAATTATTTTAAAATCTCACTAAATAATTTTTAAAAAATAAAATTTTCCGATTTCTTACGAAGTTTGTCATTACCCATTTAGATCGACAACACGAAATGAAATACTGTAGTTTCCCAAAAGAAATTGGACGAAGAAACGGGTTTGAATTCGGAGATGGAGAACAGCGATAGCACTCCTGCCTCGAAATGACCTGCCCATCCCTATTCTAAAAGGGTTATATGAAAACGACAAAAAAGGCTTGACCGAGTCAACGCCCCCTCCCCCAAAATAGCGCCTCCGGTGGCCGCTCCCGAGAACACACACACACGCACTACACATTGTGAAAAAATTAGACGGAAGAAAACTGAAATCCATGCCGGAAGAAACCAAATCAGTCGATTACGCCATGGAAGCGGCGTCCGGCCCTCACTTTTCCGGCCTCCGTCTCGATGTTCTCCGATCCTCTCCCTCTTCTTCGCCTCGTTCCAATCCTGTACAAGCCATTTCTTCTTCCACTACATCCTTACCTACTTCACAACCCTTCATTATTGGTAATATTCAATCTCTCTCTCTCTCTCTCTCTCTCTCTCTCTCTCTCTCAGACGCACACATATATAAATAATTGCTATATGTGTAATTTATGCGGTTCTGAGTAATTGCATTGAATAATTATTTTTAATTTGTTGTGTTTGATTGAGCAGGAGTTTCTGGTGGTACAGCTTCGGGTAAAACCACTGTCTGTGATATGATTATTCAACAACTACATGATCATCGCGTTGTGCTTGTTAATCAGGTTTAAATATTCATTTTTATGATTTTCTGTAGAATTTTTTTCATGTTTCTATTTTAATTACCAAGGTTGTGATGATGTGGTTAAGGAGATGTGTTATGTGTTGTGCATTTACTGTTTAATTTGCGGTTTTAGGATGTGAACTTATTATTCCTGTGTTATCTCCTATTTTTTTCTAATAATATTTAAAGATTTAAAATTTTTAATCTTGGTGATTAGACGTTTCTTTGACATTGATGTTTCTTTTTGGTACTGTAGGATTCTTTTTACCGTGGCTTGACACCAGAAGAATCAAAACGTGTGCATGAGTATAATTTTGATCATCCAGGTAATTTAGTTCCAGGAAATTTAATTGTTAGGCATATTAAGTTTCTGGTGCTTGTAAACTGGGATGAGTTGTGCCTTGATGAGAAAACGTAGTTAGTGCTTTAATAAATGTAGTATGAATTTATGTGTAGATGCATTTGACACGGAGCAGCTTTTAGAGTGTGTTGAGAAGCTCAAACTTGGGCAGTCTGTACATGTTCCGATATATGACTTTAAGATACATCGCAAGTCTGAAGATTCTTTTCGGCAGGTTTGACCTTGCAACATGTTGGCTAGCAACTTGGGTTCAGCCATTCATTGGCTGACCAGCTCGGATGACGTTACATCTTATGTCTATCATGTTACTTGTTTTGTATGTTTTTCTGTGTTCCTGCACGTAAAGATTGTGTATATATAATTTTGCATGTTGTGGTAGCAGCTCGTCAGGATTTACTTTCTATATTTGTTATTTATGTATTGATTTGCTTTGGAAATTTCAAACTTGCAAAGTAGACGTTTATGTATAGAATCAGGTAAACTATCTTAGTAAGACACAATGTAATCATGCATGTTATCTTTTTCTCTTGAAGACGAGGCGTGTTAAGTAAGTGTACAACAAACAGAATTTTTTTTATTTTTTGCTTAAACAAAATAAATTGTAAAATATTATTTCTTAACTCAATCACTCGTATGAAAGCCTGATTCTTATCGCTAAATAGATATGTCACTATGCTTATCTTGTTTCTTTACTGAATAGATAATACCATCATTATGAGAGATATAAGTTTTAACAGGTTTTCTCAAGCTCTCCCAGTTTGCGTGCTGTGTCCTTGTGTTTGTTTGAGAAGATACATAATTTGTTGTTTTAGTATTAATGTATTTTTTTGGTTAACTTCCATAGTTCTAATATTGTCTCCAAAATAATGTTGTTGAGTTGTTCAGGTAAATGTATCAGATGTAATTATATTGGAAGGAATCTTGGTATTCCATGACCAACGTGTTCGTAACTTGATGAATATGAAGATTTTTGTTGACACAGGTTACCAGTTCACACTCACTTTTTTTTGTTGTTTTGTAGCTTTTACTTCTCATCTCATCATTACAGTTACTTGTCACGTTCTGCGTTTTAAATTTGGATTTTCTAAAGAAACATTCTTGTTTTTTAGTTTGGTTCTCTTTTGATATTAATGGGGTAGACCGTCGGTAGATGTGCTCTATATTTGTTTTCTTTCTCCACTCTGCATAATTAAATAAGACCATTTTAGTGGGAAATGTGCTCTATTTTTATTTTATTTTTTATCTTTCTCCACTCTGCGTAATTAAATAAGACCATTTTAGAGGGAAATTATAGATGCAAAGGTATGCAGCTTGATTTTTAGACCCTGAATGTCATTTTGAAATGTAAACCTTGGTTATTGAGATAAAATCTCATTTTTATATGTTTACTATTTGTAGTACTTTAGTTATTTAAGATTCAAGAATCATTGATTTATGAAGTATCGTAACATATCGCATCTATGAGAAAATTAACTGGTTTTCATTCTTTAAAAATAAACTAGACATGTCATAAGTATTTTCATTGCTGGTTATTAAGTTTACATATATCTTGTTTATTTTTCCATAACACATTTTTTGATCTTGTCTGACCCCGTATACTTTAGGTATTGCTTGAACTACCACAATAAATTGATTATTTTTAGATCCTCTTT
The DNA here is from genome assembly GCA_036435485.1 of Saposhnikovia divaricata. Lineage (NCBI taxonomy): Eukaryota > Viridiplantae > Streptophyta > Magnoliopsida > Apiales > Apiaceae > Saposhnikovia > Saposhnikovia divaricata. The sequence goes on along the minus strand of CM071594.1, from coordinate 190,377,360 downwards.
TTCCTGACCTCGTATACTTTATGTATTGCTTGAACTACCACAATGAATTGATTATTATTAGATCCTCTTTTTCCCTCATGAATGAAAAAGAATGCAACATTATCTTGGTGTTAATTTTAAGTTCCCTTAAGTTGTAGCTTCATAGACAGTGGGTCATGCAAAATTAAGGGGGGTTGTATTCATGCCGTCATGGATACATTTTTGTATCTTGCTATTCTTCTTAATTCATTAGTAGGCCATGTCTTCCATATTCGCCATATTTTCATTCTAGGATGAGTTTCATATGCATCCATGAAGTGCACTTGCAAATATTTACAAAAGAAAAAGAAGCCATAGACAGCTCTTGACTATGTCCGTGCATATAACCTGAATTCATGTCCTTTCTCTGTCCCACTCCATTTTTGCATACCCACAACATTCTATATTTATATCAACTAATTGATTATTCTTCAATGAACTTTTACTATGATATCTGTACATTAATTACATTTTATCCAATTTTACCATATTTACCAGTAGCAATGTTCCCATTTAATTCTTTTGTCTGCTTCTTGTGTGATATCCAGATGCTGATGTGAGGCTTGCTCGTAGAATACGGCGTGACACTGTTGAGAGGGGTAGGGATGTTAACTCTGTTCTTGAACAGGCAAGCCTTTACTTAGTATAATTAGCTTTAGGATGCTGATTTTTAGTCTATTAGTACGATACATTTGTACACTGTAATTTTTTCTGAGTGCTCAAAACGGTTTAGTGTTTCTTGGACCTTTGTTTTGTAAATTCTTTTTCCCTTATATTTTTGTAAAGTGTAGTAAAAGGTGCCTCGTGGGCTAGATACACAGCACTTGCACCAGGTGAACATTTGGTCTTTTAGTCCGACTTGACTCCACTAACTTTTTTATGTAAAGTTCCATGACTCGATTACTTTTACTCCACAAGATGAACGTAAATTATTCTTCCTGATAGGCCTTTCTCCCTACATTTAAGGCTTTACATTGTAACTTAGTAAGATCTTTTGGAGAGAAATATAAGAGGAACCAAATAAGATTTACAAATATAAATATTCGATAATAATTACTTAAAATACGTTTGAGAAAAGGTCATAAAAAAATTGCGAAATGCATGCATTATACAAGGGATTGAGACTCATATGCAATATATTTTGATATTTTTGTGTATTTTCTTGTGTCTGCTCAAACACTGAGAAAAGTTACACACAAATATGAATGTATATATTTAAATATATGAGTTTAGATATACGTGTCGTAGAATTTGTTGTTTTGTGAATAAAATTAAAAAAATATAGCATCTGTTTGATAAAGGCGCGAGTCGGTGATTAGTACCCTGCAAACTATTGTGCTTTGAAATACATGCTAGATAATGGATGAATATTAGTTTCTTTAGATATCAGTAGCAATTGAAGTGTTAATTAATAAAGAAAATGGGAAATAGAAATAAATGCTGCTAATAGTCGTCAGAAATTAGCTATATTATATTAGTATCGGATGAAGTAATGAAGGATATTTGGCCAACGCTGGTGCAAGTTACCCTAAGCTACTAGTTGCAATGGCCCAGATGATGAAGGCCCCTTTGGGCGAAGGAAGCTCGGAGGTCGGGCAAGACTTCCGTCATCGACTAGAAACTGATGATAATGGTCCCTTCATGCGAAGAAGACATGTTTTAGAAGGGAGAATGAGCCAAGACTAAGGAGTCTTTCCCCTAATGTGGTTGTGCGCTATTGCAGTATTGCCTCTTGGTAATTGAGCGGGAGGGACGGGAGAGAGATTAGGGGTACCAAGTTAAGCCAGTAGCTATCCAGTCTAATGCAGGGCATCTTTTTTAATTTTCTACGCGATGCATTGAATATGTGAAAATAAGAATTGTTCCAGATTGTTATTTCTTTTCTCTGAAAAATTCAGTCTCTGCAAATTTGTGTGTCCACCTTCTAAGTTCCCAGGGATTCATTTCTATGGCTCTTTAGTTTTCCAGTCTTCAACACGCATTTCTAGGATGTGAGCTGTAACTTCCGTAAATTATCCAAGTCCTGTGATCATAGATTCTCAGTGAATTTGTGTGTATAATATGTGGCTATTATATGATGCCTTTTGAACTTGGTTAAAAATGGGAGACTTTTGCTTGTGGGATGTCCACGTGCTCTGAACATAGTCTTTTTTTAGGTAATTATTTATGTTTTATAGTTTTCTGCTGTGGTCATCAAGAAGTGTTGAAGGTCACTCATTGCATGTCCTAAGTGTTCGACATGGCCATTTGTTAAGGCTCAAATCTTGTCAAGCTTTACTCAATTAAATTAAAAGCTTACTGATAAGCGGTGCTGGTGAAGTTGAATTTAGATCACAAAATTAGCAAATGTTGGTCTATAACTCTCTATGCTAGTGAAGTTTATCAGTAGCCTGGTTGCGCCATGTCAAAATATTGCAAATGTTGGTGTAAGCTCAAAAGGATTAGGTGACGGATATCCTGGAGGATTCTAGTTCTATAGCCTGGTACCATATTGGACCTTGTACTCTTAAGATTGAAGGTTGTCTTGTATTCATTTATTGTCTAATATGGTAGGGTTTACTTGTCATTTCAACTTCTATATATATATATATATATGATAGTAGGGAGCCTGAGATATATCTAAGGTAAGTTCCCTAAGATAGTATAATTTTATATATAAATATGGATGGGCATTTTTGTAAATTCAAGATTTGTTTAAAATTTTATTATTCCAATAAATTTTAAAGGGAATCTCAGCAGGATCCTCTCTCTCTCTCTCTCTCTCTATATATATATATATATATATATATATATATATATATATATATATGAGGGGAACTGGTCAACAGCCACAGTTGGATATTTTAATATATCCAACCAACCCATCTTATACCATTAAAACGTCCAGTCAACGGGCAGGATGAACAGTAGTTACGCTATATTATATAGCGTACTACGCTCTATTATAGAGCGTATACGCTATATAATATAGCGTAACAAATATTCCCATTTTACCCTTATTCTGTTCCGCTCTATTATATATCTTAGCCGAGAACAACACCAATTTCAGCTCAAACAGCCCTTCATGTTTTGAAATATCATTTCAAGAGTGTTCTTGAGTTTATACCCAATCTTAAATCATTTGGAGATATATTTTACACCATTACAAACTTAATCTACACCAATCTATACCTATTTCTACTTTACCAATCTTAGTTTATTTGTCAAATCTTACCCAAATTTGAAGATTTTGAAGATTGAGCTTGGAGTACCATTCCCAAATTAAGATTTTTGAAGATTGAGCTTGGAATTCAAGGTTAGCTCTCTATTTAACCCATGGCTTCTTTCATTTTTTCGAAATTAAAATCTCCTAATAAGACACCTAGTAAGATTGAGATTGAGGTAGAAAATGAAGATGTTAACGAACGTCCACACACACCTAAAATAATAGATCTTGATGATGATAATAATGAAGATGTTAAGAATGATGATGGTGATGTTGTCTATGATGATGTTGATGATGGTGATGATGTTGAAGATGTTGAGAATGGTGTTTCTTTGGATGATTTGAATGATGTTTGCCCATGTGTTGGTCAATTATTCGATAGTTTAGATGAAGCGGAGAGGTTTTATAGAGATTATGGTAGGCGTATTGGTTTTGAAGTCATAATTAGAACTACACATAAACGTTCAAAAAACAACAAGATTTGTTCGCGTTTGTATATATGTCGAAAGGGTGGGAGATTAGCCTCAAAATCTTTGGATGATGAAGATGAAGTTCCCAAAAAAAAGAGAAAAAGAGATTCTCTTGGTAGAACGAAATGTAAGGCGCGAATGTATGTTGTTCATAGAGAGAAATCAAATAAGTGGGAGGTAACATTGGTTCATTTGGTACACAATCATGAGATGGTTTCACCTAGTAAGGTACATTTCATGCAAAGGCCAAGAAACATAACACCCATCATGCGAGAATTGATTATAATTTTGAGTAAGTCGGGTATTGGGCCTCAACAATCTTTGAATGTAATGGGTGAGCTTACGGGAAGCTTAGAGAATATTGGATTTACTAGTCAAGACATTAGGAATGTTTTGCGTGATATTAGACATCATGTATTTGATTCGAGTGATGCCAAAGAAGGTTTGACATTACTCCAAGAATTAAAATGTAATAGTTTTGGGGATTTTTTCTATCGAGTAGATGTTGATGAGGATAATCGGGTGCGTTCCATGTTGTGGGTTGATCCAAGATCATTAAATGCATATAAAAATTTTGGAGACGTGGTAGTATTTGACTCCACATACCGCACAAATAGGTATAGTATGCCATTTGTACCTATTACGGGGGTGAACCACCACTACCAATCCATATTGTTTGGTTTTGCACTAATAAGGGATGAGAAAGAAAGTTCTTATATATGGGTTTTGAAGAATTGGTTGGAAGCTATAGGAAATAACCCTCCAATCTCCATCATCACCGATCAAGACATTGCACCCTAATTCGAAACTTTAATCTAATAAACTTTAAAATGCAAACTTTAATCCAATAATCCAAAATTTTGAAATAATTCAAAAATTCGAACCCTAATTCGAAATAATTCGAAAAATTCGAACACTAATTCGAAATAATTCCAAAAATTCGAAATGTACATACATACACGAATCTACACACATATATACATACAATTCGAAATCTACACACATATATACATATATACATACATACACGAATCTACACATACAAATCGAAATGATATATACATGCATACATACCTATAGGAATCTACATACAAGAAATAGACACGAAGTTACTCACTTTATATGCAGAAATGATGAAATTGATGATGATTTACTTCCGATTCCGGTGGATTTGCGATGTCCGGTGGTCTGTGGATGATTTGCTAAATGTTTTGTAAAATTATGTATATGAACCACAATACGCTATATGATATTCTGTGTGAAATAAACCCGGTTTCGATAAAAAAAACCGTGTACGCTATATAATATAGCGTACTACGCTATATAATATAGCGTAAGTTTAAACCGACACGTGCAGGGCACGTGACAGATTTAGGGATAAAAAGGTAAAAAGGCTTACGCTATATTATATAGCGTAGTACGCTATATAATATAGCGTATACTTTTAAATCCCAACCGCCCATATCTTTAGTGGACGGTTATAGATGGGTTGGTTGGATATTAGATTATATCCAACTTTGGCTGTAGAAGGCGTCCCATATATGAGTCTGAGATATATCTCAGGTAAGTTCCTTGAGATATCTATCTTTTATATGTAAAAATGGGGTGGGCGTTTTAGTAAATTCAGAATTTTTTAATTAGCCCTGCGGCCCAGTAAAATTTAAAGTTATTTTGTATGTATCTCAGGAAAAGTTCCCTGAGATCTATCTCAGGATCCTTTTTCTCTATATGTATATATATATATATATATATATATATATATATATATATATATATATATATATATTCTGTTGGTATCAGCAATACTATTTTTGCGGAGTCAAAATTCATGTATTTCTTGTTTTCTGAGCAGTATGCAAAATTTGTGAAGCCTGCTTTTGATGATTTTATTTTGCCGTCAAAAAAGTATGCTGATGTTATTATTCCCCGTGGAGGTGATAATCATGTTGCAATTGATTTGATTGTTCAACATATCCACACAAAGCTTGGACAGCATGAACTTTGCAAAATTTATCCCAATGTATATGTTATTCAGTCAACATTTCAGGTATGCTCTATTTTTGTATGGTACTTTCATGTTTTTCTTTGGTTTTTACAGGCCTCACGGGCAGTGTTATAAGAACTGATAAACTATAGTATAATTGCTGGCCATCTTATAATGGCTCTGAACTCTTGACCTCTTTGTGCATCAGTGATAATCAATAATACCGTTTTCAACCGATGAGGTAAAGATGTAAAAACTAACACATTGTAAAATTAAATTATGTGTAATTTTACACATTAATTGCACCAGATATAAATTAACTGAAAGCGAACATGATGAAAATAACTAGAAGAAGGGTGTCATGTAATGCTAGTGTTTTACTTGCGCACCCAACTAACTGAGTCTCTCAGCCTAAACAATGAGCTCCCTCTATTAGTTCTAATCATAAATTGACCCTGAACAAATTTAGCCTATTATTTATGGGACTGTCATAGTTGCTCACCTATGTGAACTTCGCGCACACACAGACATGCGAGCACATCATTATGTGTCGTGAATTTATGTTTTACTAATTACTTGATTTTTTTCTTCTCTCCAAGCATCCAAGTATATCTGTTTTACTAATGAATTTCATGCTACAGATAAGAGGCATGCATACACTGATCCGAGATCATGAGATATCAACAACTGATTTTGTATTCTACTCAGATCGGCTTATACGCCTGGTACTTGAGCATTATTTATTTATTTTTAGTAATTTAGCATCAATTGGAGATCTCTGTACTTGGACTATCCTGGTCTGTATGTTAAGCTTCCTTCACCTCAACTTTCAGGTTGTAGAGCATGGCCTTGGTCATTTGCCCTTTACCGAGAAGCAAGTAGTCACTCCAACGGGTATGTTGGTAACTAAATTAATAGTATCATATCAATCTTTTTTCTCTTGATCGCGGCACTACCTTCTGATTGGTGTCTCTGTGCTCTGTTAAACAATAATACAAGTCCCGGGTCTTCTGCTAGGCCTTCAGTTCAAATATACATAGTGTACATTCCTTCACTAATTTGTTTAATGCTTAACTTGAGAGCCTTAAAATTTTGTCTGTACAATTCAGAGAATATGAATGACATCTGCGATCAAGTGACAAGGACCATGACTCTGTCTGTAAGATCTGGGTCATTTAGAATTCTTTTTGCTGTTTCGTGATGCTTGCTTAGAAGATTACTAACATGCAATATCCATTCAGATGAAAAACCTAAAACTAAACATTAGCACAAGTGTTTTGTGCACTTTAACAGTCACCTGGTGATCTGGGGGCATTCTCTTTTCCTTTAATTTTTTGAAATTTTTTTTTAATCGTGTCTGGGGGCTATGCCTATCATAGTTGTTAAGGCGGAGCCTAGGCGTCGTCTAGGCGGCGCCTAGGCGGCTAGGCGGTAAAAAATGGGTAGGCGTCCGACCCGCCTTGGTTTTAGTGGGTAGGCGACGCCTAGGGGCGCTTAGGCGGCTAGGCGGACGCCTAGTTCGCCTAAATCCGTCTAATCTCGTCTTTTTTTTTTTCCTTTTTTTTTTCTTTTTTCTTTTTTTGGAACCAAGCCCAGCTTATTTTACACTTTACTTTATTAATATCATTGTATTATATGTATATCTTTACACTTTACTTTATCTTTACACTTTACACTTTACTTTACTTTATCTTTACACTTTAATATAGACAGGATTTAGACCAACTAACGGAAAGATTCAAGACCTCAAGACAAGTGATACTTGTGCATTCTATAATAAGTTATTATTAATAACATAGACCGTGCAGGACAGCCATACGCCATTCAATATTGTATCCCACATAATATAATATGTACACATCCTAGGTTTGAACATACTATACCAAATATAATTGTATATATATATATATATATTATAACATATAAATGTATGTATATATAAAATATACCAAATATGTATAGTTAAACGTATAATCCGCCTAATGTCGCCTAGGCGGTTAGGCGGTACAATGTCGCCTAGCCTCGTCTTTACGCCTTGACAAGTATGATGCCTATATCATAAATATAAATGTGTAGTCTTTTTTTTTTTTTTCTAGCCATTCTTTTTTTGGTACTGGACCTGTTCTAATTCGTCACTTCCAATATAATGCTACTGTCATCATATGGTAATTAGAATTTGGCAGTGTATCTTGTAACATCTATACATTATAGGGCAGATAGCTCTTATTGGCTTGCGTATATAAGTACCAATTTTTTTTTCTGAACGCTTTTATTTACGATTATGGGATCTGAGATGTAAGTCGACTCTTCTGTTGTACTTGTAAGTTGTCCACATTGGCTATGTTGACAAATCCATGTATTCAATTGCAGGATCAGTATATACTGGAGTTGATTTTTGCAAAAAGTTATGTGGAGTCTCGATTGTTCGAAGGTTTGCATTGAGTTAATTATTTTGAGAAATATTATTTTGTTTGAAATTTCTGATAAGATGTTTATGTAATAAAAGACATCAATACATGAGGCAATGATGCCCTTCTATTTATCAATGAATTTATGAAAGTGGCATTGTTTAGCCTAGCCACCAGTAGTCAGTCTCTTCTGACATTTGTCTCACTTTTTTGCTGCCTTTTTTTTTTTTTTTATTACATTACGAAGATGCATAAGATGTGCATACCCCTTGATAATAATACCCTTTAACAATAACCCTCATATCATCATTGCTTTTTTAACTAGAACATTAAGCATTTATACAGTTGAAAACTGGTACTTGATATATTCTTTATTAGTTCAAATTTCAAATATATCAAGTATTATGATATCTTGTTTGCTCAAGTAAATGCTCTATATCATTATATATATACAGTGGTGAAAGCATGGAGAATGCTGTGCGTGCTTGTTGCAAAGGAATAAAGATTGGGAAAATTCTAATCCATCGTGATGGTGATAACGGGAAACAGGTATGATATTATAAATTTATTTTTAATGTGTAAAAGTTTCTACTGTGGATGTAACTGCTCCATGGTGTATAAGATAACACTAGTATGTATTTAACAGCTTATATACGAAAAACTTCCAAAAGATATTTCAGAACGACATGTCCTGCTCTTGGATCCAGTTCTTGCTACTGGTAATATTTGTTGTTCTCATCTTATATTTGTTTTTTTTGCATGGTTCCAACTAAGAAAACATTTTTTGCATTCATCTCCCTTATCCTTTCTTTCTGTTTACCTAATTGTTTGAAAACAAACAATTTTAATCTCCTCATCTAGGCAACTCTGCTAACCAGGCAATTGAACTACTCATACAGAAAGGAGTTCCAGAGTCCCACATTATATTTCTAAACCTCATTTCTGTAAGTGTCAAAAGCTGTCTACAGATAAAAATGTCCATGCAAACGGTTTCCAGAAGGAATACATTGTGTCAGCATACTGATTTTGAATGATTCCTCTTGCATTGATTTTTATAGGCCCCGGAAGGAATACATTGTGTCAGCAAACGGTTTCCAGCACTTAAAATTGTCACTTCAGAGATTGATGTAGCTTTGAATGAAGAGTTTCGTGTGATACCAGGCATGGGAGAGTTTGGAGATCGTTACTTCGGCACCGATGATTGATTAAACAAAAGAGTGACTATCATCGTTTGTCTTGGTTTCAACTCTCCGAGAAAGTTACAAAATGGAGATCAACTAATGCACATATTGACTTTATATTCTTGTGTTTCATTATCATTTGCATAATTAATATTTTGGCTACCCCTGCTTTAAGAAATTCATTGCTTGACTAACTGATGCACTAATCCACTTAAGGAACCTAGCAAATTTTGTAGTTCAGCAGCAGATATTGGCTCATTTCTCAGTCTGACCTTGTGCAGACCATTCGTGTTATACAGATGCAGTAGAATGGAACTTTGATTGTACATATATGAGGCGACTGAGTTCCTGTATATAAAAATGATCAGGGCTAAATATTTGTGATAATCAATATTATCAAGATTAATACATGTCCAGAGATCAAGTAAAACCAGCTGGGGAGAGAAATTTCTCTCTTACATTTTAAGGTGCCGAGAAGATGAGACATTGAGTAGATTCTTTGAAGGATTAAAATACCGAGAAAATGAATCATATGAAGTTGCTTGGTTAACAGTTATGGGCTCGGAGGAATTTTTAAGATCTTGGAAGTTAGCTACGCAACCTCTTCGTAATTTACACTTAGACCTGGCAATTTGGATAATTGGATCGATTTTGGATTGGATTTATTTTGGATCGGATCAATTTTTGGTTTTGATATATTTGGATACAATTCGGATCTGATCGGATCTAATTCGGTTCGGGTCTAGAATTGGTTTTAAAAGATTTTAATCGGTTTCGGTTCGGTTCGGTCTAGTTTCGGATCGGGTCGATTTTAGATTATAAATTTCAGATTAAGATAAGATAAAATTCGGTTTAGATCTTTTCGAATTGGATTTTGTCGGATCAAAAAAATTTGATTTCAATTATGTTGTATCAATTTTGAATTATCATTAAAACTAAATAAATGTCATTAGTAAGTTTGTAGAAGTATAGTTATAACGCGAAAATAAATACGCGATTGAGTAACGTAAAACTTGATTGTTTTTTGAGTATTTAAATCTTTAATATTAGTTTTTCTAGTCTCTACTTGGACCAGTAATATAAAATAATATTTTTTCTTAATATATAATATTATAATTTTAGCAAAATAATATTTACTATATTGTACATTATCCATTTATTTTTAAAATATGGGTTATATTTACCTTTATTTTCACTTCTCACAAATTTAAAAGTTAATTTTGGTTTTTAAAATTGTCATTATGGAGTACATACAATACCATATATAATTTAATTATATATACATGCAATATTACTTGATGTTTCCAGCAAAAGCAAAAATATAATACTATTTTTTTTAAAAAAATTATTGATTTACATATCTTAATTCAACTTTCAAGCATATTAAATTATACGTGACAATTTTTTAATCTAAATCTTTATTTTGTCTTTTAAAGATTTTTTTTAAGTGATTAAGATTTTTTTAGGTGGTTGAAAATGAATATATTATTTTAATTAATAAGTCTCATTTAATCATTTATATTACTAAATGGATTTTATTTTTTAATCATTTAAAAAAATGATTTTGAATTAGTTGAGATATAGACTTGTAGAATAATTTTTTAATTTAATAAAAAATGTTCAAGAATTATTTATTAGGTTTTTATTTTGTTTGACAAGAATCTTGACGGGATGGGTTGATACACATATTAGAAATGAGTATTTTTTTTTAAAAAAAACCATTATTTAATAATGAGCAATAGTTATTAGTTATTACCTTATTTTATGTAAAAAAAATATATTTAATTACAATACACAAAAATACTAATTACTAAACATATGTATCCAGGAGATATGAAGGTTCAACATGTGTAGATATACAGTATATTTAATACCTATTTTCCAGAATAAATAGTATCATTCGTTTTTATTTCTAAAATTAAATATTTACTATACATGAATATTTTGATACATATATGATATTTTGGAACTTTTTTTTTTCTCTAAAATATAAAATATTTTAAGTCAGAGAGAGAAATAAAATATATGGCCTGTTTGGCTAACCTTATAATAAGGACTTATGGACTTATTTTCGGGTAAAAAATTTATATTTTGATAATTTTTTTTTATATAAGTATTTAATGTATGTTTGATACTCAATAAGTTGCAAAAATAAGTTGGAAAATAAGTTGGAAAGTTAGGAATCTTAACTTTCAACTTAAAATAAGTTGACTTATTCTGGAAAATAAGTTTCCCCAAACACCCCCATAATCTCAATAATATTATTTCATTACATAATTTTTGGTACGGGTGTTTTTAGTTTGCAATTTAGAACAAATATAGTACTTTGAGTCATATTATGTTCAGACAATATTTTTTTCGAATTTGATCGGTTTTGGATCATCGTCGGATCAAGTATTTCGAATTATTATCGGTTAGATATTCGATTCAGATAAATTTCAGATCGGATGAGATCGGTTATCGGACAATAATCGGATTTGACTATATCGAATCAGATTTCAGTTCGGATCAGATTATTTCGAATTCAATTAAATTTCGATTAATCTAATATAAAATCGGATCTCAATTCTATAAATTTCGGATTCAGATCCAATTTGTCAGGTCCACTTACAGTTCCACACATTTTAGCTACATTTACTATGAAAGTTGCGAGTAATATGACAAGTTTTAAAATTATAATGAAACAATTAAAACTTTACTTTTGTTGTTATAGGAAAAAATTTATAGTGCACGTGAAATTAATAAAATAATTTTTAATTTAATGATGGTTTAAAAATTGTATTTCAATTAAAATTATACAAAAATAAAAGAAAGAGGAAATTGATGACTTTTTACGTTAAAAATTCTATGCGATTTTTAGGAAATATACTTGTGTTTCGTTTTGATTATCAAAATACCCTTATTATTATTTGAAGATGGTTCTAATAAAAACCAAATATAATTTGAATAATAAGTGTAAAGAGGAATTTGGTCAAAAACTTTGGTAATCGGTTGTCTGATCCTCAATATGACAAAATAAATAGGAATCGTTAGATCTTAAATAAATATATGAAACCGTTGGATCTAAGTTAAAAAATCTTTTAGATTTTAATATATAAAGTAAAAAATGTATTTATATTAAAATACAAATAAGTGTATGTCAATGATTTAAATCATATATAATTAGGTTTTTTACATTGAATAGGATTATCAATGTAGGTCTTCTACATTGAATAAGATTAATGTAGAAATTCGTACTTATAGTTTCTTTTGAAATTCTGAATGTTTTCATTGGATTATAATGGTTAGATTATCACTAAATTAAAGATAATTTTAAAAGATTCGTGTGAACTATAAAATCATCCAAATATGAATTTTAGATCTCAAGATAGAACCCAAATAGTAATTATGATTTATTTCAATATTAATAAAAAATAAATAAAATTCAATTTTAATACAACCTTTCTTAATTAATAATATCCTTTTTAGACAATAATTCTCTTTTTAAAATTCAATTCTAATAAAACATTTTTCTCAATTATATCCTTTTTAGATTATAATTTTTTTTGAAAATGATATGATCTTGATGGTCTATTTTTAAAAATATTATATTTGACGGTTTGAAATTATTTTCACGAAACAGGACCAAAGTTATTGATAAAATCGCTCGTATGTTTATTATATTTATACTATATTATAAAGGGTAATGCTAAACATAGCCCTAAAGAATTAATGTAGATGGATAAATGCATTTAATATTGTTAAGAATTATGTTGTCCTTGATGATAAGTACTTGAAAAAAAACCTTGAAAAACATATGTGTACAAGATTAAGTTTGTAACTTGTCAACGGATATCCAAGTTATAAATATCCGTTGATGAGGCAGCTTATCGATTGATAAGTCTACAACATGCCTTGTTTAAGTCATGTTGACTATCAATGGATATGCAGAATAGGGTAGCTAATTGTATATAAGCTGTGCTATGTAATTCTGTATAAGTGAAGTGATGATTCAACTGATAAAGCTTCTATGTCAACGGATATGGCACTTCAACAAGCAACAGTCAACCTACCGATCGATGTCTACTTCAACAGATAAAACGCTCCAACCAATAATGTCTTGGAATTAGAGGTTGATGGCGACTTGACATGCCTGACAGATCACATAGGTTGATAGACTTAAAAAGGGTATGGAAACCAGTATTGGAAACGAAGAAGAAAAAGAAACATTCCTTATTCTCACAAATAATTTAGCTGGTAAATCTATTGCATATCTGTCCAAGACAATCCAGACAAAATTGTATCACATGGAGACAAGGAGTGGCAGCAACCCTGCAGAATACTTTGACTTGTAAGATTCGTTTATTTTGTAGGTTTGTAAACTTGGAGTACTTATATGCTTCAAGTGTAGCAAAGCTAAGTAGAGAAGAAAACACAGAGCTGAAAGCACAAAGCATTAGGTTTTCTTGTAAAATACTTAGTCTTGTATTCGCAACTGTGTATCTTTCTACATAGATCATTTTCTTCAATACAACCCTCAGGTGGACTCGACAAAACCCACCTGAAATTTTTAAAGCGTGTTGTATGTTTATTTTATCTTCGTTTCCTGTTTCATAGTTTCTTTCTATTCATCTGCTTTAAATCAAGATCCATCTGTTGTCTTGTAAATTCGAAAGAATTTTCAACAAGATTGTATTCAACCCCCCTTCTACAATCTTCAGGTGTTCAACTGGGAAATAACAATTGGTATCAGAGCAAACTTCTAACAAATAAGAAGTTTAAAGATCAAGCACCATGGGGAAGAAGGACATAGGGGTAAAGATTCCAATTCTTGACAAAGACAACTACTTTCATTGGAAAGTAAAGATGCATCTTCATCTCTCAGTACTATACGAAGACTATGTTGATTGCATAGAAAAAGGCCCTCATGTTCCTATGAAGCCTAACTCTGGTGTTGGTGAAGCTGCTGGAAGGCCTATTCCAAAAACTCAGGCTGAGTTCACAGATGAAGACTTGGAAGTGATGCACAAAGATAAGAAGGCTATGAACATCTTATTCAATGGCATCGACCAAGATATGTTTGATTGTGTTATAAACTGCACCATTGCCAAGCAAGTGTGGGACAATATTCAAACAATTTGTGAAGGAACTGAACAAGTCAGAGAAAATAAAATGCAGCTCCTAATACAACAATATGAGCATTTTCACTTTTCCTCTAGTGAAAATCTAACAGACATATTCAGTAGGTTTCAAAAGCTACTGAATGGTCTGAAGTTGTATGGGAGAAAATATGAAACCAAGGACTCCAACCTAAAGTTTCTGAGATCTCTTCCTAAGGAATGGAAGCCAGTGACAGTCTCGTTGAGGAACTCTCATGACTACAAAGAATTTACACTTGAGAGACTGTATGGCATCCTAAAGACTTATGAGCTTGAAATGCAATAAGATGAGGAAGTGGAGAAAATCCAGAAGAAAGGTGGATATGTTGCCTTGGTGGCCAATATTCTAGTAAGCCAGGTGAGTGAAAAGATGGAGAGCACACAAGCCATACCAAGTCCAAAGACTTGTGAAGGTGGAGCTAAAACTAGCAGAGGGAAAAGCAAGTTAATTAAAGAACTTGATGCATCGAGTGGAGATGAATCTGATGACTTGGATGATTATCTAGCATTCTTGTCAAGGAGATTCTCAAAGCTCAAATTCAAGAGGAACCCAGCAGGAGGCAATCAATTTGGAAAAAGTCATCAACCATCTAGAGACATGGTTGAAAGGTCTAAGTTCAAATGTTTTAACTGTCGAATTGCTGGCCACTTTGCCAATGAATGCAGAAAGCCTAAAGCTGAGAATGAGAAGAAACAGTTTGGAATTGTTGACTACAAGAAGAAATATTTCAATCTTCTCAAGCAAAAGGAGAAAGCATTTGTCTCTAGAGACAGTGATTGGGCTGCTGGTGGATATTATAATGCAGAAGAAGAGTTTGTCAACCTTGCCCTCATGGCAAATGAAAAAGATGAAGAAGCAAGTTCAGCAAGCAACCAGGTATTCTCTTCAAACCTAACTGATCTTTCTAAAGCTGAATGTGCTAGTACAATTGATGAAATGTCTTTTGAATATTGTAATATGCATGTTACTATGAAATCGCTTAAGAAAGAAAACAGGAGGATTAAAGATCTTAATGAAAAGTTAAGTGAGAGGAATGCTTTAATAGAAACTCAGTTAATTGAATTCGAGGTTATAAGAAGAGATTGCCAGGAAGCTAAAGATTGATTGATTGAAGCTCTCAAATGAAAGAAGACATTGAAAGAACAGTTAAAGAAAGAACATGATCTAATTGCTATTTGGAGAAAATCTAAGGCCACTACTGAAGAAATTTGTATTGTCCAAGGAATTAACTCCTTTAGAAAATTAGAAGAAGCAAAGTTAGGAGTTGATGGTGAGACTGCTTCAGACAGCGTGTCAACGGATGACGATGGTAGTTATCCGTTGAACAACGAGCTATCGATGGATGCTGATCAAAATCATCCATCGAAAGCCAAAGTTGTTAGCAAAGCAACTCTAGTTAAACTGAACAATCAATATGGTCCCGTCAGCAAAAAATTTGTAATAGGAGAATGTAGCAAAACAAAATCAGTTGAGAAAGCTAACATAGGTCACTTGTCCCACAAGCAATTGAAGGACAAGTTAGAGAAAGTTGAGTCAAAGGCTAAAGGTAGGAGAAAGAACAGGAATGGCAAGGTAGGGATTAATAAGCACAACAATTACACACCTGATAAGTATGCTCCCAGGAAAGAATGTGTGAATTGTGGTAGTGTTAATCATCTATCTACTAATTATAAAAAGTTGAAAAATGCTCCCATGCCTTTACCTCTGCCTACTTTTGCTATGTATGCTATGCCTAACACTTGTGCCCAACCTGCTCATGCATCTAGTCAATATGCAAACATGCCATTCATGCATAATCCATACTATCATGCTTTTAATATGCCTCAGATGCCATGGATAATGAATAACATGCCTGCACAGACTATGCCTAATTCTGATTGCTACAATGCATATGAGCACGTTTCACACATTGGCTTTCAAAAGCCCACACCCAGAGTTAAGATTGATTTAACCCAATCTGGACCCAAGGGTAGAAAGGATTTGAAGGGCAAGAAAAAGGCTAACACAGTAGGACCCAAGGAAACTTGGGTACCAATATCAACTTGATTTGGTTTTGATGTGTGCAGGGAAACAGAAAGAACCTCTGGTATCTGGACAGTGGCTGTTCCAGACATATGACTGGAGATTCTACCCTTCTCACTGAGTTCAAGGAGATAGATGGCCCTAGCATTACCTTTGGAGACCACAGCAAAGGATATACTAGAGGATATGGCTTGATTTCAAAAGGAAATGTTGTCATTGAGGATGTAGCACTAGTTGATGGACTTGAGCATAACTTGTTTAGTATCAGTCAACTATGTGATAAATGATACTCCTATGGTTTTGATGATCACATTCAGCAAGCTGATTGCTTGTAGTTTGATATAAAACATCATGTTATTTCTGTATTGTGCTAACTTGGTTGTGCAGTGTATTGTGCTAACTTGGTTTTGCAGGGAAAAATAGCCTACTGATCATTTAATCAGAATATACGAACAGCAAACCATATGGTGCTTCAACAGTGACAGTTTGGCAATCCAGTTGCACACAGTCAATACGCAAATAGCAAGCCATTTCCAACTGTCCAGAATTTCTGTAGATAAAGATCAACTAGACATATTCATACTCTTAGGAGGTAACTTGGTTGACGATATGGAAAGGCAAATGTTTAAAGTCATCTGTTCAGCCTATCAGAACCAAAACAACATGCTGATATGAACTCGCCAGGACAAACAACAAGCACATTGTGTCTGTCAGAAATTAAGAATCTTTCGGTTCTCAAGGAGCTTTTAGTGGAAACATTGTTAGGAATATTTGTAAGGGCCCTCTGAATTGTTTTAACACTCCAGTACTCATATCTCTAACATATTGGGAGACAAAATATTCCTTCACTTAAAATAAGGAAAGTAACATTCTACTTTACCTTATTTTAATGACCTCCACTCAAGACAACCACATGAGCTTGTCTCCTTCATCATATCAAATATTCTCTTCTCTATACACGCTCCATACCTCTTTTTCTCAACTGAATCAAGCTAATTCAATTCTAAAACTCAAAAATATTTCTAACGGCTTCAAGAAAAATTCCTACCGTTGGAGCCTTTCAAGCTTGATTTCAAAATACTCTTGTTTACCTATTTAAGAACTGTTCTTCCTAAGTTTTTACACATCCATTGAATATCCATCAAGTACAGAAACAAGATTATATACACAACTTCAAAAAAAGCCTTCATTGCAAAATCCTTCTAAACCTCTCAAACCCTATATACTCGCATATATACTTTCAGAGGGTTCATAGGTTGAGTTGTAAATTGATTCAAACACTGTATTGTTCAATTTATATTGAATAGTTGCTGTACAAGTTTGGCTTAATGTTTGGGTGGGTCAAACTAGACTAGAGAAGGATACTTGGGAAGTATTTCTTAGAGAGTTAGTTCAGCACAGCAAACAGCAAGCCATTTGTAAGCAGCTGGGTGTATCAATCGCCGAACAGATTGGTTAGGGAACAAGGGTTTGGTGAACGTTGCTAGAGAAGTATACTTGGGAAGTATAGCTTAGAGAGCAGGTTCAGAAACAGGTGTTCAGCAAGCCATTTGTCAGCAGCTGGGATAAAAGGGAGATATATTATTGTATCTTGTAATTGGATTATCGTTGATCAATAATATATTCTATTACCGGGTTGGTAAGGGACCAGGACGTAGACCATAGGGGATTAGGGGTCGAACCTGGCTAAAAGTCTCTTGTGTTCTTTATTTTTCTACACCATACTATTTCTGCATTTAGCTTACCATTTGCATTCAGCTTACCGTTTGCATTCAGCGTACCATTTGTAAACTGTTTAATCACAAACAGCAAGCTGTTTCTAGTAAAATTTAAAATAGGTCAAAAATAAGCATTGTTATCCATAAACACCTATTCACCCCCCTCTAGGTGTGCACTTTCATTTGGTATCAAAGAATTGGTATACAAATATTTCTGTGACAGGAAAAGTATTCGATCAAAATGGCTAACAATCTAAATATGAAGAATATTGCTGTTCATTCTGGAAACAGCAAGCCAACAGAATCTGGTGATGAAGGTCTTGCACTCATCTCAAGGTTTATCAAGAAACTGATTGAGAAGAAGAACAGAATGAAAAGAGAGAAAGGTGAACCTTCTAACAGCAAGAAAGTATCTAAAGACTCAATGAATCAAACTTGCTTTGAGTGTGGCAAACCGGGTCATTACAAGGGAAATTGCTACAAGCTGAAATCAAAACAACTTGCTGCTTACATGGACAAGACGAGATCAAAGAATCTAGTCAAGAATCTAGTCAAGACGAGTCTTCAAAATCTGCTGAGAAGCGAATTCAGCAAGCTGAACTCATCAAACAACAAGCTGAACTGATCGATCTCCTAGAAAAAGAAGTCAAAGATCTCAAGAAAGGCATGGAAACTTTTGTTCAAGGAGAAGATAGCTTAAATAAAATAATGAAAAGAGCAAGTGTCCCTTTAGTCAGAGAAGGAGTTGGCATGAACTTAAATAAGAAGCATGGTGCGCTCAAATATGATGGAAGAAATGGCATACCTTACAACTATGCTATGCCTTGGAAGACATGCAACAAGTGTGGTGGAAAAGGCCATCTGGAAAGACATTGTGTGGTTCAAGTAAATCATAAAGGGAAAATAGCTTACCAGAATGGACCAGTTAGGCGACAAATAGCTTACCAGAATAGACCAGTCAGGCGACAAACAGCATACCAGAATGCTTCTGACAGAAGACAAACAGCTTACCAAAAGAGTGGCAGAATGCAAAAGTCACCAAAAATGGATCAGAAAAACTGATTTAAATGTTTTATATACTATTGCTACTAACCAATCTGGACCCAAACCTATATGGGTGCCAAAACATTGATTTGGTGGTTGTTTGTTTTGTAGATATGTCTTGCCGCCAAAGTAAAGTTAAATCGATGGATTTTGGATAGCGGATACACTAGACATATGTGTGGAGAGAAGTCTCAGTTCATAAGTCTCAAAATGAAGAAGGGTGGAAGAGTTACAATTGGTAATAGTAAGACTCTTCGAATCTTTGGTATCAGTTCTATTGGTAATAGTAATATTTCGATTGATAAAGTTCAATATGTCAAAGGTCTTTCTTACAATTTGCTTAGTGTCACTCAATTATTTGATGATGGGCATCTTGTTCATTTTGGCATTGATAAAACTATTATTACTATTGGCACTAACAAAGTCCCCCTAGTTGCTAGAAGGGAAGGAAATATATATGTATTGGACTTAGAGATGCAGCAAACAGTGTGTTGTTTGGCTGCAATGGATAATGATCCTTATATTTGGCATAGAAGGTTGGGACATGCACACATGGACTTGCTTAGCAAATTATCAAGCAAGAAACTGATCAGAGGGCTACCCAAACTGAAGTATGCTAAAATTGAGGTCTGTTCAGCTTGCCAATTGGGCAAACAGATTAGAAGTACACACAAAGCAAAGAAAATGGTTTCTACTTCTAAACCCTTAGAGCTTCTGCATTTGGACTTATTTGGTCCAGAATCTTACAAGAGTATTGGAGGTAAACAATATGGTTTTGTAATTGTAGATGATTATTATAGATTTACTTGGGTATTGTTTCTTCGTACTAAAGATTGTGCTTTTAATGAGTTTGAGAAGCTAATCAAATTACTTGAGAACAAGTTGAATACAAGACTTGAAGGTATAAGAAGTGATAGAGGAGGAGAATTTATCAATAAGGACTTTATTGCATATTGCGAAGAAAAAGGAATCTCCCATGAATTTTCTGCTCCAAGGACTCCACAACAAAATGGAGTGGTGGAAAGAAAGAATAGTTCACTTCAAGAAACAGCAAGGACTCTATTTCAAGAAAACAAGCTGCCTAGAAGCTTTTGGGCCGAAGCTGTGAATACAACATGCTATTTGTTGAATCGAATTATAATCATGCCTATTTTGGACAAAACTCCATATCAATTATTGAGAAACAAGAAGCCAAATATCAGTTACTTCAAGATTTTTGGTTCTAAGTGTTTTGTGCTCAAGACAATTGGTAATGATGGTAAATTCGATGCTAAATCCTTTGAAGCTATATTTCTTGGTTATTCTTTAACAAGTAGGGCTTATAGAGTTTATAATATTAATAAACATATTGTTGAAGAATCTATTGATGTTACCTTTCAAGAACCTAACAATGATCTACCAAGAGATGAGGAAGAATTTACAGGTGAAAGTGAAAGCATGCAACCTCAAGTTACTGGATAAAATCAGCAAGCTGGAAGTTCAAATCAGCAAGCTGAAGTTGAAGCTGAAACTGGAAGTCAGCAAGCCAAGAAGGATGCATATACTGGCGATCAGCAAGCTGGAAGTTCAAATCAGCAAGCTGAAGTTGAAGCTGTAACTGGAAGTCAGCAAGCCAAGAAGGATGCAGATACTAGCAATCAGCAAGCTGGAAGTTCAAATCAGCAAGCTGAATTCGAAGATGCAATTTCTAAAATGGCAAAAATGACTTTGGAAGGTCCTAGAGGTTCAAAGGCTACTAATAAACTACCTCTCTATGATGGAGAAGATCAGTTACCACCGGCAAAGATAAGAAAGACAATTCATGAAGAAATAACTCAACATTCTTTACCGTGGTCAGCAAGAACGGTCAAGAATCATCCCTCAGAGTTGGTTATTGGTGATATTACTGATGGAATCACAACAAGGAGAGGAAAGGCAAACTTTTGTGCTTATGCTGCCTTTCTAGCTCAAGAAGAACCCAAAAATGTCAAAGAAGCATTAGGAGATGAAAATTAAATCATGGCCATGCAAGAAGAACTTAACCAATTCGAGAGGTGTGATGTTTGGGAACTTGTAAAGCCACCAGAAGATGCTTCTATTATTGGAACCAAATGGGTGTTCAAGAACAAAGTGGATGAGTTTGGAACCGTAACTCGAAACAAGGCAAGGCTTGTAACTCAAGGCTATAATCAATAAGAAGGAATTGATTTTTATCAAACATATGCTCCTGTTGCTCCTTTAGAATCAATCAGAATGCTTCTTGCTTATGCATGCTACAAGAAATTCAAGTTATATCAAATGGACGTAAAGAACGATTTTCTAAATGGCGTGCTGAATGAGGAAGTCTACGTCAAACAGCCTACTGGATTCGAACATGAGAAGTTTCATGACTATGTTTACAAGCCCAAGATAGCATTATATGGTTTAATGCAGGCCCCTAGAGTATGGTATGAAAGGCTTAGTAAGTTTCTTCTCAAAAATGGATTCATTCGAGGTAACATCGATCCCACATTATTTACAAAACAAAATGGTAAAGATATTCTTATTGTACAAATATATGTGGATGATATTATATTTTGATCTACTAATGAATCTATGTGTGAGTGGTTTTCTAAGTGCATGCACAATGAATTTGACATGAGCATGATGGGGGAACTCAATAATTTCTTGGGTCTCCAAATCAAGAAAACCAATGATGGTAATTTTGTGCATCAATCCAAGTATACAAAGAATCTGCTCAAAAGATTTGGCTATGAGGATGTAAAAGCGAAAACAACTCCTATGACCCAAAACAGAAAGCTGATTGCAGATGAAAATGGTAAGGCTGTTGATATCAAAAGGTATAGAGGTATGATTGAAAGTTTACTATATTTAACTACCTCAAGACCTGATATCATGTATAGTGTCTGTGTTTGTGCAAGGTTTCAATCCAACCCTAAAGAGTCTCACTTAAATACGGTTAAAAGAATATTTAGATACTTAAGTGGTACTATTAATCTTGGTTTGTTCTATCCTATCACAAATACTTTTGATCTTTTTGGGTATAGTGATGTATATTATGCAGGGTCTCAAACTGATAGAAAGAGTACAAGTGGTGTTTGTACATTCCTTGGACAAAGTTTGGTTTCATGGCAATGCAAAAAGCAAGCTTCTGTTGCTTTATCCACGGCCAAAAGAGAGTACTTAGCAGCTGGTAGCTGTTGTTCTCAGATTTTATGGATGATTCAAACACTAAGGGATTTTGATATCAAGTGTTGCAAGATTCCAATCTATTGTGACAACACTAGCGCTATCAATATTTCAAAGAATCCTGTGAATCACTCAAGAACAAAGCATATTGACGTTCGTCATCATTTCTTGAGAGATAATGCTGCAAAAGGAAAGATTGAGTTGGTATTTTTCTCAACTGAAGTTCAACTAGCAGATATTTTCACAAATCCATTAGCTGAAGAAAGATTTTCAGCTATACGAAGAGAGCTTGGCATGTGTACTGTGTAGTCAGCAAGCTGACAAGCACAGAATGGGTAACATTGGCTTACCATTTGTATTTGAACTCTTTATATGCCATTATCATGATTCATTTTTATTTCTCTATGCTTATTCCAGAACTGAACTAATGTTTCTTTTTTGATGGATTAAGGGGGAGAAATTTAGGAGAACTTATTAGCTTGTTTGGTCAAGATATTCAATTTGGCTATGATTAATTATGCTTGTTTATCTTATTCTTGATGGCAGGTAACTAAGTGAGATATGAGTATGTTTTATATCAAAATTTTCTAATAGGCAGGGATTTAGGGGGAGTAACTTGATTCTCCTAAATATTGTGTGATCATCAAAAGGGGGAGATTGATACTCCAATGGTTTTGATGATCATATTCAGCAAGCTGATTGCTTGTAGTTTGATATAAAACATCATGTTATTTCTGTATTGTGCTAACTTGATTGTGCAGTGTATTGTGCTAACTTGGTTTTGCAGGGAAAAATAGCCTACTGATCATTTAATCAGAATATACGAACATCAAACCATATGGTGCTTCAACAGTGACAGTTTGGCAAGCCAGTTGCACACAGTCAATACGCAAATAGCAAGCCATTTCCAACTGTCCAGAATTTATGTAGATAAAGATCAACTAGACATATTCATACTCTCAGGAGGTAACTTGGTTGACGATATGGAAAGGCAAATGTTTAAAGTCATCTGTTCAGCCTATCAGAACCAAAACAGCATGCTGATATGAACTCGCCAGGACAAACAGAAAGCTGATTGTGTCTATCAGAAATTAAGAACCTTTCGGTTCTCAAGGAGATTTTAATGGAAACATTGTTATGAATATTTGTAAGGGCCCTCTGAATTGTTTTAACAATCTAGTACTCATATCTCTAACATATTGGGAGACAAAATATTCCTTCACTTAAAATAAGGAAAGTAACATTCTATTTTACCTTATTTTAATGACCTCCACTCAAGACAGCCACATGAGCTTGTCTCCTTCATCATATCAAATATTCTCTTCTCTATACACGCTCTGTAACACCCTCACATGCCCACAATAATAATATAAACATTTATACTCAATTAAATATTAATATAGGAGAAGTTTTAGAAATTTCGGCATGATGTAATCATAAACCGGACTAATCACCTGCTCAAGCAACTAAGTATAACTGAAACAATCCACAAGCACAAGTTATACTAAACCATAGGAAAATAAAACCATAACAACCCAGACCGCACACAGGTCACTGTATGAAACAACTATCAATAGCTATTACAACCCAGAACTGAATCAAATAATATACAACCCATCAAGTATGATAATCCGCCTACAAATACAGATATAATATAAACAAGGATATATGCCACTACCCAACCAACCGCCTCGACCCTCTGACTGCCTCGGTGACTACCCCAACCCGACGGGCCACTTCTTCTAGACATCTCCTGGCTTAGCTGAGGAAACAGAATTAGCAAGCAAATGAGCCAAATGCTCAGCAAGTATATATATATGAAATTAAAACATCAACAACTGATATGTCTGCAAGATCATCTAGAATCAGCAATCAACAATATATATGAGCTCATCTGAAAATTTATCATTTGTCTGAATCATAAACTAGAAGAGGATTGGACTATCATGCATTTTTATAATAAAAACAATTATAAGGTTAGGCTGCTGATCAGTCACGCACTAACCCCGGACAAACGCACACAGCAATGTCCTTTAATGGATCCACGGCTCACATTGGCCTTAATTATTTCTGACCACGAATCTGGTCCGACCCTTACGGTCCACATTTTAAAAAAACTAACAGTCCAATCCTAACTAAACATTAGGTGTCGGAACAATCGACTACCTCACTGCCAAACACCCTGGACACTTTCGTTCCAGGTTAACATCTCAATTTCACCAAATAAAACAAGGTTGGGTAATCTCTGAATTAAATATCAACAAGTTCGATATGGCGAAAAGGGGTATTGATTTAAGTCAGGTCACAAAAAGGATTAACAAAAACGATATAGTCAACCTGGGGTATAACAATTGAATATTCATAATTAATAGAAATTATCAGAACAAGTACATCAAGGATAAATCAATTACATAAGAATCAAGTTTTGATAATCATAATTCGCTGGAAATATAAGTGAAGCAATCTACTTGAAAGAAAGGTGGAACAAAATGCTTGCAAGGGATATGGATGTAACCAATTCACTAAAAGAATCATCCAATCAATAGAATCAATTTGGGGTATAACCATTAGGTATTCGCAATTTCGGGAATTTAACAGAACAATTATAGCAAGAGTAATTTAAATAAGCATATGAATCAGACTTTCATAATCATAACTCATTTGAAAAGTAATTGAAGCAATTTACTTGCCTTAAATAGAAAATCACAGAATCCGAAGCGTTTTTACGTCCTCAGCTTTAGCCTTTCCTTTATCCACGGAATCTACACACAATATAACACTATTTCAGAATCCTGTTTAATACTCGCTAATCAATATAAACATTCCACTTAGTCTACCCCTGCGAATAGTGCCCTAATTTATGTTTATTTAATCATATAATATCAATACATAAGCTACAGACAAAAGTATTTAATCATATAGTCACGTAAGCACATACCATATAGATTTTGAAATATGAAGCCCGACTCACAACTCGTATAAGTATATAATTATGCATACTCGTTACCAAGCAATGATTTTAATATATATATTTTAGAAAAATTTTGACGGCATCCCCTTTATACGGGGGACTGCCAGTCGGGATACAGCCGACACAACCAACACAATATCAATTACCAATTAAATCCACATTTATTATCCACTCCCAAGTCACATTCCAACTCACAGATTTATAATCCAATACAATTTAAACAATTAATAACAACTCGATAATAAAATTACAATTTATTAGCTAAATAACAAATATTAATTATTAAATAATTTTTGGCTCAGAAAATAATCATCATCGCCGTTTTACCCTCGACTCAAATTAAATCATCGTCGAGGGGGCAAAATTCCGAGGGTTCCCATATTTTCAGGGCTTCCAACTCGAAACTCCGCACACAATTTTATACGAATAATTTACAATTTCGGTAAATAATTCCATAAGGCTTCGACTTTAATCGATATATAATCACAGAACGGATTTCATTTTCCCTGTCAAACAGCAACACCAATAATCAAGATAGAACAGTCAATTGAAGTACAACATTCCAAGCTGCAATTGACTACACAAAAGGGAACACAATTCTTGCGCCACAGCTTACACTCACATAAGCTACTCACACACGCGACAATGTAACACAACCCCATACTAATCACGGGAGCTCGGCTGTACATACACACACAACTCGACACACACTAGACCACACACACTCACACATAGCAGTTACAATAACACACACACCACTTACAACACCTATACTCGCAGGTAAGGATACACAACAGAAACAATTAGAGGAGAGGGGCGGAAATTCATCTGACTCCAGAACCAATACACACCAACACAAGCTGAACTTCTCACACACACCCACACGATTGTTTAACACACACACGCCTCACAGTACAGCATACCCACGAATTACATGCAGTCGCAACAAACCGAAGACAACCAGAGGGAATAACAGACCACGAGGAGATTCACAGGGAGGAGGAGAAACTACAAGAGAGATTGAGCGAGAGAAAAAGATGAGGGTTAGAGAGAGATCAACCTTCGAGAGAGAAAAGAGAGGAATAATTGAGAGACTTCTTGAAGAAACCGAATGAACTCAATTAGGGATTTTTGGGGTTATAAGGAATTGGGGGAAAACATATATGGAAAGTAAAGTAATTTTTAAAAGCATACATTTCTGAAAAAAAACATTTCCTAAATCGACATCAATTATAAAAATGGGTAGGACATTAAATTTTAAAATTTTAAAATGAAGAATGTAAAATTACGATCACCCACATATTTTTAAAATATTTTTAGGATTTAAAACGAATTAAATACGAATTTTACAAGATTAAACCATTAAATTGGAAAATAATTCGTAAAATCATTTTAAAATCCTTGAAACCCAAAAATAATTCACCAAATATTTTTAAAAGTCATATAAACTAATAAAATCAATAATGAAAAAGATTTCAGGATTTCTGCTAATCCCGAGAATTTTATAAAATTCACAGAAGGTAAATATAACGCAATTAAATAGGAAATAAATCCCAAAAATATAATTAAAATAGTCGGGCTTACATAACACATATAAAATATCTATCTGACCTCCAAATATTATTCCACAGACACATCACCTCCACAACAATTATATACGCCACATAATTCATATTTAATATAAAATAAATAGTTTTTAGTAATTAAATATTCTGAAATTTCTAAGGCGTTATACGCTCCATACCTCTTCTTCTCAACTGAATCAAGCTAATTCAATTCTAAAACTCAAAAATATTTCTAATGGCTTCAAGAAAAATTCCTACCGTTGGAGCCTTTCAAGCTTGATTTCAAAATACTCTTGTTTACCTATTTAAGAACTGTTCTTCCTCAGTTCTTACACATCTATTGAATATCCATCAAGTACAGAAACAAGATTATATACACAACTTCAAAAAAAGCCTTCATTGCAAAATCCTTCTAAACCTCTCAAACCCTATATACTCGCATATATACTTTCAGAGGGTTCATAGGTTGAGTTGTAAATTGATTCAAACACTGTATTGTTTAATTTTTATTGAATAGTTGTTGTACAAGGTTGTCTTAAGGTTTGGGTGGGTCGAACTAGACTAGAGAAGAATACTTGGGAAGTATTTCTTAGAGAGTTAGTTCAGCACAACAAACAGCAAGCCATTTGTAAGCAGCTGGGTGTATCCGTTGCCGGACAGATTGGTTAGGGAACAAGGGTTTGGTGAACGTTGCTAGATAAGTATACTTGGGAAGTATAGCTTAGAGAGCGGGTTCAGAAACAGGTGTTCAGCAAGCCATTTGTCAGCAGCTGGGATAGAAGGGAGATATATTATTGTATCTTGTAATTGGATTATCGTTGATCAATAATATATTCTCTTACCAGGTTGGTAAGGGACCAGGACGTAGACTATAGGGGATTAGGGATCAAACCTGGCTAAAAGTCTCTTGTGTTCTTTATTTTTCTGCACCATACTATTTCTGCATTTAGCTTACCATTTGCATTCAGCTTACAGCGTACCATTTATAAACTGCTTAACCACAAGCAGCAAGCTGTTTCTGGTAAAATTTAAAGAGGCCATAAATAAGCATTGTTATCCATAAACACCTATTCACCCCCTCTAGGTGTGCACTTTCAATAAAGGTCAAAATGTGTGGTTCACTTCAGAAGCTTATGTTGTTTTCAAGAAAAATGACAACAAGGTAGTGATGACAGGTAACCGGAAATGGAATGTGTACATAACTGACTTCAATTCAACAAGTGCAAATACAACTACATGTCTTTTCAGTAAGGCAAGTGTAGATGAAGGATGGCTATGGCACAAGAAACTGCCACACTTGAATTTCCAGGCAATGAATGAGTTGGTCAAAAAGGATTTGGTCAGAGTTATTCCAAAATTGGATTTTTCCAAGGATGGATTGTGTGATGCATGTCAAAAATGGAAGCAAAAGAAGGCCTCTTTCAAATCCAAGTCAATGTCCTCCATTGATCATCCCCTACAGCTACTGCACATAGATCTTTTTGGACCAGTCAATGTATTGTCAATCTCTAATAAGAGATACTGTCTAGTGATTGTGGATGACTTCTCTAAATACACATGGACATTCTTTCTGCACTCCAAAGATGAGGTAGGAGAAATCATCGTCAATCACATCTGAACAGTCAACAACAATCCTTCTTTCAAAGTTAGAAGGATGAGAAGTGACAATGGAACTGAGTTCAAAAACTATGTGATGAGAGAGTTTTGTGAAGAACAAGGAATAATCCAAGAATTCTCTGCACCAAGGACTCCTTAACAAAATGGTGTAGTAGAGAGGAAAAACAGGACTCTCATTGAAGCTGCAAGGACAATGCTTGAAGAATCAAAGTTGCCAACATATTTCTGGGCTGAAACTGTTAATACTGCTTGCTATACTCAGAATATTTCTTTGGTCAATCAAGCAAGAGGCATGACTCCCTACCAACTATTCAAGGGAAAGAAGCCAACAATTAACTTCTTGCATGTCGTTGGTTGCAAATGTTTTGTCTTGAGAAACCAAGGTGAGAACTTTGGGAAATTTGACACAAAGGCAGATGAAGCTATTTTTGTTGGATACTCAACATGGAAATCCTACAGGATCTACAACCTAAGACTTAACATTGTTATGGAATCCATACATGTTGTCTTTGATGATAAGAAAATCCAAGGGTTGGTAGATGAAGGTTTCCATGAAGATCTCTCATTTGAAAATGAGATGAGTGGTGATGGTAGTGAAGATAATGAAGATACAGTGTCAACTGGTGTAAGATTGCAGCATGCTAAAGGTGAAGAGCGTGGGACATCATTTATTAATGCAAAGGAAGCTCCATCTGTTGGAAATTATTCCGAAGTACCTGTTGACAGCCACAGGGACTTATCCACTGACCACTCTGTTAGTACTCCATCCTCAAGAGCCACACACTCAGTGGGAGTATCTCAGAGTTGTCACTCAACAACTAATCAGAATGATCAACATAGGGATAATGAAGCTACATCATCTAGACTAAATCTGCCACCACAAAGGAAATGGACTAGAGATCACCCATTTGAACTCATCATTGGAGATTCAAATGCCAGAGTCCAAACTAGAAGGGCAACTCAAGAAGAATGCTTGTATAGCAGTTTTCTGTCTAAAGAAGAACCTAAGAAAGTGGAGGATGCCCTCCTAGATCCAGACTGGGTTTTAGCCATGCAAGAAGAGCTAAACCAGTTTGAGAGAAATGAAGTGTGGAAGCTTGACCCAAACCTAAAGATAAATCAGTGATTGACACTAAGTGGGTATTCAAGAACAAGATGGATGAAAATGGCATTGTTACAAGGAACAAAGCTAGAATGGTTACAAAAGGCTACTGTCAAGAAGAAGGAATTGATTTTGATGAAACCTTTACACCTGTAGCAAGGTTGGAAGCAATCAGAATCTTCCTGGCCTATGCATCCCATGCCAATTTCAAAGTCTATCAGATGGATGTCAAGAGTGCTTTTCTGAATGGTATTTTGGAAGAGGAGGTATACGTGAGTCAACCTCCTAGTTTTGAAGACCCAGACTTTCCAGAATATGTATATTCTCTTCTCATAGCACTCTATGGCCTGAAGCAAGCACCAAGAGCCTGGTATGACACTCTCTCACAGTTCCTTATAGAGAATCACTTCACTCGAGGTACTGTTGATAAAACTCTCTTTTATAGAAATGTCAATGGCTCTAAGATACTTGTTCAAATTTATGTAGATGATATAATATTTGGTTCTACTGATGAGAAGCTTTGCAAAAGGTTTGCCAAACTTATGCAAAGTAAATATGAAATGAGCATGATGGGTGAACTAACTTATTTCCTTGGTTTACAAGTGAAGCAAGTTAGTGATGGTATTTTTATTAGTCAATCTAAGTATGTTTATGATCTTTTGAAAAGATTTAACTTACTAGATTGTGCTTCTGCAAAAACACCCATGGCCATTGCCACTAAACTTGAGTTGAATGCTAAGGAGAAGAAAATGGAAATTTCAAGTTATAGGGGCTTGGTTGGCTCACTTTTATATTTAACAACAATTAGACCTGATATTATGTTCTTTACATGTTTATGTGCTAGATTCCAAGTTGATCCCAGGGAATCTCATTTAATATCTATTAAGAGGATCTTCAGATATCTCAAAGGAACACCAAACCTTGGCATTTGGTATCCTAGAGAATCTAGCTTTAATCTAACTGGCTATTCAGATGCAGATTATGCAGGTTGCAAAAATTGATAGGAAAAGTACCACAGGTACTTGTCAATTATTAGGGAATAAGCTCGTGTCATGATTTAGCAAGAAGCAGAATTTAGTTTCCACTTCTACTGCAAAAGCTGAGTATATTGCAGCTGGGAGCTGTTGTGCACAAATTTTGTGGATGAAAAATTAACTTCTTGACTATGGATTAAGGATTGATAAAATTCCAATTTTCCATGACAACACTAGTGCTATTGCTATATCTGAAAACCCAGTGCAACATTCCAGGACCAAGCACATAGACATCATATATCACTTCATCAGAGAGCATGTGATGGAGGGTACTGTGGAACTTCATTTTGTTCCAAGTGAGAAACAACTTGCAGATATGTTTATCAAGCTATTTGATGAATCAACATTCACAAGGTTGGTAAGTGAGCTAGGTATGCTAAGTTTCTCCTAACTTATCTAGGTTATTTGCATGTTGATTAAGCAGCCAGAAATAAGATTGAATTTTCTTCTATAAGGAAAGGCACGAAATTCTGTCTAAGTCAGAATTTGCCTATCAACGGATGTGTCAAATATCCGTTGATATTCAAACATTTTTCTGGATTTTATTCGGTGGATAATAAGTTTCTCTTTGCGTGTATTAGTCCAATAATACCTGTCAACGGGAAACTCGCTTCTCGAGGATCTACGCCTTTATCCGCTGGACATATCTTAACTGTTGATTTGTCGCTGTCACTTGTATACGTCTTTGTATGTATAGGTTTGGTGCAGTTATTAAATTACTTTTCACCCACTACTCTGAGCAGTTTCCTTTTCGAGTAACTAATTTTATTCGATAAATTGTGAGTAAGTATAAAATTCATCTAACGATTACATTCATCTTTTATCTTACTCTCAATACTTTCCTCTCTCTCTCTCTCTCTCTCAAGATATCAAAACCCCTTTTCTAGTCTTCCGAGTTCTCTCAACTTTAATGGCTCTAATCGTTAAGTTGATGTCTGGGAATGAGTATGTCTAAGAGAAGAACAACTTTGCCGCTCTTGTGGATTCGGAGCACTCTCCGGCAGATTATCACATGATGGAATTCATCAAGAAATGCAAGCTATCCTATGCCATGACTGAAATTCCAATACTGTATCATGAAGTTGTGGAGGAAGTGTGGTCTACGGTGGTCTTCAACCCTTCAGAACGTACCATTGCTTTTTCACTGAAAGGTAATGAGCACGTTATTAATTCTGATGTTGTAACCACCTGTCTTAAACTGCCTGAGAATAACTGCATCACTAGTCCTACTGACAGTGATATTGTTGCCATGCTAAACACCATGGGTTACAATCTCAGTACTGATAACCTAGGCAGAATTGTTAGAAAAGGCATGAGAAAGGAATGGAGTTTTCTTTGTGATGCCTTCATTAAGGTGTTCTCTGGTAAAATTAGCAATTTTGATGCAGTTACCTATGCCCTGCTAAACATGCTTTACATGCTGCTTAATGACAAATTCTATAATTTTGGCTCTTTAGTACTAAATGAGATTGGTGCTAAATTGGGAAAGAAAGAAAATAGGCATAAGAAAATATATTTTGCTCGATTCCTAATGTTCCCGGATACTCATGTCTCTGAGAATGAAATAGTACTCGAACAACCATTAAGCAGGTTCACTTGGTGGGTTCAGGAGAAAAGGGTTCTCAGTGATCTAATTCGAATGAATCTCAACTCAGGGGTGAAGTTGGTATATTTGCTAATCCTTGAGGTAACTATTCCTAACCCTCTTTCTACTACTCAATCTCAAGGTTCTTTCCCATTGAGTGTTGCTATGGAGACTACATCTGGGAACCCACAGTCTCCTACCCAAGCAACTAAACATAAATCTAAATCCAAATCAAAGAAACCAACCTCAAGTGTTTTTCAAAAGATACTTGTTGTAAAAACTACCATAACCTCTGAGGGGAGTGACCAGGTGGTAGTGAGTGGTGAGGGACAGGGTGAACATCAAAGAAAACCTAAGGATAAGGGTGGAGAGGTAAGTGAGTCCCAACCTAGCCACATTGCAGTCTCCCAACAGAATGTTAATGTTGAAAAGGAATTAAACACATCCCTAGCAGCATCCTTTCAATAGGGTGTTGTTATTGAAAAGAGTTCCCAACCAGGAACATTGCACAAAAGGGAAAGGGACACCACTAGCCAAAATTCACCAATTAAAACCTTTGTAAGAAAGAAGAATCCTAAAGTTACTTTTGGTGCACAAGGGTCACACACAGTTCAATCTTCCATGATTGAACCTTCTCAAATTCAGCTTGATGTGGCTCCAGTAAATGTGGAGTCACATCCCTATTCTCTCTCTACAAACACACCACATAATCCAGATTCACCATCTCTATCTCTGGACGTGAATATGTTTTCCACATCACAATCAAATTCTCCCTCTTTACTTCTAATGGAGGAGCCCCACTCAAAACTAGCTGGTCATCATCTTCTAGATGATTTGTTGGACCAACAACCAATTCTTCCTGCAACTATGACTGAAACTGTGCCACCTACTTTAAAATCAATCTGCACAGATTCAACCATAGTCTCTCTATCATCTGCTATCCCTTCTACTTTATCGATGGATATTTCTCATCCGTTGATAAGTGTTTGTTCACCGATGGATATGCTTAACAACAGTCATCCATTGGTAGCTTCAACTACAACATCAATGGATATCTCACACTCATTGATAGATGTGCTTCCTGCAACTACAGCAGAAGTCACACTTGTGGTTCAAACACTTCTAGGATTGAGGGAAGGGAGTGTCATTTCTGAGAGTGAGAGGCTGCTTTGTGAACAGGCAAAAGGAGAGAATGTGAGTGAGGGGCTGGAAATTTCTTCCTGTCAGGCAAAAGGAGAGCATGAGAGTTCCACCTTAGTAGGTGAAGGTGAGGGTGTAAGAGGTGTGAGCTAGGGGGAGTCCCTGACGCAAAAAGAGAGAGAACATGAGAGAAAAGTAGGTACAGGAGACATAAGGGTGGATGAAGCCATTGCTAGTGAGTCAATGGAGGTTGAGGATGTTAGTGTATACTGAAAATATTTATTTGAAGTATATACATTTATTTCTGGCCCAGTTTTATTGAGAATCATTTGAATGTTTAGATGTTGTATGATATTATATATTGTGA
The DNA here is from genome assembly GCA_036435485.1 of Saposhnikovia divaricata. Taxonomy (NCBI): domain Eukaryota; kingdom Viridiplantae; phylum Streptophyta; class Magnoliopsida; order Apiales; family Apiaceae; genus Saposhnikovia; species Saposhnikovia divaricata. The sequence goes on along the minus strand of CM071594.1, from coordinate 190,343,622 downwards.
ACAATCTAGTATCAAATGGGGTACAGAATATTAGATTGTTAAATACGGTTTATATAATATAATAAGGTTCACAGCATAGGTGGTATTGGACAATCCACTGGTATGGCTGTAGTATTATTTAGATTAGTTTATATTGACTAATAAATAATACTAGTATACTTTGTGTATATTGAACAGGATCAAATTTAGAATTGTTCCCTTATACTGATTAAGAAGGAGAACTAAGATTCTATGTTATTATTAATGCTTAGGTTCTTAATCCCGATATAGTAATTGACACGTGTATATTATTTACATGCTTTGATTTATATATGATATAATTCTTTTGAATTATATCAATATATTTTGGGTGATGGAATTATATACATGGTGAATATTATTTATAAAAGGAATCCTTGTCCTGATAATATTCGGGTTAATGATGTCCCCTTGAAAGCTCAAAAAGATTTAATTATGTGAAACCCTGCAGGTGGATTTATTCCGGCATAATTAAATAAAGGTTGAGTGGATGATCAAGGATAAAAGATATTAATTAAATGAATTATTAGTAATTTATTTAATTAATGGACATGCGATATTTTAAACATGGAGAATTTAATAAGCAAATAATAAAGGATCCGATTTAATTAATTAAATAAATTACCGGAAGTAGGTGGGTGGTTCAACATTAATTATTTAGTGGAATAAATTAATATTAGCGATAGTGGGCTCCGCCCAAGTTATCATTAGAAGGCCCGACCTAATTTACTCCTTGATCCCTATTGTAGCCTATAAATACTCATTATGTCTCCAAGAATTGGGGTTCGGAATTCTAGAGCTTGGAGGCTAAACCTTGGAGGATCGAAGGCCACACTTCGTTCAAGGGAGTAAGGAATACAATAGAAGATTGTAGATTTGAATTGCTTGCACCGTAGCGATTAAGGTAAATCTTCTAAACATCCTTTGTAATCATTAGACGGGTTAAATACAAATCACTATGATCCAAATGGACCAACAATTGGCATCAAGAGCCTGAGGTTTAGTGGACTTGTGTTTGTGTTTGATGGCGTCCATGCCGTAATTAAAATTGGTTATGTATGTATAGTGGTGTGCTTGGATATTAATTTTTTTGCAGGTTGTTATCCATTATTATGGCCATGTTTTTTTAATTATGTGTTTGGATCCCAAGTGGTTTAATCGTGGTTATTTTGTTTGGTTTCCACGTGGTTTATGTGGTTGTAAACACGAGGGTTGATCGTGTTAGAATAGATTTTACAAAATTAGTTTTGTATTAGATCTATTTTTTATGTAATTGTTAGACTGATTTTGTAAAAATCCGGGTATATCGTAACAATTACTTGCGGCTGAAAATCAAATTCGGAGGAGAAATTGTATTCGCTGCGTAGCTGTTGAAGGCTGCTGGTTCTGTTTGTTTTTTCTTTTCTTGTAAAGTTCGGCTGATTAAACTGGTGTTCAAGGAAGAAACAGAGCAGGAACTGCGCACAAGGTGTCTGCGCAACAGCACCTATACATGTCACGCATGATGGTAATGCGCAACAGGTGTTAGCACGCTGCAAGGGCAGTGTGACAGCCCCGGATCCGGGGTCAGGAATCCGGGCCATCATACTCCAATTTCCATTTTATTAACAATATCTCTTGGTCTTTTTTTTTATACTATTTAAAACTCATACAAATGACCCCACACTAATATCACCACACACACCAGTCATATGCTCAGAGAACAACATCCATTAATGATAGCAGTTAAAGATAAACTATTATTACAATCCAGAATACCATCTATTACACCCATATAAAAGTATATACTACCTTGAGAACAGGTGTCGATACTTTCTCATAAGGTAGACTTCCCCTTTACCCTCTTCCGGGTTGCACTACAACGTTTCGATACCTGATCTAGCTGTTATATAAATAAATAGCAAGAGTGAGCTATAATAGCTCAGCAAGATAAATTTTATAAACTAGCTTAAAAAAAAACATAAATATATCTGAATAATAAGCAGAAGACAAATCATAATTATTATAAAAAGAATTTATTTTAATTTGATAACTACTCCTTTCAAATATTTTTATACTAAAAGAAATATATAGCATTCTAATATCAGCTTCTCTTCTAATATAATATCAGTTTATCTTCTAAAATATTATAATATCAGTTTTTCTTCTATAATAATTAAAAACCATTACATCACCTCAGCATAATATTTCAAGATAATACATCATCTGCACATCATCTCTCAATACAATCTTTTCATTTCCCTTTTTATATAACAATTATATAAAAATAATATAAAATCAGTTTCTCTTCTTACTGTAAAAACAATTCCATCATTTCATACCATTTTCCTTTTTCAGAATACAGATCTGAAAACCATTATCAATTCTTTCTTTTAAGTTTTGGGGATTTTCACTGTTGCCGAATACGTAAGGACGATGATCAGTCACCCTCCGTACCCGTCCTTTTTACTACCGGTAGAAGGAGGAAGGTACACCACTACATCCCCATGGAGGAAGGTACACCACTACATCCTCCTTCGGCAACTCTTGGGCCGAAATAAAATATTGATTGCTGGACTGTGCCGCACACAGCCTCCTACGATTTTTGTTGCTATCCCCCTTTTTGTCAAATCATATATCTACTCACATTTATCATTTCCATTTCCATTTCCATTTCCATTCACATTTCCATTCACATTTCCATGCACATTTATCATCACCTTTAAATCATATGTCATAATACTTTAATTATGACTCATACATCTTTTCTATAATTATTAAAGTCAAATATTTCTTTAGAACATAAAGTATATTCGCTCTATCCATATTCGTATCTATCTTTCTTTAATTCTCAAAATCAGGAAATAAATCCTTAGCAATATAGCATCGTAGAAAAACATATATATTCCAAGAAATCATTTTACTTAAAAATAAAATAAAATATTTTTCTAAAGTAAGAGTAGAAGAAATCTTGCTCTCTTATATACACATATATATATATGTTGTTCCATCTACTTTTAAAAATAGTAGATAATAATCAAATAATACTTATTAAATCACAATATTTAAAAAGAATATCTTTAGCAAAATATTATAAATCATATAACCCTAGATAACACCTGATACCATTCTTTTATTTACTTTAGATAACAATTGATACCATTCTCTCATATTCTCTTAATCATAAGGCATGTTCACTTCATGCATAATCATCTCTATACATATCCATCTCATACTCATATCCATATTTAATATCCATCTCATACTCATATCCATATTCATATCCATATACATCTTCATATACCTTCCTTTTTAATATCAACACTCAAGGAAGACAATTTCTTCACAATATAGTAATAATAGCATCACATGTATATATATATAATCCAAGAAATCAAGTTTATTTGAAGATAATAATTTTTCCAAGTAGGGATAGAAAAGATCTTGCCTGGATCTCTAAAGCGAGTAGGTGGAATCCTGAGTTCGTCTCCCGCTTCTATAGGAACGAAAAGGATCACCGTTAGTATATACCCCACTTAATCACTTAATCTCTACACCATAACACCCTTAACTCATATTATACGTTTACCATGGTTTTTATGCACCAAAAGTTTACATGCACTTCACCATTTTTAAACTCGATCTAAGTTTTAGTGTATTCCACAATTTCCCTTAATAACCACACTCGACTGTAAAAATTCTCAGAAAATATAGATTTCGAATTTTACTACAAGGTCAACTGTAAATGGTCCTCTGACCACCCTACTACACTATCCCAAAATTTCATAATTTCTAAAAATGTCTAAGTATGGTAATTATAACCTCAAAGTTGGCACAATTGAAATTTCCCGGTTTCCGAACGACTTTCACTAAAATCCACTTTTCTCCTAAACCGTTCATCAGATTTTGACGTACTTTATATCAAAATGATCTATGAACTAAGCTCTATCATTTAATGGTCCATTGGTACACTGGACAGTAAGGTACCGTACTGATACAGGGGTCCAAAACAGAGCAGTTCCTATTCTAACAAAAATCGGACATTATAACTGCTATACTTTCATACTTTCCATATTTTAATTGCTCCAAAACCATCATTCCACACTCAATCCAAGCCCTACACCATGTGGTCTACATCCCAACCATGGTTACAAGTTCACATCACAATTTCCATATCAAACTTAAAACACATATCAACAACCATATCATCAAGATTTCATGCTTTATACAACTTAACTTCTAAACTAAGCATAATCAACCATAAACTCATAATTCAAGTTAGGGTCTCAAGTAATATACCTTCTTGTAGCTTGTATAACACTTAATAATCCTTGGGATATCCTCAAGCAACCATATAACACCTTAAACTAACAAGAAACACCAAGAACATACTTAGAATTTTCGGAGCTATTTTACTGCAGGTGAAAGAACATGAAAAACGACCCCCTTACCTTGCTTTTCTGGGAAAATCTTGTGAAATACGACTTGTAGCTTATCTCATGGGCTTTCTAAAACGCTAAAGAATGAAAAATGTGGCTGAGAAACGAAGAAGTTATGGCCGTTCTAAGCCGGCTATTACTGTTTGGCCGAATTGAAAGAATGGAAGGGAGAGATTTTCTCTTGATTTTTTTGATCTTATCTTCTTTGATTCATGTTAATCTAGTTTGTCTTGGAAGCTTTGGAAGATATTTGTGATTAAAGGCTTGCTAATGTACTAATTTACCCTTAAAACATGTTAGTGGAAAGTGATGTCATGCATGGTGATCTAATAATCCTTTTTCCTTGTTTTTCTAAGTATTATGCTAATACTTTTGGTAATTAATAATGTGGTATATATCATTGTTATATTACTAGTCTTGGTTGTTTGGTTTCCACACTCGTCTAATTGAAATTCGTTCCGAATATACCTCATTATCTCAGTGGTTCTGAAATCATTTAACAATCCAAATTCCTTTGGCAAATCCTTAACTTAATAATTCTTTAGTTTATACTAATCCACCAATTCCTCAATATATATTTCTTTTAATATCTCCATGCTCCTTAATATCCAATAGAAGCTCATTCGAAACCAAAATCCTCAAAAATCCATATTCAGGAATTTCTGAAATCTATCTTCATTTCGATTCTCTTATTTTCATTGTACAACACTAATATGGTTTCTATTTACTCATTTTCTCTTTCAAGTATAGAGTACCTACATGTTGGGACAATCAGATCTTGGCACTGCGATTTTTGATACAATAAATTAACGAGTACGAATAGAAAAGTCACCTTGTTAACTGTTGATTCCACGCTCTTCTATTGTATTCCCAAATTCCCTTGAGCGAAGTGTGGCCTTCGTCTTCTCAAGTTAACCTCTCTTCTTGCTCCTGGGTGGCTTCAAAATTTTTTCGACCAGCCCCCAGCAAGAAGAGAATAGGAATATATATAGGCTACAATAGGGATCATGGATAATTAGGTTGGGCCTTCTAATTACATCTTGATCCTAGCCCAATGTAATTAAATATTAATTCAATCCACTAAAGAAGTAATATTTGGACTACCTTTCCTAATACCGTAATTTAATTAATTAATTCGGTTCCAATATTATTTGCTTATTAAATTCCCCATGTTTAAAATATCGCATGTCCATTAATTAAATAAATTACTGATAATTCATTTAATTAATATCTTTTATCCTTGATTATCCACTCAACCTTTATTTAATTATGCCGGAATAAATCCACCTGCAGGGTTTCACATAATTAAATCTTTTTGAGCTTTCAAGGGGACATCATTAACCAGAATATTATCAGGACATGGATTCCTTCAATAAATAATATTCACCATATATATTATTCCATCACCCAGAATATAATGAAATAAATCAAAAGAATTATTTCATATATACATCAAAGCATGTAAATAATATACACGTGTCAATTACTATATCTGGATTAAGAACCTAAGCATTAATAATAACATAGAATCTTAGTTCACCTTCTTAATCAGTATAAGGGAACAATTCTAAATTTGATCCTATTCAATATACACAAAGTATACTAGTATTATTTATTAGTCAATATAAACTAATCTAAATAATACTACAGCCATTCCAGTGGATTGTCTAACACCACCTGTGCTGTGAACCATATTATATTATATAAACCGTATTTAATAATCTAATATTCCGTATCCCATTTGATACAAGATTATTCACAATATATAATATTTAGACAACATGTAAACATTTAAATGATTCTCAATAAAATAGGCCAGAAATAAATGTATATACTTCAAATAAATATTTTCAGTATACACCAACAATCTCCCACTTATACTCAAAATATTCTATGAGTATATCAGTGTTTATTTAATCCACTATTACGGAAAAAACTATGTGTCCATCCATCTGACTCCTATCGCTTCCACATGCCTGTCAAAAACTTTGGCTGGCAGGCTCTTTGTGAAAGGATCTGCCCGGTTGTCTTCTGATGATATGTGAGCCACAACTATATCTCCTCGCTTTACGATTCCTCGTATGAGATGATACTTACGTTCAATATGTTTAGCTGCTTTGTGATCTCGCGGTTCCTTCGAATTTGCCACAGCACCAGTGTTATCAAAATACACTATCAAGCTCCTAGGCAAATTAGGTACCACATCCAAGTCCAAAAGGAAGTTCCTGAACCACACAGCCTCCTTTGCAGCCTCAGAGGCCGCCACGTACTCGGCTTCCATGGTAGAGTCTGCAATGCATTTATGCTTTACACTCCTCCATATAACGGCTCCACCTCCCAAAGTAAAAACATATCCCGAGGTTGATTTCCTCTTATCCCTATCTGATTGGAAATCTGAATCAGTATATCCCAAAGGAAATAGATCTGAGGCCTTGTAAATTAACATATACTCCTTAGTCCTTCTCAGGTACTTGAGTATAGTTTTTACTGCACTCCAATGTTCCTGACCTGGGTTCGACTGATATCTACTAACCATGCCTACAGCAAAGCAGATGTCAGGCCTCGTACATAACATAGCATACATTAAGCTTCCACATGCCGAAGCATAAGGAACTGCTTTCATGCTCTCTATATCTTTAGGTGTCGAAGGACACTGCTCCTTGGATGGAGCCACTCCATGCTTAAAAGGTAGAAAACCTTTCTTAGAGTTCTGCATGTTAAAACGAGCTAATACTTCATCAATGTAGGGCTCTTGAGATAAAGCCAACATCCTTTTCTTGCGATCCCTTATTACTTTGATCCCAAGGATGTACGCCGCTTCACCTAAGTCCTTCATTTCAAATTGTTTGAATAACCATGCCTTTACTGATGACAACATCTTAACATTGTTTCCAATGAGTAAAATGTCATCCACATACAGTACTAGAAAAACCACTGCATTACCCTCACTTCTTTTATACACACATGATTCGCTTGGACTTTGATCAAATCCATATGACTGGACTGCCTGATCAAAACGAATATTCCAGTCCCTAGAAGCTTGTTTTAGTCCATAAATAGACCTCTTAAGCTTATAAACAAGATGCTCTTGGCCTTGCTTAATGAACCCTTTTGGTTGTTGGATATAGATGGTTTCCTCAAGACTTCCATTAAAGAAAGCTGTCTTGACATCCATTTGCCAAATCTCATAATCGAGATGAGCTGCTATAGATAAAAGAATCCGGATCGACTTAAGCATAACAACCGGCGAAAAGGTTTCCTCATAATCGATCCCTTCTTTCTGAGTATACCCTTTCACAACAAGTCGTGCTTTCCAGGCTTTCACCCTTTTGTCAGATCCTCTTTTCTTCTTGTAGATCCACATACATCCAATGGGTTTTACACCTTTGGGTGGTTCCACGAGCTCCCAAACTTGATTAGAATACATAGATTCCATCTCAGATTCCATTGCCTTTTGCCAAAGATCTACATCTTTATCTAGAATTGCTTCTTCGTATGTCCTGGGATCCTCATCATGTTCACCAGAGACCAAGTCCGAGGACTCTCCCAAAAACATGAATCTATCAGGTTGTTGAACAACCCTCCCACTACGACGAAGCACCGGTGTGGTATTAGTGACAGGTTGTGCATTTTCTTGTGGTTGATCTACTTGTACTATTGGCACTTGGGGATTATCTGTCCCTCCCACTAGTTCCTCTAAAACGATACTACTCATGGGTTTATGGTTCATTATATAGTCTTCTTCTAAGAATCTAGCATTGGTGCTAACAATGATATCTCGATCCCTAGGACTGTAAAATGAATAACCTTTCGTTCCCATGGGATAGCCTACAAACAACATTACTTCCGTACGAGATTCTAACTTGGTCGCGTTCTTGTTCAGCACATGTGCTGGACAACCCCAAATCCGAATATGTCTTAGACTTGGTTTGCTACCAGTCCACAATTCTATTGGAGTCTTGGGAACCGACTTAGAAGGTACCAAGTTTAGAAGGTAAGCCGCTGTTTCTATAGCATATCCCCAGAACGACTTGGGTAAATCTGAATAACTCATCATCGATCTAACACTTTCTAAAAGAGTCTGATTCATTCTCTCTGCTACATCATTCTGCTGAGGTGTGCCAGGTGCAGACAACTGGGATGCAATCCCATTTTCTGATAAATATTACCTAAATTCTCCAAGCAAGTATTCGCCACCACGATCTGATCGTAGTGACTTGATACATTTTCCAAGATGTCGCTTCTCCGCACTTGCTTTGTACTCTTTGAATTTTTCAAAGCACTCAGACTTACGGCGCAACAAATAAATGTACCCATATCTAGAATAATCGTCAATAAAAGTGACAAAATACTCATAACCTCCTCTTGCTTGGATACTCATAGGTCCACATAAATCAGTATGAACCAATTCTAACACTTCTTTTGCTCTATTCCCCTTTGCTTTAAAAGGCCTATTAGTCATCTTACCTTCCAAGCAGGATTCGCAAACTGGAAATGGCTCCACTGCCAACGAGCCTAATGGCCCATCTACTACCAGTCTTTGAATCCTCCTCAAGTTAATATGACCTAATCTTAAGTGCCAAAGATATGTTTGGTTCAATTCAGAAGGATTCTTTCTTTTGTTTGAGCTAGAAAGAATGTTATTAGATTCCTTTTGTTGCAGCATTGGTTGGACAGGATTAATAATATATAAATTATCTTGCAATGTACCAGAACATATAACTCGTTTATTCATCATAATAGAAACATTACGATCCAAACAAACATTATAACCATCCATAGTAAGTTTAGAAACCGAAATCAAATTTCTTCTAAACGAAGGTACATAAAGACAATTGTTCAAAACCAAAATCCTATCATCGCCAAAAGATAATGTAATTATTCCAACTGCAACTACTGCTACATTTGTAGCATCTCCCATGAACACATATATCTCGCCATCTCTAAGCATTCTGGATTGCTGGAACCCCTGCATAGAGTTACAAACATGGTCAGTGGCTCCTGTATCTACACACCAAGTGCTCGTAGATATAGCCGCTATATATGTTTCTGTAACTAGAGAAAGAGACATACCAGTATTGTTTGTCTTCTTAGGAAGAGGACAATCCTGTTTCCAGTGACCTGACTGCTTGCACCTGAAGCACTTGCCCTTAGGCTTTTTCACACCACCTTGAACTCCCACTGCATTAGCAATCTTTCCAGCATTCTGTGTCTGAGTCTTTTTCTTCTTCTTACCTTTCGGCTTAGATGAAGAAGCTTTCTCGGCCACATTCACTTGAACATTCTGCTTAAAGAGTCCTTCAGCTTCCTGAAGTTCTGTCAGAAGTTCCGCGAGACTATACATCCTTTTGTTCATGGTGTAATTCAAGCGGAACTGCTCAAAACTTTTGGGAAAGCTCATAAGGATGATATCGATCTGGGTTTCCCCATCAATATCAGCACCAAGGATCTCCATCTCATTCAGATGAGACATCATTCTGAGAACATGATCCCTTACAGGTGTTCCTTCAACCATCTGAGTGTTCATTAAAGCCTTCATTGCTACTTGCCTAGCAGCCCTATTATGTTCTCCAAAAAGTTCCTTGAGATTAAAAAGCATATCTGAAGCAGTGGGCATAGCCTGATGCTGATGCTGCAAAACACCCGACATTGCTGCCAGAATGTAACATCGCGACATCTCATCAGCCTTAACCCACCGCTTATAATACTCCTTCTCACTTTCAGGAGCATCTTCAGCAGGCTGATCTGGCTTGGGTTCATAAGTACAAAATTTGTACTCCTCAGCAGTCAACACTATGTCCAAATTACGTTTCCATGCAATATAGTTTGGTCCGGTAAGTTTGTTATCCTTAAGTATGGTGAATAGTGGATTAAAGCCCATAATGATCTAATCCTGAGAATCACACATGTAGCACATAATCAGATAGCTGCATAAATCTTAAAACCTATTGGTTTCCTCTAACAATTAATTAAAATTAATGCACTAATATTTAAACACCATAAGTATCTGGTACGCCACGATGGGTGACATATATACCACTTAAATTCGTTTAAATATTACTTCGGTCCTATTACTAAATAATACGCCACGTTAGGGTGGACTATATATTATTTTTCATAGCTAAGTGTATACCATTATTTAATCTTAAATTACTAAAAAGACCGGATACCACCATTAAATATTTCAAATCAATAATCGATAATAGGATAATTCCCAGATCGGGGGGAGCATTGTCAAGAGGCATCACTTAAGACCCCTTTCTAGACAGAATCATCCTTTCTCTCTATATTGAAAATCTATATTCAATCATTGGCACCCTTCTAATTAATCGAATTCTATGAAACTTGGTACGCCACATTGGGTGGCATATATACCTTTCAATATTCGTAATTAATTTAGGAAGTTTGTTCTAGTAATATCCATAACACTACCTGACACCATAAATCATACGCCACGATGGGTGGCATGCATATAATTTATATTCGTCTCGGTGTTAAATTACATACAAACAATAATGGAGACCATGGGATTTAATTCCTAATTAATTCCCTCACCCACTTAGAATTTTTATTTAAAATTAAGGAATTTTATCTAGATGCATCGCCCTATGTTATTTTTTCGAGGTCTACATGTTATAAAAATAACAATACAAAGAACACATAACATAGCAGCATGCATCATCAAATTAAAGCAATAAATAAAATTAATGTCCATGTCGTCCTAATTATGTTAAACATGCAATTAAAATTACACACATAATTAACAACACACATAATAATTATTTAAAGCAATAATTAAAAAATTAAATAGCGGAATTAAAATTAAAAAACATAATTTAAATCCACTATTATGGCCCCTTGAAAAAATAAATTTCCAGCCCTGTGTTCTGCTGAAAAAATCTTTTTTTCTGTAAAAACCTTCTGTTGCGCAGCTTGCAGTTGCGTTACTGCCCTGTTGCGCAGGCAGCAAATGCGCAATACCTGTTTTACCTAGTAACGCAGGCTGCTCCTGCGTTACCACCTTTTATCAGGTTTTTCACGCGCCGCACTTGTCTTCTTTGTCGCCAGACTTCTTTTCCTCCTTATTCGAACAACAGCAGCTTCTGTCGACTTAATTAAAAACAAATCGAACTAGCCCATAACAGCTACGCAGCGGACAATTATTTTTCTCCGTTTTGATTTCCGATCGCACGTAATTGTTACAAAATATCCGGATCTTAATAAAATCCAACAAACAATTACAAAAAAATAGATCTAATACAAAACTAATTTTGTAAATCTATTCTAACACGATCAACCCTCGTGTTTTACAACCACGATAAACCACGTGGAAACCAAACAAAATAACCACGATTAAACCACGTGGGATCCAAACACATAATTAAAATATACATGGCCATAATAGTGGATACTAAACAACCAGCAAAAAGATTATTATCCAAGCACACCACCATACATACATGCATATATAATTACGACATGGACATCGTATCAAAAATCGCAGAACCATTGAACCAGGCTCTTGATACCAATTGTTGGGACAATCAGATCTTGGCACTACGATTTTTGATACAATAAATTAACGAGTACGAATAGAAAAGTCACCTTGTTAACGGTTGATTCCACGCTCTTCTATTGTATTCCCAAATTCCCTTGAGCGAAGTGTGGCCTTCGTCTTCTCAAGTTAACCTCTCTTCTTGCTCTTGGGTGGCTTCAAAAATTTTTCGACCAGCCCCCAGCAAGAAGAGAATAGGAATATATATAGGCTACAATAGGGATCATGGATAATTAGGTTGGGCCTTCTAATTACATCTTGAGCCTAGCCCAATGTAATTAAATATTAATTCAATCCACTAAAGAATTAATATTTGCACTACCTTTCCTAATACCGTAATTTAATTAATTAATTCGGTTCCAATATTATTTGCTTATTAAATTCCCCATGTTTAAAATATCGCATGTCCATTAATTAAATAAATTACTGATAATTCATTTAATTAATATCTTTTATCCTTGATTATCCACTCAACCTTTATTTAATTATGCCGGAATAAATCCACCTGCAGGGTTTCACATAATTAAATCTTTCTGAGCTTTCAAGGGGACATCATTAACCCGAATATTATCAGGACATGGATTCCTTCAATAAATAATATTCACCATATATATTATTCCATCACCCAAAATATAATGAAATAAATCAAAAGAATTATTTCATATATAAATCAAAGCATGTAAATAATACACACGTGTCAATTAATATATCTGGATTAAGAACCTAAGCATTAATAATAACATAAAATCTTAGTTCACCTTCTTAATCAGTATAATGGAACAATTCTAAATTTGATCCTGTTCAATATACACAAAGTATACTAGTATTATTTATTAGTCAATATAAACTAATCTAAATAATACTACAGCCATTCCAGTGGATTGTCTAACACCACCTGTGCTGTGAACCATATTATATTATATAACCGTATTTAATAATCTAATATTCTGTATCCCATTTGATACTAGATTATTCACAATATATAATATTTAGACAACATGTAAACATTTAAATGATTCTCAATAAAATAGGCCAGAAATAAATGTATATACTTCAAATAAATATTTTCAGTATACACCAACACTACATACCATTTCTTTAAATCCTCAAAATTTACTATTCATGGGGTCACTGTAGCTTTGCTAAAATTAGGGTTATTGCAGTCTTCCCCCCTTAAATGGATTCCGTCCCGGAATCATGTTGGAAATGTCCATAGGTACCTTTTTCATCCACACCTTCTAATTCCAAACTTCTTCCTTTATCCTTTTTCCCTTCATAATATCTCTATCTTGTTTGCGCAAAAGTACACCGACATAAACTTGCTTGTTATTCATCAACATGCCATTTTGCTTATCATTAGTAGTACTCTCACCATCCTTTCTTGAAAATCTCCTCCTATATACAGTCATTTTATTTTATTTCACCTCTCCTTCCTCTTTTGCCTAAGGGTATCGGCCACCACATTGGCCTTCCCTGAATGGTAGTGTATCTCACTATGGTTTGGCGATATTATGATCTCTATCATGACAGAAAATATCAATACTCCAACATTTTTATATATCATCTTTGTAAAATTTTCCAGAAAATAAGCTCTAATAATATTCTTTAAAACAATTGTAAGAAAATATTACCTATAATATATATTTCCTGTTCGTACTTAAACAAGAACGTACTTCTCCTTTATCCTTGAAAAATATGTTTTCACACTTTCCCTCATACTCTTAATCTCCTTTCTATAGAATTCTCTGACCCTTAATCAGATATTGATTTTCCTTATCTAGATTGTCAACCTACCTACACCATTCATTGACTTAGTCGATCCCTAACCAAACATTTACACTTAAATAGTTAAATTAGAGCGTACCTGCAATTTCCTCCGGATACCTTATCCCATATGTCTATTGTTCACTATACCCTCTTTACATCTTGCTGATCCACCTTAGTTCCTTCATTATATACTATCTACTCCACCTCTGAAATTTCCCTTTGTTATTCTCATTAAAATCTTTACCTCAAGTTTTACTCATTCACATCTTTTGGATTAATCCTTTGAATACTTAACATCTTTAATCTCTCTCTGCTACTTATGGTATTAGTCACAATATTGGCCTTCCCTCACTAATAGTTATTGCACCTCGAATCCTTCATTAATTATCCCCACTTCCTTTGTTTATCCTTATTCTGACTCTATCCTCAAAATACCCTTACTCTCAATAGTAAATCTCAATTATACCTTAAAATTCCTCATATTCTTTCCTCTTACTAATAATCAAATATACCCATTTCTCCTCACGAAATTCCTTCCTCTCTTATATTGAAACGCTTCTAGCTCTAATTATTTCTTAACGAAGTTTCCCTTGGAATCTCGAGTTTCCTCGTATAATCACGTATACTATAAACATTGCTTCCATCCATTAATGAAATCTTCTATATTCAAAACAATTAATAGAATTTAAGAGACTTTGAATTGAAACGAACCCAGAAACAAGCAAGGGTCCCACAATAATTTATAAAATGAAGAGTTTTAAATAACCTTTATTCGAAACAAAAAAATATCTGAGAAATCAATATAATGGAAGAACCCGTATGTCACACAAACGAGGGCGTCCCCTCCGACTTTCAGTCACACAGACAGATCGTCCTTGTGTATACATATAGGGTTGTTCCTCTTAGTTGTAGTAAAAATATAAAGAAAAATTTAAATCAAAATGATCAATACCATCTTCCGAAAGTAATCTTAGAGGAATATTTTGACTAAGATAGATAAAATAAAATTTTGAAACACATCCCCAAGGGTACCTGAAAGTTTTTAAAAGATGTCGGCACTTAATGAATAATTACCCACCAGTTGAGGAAAATTTGAAACTCAATAATGTAATTTAGCAGGGCTGTAGGAGCTTGAAAATAGGTACTGTTAATAGCCTCTGCCCAATTGAAAATCCCAATAATGGAAGGTTTTCCTCAAATACTATTTATATCTTAGGTTGCGTACTCTCCAAAATTTCTTAAATTTGGCACTCACCATGTAGCCTTAACCTATCGTCTGCTATTCCCAATTATCTTCATTTACCTAGTCGTGACTTGGCTCGATACTCTATGCCTTTATTCATAATAGAACACAACCTTCTAATCGATATACTTACGTAATGTTGATCGTCTTATCGTGACAATGCTCCGGTATCAAAGACCCTTTTAAAACTATTCTTTATAATTGTATATTCTAACATACCACTTATACTCACGAGATTGTCTAACGTACACTTCCCAATACATCAAATATTCCCTTTTTCAAATCAATCCTGTGTGCTACATAAGTTTAACACTTTTAGCATAATAACCTTTTCATTTAAGTCAATCCCGAGACCTCTCAGTCTGTCTTGGTCCTTAAGGTATATCTTGGCTTTACCGACCAATCTCAGTTTCACCATTTCATATCCGCAATCAATTGAAACAATTAGTGTCTATTCACCAATACACTTACAATATTACTTCAAACTCCCTTCAGCTCAAGAAGATTTAAATACCCTTAACTTTGGCTTACCAATCTCCTCTCCCTATACTAAAACATAAACGTTTATTAGTAATAATCTATAAAATTATAATCACTACTTAGAATAAACGCTTCGTTCGATAAACCACCCTTGAACTCGATGTGAGTTCATATTTTATATCATTACATATATATCTATATGTGTATATTATTATCACTTTTGTTCCCGAGCATTATGACTCTTAGCTCTGATACCATCTGTGACAGCCCCAGATCCGGGGTCAGGAATCCGGGCCATCATACTCCAATTTCTATTTTATTAACAATATCTCTTGGTCTTTTTTTTTATACTATTTAATACTCATACAAATGACCCCACACTAATATCACCACACACACCAGTCATATGCTCAGAGAACAACATCCATTAATGATAGCAGTTAAAGATAAACTATTATTACAATCCCAGAATACCATCTATTACACCCATATAAAAGTATATACTACCTTGAGAACAAGTGTCGATACTTTCTCATAGGGTAGACTTCCCCTTTACCCTCTTCCGGGTTGCACTGCGACGTTTCGATACCTGATCTAGCTGTTATATAAATAAATAGCAAGAGTGAGCTATAATAGCTCAGCAAGATAAATTTTATAAACTAGCTTCAAAAGAAACATAAATATATCTGAATATTAAGCAGAAGACAATTCATAATTTTTATAAAAAGAATTTATTTTTATTTGATAACTACTCCTTTAAAATATTTTTATACTAAAAGAAATATATAGCATTCTAATATCAGCTTCTCTTCTAATATAATATCAGTTTTTCTTCTAAAATAATATAATATCAGTTTTTCTTCTATAATAATTAAAAACCATTACATCACCTCAGCATAATATTTCAAGATAATACATCATCTGCACATCATCTCTCAATACAATCTTTTCATTTCCCTTTTTATATAACAATTATATAAAAATAATATAAAATCAGTTTCTCTTCTTACTGTAAAAACAATTCCATCATTTCATACCATTTTCCTTTTTCAGAATACAGATCTGAAAACCATTATCAATTCTTTCTTTTAAGTTTTGGGGATTTTCACTTTTGCCGAATACGTAAGGACGATGATCAGTCGCCCTCCATACCCGTCCTTTTTACTACCGGTAGAAGGAGGAAGGTACACCACTACATCCCCCTGGAGGAAGGTACACCACTACATCCTCCTTCGGCAACTCTTGGGCCGAAATAAAATATTGATTGCTGGACCGTGCCGCACACAGCCTCCTACGCTTTTTGTTGCTATCCCCCATTTTGTCAAATCATTTATCTACTCACATTTATCATTTCCATTTCCATTCACATCTCCATTCACATTTCCATTCACATTTCCATTCACATTTATCATCACCTTTAAATCATATGTCATAATACTTTAATTATGACTCATACATCTTTTCTATAATTATTAAAGTCAAATATGCCTTTAGAACATAAAGTATATTCGCTCTATCCATATTCATATCTATCTTTCTTTAATTCTCAAAATCAGGAAATAAATCCTTAGCAATATAGCATCGTAGAAAAACATATATATTCCAAGAAATCATTTTACTTAAAGAAAATAAAATAGTTTTCTAAAGTAAGAGTAGAAGAAATCTTGCTCTCTTTATATACACACACATATATATATATATATATATATATATATATATATATATATATATATATATGTTGTTCCATCTACTTTTAAAAATAGTAGATAATAATCAAATAATACTTATTAAATCACAATATTTAAAAAGAATATCTTTAGCAAAATATTATAAATCATATAACCCTAGATAACACCTGATACCATTCTTTTATTTACTTTAGATAACAATTGATACCATTCTCTCATATTCTCTTAATCATATGGCATGTTCACTTCATGCATAATCATCTCTATACATATCCATCTCATACTCATATCCATATTTAATATCCATCTCATACTCATATCCATATTCATATCCATATACATCTTCATATACCTTCCTTTTTAATATCAACACTCAAGGAAGACAATTTCTTCACAATATAGTAATAATAGCATCGCATGTATATATATATAATCCAAGAAATCAAGTTTCTTTGAAGATAATAATTTTTCCAAGTAGGGATAGAAAAGATCTTGCCTGGATCTCTAAAGCGAGTAGGTGGAATCCTGAGTTCGTCTCCCGCTTCTATAGGAACGAAAATGATCACCGTTAGTATATACCCCACTTAATCACTTAATCTCTACACCATAACACCCTTAACTCATATTATACGTTTACCATGGTTTTTATGCACCAAAAGTTTACATGCACTTCACCATTTTTAAACTCGATCTAAGTTTTAGTGTATTCCACAATTTCCCTTAATAACCACACTCGACTGTAAAAATTCTCAAAAAATATAGATTTCGAATTTTACTACAAGGTCAACTGTAAATGGTCCTCTGACCACCCTACTACACTATCCCAAAATTTTATAATTTCTAAAAATGTCTAAGTATGGTAATTATAACCTCAAATTTGGCATAATTGAAATTTCCCGGTTTCCGAACGACTTTCACTAAAATCCACTTTTCTCCTAAACCGTTCATCAAATTTTGACGTACTTTATATCAAAACGATCTATGAACTAAGCTCTATCATTTAATGGTCCATTGGTACACTGGACATTAAGGTACCGTACTGATACAGGGGTCCAAAATAGAGCAGTTCCTATCCTAACAAAAATCGGGCATTATAACTACTATACTTTCATACTTTCCATATTTTAATTGCTCCAAAACCATCATTCCACACTCAATCCAAGCCCTACACCATGTGGTCTACATCCCAACCATGGTTACAAGTTCATATCACAATTTCCATATCAAACTTAAAACACATATCAACAACCATATCATCAAGATTTCATGCTTTATACAACTTAACTTCTAAACTAAGCATAATCAACCATAAACTCATAATTCAAGTTAGGGTCTCAAGTAATATACCTTCCTTGTAGCTTGTATAACACTTAATTATCCTTGGGATATCCTCAAGCAACCATATAACACCTTAAACTAACAAGAAACACCAAGAACATACTTAGAATTTTCGGAGCTATTTTACTGCAGCTAAAAGAACATGAAAAACGACCCCCTTACCTTGCTTTTCTGGGAAAATCTTGTGAAATACGAATTGTAGCTTGTCTCATGGGCTTTCTAAAAAGCTAAAGAACGAAAAATTTAGCTGAGAAACGAAGAAGTTATGGCCGTTCTAAGCCGGATGTTACTGTTTGGCCGAATTGAAAGAATGGAAGGGAGAGATTTTCTCTTGATTTTTTTGATCTTATCTTCTTTAATTCATGTTAATCTAGTTTGTCTTGGAAGCTTTGGAAGATATTTGTGATTAAAGGCTTGCTAATGTACTAATTTACCCTTAAAACATGTTAGTGGAAAGTGATGTCATGCATGGTGATCTCATAATCCTTTTTCCTTGTTTTTCTAAGTATTATGCTAATACTTTTGGTAATTAATAATGTGGTATATATCCTTGTTATATCACTAGTCTTGGTTGTTTGGTTTCCACACTCGTCTAATTGAAATTCGTTCCGAATATACCTCATTATCTCAGTGGTTCTGAAATCATTTAACAATCCAAATTCCTTTGGCAATTCCTTAACTTAATAATTCTTTAGTTTATACTAATCCACCAATTCCTCAATATATATTTCTTTTAATATCTCCATGCTCCTTAATATCCAATAGAAGCTCATTCGAAACCAAAATCCTCAAAAATCCATATTCAGGAATTTCTGAAATCTATCGTCATTTCGATTCTCTTATTTTCATTGTACAACACTAATATGATTTCTGTTTACTCATTTTCTCCTTCAAGTATAGAGTACCTACATACCATTTCTTTAAATCCTCAAAATTTACTATTCATGGGGTCACTGTAGCTTTGCTAAAATTAGGGTTATTACAGGCAGTAACATAGGAACAGTGTGCGCAAGATGCCAAGCAGACCTGTGACCCAGTAACGTTGAATCGGCCTGCGCAACAGCAATTCAAGGAAACTGAAGGCCAGCCAAATTCGAACAGTAGGGGTTACATCATATTAATTATTGGGGCCATAATAGTGGAAAATTTTATTTTAATTTCTCCGCTATTTTTTACATATTGCATTAATTAATTAATTATGTGTGTAATTTTTAATTGCATGTTAACATAATTAGGACGACATGGACATAGATTTTTTTATTTATTGCTTTAATTAAATGTTATATGTTGTTAAATTACGTGTGTATTTTGAATGCATGTTAGACATAATAGTAATGACATAGGCCCCATTTAATTTTAAAGTTTCTCATTCTTTTTAAAAAATTCTAAGTGGGTGAGGGAATTAATTAGGAATTAAATCCCACGGTCTCCATTATTTTGTATGTAATATAACCTTTTAAATAATGTAGATGGTATATATGATCATCTAACGTGGCGTACTATTTACGGTGTTTTAAAAGGTTGTAGAAATTACTAGAACAAAATTCTAAAATTAAATTACGAATATTGAAAGGTATATATATCACCCTAACGTGACGTACCAAGTTTCATAGAATTCGTTAAGAAAATTGAATACTCTTTTGATGTTGACTGTGGAGAATTCTGTCTAAGAATTGGGTATTAAGCGAGGCCGTTGTGACTCCTCCGAGACCTGGGAAGTATCCATTAATATATCAAACGGTTGTATTTGGTTTAAGTAATTTAAGATTTAATAATGGTATACACTTAGCTATGAAAAATAATATATAGTCCACCCTAACGTGACGTATTATTTAGTAATAGGACCAAAGTAATATTTAAACGAATTTAAGTGGTATATATGTCACCCATCGTGGCGTACCAGATACTTATGGTGTTTAAATATTAGTGCATTAATTTTAATTAATTGTTAGAGGAAACCAATAGGCTTTAAGATTTGTGCAACCCTCTGATTATGTGTTACATGTATGATTCTCAGGATTTGATCATTATGGGTTTTAATCCACTATTCACCATACTAATGGATAACAAACTTACTGGACCAAACTATATTGAATGGAAACGTAATTTGGACATAGTGTTGACTGCTGAGGATTACAAATTTTGCACTTATGAACCCAAGCCAGATCAGCCTGCTGAAGACGCTCCTGAAAGTGAGAAGGAGTATTATAAGCGGCGGGTTAAGGCTGATGAGATGTCGCGATGTTACATTCTGGCAACAATGTCGGGTGTTTTGCAGCATCAGCATCAGGCTATGGCCACAGCTTCAGATATGCTCTTTAATCTCAAGGAACTTTTTGGAGAACAGAATAGGGCTGCTAGGCATGTAGCAATGAAGGCTTTAATGAACACTCAGATGGCTGAAGGAACACCTGTAAGGGATCATGTTCTCAGGATGATGTCTCATCTGAATGAGATGGAGATTCTTAGTGCTTATATTGATGGGGAAACCCAGATCGATATCATCCTTATGAGCTTGCCCAAAAGTTTTGAGCAGTTCCGCTTGAATTACACCATGAACAAAATGATTTATAGTCTCGCAGAACTTCTGACAGAACTTCAGGCAGCTGAAAGACTCTTTAAACAGAATGTTCAAGTGAATGTGGTTGAGAAAGCTTCTTCATCTAAGCCGAAAGGTAAGAAGAAGAAAAATGATCAGACACAGAAAGCTGGAAAGATTGCTAATATAGTGGGAGTTCAAGGTGGTGTGAAAAAACCTAAGGGCAAGTGCTTCAGGTGCAATCAGTCAGGTCACTGGAAACAGGATTGTCCTCTTCCTAAGAAGACAAACAATACTGGTATGTCTCTTTCTCTAGTTACAGAAACATATATAGCGGCTATATCTACGAGCACTTGGTGTGTAGATACAGGAGCCACTGACCATGTTTGTAACTCTATGCAGGGGTTCTAGCTAGGGGAGAGCACGGATCGGATTTATGGTAAAACCGAAACCGAAACCGAAACTCTTCGGGTTTTAAAATCTAAAACCGAAATCGCAAACGAAATTGTCGGTTCGGTTTCGGATTCAAAATTGTCGGATCGGATGCAATCGGTTCGGTTTCGGTTTTAAACCCGACTACATAGCAAATTGTGATCCTGAATTTAAGAAAGCAAAAATCTGGCAAAAATTACAAACTAATTTTTAAATTATTACTACCAGATTTTGAAACCGGATTTAATTTCCACTGCTGATAGGTAAATCAGAGTGCTATTTGTATCTATCAACTCGCGTAAATTTATTTCACTTACCTGCCAATGAGGTCACTTTTATCAGTAAGTACGCATGCATTTCAGAGACAGAAATAGGATGGCATAAACTACACCAGACATGAATAATGATCCTGAAATAAGGCTTTAAAGGTTTTTATGAGTTTTTCTGTTGTTAGCAGTCAAGGAGTGTATATGTAATATGTACTAAATTCAAGAAAGGTCAAATATAATGTTGAATTCTTAAGTTGTCTTTGAGAACATGCAGGCGTTGGGATGATAAACTACGAATGTGAAATTAAGCATTTGTGTGCCTTGCATTGGCCCCTGTTTTTCACTCTTTTATCAATTGAGGGAGCAGAGAAGAAGAGATCATTATGGTGGATACGTAGATGCATGGACTGTAAAAAGGAGGACAGAGTTAGCACTTGTTGCGTCTTCTACTTCTGTCAAAAGATTATATAAGATAATTGAAGCCTTGAAGGTAGAAATTGTTGAGTGGTGGTCAGAGAAAACTAAATGCCTGGAACTAGTATTGTTTTTCAAAAACCTAAAAACCTAAACTAAATAAATTGTTTAGCAAATATATTTCAAAAAATATGTGTATTTATTAATTATATATATATAATTTATTTATTTATTTTAATCGGATTGGATTCGGGTTTTTTCGGATCGGATCCTACGAGAAACCGAAACCGCATAATCGGATTCGGTTTTTAATTTTTCGGTTCGGTTTCGGATCGGTTTTATACGGATCGGTTTTTAGCGGATTCAGATATTTTCATATTTTTTGCTCAGCCCTAGTTCCAGAAAACCAGAATGCTTAGAGATGGAGAGATATATGTGTTCATGGGAGATTCTATGAAAGTAGCAGTAGTTGCAGTTGGAATAATTAGTTTATCTTTTGGAGATGAAAGGATTTTGGTTTTGAACAATTGTCTTTATGTACCTTCGTTTAGAAGGAATTTGATTTCGGTTTCTAAACTTGCTATGTATGGTTATAATGTTTGTTTGGATCATAATGTTTTTATTATGATGAATAAACGAGTTTTATGTTCTGGTACATTGCAAGACAATTTATATATTATTAATCCTGTCCAACCAGTGCTGCAACAAAAGGAAACTAATAACATTCTTTCTAGCTCAAATAAAAGAAAGAAACCTTCTGAATTGAACAAACATATCTTTGGCACTTAAGATTAGGTTATATTAACTTGAGGAGGATTCAAAGACTGGTAGTAGATGGGCCATTAGGCTCGTTGGCAGTGGAGCCATTTTCGGTTTGTGAATCCTGCTTGGAAGGTAAGATGACTAATAGAACTTTTAAAGGAAAGGGGAATAGAGCCAAAGAAGTATTAAAATTGATTCATACTGATTTATGTGGGCCTATGAGTATCCAAGCAAGAGGAGGTTATGAGTATTTTGTCACTTTCATTGACGATTATTCTAGATATGGGTACATTTATTTGTTGCGCCGTAAGTCTGAGTGCTTGGAAAAATTCAAAGAGTACAAAGCAAGTGCGGAGAAGCGACATCTTGGAAAATGTATCAAGTCACTACGATCATATCGTGGTGGTGAATACTTGCTTGGAGAATTTAGACAATATTTATCAGAAAATGGGATTACATCCCAGTTGTCTGCATCTGGCACACCTCAGCAGAATGATGTAGCAGAAAGAAGGAATCGGACTCTTATAGGGAGTGTTAGATCGATGATGAGTTATTCAGATTTACCCAAGTCGTTTTGGGGATATGCTATAGAAACATCGTGTTGCTCTAAAAATTAAGCGTTTAAAATTGCAAGCGAACAATTTGTTTCGTTGTATAATTTATGATTCGTTCCACAGGGACAATTTTATTTTCGCAATCTTAATTTTTAATTTAATCGAACAAGAACAATTGAGTTTTGGAAAAAATTGGATTAATACTATTTAACTACAAAAAAGAAAAAAAATCAATCTATTTTTTTTATTTTAAAAACTAAGTAAAAATGAAAGTAAAACGGATTTAAAAAAATAATAATAAAAACGAGATTAACTAATTTTATTAATAGAAAATTTCGAGAAATTTCGACATGATTTATTCGTATAGTTGAACTAGCCAAAAATTAACAAACGACCCAAACAGACAACCATGTAGAATAATAAATCTCACGAAAACAGTCAATAACTTAACGAACGAAATTCAAGCAAAGATCGGGATAACACAGCAGTACTCGAAAAACAGTACTCGAAACTGGGCACAATTCGAAAACCATCAACTCAGAACAAACTAGAATAACACAACAGTTAGAGAAATTCAGAAAAACAAACGCAGAAACTTAAATTGTGAACATGAAAACAAACGGCAACAAGAATTGATTTACAAACAAATAAGACTTTGAGTAACGAAAACAAAAAAGAAAACACTCAACGACATAACTCGCTGGTACACCAAGTGGACTCAGCACGCAGACTCGATGATAAACTCAGATAACACTCAGACTAAAAACCCAATTCGCAGAACTCAGATTCAATCGCAGGATACTTAGAACTTAAAACACACTTGAAAACAACTTATTTTTTGACGTAAATAGGTATATTATAAACTCAAATCGTGCAACAGAATAGGGACTAAATTGACGGGGACAGACCCCCCATCAAAAACTCGACCTGGAAAAGAACATGACTCCCTTGCTAAACAATGGGCAGCCATATTAGCAGATCGACGAATAAAAAACAAATCAATGTTTAACTCTTTGACCATCTTGCGACACTCCATTATAACCTGACCGTACGGAGATAGCAGCACAGCCTCACTTCTGATCGCTTGAACAACAGACAAACAATCAGTTTCCAAAACAACCTTTGGCCAATTCTTCCACTTACACCAGCTTAAGGCCTCTTTGACTGCCATTGCTTCAGCAAAACCTGGTCTCACATTCCCCTGAAACAATACAGAACCACCCTGAACTACATTACCTGCACTGCCTCGCACCAACAAGCCAGCACCATAAGACGAGCTCTCAGAAAAAACTGCTGCATCGACTGTTATCTTAACTTCATCGTTTAAAGGCTTCACCCAGTACTGAGCCCCGTCCCCGTGTTCAACGAACTGGTACAGAGCTTGCGTAGCATTAACCTGGGCACTCTTCCATTGCGTAAGATACCGCTTCATCGATGAAACAACATTATTTACCGAAGCTTTCTTTTGATCCCAAACTAGTTCGTTTCTGGCCTTCCAAATACCCCAGCAAGTAGTAATGATTTCAGCATACTCATCCTTACTCACCAGATCAAACATGAGACTTAACCATTCAGCAAAACAACTATAGCCCCCGCTGACCACCACTCTACCCCTTACTCTCCAAATATGAGCTGCAAACTCACAATCTACTAGAACATGCAGAATGGTTTCCTCACCACTATTGCAGACTGGACATATCGTCGAAACAGGAACAAACATGGCATATAAGTTCGTTTTAGTAGGGAGACAATGAGAAAGAGCTCTCCAAACCATATTCAGAACCTTGGGAGGGGCTTTAATTCTCCACAGTTGCTTCCAAATACTACCATTACTCGCAGAACTCCAGCCGCCCTTCTGCCACTGCATCAAATTATACGCACTTTTAACTGAATAAACTCCATCCTCCTCCTTGCCCCAGAATAACCTATCTTCTTCCACATTGCTACTGATGACAGTATTGAAGATACGTTGTTGGTCCCTGTCATTAAAGATAGCCTTTACGACATCTACATCCCACTCACGACCCCCTTCGATCATTAAACTGGAAACAGTGACACCTGCCAGATCTTGAACATCACTAGAAATAAACGGACTTGCCTCATCATGAATCCATGGCTGTCCAATAATGTTGACTGTTGTTCCCGAACCCAACTGCCACCTTGACCCATCCATAACTACCTTTCTTGCTTCCAAAATGCTTCTCCACACAAAGCTTGGGTTGCCTCCTAAATTAGCTTAAAAAAAATGACCCTCCGGAAAGTATCGAGCTTTATAAATCCTACTTGCTAAACTCTGGGGCCTTGTAACAAACCTCCACCCCTGCTTTCCCAAAAGAGCTAGGTTAAAATCATGGAAATCTCGAAAACCTAGACCACCAATCGACTTATGCTTGCTCATTCGATCCCAACTCATCCAATGAATTCCGGAACTAGAGTTCGAGCTCCCACCCCACCAATACTTGGACAAGCTTCTCTCAAAATATTTAGTGATTTCCAAAGGCAATAAAAACACACTCATTGCATATGTAGGTAATGCTTAAGCGACGTTTTTAATCAAAATTTCCCTGCCTGCCTGCGATACCCACCCTTCCTTCCAAGATTGAACCCTATGTTTCACCTTATCCTTCAAAAAACCGAGAACACTGGATTTATTCCGACCCACCAGGTTGGGCAAGCCCAAGTAAGTACTATTACTGTCCGCCTCCTTCATCTAGAGAATATTACAAATCTCATTCCTGCACTCCTGGGCAACATTGGTGCTAAAAAAGACTTGTGACTTTACAACATTGACTCTTTGGCCAGATGCCTCCTCAAAGATTTGTAAGACGTCATTCATTCTCATGGCTTCTTGCTCACTTACTTTACAAAATAAGTAACTATCATCTGCAAAAAGCAAATGACTAACACTAGGAGCTCGCTTGCAAACTTTAATCCCCTGAATCAGTCTCTGCCTTTCAAACTTTCGAAGCAACGCTGACATTCTTTCCGCACACAAAATGAACAAATACGGAGATAGAGGATCACCTTGACGAAGGCCACGGCTTGGAAAAATTGGACCCAACTCTTTCTCTCCATGATTTATGCAATAAGAAACCGAACTAGCACACTCAAGAATTAAATGAATCCACCAATCATGAAAGCCTAGTTTGTGCAGATCCTCCCTCAAAAAGTCCCACTCGATTCTATCGTATGCTTTACTCATATCGATTTTGATGGCTATACTACCTTCTTTACCTCTACGCTTCCGCTTCAAGTAATGAGTCATCTCATATGCCACCATTATGTTATCAGTGATAAGTCTCCCCGGAATAAAAGCGCTCTGACTCTCAGACACCACATCATCAAGAATGTTCTTCATTCTGTTTGCCATAACCTTTGTGATTATTTTAACCAAAACATTGCACAATGAAATAGGCCGTAAATCACCCACAACAGTTGGGCATTTTTTCTTAGGAATGAGCACAACGTTTGTTTGATTTATCCCAACTGGTAACACTTCATGGCTAAAGAACTCCCTTACCAACTGAACAATATCCCCCCCCACGACATGCCAAAGTTTTTGATAAAAGGCTGGAGTCATACCGTCCGGACCCGGCGCTTTATCTGGGTTCATTTGAAACAAAGCGGATTTCACCTCCTCATCTGAAATTTGTCTTAGCAACTCTGCATTTTGATCCTCAGTAACTAAGCTCTGAACACTGTCAATAACCTCATGAAAATTTGACTGAGTAGCTCGAAATAGGTGAGTGAAGTGCTCCATTATATGCTCTTCTAGACCACTACCCCATTCGACCCAATCCCCTTCACCATTTTTCAGCTTGAGAATCCGATTAGTTCTTCGTCTAACACTTGCAGAAGCATGAAAGTATTTAGTATTTTTATCTCCTGAATGCAGCCATAATTGTTTCGACCGTTGACGCCAGAATATTTCCCTTTGCTCTAGAATAAGGAACAACTTCTTCTTCGTTTCCTTGTACTGATTCACCGACGTATTATCCCTTTTCCTTCTCAATCTACGTAGCAGCCTCTTGCATTCTTTAAGACGATTACTAAACCTCCCAGTAATTTCTCTCCCCCATGTCTCTAACTTATCACTGCAAACTTTTATTTTTTGAAGAATATCCGTTCCTCCACACTCCTCCCAGCAATCTTGAACCAAAAGCTTGCACATAGGCTCTATAAGCCAGGCGTTCTCAAATTTAAAATTACGTTTCCCCACAGATTTTTTGCTTTCCTCTAGCAACAGTAATATTGGGCTATGGTCTGAGGAAGAACACTCTAAATTAATAAGTTTTGCAAGTGGAAACCTCGACAACCACTGTACTGTTGTCAAGGCTCTGTCCAATCTTACTTCCATCCATTCGTCGGTGCCTCTCCCTCGCTCCCAGGTGAATTGGTGTCCTGTCAACTCCATATCAAGCAACCCAGTTTCATGCAAAACTTCATTAAAGCCGTCAATCAACCAACTCGGGTACGGAGCACCTCCACTTTTATCCAGTTGAGAAGTAACATTGTTCATGTCCCCTATAGCACACCAAGGCAAATTCGAATCACGAGCTAAGTTCCTTAGAAGGTCCCAGGTTTTGCGTCTCTGAGCCCTATCAGGCACACCATAGATACCTGTCAGCCTCCACTTATCCTTCCCCTCCATGCAGACTTCTACATCAATGTGATTACGAGAAACACTACGGAGCTGGACTTGATCCTTAACGCGCCATAGTAATGCAAGACCCCCACTACGACCCACCGGATCCACCACCACCAGACCCTCAAACCCCAGGCTCCTCCTAACAGTCTCCATTCTCCCCTTATTGTCCATAGTTTCACATAAGAAAATAAACGCTGGTCTTTCTTGTCTTACGACTTCTTTAAGGAACCGAATGCTCGAGGGAAGACCCACTCCTCGACAGTTCTAGCTGATAATACTCATAACCCTAGGCGGGGCTGACTCCCAGCACCCGCCATTTGCTCGTTTTTTTGGTTCTGTTTCTCAGTCTCTGTACCATCTGTCATTGTTGTGTCTTTAATTGTTAATCATTTTTGAGTCCCACTAGATGTGAGCCCTTCCATTCTTCTTCTTTTTAGGACCGTAAGAGAAAGCCCAGTATCCAAAACATCATTTCCCTCCAATTCGTTACTTGAACTTTGTCCAGCTGTACCAACATTTGAATTTGAAGTCCCCCTATCTGTAGTTCCCTGATTCTCGAAACTTATTACCATACTGTTAGCAACAGCCTTCCCTTTCCCCCCCGAAATTGTGGAATTATCATTATCTCCACCAACAATTATGGGAGCTTCCTTCTCCGGCATCTCACCCTTCTCCCCCACCGTGTCACCCACCGGAAAATCATTTCCTTGTCTAAGCCATCTTGACCCAATTGTATGATTCCTACGCCTTGGTTCCGCTTTCATCCAAACACCATAAGGCTTTTCAATGCTTTCTAATGGAGTGTCAAAGATCTTCTCGCAGAACTTCTCGTTATGTCCCATTAATCCACAAATAAAACAAAATGTAGGCACCCCTTCATAGCGAAAGTTCACCCAGCACCAATCCTGATTAGACTTTCTCAATTTCATCCTTCTTTTCAATGGTACGTCCAAAGCAACTGAAACCCTTACCCTGAGATACTCCCTCCAAACTCCCATAAAATTGTTAGGATCTGCGTCCACATATTCTCCAATGTGATTTCCTATGTCCTTCACCACCCTTTGACACATAAAAACAGGATTCATTCCATGAAGCTGCACCCATAAATCCAATCTATTAATCGTTATAGCATGTGGGTTATCACCTAGCTTCAACCTCTCGAAGATCAACTGAAATCTCCCGAACGACCATGGACTACCTTCTATCACTCTTTTTATATCCACCTCATGGTAAAACTGAAAAATATACCTGTTGGCTTCAATCTCCTTTATATAGACTCCCCTCCCAGGCCTCCATAACGATGCCATTTTATGTTGCATTGCTTGGAAATCGATTGGTGAATCAGTTAGGAACCTACCCACAAGACACCATCTAACGTCAATCTCAGGCGTTACCTCCTCTGTATTCCAATCGTACATCAGCCCTCCCCCTTCCTCATCCTCCAAACTAATATTAGCAAAACTTGCCTCCATCTCTCGTGCGACTCTGCGTTGCTCTGCCATATGGTTGTATAGAACTCTTAAAAACCACGACTTTAGACTGACAAAAGAAACGATAGTAAAGACACTCACACAAAGAAAAACAATCACACCATGTCATACGACAAGACTTTAACCTTAATACTTAAATATTCATATTGAGAGCCATGTGACCTTTTCTTGGGCCAACAAAGATTCTATCACATTTGGTTGGACTTTCGCTCACTTTCATAACATTCTTACTGACTTTCACCATAACCCATGAAGCATGGACTCCTCCACTTGTCCAGTCATAACCCGACAACCACGTGAAGACCAACTACAGGAGATTCGAGCTGCTGAGTTACCTCAGTTCTTCTTGTTCTTGCCTCGTTTTG
Organism: Saposhnikovia divaricata; assembly: GCA_036435485.1. Lineage (NCBI taxonomy): Eukaryota > Viridiplantae > Streptophyta > Magnoliopsida > Apiales > Apiaceae > Saposhnikovia > Saposhnikovia divaricata. The sequence continues at coordinate 190,313,642 of CM071594.1, read as the reverse complement.
AATAAGGAGACTTACATTCTTGTGGAACTTTGCCGGAGAAACTTAACTAAAGTAATCAAGACTCCAAATAACCACGACGAATAATCACGAAAAGCTAGGATAAGACACAAATTCTGGTAAGACGACGAAGGAATGATAGGTGTGAAACAACTTGGGTTGATAACTGATTGGAATGTAGTTTACCGGGAAGGGGCCGTCGCTTACATCCTTCGATAGTAGCTTAGTGGTTTTACTAGTGGAAAGCTTTGTTTGTCTAATTTAGAAGTGGTTTGTTTAAATGTAAGCACACCTTGTTGTGAAGTGAAAACAACTTATTAAACAACATCAACTCAGTAAACAGCTCAGACACAACTCGACTAAGAACACAGAACTAGGCAAAACATAGAACAAACGACGAAGAAAGGAACTCGGCTAAACTCGACACTCGATTAATCAAACTCCATAAATCGACTCTTAAACTCGACACGACACGACAATCACAACAAGAAAACAGCAACTCATCAACCAAAACTCAACTCTATCAAAACTCAACAAACAAAAAAACAAAAGCAGCAACTCGGGATTACAAAACACACGACTCGAATTAACGACTATGAACAAAGCAAAATGAAAATCAAACGAAGTGTTCGTGAAAAAGGAGGAGACCGGGGTTGTGAATTAAAACGGAGATGGCTCACAAAACATTAACAACTCAGTAGCAACTACAATTACACAATACATGATAACTCAGCACTCACACATAAAAACTCGAACAAAGTACTCGGCCAACAGTGATTAACCAAAAACCAACTCAAAAACAAAGTAAGAAAATAAAAGAAAAACAGATGGGGAGAGGTGGTTTATTTGAAGTCGAACGGGGGAGAAAACAAGAAGAGACGGAGGAGGTATGGTGGAAGGAGAAAGGGAGTAAGAAAAGAGGGAAATGGAGGTGATTGGGTCTGTGTGTTTTCTCAAAGGAAAAAGAAAATACAGGGAAAGATTTTGTTTTGAGTAAAGAAAAATGAGATGAACATTGTATAAAACAGGGGAGATGCTTCGAATTTAGACAAAAACGAGAAAGAAAAATAATTGCTGAACATTTTATTAAACTATTTTTTTTTGTTTTTAAAAATTTAAAATGAAAATAAGGAAATTATCTACGATATTAAAAAATTATACTAAAACGATGATTTGGAATTAAATTGGCCCACAATAAAATTGAGGTTTAAAGGGGCGTAATTAAAATTAGCAACTAAGAACACGAAATTAAATTTCGTTACTTTCAATCCCAAGTGGTTAGCAACGGGATTTACGAAAATAACGAAACAAGGCAACAATAACGAAAGAGCAAGACAAGAAATTAAAGGAAATGAAATTGCATTAAAATTAAAAAGAGTGTTTACAAGATTTGAAACTAAAGAAAATACAAGAAATTAAAACTACCCTAAAATCCAAGTTACTAAATACAAGGGGGGTGAGGGGGTATTTATAGGATAGGAATTATGGTTAAGGGGTGTGTTGGGTAAATCCCCATCATACATTTGTGTTGTGTGGTGGTGAAATCCTAGCCATCTATTTGTTTCCTTCCCCCTTAAGCTTTGAAGAGTTGATCTTGGCCATACACTTATGTAATGTGTTGGGATGATCTCCACCTTCCACTTGTCTTGAAATATTCCTTTTGCTCCAGCTCCTAATTCTTTTCCTTCTTTCATTTTTGGTCCTTTTTCTTCCTCTTTTTCCCTTCCTTGCTCTTTATTTCTTTATTTTGCCATTTCTCTATTTATTTATGAATTTCCTGAAATGCAACAAAATAATTTATTAAAATACGAGTTCGAGCAATAAATAGGTAATAAAAATATGCAAAAATATGCATTTATCAAATGTCCCCATACCTATCTTTTGTTCGTCCTCGAGTAAAACAAAAACAAAAAAGAAAATCTAGATAAAAAGTCCTATAGTCCTTTTCGTAGGTGTGACGGTTGCATTTGGCATATGCAACAAGCCCTTTAAACCCTTAGGCAGTCCTAGTGGACGAGTGAGGTCTCGTGAGGGCCTATAGTGAATGTACCCACAAAATCCATCTAGTTTGTATAAAAGATTACATGGCAATGCAACACCACACATACATGTCCTCTCATGATACATCAACTTAAGAATCAAAATGAATTTGCAAAGTCTTGCTGTGGAAAGTGCAAGGATTCACATAATCTACTTAAATAATCATGCACGAGTGATTACAAGTTCATGTCAAGTGCAAAAATTATTGGAAACCATGCTAAGTCTACAAGAGCACACCTTAGAGTCAAAACTTGAGATCTCATATGCAAAAGAAACAAGCAATACCTCACATTTCACTCACAAAATATCATTCACTCAAGAACAAGGGTAAGTGTATCACTCATTTCCAACAAAATCAAAAGCATGCTTGACATTTGGTATCATTCTAACTTAAACACAACATACATCAATGATGACAATCAAAAGGTCTTTATTTGGGTTGTAATGGGGCTAGGGATAGGGTATGTCAAGAAAGGCCAAATCATGGTGAAGTGTCAAAAGCTAGTAGTCACCATGAAAAACATGCACAACACCAAACTTCTTCCCCACACAATTATTTTTTCTATTTTCAAAAAGACTTGACTAGTCGAATGAAGGAGGATTACAAAAACATAAGTATGCTCCTATATATATATATATATATATATATATATATATATTATTTTTCTTTTTCTTTTTTTCCTTTTTTCTATTTTCTTTTCATTTCAATTTTTTTTTATGAGAGCTAAGATAAATATAAGCAACCATAATCCTCCTTTAGATTTGACTTGAAAATCGACTAACAAGGTAACCAACAAAATATATATTTCCTCAAAAGTTATGAACAAAAGTATACCCAACTCACACACCTTATTACTTCCTCAAGTTCCTACTAGCCTTTGACAAATTGCGATCAAGTATACGTAAGGCTGTACAAGAAAAAGGTCTTAGGCGAGTAATGTGGTGTGTCACCGAAAGAATTTGATTAAGCTCAAATGGGTAAATAATTGATCACATAAGAATGGTGTGGATATTTTGGGAAATATGGGTTATTCCTAATGCCTTTATCATCTTATCATCAATCAATGTCATGTATTTCAAGAAAGAATTCAAACAAGTTCTAGCAATGCAAATGACAAGTGGACACTCAAGCAAACGAATATAAATGCAAAAGATGTGCATATAGGCTCAAAACTCGCTTGGTGTGATAGAACATATTCAATCTCAAGTAAAGGTATCCTCGATGCACCTACTTGTACTCAAAGCATGAAAACCAAATCATTTTACACCTAATCATGACCTTCTAATTTCTTGCACAAATCAAATAAGTCTACTAGTTTCACCTTGCTAGTGTAAGTGTGTGGACAAGAACTTAGCAAATCACTTCTCAATTAAAAGCTAAATGATCACAAGATTATCATAGCATGTAAGGGTGCATCAAGCAACTAGCAATCAATTAACAAGACTAGAATAAGATTAAAACTCTACCATTTACAATTCTACAACTCTTTTTGTGGTTTTTTTCATTTTTTAATTTATTGGATTTTCTGATTTTTACATTTACACTAAAAACCCTCCCCCATACCTAAATCATGCATTGTCCTCAATGTATCAAAATGCAAGAGAAATGAGTAAATGAGAACGAGGAAATACCTGATAAGGGATGATAGAGACTGAAAACTTCTAAAAATTACGAAAGAAAACAACTCATACACGCACACAATTCCTCCCCCATACCTACATTTCACGAGGGGAGGCAAAGGAATAAAACCGAATTAGCCGATGTCGGTTGGAAAATTGGGGTGCAACTTTGAGAAAATATCAAGAAATTTTTGAAAATTTTCATTAGCAAAGATTTTCTCAAGCAACAAAGAATCATTCAACCTTATTGAACAAGTGTCACTAATGTTCTCCCTAAACCAACTTAAGGCTTCTTTATTTTGTTTAAGCAAATTAGAGATAATGAAAGTTTGGTTTTGGTTTGAATCACTAGGAATGACATAAGACAAGGGTCCATCATCTCCTAAAGGCTGTTGATCAAACTCGGGGTGATAGAAAGTTAAGTCAATTGCAGGTGGTGTTCCCAAGGGAAGTTTAAGAACAAGCTCAACCTTAACAATCTCGGGTGGTGTCTCTGTAAGAACCCTAATTTTTGGTAATATTTCCTTTTATTTAATATCTTGTGACATTGTCATTATGGAACCTTTCTAGTCATCCCTGTTGATTAATAGAATTGATTGTCTGAGAAACTGCGTTGTTACATTTATTATAAAAAGGAAGATTGTGAAGGCAGGAGTCTTATTGTTAGTAATATTTATAAAACTTGGGATTTGAGAATGGTTAGAGTATTAAAGGATTTATTAAGAATTGTGACGAGGAATTATGGACATTCGAGGAATTTACACAATAAGTACATAAGGAATTATAGGGGAAATCTCTACGCGACAAAATATTATTACGAGAGATTAATTAAGATACGATACGAATTAAAGATTAAATAATAAGCATTGGTGGAAGAATAATAATGCAAGGAGTAGTATTGCATGCAAGCCCATGCAACCAAGTGGTTAGTAACCAAGTAAACTAGTTAGCCATTGGAAGATGAATAGTATCTAGTTGGTTGCTTTTTCAAAAGGGGGAACACATAGTACATGAGGCCATACCTTGCTAGTACTACCTATGCTTACATGATATGTATCACCCAACCTAATTAACACCAATTATTCACCAACATAACACACCAAACACAAAACACAAACCCCCCCTTGTAGTTGCTCTCGGCCAAAGCTTCAAGTGGAGAAGAAAATTTCTTCTCCTCCCCTCTTCCATCACTCATAAATCTCACCATAATTCCTAGGTCATCTACATCATCTAGACAAGGTATGTTAGCAATTTCAATCCATTTTATCCACCCAATTTCAAGTTACAAATTGTTCAAGCTTGGGTGAATAGTAACCAAGTTTGTTTTTCCTTTAGATCTTGCATTGTAAGTGTTGTAGGAGACCATCTAAGGTGTTTTTGAGTTGTGTAAAGCTTATCCAAGGCCTCTAGGTGCTCAAGAAGGTATAAAAATCTCAAACCCTCTTGGTTATGTATTATTTATAAAGTATGGTAGTAGATCCATGTGTTTGATAACTAATCTTGGTTGTATATGTATTGGATAGCATGGATCTTGAGTTTTGATGTTGAGATTGTGACTTTTATGACTATGGATAATATATATATCTCCATTAGTGTTATGAACCATGATCTAAATGTATTAAGTGTTGATTATGTTAGGGAAGTATGAAAAATGGTTGATCTAAGTAATTTTGAACCCCCAAATGTTGTCCCCTGATGTCCTACCATATATTGTTGGAAAGATAATTGAATGTAGTTTCTGGAAATGTAAGGTTCATGGCTAGGTGATGTATAGATTTTAAGTTATGGCCGGAGGAGTGAATTGTGTTTCTGGATTCCGGACTGCACTAAGTGACCCCCTTGTGAACCTTGTTTAGACCCCTAAAAATATATGTGGGATCATGGAAAAATTTGAGAAGTTAGGGAATGCAGTGGTGAAGACCACCCAAAATGAATTGGATTAAAATACGAATTTTTGGATTTTATAAAAATGCTAGAGTAAATTTCGCGCAAGGGAAAAAGTCGATTAGTGGAGCAAAATTCTAGGGTTAATGGTTATGATTCGAATGTGGTAACTAAATTAAGTCGATTAAGTGACGAGCGTAATCGAGTGATGACATGAACCTATAGTGGGGTTAGAGTGTCATAAGACGAAGTCATTAAGTTAATTTCGTACCCCCTAAAACCCCGTAATTAAAGAGATATTGTTAAGGTACTAACGAGCGGTTATTGCTTATGTATAGAACGTTCGACTCCGCACGCTCGACCACCCCAACCAAACCAAGGCAAGTTTACTTTTCAAAACTTATCCATATACAAGGACTTTCACTGTGGTGTTTGTAGTTTTCAATTATATCAAATGCTATGTTTATCGAAGTATTGATGCAATTGAGATTGAACAAGTACATGAATGCTTTTACCCCTTGAACTTAGATTGAAATGTTTTCTTCGGACAACGACTCTAGCAATAGAGATCGTAGTGGTCCATATATACTATTGACCGGGGAGCGGTATATTATTATATCGTATCTAGATTGCGAAAACCCGAAGGGTCATTCGGGTGCTATCGTATACTCAAATAACTATTGTTATATCTTCGTAAATACTCGAAACCCTATCTTGGATTAAAAGTCTATTTTATCGAATAATTATTTTATTAATTATTAATATTAAATCTTAAAATACTATTTATTAATCATTGTTCATTATTTAAAGACAAAGTTAATCCAAGATACTTTTTAATACTTTCTAACTCGAACTCTTTCGAACTCAAAACAATTTCGAAAACCCCCGGTCAGATTCTGCTTCTTGTATGATTTCAAGAATCATCGGTCGACTGATGTCGGACCTCAACTACTCTGTTTTCAATCAAAATCAAGTTTTCAAAGAGAAAGAAAAAGGGACTCTGGCAGGTGTGGGAACCGTTGACGAACGATTCCCGGGATGTGTAAGCGGCCGTGAGCCAGGCGGTCCATCAATTATTATTCCGGCCCAGGTGTTGCCGAAGGATGATTACGGATGTAGTTTTCATCGAGGGTGATTACGGATGTAGTTTTCACCCGAGGGATAGTTACGGATGTAGTTTCTATCCTTCTACCGGTAGAGAAGACCCGCGGATTATTGGACTTGGATGTGGCGACTGATCATCGTCAATCCCTGTCAGGTTTTTATGTTTTCTTCCAGTCCCATCCTCCACTTTGGAAGAATACTCAAACACTGCTTCTTAGGCTTTTGTGCCAAGCTGCTGATAGTGTTCTATTTTGATGAGAAAATATTGACATCGTGCAGTATCTAGAACTGCAAGATTTTCTATAAAGATTGGCACGTGTTAGTGCACTCTTGCAATTGTTTCAAAGAATGAAATGTTTTGTACGAGAAACCTTCTAAGCTAATGGAAGGAAAGAGGTTTGAAATGAAGTATTCCCTGTACAGTATGTTAATCGTGGAGTGTTTTGCCGAAAATGATATACTCATATGGATATATTTTCAAACTTGAGATATGTTGAAATGGGGACCTTATAAAGGGTTCATATGTTATTCTTAAAGCTCCTTAGTGAGTATAGATGTTTTATTCAAACTCGGACATATACATTGTCCAAATATGTTTTGAAATCTGAGATATATATATACCCATATAGTTGGGAATGTTTTCGAAATAAACCCCATTATTATTTTACAAATGGTGAACTTGCTGAGCATTATGTAGCTCATTCTTGCTTTATAAAAACTTTTCAGAAAGAGAAGAATTTGGTCGGTTAACTCCGCGACAGCAGAAGAAGAGTAGAAGATTTACCCCGGAGATGATTTAGTCCCTAATAGATACTGCAGAGTAAGTCTGATAGGTTTTCAACTGTAATAGTAAGACCTGTCTTCAAGTGTAGTTGTATAAGTGGAATTGTGTAAGACTCTGATTTGTACAAAATGAATTGTAATATTTAGTGGCACTTTTGATTATCGTTTCTGAGGCTCTAACTTGTTTGTGCTTAAGATTGAGGTCTGAATGGATGTATTGTTGAGTTGTACAGTTAATACAGGTATGATATGGTTGGATGGTGATGTGACGACCTGAATCTTTGACCTCAGATTTGGGGGTGTCACAGTCTCCCACTTGGAACAATTGTCATTCAAATCTCTTAATGACTTATCAAATGTAGGTGGTTCACCAACGGGAGTTTTAAGAATCAGATTTTGTTCACAAGAGACCTCCACGGGTTTGGTTTCCCACTTAGAACAAATATCGTACAACTCTCTTAACATTTCTTTCGAGGTCATATCCCTATACGACTCATGAAGCTCTCGATTAGTTTCGTGATTCCTTTGAAAATCCTCAACAAGAAGAGACTCAATCTCACTATCCTCAAGGTTTGACCAATTAACAATGTCATCAACAAAATTAACCCCTATTGTTTGTTCATAAAGCTCATTGGGTTCTTTTCCGACATTAAAGATATTAAGGTTAATGGTCATATTACCAAAAGTGAGTTTCATCGAACCATCCCTACAATTAATCAAGGCATTAGATGTAGCAAGAAAAGGTCGTCCTAGAATGATCGGGATTTGGTTCTTAGGATTCGTGACAGGTTGAGTCTCGAGGACAACAAAATCAACCGGAAAGATAAATTCACCGACTTTAATTAACACATCTTCAGTTATTCCCTTAGGCATTTTGACAGTCCGATCGGCTAATTGAATTGTCATGATCGTCTTTTTAAGTTCGCCTAAACCTAGGGCTTGATATACCGAAAATGGAAGGAGATTCACGCTAGCACCTAAGTCAAGTAACGCCTTGTCCATAAAAGAATTGCCTATGACACATGAAATTGTAGGACAACCGGGGTCCTTATATTTCACGAGAATTTGATTCAAAAAAATTGAACTAACTTGAGAAGTCAAAAAGGCTTTCTTAGGGACGTGGGTAGAACGTTTATGAGAACACAAATCTTTTAGACACTTGGCATAAGAAGGGACTTGTTGAATGGCATCTAAAAGAGGAATGTTTATCTTGACTTGTTTGAAAACTTCCAAAATTTGGTCCATTTGAGCCGATTGTTTATTTGAAAGGAGTCGTTGAGTATAAGGAGCTTTTGGCTTCAAGACCCGTTCACTAGGTTCTTCGGGAATAGATTTTGGAGGTGATTTGTTAAAAGACGAAGGTTCACTCGGTGGTTTACAAGATAATTCTAGTGACTTGGGAATGGAGTTTGAAGATGAAGGTTCAAAAGAAGACGATGAGGGACTAGATGACTCGAAAGGCTCGGGATTTGGAAGATGGTTGGAATGATCACGTTTAGGGTTTGGTTCAACATTTGAATCATCTTCTTCGTCTTTGGGAGACTCGATTCCTACTTGATTGTCAATTTGGTTTCCCGATCTTAAAGAAATGATGGCATTGACGTTTTCGAGAGGTTTTTGATTGAGGGAAAATTTAGGGTTAACCTCAGGTTGACTCGGGAACTTATTCTTCTCTCGCTCACACATGGAATTAGCTAATTGACTCACTTGAACCTCTAACTTAGATAAGACTTGAGTACTAGCATTCAAAAGTTGCCTATCTTGAGTCATGGTTTGCATGAAAGTTTGTTGAGATTGAGCCAAATTAGTTGTTGATTTCAAAAGCGCATCAAGAGTCTTTTCCAAAGAATTAATTCTCTTATCTGACTCATGAAAGCCGGGTGGGTGGGCGGGAGCTTGAGTTGGATAAGGAACGTGATTTTGAGGCACGTTTGGAAAATGACCTTGATTTGGAAAGTTCGGCTTTTGAAAAGGAGGAGTTTGAAAAGAAGGTGGCGAAAATTGAAAGTTTTGGCCTTGGTTCCACGAGAAATTTGGGTGGTTCTTCCACCCGGGATTGTAAGTCGGATCAAAAGGATTATTCCTTTGGTTTTGTGGAAACACCGCATTGACTTGTTGGAAATCTTGCAAATTTTGCATCCCTTGATTCGGGTAAACAGACATGTGTGAGGGTCTACTATAAGTTTCTAAAGCTTCGAGTCTCCTAGTAAGGGTGGCTAGCTTGGCATCGGTTGCAATATTGTTTCCAATTGAATGTAGACCCCTAGAAGAACTAGATGACTCGTTGGACTTGTGAGGTTCCTTAGTAGACTCCCACAACATAGTCTTCTCGGCTAATTCCTCGAAAAACTCCCACCCTTCATCTTCATTTTTCTCCATGAATTTTCCTTGGCACATAGACTCTAACAACGCGGTTGTTGGACTATCTAGGGCCTCGTAAACAATCTTACAAAGTCTCCATTTTTCTATTCCGTGGTGGGGGCATTGTGATAAGAGATTTTTAAAACAATCAAAATATTTCCAAAAAGACTCATTTTCCTTTTGATGAAATTGATTTATTTCGTTTGTAATCCTTGTAGTCTTATGGTTTGGAAAATATTTTTTAAGAAAAATTATCACAAATCCCTCCCACGTGGAAATAGAATTAACGGGTAGACTATACAAGCATTTTTTGGCATTTTCTTTTAAGGCGAAGTTGATAAGTGTAAGCCTAATGGAGTCTTCGGTCAATTGTTGGAGTTTTTGTAGAGCACAAACCTCCACGAATTCATGAAGGAAAATATACGGATCCTCACCATCACTCCCGGTAAACTTAGGTAACATGTTAATATGGTGAGCTTTGATCTCGAAATTATTACCATTTACGGGAGGAAGAGTGATGCACGAAGGTTGAGCGGAACGGGTGGGGTAGCAACGGTCCTTAAGAGACATGGCCATATTTACTACTGCTTCAGAATTATCTAAAGACTCGGAATCAGATGAGGAAGAAATCTCGAATGATCTTACTAGTCTAGCAGAATTATCCCTACGCCAAGTAGATCGCATAAACCACGAAGGGAACACGTAACAGATAAGTGCGATAAAATAAACACACAAAAAGAAAGGGGTGAAAAATTAAAAGAAAAAAAAATTCTAGCCCTAGGGTTCCTTAATAAAATAACTAGACCTTGCTCATAACTTTAAGGGCTACCAAAAACGAGATAAATCAATAATTATTTGAACCGGCTTGGCCAGGTAGGTGCAAGCATTGCCAAGAGGCTAAACACCAGCCTAGACACCAAAACCTTAATTGGTCAGGTCAGCTTTCGCTTTCCTAGACACCAAAAAGTCGGAATAATTAATGATTACTTCGTTTCTTAAGCACCTTCCTAATTGAGCGCGAGATTCCTAGGGGCAAACGTCTAATTACTTTTATTAAAGGCTAGGTATGCAAAATGAGGGATTAAATTGTTTTGGGCTAAGGAAAGAGTGATGAAATCCCTTTCCTTATCTTTTGAAAGGTTTTGCCCTTAAGATTTATTTACAAAATGATGCAACAAACAAAGAGGTATAAAAGACTATACACATTTATGGATGCTTAACTACATGCTCTAACTAAAGAAAAGAAAGAATTTAACGTACCTTGGGTCCGCCAGCAATCACCACAATTATAAGGTACAAAAAATTAAAAACAAGAAAATAAAAATCTATATAATGTGTCCTAAGTGATTAAATGCATGATGCAAAAATTATGTATTTACTAACTAACTTTTTTGGATTTTTCAATTTTCAATTTTTTTGTGATTTTTGATTTTTTTTTATTTTCTAAATAAGGGAAAAAAACGAAAGAGGAGAGAGATACGGGTTACCCAAGCAAAGCTTCCAAAATTCCGAGAAAATTCTTCCGCTTTAATCCAAATTTCCCGAATTTTCCTCCAAATTCCTCGAAAAAATGCAAACTAGAAAAAGGGTGAGAAGAGAGGTAATCCGAAAAATTAAAAGCTAAGGTGCGAAAAATAATTAGTCCCCGGCAGCGGCACCAAAAACTTGTTGCTCTAAAAATTAAGCATTTTAAATTGCAAGCGAACAATTTTTCGTTGTATAATTTATGATTCGTTCCACAGGGACTATTTTATTTTCGCAATCTTAATTTTTAATTTAATCGAACTAGAACAATTGAGTTTTGGAAAAAATTGGATTAATACTATTTAACTACAAAAAAGAAAAAAAAATTAATATATTTTTTTATTTTAAAAACTAACTAAAAATGAAAATAAAACGGATTTAAAAAAATAATAAAAAAACGAGATTAACTAATTTTATTAATAGAAAATTTCGAGAAATTTCGACATGATTTATTCGTAAAGTTGAACTAGCCAAAAATTAACAAACGACCCAAACAGACAACCATGTAGAATAATAAATCTCACGAAAACAGTCAATAACTTAACGAACGAAATTCAAGCAAAGATCGGGATAACACAGCAGTACTCGAAAAACAGTACTCGAAACTGGGCACAATTCGAAAACCAGCAACTCAGAACAAACTAGAATAACACAACAGTTAGAGAAATTCAGAAAAACAAACCCAGAAACTTAAACTGTGAACATGAAAACAAACGGCAACAAGAATTGATTTACAAACAAATAAGACTTTGAGTAACGAAAACAAAAATGAAAACACTCAACGACATAACTCGCAGGTACACCAAGTGGACTCAGCACACAGACTGGATGATAAACTCAGATAACACTCAGACTAAAAACCCAATTCGCAGAACTCAGATTCAATCGCAGGATACTTAGAACTTAAAACACACTTGAAAACAACTTATTAAACAACATCAACTCAGTAAACAGCTCAGACACAACTCGACTAAGAACACAGAACTAGGCAAAACATAGAACAATCGACGCAGAAAGGAACTCAGCTAAACTCGACACTCGATTAATCAAACTCCATAAATCGACTCTTAAACTCGACACGACACGACAATCACAACAAGAAAACAGCAACTCATCAACCAAAACTCAACTCTATCAAAACACAACAAACAAAAAAAAATAGCAGCAACTTGGGATTACAAAACACACGACTCGAATTAACGACTATGAACAAAGCAAAAAGAACAAAGCAAAATGAAAATCAAACGAAGTGTTCGTGAAAAAGGAGGAGACCGGGGTTGTGAATTAAAACGGAGAAGGCTCACAAAACATTAACAACTCAGTAGCAACTACAATTACACAAGACATGATAACTCAGCACTCACACATAAAAACTCGAACAAAGTACTCGGCCAACAGTGATTAACCAAAAACCAACTAAAAAACAAAGTAAGAAAATAAAAGAAAAACAGACGGGGAGAGGTGGTTTATTTGAAGTCGAACGGGGGAGAAAACAAGAAGAGACAGAGAAAGAGGTATGGGGGAAGGAGAAAGGGAGTAAGAAAAGAGGGAAATGGAGGTGATTGGGTCTGTGTGTTTTCTCAAAGGAAAAAGAAAACACAGGGAAAGGTTTTGTTTTGAGTAAAGAAAAATGAGATGAACATTGTATAAAACAGGGGAGATGTTTCGAATTTAGACAAAAACGAGAAAGAAAAATAATTGCTGAACATTTTATTAAACCATTTAAAACAAAAATTAGGAAATTATCTACGAAATTAAAAAATTATACTAAAACGATGATTTGGAATTAAATTGGCCCACAATAAAATTGAGGTTTAAAGGGGCGTAATTAAAATTAGCAACAAAGAACACGAAATTAAATTTCGTTACTTTCAACCCCAAGTGGTTAGGAACGGGATTTCCGAAAATAACGAAACAAGGCAACAATAACGAAAGAGCAAGACAAGAAATTAAAGGAAATGAAATTGTATTAAAATTAAAAAGAGTGTTTACAAGATTTGAAACTAAAGAAAATACAAGAAATTAAAACTACCCTAAAATCTAAGTTACTAAATACAAGGGGGGTGAGGGGGTATTTATAGGATAAGAATTAGGGTTAAGGGGGGTGTTGGGTAAATCCCCACCATACATTTGTGGTGTGTGGTGGTGAAATCCTAGCCATCTATTTGTTTCCTTCCCCCTTAAGATTTGAAGAGTTGATCTTGGCCATACACTTATGTAATGTGTTGGGATGATCTCCACCTTCTACTTGTCTTGAAATATTCCTTTTGCTCCAAGCTCCTAATTCTTTTCCTTCTTTCATTTTTGGTCCTTTTTCTTCCTCTTTTTCCTTTCCTTGCTCTTTATTTCTTTATTTTTCCATTTCTTTATTTATTTACAAATTTCTTGAAATGCAATAAAATAATTTATTAAAATACGAGTTCAAGCAATAAATAGGTAATAAAAATATGCACTTATCACAACGGCTTACCTTCTAAACTTGGTACCTTATAAGTCGGTTCCCAAGACTCCAATAGAATTGTGGACTGGTAGCAAACCAAGTCAAAGACATATTCGGATTTGGGGTTGTCCAGCACATGTGCTGAACAAGAACGCGACCAAGTTTGAATCTCGTACAGAAGTAAGGCTGTTTGTTGGCTATCCTATGGGAACGAAAGGTTATTCATTTTATAGTCCTAGGGATCGAGATATCATTGTTAGCACCAATGCTAGATTCTTAGAGCAAGACTATATAATGAACCACAAACCCATGAGTAGTATCGTTTTAGAGGAATTAGTGGGAGGGACAGATAATCCCCAAGTGCCAATAGTACAAGTAGAACAGCCACAAGAAAATGCACAACTTAACACTAATACTGCACCAGTGCCTCGTCGTAGTGGTGGGGGTTATTCAACAACCAGATAGATTCATGTTTTTGGGAGAGTCCTCGGACTTGGTCTCTGTTGAACATGATGAGGATCCCAGGACATACGAAGAGGCAATTGTAGATAAAGATGCAGATCTATGGCAAAAGGTAATGGAATCTGAGATGGAATCTATGTATTCCAATCAAGTGTGGGAGCTCGTGGAACCACCCAAATGTGTAAAACCCATTGGATGTTTGTGGATCTACAAGAAGAAAAGAGGATCTGACAAAAAGGTGAAAGCCTAGAAAGCACAATTTGTTGCGAAAGGGTATACTCAGAAAGAAGGGATCGATTATGAGGAAACCTTTTCGCCGGTTTTTATGCTTAAGTCGATCCCGGATTCCTTTATCTATAGCAGCTCATCTCGATTATGAGATTTGGCAAATGGATGTCAAGACAGCTTTCCTTAATGGAAGTCTTGAGGAAACCATCTATATGCAGCAACCAAAAGAATTCATTAAAGAAGGCCATGAACATCTGGTATGTAAGCTTAAGAGGTCTATTTATGGACTAAAATAATCTTCTAGGGAATGGAATATTCGTTTTGATCATGCAGTCCAGTCATATGGATTTGATCAAAGTCCAAGGAAATCATGCGTGTATAAGAGAAGTAAGGGTAATGCAGTGGTTTTTCAAGTACTATATGTAGATGACATTTTAATCATTGGAAACAATGTTGAGATGTTGTCATCAGTAAAGGCATGGTTGTTCAAACAATTTTAAATGAAGGACTTAGGTGAAGCGGCATACATCCTTGGGATCAAAGTAATAAGGGATCGCAAGAAAAGGATGTTGGGTTTATCTCAAGAGCCCTACATTGATGAAGTATTAGCTCGTTTTAACATGCAGAACTCCAAGAAAGGTTTTCTACCTTTTAAGCATGGAGTTGCTCTATCTAAGAAGCAGTGTCCTTCGACACCCAAGGATACAGAGAGCATGAAAGTAGTTCCTTATGCTTCGGCATATGGAAGCTTAATGTGTTCTATGTTATGTACGAGGCCTAACATCTGCTTTGCTGTAGGTATGGTTAGTAGATATCAGTCGAACCCAGGTCAGGAATATTGGAGTGCAGTAAAAACTATACTCAAGAACCTGAGAAGAACTAAGGAGTATATGTTAATTTACAAGGCCTCGTCTATTTCCTTTGGGATATACTGATTCAAATTTTCAATCAGATAGGGATAAGAGGAAATCAACCTCGGGATATGTTTTTACTTTGGGAGATGGAGCCGTTATATGGAGGAGTGTAAAGTAGAAATGCATTGCAGACTCCACCATGGAAGCCGAGTACGTGACGGCCTTTGAGGATGCGAAGGAGGCTGTATGGTTCAGGAACTTCCTTATGGACTTGGATGTGGTACCTAACTTGCCTATGAGCTTGACAGTGTATTATGATAACACTGGTGCTGTGGCAAATTCGAAAGAACCGCGAGACCACAAAGCAGCTAAACATATTGAACGTAAATATCATCTCATACGAGGAATCGTAAAGCGAGGAGATATAGTTGTGGCTCACATATCATCAGAAGACAACCGGGCAGATCCTTTCACGAAGAGCTTGCCAGCCAAGGTTTTTGACAGGCATGTGGAAGCAATAGGAGTCAGATGGATGGACACATAGTTTTCTATGTAATAGTGGATTAAATAAACATTGATATACTCATAGAATATTTTGAGTATAAGTGGGAGATTGTTAATGTATACTGAAATTATTTTTTTGAAGTATATTCATTTATTTCTGGCCCAGTTTTATTGAGAATCATTTGAATGTTTAGATGTTGTCTGATATTATATATTTGTGGACAATCTAGTATCAAATGGGATACATAATATTAGATTGTTAAATACGGTTTATATAATATATTAAGGTTCACAGCACAGGTGGTATTGGACAATCCACTGGTATGGCTGTAGTATTATTTAGATTAGTTTATATTGATTAATATATAATACTAGTATACTTTGTGTATATTGAACAGGATCAAATTTAGAATTGTTCCATTATACTGATTAAGAAGGAGAACTAAGATTCTATGTTATTATTAATGCTTAGGTTCTTAATCCCGATATAGTAATTGACACATGTATATTATTTACATGCTTTGATTTATATATGAAATAATTCTTTTGAATTATATCAATATATTTTGGGTGATAGAATTATATACATGGTGAATATTATTTATAAAAGGAATCCATGTCCTGATAATATTCGGGTTAATGATGTCCCCTTAAAAGCTCAAAAAGATTTAATTATGTGAAACCCTGCAGGAGGATTTATTTCGGCATAATTAAATAAAGGTTTAGTGGATGATCAAGGATAAAGGATATTAATTAAATGAATTATCAGTAATTTATTTAATTAATGGACATGCGATATTTTAAACATGGGGAATTTAATAAGCAAATAATAAAGGAACCGATTTAATTAATTAAATAAATTACCAGAATTAGGTGGGTGGTGAAATATTAATTATTTAGTGGAATTAATTAATATTAGTGATAATGGGCTCGGTCCAAGTTATCATTAGAAGGCCCGACCTAATTTACTCCTTGATCCCTATTGTAGCATATTAATACTCATTATGTCTCCAATAATTGGGGTTCGGAATTCTAGAGCTTGGAGGCTAAACCTTGAAGGATCGAAGGCCACACTTCGTTCAAGGGAGTAAGGAATACAATAGAAGATCGTGGATTTGAATCTCTTGCGCCATAGCGATTAAGGTAAATCTTCTAAATATCATTTGTAATCATTAAACGGGTTAAATACAAATCACTATGATCCAAAGGGACCAACAGAGGATGCCCCCACAACAAGTCATTATCAACAGACATCTCAAAAAGTCATTGATAGAACTGTTCTTGGAGCTGAAACCTTTACTCACCCTGATCCCGACCTTGACTCTTGGGCTAATCAGGGCAATGTGGAGGCTGAGCAGTAGTTGAACTTGGTACACACCACTAAATCCATGCAGAGAGCTAAAGATGCTCTTACCAAGCTGCCTCCAAATGCTGCTGATGTGGTTCAGTCTGATTCTGAATTCACAGATGAAGGTGTAGATGAAGTACCTTCACAGCAACCTGGAGATCTACCGGAATGGTTAATGTCCAAAGACTATATCTCCAATGATGCTCACAATGAGCTAGTAGTACAGTATGAGAAGACTATAGCTACTTTACAGGATGTTGAACCAGTTCTGAAGCATGTGCAAGAGAATTTTCTGGCTACTCTCAAACTACACAAGTGTCTTGTCAATCAAAGGGTGATGGATAAGGATGACTTCAAACTTGAATTAAAAAATGCATTAGAAACTCAGACCAAGAACTTGGAGCTCATTCTTCCTCCCCGTACAATGCAGCAGCTTAGAAATAAGTTGAAGAAAGATGCAGAAACATATAAGAAGATTGAAGATCTGTCTGCAAAAGTTGATAGATTTGAGGTTCACATGAGCACTGTGATTGCAGATCAAAAGCTCATTATTGAAGCTCATAATCAACAATTTGCCCTCCTTGAAAGACTGTTGAACCTGCCTACTACTCAAACCCTTGATGCTAACAAAAAGGGGGAGAAGTTTGGTGATAAGGAGACAACAAGTGAGGGGGAGCAACTTCACTCTATTCTAGTTCTAACATCTCCAGTAATTCCAACTAGTGAGGAGGAACCAGTCACTCAACCTGAAGATTCTATAGCCACAAGGCTGGCTGCTAATCCTCAAATTTCTCAAGTATCAATTCCTCCCATAACCACATCAATCAGTCAAGTATTATTTCCAGCTTTTGTGCTTCCCAGATCTCTAGCTGGAGGGGAGCCATCTTATGTGTCTGAATTCAAGCCTGTGCTCAAGCCCAGGAAATCACCTGTGAAGAAGAATGGTAAAAACACCATGAGAGTGGATTTTCCAATGCCAAATCCAGCTGAATTCAAGCTAATGAGCAAGTTTCTTGCTGAATTAAAACAGAAGGCTACAGTTGATGTGGGACTCAAAGAGAACCTAGCATTCTTCTACAGAGAGGGAGTGGAAATTTGTGTTCCTGCAGGACATCCAAACTTTGTTGTGGCTAAAGCTGAAGAAACTGCATGGTTACTTCAAGCTGGTCAGATTGTTAGACAACCTACAGAATGCACTGAGAAAGAAGCTAGTCTGGATGATGAGCTAGTAAGAGAGCTAGAAGAAGAGTGGAGCAAAAGGCTGAAGAAGAAGAGGCCAAATTTAAGAAGAAGAAAATGAACACAAAGTCTGCGTGCAGGAAAAGGAAAAGCAGAGTTAAGGTCCCTGCTAAAAGAACTTTGAGGCCAGAACCAGAAGTTCAAGTTAAATCCACACTATCTCAACCTACAAAACCTCCAACACAAGACACACAGCAACACATTCAGACATCCAACCCCTTAGACTTCATAAAGGAAGAACCTTTGGAATTGACTTTGACATCAATAATTTGGTATTTCCAAAGATCAGACTCTCACCTGAACAGTGTAACAACCCGAATTTTTAAAATAAAATTATTTTTATTATTTTGCGTCGACCAATAGAATTGATGAGAGAAGTGAATAGTTAAATATTATTTTTATATATTTATTCGATTGTGGAGCATTTATGTGATTAAATGTTGTTTGTGTATGATTAAGTAGAAAATGGGTTTGTTTTAAATTTTGTGAATTAAGTCAATGTGACTTAACTGCCTAGTGATTATGTGAGTTATCTGAATTAAATTGATATGTATAGTCGGTATGGTTAAATATGCTTATATGAATTTTAATTGCATTTAAATGATAGTTTAAAGCACTGTTTAATTTTTTTCTAAAATTCTTGGAGCATTGAAAAATCATGAAATCTCTTTCATAATGTTTCTTCAGTATTTAGAAACGTTTTAGAAATTCAAGTTTATTTTAATTGGGCTCCAACGATTTTTAGTGATTTTTAAAGTCTTATTGTATTTTAAGCTGGTAAATCTTGTAAATTCTCTAATAAAATAATTACAAGTCGTAAAAATATATTTTTGATACGTATGTGTTCCTAATTTTATACTCTTGATTATAAAAATAAGAGTTTGTGTAAGAATCCAGATTTTTGGTAGAATTAAAACTTTGATTATGTGTTAATCTAAATATGAATAGCGGTTACAGCTGCGATGTAACAATTGTTCTAATGAATGAAAAAGGAATGGGTTTGGATTCAAATGTTCATATGTCTTGAAGAATGCTATTGGTTCACAACTTAGATAAGAATAATCTATCTCTTGGATAAGTAAGATATGGTAACTCCAAATAGGAGAGTTATTCTCATGTCATCCATATCGATATCTGTTATTAGTCCAGTGGTTCCGTAAAAGGGTTAAGGAACGCTCGGGAAAGCACGACACTACTAGAAAAACTGGGTACAACATCGGTTTTGGGCCAATGTAAAAACTTTTCAAAACCGATGTCTAGGTGGGTGTTGTTAAAAGTCCATGTTTTTTACATCGGTTCTGGGCCGATGTTAAAAAGGACTTATTACATCGGTTACAGACCGATGTAAATACAAATCAACAACATCAGTTTTCAAAATAGAACCGATGTCTCAACCACTGTTCTACATCGGTTTTAGGTAGAACCGATGTTGTAAACTGTATACTACATCGGTTTTTAACCGATGTAAAATACCTCCCAAAATTGCCAGAATAAATTGTATACTACATCGGTTTTTAACCAATGTTGTAAACTGTATACTACATCGATTTTTAACCGATGTAAAATACATTCCAAAATTGCCAGAATAAACTGTATACTACATCAATTTTGAACCGATGTAAAATAGCTCACAATGTATACTACATCGATTTTTAACCGATGTAAAATAGGTCCCAAAAATTTCCAAAATAATGAACTGTAGACAACAGTTTTTAGGTGATGTCTTAAAGACTAAAATTGATGTTATTTGCATAATTATGGTGCCCAAAAATTTACCATTCAAAATCAAAATCACCATTGCACGTTCATAATTAGAACGGCACCAAGCTTGTTTCGTATACAAAACATTCACCAAACTTAGCAATACAAAACATTCACCCAAAAGCAATACAAAACATTTACCCAAAAAGCATAATTCATTAATAATTAACAACTCCATCCACAATATAACAAACTGATCCATCCACAATATTCACCATGCATATAAGCATCCTAGATCGAACAAGTCAAGACAGAAGAGAACAACTTATAACAGTACTAGCTAGACAACTTAACAGTACTAGAAAACTTAACAAAATATTAGCAGCAGACTAAGGCTTGAAAGCCATTCAGTACTTGGTCGTCGATGATTACACAAATCCCTGGATATAATCAAGTGCCTCACAACGAACGACGTCAAGATCCTCCTCTGTGTAACAACTCTTCCGATTCCTCGAAGCCCACTGTGAATATTAAACAGAGTAGAACATCATAAAAATTGTGCATGTGCGTTGACCAAAACCAAGAAATTCTATAACTACATGATAGGGAGACGTGGAAAATAAGAATTTGTTAAATTCTATAACTACATGTATAATGCACTTTTTTGCCATTTCTCATTTCCTCCTGAAATTTGATATTTTATGTATCATAACATGAATAAGAAAGATAAGATAATTATATATATCCCAAATCAAAATACACAGTTGACAATCTCCCACACAGCAAGATACAGTACTAAAGTTCGGCTACCAACAGAACCTCTGAACAATAAAGATTTTAGTGATAACCAACCAACTTCCGTTGTCTAAGACTCTAGTTATACATGTTTACTTCAACTACCTGCCTATAGGCTTACTGGCCAACCCAAAAATAGTATCCTACATCTACTACACATATAATTCGACTGATTGTTTTTAGTTTCTCAAGTATGTCAATCCTGTATTTTGCCACCAAATTCACGGACCATCAACTTGGCCTCGTCAACTAATCGTTTGCTTTCATAAACAATATCAACACTCAACTCATGCCTAGCTGCAGGACGGAATTCTCGTAACTCATAAAAAACTTCTGTTAAATTACACAAATTAAACCACACACCTTGGTTATAAATTCCATTTCCTTGTCTTCAATTATGTCCTTCATGTAGTGCATGACTACATACCCACATTCAGTCCCACCGGGTTGTTTAGGGGATCCCTAATCCAATAATAACCAAATTATCGATCTGTGCAACCAAATTATTGAAATAAACTATAAATAACCTAAGTTAAAGTGCATATGCAGAATGCTAACCAGAAGATTTTTAACTTTAGGATTTTTGTTTACACGTCCGGTTTGAGCATTGTAAGATCGGACAGCTCTGTCGAAGAGTATTATTTAAGAATAGTATTAAACCCGAGAAATCCATGACTTATATATATATAAGTATCAAAATCAGGGGGTAAAAAAGTATTACCGTACTAACGCTGCTTCTAGCACTTCAAACTTGTTGGAATGCAATGGATTGAGAATGAAAATTTCAGATTCCCAAATCAATACCAAAATCCAATGAAAGCTGTTTTTATGATAAAATAATCAGTTGTTAGATTTTAAAATAATTATATAAAGTTACAACTACCACAAATATTAGTCTTAACTGTAAATACTATAAACTAACAGTAGACTTTTCTTTTTCTGGCTAAATACTATAAACACTAGATAGGCTTACTATTCATTATGAGGCAAGAATAATATCCGAGAAGGTGCAACCATCAGCCTACGAACAATGTAAGCTTCAAAATCATCATTCAACTTGAAAGTGGCTCCAGGATCAGGAAACGCAAACATATCCAAATTCCTCTCATCAACCACAGTAGACAAATACCTACAGATTAAATATAAACAATCTGCCGTAAATATTCGTATTAAAATAAGAAAAATTTGAGACAAAATTTTGAAGAAAAGGAGGAAAAAATTACGTCATGTAACTTGATATAACGGGCCCGCCAATCATTCCAAACTTCAACAAATCAATTACATTCTCATGCAACACGTATATAATTTTTGCCACTCCAAACACCTTTTCCTCACATTCAATCTGAAAGGAATCTCCTCTTTCTTTCATAAAGGTAACAGCATGTTTGTACAACAACTTAAAGCGATGAGGAACTTTTTTATCGGGATTCACACTTGCAAACATGTCATGCAGCCCGTCTAATTCATTTTTTGGCTTCTTTGTTGACTGAACTTCATTTTTCCTTTTCTGCAAATAAACAAAAAAATGATATCTAAATACAATTCTTATTATGCAAGTTCATCTACATATTATTCAAGTCAACTGTTAATTAACTCTACATGCCTTAGCTATTGTGGGGGTGAAGGAGATCATGTCCCGAGGCCACGCTAAATAAGACCCAACAGCTTGGCGGACGGTCTCAATTTCACCAACTACGGGCACCGGAACCAAGGCATCTCCCTTGATGACTCCATCCACCGAGACACGAACATGTCCCGGTTGTAGAGGCATTCCATGTACCGACTTACCTGCATCACCTTCAGGTACTACCCTACCAAAAGCTACCTTATTGTCTATGTTATCAACTGCCAGCTCACATTTTCTTGGACCCCTGATATATGCGTTAAATTGTAAGTATCCGTCATCACAAACCATATCCCATTAAAACCTTGACTTGTATTTATAAATCTGTGTGTGTGTGCGTAATTGTTTTACCTTGTTTCCAGGTGGAGAAGGGGGGCGTACGGGATCAGGTGCAATAAAAATATCATCATCCTCATTGTTGGCCATCAATTCATCAAGTTGTTCTACTGGACAACTTGCCTTGTCAGATAAATTTGGTGATTGAAGACTGACCATCATGGCTTTCAGCTCGTTAATCTGCGATGAAAATTCATTCTTTGTTCTTTCAAGCTCAGCCTTTGTTTTTTCAAGCTCATCCTTTGTCTCTTTTTCAGCTTTGGAACTTTGGTTCTTTCTCTTTTTTGGTATGTTGAAGTATTTTGATGGACTTATGAAGCTTCCAACTCCCCTTACCCTACCTGAATGCTCAGGTGTTTGCAATGCAGTACTCAGCACATCACTCATTCCGCTAGGAACAAAATCACCCGTAAGCTTCTTTTCGAGCAAATCATCCTGTTAACGCATGACTCAAATTATGGACTGCTCTTAAATTCGATGTGAAATAATAAAGTAAAAAAGGAAAAAAAATCTTACAATTCTGCCATATATCTCAGCCAGTTCTTCATCAGGATTTTCATTATCTTTCAAACGACCAATTTTCCATAAAATTGCCCGATCAGGATCTTCCTCGGGATCCATCCGTCCCGCCGCCTCCTGCCAAACAGAATTCAACAAAAAAATTGTCACCAGGCACTTAACAAATGAAAATTCTTGAAAAAAAATTTATTAAATTTTTCTATAAATGCATACTTCTTCCTCTTGCACACCAACATATCCTTTCCTCGACATCTTGTGGGGATATTTTCGCTGACTCACCCTCTCACTTTGCTCTTTATTAAGTGTCTGCATAAAATTAATTCTTTGAATCAGTATGCTTATATAGAATTATTCAAGGTTCCCGCATCATACTTCATATATTACTGCCCTATAACGTATACCGTCCAATAATCGGTGCTCCTGATTGCAACAAATTTTTTCCATGCCTCCTTACCAACATAAGCATACTTCTTCGGGGGCTTCGCTAACTTTTTCTTTTGACCAATAAAAGGCATCACATAATCAGATGTTAACATGGACTTGAACTGTCTCCACTTTGCACCAGCAGACATCAAAATATAATGCTCACTTTCCGGTTCCACTGTGAACGTACCCTGAAGGAAAAACAGAGGAAAATCAATTATTCTACCATTTCTAACATTTTTAAATGGTCATATGCTATAATTCAAAAATAAAAACAAATTTTGATTCTACCTGAACATCACTCCATATTTTTGCTTTTAAATCATCATCCACTTTTGGCCATGATGGTATATCGATCGGTGCCATTGTCCTAGCTAGCATGCCTACATAGGACTGCAACGTGCGTCTAGTATCTCCAATAGGAACACCACTACGATTGTACCTGATTTTAAACTTTTTCCCTTGTGCTTTCTTAGTGGCAACTTTGTGCATTGCAGAAACACCTCGCACTGATCTATTTTTTGCAGATTCGGTACTAGTAATTGTGCCCGTGTTTGAGTCTACGGGGGTGGGGGAGGCAGCTTTTGTAGAGTTTTTAGAGTTTTTTGAGTTTTCTCCTTGACCTTTCAATGCTTTCTCCTCCACCTGTTTTCCATCATCCTCCACCTGCTTTCCATCATCCTCCACCTGCTGCTTTTCTTCACTGTTTATGATGGGAGGGTCTGCACCATCTGCATGCCTCTTAATTTCCTTTCCCGATTGTTTTTTGCATTTCTTCTGCTTCTTTGCCATTCCTTGTAACTCCTTTTACTTTCTGCAAATTCCTGAAATATAAGTGCTTAAGTAAAAAATTCACAGTAAATAATTGCAGATAAAAGAAAACAGTAAATTAAAATATAAATGCATAATTATAACACACAGTAAATCTGTAGCATAATAGTGCCGATCAAAATTCACAGTAAATTAAAATATAAATGCATAAACGAAATTCACCGTATATTATTGCAGATCATAATTCACAGTAAAATATTGCATTAAAAAAAGAAATTAAAACCTAGAAACATGCATCCTTAATATTAAAGAAAATTTCCTAGAAGCTAGCACAAATAATACCAAAATTCAAATTTAAATTACAAAGTAGACAAAGAGTGGGACAACATAAAATATAATGTTACATAGAACAAATCACTTTTTAATCCAAATTCCCTCAACATTCGATCTTTGATTTCCAAGACTAGGATCATCATCTCCATCAGGAGAAACATCGACTGTTGGGATTTTAGAGCAGAATGGAGGATTTTCCATTATAGTGTCTCCTAAATCATCGTCGTTGTAAATCTCGTGATAGTCTCGACATGTTGAAGTTAGTACGACTGACCAGGTAGGATCAACCGGATCTTCAACATAAAAAACTTACTTGACTTGTTCAACAGAGACGTATTTATCATTCTTGTGGCCTTGTCGACTAAGGTCGACAAGTGTGAAGCCAATATCATCGACCTTTACGCCTCTATCACTGTCAGCCCATTTACACAAGAACAA
Organism: Saposhnikovia divaricata; assembly: GCA_036435485.1. Taxonomy (NCBI): domain Eukaryota; kingdom Viridiplantae; phylum Streptophyta; class Magnoliopsida; order Apiales; family Apiaceae; genus Saposhnikovia; species Saposhnikovia divaricata. Next base: position 190,288,314 of record CM071594.1, on the reverse strand, counting down.
TGGGGCTTTGAACGCATAGTAATCCAACTCCCATATTTCTTCAATTATGCCATAAAATGTCATTTCAGTTTCCACGGGATTTAAATCCTTCGAACTAGAGACTTGGACTGTCCTTGCAAGTAAAGAGACGCCACTATTTTGGACAACCCTTACATCATCTCTGTGCTTTGTCAAGTAGCGAACGCCATCAACTAGAAAACCTTCATAAGTGAAAACTGAAAATGACGGTTTGCCTGCCAACCATCTTATTGTTTCTGAAACCTCTTCTTGATCCTCGATCATTTTACTAACTTTTTTTCTAAACCAATCAGCAAATAGCCGATTGTGTTCTCCAATCAGCCACTATGCCGACTTTTTTTTTTCCTTCGATACATTCCTTCAAGATATTCCTTATGCATCCTTGCAAAATTAATTTATAAATAAATTATTGACTAAAAGAAAATCTTACTGAAAAAAAAATGGGGAAAAAAATCTTACTTACATAATATACGGATACACTTCAGCGTTGTTTTGTAGAACATGTAGATGCGCCTCATCACGTTCTTTTTCTTCCACCGACTTCATTATTGCAGCGGATAAGGGGCCAGAGAGCCTGTCCTTCTCCTTTGGAAGGCCGGCAGTTGTACAACTCTTCTGAATAAACTCCGTACAAAATTCCATAGATTCTTCTCCCAAATAACTCTCAGCTATACAACCTTCCGGATAACAGCAGTTCCGTACATAACTTTTTAACACTTTATTGAAGCGTTCAAATGGATACATCCATCTATAAAAATCAGGTCCACACAAACGCAATTCTCTAACCAAGTGGACCGTGAGATGTATCATTACATCGAAAAACGATGGAGGAAATATCTTTTCCAGCTCACACAAGGTAAACACCACATCTGCTTGCATTTTATCCAACTTTGATACATCGACGACTTTGTTGCACAAAGAGTTGAAAAAGAAACATAATCTGATTATGCTAACCCTCACATGTCTTGGAAGAATAGATCGAATTGAAACTGGAAGTAGCTGTTGAAGAAGTATGTGACAGTCATGGGACTTGAGCCCAAACAACTTCAAATATGGCAAAGATACACAATTTTTTATGTTCGATGAATGTCCGTATGGAAGTTTCATCGATGCAAGTGATGACAACATTTTTCTTTTTTCTGCCTTTGAAAGAGTGTAAGCTGCAGGGGGCAAGTACGTTCTTTTTCCTACTTTTTGTGGAGCCAAATCTGTCCTAACACCCATTGCAATCATATCATTACGGGAAGCCTCACTATCTTTGGACTTATATTTTATATTTAGTAAAGTCCCGATCAGATTATCGCACACGTTTTTCTCAACATGCATCACATCGAGACAATGACGAACATGATGATATTTCCAATATTCTAACTCAAAAAATATTGACTTTTTCTTCCAAGGACAGTCCACCTTCTTTGACTTCTTTGCTTCATTTCCAAAAGAAAAAACAATGCGCTCCTGCCGCCTTAACACCTCTTCTCCAGAAAGGGGTTCTTCTTTCTCACCGAACTCTTGTTCACCATTAAAAGCTGCCTTCTTCTTTCTATAAGGGTGATGTCGAGGCAAATAACGACGATGACCTTGAAAGCACAATTTTATGCTATGAGGTAAATATTTAGCCACCGTATCCTCACCACATAATGGACAAGCCATATAACCTTGATTTACACAACCTGATAGATTTCCGTATGCTGGAAAGTCATTTATTGTCCACATCAATATTGCCCTTAGAGTAAAAAAAGACTTAGTGTCGGCATCGTAAACATTTGGTTCACCTTCTTGCCAAAGTTTTTTCAAATCTTCAATCAACGGTTGTAAGAACACGTCAATGTTATTACCCGGTTCATGTGGACCAGAGACTAAAATTGTTAACATCATAAACTTCCTTTTCATGCATAACCATGGAGGAAGATTATAGGTAGTTAGTACTACTGGCCAGCAAGAATACCTATTGTTTAGGCCATTGTTATGCGGGTTTATACCATCCGCCGCCAAAGCTAAGCGTATGTTTTTTGGCTCACTACCAAAGTCTGGCCAAAGGTAATCAACATTCCGCCATGAAGGGGAGTCGGCTGGATGGCGCATTAGTCCATCTTCAACTCTTTGCTCAGCATGCCAAGTCATCAATTTCGCGGTAGAGGCAGATTTAAACAGTCGTTTAAATCTGGGAATGATTGGGAAATACCACATAACTTTGGCCGAAATGTCAATCCTCGGTTTACCATCCTTCCCTTTCTTCCATAGAGATGCACGACACTTGGGGCACTCGGTAGCATCGACATTTATACCCCAATACAGAATGCATTCGTTGGGGCAAGCATGGATTTTTGTATATTCGAGGCCCAAGTTAGATAGGGTTTTCTTTGCTTCGTAAGAAGTAACCGGCAAGACATTATCTTTAGGAAGTAAGGACCCGACAGAACTAAGTAATTCGGTAAAAGCACTATCGCTAATACCAAATCTCGCTTTCCAGTTATGCAGTTTTAGCATTGAATCTAGTTTAGTGGAATCACTGCCCTCATACAGAGGTTGTTCAGCATCCTCCACGAACCTCTTGAAGTCATATGTTTCTTTGTCTAAATCCTCATAGGCTGCTTCACAAACATTAGGCATTTCCGATTCAGCATCAGGAATATGCTCTTCTGAAGAAGAGGCGGAAGCAGAAGAGACGGAAGAAGCAGAAAAGGAAGTCGGTAATTTACTATCCCCTCTAGTAGTCTTCTCCCCATGCCAAATCCAATTGGTGTACCCCAAACTAAAACCTTTTTCATACAAATGTCCTCTAATTATTTTTGTTGAAAATTTCTTGAAATTAACGCATCGTGCACAAGGACAAGGTATTTTCTTAGGATCTTCGCAATTTTTTTCGGCATACATCAAGAACTTCTCAACACCAACTTCATATTCTAATGTTTCTCTATTCGCTGAAATCCACGACTTATCCATATTTTGCAACAGTTATAGCCTACCTACAATTTCCGATATCAAATGGCAGAAAATTTTATAAGTGCACACACGAGTTCCCTAAATATCTCTCACATTATGTTCATTTATGTCGCATATTATGTTCTTCAGGAATTTATATAAATAGACAACTTAGTAATAATTTATTTATATTTATATATATATATAAATATATCCATTTAAATTGAAATAGTACGTTAAATTATTCTAATTAAGGCTTATTTTTTGTACTTTGATATTACAACTGTTGTATAACTATAGTTCATTGCATATTTTGACAAAGAAACTTTTATTGTATATATATCTATTTAATTAATATTATTCACTAGTTATACATCTTATATAAATTATGTAATTATGTTCCTTTTTAATTAGGAACTGTGTCTTTCACAAAACCCATATATGTGTTCACTAGGTGCATCAAACAAGTAAAATGAGGTTAATTAAGCTTGAAAAACAGAGGTAAAAATAGAGCACCTTTTTATATGTGTTCAAAAGCAGAACCAAAAAAGTAGACTAATAAAACAATGTCACTTAAAATAAACTCCATATAAATTGCATTTAATTATCAGTTATCAAACAAGTATGCAAAATCCCAAACGTTCACAATTATCATTTATAAAACAAATACACAAATTACAAAGACTAGCTAGACACACCGCAACCACTAATCGGAATCGGAAAGCAATGTTCAATATATATGTGGATAACCAAACCACAAAAAAACTACCTATATTCAAGTATAAGCAGGTGCACTACTAATATATATATTCAAAAACACTAAGCAAATTATCAAACAACCAAACTAAGCAAAAGAAGTTCACAAATAAGTTATCAAACAACAAATAAGTTCACAAAGATTCACATGCAAAGTGAGAAACAGAATTAGAGACTTACAAAGAACAAAAACTGAGCCCAAACAAACAGCAGCCAAGCTTACTTTGGAGATGACCCAAATAGAGCCCTACAAACAACAAGAAGCAGCGCAGACATTACATTTACAAAGATACACACACAAAAATTACAAGAAAAATAGACATGCATACATCTATAACAATAGATCTGAAAAATCACTTACTTTGGAGATGACCCAAGCTTAAGAATCAATCAATTTGCTAAAAAAACTTAAATTAAAAACCAAACTTTGATTTTTCAAACAAAAATCGAAATCCAATACTTACTAATTGAAAAAAAAATCGAAATACTTACTAATCGAAATCGAAAATACTTACTTACAACAGATTCAACCTAATTAATAGCCTCGAAGAGCACCAATTAACAGAAATCGAAAGGTAGGGTTCGACCTAATTGGATTCGAAATGGGGGTTTTGAAATCTAGGGTTTTAATTTGGGGGTTTGTAATCTAGGGTTCTTCAAATTTAGGGATAGTGAGTGAGATTTGAGTGAGTGAGGGACTGAGGTTTCAGTGTTTTTGATAGTGAGGAGAGGAAAATGAAATTTGCTGGGCGGGGGGGAATGTTTCTAAGGCAAAAGCGGGCTAAAATTTACATTATTAGAGGGAAAAAAGTATCCGCGTGTTTTTTTGTTTTTTTAAAAAGTAGTTAAGACATCGGTTTAAAGTACAACTGATGTCTAAAACGTACTTTAACATCAGTTATAGTAAAACCGATGTAAAACAGACCTTTAACATCGGTCAAAAACGCAACCGATGTTAAAGGGGTGATGTCTATTAACTGTTTTCTTGTAGTGCGAGAACATTTTTCTAATTATAAGGAATAAAGGGAGAATAAGTGATGAATAATGTTTTTGGTGGAAATAGAAATATTATTAGACGACACTATATAAAAGTACCTGGAACGGATTTTTGAGTTCGTATTAATGATCCAAGGGGAAAAAGAGTGTATGTAAAAGTTATCTGATTCTGAAATATAGCACTTTTATTTTCCCCGATATTTCCCCGGACACTGAAAGACCTAAGGACTTATTAAAAAGATTTAAGGAATTTAAATTCAAGAATTATAAAGGAGGATTAAAGATGTGAGCAAAATATTAAGGAGGTTTCCGGTAAAACCCTAATTAGAAATCTTCGAGGTATTCCTCCGAATGATCAATGAATTGTGCAATAACCGGACAAAGAAACAAGCAAGGAAGCAAGATGCATGCATGTGCAAGTAGAAAATATCTAGTAACCAAGCTAGTTACAAAGGAGCTAGAACAATTAGAGAATCAAACTAGTACTTAGCAATCAAACTACTAGTTAGCATAAACACCACCAAAGATCAACACTTATGTCTCCAAAAACCTCATCCATGACATCACACCTTTAATAAAGATACTTTAGATGAGATATTATCCAATTACATCACTTTATGCATTATTATCCAAAGCAACCAAGCAAGAGAACAAGCAACCCACTCCATTTTCTCTCTTGTAGCTCCATTCGGCTATTCATCAAATTCAAAGACCAAAATTCCACTTCCAACCATCATTTGATCTTGAAACTTTTATGGTGAGTCCTATATTTCATAAAAGTAATCTCCTAAAAATCTTAGCTTCAAATACTTCTTTTTCCATTTTCAAATAAATCATTCGAAAGGAGGATGAATAGTGATCTTCAAGAACTAACTTTGTTTTTCTTGATTCTTTGGTTAATCTAACCAAGCTTAAGCATACCCAAGGACAAATCAAGGCTTAGTAAGGTCTTAGCACTCTCCAAGGAAGGTATAATCCTTAAGAACCCTAGATCTTACTTTGAGATTATGCATGTTCTTGATGGATTTTAACTTAGTTATGATTATGGTGATGTTAAAAGCATGATTAGTTAGTGGTTTAGTGATTTAAGTAATATGATGCATATGGTAGTGAAGCATAATATTCTTGGACTTGTTGAGATGAATAACATGTGTATAAGTTGTATGGATGCTCGGTGAGGCTTGGTTGTGTTGAAAAGATTTTTGGAACGTTCGATTTATAGCCGTCGTAATGCCGAAATTTCGTTAAACCTTAAAATTCGTGCATAAAGGTTGATATAATTTTCTGACTTTGATGAATAGATGACATACCGTTGTAGATCTCGAGTCATAGATCATTTTGGCGTGAGAATCTGTAAGAACCCAAAATTTCGGTAGAATTAAAACGTTTCCTATTATGATGAAGTGCATCAATGAATAGTGATTTGGTGGATGAATAGTGATTTTGAGGATTAAGAAAATTTTTCATGCCACCTATGTACGAGAAGTAGTGTGGATATTCCGAAGTTATACTAGTAATCTACGGAGTAAATAAGTGTATGTAAATGCGATCGGAATTCAGAAATTCCAAATTCTATTTTCGTGTAATAATTGACCGAGCAGTGAATTATATATCAGTAATATCAAGAAATGAGATATTTAATTTGAGGAATTGAGGAGTTAATATTTTGGAATTTTATTATAAGTGATTTGAGAATTTGGAACGAAAACCACTGAGGAAGTGAAACAAACGTCCTAGAAACCGCTGAAACTTTACAATGAGATTAAGCGATTGAGCGAACGAAGCATGGATTAAGGATATGGTATATTAAGAGTCCAAGGAAGGATATGTTATAAGAAAGAAAGAGGATTGAGAATAAACTCCTAGAATTGAGAAATAGAGAATGCTTGAGAAATCGGGAGAACGTTTTCTGAGATAAAGAGAAATAAACAAGGGATGTTGGAATTAATATTCGTTCGAGGTATTGTGCCATATTAGAGCAATAATATGCAAAGTATAAGTTTTAACGTATTAATTTTATTCACGAGACAACAAGGGAATCCAATTGGTGGGAAGGAAAACAAAGCCAAGGGACTTAAGTGCAAGAAACAAGAGATAAGGACTTAGGTGCAAAAGGAGGAAGGACTTGGTTGCATTTTAAGTGGATAATAATCCAAGGGAGCCAATGGGAGTGTGACACCTAACAAGTATAAGGATGCATCCAAAATATCTAGATATATATTACATGTGTAAGCATTATTGGAGATAAAGAAAACAAAAAGCTCTCCATCTCATTTTCTTCAAAACTGCTCAGCAAGAACAACCATCAAAGAAAAATCCATATCTCAAGATCTAGAGCTTTAAAAATCACCATATTTTAACCAAAGCCTCTCCACTCCATGGGCAAGAATCACTCCAAATTTCATAGCAATCCAAGTAGTATAGCCTAGGCAAATCACCTCCCCAAGTGAAGGAACCCAACTGGCAGAATTCGTAACAGCTTCTGTACTGATTTTCAAACGGCCGTATCTCCTTCATTACTCAATGGAATTTCGTGTTCTTTATATGGTTAGAAAGCTGTAAAGATGCTCTACAACTCTCATTTAGAAGCCTCGATCAGAAAAGCTCCGTAAGGGCCTCGTTTTCCGTGATCCTTCAGTCGGGTTCTAATAACTCCGAATTACTAACTTTGTTTTCTTCATTTCTTTTGATCATTCAAGCTTACCCAAGGCTATACAAGGATTATACAAGATTTAGAAAGTTATTACACACATCAAGGAAGGTATAAAACTCTAACCCCTCTTGGCCATGAATTATTTATGGTGTTTAATGTTAGACCCGTGGATGTTAGTGTGAATCTTGGACATATAAGTTATGGATGATGTAGATCTTGAGTTTGAATGTTGTGGTTGTGATTTTTAAGCTTGTGGTTAGTGTATGTAACTCCATGTATGCTATAGAGTATGATCTTGGTGGTTTAGATGATGGTTGTGATGTTTATATGGGATTCTTGAATGGTGAAGTGGAAAAAGCATGCTGTGTAAATTTTCTGGGAGCTTGTACTGTCTTGTAGGAGGGTTTTGAACCCCTAAATATTGTCCCCTAAAGTCCTAATATATATTTTTGGAAAGGTATTTGAATGTAGTTTCCAGAAATATAAGGTTCATGACTAGGTGATATATAGATTTTGAGTTATGGCCTGAGAAGTGAAAAGTGTTTCCGGAATCCGAACTGCACTAAATGGTCCACTTGTGAACCCTGGTTAATCCCTTAAAAATTTATTTAGGATCATGGAAAAATTAGAAGAGCTAGTAATTGCAGTGGTGAAGGCTACCCAAAAAGAATTGGATTAAAATATGTAATTTTCAATTTTACAAAAATGTTAGAGCGAGGTATGCGCAAGTGAAAAATGACTTAGGGGATTAGTTTAAAGTAGTTTTAAGAATATTCACTTGAGTTTTGAGTTTGAGGAATAGATTTGAGTCGAATGGGTAACGAATGTGATAATATGGTGCCACGGTCATATGAGGGAGTTAGTGGTCATAAGTGGAGTCGTTAAGTTGGTCTTACATCTTTTAAAACCTAACGATTAAGTAGTGTTGTTAAGGTACTAACGTAGGAATATTGATTATGTATAGATCTTCGTTCCACGTCGCGAGCTCGACCACCCCAACCTCACCAAGGCAAGTTTACTTTTCAAACTTACATATATAAGGACTTTCACTGTTGTGTTTGTAGTTTTCAATCGTATCTTATGTCTATGCTTATTGAAGAAATGATGAAATTTGAGATATATGCATATATATGCTCGTACCCCTTGAACTTAGAATGAAATGTTTTCTTCGGACAACGACTCTAGCAATAGAGGTCGTAGCGGTCCATATATACCATTGACCGGGGAGCGGTATATTATTATATCATAATTAAATTGCGAAAACCCGAAGGGTCATTCGGGAAGTATCGTATACTTAAGTAATTATTTTTATATCATTGTAAATACTCAAAAATACCTATCTTGGATTAAAAACTTATTTAATTAAATAATTATTTTATTAATTACTAATATTAAATCTTAAAATACCATTTATCAATTATCGCTCATTATTTTAAAGACAAAGCTAATCCAAGATACCTTTAGAACTTTCAAACTCGAACACTTTCGAACTCAAAACATTTCGAAAACCCCCGGTCAGGTTTTGCTTCTTGTACACTTTTCAAGAATTATTTTTTGACTGAGGTCGAACTTCAACTACTCAAATTTTCTATCAAAATGATTTTTGAAAAGAAAAGAAAAATTGGACTCTGGCAGGTGTGGGAATCGTTGACGAACGATTCCCGGGATGTGTAAGCGGCCGTGAGCCAGGCGGTCCATCAATTATTATTCCGGCCCAGGTGTTGCCGAAGGATGATTACGGATGTAGTTTTCATCGAGGGTGATTACGGATGTAGTTTTCACCCGAGGATAGTTACGGATGTAGTTTCTATCCTTCTACCGGTAGAGAAGACCCGCGGATTATTGGACTTGGATGTGGCGACTGATCATCATCAATCCCTGTCAGGTTTTATGTTTTCTTCAAGTCCAATCCTCCACTTTGGAAAAATATTCAGACACTGCTTCTTGGGCCTAAGTGCCAAGTTGCCGATAGTGTGGTTTTTGATAAGAAAAACATTGACATCATGCAGTATCTAGAACTGCAAGATTTTCTATAAAGATTGGCACGTGTTAGTGCACTCTTGCAATTATTTCAAAGAGTGAAATGTTTTTGAATGAGAAACCTTCTAAGACAATGGAAGGAAAGAGGTTTGCAATGATGTATTCCCTGTACAGTATGTTAACCGTAGAGTGGTTTTGCCGAAAATGATATACTCATATGTATATATTTTCAAACTTGAGATATATTGAAATGGGAACCTTATAAAGGGTTCATATGTTATTATTAAAGCTCCTTAGTGAGTATAGATGTTTTATTCAAACTCGGACATATATATTGTCCAATTATGTTTTGAAATCTGAGGTATATACCCATATAGTTGGGAATGTTTTCGAAATAAACCACATTATTATTTTTCAAAATGGTGAACTTGCTGAGCATTATGTAGCTCATTCTTGCTTTATAAAAACTTTTCAGAAAGAGAAGAATTTGGCCGATTAACTCCGCACCTGCAGAAGAGGAGTAGAAAATTTACCCCGGAGATGATTTAGTTCCTGATAAATACTACAGAGTAAGTCTGATAGGTTTTCAACTGTAATAGTAAGACTTGTCTTCAAGTGTAGTTGTATAAGTGGAAGTGCGAAAGATTCTGGATTCTACAGATGAATTGTAATATTTAGTGTTACTTTTGATTATCGTTTCTGAGGCTCTAACTTGTTTGTGCGTAAGATTGAGATCTGGATGGATGTATTGTTGAGTTGTAAAGTTAATACAGGTATGATATGGATGGATGGTGATGTGACGACTTGAATCTTTGACCTCGAATTTGGGGGCGTCACAGAATCGAAGCAAACGGACTTAAGGTTTAGGAATTATGGCCGATATACTAAAAGTGGTTCGAAACCGTCAATGCAAATTTGTAATTGAAATTGAACCCCCTTAACTCGAGTAATTTAGGGATGAATCTTGGTAATTAAATATTAGGGATCATGAGGAAGGTGTGAGAGAAGATCTCATGTTAAAAAGATCGTTTTTCGATTTTATAAAAATGTTCGAATCAAGGTTAAGTGCGAACGAACCCCTAAAAAGTACACTTGGTTATCACTTCGGTTAATCACTTAGAAAACGGGCGATAAAACTCGAGGTATAATCTTGGTTCGTGAACGACCGACCTTAGAATATATACGACTTAAGTATATACCAAGTGTAAGTATGATGACATGTCTTAATAACGAACAAATGTCGGATCGTATCGGTGATAAAAAGAGTTACACTAAAAGGTGCATTATAACGAGATATCTCGAAAACGTGTTTCGACTTAAATTAAGTTTATACCTAGCTTTTTAAAAAACGTTAAGTGATTAATCCCGAATATTCTGATTGTTTATAGATCACCGAGCAGACCCAGGGCACACTACCTCTACCCACACCCGACCACCAAGCAAGTTTCCAATTCTTGGAACTGTTGTTGTGATATTATATATATGATTGTTGTTATACATATGTCATTGCATGCATGCCTACTTTTAATTCATATTGTGATCCTTGTTCTCTGATTTATTGTTAGCTTATAAGCTAGATAACGTATCGGTTATAAGCTGGATATTGCTAAGACCCTTAGGAAAGGGCATTTGAGTCTCACTCTTAAAATATAGACCGGGAGTCACTATTTCTTGATATATCTTGATTATTCCGAAGAGAATATTTAATTTAATATTTATCCATTATTTATTCAATAAATATTATTTCAAATATTCATTCGAAGTTTATGTAGTCAATGAATATTATTTCTAGTTTTCATTTAAAGTTGATTCATTAATCGAATATTATCTCGATTATTCCTTTGGAATTTATTCATTATTTATTTATTGAATATTATTTCAAATATTCATCTGATTATTATCTAAATATTATTTCGAATATTCATTCGAGTTTTATTTATTTGATAAGTATTATTAATTTAAATATTCAATAATTATTTAATGAATATTATTTGTGAATATTTATTCGAGGATTATTACGAGTGATATTTTATATTAAGATTATTCCTTCAATATTTTTTTAAACTTAATAAATATTCTTTGGAATATTTATTTAATTCTTCTAACTCGTTTCAAAAATGATTTACTTCATTTAAATATTATCTTCGACCTTCGAATATTATGTAAATTATTTTGGAGTCTTCTTATTAATACTTGTATCAAGAAAGGTTCTCAAAATTCCATTCTTCATTCAAATCTAACTTTCAAATTATAAGGGAACCTTACTTGAGAAATGTTATTTATCTTGTTGACTTCCCGATCATAAATCCTTCGAAATTATTCTTTTCACTCGCAACTTGGTTGCTAATTGCTTATTAAATCTTTGAGTACCTTCTCATCATTCAAGGGGTAAGATTGTTGGAACAAGTTGGTATCCATTAACTAGCAGTGACTTGGGAAATATTGGTGAATTATCCTTTCCAACTAGATACGACTACTTTGTGGAGTCTTATCAACAAGTATTATACTTGGGGAAAGGGGGATGAACTTTATGTTTCAGAGTCGTGGATGTTATTCGAACTAGGAGCCGCGTAAGTGGCCGAGTGGCGCCGGTCAAGCAATGGCCCAACCGTTGGCCGGGGGGTTCCAGAGGGCGGTAGACAAGTAAAGCCGTCGGTGCTTCCTTCTACATGTAGAGAACAAAAGTGGGGAGCATAACATGTGACTGATCATCGTAAATGTTATGTCTTCTGGCGCGTCTTGCTTATCTTTGACATAGCAGATATTTCCAC